>CM068747.1:8184642-9660610 GCA_035084275.1 Hydrolagus colliei | reverse complement strand
TCCCCACATCTGGTCCTTCACCAGCACCGCCTTCTTCCATCTCTGCCACGTCGCCCGTCTCTGCCAATATCTCAACCCGAAAGCTGCCGAAACCGTGGTCCTTTTGTCACCTCTCGGCTGGACTACTCCAAAGCCCTCCCTTCCACTACAATTCTCGCCCACAAACATACAGTCAGTTCACTTTACAGTATATTCTGTGAAGCGCTTCGAGGCGTTTAGAAGACGTGAAAAGCGCTGTATCAGATTCAAGGATTATTCACAAAATTCAGCTCATTCAGAATTACGCCACCTGCATTCTCACCCGAACCAAACTTCGCTCCCCGATTACCCCAGTCCTCGCCAAACTTCACTGGCTCCTGGACACAGCCGAAAAAGCTCTGGAACTCCCTCCCTCAATCCCTCCGCCTTAACCCCTCCTTTTCCAGGTCCCGCCTGAAGATCTTACTGTTCGAACGAGGCTACAGTCACCTTCCCCCTCCCCCTCCCCCTGGCTCGGCCTTGGATTCCACTATCGTGAAGCACTCTGAGACGCTGTCTGGTGCGGAGGATACTTTATAATTGCAAATTATCATTGACTTCATGGTGATGTTAACACACTGTGGAGATTAAGCCTGTAGAGTATTGGTTGGCATGCTCGTCTCGCAAGCTAGAGGACCCAGGTTCGATTCCTGGACTGGGCGAAACATCATTTCCTTACTCTACATGTCTCTCTTAACAATAATTATGGTCCCGGTTGTTGGTTGGTCAGTGGATTGCTTTTCCATTATGTAATAATTCCTTTAAAAAATTGTCGGTACTCAATGCACGACTGTTTGTGGGGACCCTCAGGTAAACCCATCACCTTTCCATTGTGAGCCAGGCTGTGACAGCCACTGTGTGTCAGTGCTCACAGCAGTGCCCAGATGGGAGGGATGGGACAGAGAACATTAGTCATTCATTTGACAATAAAAAAAAGGTCCTTTGGGCCATCTGGTCTCAACCTCCCACTACATTGCTGTGTGTCGTAAATGAGGCAATTGTAAAATGCAAATTCTTTCTGTATGAACTATAGTTGATAAGAGCTCGAGATATTGTTCAGATTGAAGAACAAAGTTCATCTCTGGTGAAGATTGTTGTGCAACACTCAGCCGTTCCCACAGTAACCCGGAGTCAATTTCTGCCAGCGTTTTATTGTTCACATTCATAAATACTTGTAAATAGCACATCAGCACATCACTGCACAATTATAACTCAACGTTAACCATTCACAACAATTAACTGTTCACATCAGTTAACTCCAGATCAACAATCTAATGCTGAATTACTTTAGGGGCAGAAATACTGGACATTGCCCTAATCCTCGGCCCCACTTTATTCTGTTATTAGTCATTGACATGCTATTATTAGTGATGACGTTTACAGTTATCACTACTGTGAAGCTTTGAGACGTTTAGAAGACGTGAGAATGCGCAATATTAAATGCAAGGATTATTATAATTATTATTGACATACCATTATTAGTGATTTACACAGCATTGTTAGTGAGTTACACGCGATAGTTGTGGTTTGTGGGGATAAATGAGACCTGAGCTTTTGGGAAGTGAGGTGTAATTAGCAGGCTTTACGGGTTGAAGCAGTGAGATTAAAGGGGTTCAGGCTCAGGAGGTCAAGGGGAGGTTGTTAGAACATTCCCTTAGATTTTTTCAGGTTTCTCTGTTTCCACTCAGGCATGGCATTGAAGGTCACTCGCGACATCCCCATGATAGTCTCAAAGTCACAATCTGACAGATATTCCTGGAGGGAGAGCAAACAAGAAGAGAGAGGGATGTCAGGGAGAGAGAGCGTCGGGGAGAGAGCGTGGTTGGGAGGAAGAGAGATGAGGAAGAGAGGGGAGACAATAACAATGGGCAAATACACCAAACAGTCCTTTACACCTCACATTCTTCCCTTGCCTGCTTTTATACCCATCTCTGATACTGAATTTCACCCTCTACATCAGTGGTTCCCAACCTTTTTTTGCTGCAATCCTAAATTGGCCACCAACAGGTCCTCCCGACCCTTAGGGGGTAACTGTGCTACTGAAACTCAGCCAAGACTCTGTCTCTTGTGGACTCGGCGCAACTCGCCAGTACGGTCTTTCATGCAAATTGGTCGGCGGTGTCGCCTCCGGCACTTTTCAGTATTAACAAAACGTTTTCAGCATTAAAAAAGAAAAAAAAAATTGTAATGAACCTCCGAGACCCTACTGAGCACCCTCACGACCCTCATTTGCGTCGGGACCCAAGGTTGGGAACCACTGCTCTACCTGCTGCCCATTGGTGACATCATCCACACACATGCTCGCTCTCTCCATTAAGCGGGCTCCAGTCTGCTTCATGTATCCCACCCGACCCGCCCTACCATCGGTGGCCAGGCTTTCAGCCTCTCTGGAACTCAACCCCCACACTCCCTCTGCCTCGCTTACTCCCTTGCCTCCTTCAAGGCCGGTCTCAAGATCTGCCTTTTCGATCATGCCTTTAGCTTCCCTCCCAACTCTCTGCTTCCCTCCCCACTACCCATGCCCGGGTCTCAACCCTCGACTGTTCAGTGCCTTGGCACGTCCTCCTGATATGAAAAGCGCTCTATAAATGTAATTTTGTTGTGTTGCCTCAAGGCTTTCCTCATTGTCATCCTTCCATCCCCTCCCTTCTCCTGAATCCACCCCAACTCGGGTGTAAACCTTCTGTTCAGAACATTCTGCGTCCTCCTGATGGGAAAGGCGCTGTGTAAATGTACTTTGTATTGTTATCTCCTCAAATCCCTCCACCTCCCTCATCTGCTGACACAGTCAGTGACACAGTCAGTGTGGCGAGTGAGGACTGTAGTCAGTGCACTCAGTGTGATTGTTTCTCTCAGGTGCCATGTGGTCTTGCGCTCACTCACCTCCTTGCGTGTGGCGTCGATGCCCTCAGGCAGATCTTCGGGCTGTATGTTGACGAGCAGGTGGGCCGAGAAGTTACTCATCGGTGCATGAAACGAGGGCGTTTTGTGGTACGACAGATGGAGGTTCCTCATATCCTGGTTCAGAAACAGGGTATTAATAACCGGCTGGTGGGAAAGCCTGGGCTCTATGAGGGTTGGGGGGAGGGCACTGCAGAAGACATAGCAGGCATCACTGGGGGTGGGTGGGGTGGTAAGGGTGACTGAGAGGATATAGGTTCGAGCCCCCCACCCACTGAGCTCACTGAATTCACCTGACTGGATGGTTAGTTGGGGAGGACGGGTTTGCGGGGTTACGGGGAGAGAGCTGAGGAATGGGACTGACTTTGAATAGTTCTTTTCAAAGAGCTGAATGGCCTCCTTTTGTGCTGTAAAATTCTACGACTCTCCAGCGCAGTGTTGTATGGGGGTTGGAGGGGGAGGGTATGCACACTGTTGGAGACTTCGTGCTTTGAATGAGACGGGAAATAGCCTCCCGTGGCTTCCTGATTGTGTGGATGGTGTGGATGGTACTGATCCTGCAATGCTTGTTGGAATACTTTCTCCTGGTGACTAATAGACATTCAACCAGACAGACTGGGTCCAGGTGCTACACACACTGTGAGATACAGGATCAAACAGTGGCTGCTGAGATCCCCCCATGAGAGTCACAAAACTGACCAGGGAGATAGCATTGGGAGCAGAGCCGGCCCTGGACTTACATTCATCAATTCGTTCAGGTTACTGTAATCTCCCAGCTCAAGCTTCAGCTCATCATATGATTTCCTGCCCTGGAAACAAAACAGTTGGGGTTAGTCACAGCCCGGGTTGGAGACATAGCAAAGCTCCCTCTACACTGTGCATCCGTCTGTCCACACTCCCAGGTCAGGTTTGGAGACACAGTAAAGCTTCCTCTACTCTGTGCGAGTATACTTCCAGGTTAGGGTTAGAGTCAGAGTAGATGGTGGTGGAGGAGATGAACTTACAGCCCACTTGTGATGGTCCCAGGCCATGAACCAGCCTGTGAATGTTGGGGGCTCAAAGCCCTGCTTGATGATGAGGATGGGGGTGTGTGTGTCTCTCTTGCTGGGGTGACAGTGCAGGTACTCCTGAGCAGTAACCAAAGCGTTCTTTTTCTCCACTTCATTGGCTCCTTTGCCGAACCACAGGAAAATCTGAGCCAAACAGAGAGGAGGTCAGCGGCGCTGGTTAGGCCGGCAGCCAGGCACCAGGTGGTGGGTGTGAGTACTCAGGTTGGGGTGGGGTGGGGGTGGCAGTGGGTTACCTGGTTCCAGGTGTCCAGTAACATGACATCGTCCTGATCCAGATCTTCCTGGTCGAAGTCGATGATTTCGGTGGCAATGAAGCGGCCGGTCTGAGTGGAGCATTCAAACAGCCGAGGGTTGACTGGCTGGTGTTCCTCATGAAACCTTGACACAGGAGTCAGGTCAGCATAGACACCTACCCCACACTGCCCCACCCTCACCCACCCCACACTGCCCCACCCTCACCCACCCCACACTGCCCCACCCTCACCCACCCCACACTACCCCACACAATGTCCCACCCTAACACATCCCACACTGCCCCACCCTCACCTACCCCACCCTCACCCACCCCACACTGCCCCACCCTCACCCACCCCCACACTGCCCCCAAGACCCAGGGTACTGCTGTTGAGGGTGGTGGGTGATGATTTGAAGTCACAGACGTCATTCTCTGTTTACCGAGAGGCCTCAACACGTGGTACATGAGAGAGTAACGCTACGGTGCAGCCTCACCTCTCCCTGGCATGTGGTGCGGGGGGGAGGAGGGGGGGGGGAACCTACCTCTTGTCATTACAGTACGGAGCTTTCCCTCCCAGTGCAGCCCAGAAGTTGGCCGGCTCCTTCCCCTCGTATACTGTGGGTTTTTCCCGCTTGGCGATGATATCAGCCAGGCTCTTAGCCAGTTCCCTCTCGTCACCACTGCAACCCTGTCATACACACATACATGTCAGCCCTGGCTCACACGCACACATGTCAGCTCTGCCTCACAAACACAAATGTCAGCCCTGCTATATACATGTCAGCCGTGTCTCACCCACACGCACAAGTCAGCTATGTCTCAAACATATACACACACACATGTCAGTCCTGTCACACATACACAGAAGCGTGTGTGCACAACCCCAAGTCCCTGACCACCTTACCTTTCCGTACCACAGGAAGCAGCACATGTCGGAGTTGAGAACAAAGACGTCATTAGAGTTGAGGGAGGAGGCCCGAGCCGGGACCTCAAAAGCCTTGGTGCTGTACTCGTTGTGGCCATGAATCTGGAAAAGCCGCACCCCGGGTTCGGGCTCCGTGCGGCCACTCCGCGACGTCCCTCCCTGTGAGCACAGCGTCCGTCACAGCAATGTCACCACACACAGCACCCCCACACACCCCCCTCCAACACATAGCACCCCACACACAGCACCCCCCACACACAGCCCCTCCACACACAGCACCCTACACACACAGCCCCCCCCCCTTTCCGCCACACACACAGCACCCCCACACACACAGCACGTCCCCTCATACAGACAGCCCGTCCCCTCACACACACACAGACCCCATCCACAGCCCCGCTCCCAGCCTCACCTCATAAACGATGAATTTGTTCTTGAAGATGGTCATGAGGTGCTGGGGCTCTTTGCCCATGACGACTCTGACCTGTACAGGCTCCCCCCCGAGCTGCTGGTCCAAACCCATTGCCAGTAACGCCGATGCCGCGATCTCATCCTGGCTGGCATGCCGGCCCTGCCAACACACACACATCATCTTCACTAAAGTCCCATTCCACCAGAGCCACAGAGTCACATTTGGAGCCTCCACCCAGAGCAGCCCCATGAATCCCTTCTGCGCCCCAACTTCCCTCCCCTCCCACCCCACAACACTGGCCATGGCACATGGGGTTGGTATCCGGCGCCCACTGACCTGCCATATGTAGAGGATGTAACTGGTCTTGCTGTGTGGCCGGTAGGTGTACAGGATCAGGTAACAGTCGCCACCATAGAAGTGTCCATGCCAGCGACGCTCCACAGGCTCCAAGTCCAGGTTCTCGACACGCCAAACCTGTAACACAAGCGCACATTTAGACCAGGAGTCACCGCCTCCGGTACAACCGGGAGCCAAGAGCCGCGCTCGGCAACACTAGTCACCAGCACTGGCTCAGGGGCAGAGAGTAGAAAACACGGCGGGGAACTGCACCACAGGGAGGTGTGAAGGGGGGGAGGGGGAGCTGCGAGGGAGAGGAGAGGCTCAGAGCCGAGAAGGGGCGGCCGGGAGGTATACAAAGTGCTCTGACCTCTACTTCACCCGATCCGTCATCCACCATTTGGTGCTGAGCAGCCAGGTCAGGTCGGGCGTGCATCTCCATGGCATCAAACTTCACCCGCTCCACTTTAGCTTCAAAACAAAAATGAGAAGAGGACGAGGTTAAACCACTAACTCCTCTACCCCCAGAACAACATCCTCCCCTTCCCAAAATGACCCCCCACATCAATACCCTCCAACCGTGCACTTCTGCCCCCCACCACCCACTCCAGCCTCAGGTTCTGGTACAAACCTATTTTCCCGACACTGTGGGTTTTGCCCAAACCAACCGTCTGGTTCTTGACTGTCCACTTCTGGAACAGCTGTTTAAAGATGGCGGATTCCGCACCCTCATTCTGCGTCTCCACGTTGGTGGACAGCGGGTATCCCTTGGCCCGAATGAAGCCCTGAAACCAGACAGGTAGGTGACAAGGAGAATGCCTCCGAGAGACCTAAGCAGCATTGACCAGCTCTGCCCACAGTCCCACCGCCCACAGCCCCCTCTGCCCACTGCCCCCTCTGCCCAAAGTCCCATCACCCACAGCCCCCTTTGCCCACTGCCCCCATGCCCACAGTCCCCTTTGCCCAACCCTCTGGGGTTCGACCGCACCCGTACATACCAGGGCCCTGGTCATTGCCATTTGCCGTTCCTCCTTGGAAGCCATCTTCCCTTTCCACACGAAGATTTTAATCCCTCCCTGGTCCAGAATGTAACAATCCTGTCACAGAGGGTTAAATGACGTTAATGTTGGTAGAGATTCATCCCGGGAGCACCTCAGCCCACTCCACCAGGCCATGGAGGGGGCAGTGAGGAGTGGGGGTGGGGGGGTGGGTAAGCAGAGAAGTGGGGTGTGCGAGAGCGGTGGAGTCAGGGGTGGGGCAATGGTTGAGATCTTACGTTGCTGTTCAGAAGGTTCTGGGTCAGAGGTCGAGCCGCCACTTCATGCACCATCAGGTTACCATCGGCATCGGAGACACTGTGGACAGCAACGTGTTAGAGAAGCAGCGGTCATCGGGCAGTCACTAGGGCCATCACTCAATCCGATTACAGCACCTCGCTGACCACTGTAGTGACTTGTGTTTTCTGGGCAAATATATCAGCCAGTTTGCACACAATAACGTCACTGCATTCGGTGGTGAGGTGAACAAGCCATTAATTTGGGAGATTGTTGGCGAGGACACTAGGAGAGGGAAACTGTTTTTTGTCCCAAACTGTGCCACAAGATCTTTAACCCTCGCCTGAGCAGACGCTCTGCTAACGTTTCATTTGAAGAATGGTGTCTCCGACATTGCGGCACTCCCCCAGCACTGCGCTGGACCGTCCACCTGATTGTGGTTCCCCATCCACCACCTCCCCGATCTGCCTCCCTCAGGGACTGCACCCCAACATGAAATGTGCTTGAGATTGAGTGATTGATTCCCTCATTTTGTGTGTGTGTGTGTGTGTGTGTGTGTGTCCTCCCACCCCGGCAATGCTCACTGGTAAAGCTTGACGGCGGTTCTCTGGTTACAATCCACCATCTCGTCGGGGATTGGCAGTTTGATCTCACGCCGGTCACCGAGGAGCTGATACATCAACTTCATCAGCTGCGGTGACGCTGTCTCGTTGTCTCCCTCCACGATGGCGATCTGGCCCCGGCCGCCGCGCTCACGGTCACGGATGTCCTTCGCCAACTGCATCCCCTGTAACCACAGCACCGGCGCTCAGCCCTGGCACAGATCCCATCGGCCACTCCACACACAGGCCACAGGCCACAGCCCCCACCCACAGCAGCCCCTTCCCCACCCCCACATCAGCCCCCACTCCTCATACCAGCCCCCGCCCACACCATCCCCTACACCAGCCCCTACCCCATCCCTACACTGGCCCCCACTCCCACATCAGCCCCCCCCACCCCCACACCCCAGCGTGACCGCCCCCGGCGCCTCCCCCCACCTTGAGCCGCTCCATGCGGTTGCTGAGGGGGCCGTTCCACTGGATGATCAGTTTGCCGAGATCCAGCAGGAAAACGTCTCCTTTATTGAAGCTGGTCCAGGCCATGTCCACCTGAGAAACACACGGTTACACACCGTCCACACGCGTGCCCCATGCCGTCCTCAGTCACACGCGCCACGGACACGCTAAGCGCCATCTCCACAAAGAAGCCCGCGCTCGCCACCCCACACCCCACCCACTCACCTCCCCGGCGTAAACGTGTTTCTTTCCCTTCACGTGTAGCAGTCGCTGCACATCGCTCTTGTTGGTTTCCACATGTTTGAAACCAGAGGCCACGCCGCCGCGCTTGTAACTGTGACACGACAGGGAGGAATCAGTGCGGTGCCCACCCCACCTCAGCCCTCCCCCCCACCCCCCATCCCCACCTGCCTCACAGCCCCGCCCTCAGCCTCTCCACCCTCATGGCCCCTCTCCGGCTCCACCACAGACCCCCTCACAACCCCAACCCCCCACAAACTAACCACCCCACCCCCCTCCCCGATCGACCCCCCCACACAAACACTCACATCAGGCCTTTTCTGAAGAGGCTGCGGAAGCTCTCGGACTCGTGCCTCTGGACCTCGCGGTGCTGGATGGCGGCGCCTCCCAGAGCATCGTCCATCTGTGTGGTGTAGATGGCGGCGGCGCCCTGCTCGTCCTGTGAGGACTGCTTCCCCAGCCAGAAATACACATCATGGCACAGGGTGCAAGCCAGCTTCCGGGTCTGTGCGAGAGAGAAGAGGGAGCGGGTTAGACACACACACACACACACAGAGGGAACCTCAGACAAACACACTCAGTGAGAGACACTAACACTCAGACATGCTCACTGAGACACACTGAAGACACAAAGACACGTTCAGAGACACACTGGCACGCACTCATTCACAAACATACATGTAGTTAGACACACTCACACACAATGTTTGACCAACACCAGGGCCGATTTTACTGGTGCAGCAATAGGCTGGGAGGTGATACAGTCAGGACACTGACGAACTTGAGCAGCAATACTGGTGTACAGAGGATCTCCGTGCCTTTACATGGCGTGCATCAGATATTGGCTGATCACAGTGATATGGTTTTCCACGTGTCAGATACCCACTCACCGATAAGATGATGTAGCAGTCACCTTCGTAGAAGTTGCCATAGGATGCTTGGGGCACCGGCTCCATCTCCATTTTCTGTGGGGGGGGTGGGGGAGAAAAATGTAATTTGTTGTCGTTACTGGTTATATTCCACCCATCACTGTGAAGTGCAGTGACTTACAGTGAATAACACTACGCTTTCCTGGGAGTGGGGAGGTGTGGTGTGAGCCGGGGCTCAGAGGCTGCACAGAGAGGCTTCATTGTGTGCGCCAGGCTGACACCTTCCCGCTCCTCTGTTCTGGGTAGACTTATGTTGTTAGTCTGGGATTGGCTGAAAAGATGGTGGAAGCGTAATTCAACAATAACTTTCGAAGGGGCATTGGTAAAGACTTTGAAACGCAAACGTTTGGGGAAAGAGCGGGAGAGTGAGACTAGTTGGGAGCTTTTCAAAGAGCTGGCGCAATGAGTGGAAACGTTATCTATTGTATGAAATTACAAACTTTTCCCCAGTTTAATAAAGAGTTTAATAATAATAATAATCCTTGCATTTGATATAGCGCTTTTCACATCTTATCGACATCCCAAAGCGCTTCACAGAATATACTGTAAAGTGAATTGGCTGTATATTTGTGGGCGAATCGCGGCAGCCAATTGCATACAGCAGTGTCCCCACAAACAGTCATGGATTGAAATGACCAATTTTATTATTGTGTTTTTTTTGGATGGATTATTATTGGGCACGTGGAGCAAAGAAACTTGCCCAAGGTTTTGCCCTGACCTGCCTGGATTCGAACACAGGTCTCCCCAGCTTGCAAGACAAGTGCTCTAACCACTAAGCCACAGAAGCTCCACCCCAGTTTATATAGAGGGTGAGGTTTTAGATGAGAGCATCCCTCCCTCCCTCCCTCCCTCCCTCCCTCCCTCTCTCCCTCCCTGCCTCCCTGCCTCGATTCTCCATATCCGGATGCCGGCTGATTTCTGCAGGCTCTTGGCGATTATTGGGCTCAGGCTGGGCATCCTCTTCACCTGCCAGGAGAGAGAGAGAGAGTGTGTCAGAATGGAAGTGAGTGTGTGGGAAAGTGTAAACACAGATTGTGAGCGAGGGCGAGAGAGAGAGAGATAAAGTGTGATGAGGGAGGCAGCTCCTTGACCCCTGGCCCCATCACATACGAAACACAGATCGAGCCTCAGATACAGTCACACATATTGCATGCGTGTGTGTGGGTGGGGACAGCAGGAGAAAGAGGGAACGGTGAGAGAGAGGGAGAGGGCGCAATGGGGTGGAGGTGGGAGGCTCGGGTAAAGAGGGAGTTAGCGGGTAGACAGGGCAGTAGAAATGGTTAAGTGCATCGTAGCCCAAGGAGTGCTTTCTGAGATCGATTAGGGTGAAATTAAACACAGGTCGAGCCACACCCCAAACTTATACATTGACACACACTATATACCACAAACATCACCCACAGCCCGGTATCAGCAGCCGAGGGACAAATATAGTCAGACACGCGCGCGCACACTGACACATGCACAACCCAAAGCACACACATACAGCTCAGACCCACAGCACTTAAGGACATACACACTCAAAGGTACATACACCACATAAGTACACACACACACTCCAGATACACACACACACGCAGTCCAGGTGTACACATAGCCCAGGGAGATGAATACAATTAAAATAATTTTTTATTTCAACTTCACTAACAAACTGAAACTTTCTCAATTTGATTTGATTCCTCACATCAATAGTCACACTTTCTCTATCTGTCTCACACTCACACTCTCAATGCATCTCACACTCACTGTCACATTTGCTGGGTCGGTCTCACATTCATTGTTACTAGGTGTACCAGGTTCAAACTTACTATGAGTCTCACACTCACTCACAATCATTGTGTGAGTCTCACACTCACAATCGTTGTCAGACTCACACTCAGTGAATCAGGCTCGCAGTGTCACGCTTGGTCTCAGGCTCAGTCACTCACACTCATCGTGTGAGTCTCACACTGGTGGTGATGCTTGGTCTGTCAGTCTCACACTCGGTTTGTCAGTATCACACTCAGTCACACTCGGTTTGTCAGTCTCATACACTGTATGTCAGTCGCACACTCAGTGTGTAAGTCTCACTCACTGTCACACTTACTGTGTTGGTCTGGTGTGCTCCGAGGATCTCTCTCTCTCGCTCTCTCTGCCGTTCTCTGTGAGAGATCGAGGTGATTCCTGACGATGCAAATACGTGAACTTCGCCCTCGGACTTTGTGTAGATTCACAAATTACCCAGCATGGCTAATCAGCCGATAACACACCAGTCATCTGGCACGTCATCCCCTCCCCCACCATCGCCATCACCAGAACTTGCCCTACACCGGCCCCCCCCTCCGTCCTCCAGCCCACCACCACCCCTCAAGACTGGTTCTGGAAACCTCACAATGCAAGATTAGAGAAACTACCAGAACCCCCCTTCCCTCACAGAAACACTGACCCTCAACCCCACCCTGACCCTCACATTTCTCCCCCACCCCCAGCCCCCACACACACGCCATGTAACCAGAGTGTAATTTACCCTATCTGCCGAATCTCCTTCAGTATGTGAACCCTGGATCCTGGACAATGTGTCAGGGTGTGTGTCGGGGAGGGGGGTGGGTGAGGAGTGTCAGGGTCAGGGTGAGGATTGACGTGTGTGAGAGGGGAGGGTGAGTGTGTGTGGGATGTGGGGGTGATGAGTGCAATTGCAATGAGGCAGTAGAATCTTTGACAGGAACCACCTTTGGAAACTTGCAGAGACTCAGGAGCAGCAGCTCTGGCTGGTGTAGTGACTGTGTTTTTGTGGGTAGATGCCGCAACCAGTTTGCGGACAACAACGTCCCCCAAAACAGCCATGAAGTGCGTGAGTCATTAACCCGGGGAGGAAATGTCAGTCTGGACACCGGGACAGAGAGAGAAACTCCCATCTCTTTTCCAGACGTCTCCCTGAAGAGGAAACCGACTGAGTTTGGGTGAGGGTGGGGGAGTGAAGGTTGGGGGAGTGAGGTTTACCAACTCATCAAAAGGACTGCGTCTCCAACATCAAATTGCTACCACCCGAGCCGGGCTGACAACTGAATTTCCCCCAAAATGTTCAAACAATCAAATCTTTCATTAAAATAAACCCAGTTTTTATTGTCCTGCTCAGTTGATAAAGCAGAGGCTTTAATTTCCGTGTTCCCCACCACCCCGCCACACTCTCCCTCCTTCTCTCTCTCCCCCTCTTCCTTCTTTTGCCTCTCATTTTCTCTTCCCCCTCCCTCATTTTCTCATTCTCTCTCTCGCTCTGATATCGATCAGACTCTTTTGAGCTGGAATCAGGAAGATATTTGAGTCCCTCACAATGCGCTGAGTATAAGTTTTTTTTCTTCAAATTTGCTTCAATTAGTTCCTGGCCCTGACCCAAAACATACAACTCACGCTCGCACTTTACCCAAGGAAGTGATTAGAGTAGAATAAGAAAACAGACCTTGGAACAGCTGAGAGAATGGAAACTAGCAAGTGTATAAGAGTTAGGGGAAAGACAGAGAGGCGGAGAGAAACAGGAACTTAAGGCACATATAGGGTGGCCATTCAGCCCATCATCTCTGTGCCGCTCCCTCAAACATTCCTTTAACTCCCTTTTCTCTGCCTGCCCTCACACGCCACCCACAAACCCCTTAATTCCCTCCCCATTTTAAAACCGCCTTGATTCCTACCCCCCACCTCACCCCTTTGTGTGGGAGAAAACATGAGCAAGCATATGAGTGTGAGTGACTATGTGAGCAAGCGGGTGTAAGGTCTGAGTGAGTGTGTGTGATGCCTGAGCGAGTGGGTGTGAGGCCTGAATGATTGTGTGTGAATCAATACCTTAAAAAAAGGTGACACAGAGTGAAATTCTGTGTGATATTTGAAACTGCAGCCGACCACAGTTCAGCGACACAATGAGACGCACCCATACCTCCTCAAACTTTCCCCCACCCGACACACACACACACACACACATACAGAGGGCCTGAGTGGCACGCAATGATCTACAACTGTAGATCATTTATAAACATCAGGCTGTGTCCTGGTGAGGGCAGCCTGTGCTGAGGGCAGCCGGTGGTGAGGGCGGCTGGTGGTGAGGGTGGCCAGTGGTGAGGGCAGGCCTGGTTGGGCAAGGCCCTGGTGAGGCATTAGATGGTCGGGTGTAAGACTTGGTAAATGTTGTCAGTGACAGCGAGTTTCTCGAGCAGGGGGAGAATGTCCAGGAGCTCAGTGTCATACATGTCATCAAACCAGGAGGAGACAGCAATCTGTAGAAGGAGAAAGTGTAAATGGCAGAGACGTCCCCACCCATATGCGGACAATTCCCACTCCCCACCTCGTGCCCTGCCCCTCCTGGGGTTGGGGTGGGGGGGGTAGGGGGGGGAGTTGGAGGTTGGTGAGGTCAGGACCTGTCGTTAAATTTGATGAAGCGCTGTTACAGCGCTTTGGGACGTCCTCCTGACGTGAAAGGCGCTACTACACACGTGTAACACAAGTGTTGTTATTACATGTGCTTAGACACTATGAAGTGGTGAAGGGTGGTTGTGTGTGGTTACATGTGGGGGCGTGTGGTGACATGTGGGAGTGCGGGGTGAAGCGCGGGGGCATGTGGTGAAGCGCGGGGGAGTGTGAGGGCGTGTGGGTGTGCGGGGTGAAGCGCGGGGGAGTGTGGGGGCGTGCGGTGACATGTGGGGGCGCGGGGGAGTGTGGGGTGAAGTGCGGGGGCGTGTGGGGGCGTGTGGGGACGCGCAGGAACGTACAGCGTTCTTCGGGTGGAAGATGTAGGACAATGGGGAGTTGTCGATGATGATGACACGGTTGATATTGCGGCCCAAAAGGCTCAGGTCCTTGACGTAGCTTCCCTGGTAATACACACAGGCCTCACGAAACAGCCGGCTGCGGAAAGTGTTCCATTCGTCCAGCACGTCCACCACAGGGTCACCATACTGCAGAGCAACGGCAAACAGGTTAGTCTGGGGTGAGGTGGGGTGAGGGCGGGGTAAGGAGGGGAGGTGAGTGTCAGCAGTGGAGGGGGGGGGCAAGACGGAGCAGTTGGGAGGTGGGGGGAGGGGAAACGTACCTTGGCGAGGCTGGCAGTGAACATGATACACTCAAACAACTGCCCCACTCGTTTTAAAAACTCATCCACGTGTGGCCGCTTCAGCACATACACCTGTAACACATGACAGGGGCATGACATGTGTCACCTGTAACACACCAGCACACGGAGAGAGTTATGTCCATTGGGATTGAGTAAATAGTGGTGAGGACGCTGGGATCGTTGGGATTACCTTGCGTGGGGGAGGTGAGTGTCAGCAGTGGCGTGTGGGGTTGTAGGGGTGGGGGGGGGTGGGGGGTGGGGAAGAGAGATCTCCTCTGGGCTGAATTGGCTCTAAGGTGACATGTTTCACAATAGAACGTCAGCATCGAGCCAGCCTCTGTGCCTGTCCGGTTTCTGAGCCAGGTGACTCCTAAGAAGGACCTGGAAGGGCAGAGTAGCCACTGAGTGCAAGGAGTCATCATTAGTTCCTGTTAACCCGCAACCAAAGCCCTAAGCGTTCCGAGCTGTGAGGACTTTGAGGTCAGACTCACACCAGCACTCGCTCAGAACCTGCCCCCTGGCTGGGGCCGGGGGACAGTGTGACCACCTCCATGCAGGACATCAGACATGTTTGCATGTGCTGGGGGAATGGGGGCTGCGACTATGGAGCTGAGATCCCCTTCGGGGAGGGGAGGAGGTGGGGAGGGGGAGGGGGCCAGTCTGGGGTGCGAGCAGCTCTTACCGAGTGTATAGCGTCATTGATCTCTATGGGAACAATGAAATCTGCATTGGTCAGAGGCTGTAAAACAGAAAGAGCAAAGCAGTCAATAAACTCTAACCCCGACCTGGGAGTGTGGACAGACACACAGTGTAGAGGGAGCTTTACTGTGTATCTAACCCTGACCTGGGAGTGTGGATGCACAATGTAGAGGGAGCTTTACTGTGACTCTAACCCTGACCTGGGTGTGTGGACACACAGTGTAGAGGGAGCTTTACTGTGTCTCTAACCCTGACCTGGGAGTGTGGACACACAGTGTAGAGGGAGCTTTACTGTATCTCTAACCCTGATCCGGGAGTCTGAACGGACGCAGAGCGTAGAGGGAGCTTTACTGTGTCTCTATCCCTGACTTGGGAGTGTGGACGGACGGACGCACAGTGTAGAGGGAGCTTCACTCTGCTGCTGACCTTCAACTGCTTACCATAAACGAACTATGTACTAAAGTCTCATCTAAATCTATCACCAGACATTTCTTGTCACGATCTTGAAACTTTGTGCGTGGGAGTAGCTTTCTGACTGGCTGCTGAGAGAAAAGCTGTGTCAGGGACTACTTAGTGTCAGGCACTTCTCCCCTTCCCGGTAAACAGCTGGATTCAGATGCTTCTCCCCCACCCAAAGAAACTTTCACTGAATCCTGTAAAACGCTTTGACAAGTGAAAGGATTATTATTGCTCCACACAGCGCCACCCCGCCATCTACTGGCACAGTGTGGAACTGCAGGAAATCACAGGAGGAGCAGAAAGTCGGGTCCATAGGGTTCACGTGGAAACTACTGTACTGACATAGGCAGAGAGACAGATACAGACACACACACAGACAGATACAGAGAGAGACACAGAGCGATAGAGACACAGACAGATACAGAGATACACAGAGAGAGACAGAGACACACACAAAGAGAGATACATAGACACAGAGAGAGAGAGAGACAGATACATGAACAGAGACAGACAGGTACAGAGGCACACAAACAGAGAGAGACAGAGAGACACATGGGAGAGACAAATACAGAGGGACACGCAAATACAGAGAGAGAGAGAGAGACAGATACGGAGACACAGAGCGAGAGACAGACAGATACGGAGACAGACACCGCACCCCCCTCCCCAGCTCCTGCCCAGACAATGGAAGGGAAATCGTTACTAACCAACTTATCAGCATCTTTACAGCAGAAACAACAGAATAGATTATAAAGGACTCCACGACGCTGTAGCGTTGGGCTGTACTGGAACTGAGCACCTGATGGGAGAGAGAGAGAGAGAGAGAGAGAGAGAGGAGGGTGAGGGTGATCTATGGCACAAATTCTGCCCTGACTTGAGCCTCAGACAAGGAGATTCCTCCAAATCCTGGAACTGCGGTCCTGGGATCCACTACTGGGTGAAGCGCTCTGAGACGCTGTCCAGCGTAGAGGGCGCTATATAAATCAAAGCTGTTGTTGTTCTTGTTGTCGTTGAACCACTCTCTACACGGAAGAATGTTCACACACTTTGCCCCGTGGCTCTGTTCACGTTTACTTTGTTCCCAGTTACACCGTCAGGATGGAGAGAAGTAAATTGTTGTGTCTCCCAGGGGTGGACTCCTGCTCTATATAAACGATCGGGATTCTTGTATAAAGGGCAAGATTTATAAGTTAGCAAATGGCATAAAAAGGGCACTTTAGCTAATAAATGATGATGGCAAACAGCTTCAGGGAGGTATAGACAGGTGAGCTGATTGGGAAGAGAGATGACAAATCAAATTTAATACAGAAAAATCTGCAAGTGATGTAATTACTGGTAATTAATGTACATAATGGTGAGAAGGCAAATGACCAAAGCTGTCAAAAACCTACTGGGTTCCTAGGTTTTATAAAATACCAGTGCAGAATACAATAGCAAATAGGCAATGCTAATTCTGAAGAAACCTTCGCTGGACCCATCCCTACTCTCCAGCTACTGCCCCACCTCCAACCTCCCATTCCTCTCTAAGGCCCTGGAACAAGTCGTTGCTTCCCAGCTTCTATCTTTTTGCCTCTACGCTCGACTCCAGGACCACCATCTTCACACATCAGGCACAGGCAGCATCAAGCTCCATGGTTTCACACTCAACCTCATCAAACCAGTTAGGAACCTATGTGCCTTGTTCGAACCTCAACTGTCTTTCCTCCCCCACATCCGAGCAATAACTCGCTCTGCTTCCAGAATATTGCCCGACTCCGCCATTACCTTATCCCCAAGCCCTCTGAAACCCTCAGTCATGCCTTCGTCACATTCAGGCTCGACTACACCAAAGCCCTGCTTGTTGGCATTCCCAATTGCTCCCTCCATAGGCTGCAGCCTGTGTCCTCCACCGCTCCAAGCTTTGTGATCCCATCTCCTCCATTCTCGCCCAATTCCATTGGCTCCCCATCACCCAGAGGATTCGAGATCCTACTCCTTGCCTTCAAAGCCCCTCCACGACCTCGCCCCACCCTGCCCTTTCAACCTCGTAACCCCTACCAACCTGCCCGCCCCCTCCGCTCAACAGGCTCCGGCCTCCTACCCACCCGCCCCACCTTCGGCCACTCTGCCCCCCAACCTCTGGAACTCCATCCCGCAGTCCCTCCGCCTCGCCCCCTCCCTGCCCTCCTCTTCGACGGTCCCATCGGTCACCCCCCACCCCCCACCCTGCACCTTTCCCCCCACCCCCCACCCTCCACCTTTCCCCCCACCCCCCACCCTCCACCTTTCCCTCCACCCTCCCCGTCCCTGACCCGCAGCTCAGGTCTGAAACATTGACTGTCCAATGCCTTGGACCGTCCTCCTGAGTTGAAAGGCACTGTACAAGGGTAATGTTGTTGTTGTTGTCTATCAATCTCTGTGGTTTGATGGTTCTTGGTTTGATTCACAGTTACATTATCACTAGTTATGCTGTGGGTTCCATGACTAGCTGCTGTTAGACCGCGGTTCCATTACTAGTTACAGCAGTATAGCCTGAGGACATCCTACTAGTTAGTTCAGCTGGTTGCCGTGTTGTTCCATTGCGAGTTTTCTGTGGTTGGATTGCTAGTTACATTGGTTATCCTCCGGTGTCACTAGTTACCTTGCTCCAGGTGCCGCGCCTCCCCCTCTTTAGTGACCTGGGTGGAGATGGACGAGATGTCCATGAGGCGGCGGCTGCTCCGGGCTGAGCGGCTGGGGCCGGGGCGCACTCGCTCACCGCATGGACTCGACCCTTACTCAGGGTCCGGCCGGCCCCGGGAAGCGCTCAGCCCCCGCTCCGGGAGGGATCCGGGACACTCTCTCCGTCCCTCCCGCTGCGCTGTGGGATTGGGGGCCGGGGTAACACGGGAGCCGGTGGCTTCCACTTGCGCCCAGTCAGTTCCTCCGCTGCTGCGGCGGCTGAAGGAGCCGCGGGTTGAGGGAGCGGCTCAACCTCATCCATTGTGACGCTCCCACAAACAACAGCGGAGATAAAGCCCCCAACACTAGCCCCCCCCCCCCCCCCCCCCCCCCCGGAGTCACACTCCCAGCCCCCAACCCACAGGCTGAGGGACCATTGCCTACACACTCAACCCCAAGCTCTCTGTCCCATCACCAAGCCCAGCTCTAACGCCAACAGCCACAGCCTCGGATCAGAGCATCCAAAGCACAAATAAAGCTGTCAAGCCCAGTCTACAGCGGGTTAGGGGCTGGGCTCTGTGGGTTAGGGGCTGGGCTGGGGGTTGGGCTAGGGATAGGGGGCTGAGCTAGCGGTAGGGGGCTGGGGGTTGTGGTCCGGGCTGGGGGCTGGGTTCTGGAGCCAGGGGGCTGGCCTCTGTGGGTTAGGGGCCGGGCTGGGGGTTGGGGGCTGAGCTCTGTGGGTGAGGAGCTGGGCTGGGCTGGAGGCAGGGGGCTGGCCTCTGTGGGTTAGGGGCCGGGCTGGGGGTTGGGGGCTGAGCTCTGTGGGTGAGGGGCTGGGCTGGGCAGGGGGCTGGGCAGGAGGCTGGGCTCTGGAGGCTGGGGGCTGGGCTGGAGGCTGGGGGCTGGGCTGGAGGCTGGGCAGTGGGTTGGGGGCTGAGCTCTGTGGGTGAGGGGCTGGGCTGGGGGCTGGGCTCTGTGGGTTGAGGGGGGGGCTGGGCTGTGGGAGCTGGGACGGGGACAGAGTGACACAGGGACAGCGATGGCTCAGCCTCCAGCCGGCCGCACACAGCCGGGAGGAACCCTCCTAATAATTTACAGAAACGCTCAATAAATATGTCAAGAAACCGGCGGCGGGAGAGTTGCCGCCAGTCCCCGGAGCCGAGGCTGGAGAGCTGAGCCCCCGTCACCTCCCCCGGGAATCTCTGTCACCGCTGGTCCTGGCCCCCGGTCACTCGCTCACTTTCTGCCGCGTCTGCGTCTCTGATCCCGGTGTTTTCCGCTTTTCCCCGAGTGTGTTCTCCTGGCGGATTGTTGAGGTTTGTGTGACCTCCTCTCCTCTCCTCTCCTCTCCGCTCCTCTCCTCTCCTCTCCGCTCCTCTCCTCTCCTCTCCGCTCCGCTCCTCTCCGCTCCGCTCCTCTCCTCTCCTCTCCTCTCCTCTCCTCTCCTCTCCTCTCCGCTCCTCTCCGCTCCTCTCCTCTCCTCTCCGCTCCTCTCCTCTCCTCTCCTCTCCTCTCCGCTCCTCTCCCGCCGCCGCCGCCGGGTCAAAGTTTCAGACGTTCTCCAAAAACTTTGATCGGCTGCCGGTCCGGTCCCCGAGAGCCGAGGGCGGAGATCCCCCGGCGCCAATGCACAGAGCAGAGGCACGAGTGACCCTCAGGAAGGGCAGTGAGGAGTTGGGCAGAGGGCCTGGCAGCCTGGCAATGCCCAAACCCCCCCCGGAGAGGCCCCGGGGGCAGGCGGGGGCCGAGCCCTTCCAGCCGCCAACCTTCCTGAGGAAGATGAAGAACGCGGCCATCGGCACGGGCTGTGACATCCGGCTGAAGGTGGCGGTGACGGGCAGCCCCACGCCGGCCCTCAGCTGGTTCAAGAACAAGCGTCCGGTGGGGCGGGAGTGTGAGGAGTACGGAGCGCTGTGGGTCCGGGACTGCCAGCCCGCAGACGCTGGAGTCTACACCTGCATCGCCCGCAACCGTCTGGGGGAGGCCCGCAGCTCAGCCGTCCTGGCTGTCCTGGACATGGAAGGTGGGTCACGGTTTGGGGGGGGGGACGGGGGAAGGTGTGACAGGGTTTGGGGGGGGGGGGGGACGGGGGAAGGTGTGACAGGGTTTGGGGGGGGGGGCGGGGGAAGGTGTGACAGGGTTTGGGGGGGGGACGGGGGAAGGTGTGACAGGGTTTGGGGGGGGACGGGGGAAGGTGTGACAGGGTTTGGGGGGGGACGGGGGAAGGTGTGACAGGGTTTGGGGGGGGGGGACGGGGGAAGGTGTGACAGGGTTTGGGGGGGGGGGGGCGGGGGAAGGTGTGACAGGGTTTGGGGGGGGGGGGCGGGGGAAGGTGTGACAGGGTTTGGTGAGCGCTGGAGAGAAAGCGTCGGGGTGTGTGTGTGTGTGTGGGGGTGGGGGGGGGGGCATTCACTGGTGTCTGACCCCTCAATCGAGGCTGATTAAAGTCCTGGCTTCACCTCCCACAGGTGTGATGGTGGTGTCTTGTCATGTGTCACTGTGTCCCAGAGAGGGGATTGGGTTTCAGGCCGTCCTGTGCCTCACTCTAGGACGCGATCCTCAAGGGAGAGAGTGTGCGCCTCGGACCCTCGGAATCTCCACGTGTGGGTGCGAGGCAGGGAACTCTGTTTGGTTTGGAGACTCCCAAACAAGCAATGGGGTGACTCTCCGCGTGTCAGGCACCCGGCTGGTCACGGAAAAGGAATATTGTGAGGGCTCCCGGGTGTGCCGATGCCTGGGTGTAGACTACAGGTGTGTGTTCTGTGTGCACACCGTCAATGCACTTCACAGGACACACAGTACTGTAAAGTGTAGTTGCTGTGCATTTATAGGTGAATGCAGCAGGCATATGGTGTACAGGGATGTTCCACACACAGCAAAGAAGTGAATGACCCATTTTATCTGGAGATCTGTCGGCTAGGGGGGCCTGGAGAGACTGCCTTCTGTTTTGATTTGCGTCTGCCGGGATGTTTCATGTCCATCCGAACAGGCACAGACAGGAGCTCAGTTTAACATCTCATCCAAAGGATGGCATCTCCCGGACAGTGCAGCGGTCCCCCCGGCATTGCACTGAAGCATCGGCGTAGACCGTGCGTACAAACGTCACAGCATGGACCGGAATCCACAAACTTACCATTCAGAGGCAAGAGTCTTATCAACTGAGCCGCGCACACACCTACTCTCTCAGACACACACTCATTCGCTTACATATACACGATCTCAGACACACTCACTCACACTTACTCTGAGACTCCGGTTGAATCAGAAGGTGTTTGCAGAAGCAGGGACAGTGTGTCTTGCACCTGTTGCAGCCACACACACGCTGGTTCTGCTATTCTTAGTGTGGAATCTGCCAGTCTTTAGATTCTAAGTACGTAAGTGGAGCAGGGCTCGGGTTACTGAACGTACCTTTACACTGAGGCACCGAGAGTTCTTTTAGCAGAATCTCTTCTCCACATTACCAGCCTAGGGGTGCAATTAAGCAATGTAAAACCCTCTAGAGCATTGCCCGTTTGAAGGGCAATACTTAAACACAAGCAATTGTTCTATAGCTGATGGTCTCTGCTCTTCGCCTATCCACTGTGTCCATTGTAACCTCTGTCCCACTAACCTGTCTCTCCCTCTCTCTCTCTCTCTTTACATCCACAGGTGACATGTTGGCTCATTTAGCAACAGAAATTATTATGTATTCTATGTTTTTATTTTGGTCAGCCAGGTACTTGATGCATACGGAAACCTATCACTGTGCTTAAAGAGTATTCAAACCAAGCTGAGATTTCCATGCATCCCACTACACATGGAAATCCCAGAGATGGATTGTTGGAATGGAATGCGCACTCTCTCCCTGAAGGGACACATCTTGCTTTCCTAATTCTGTGAAGTATTAGGCACTGGTTGCCAGTAACTAAGGTTTAGGGCCCCCTGAGTGTGCGTTGGCATAACTGCTAAGCAGCTAAAACTGTATAGCTTGCCGTTGATTTTGTTGTCTGGCGAAATTTTCCCACTGCTTGTCTAGCTAGGAACACCCTACCTGGTAGGGCTTTGCCTGCAAGGTTAGTTAACAGATTGGGATGATTCCCGACCCCAGGTTACTGATCTGCCCTGCCATGTACTGCCGATGATCTAGGCTGAGCCGTGCTGTCGTCAGCAGTGCCGAGCTGTACTTGTACAGTGCATTGTATAGTAGCCTGTGTGTGTTATAAAGAATAGCAGCCCCTGTGTGTGTTAAACACAATAGCAGCCCCTGTAAGTGTCCTGGGGATGATGTGGGAAGATTGTCTGCCCTGTGTCAGAGTGATGGGTAGTTTGGGGACTGTATAATCCTCTGATGTGTGTTTGGGGGAGGGGTGCGCAGGGGTAAGAGTGGCTATGTGTGGGTGGGGAGGTTGGAGTGGCTGTGTGTGGGTGGGGGGTAGGAGTGGTTCTGTGCGTAGTGGCGGGAGGGGGGGGGGGGGGGGGAATCAGTGGCTGTGTGTGTTTGTATGGGAGGGGTTGGGGGGAACAGTGGCTATATGTGGGAGGGGGGGGCGAGGAGTGACTTGCTGTGTGTCTGAGGAGTGGGACGGGGTAGTGGCTGTGTATGTATGGGGGGAAACAGTGGCTGTGTGTGTGGAGGGGAATAGGAGTGGCTTGGCTGTGTGTCTATGGGGGATGGGGAAGTAGTGGCTGTGTATGTGGTGGGGAGGAGCAGTGGATGTGTGTGTGGGGGTAGGAGTGGCTGTGTATTTGGGGTTGGGGGGTGCTAATCTGAAGAGACATAGCCAGAGTTGGAGGAGAGGAGGGTGACTGGCAGTGTAGTGCTAGTTGGTGCCGCACTTTCACTGTGAGTGATGGTGATGGTTGGGGAAGGAGTTGAAGCCAGGGACACGCTGCAGTCTGGGGGAAGTTTGAATTCTGCCAGAGGAAAAAAACCTGTTGATGCTCAGAGGAGGAATCTATGTGTCAGCTGCTGACGGCAGAGGCAGGTTTTGTGTTGTCTTGTTTAATGGAGCCGAGACAGTAGGGACTTGCTAAGAGTCCCACAAAGTGGGGCATAGAGAACAAGGAGCTGGCAGAGATTGGCACCGTGACTGAGAGAAACTTGGAGTGACTGGGAGAAAAAGTGAAATACTTTAAAAGAGTCTTGCAAAACCAAAATAACAAGGAGTTACTCACCAGCCAGCGAGAAGTCTTGATAATTTGATTTACGACAACAAGAGTGAGGTAAGGCTGCCTGTATGTTCACCTCAAACAAACTCTTCACGCTGTGTGGTCTTTGTGTGCTAATTAATGATCAGAAACATCCTTGCATCATTTTAAGTATCATCTTAATGAAATATTCTGCCGAGTGCCATCTGAGAATAGGGTATGGGATCTAGCAAAGGTTTGGGATGGCGCAATGGTAAATCTGTATCTTGGGTTTGTTGGGTGTTGGAGAGAAGAGGCAGTTATTAATTAACCCTCTGATGGTACAAAGCTATAAATAGATGGTTGGAACACGCACCCTGGCCAATCGTCCTCCAAGTATAGATCTGAACAACATCTATTGGCATCTCACCAAGGTGCTGCCTAAGCAGTGGAACCTGTATGTGGGAGGCATTTACACTAAAGGAGGAGTAAAGACAGAAGGATCTTAAATTGTATGGTGTTTTATTATGTTAAAATGATACACAGCACCAGAAATAATAATTGCGCTTCATACAGTACCAATAACATTGAAACATTTCCAACCTCTTCATAGCAGCCATTCAGCACACAGTCATGAACCAACTGACCAATTTCGCTGGAAGATTATTGGCCAGGGCAGCAGGAGAAATTTCTTTTTTCCAAAAGCATGACAAATACTTCAGCATCTCTCAGAAACAGCTAAACGGTAACTTACTTTAACATCTCAATTAAGGGACAGCAACTTGGGGGACCACTGCATTTTTGCAGGTACCAACCTTCAGATGAGGTATTAAATTGAGGTCCTGTCTGTCTGATCAAAAGGACATTAACGTCCCCATAGTACTGTTTGGCTCGCACCAGCACCTCCACACCACAAGCACTGGTAGCATCAGCTTCCATGGATGCATACTGCAACTCACCAAGCCAGTCGGGAACCTGGGATATTTGTTCAACCCTCAACTGTCCTTTCTCCCCCGTATCCGTTCCATGACCCACTCTACATTTCCCCCACCTCTACAATATTGCCTGACCCCACCACTGCCTCAGGCCCTCAAACCCTCAAACATGTATTTGACACTTCAAGAATCGAATATGAAAACTCCCTCCTTGTCGGCCTGCCTTTTTCCTCTACAAGCTGTAGATCATCCAGAACTCTGCAGCTCATGTGATGGGCTGGCTCTGTGATCCCATCAGCCCCACCCTCACCTGTATCTACTGGCTCCCATTTTCCTCACTTTCAAAACCCTTCATGCCCTACCTCTGACCTGCTGACCCCCTATCAACCTGTCTGTGCTGAGACACTAGCCTACATGAGAGGTGCTCTATCAATGCAAATAGTTGTTGTTACACCAGCATTTCAGCTGAACTTTTCTGTCCTCATCTGTTGAGGTTCACCTTGTTTTTTCTCCACTCAAAACAGAGAAAGCCCATTTGCTGAGTTTGTGGACAGAGATGACATGGGTTCCTTGTTTCCTTGTTCTCCCATCTCACTTTGCCCCTCCCCCACATCCAAAGAAGATTGCTTCTAAACCTGCTGTCCACTGTAATAGATCAGCGCAAGGCAGGAATTTGAGAAGTGCACAGTATGCAGAGTCTGTGGTTGTAAATTGATGAATAATCATTTGCTGCTGAGGGTTCAGCTGAGGGACTCCTTTGGACACTGCTGCACGCTCAGTTCCTCAGAAACCCCGAACTGTGTATGTGCAGCAGGTCACAGCATTCACCTTTGAATAACTGCAGTTATACTCCTCTCACTAGTTTTTAGCAATGAGTTCCAAAGCGAGATTTGGACTAGATTTATTAACCAATTTGTAGACTGCTGCTTCCAAGTGTTTGGTATCCCCTAACAGGCCCCTAGCCTGGCTAGTGTCAGATCAATCATGGCTTTGCTGTTGCTGGTTATATCACATGTATTACAGGCTCTGCATCCTAGGCTTGTACCTCATCATAATCCAAGCTAACACTCTGAAACAGTACTGGGAGAACGCTGCATTTTCGGACGTTTGATTTTTCAGACAAGTTATTAAACCGATTTCCCTTCTGCTTGTTCGTGTGGATGTTCAAGATCCTATGGCATTATTTGAAGAGAGAAGGGAGTTTCTCCTGGCCAACAATCCTCAGATAAATAGGTTATTCACTTCAATTATTATGTGAAATTGCTATGTGCCAATTCAATTGGCTGCACATCCATCTACAAAACACAGTGATTACACTAGATAGTAACTCCTGTGAAATGCTTTGACACAGTTTGACAAAGTGATGTAGTATCTTATCACATCATCAAGACGTCTCAAATTGCTTCACAGGATTTTCCTGTATAACTATTAATTTGGTCACCCAATCCATGACTGTTAGTGGACAATGCTATGCGCAATTGGCTGCCGTGTTTTCCCCCAAAATATACAGTCAATTCATTGTACTGCATATTCTATGAAGTTCATTGAGACATCTCGAAGACATGATAAGACACTGTTTCAAAGTATTATTATTATTTCCAGCCTAATGTGATAACCAGTTTGGACACATCAATGTACTACAAACAGTCATGACCAATTTTATGTGGGGGATTTTGGGTCAGGCCATTGGTAGAATCTCCTTTTTCTTTTTGAATAATGCCTTGGGATCATTAACATACAACTGGTCAGGCAGACAGGACCTCAGTTTAGCATTTCCTCATCACCTCCAACAAAAACCCTGCAGTGCTTTGGCGTATGAGACCAAAGTATCGATGTGGGGCTTGCACTCTAACCCCACACAGTTCAGGGTGACTGTAGCTTTATGAGCCTTTACGAAACTGACAGAGTTGGTAATTATATTTGAATATAAAGTCATACAAGGGTCAGTTGCAGGTGTAACTCGTGGATCGAAGCTAGTGAGATCACAGCTGATTTGCTCAAGATTGAAATAGAGATTCTTATAAAGAGTACAGTATGTAAATCCATGAAAGTAATCAGAGTAAGCAGATAGGGGTGGAGCTGTCCCAGGTTAGGTTCTTATGAGGCCCTCTATCTGCAGAACCATCCTTTCAGCAATGAGACAGTCCTGGCTTGAACAAGGAGCACTGATGTCTCCCACCACAGTGGCAGCAATTAGCACAAACACCAGATAGGATTCCACATGTGGAGCAGATCCTACAGCTCTGATAAAGTATATGTAAAGCTGACTGAAGCCTGACATCAATCTGCTGTAAAAATAGCCACTGGTCTGGTCATTGCTGCCGAGAGCTATTTACACCCATCAGGAACGCAGCTGGGCCTGTCTATCAGAATGTCAGCTTATGCACTGAACCTTGCACTGGGCAACAATATGAGGTTTACTGCCTGGCACAGCAGCCTGCCAACTGCTTTGCTATGACATTGTGCCACCCTCACTTATCTGTACAGACAGGCCTCCAATCTAGTATAGCTTTTGTGTTGGTTAGACAAGTTTCACACACGTGAGGAGTTTTATGTAAGGATGGTTTACATTTGTCTCTCCCTTGAAGGAGTCAGGGATAGTTTAATTATAACTGTGCAGCCTACCTTTAGTGAGCATTGATAAGTTTCTTGCTCTTAAGTTAGGACATCCGTACCCAATAAGTCCTTGGGTGGCAGATGAGTGGAGAGAATCCCAGCTCCACTTACTTGTCTGCAGTGATTTATGTCATAAATTAAGAAGTGTAATATCAAGAAAAACCTGGAGACACTATTGATTCAACATGGACTTACCTAGACAAGTCCAAATGTTTGGGGGGTGGGGATGAAGGGGTGGTTTCTTGCCAGCCCACTTCATGTCCCCATGCCCCCCCTATTCCAGCATTGAAAAACTAGGTTTCTATAATCCTCCAATACTAAACTCTATTATGTTTGCTCCTTCCAATCTGTAATGCTCAACGTATAGATAGAGTCTTGCAGTGTAGTGGTTTAAGCACTTGCCTTACAAACGAGAATACCCGGGTTTGATTTCCCAGCGAGTCAGGGAGAAACCTTAGCCAAGTTTCCTTTCCACACACACATACCTCTCGCTACCCTAGCAGTAAGTAGGAACCAGTTTGTTAGTCGATTGGTGGATTCTTTTCCAGGGGTAATAATCCTTCCAAAAATAATGATAATAATTTGTCACTCAATTAATGCCTATTTGTGGGACACTGCTGTGCACAATTGGCTGCCATGTTTCGCCCCCAAAATACAGTCACCACATTTTACAGTATATTCTATGGAGCACTATACGTCTTGAAGACGTGCTATGGCACTATATCATAAAATAATAATAATATAATCCTTGAATTTGATATTATGTTTTTCATGTCTTCTGGACATCTCAAAGCTCTATATCAAATGCAAATGATTAATTATTATTGATGGGTGAGCTCTCAGCCTTTCTGTCTCCACTCTCTGGAACTACAAGGATATTGACATACAACTTGTTTTACTGATCTGACTTGATTTTCTATCCCGCTCAATGTTGGCAAGTCAGAGGCACCTCCTGCTTGGCTCCTGGCAGTACCTCTTCACCTCAGCCTCAGTGGCACAATCACTATTTCATGGCCGCACTTTTCGGTTACCACGTCAATCCAAAACTCAGTGTAATTTTTGAACCCTCAACTACCTTTCAAACCCCATATTTGTGCTGTGACCCTTGCCAACTTTCCCCTCTGCAACATTGCCCCGCTCCACCACTGCTGCCAAGATCCTGATCCATGCTTTCATTACTTCCCAGCTCGACTACGCCAACTGCCTGCTCACAGGACTTTCCAACTTTTCCCTCCAGATTATTCAGAAGTCTGCAGCTCGTATCTTCTCCCACACCAGCTTCCGGAAACTTGTCCACCTCTTTATTACCCGGCTTCACTAACTCCCCATTCCTCAGGGAAACAAGTACAAAACCTGTGTTTCCTTCAAGGCCCTCCATGGTCTTTCTCCCCCTACCTCTCCGATCTCATAACCCTAACCTCATATCAGCCTGTACGCTCCCTTCGCTTGGCGGATGACGGCCTGCTTCAGATCCCCTGCACTTCCTGCCCCACCATTGATGGTCAGGCATTAGGCATCTCTACCCACCCCCATCACCACCACACTCCCCTCTCTTGCCTCCTTCAAGTCCAGTCTGAAGCCCATCCTCTTCAACCATGCCTTTAGCCACCCTCCCTCCCACCCTCCTCTGCTTCTGACCCCAACTCCCAGCTTGGGTCCAAAACCCAATTGTCCAGTGCCCCTGGGACTTCTTTCCGACATAAAGGGAAATAAGCAAATGTCATTTGTTGGAGTTGTTGTGTTTTGGTCTCAGATATTCAACAACAACAACTTCGATTTATATAGCGCCCTCCACGCCGGACGGCGTCTCAGAGCACTTGACATATAGTGTTAAGTCAGTTGCACTGGCTGTAAGTAAACCACATTGATGTCAGGTCTTGCACATTGTGGATACATTTGATGGTGAATCTTCCGGTGTAACCATTTCATTTGATATGCAGCCATTCACATCAGGAAGACATCTCACAAGTAAAGATGTCTTTACTTTACTTGAAAAGCCACTATGCAAATGTAATTTTCTTGTTGTTGTCTTTTACATTCACCTGAACAAGCAGATGGAGATGGAAATTCAGTTTAATATCTTATCCAAACATCAGCTTCTGACAATTCAACACTCCCATCAGCCATCCATCTGAATGTCAGCTTAGACTGTGAGTTCAAAGACCCAATATGGAGCTTGAAGCCACATTTTTTTTATTTAGAGGCAAGACTGCTGATTTGATCACACAATCCACGACTGTTTGTGGGACTCGGCTGTGCTCCATTGGCCGCCGCATTTAACCCACAAAATACAGACAATCCACCTTACAATATTCTGTGAAGTGCTTTGAGTCTCAACAACTACTTATAATAATATAATAATCCTTGCATTTGATATAGCGCTTTTCACATCTTATCAATGTCTCAAAGCGCTTCACAGAATATAATTGACTGTATATTTACGGGTGACTGCTTGCATTTATGTAGCAGCCTTCATTCAGGATACAGTCCCAGAGCATGATGCAGAGCCTGGGGAGGTGACCGCAGGAACTTATCAACAAAATGAGGCGCTTTTTCAACTGCAAGATTATTATAACATGAAAGATTCTATAAAATGAGTTTCTGTCCTTTGTAGAATGACCACAGGCAATTGAAGGATTACAACTAGTCCATATAAATCAGACTGTAGTTGACTGCTCTGCAGGAGGGAAGCAGCTAATATCTTTCATAGTACATATAGGGTTTTGGCAAGTGATTCAAACAGTTCTTGTGGTTGTATCAGTCATTAATTTTCTGTACACTGAATGGAACAGCCTAGCTTTAAGAAGACAGTGTAATGGCTGGGCACCAGTTATCACAACGTAGAAATTGATCTGAAATGGTTTGACGTCATCAGAATTGATCTTGAAATATATAATTTATTGCCTACAAGAGGACGAATACCTAACTGCAACATCTCAAAGTATTGTGGAGAAGGAGAGAAAAAAAGAGATCTTTTGATATCAGTGATGATGTGTGTTACTCCAGTCTCTCTCTCTGCATTTCTCTGTGGATCAGCTGCCTCCGGAGCTGCATGGTACAATCCAGGATTGAAATTGAGCCAGATTTTTATTTTCATCTTGGCGATTTCCACACTTGAAGCAAGCTTATCTTGATTGAAAGCATTTTATTGGCATTGTGTGTTTACAGAGGCACACACAGGAAGAATCAGTAATCAAGACAGATAAGATAGATACATACGCACACAGATACATAGAAAATGGTCTGAGGAAAACATCAGTTGCCTGCTTCCCTATTGCAGTTGGGATCTGTTAGCAGGTTAAGGTAGTGTGAAGCAGCTGCTGAAGACAGCAGTCAACAGGACTGAGCACCGATCTTCTCGTCAACATGAAAAAAATCTGGGCAAAGAAACGACTGCAGGTAAGAAGGAAGAATTAAACTGCAATTTTAATGAATTGGAATTGTTTCAGTCTGCTACAGCTCTATGATTGATTGTGGGGGAGGAAGGTGGTTTAGTTGTTATGGGTCATGCTTAAAAATTTCAAAATAAAACTGGTTTCTGATAAGCTGATCCCAGGGATGGGGGTTAATACCCAACAGGGGTTAAGGCATTACAGCCTTAAAGCCAGGGGTTAAAGCTGACAATGAGGGAAGCTGTAGCTGGGAGAGGTTATATTTGTGAAGGTTATAGGAATGGGGGAAAGGTTGTGTGCTACACATTCTATTCAATTACTAAAATCAGCAGCACACTTTTGTAAAGTGATAGATATACAAATCATACTGTACTAACCCCAGGCCACTAGTTCCTGACTACAGCAAAGGGCTTACTGGATGTTATGTTGTAAAATGGCAAGCAGGTAATTATTGACCTGTATCCTCCATGGTGGCTTTACACAAGCTGTCTCACTCAGGGCTGTTCTGGCACACCAGCCCAGAAAGAGCCTGATAAATGAAATATCCAGACACAAAATAATCAGGCATGGGTGATGATGGCAAAGTAAATACAGCCAGGTCTTTGCACAGTCATGTCTCCAGTAATCCCCCTCCCCCAGCTCACTCAGAGGCCTTTTTGGGGGGCTCTAATACGTCATAGATGCAGACTACCTTAGTGTTCTTCAGCTACAACTGCCCAGGCTGCTTCCTTACCAGCACCCAGGAAGCCATCCACAATATCATGACACTCTTGTGTGCTGGTGAAACACTAGACCAGCAATGAATCGATCAGCTGATTAGAAGTTGCAATCTGATTTAAATTCTACATTTAAAATGTATCTTGAAATTGGTTACGAGGCAGTGAATTTGAGCACGTAGAATTTTTTAATCTCCCACACAGCCGGAGAATGAGAGTAACAGTTGCCCACTCGGTGACCATCCCCTGAATTGTTGCTATGTAATAGGCTTGGAAAGGTGCTGGGTACCAGATTAGTGACTGCCTAATTCAAGTTTGAGTTTGTCTTGGAATTCACAAGTGTGTGTTCAACAGAGGACAAACCAGGAAGTATTGATCAGAATTTACTCTTCTGTAATGTAGGGCGGCTGTGCCTTCACACAGAGTGTCTATATCTGAACTGCACATCACGCAGCAGGGAAGGGGAGAATCTCACTGTATAAGAATCTACACACAGACATTACATCTGCTTTTATCAATACCCTGTGATTTTGTGACCAAACTAACTGAATATAATGAGCATCCCTTTTTTGCCACTCACACGTAAGAGCTGCTTCAGAGGGTAAAGCTGAGTCATACAAACCAGGTTCCATTGCAGTTTCTGATGAATTAGCTACCCACGAATATCCACTATCCAGTGACTCAAGGCCAAGAGCATATGCACATGATGTTGATTGCGGATCATGTCTGCCTTAGTTCTGATCCTTGCATTTGATATTAGATACAATGAAACGGGAGTAGGCTATTCAGCCCCTTGACCTATTCTGCCATTTTATAAGATAATGGCTGATCTGTATCTCAGGTAGCTACAACAACAAAATTACACTTTCACGTCAGGACGTACCAAGGTGCTGAAAGTTACCCGCCCTTGCTCCATATCGCTTAATACCTTGACATAACAAATATCTATCTACCTCCGTGTAGAAACAGGATTATTGCATCGTATTGTGGAAACAAATAATCCTTGCAGTTTGCATTTCGAAATGGAGGCAGAATTGAGGAAAGGCACAGGGAGAGAGGGAACAGCATAGAGGGGGTGTTGCAGTGGAAGAAGCAAAATGATACAGCCAGACAGAATTTAATGAGGTTTGGTGATGAGGAAGTCTACAATCGCCTTATATTTGGATTCCAAAGCCAGAATTTTTAAAATATAGAGGGATTAGGGGATATGGGGATAGGGCAGGTAATTAAGAATTAGGTCAGAAGATCAGCCACGATCTTATCAAATGGCGGGGCAGGCTCAAGGGGCCGAATGGCCTATTCCTGCTTCTAATTCTTATGTTCTTATGTAGAATGAAGAGGCTTGAGGTGGAGAGACAGTACAAAGGAGGCGATTGATGAAGAGGATCATAGGGCTGTCCTTTAGAATAGGTTTTAGCTTCAGAAAGAGAGATGCAGTTGTGTAAAGTGTAGCGATCATATTTCTGCAGGACAATACGAGCATTCACCATGGATTCACCAATCCCACTCAGGCAGACCTAAACAAAAAGATGGGTGATGCATTGGTATTGTTGATAAATGAAGGATGATCTCTGTGTTATAACTAAATCTAGCTAACCCAGCAGTGTGAGATGTTTAGGGTAGGTATGTTTCCTCTTACCCTCTCCACTGGAAATCTGATGGGGTGTGGTGGCATGGTATGGGGATGCAGCACATTACCACTCAAGTAATGTTGCATAAAAGGTATGTCATTATTTTGGAATGCAACGATTCAGATCCGATCTAAACCAGTGGGGAGTTGCCGAATGGAAGTCAAATGCGACCTGATCCTTCCTCCATCCATACGATCACTTGAAAGATCCGGTGCTGTGACTGCATTTTGTTGCTCACTGAATTGGAAATTCTTCATTTTTGTAAGATTGGAGCCATGGCTATCAGCATTATTGAGGAATTCTAAAATCTTTGAGAAATTGCTATGCCACAATGTTACTCTCATAAAGCAATCCATGCTATATCAAGTGCTCTTCCCCTGCAGTCTTCAGAACTTTCCCCCAAGTGAAAGCTCGTTGAAACCAGCTTTAAGCAATAAGCCAAGTGCAGCCAAGTCTTCAAAGCAGCTGCTGCTTAGTATTTAATGATTCATGCTCAAAAAATGACATCTCATACTAATGGTTTCTCGTGGCTGAAAACTGCTCTCATGTGTACTTACGCTGTATGACTCCATTTGGTAATATTACTGACCTCGTAACAGCCTTTGCATCACAAGCACAGCTCCATACACGTCTGTTGGCCAATGTTTTGAGTAATTATTAGGATAAAATGATTTCCACTGATCAGTGTGTCAGTAACTAAGGGGCATTATTCCAAGGTAGCTGGCAAACAAGCGAAGTGGGGAGAATTTTTTTCATTCACAGTGGTTAGGATATGGAATGCCCTGCTGGAAACTGTAATTGATGAATAATCGATATTAGCATTCATAAGGAAACTAGATAGATATCCAAAAAGAAGTGAGCTGCAGGGATACAGGAAAAGGGCAGGTAAATGACCCTTTGCATTTGATACAGCACATTATCACGTGTTCAAGATATCTCAAAGTGCTTTACAGAAACATACTGTAAAGTGAAATGACTATACAGTACATATAGAGTAGCCTTCTGCTCTATACATTTCCATAATTTTAAACTAGTTTGCTGGTCAAGATGGCTGAACATGGGGAATAATAATCCTTGCATTATAATGAGAATTATAAACCATAAATATATTGAGAACAGAATTGTGTTACTGATGAGTGGTTTCATCACAACTGTAGCAATCAATCTCTAAAGGACTAAAATTCATTAAGGTGGTGTGATCAACGGTTATTGGAATGGAATCTACAGAAAGAGACTCATTCCAAAGTTTCCAAAATTTGATCAAGTACTTCAAAAATCTCAAACACTAATATAATTTTTTTTAAAAAAAACAACTAACGCTTCTGTTCCACAATAAAAGAAAGACATTGAAAATTTTGGGGGAATACCAAGTTGCCTTTCTTAAGTTTCCTTTCTCTAATTTTTAAAACTCTATGAAGATCTGTTGCAGGAAGGATTCCATTGAAGTCAAACCAGAAATCCTTCTCTAATACTAATATGTTTCCTTGAATAGATTTTTTAAAAATCATATTGTATCAGACATGTCAGGGCTCAGGCTCTCATTCCATGTTGGTTAGAAATCGCTTCAAATTTCTTTGCACATTCCCACGTCCATAGTTCAAGCAATATCTTCTAGGTATTTCTGGGGGGGTCAATCTGTTGAGTTGTTACTCTGGGATGAGAGTCAGGGGGAGGAATCTTCTCTGGGCTTGAAGAGTAACCACAGCTACTCAGGATATTGGGAATCACTAGTGTGTATAATCCCCTTGGGCCTCAATCAAGATGTATGCACATTTGTGGAATATAAAAGCAGGTTAGGAATATTAAGAACAGAGAACTCCAGGAGGTGGAAGCGAGTGAGAGCAGGGTTAAAGAAGGGAGCTGGGGGAGCACAGCGTGGGGTTACAGTAGAGCTGAGGGGTTGGGGGGGTGGGGAGGGAAAATGGAGTGAGGTTAGAGCTCAGGGGTGGGGGGGGCCATGGAGTGGGGTCCGAATAGAGCTGGAGGATGGGGGGCACAGAGGGGGGGTTAGAATAGAGCTGGGGGGGTGAGGGGTATAGAGTGGGGTTAGAGTAGATCTGGGGGGTGGGGGGCCACGGAATGGGGTTAGAGTAGAGAGCTGGGGTGGGGGGTGCAGGGAGTGGGGTTAGAGTACAGCTTTTAGGGGCACGGAGTGGGATTAGAGTAGAGCTGGTGGGAGAGGTGAGCACTCAGACTGACAGACTGTGTGCCTGACTAATTGACTTCTCTTCCCTTCCAGAAAGCCGGTCACTCCACCCGCACGTTCGGACGCCTGTCTCATGGTGCGTTTCCCTGTGTGTAACCCGCGGTGTGGAGACTCCAGTCAGTCAGTCAGTCAGTCAGCCTTTCTAGTTGTGTGGGTTGCTCCAGAACTTTGGGGCCGGCCGGTCAGGTGAAGGAGGATGTGTTGTCCGCCGCCGCCTCAGGTTGCGCACGCGCGCCTCAGCACTGCCAGCTTGGGAGTCACGTGATAGAATAACTGTCCCACTTGGAACCTTCCAGAACAGCCTCTCCACCCCCCCACCCCACACACAGCCCCCTACCCCACACACAGCCCCACCCCCCCCACATACACAGCCCCACCCCCCCACACACACAGCCCCACCCCACCACACACACAGCCCCACCCCACCACACACACAGCCCCACCCCCCCACACACAGCCCCAACGTCACACACACAGCCCCACGCCCCCCCTCACCCATACAAAATTACAGTCCGCCTTTCATGTCAGGAGGACATCCCATGGCACTGGACATTGTTTCAGTCATTGTTTCAGGCCCAAGCTTGGGACAAGGAGGGTGGAGGTGAAGGGGGGATTTGGGGTGACAGATGGGAGCGTTGAAGTAGAGGGTTTTGAGGCGGGACGAAGGAGATCAGAGAGGGGACAAGGCGGAGGGACTGCGGGATGGAGTTCCAGAGGTTGGGGGCAGAGTGGCTAAAGGCTCGGCGGCCAATGGTGCAGCGGGTGGGTTGAGGGACATGGATGGAACAGGCCTGAGACTGCTGAGCAGAGGCCCGGGGCAGGTTGGTCGGGGGTTCGGAGGTCGTGGAATGTATGGTGGGTCAAGGCCATGGAGGGCTTTGAATGTGAGAACTAGGATCTTGAATTGTATCCTCTGGATGATGGGGAGCCAATGGAGTCAGGCTGGGATGGGAGAGTTGGGGTCACGAAGCTTGGAGCTGTAGAGAACATGGGCCGCAGTGTTCTGGATTATCTGTGGAGGGAGGAATTGAGAAGGCCGACAAGCAGGGTGTTTGCGTCGTCAAGTTGGGATGTAATGAAGGCATGAATGAGGGTTTCAGCGGCCTTGGGGATAAGGTAATGGCAAAGTCGGGCAATATTACGGAGGTGAGGGAAGGTAGAGCGAGTTATTGCTTGGGTGTGGGGGAGGAGAGACAGTTGAGGATCGAATAAGACACCTGGGTTCTTCACTGGTATGGTGAGGTAGAGTGAGCAATCATGGAGGTTGATACTGCCAGCGCATGATGCGTGATGGCGCTAGCGTGAAAAGGGCCTCTGTCTTGTTGATATTCAACTAGAAAGTTAGCTCTCATCCTGGACTTGATGACTGACAGACAGTCTGTCAGGACGGTAGTAGTCTTGGAGTCGAGGGTAGAGACAGAAAGACAGAGTTGTATATCATATAACCATATACATGTGGAAATTAACCCCATGTCTGCGGATTATGTCACCAAGGGGAACATGTAGATGTCAAAAAGTAGGGGCGAAAGACAGAGACGGGGGATGCCAAGGTGACAGTGCGGGGTCTGGAAGAGAAGCTTCCGCTCCAAACACAGCCTCCCCCCACTCCAACATGCAGCCTACCCCTACACACAGCCTTCCCCCCCACACACAGCCCGTCCACACACACAGCCTTCCCCACCACACACAGTGCCCCCATCCACACACCTTCCCCCCTCAAAGCCTTTCCTTCCCCCCTCCCACATAGTCCTCCCTCCCCCCACCCACACACATTGTTTTCAAATCCCTCCACTCCTCTGCACCCCCCTACCTCTCCTCTCTCCTCAGACCAGCTCCCGTTTCCTTTGCTCCACCAGGTATGGCCTCCTCGTCCCTTTTGTTCCCCGAATCCTCCGCTCCACCATCTGCGGCCGTGCCATCAGCCACTACGCCCCGAGGCTCTGGAACTCCCTTCCTCACTCCCTTCGCCTCGTCTCCTCTCTTCCCAATCTCAGCTAAAGACCTTTTTCTCTTCGACCGCGCCTTTGGTCACCTTTCTACCCCTGCCCCTGGATCGGTCTCGGAATCCGTTATTGTGAAGAGCTCTGAGACGCCCTCTGGCATGGAGGGCGCTATATAAATCGAAGTTGTTGTTGTTGCCTCCCCGCCACACACAGCCTCCCCCTCCACACACATCCTCCCCTCCACACACAGCCTCCTCCACCCCCTACACATCCTCCTCCCACACTCACAGACTCCATCCCACCCAACACAGCACCCCCCGTCACACAAAGACCCCCAGCCACACACACAGACTCCCCCCACTTCCCTCACGCACCCCACACTGAGGCTCCTCGCAGCCTGCCCTACCACACACAGCCTGCCCTACCACACACAGCCTGCCCTACCACACACAGCCTGCCCTACCACACACAGCCTGCCCTACCACACACAGCCTCTTTCTCTCATACATAATGCTCCCGCAAATCTGTCACCGACCCCCTCACCTATTCCACACTACCACCAAATCTCATCCTATGCTGTCCGGAGATGAGCATGTGGACTGACCCAGAGATATTGATTCACTCACAGTATTGTGGGAGATCAGTACGATGTATCTTAAGGGCTTCTGTCTATTGGGAACCCAATCTGAGTTTGCAGAAGGTGCTACTATTTATTCTCTCTATCTCTGGAAGCATACTGCTGTGAACTCCTCTGCTTTCTGCTTTTGCGTGTAATTGGATACAAACTGTGTAATCTTGGTCCATGCTGCTTATTGATCTTAGGATCAGAGAAATCTCGGTGCTGGTGGGTTAGGGTGGAGAAAATCAGTCAAGATTCTGACACACCTTCTGTAAGGTGCCATATTTGGATGTCACCTATAGAACCTGAAATGTTGCATGAAGACTGGATTGGGTTTGGCTGTGACACTCCCACAGTTGAATACCTTGCCAGGAACTCACTGTCTGGCTTTACAGATGAAGAACAGTCATTTGGTGATCAGAGGCCTGCTTCACCCACCCCGAGTCTAGTGAGATCAGGAACTCACTCGGGTTGTGAGAATTGGAGACTGAAACACAGGCTACAAGACATCTAGATCCTGTGCTTTCCAGGCTAAGTAGATGCCTGCTTCCTGCACTCAGTGAACCCATAATCAATTGTTCCTCATTAATTTTTCAGTGTATTTATTCTTGCATGTAGTTGTATAAGCAGAGTTGAATGTTGCCCTATTGCGGCATCACCTGCAAGTTGTACACAAATGTGTCAGTGTTACATGTGCATAGCAATGTGTTGTATTGTGTTAGTAACCGCTCTATAATATGTGCTTTCTCTTACTGCCACATGGAAGCGAAGTATTCCGCTCCTGCAGGAAGCAGAGCTATGGTATGCAAAATAAATATTTTACAATTTGGGGAGAAAAAGCAAGGGGTTATTTACTGGGAAAATGGGACTTGGTCATGAAATCATATGGGAAGCAGATCTAGTCTGATGTTGTGTTGGCCAATATTTGATAACCAATATCCACTGCAGAGCAAACTGACTTAAGGCTAGAACATACTGCTGACCAACATCCAATGCTTTATCCCTATGATTGTTGTCTTTGTGGGGAGGACAGATGATTCTTCACCAATATTTTTTATTCTTGATTATTTATTGACCTGTGTTGAACATTGACAAGTATCCACTAATTTTAAATAAGTCTTGTTCAGTCTAAAATAGCAAAAGAAAAAAAAGCTCATCAGTATATTGGTGTATTCCAAATATGGCGGCAGATTCAACTGCAGCAGGATTTCCTGTTCTGGATGTCCAATCACATATGCAGTCTCGGAAAATGTTAATTTCAGTGTTAAGACAGAACAAATGTTGGTGCCGAAACTTGATACCGTGCAAACGAACGCAGCAGGTTTATGCTGCCATTTTGGAATACACCTATCGCTCATTTTGGTTACAGTTAGGGTTTCTGTTTATCTGTTGGTAACCATCAGCCTTCAATAGCATTTGTGCATATGAGGATCTTGTCTTCACGATTGCGTGTGAACTCCTGTCAGTGTGGGTTTCAGAGTGAATCGCTGTTAAGCAGCGTGGGGAGAGTGAAGGTAAGGCTTCTCCTGAGTAAACCAACAATGTAAATCTTGGAGCATCTCGACTAGCAATGTGCAGCTTTTGCTGTTTCTATTATTGCTGAAAAATCTTGTTTGTGCACAGACTCGGAGGAATGTGCAGAGGACGACACGTTTGAAACCCAGAAGCCCATGGTCTTGGAGGAATCTCTGGGGCCAAAGAAACAGACTGTTCAAAGAGTGCCTGCAGGTAGGTGCAAGGAGGTGAGGGTGAAACAGTTGAGCAGGGTAAGTAATAGCCCAGTCATAAACTCAGTCAGTTGAGTACTCAAGGTTTGGACTCGAGACCAGAGGATTCTAAATTTAAACCATAGTGCACAGTGCATCGTGACACATACCAGCAGTATTTCCACTAAGCAGATGCACTGAATTGCTCCCTAAGTGCCTAATGGTGTTATATTAAATTGACTATCCTCCAAGGGGAAGTAATTGCACACACAGGGGTCTCTTTGGAGCTCAGCTGGCTCCAAGGTGACATTTGACAAAAGAAGGTTGGAATCAAGACAATCCTCTGGTGGTCTTGTAGTCCTGTTTTGGAACAAAGCGCAAGTCCACCATACTCTAGGACACTCCTGATGATAGCACAGCCAGCCTGGCTCATTGATAGGATTTGGAGGGGCAGGCCAGTCCTGGGGTAGGGATTCTTTTCACTCAGTTCCTGTTAGCCCTACAAGCCAAAGCACTAATGGGTAAAGTATTAGGTTGAAATACAATTGAAATATTTTGACCAAAGTGTTATATTGAGGGAAAAAAGTATCCTTGTACAGTATAAGATATAAATAGATTGTACCTTCCTCTTCTCACCTCTGCCGCTAAGCACGACTGTTTGTGGGACACTGCTATGTGCAATTTGCTGCCACGTTTTCCCTACAAAATACACTGTCAATTCACTTTACAGTATCCTGTGAAGCGCTTTGAGGCATCTCGAACATGCAACAAGCACTATATCAAATACAAGGATTTTTATTATTACAAACCTAGCTGGACAAGCAGCGAGGAATTTGGCAGACAGTATTTTCAGTGGCAAGCTAAGCGATTGGTTGTAGATGATTAAACTCCAGCAGTTACCCAGCATACAGTCTGGGTTTCTAAAGCCTTGTCACTTGCCAACCTGCACCTAATATGCTCTCAGGAAATACAACAACAATAATTTGCATTTAACTAGCACCCTATGGTAAGTATAGTGTCTACGTATTCAGAGTGGAGGGGTTGGATACCAAGAGTGGGAGAAGGAGGAGGTGACCAGAAACTTGTTTGAACAAGTAGATCTTAAAGTGGGATTTGAAGATAGATGGGGGGAGGGGGTTTGGGTCACTTGAGGTGTAAGGGTTGCAACAAGGAGTTTCAGAGGCTACGGTTTTGTAACTGACGGCATGACCACCACAGAGAGATTCGGGGACGTACAGGTAAGCAGGGTGCATCCCGCCAGAGACAGTTTGCAAATTCCATTCCATGGGAAGTTTCCATGTATGGGTGGCATACAGATGTGGAACTCTATCTGGTTTGGATACCCTTTATCATGGTGGTGCAATTTTGCAAGTGTCAGATGCCTGGCTGACCAAAACAAGTGTAACCTGTGCTTTAGGTTTGTGGGGATAGTCCTACCCTGAATAAACCAGGACCTGAGAAGCTCTTCTGATTTGCCCTATTCATTTGAAGTAAAATCTTTTTTGTAATCTTCTGGAAGATGAATTTGTTTAACAACAACATATTTGATTTCTATAGCGCCATTCATGTTGGGAGGGTATCCTAAGGTGATGGATAGGTGAGGGGTTTCAAGAAGCTGGGGGTTGGATTCAAGAGAGTGGGGGCAAAGATGATTGAAGGCACAGTCAAAGAGAAAGATTTTGGGATGGACCTTAAAGGAGGCAATGGAAGGGGTGAGGGTGATGGGACTCTGGGATGGAGTTCCAAAGATAGGGGCAGAAAGGTTGAAGACCTGACTGCGGATGGTGGGTGGGCAGGACCATATATGTGAACCAGGCCAGTGCATGCTGAAGTGAGGGAGAGGGCAGGTTGTTCAGGTTTGAGCAGATTTGTTCTAATTCCCTATTGTTCTCACCGACGCCTGCTGGAAACTAAGTCTCCATGTGTTTGTCTCACAGTTCTTCTAGACTTGGAGCTCAGATCTGATGTGTTTCAATGATATTTTTCCTTTCCTGAGAAGGTGAATTGGAGAGTTTCATGGATACAACATCAGGCAGCACACCTTCTTCCGCACGGACAGTCCAAGAGCGTCCACCACACTCGGATAGGTCGTGGAGCCAGCACTCATCGATGGAGACTGCAGGAACCCCAAGCACTGGGACCCCACAAGAAGTAGTGAAGGAGCAGCTCAGAATCAGACTAGTTCAGGAGGTCCCCACAGAATCTCCCAGGCAAGCAGATACACAGCAGCCAGTGAGCACGCAGACCCGACACCTGGGGGTAGAGCCACTGATTCCGGCCCCCCACTCTAACTCGGTGTACTGTAGCTGGAGCTCAGAGGAAAGCCTGTCTGTTGCTAGTGATACATATGGAAGCATGTTCAGCCTCTATAGAGGAAAGGCGTTATCAATACCCGCGTAAGTACATGCCCCTCACAATCTCCCTCCAGCTCCATCCATCATCAGGTGAATTTATTTGCAAATTTTATGTTGGTGAAAACTTAGCTTCTGAAAGAGCTCAATTTCTTGATCTTCTCCTTCACAACAAAAATCAACAAAATTACATTTATAGAGTGCCTTTCACGTCCCTTAAATTACTAGTTGTAGTTTATCTCCCGGTACACGGGAAGTGCTTGTAAGTTAACAATTATTTGGCAGTGGTATCTCTGTTAAAAAAATGAAAAGAGGTACAGGAGGAAGTCAATTAGCCTGTTCTACCACTTTATTGGATATTGTGAGAACTTTTAATCCTGTTGCCCCACCTTTTCACCACATCCCTTAATACCTCTATGATCCTGTATTTGTCTCTTAAACATCCCTATTAATTCCACCTCTTCAGCATTCTGCAGCAGAATATCCCACATCTCCACTGCCCTCTGTGATGCTTTCTTACATCTTGATTGAACTCCAGCAGTTACCCCAACGCACACTCTGGCATCCCAAGACTTGGCTATTGCCTAACACTCTCTAGAATTAGGTTATCAGCGTACGTCCAGAGAGAGAATCTATATTCCATTCCAGACAGGGAAATTTCCAAGCGTGGGTGGCATGAATGAGAGTTCCACGGTTGTATGCCACCCATGCAAGATGTGTAGTGGAGTGCTGCTGCTGGAGTGTAACCAGCTAAAATCACATAGCTTGCCATTGAAGGCACTATCTGGCAAGCGTAATGCTGCTTGTCACTTTACCTGCTAGTACTATGGCTTGGCTTCCAATGTTTTCCAGATATATCCAGTACTTTGTTGCCATTGACAACGTTGCCTAGAGATCTTCGGTGAAAAATATATAATATTTTCCCCCATTGATCTAAATGGAATCTCCTTGTGGGTACACATTCACGTGTTTTTTCTGGTCTCCATTAACTTGCATTTGTTCATAGTAAACTGTATCTATCACATTTGCCCATTTTAAGAATTGGTCCAGATCATTAAATATTATCAAACTTCTTATTATATTATCAATTTACTTATCAACTGTCCACAAAATGTGCTTCAATCAGAAATAATTTTAATCATCTGCTGCCGATTGTCCTTATCACAGTGACCTACAGGGATCTGGCTATTGAGAGAATTGTTGGTACAGGAGATCCTGCAGCTCTTCTCTGGAGATTGACATAAGATCAGGAAATTGAGTGCTTTGAGGTTTCCAGCCCTGATCCAGCTTTTTATATATTTTGCTTTCCTCTGACCCCTGCATGAGTTCACTGGGCTCACGTGAAACTGCTTTGTTTATGACATGTGTCAGGACATGCTTCTTTACAGGGGCACCACCAGCTGTTACATGCTAACTGTCATCACAGATCCACAAACCAACATATATGGACATATGTCATTCGCCCCATAACCAATCGTCTGCTTCAAGTCAGTTTGATATTAACGTTGCAGGAAAGATACTAGCTCAGATTGTTACTGATCTTCAACAATTCCCAATCAACACTCAGCCTCTCTTCCTCTTCTCTCACATTCAGCCTCTTCTGCTCTCACTCAGCCCACTCTTCCTCTCTCACTCAGTCTCTCCTCCTCCTCTCTCACACTCAGCCTATTATCCCCTCACAGTGAGTCTCTCCCACTCCCTTCTGTCTCTCCTTCATTCTCTCTCACTCCTCATACTTGGGTCTCTCCCTCACAGTGACAGAAATGACATACCCTCTGCCTGATCTCCAATCAGTGTTAGGTTAGTCATATGTTATAAATGACAACTCTCCCCTCTGTTGACTCTGTTTGATGTGCCATAAACCCATTTGGAAGCTTGTATAGAGGTACCAAGGGAGGTGTCTGTCCGAGAAAAAGGAAGATTATCTGTTTTCTATTTTTTACAGAGACCTTTCTGAGACTGGTGTAGTTGGAGGTCCCAGTCACCCTGTCTGGAGGGACAGCATGTCACAACACCACCAGGGCATGCAGCAAGAATCCTCGAGAGTACCTTCATTTCCTTCAGCATCTCGTGAACCACAGCTATCCAACCCCAGACCAGCTCCCATTAATCTCACTTCCACCAGACCAGCTCCCATTAATCTCACTTCCACCAGACCAGCTCCAATCAGCCTTGCTCCCACCAGCTCCAGACCAGCTCCCACCAGCACTGCTTCTACCAGCCCCAGACCAGATGCAATCAGTAAGCCCCAGCAACCTGTCTGGGTCGGTAAAAGGGAGATACAGACCACTCCACTGACTCCACGCCGGAAACTCATAACACCTGTTGAATATAGAGATACCGTTCCAGAGGAGTTTAAAGCAAAAGTTAAGAAATCCAAGTCAGATGATTATCTCACTATGGACGTAGGAATGGGGGATAGCACTTGTCGGCTATCACCAGCCCCTTCCCGCTCTGGATCCAAAATCTTTGAGAAAGTGAAATATTTTGAGTCTTTCCCAGAGAGGAGGCGAAGTTTTGACCTGGTGGATGGCCAGCCATGGCCAGGGTTCAGGAAGTGCAAGTCCTTTGATCACATGGAACAACATGAAGCAAGGAGAAGGCCTTCGTTCTCCGATCTGCTGGACAGTGAGGGGAGAGGATTACTGAGGGTGGACAGTGGAGGTCCAGAGCAGAGACGCGTGGTATTCAAGCAAAAAGCAGCTTCGTTTGATGAGCGAGGGAAGTACGCACACAGGGTCCATGAAATAGAGTTCAAGATCTCAGAAGAATTAAATCGGATTAAGAAGAATGCGCTGAGCTCCATGCCAAAACCACAGATGAAGTCTCCAGTGTTGGAACGGGCGATGAAAAGAGACTTGTCAGCGCGGAGAGTAACTGTCCAGCGAGGCGAGCTTAGTGTGATACCCAAGGGGGTGAGATGTGAGGAGCGAGTTGCTGAGAGAGCGCCAAAAGACACAATGCTAAATTCTATGCGTAAGCCCCTTCAGAGAAGTCTTGCTACTACCAGTGTTTCAACCGAGCCAGATGATTTGGAAATTGATGGAGAGAAACACCAAGCACAGCACCTGATCAATCATATTGACCAGCGAGATGTACAATCAGGCAAAACAAAAGTGCAAGAAGCAGGAACAGATATACAGGAAATCATGGGATCCCGAACATCGGAAACTCAGATTCAGCTAACTCATTCACAATTAGACGTGGAACAAGTAGAAAAGGCAAGTTTCCAGCACCAAGTACCAGTTAACATTTCTGCGATGCATCTTAAGGACTCTGAGACTTTTGCACACTTAAGCCATACGGGATCAGCTCAGAATCTATTTCCTTCTCCTACTTCAAGTAAACAGTTGCCAGAACCATTGGAGAAAAACAGGCTGAATTTGGACCAGGAAGACAGTGTTCCAAGGCTTGATATTGCCCCACTCTGCCCTGCCAATCCAAGTGCCACAACCAGACCCATCGTGCCAAGGATTACAATTGGGGAAAGAAAAGATGTAGAAATGGAAGGAAGGGCTTTAAGAGCAATGGGGGGAAAATCTGCTCGGAAAACTTCCCGAGGGAAATCGAAACAACTTCGTCCAACTTCACCAGAAACAGGTAAGGATGCACAAGAGAGACTGGGTCAGAGAATAGACTAGCATTGTTCTGGTGTCAGAGTCAATTCACTTTACAGTATATTCTGTGAAGAGCTTTGAAAAGTCTAGAAGATGTGAAAAGCACAACTGATTATCAAATACAAGGATCATTATTATAATCCAAATTTCCACAGGTTCTATTGTGGATATGAAAATAGTGTGGATATCATGTTTCTGTGTGTTGGTGTATGTGTCTCTCTAATTCTACATTTACCTGAATTGGTTTTCTCCACCTCGTGCTGTCAGTTTACAGAGATACGTTTCAGTAAAATTGTGTATCTGCTAATCTTGTGCACATGCTTGCAATTAAAGTTTCAGTCCACCTTTACTAAGTTATTGTAGAATAGACAGATATTATATTTCTGTATATGATGTATTACTTTATAAAGACCGCCTAAGGAGAAAGAAACCAACCTTTGTTTTTCAGCGGAATCCTCAGATGATTCCTATGTGTCAGCTGGTGAGGAGCCATTGGAGCCTCCAGTCTTTGAAATTCCCATCACAGACGCAGTGGTGACTACTGGAGCTGAAGTGCTGCTGAAATGTATTGTTACAGGAACTCCCATGCCTGAAGGTAGGAAAATGAAAAGAAAGTTCCCTATAATCTTAAGTATTATAATCTTGATCATGTACTGGTCCTAGGACAAGCAGCAGAAGCTTGCCAGACAGTGCTTTCAATTGCAAGCTATGTGATTTTAGCTAATTAAATTTCAGTAATATCCCAATGCACACTTTGGGGTCTCCAAGCCTCATTTCTTGCTAACCTGCATACATTTATTTGTTGAACTATGTCTGGTAGGCATATTCTTAAGCATATTGGTGGGTTTCACCTGTCGAAAACACCCAGCTGACCAAAAAAAACTTTACTGTCAGTCAGTCCATGCTGATCTAACTGGTATCTTTTGTGCATCATGTTTAGCAGTTGAAGCTACAATTAACCTCAATTAACCCTAGGGGGGAAAGGAAAATCATCTGTTTGCTATCCAGTGATACCTTGCTGAAAGGTATAAGTGTGGTCATCAAATGAGGATAGCAACAGGCTTGGCTATGATGCCCTCTATGAGCAAACATCTTGAAAACACTCACTGTCTGGGCCAACACAAGCACAATGGTAACTTGAGCAAGATTTAAGAGCGCAGCCATTTGTGGATGTGAACCCAGCTTGAGTCAAAACTTTCAGGAGAGAAGAAACAGAGAATTTGAAATAGAAGTTGTTACTAAATTGTGTTTTTATTTCTCTTCAACAGTTATTTGGAAAAAAGATGGTGAAATTCTTCGATCGGGTCAAACGTATCTGATTAAAGCAGAGGGTGAAAGGCACACACTGCTCATTCAATCAGCAAGTGTGCTGGATGGTGGCCTGTACTCTGTCGGTGCTGCCAATGAAGTCGGCTTGTCTAGCTGTTCAGCTTCTGTTCAAATCCGAGCAGGTACATTGTTGTTACTGCCCCCATCTCTAACTTGCCCTTCCTCTCCAGAGTGCTGTTGTTTCCTGGCTTCCCTCTTACTCCCCACCACTTCCTAAAAGGTACTAAGGATGTCCTCTATGTGTGCGAATAGTGCTTCCTGTATCTGCTAGTCTTCAATCTATCCACCACTTTTGACATTGTTTGTCACTTCTTTACACCTCTGCCATTTATCCCCCTGGAACATCCCGTAGCTCTGCACTTTTCTAACTATGCCAGAGCCTTCACTAAATAATAATATTAATCAATTCCTTATAATAATAATACCCCTTGCATTTGACATAGTGTTTTTTCTCACGTCTTCTAGACCTTCGCAAAGCACTTCACTGAATATACTGTAATATGAATTGACTGTATATTTGTGGACAAAATGCAGCAGCCAATTGCACACAGCAGTGACCCACAAACAGTCGTAGATTGAAATGACCAATTTTATTATTGTTTTTTTCTTGAGGGATAATTATCGGCTATGGAGCAAAGAAACTTGCCCATGGTTTTACCCTGCCAGGAATTGAACCCATGTCTCTCACTCGCAAAGCAAGTTCTCTTATCACTGAGCTGCAGGACAACACGACCAAAGTAGTAGTTCGATGTAATATTAATACAGTAAAAGCAAGTTTATCTGGCACCCTGCGGGGGGTCGACCAATTGACTGTGCCGGATAATCAGGCGGCAAGTTGCCGAAAACCCAACACAAAAAATTTACTTATTTTAAAACATACCATATTAATAATACACTAAATAGTAACAGAATATTGTATGGATACTTACCAATAAAGCATTCCAGCACACTTTGTAAAATGATCGGTAAAACAACATTTTTTACCGATCGGTAAAAACCCAAGTTCGGAAGTTTAATAAGTGCGTTTGCGCACGCTTTGCACGCATGCGCAAAGTGAGCATACTCGTGATTGCTGTAATGGGGAATTGCCCCGGTAGGGGGTCGAGCAGTCCGATTGAATGGGTCACAGATAAACAGGCTTTTACTGTAATACTAATCCTTGCATGTACAAAAGGATGAACAGGAATTGGTCAGGGAGGGTCAGAGAGAGAGAGTCTTAGGGAAGGGTGGTCTGGGAGGGGAGAAGGGTGCAGGGTGTGAGGCGATAGGCAGGGGTGGGGTGGAAATACTAGGGCTAGGATTCCCTTTTCATTATGAATAGGAGTCAAAGCAATTTAAAGAATTTGTTGATAAAAAGCAAACAGACTTTAGGATTTATATGTAGGGTGTGGGAGGAGTGAGGCAGAAAATGGAAGGGTAGTAGAGGGTCAGAAGTTAAGCAGCAGGAAAAGGGGATTATTAACAAGGTTGTTAATGTAAATTGCTATGTAAATTGTTAATTAAGATGAAGTTATTGAACACCAGGGACACAAGTAAGGAACACATGTGTAAGCAGGGAAGTTAAGCAAAGCTTTTTAGCCAAGGAAATGTTACAAACATGCTTCCTAAGACACGCTCTTGAGGGAAATGTATTGATGAAAAATGAATACACCAAATTTGGGAAAAGCTACTTTGGGCTGAATCCTCTTTGCAGATCTCCTAATAGTAGAGAAATTGAGAAGTTTCAACTCCAATAAAACGTGTCAGAGAGATGGGTCTTTGCAACACGTTTCTGTGTCTCCAATGCTAACACTTTTAGAGAAAACCCTGCGTTAGACTCGTGCTCTGAAATTGCTAGTGTACATGCTAGTTGTCTTTGGTCAGGCTGCCTCTTCTTGTGAAATCCCCCTATGATTGATTGGCTGCCATTCGCTCTGCTCCTTGGCAGGTTAAGGTATGAATGACACTGCCTTGATGGTGTCCCAGCTAATTAAAGCGCAGCACAAATATTGCCATATCCAGAGGTTCGGAGGCAATGCAAAAGTTGCTGTAGTTTGAAACATGGCATTGTCACCAACTCAATACCACATTTCAAGCTTAAATAGAAAAGTAGCCTAAATTAGCAGAGAAATGGACAGTGTAAATCATCTTAAGAAATAACGGACATGTTTTTCAAGAAAGCAGCACCCAAGGGTGTGGCAAGAGGCCGAGATTAGGCCTATTTCTGTTCCTAAATATACTCAAATCCATGAGCCAATCACCCTCATCCTCACCTGACTTTACTGGCTCCCCATCAACCAGAAGATTTAGTTTAAGATTATCATACTCGCTTTTAGAGCCCTCCTTATCCCTGCAGCCTCTGAAAACCTTACCTACCTGCCTGCTCCCTGCTACCTCAGCAGCCAATGACCTGTTCCATACTACCTTCCCTGCCTGCCCCATCATTGGCGGTCAGGTCTTCAGCCTTCCTGCCCCCACCCTTTGGGATTCTATCTCAGAATTCCTTTGCCTCCCCTCCCATTTGTCTCCTTGAAGACTATGGACAATATGAGCCTGAATTGTAGCACATCTCTAGTCACCTAGGTATGGAGACAGCGAGTCTACAGTAGTCAAGAGATTGCAGCGTTTATCTTTCATTCAAGCTGTCCCTTGTGTGACATCTCTCTTTGATCACCACCCACTCTTTGCTCCTTGGCTGGGTTATACAACGACATGGCCTGGGTGATGTTACTGCTAAATAAAGAGCAGCACATACCTCACATTGCTCTCGAGACACGTGTGCTAGCTGCTGTTTACTGCTGCTTCAGACTGCTTTCTCTGCTCAGGCAGGACTGTTAATCCCAAGTATGAAGACCCTCCTCATTAATGGCCTACCTCAGCCACCTAACGCTGGTCCAAATTTTTTGATAATTTTTCCAGGAGAGGTTGTGAAACCCTCTGCGTTTGGATATCGGTTGTCAGAAGCAGGAGAGTATTGTTGAGTTGGATTGCCTGACCCTGAAGACCTGTGGTTTGCTTTTTAAAACAGAACTTTCTGTTTCTGAAGAGTGAGACGTACTGCTGTGTGGAGGAACATGGTGAACTGGCCTCAGTGCTGAGTGTTCACACCGGCTTTGTAAGTGAGGAAGGACAGGGCAACCTTCTTCTCTCTTTCTGGCTTCTATTATTTCTTTCACAGAGGAATCCAGTTTCAGCAATTTATTCAAAGTGATTATAGCAATGAAACCTTTACTCTTCTTACTCTGCTAGCCATGCAGGGTTTTGTTAGGGTAAATAGGGAGAGGTTATTTTCACTGATAGGGGAGTCGGTAATTAGGGGACGTAGCAAAAGGAGTATTTAGGAGGATTTTTTAGAACGTGATGCTGAGTATGGTGGTGGACATGGTATCCATTGGAGCTTTCAAGAGGGAAGTAGACAGATGAGAGACAGAAACAGAGAGAGGTTTGAAGGGGTAGGGGATCAAGTCATCACCTTGTTCTGTGAGCCAGTGCTAACTTAATGGGAAACATAACCTCTTTCTGAACAATAGCTTGCTGTGTTTCTTTCCTGACAGACTAGGAGTAGGTAACTTTGAGATTTTTCTGGAAGATGCTTGAGGTTTACTAAAAATCAAAGCTCTATTGCTGTTCCTGACATGAAAGATGCAAAAAATGCAATTTTGTTTAAAATGCAATTTTTTTTTGTTGTTGATGAATCTCTATATTCCTGAATCCCATGTCATGACTCAGGGATAGGATCTGGTATATTTCAATGAGAATAGATCAATCTCTCACCACTAGATGGAGATAGGCTACTGTTGTAGTAGAACTTGCTTGGTTTTACATTCCTGACAATATCTCACTGACCCATGTACATTTGATATGAATGCCACTGCATAAAACAAGATGCCTCTATTACAATACATGTTTGTTACAATAAACAGAGTTAAGTAGATTTTTTTACACTGGAGGTTTGTAAACATTGGCCGTTCATGACTTAAAGTGCTTCACAGGATTTTATTGTAAAATATAGTGACTGTGTATCTTGCAGGTGAATGAGATGTGTTAATCCTGTAGAAATCATTGGTTCGGCCTCAGTTACAGTACCGAATGCAGTTATTTTACAACAAAACAATAACAAAATGTATTTACATAGCGACTTTCACATTGAGCAGATGTCCCAAGGCACTGGACATTTAAGCTTTTTCAACTGAGCTGGGGTTTGGATTCAGAAGGGCTGGAGCCAATGGGAGTGAGGGGAAAGATAAGATATGGTCAAAGAGATGGACCTTGAAGGAGACAAGGTGAAGGGATTCCATAATGATGTTCTAGAGAGTGGAGGCAGAAAGGCTGCCTCTGGTGAGATGGGCAGGACATGGTATGTGAAGGGATCAGCGGGTTGGGAGGATTTAAGAGGGTTTAAGAGGTTGGCTGGGCACTAAAATTAAAAGTAAGAATGAAGATCTTGAACTCAGTCTTGTAGAGTAGTATGGGGACCAGTGGAGCTGGGTGAACATAGGGGTGATTGACTCATGGAGCCGAAAGGTGCCATACATTTGTATGGCACCTTTCATGCAGGAGAGGACATAAATGCAGAGTTCTGAGGTTCTGCAGCTTGTGGAGGGAAGATATGGCAAGCCTAGCATGCAATTTTGTTAGAATGGAGATTTCATGGTTTGCTCCACTAAGACTCTGCACATCCCAACCAGCCCCTAATTACTCTATATTCCCAGTATCTACCCCTACAACCCCAAAACGATTGGTCAGTGTGAGACTAACAGAAGAGTAACAGAACAAGGGGAATTCGACTGAGGAGAGGGAAGCTAGGACTTGGGAGAATAAGCTACTGCGTGATGACTTGTGGGAGTGCTACAATGTGAATGCAACTAACTAGAAGATATTTTTAAATTTTATCTGTAGTTATTTTCTGCTTAGCATAGAGATGTGAACTGAATGTGTGGCGTTTTTGTGAATGCACAGATTCTGGGGCTGACAGGAAATTATTGACAGTTCCCACTGAGCTCTACAGCCCCATCACATCAGATGAGGAATATCTAAGTCCTGTGGAGGATCCTATTGATTTTACGTATAAGGGCAGACAAGCTCTGCAGCTTCCAGAGATCTTGTCCCCACCAGAGGCCCTCACACCACAAAGTCTCATCGAGACACACTTCAAAGCACCGCCTACCTTTGAGGTATGGAAAGAAAGAAGTTGCATTCATAGCATCTTATTTTGTTGTGCTTTACAAGTATTAAGTGTGTGATTGTTTCTTATACTCTATTTCCAGCGGATCTTTCTACACAAGCATTTAATTTATTTCACACTTCATTCCCTCTTTTAACACCATTCTGCCTCTATTTTTAATATTTTTATAATATTCAAATAATATTAATACTCTATTTCCTGCACCTGACTGTCGGATTGCCAGTTATAATGCTTTCTATGTTGAACACTGTTAAACAACATAAATTCTGCTAGAAATTAAATATCACTATAAGTCTGCACTATTCACTTGTTGAATTTCCATCCCCTCCTGACTTCAGTGGGATTATTGGAGTAAATGTGTTTGCTTTATCCAGATATCTCTAAGTGACTTGGTTGCTGTAGAAGGTCAAAATGTGAGCCTGACTGTCAGTATACAAGGAGAGCCCAAGCCTATCATTTACTGGTGAGTGTCGGGGAAGCTCCACCTCTGTTGCTTTTAGTCATTGAATTTATTACCCAGCGCAAATTGCTGCTAGATCTCACCCAGCTCTACACTGAGGTCTACACCCAGCTGTAGTCTGAGCACCACACCCAGCTCTACACCCAACTCTACACTCAGCTGTAGTCTGGGGTCTATACCCAGCTCGACAGCCCCATCCCATCACAGATGAGGAGTTTCTACAACTGATGGAGGATCCTGTTGATTTCACATATAAGTGCAGACGTGCTCTCTCCAGCTGCCAGAGAGCTTGGTCAACATAACCTGTACAATGTATATTGATCCTCTTCCACTTGTGTAAATATATTCCCATATGCATACATACCACATGCACGCACGTACACTTCTATGCAGACATGTGGAGTGAATCTCTAAACAAGACCCCAATTACAGAGGGAATTTTGCCATCAGGGCACCTAATACCGAGAAAGTTTCAATAGCAGGACTACAATTACAGAGCGACTCGTACCATTGGGGACATCTGTTGCAGAGGGAACCTCACAGTTAGAGACCCTATTAGAGGGTGGAAAAGCAAGTGTGAATCTTTAAGGTGATGTGCGTAACTCCAGGTTTGAACATTTCACAGGCTAAGGAACCGTGAGCCGGTGAAGAACGACAACCGCCATTATGTCCTAGAGGGGGAGAAGGGGAAATTCCATTTGAACATTGTTGCTGTGCAGAGGTCCGACTCTGGAATGTACTCTTGCAAAGCAATCAACGAATATGGCACAAAGCAGTGTGATGGCAAGCTTGAGGTCAAAGGTAAGCATGTGAGCTCCTCCCCTGATCCTGACATTTTAGGAGTCAGGTACTGATCAATGAGTTGTACAGACAGTGCGCACATCTCTCTGTGGTTATAAAAATATCTGTATATTTATAAGACACAGGGATAGTGCATTTCTCACATAAGATTAATTTCTCTTAGGTTTTGCCTGAACCATTGTCTGGGCTCTCAACTGTAACCTATGATGTCTAAATCACTGACCAGTCACTGGCAGGAGTACTTGTGAGTGGATATGGACTGAAATAGATACACACAGACAATGACTGAGAAAGCACACACATATAGGAGAGAAAGAAAGAGGAACACTGATTGACACAGAGACATGTTCGCAGACAATGACCAAACAACAACAAAATTACATTTGTATGGCACCTTTCATGTTGGGAGGATGTTCCAAGGCGCTGGACAGTCAGTGTTTCAGACTCAAACTGGGGTCGGGATGGAGAGGGTGCAGGGAATTGGGTGACCGATGGCAAAGTTGAAGAGGAGAGTCTTGAGGCGGGAGTTGAACAAGGCTAGGGAGGGGGCGAGGCAGAAGGATTGCGGGATGAAATTCCAGAGGTTTGGGGCAGAGTGGCTGAAGGCTTGCCCTATGTTGATGGGGCGGGTGGATCGGGTACATACAGCAGGCCAGAAAGTTGGATGGAGATGATTGGCCAGTCAATTATCTGGAGAGATTGTACCTCTCTGAAATAATCTTAGGAACCATTTAAAGTTCGAAGTCATGTTGCTGAATATATTCATCCTACATGCTAGTGATCAGGTTTGGTGCACACTACACTCACAGGGCATTTATCAACTCCACAGAATGTCTGCAGCACATGAGACGGCATGTGTTCCAGAGGCCAATCTTCAACATTGAAGATAGCTTTATAAAAGGTTTATATTCTTGGCCTTTTCTGGAACTGTATGGTTCTGGAAAATTCTTCACTCGAGTGATGTCCCTCTCTCTACAAAATATGATGGTAGATTCATTCACGGGGAGAAAGGCTGGTCAACACAGGTGTCCTCACTTACTGCAGGTGTGAAAGGCGTTATACAAATGTAATTTTGTTGTTGTTGCATTTGGTAGCCGAATGATCTTGAGCGAGTCAAAGGACTACTTGTCACACATGGAACTCTAGGAAAATCTATTGGAATTGGGTACTGGACGTGGAATGTTGTAATATGACTAATATTTTACTTAGATCAGAGAGATTTCTAACTTGTGCTCAGGATCATAATGGGCCATTGCTTGTATTTTTGGAAGCATTGAAATTAGGTGAGTGTCTACAGTCCACTGGTTCAAACCTAAACCATCCCAGACTGCTTTAGTGTTTGTTTGTTCCTAAATAAATCAGTTTTGCGTCTGAGGACAGATATCAAAATCTCTGCCTGTTTAGCCCTTGGAGCCCTTCTTCTCTACAGGGTTACACAATCACATAAACACAAAATTAAAATGTCTTTATTTTGTGATTGCCCTCAAAGTACCATCATAATGTAATGTTTAACATCTGTTATAATTCAAGACTGTCTGTGTACCTACATGATACTGCAGTAACTAGACCATGGTTCACTGTCTATACGAGTTGGTCTGTTGCCTTCCAGTAACTACGACTGCACAGCAGAGCCTCAGATGCAGTCACTATTTGACTTCAATTAGGTGAATTCTTGGGTAAAAATACTTTGTGTTAGCTTTCCTTGTGTTTTAAGTCTCTCTGATGATCTGAAACTATATCTACTGTGTTGATGCACAAACACAAAGTTAATCAATGCCCCAGAGTTTTGTTTAGAACATGTGTGCCAGTATGTGAGCAGTGTGTCGTTGTAATGTCATCTCCTAGTGTATATTAATACCCAGCCTATGAGGCTACAGACAATCATGTAATCATAAACATTTGTAATGGAAAACCTTGAGAGTTGATAAAAACGATAACCAAACCATTTACTAACAAGGACCCACAGCTCAGAACCTTCCAGAGTCTGTTCAACTTGCCTGACATAACCAGTTTTTTAGCTGAGATGGCAAAATATTTCCCAAAGTGTATTAGTTTGGAGTGTCCACTAATTGGTCTATATTAAGCCTATTCTTAATTGTGCTTCATTGAGAATAAACCCAAACCATCATTCTGGCTCTACATAAGAGCACACTTCTTTTGACAAGAGACATGAACTAGAAGTGGGAAGGGATACCCTTTCCTTCTATTGTAATGAGAAAAGATTGACAGCAGTTATCAACATTATCTGATGGCTGAAATAAAACTATGTATAGTAAGATTTACTAGGTTCTAGTAGGAAGAGAAAATGTGCTTGTTCACCAATTGTTATTAATTGTTGCACAATCCAGTCTTAGTGATGCTGCTCTAATATGCTGCAAGATTCCAACTGCACTGAGGCTCATCACCTTTACACACTCGAGCTGCTGTGAAACAGATACTCGAAAACGTTCATTCTGAAGCACACTCATATTGACCTATACTGTTGACACACCAAATGTGACAGACTCACAAATCAATCATAATGACTCACAGTAGCACAAACACAACTCATCCATGCTCATTCGGGCACATATAATGCACATTTATAGATTCATACAAATAGGGATAAACATGAGCAATCATAGCATACTTATCCAGCGAGCAAGAGCCTTGAACAACGGGGAAAAGATTTCCAAATGTTTTTAATGAATCTGAATTATTTGTAACTGTTTTCTAGACGAGCCTCTCTTTGATGTGAAACAACATTTCGACAAACACAAATTCCGTAATATGATACTGATGTTGAGAAACATTAATTCCAAGGATTTATTTTTTAATGATAATCATCATTTCTAAACTCCTTAACTGGTGAGATTAAAAAGGAAAATTGTAATGCAGGAAATCTAAAACAAGATTCTGAGAGAGAGAGAGAGAGAGAGAGGTGTTAGCATTGTAGTCTGACCTGCAAACCAAACTATTTAGCAGATGCTCATGGCCTGAACCGCATTCCCAGCACTTACTGTTGGGGGCTGACTACCTCGACAAAGAAACTACCTTTAACAAACATGGTTTTAGGTGATTACTTCCAATCACTTTCTATCTTGTTGAAGTATTCTGTTGGAAGGACGTTAAGTGTATTGATTGGGGCACATGCCCATTCTTGAGGTGCTGCTGTACCTGTGTCTGTCTGTGTTTTGCTCAATCACTTGTTTTATTCTGTGAAGAAACTAACTATTTGTAAAATAATTTTTAGCATATTCAATAAAGTAGTTTGAAACACAAACAAAAAGCAGTAAAATGGGTGTGATTATTGTTTATTAAATGCACGAAAATTGCAGTGGCTCACCCAGCTGTCAATTACATCACTCTGTCTCAGTTCTGTCATGTTGCGTCTCTTATCTCCATCCATCCCAAGTATCCAGTGGTCAGTGCACTTCGCAGTTGGACAAGCTAGCGGGTATCAAACTAATCTTGTCAGTGTAATAAGCCAAATGTTAGAATCTGCTTGTGCAGGAATCTCTGACTTTTGTGACTGCTAAAGACACATGGAGACACAGCATGAACAGTTTTGGAATTTTCAGTTTCTTGATTTCAGTGTGTAAATTAGCCATTAGTCTCATAATATGAGATGTAAGGGTATGCACTGTGCAGGAGTGTGAGTGGGTTACAGAATGTGAGATATAAGTGTGTGCAAGAATATCTATTTGTTAATTGATTTATTCAGTAGGTTATGTATTAGTTAATTAGTTTTTTTTATTTGCTAGTTTACTTTATAGTACTTACAGCTTATTTATCTAGTACTGTAGTTGATTTCATTATCATGTTACTGATGCTTATCTGAATATCAAATTATTTATCAGATTGTTTGCTTCTATTGTTATTCAAAGTTTAATTTTTATTAGGTTAAATTAACCTAATATGTTTTCTTCATTTATTTATTGTCTTGTCTCTATAATTATCAATATATTCTGTTATCAGGTTATCCAACAATTTATCTCTATTTTCTGTTAAAGTTTATTTCTTTATCAGTTTATCAGATTCTGTTTTTCAGTTCATCCTAGGTTACACATTTCAGTAGGGATATTTGTTTATCCCTACTTATCCCTACTTTCTCTTTATTTATTAAAATAAATGTTTACCTATTTACTGTTTATTGCATTCTGTTTATCAGTTTATCTCAATGTTTCTATTTCTGAGTTATTTATTCATCAATTTGTCTATTTATACAGTTATCATTTTATTATTTTATTTGACTATTTTTCATTTGTTTTTCAACAAGTTATCCTTATAGTTTGTTTCTCTTTTTTCTATTCATTACTTTCCGACATGAAAGGCACTCTATAAATATAATTTTGTTGTTGTAGTTTATCTCTGCTTGATTTATCACTGTTATTTTAGCTAGTTATTAATCAGGTTAATTATGAATATATGATTGGAGTTATTGGTATGTGCAGAATGCTAGATATAAATGTAAATCACTGTGAGTAATGAGAAGTTATGTGTGGAAAACTATATTTTAGGTTAGCTATCCTGGAACAGACAGTGAGGGGAAATTTGATAGAGGTGATTATGAAAGGTTTGGGAAGTTTGAATCAGGTTTTCTTTGTATACAAAATTCAAGAACATATATTCTCAAAAAAAGAATATTTTTTAAGATTGGAAATAAAATTTGGGTTGGTGCATGCAACAGACTAGCAGTGCAAGCAATTGGACAGAAAGCTACAAGGGGTTTCATAAACGATCGAAAATAATTCAGTATTATAAATTTGGAAAGGGACTTGTGGAAAGCTTCTTATGAAAGGATGAAGAGAGAGGGAAAGGGGAAGAAGAGAAGCTAATCCTACCCTATAAACATTTGTCTGTCGTTATCATACATGATGATGACCAACGATGAAGAATCCAATGGCCCAGTTATTCCTCTCCCTGATTGCAAGGTCAACTTGAGGAAAGTGGTGAGAAGGTGTGGAAGAGCATCAGATCATAAAATCGTAAAATTATAAAGTACAGACGGAAACCATTCTCCATGGTGTCTGTGCTGGCTATTTGAAAAGAGCTTCCAAATCAATCCCACTCCCCCATACTCTCCCCATTTCCCTGCGACCTTATCCTACTTCTCTCTTAAAAGTTTAAGAGATCTAAGGGGTTTCCCTCTGGAAAACGCTTTGGCAAGTAGAGCTCAGACTGTCTGTGCTTTTTAGGAACCTTGTACAGTAAAAGCCTGTTTATCCGGCACCCTCGGGACCTGACCAATGCCGGTTAAAGCACATGCTGGAGATTTGGCCAAAAATGCACCCCCAAATATTTTAAAATGCATTTTCCCGGATAAATTCCGGTTAAACGAATGCGGTTCTTTTTTTTGCGATGCCGGTTATATGGAAGTTACGGTTGATCGGGTGCCAGATAAATGGGCTTTTGCTGTACTGTCAATCCATGCTTCCAGCTTCCTGTTATTGCTCGCATCTATCATTTCCTTTGGTTTCTCATTGATGATTTTTTTGGGGACATGTACATTAATCATTTCCTTACCAGTTCCATTTTTTCTTGTTTTTCACATTACATTGCAGCCCGGCGTGGAGACCAGACTTTGACAATTTTAGCTCCCGCACGGGACAATGTGGTTAATGCTGGAGAGTCAGCCTGCTTCGAATGTCTTATACAAGGTCCGCCAGACATTGATGTGGACTGGTTGACCAAAGGGAAGTTGGTGCAGCCTGCACTGCTTAACTGCAAGATGCACTTTGACGGGAAAAAGTGTAAACTGCTTCTAAACTCGGTGCATGAAGATGACAGTGGGATATATACATGCAAAGTGAGCACTGCCAAAGGTAAGACACAAAGCCTAGGATGTGGAAAATGCAGGAAAATGGATTAAAGGATCTGGCTTATTCTAATAAACTGACAGAATAGGCGTGAGAGGTTGAAGGGTCCTATTCCTACATATCTAAAAACTCGGCAAAATATATTAAGAGGGAAAGCAAGAAATCTTATCAATCTCCCAACTATGAGTGATCAGTGGCATCTGTCGCGGCATTTTCATTGTATTATGAAACTGTAAATCTAACTAATTAATTCCTGGACAAATCATCAATATTGTTCCTCATCTGTTTGTGTGATGAGCAGGCTAAGTGCTTCATGACTTTGGTTGGCAGTTTTAGAATCCAGCTTGATTGTGGACAGGTGATATTTCATGACCTTCCTCGGGAGATATGAACATTATTTCAAACCAGGATTTGGTGTGTGAGAGTTATTTTTACCTACCATTGAAGCCCAATTATTTTGAGTCATGATGACTGGCATGTCATCCAACCTAAGGTGTGTGTCTGTGGAGAGGGAGAGGGGAGGTGAAATCCAGCTGCATACCCAGGATTAAGGGTTGGATTCCTGTAAATGCCAGAGTCTCTCTTTCAGATGAGAAGACTTGCAGTGCCCAGCTATTGGTGGCGCCCTCAATTCAGCCACTTTTCACCAGGAAGCTGGAAGATGTTGTCGTGATTGAGGGGAGGACAGCTCGTCTGGATGTCAAAGTCAGTGGCACGCCACCACCGAGTCTCATGTGGATGCATTTTGGTAATGAGTTCTCCCAAATATGTAATATAACTGTGTGGGACAGGATGGTGCACAGGGCCAAATGCTCTGGAGCTTGGGTACACCCAATTGCAGACAAAAGGTGTAATGGGCCTCACTCTATGATGGGGGTAATGCTGCCACAAGAGTCCAGCACCACATGTACTAAAATGAAGATTCACAGAATCCCAACACCTTAATGTGTGGGTGTGAAAAGTAAGGAGGAAGGTAATGGAGGCAATGAGAGGAATGTTCTCTAGCGGTTTCTGAGCTGTGATAGTTTGACTAACGTGAGATCTGTTTGCCAGGAGAAAAAGTTGTGGAGAGTGACAATGTCCGCATCACGAAGGACCAGGGGCTCCACACGCTAATCATCACTCATGCCGTCAGTGAGAATGAAGGAGAATATTCTGCCATTGCTCAGAATCCACATGGCGATGCCTTCTGTTCAGCGGAGCTTTATGTGGAAGAACCGCGTGCTGTGGTCTCCTCACCCATGTAAGGGCAGCACAACACAACTCTTGATTCAGGCACAGCACTGTGCTCACAGTGGGATTAACATAGCTAGCAGATGCTCAGGCATGTTCTCTTACAAAATATAGAATAACAACACTTTACATTAAATCCTGTGAAGCAGGCTGGTTCTCAAGGGGAGCTAATGGGTCCCACAGGTCAAGTTCTCTGCTTGATTGCAGTCAGCCTGTGTTTAACTGAAACAATATTCAACATTTTCTTTTAAGACACACATCCAAACTACATCAAACGCATCAAACTCTTCAGTGTGCATCAGAATAAACAATCAAGAACCTTAACTCAAGTGTAAAACTAATGTGAATGAGCATCCTGCTAGATTGCACTGTTAATAATACGTTATGTTATGCACCACCTATCTCAGAGTCATGAATCTGCTACAGACTATTAACATCTTGAGGGGTTGTAAATGCTCTGGAACGCTACCCTGCGTGAGGGGCACCATATAATACCAACATTGCCTGAGCCACTGGACCACTTGGAGGCATACATATTCACACACTTTCACCTCCTGCGATTACACACTTAAGCTACATACACACCACACCATCACTTTGTTGGTGGTCACAAGTCCCCTTCCCAAGTAGCCATGTACTCAGTGCCATTGCTCATTGGCGCTTCTGTGTTTTCTCCATATAGGGCCAAGCTGGAGAAGATGCCCTCCATCCCTGAGGAGCCTGAGACCCCAGAGAATGAGGTGGAACGCTTCACAATGCCTGACTTCATCAAACCCATCCACAACATCGATGTGACTGAAGGGAAGGATGCAGTTCTGGAGTGTCAAGTGACGGGGCTCCCCTACCCCACCATTACCTGGTATCACAATGGGTTGAAGTTGGAGAGCACAGAGGAGCGGAGAATGACCCAGTGTACGTACACACACAGGCTGACGTCATGCTTTGTCAATAATAGTAGGGGAGCCTCCAATCAGTAGTAAACCCTCTAATCTTGTTGAGCAAGCACATCCCGGGATAAATTCCATCTAAGTCTATATTTACTCTTAATAAGTAGCATTTCAGTGTGAAGAATTTGTCAAATTCACAAGTGGTTAATTCTGACGTCAGTTTTCTGTTAAGTTCTTTTAGGATTGACAGAACCCTGGCTTCAAAGATAAAAACTTAAATTCAACGATTTACCAAACAGACTCTGAATTACTATGTTAATAGACTTTGGTGGAATTTCTACCCCATTCCAGATTCCCATTATATGCACAGACATCTCACAATCACAACAGTAGGGCATTGTTTAATTTTGTCCATATGAGTAAATCTTTATTTAAATCCTGACAACAATGATGGTGTTGGGTTAAAGGATTACCAGGAACCATTAAGAGCATCTACCCTCCCTTTCTGTCCTCAGCAGGGGTATCTTTCAAGTCACATAAAATAGCCAGGCAGGGTCATCAATGATCAGTGAACATAAGAATTAGGAGCAGGAATTCAGCCCCTCGAGCCTACCATTCAGCCCCTCGAGCCTGCCCAGCCATTCAATAAACTCATGGCTGATCTTCTAAACTAACTCCACCTACCCGCCTTATCCCCATATCCCTTAATCCTTTTATCCACAAGAAATCTATCAATCTCAGTCTTGAATATGTTCATGGACTGAGCATCTACAGCCCTTTGTGGTAGTGAATGCATAAATTCATTACCCTCTGAGTGAAGAAGTTTTGCCTCAACTTAGTGCCTTACAGTGGGGTAGAGTAACCCAGCTCAGGTATCAGATACATGAAAAATGAGGTACTGAGAGACAGTCCATTGCCCTGGTCAACCGGGATCTGCTCGATTGTGACCAACAATCTTGTTGATCAGTTTGTTGTCACTTGGCATGAGTCTCATTTCCACGCTCATTGTCTTGAAAGCATTGGTCGTGGGAAGTTCTGTGGCATGAGTTGGAATTGGTCCATTTCCCTGATGGTGGTAGTGGGGATGGGTGTTTCTGATAGGGAACAGCAATACACGTGTGTGAAGCGTGGACACCAATGGTGGTTAGCCTGCAGCTCTCCCCCATTCCATTACTCTTAATTCTTTCATCTCCAACACAGATAAAGACATCCATCGCTTGGTCATTCGTACCATCAGCCATTCTCACGCAGGCGTCTATAAAAGCGTCATAGCCAACAAAGTGGGCAAGGCTACCTGCTATGCACATTTATACGTATCCGGTAAGATCTCAGTGGCTGCTGTACCTCAGTCTCATTGTGTCTGACTAAAGCACTGTCAACAGCAGGTCTGGATAAAAACCATGTTGTACCACAATATGGAATCCCCAGGAGTGAGTGATAGACTGAAATCTAATCACGGGACTCATAACCAAGTGGAGGTTATTAGTGACCGCTGTAACACAGTGATGCTGACGCGCTGAGACATACTGACACACTATGACACACTGTGACACACTGACAGTAACGCACTGACACACTGTAATACACTGACGCACTGACAAATTGTGACACACTAACACTGTAACACACTGATGCACTAACATACTATGGTGACACGCCGTGCTGTGCTCTGTATATAGATGTGGTGCCAGAGCCACCTGATGGGCCCCCTGTGGTCCTTGGAGTGACCGGCCGCACAGTGACTCTCAAATGGAACAAACCAAAGAAACTGGATCCATCTATAGGTAACTGAAAATACATTGACTGTTATGAGTGTGTCTGGGTGAACACGCGTTTGAGTCTGCTCTCTGCACAAGTATCTGAGGGCTGCACACACAATTTTCTAAAGATATACAGATTTGTGTTGAATTTGGGATGTGTCAAATCGTGAGGAGTATTGTGAAAGAGGTCCGGCTTATACCAGTTTACGTGATACAGAGCGACTGAAGAACGTGTCTTGGTGTTATACAAGTATTATAGGTGGCATCTAGAGGCCTAGAAAACTACTGCTGGAGGTAATGTTGAACCTGTACAAGTTCTTAGTTAGATTACAGGTACAGTAGATTGTGTACAGTTTTAGGCACCTCATTAAAGGAAGGATGCAAAAGCAATAGAAAAAGTGCAGCATATATACATTACAATACAAAATTACATGTGTATAATGCCTTTCACATGTGGAGGTGCTGGACAGTCAGGGATTTGGCCCCAAGCTGGTATGGGGTGAGGGCTAACATATATCCAAGGATGTTAACAGGGATGAGGGGTTTCCATTGTGACCAGAGACTTGATTTTAGATGCAGTAACACATTTTCAGCTCTGAATTTGAAGGTTGTACTTTCAAACCCCATTGGGACTTGGAATCATAGAGACTGAACTAACACTCCAATGTAGTGCTGCCCTTCACTTCTCTTGATTCTAACCCCCAGCTCGGGTGCAAACCTTTCACTGTACAGCTCCTTAGGACAGTGGCTTTGTAAAGGTTAACTATGATAGTCACTGGTGACAAATATACTTGCACTAACACATCACATGCTAAATTTACAGATCCGGATACACTGACCTATGTGATTCAGAGCCAGGTTCTGGGGACAATGCAATGGCACGTGCTGAAAGCCAACATCAGGGGAATGATGTTCACTATTCAGTCACTGAATAAAGGAAATCAGTATCTGTTCAGGGTCCAGAGCACAACATCCAAGAGCTGCAGCAAACCTTCAACCACATCAGAGCCTGTAAATCTCCTGGACAGAGGTAAGGAATTGCTGGTTAACGAAGAGCGTCAAGTCCAAATGCTCACACTATTGTCTCTCTGTGTTTTATTATCTCTTTGCTCTGTGTGTTAGTCTCTGCTCCATGTGTTACTGTCTCTCTGCTCTGTGTGTTACTGTCAGCTCTCATTACTGCCAACTGTCCGTTGGCCCAACAGGTCCGTATCTGGAGGATGCTCCTTTCTTCGTTGACAAACCGGATGTTGTGTACGCTGTGGAGAATGAAAGTGTCTGCATCACCTGCACAATGAACTATGTGCAGGCCAAAGTGTGCTGGACCAGGTGAGGCCGCCCATGATTAGCATCTGGGGTCTTGGAGCCTTGCTGTCCTCTGTGGCTTACTGCTCTCTCCTGGGTCATCCTGTGCCTCTAGGATCAGTGCCTAGAGAATCTTACTGTGTGCTGCTTCATTACAACTTGATCATTGGGAACATTAATAGTGGTTCCTAATTGACGATGATCAGTTGATACTGAATATTACTAGATATTGTATTGGTTTATCCTTCCCAGTTTGAAACTTATTGATTTGATAATAACAACGGTGGGGAGGGGGAGAGTGTGAGGGGGAGAGGGTGGGAGGAGGAGAGGGTGGAGGTAGGAAGAGAGGGTGAGGGTAGTGGGAGTGGGTGTCTCTGGTCAGGGACGGTGGGATCCCAGGCTGACGCAGCACTAGACTCAGACCTGCAGAACATAAAGGCGGTTGGCATATCAGAAGCTCTCGTGTAAAGGTCCTCCCACCCTTAGAAGGCAGCTGTCCCATCAGGTATCTAACGAGGAACCTCCGAGGCTTGGGCTGACAACTCCTGGAAGGTGATACATAGGGCCAGCTTTGTGACACGTTCATATATCCTGGGTTGGTGGGCACAGAGGTAAGCAGCTGCTGCTAGGGATTAGATGTGACTATTATTGATTGAGGTTACTGACTGAATAATGATTGCTAGTTATAGACTATTCTATTTAACCTGGCCACTGCTAGGAATGGTGTGGAGCTGCTGGCCCGCCCAAGGGTTTATGAATTGAGCATGCCTGATGATGACCAGCACATGCTGAAGATAGTCAAAGTGGATAAGTCCGAGGTTGGTGAGATTACCTGCACAGCCGATAATGAGAAGGGAACTGACACGTGCAGAATTGCTCTGGAGTTAGCAGGTGAGCAACTGAGAGGAACGCCATCTAGGTCATACGTTATATATACAATAAACCCCTCTCTCTCCACACTATCTCATTGATTTTAGCTGATTGTACACCAACAGTACACAACACACACTCTGGGGTCCCCCAGCCTTGGCTCTTGCCAACCTGTGCCATATCCTCTTTTGAATTAAGCAAGCAACAACAGCAAAATTACACTTGCGTTCCTCCAGGGAGAGAGGACCCATTCCATTCTAACAATCTATCTCTGGGATTTCCATGTGTCGATAGGATTTACAGATTTCTCAGCTTCTTGTGGGTGCTCTTAAATACGGTGATGGGCTTCCATAGACACCGGGCAAAAAAAAGATGAGTGTTCCCCTCTCTAGCAACTCACATCATGATTACTGTGCTTTCATTCCTCAAACACTAGGTGGTATCTATCCCCTGATCTGGGCACTATAACCTGGGCAGTGAGGGAGGGGGACCCTGAATGTTTGCCAATCCTAGCAATGCCCGGCCATTACTGAGTTGTTGTGTTACAGAGGCACCTTGCTACGAGTCCATTATGGAAGATATTGAGGTCAGTGAGGAGGAGACAGCCAGATTTGTGATTGTTGTGGAAGGGAGGCCATTGCCAGACATCAATTGGTACAAGGTGAGGACTCCAGCCGCTGTGCTTTAATTAGCAGCTCTCCAGGCGTGCAGGAGCGTGGATCCACTGGACACTGAGCCTCCCATGAAGCCAGTGCTGACTGAGTCACCATGCCACCATGTTTATTATTATATTATTATTATCATGTGCTCAGGCTCTGGCCTGCCCTGGCCTGGCAGCACATAACCATGTGCTTGGTGTGTTCTAGGACGGCAAGTTACTGGTGGAGAGTAACCACCTGTCCTTTGTGTACGATGACAACGAGTGTTCACTTGTGATCCTGAACACAACAAATGCTGACAGCGGGGTCTATACCTGCACTGCGAGGAACCTGGCTGGAGAAGTGTCCTGTAAAGCAGAGCTAACTGTGCTGAGAGGTAAATACAGTAGCATTATCTCCGCAACACAGAGCATGGGAGACAGACAGACCCAGGGGTCGCACTGGGGTCATGCTCGCACGGGGTAGACACAGTCACCGACACAACACCTCAGCTTTCCTGATCCTTTTGTTATTTTACAGGGAAAAGAGGGAATGAGGAGTCAATAGACGATGAGGAAACAATGTTGCGGAAGATGAGATTGCTGTCAGATTATTACGAGGTGCATCAGGAGATTGGGCGGTGAGTGTCCTTGTCTCCTTATCTTCAGAAGCTTCCACAGCCTTGCCCACCATACCCCTCTGATTTCTGCAGTTGTACTGCCCGAGCCCCTATGTTACGCCAGACCTGGCCTGTCTCCTGTCCCACCATCCATCACTGTGCAAGATTTCAGCCATGTTGGCCCTGTCCTTTGCAACTGTCTCCGGAAATCCCTTTGCCTATTCCCTTCATTTCCACTTTCAAAATCTGTCTAAAACTCTCTGCATCTGACTGCAATGTCTCCAGCTCCCCACTAGCCCCCATCTGCTACCCAGCTCAGCTCTGTAAAGCAGTTCAGTCACTGTAGACCTGCAATTGTGTTGTTGATATTTACTCATAGAGTCTAAGCTGTTTCTATCTGTCTTTAATTGTTTTTCTCCTATCAGTGGTGCATTTTCATGTGTCAAGAAGGTCACAGAAAAGAGCAGCAAAGTGGAATTTGCAGCAAAATTCATCTCCTTCCGAGCGATGACGAGGAGCGACGCAGTGAGAGAGCTGCAGCTTATGTCCCAGCTGGATCATCAGAACATTGTGTATTTCCATGACGCATTGCAGAAGAAGAGCAGCCTAATCCTTCTCCAGGAACTGTATCCTGTCAATCAATTCCAACCACTGGGCGCAGCCCAGCGCACAGCACCCTATCACAGCTCTCTGCCCAGCGCTCACCCTATCACAGCCCTCTGCCCAGATGCTCACCCTATCACAGCCCTCTGCCCAGATGCTCACCCTATCACAGCCCTCTGCCCAGACGCTCACCCTATCACAGCTCTCTGCCCAGACGCTCACCCTATCACAGCTCTCTGCCCAGACGCTCACCCTATCACAGCTCTCTGCCCAGACGCTCACCCTATCACAGCTCTCTGCCCAGACGCTCACCCTATCACAGCTCTCTGCCCAGACGCTCACCCTATCACAGCTCTCTGCCCAGACGCTCACCCTATCACAGCTCTCTGCCCAGACGCTCACCCTATCACAGCTCTCTGCCCAGCGCTCACCCTATCACAGCCCTCTGCCCTGTCACCTCTCCTGGTACACCGAGTTTAGCCACATGGGCACCACAAGATTGACAGTGACACATTGGGACAGAGGGGAGCAATCTTCTGAAATCACAGTGAACAGTCAGAGTTGTGTAATGCTGTAGCTCTGCAGTCATTGAGTAACTAGAAAGATTTCTGTTAGGAAATAATATCTGGGGATACAATATATTGTTTGGGACACGACATGTCAAGTGACTGCTAGTTTGGTGGAAGGCGAACGAGATGGACCTTGGTCTTCTTTCACCAGCAAATTCCTATGTTCTTATGGAACTCCATTAGTCCAACACTATCACTCATCTTAACTCTGACACAGCTGTTCCCAAGAAGAACTTTTCGACAGACTGATTAGGAAGCCTGCTGTCTGGGAGGAGGAGGTGAGTGTTGCTGGGGTGCATGTGGTGTCATCTGAGAAGTGAGTGAGACTGGGGTCTGTCTACCCCCTCCCAGCCTGAGAGATGAGTGAGGTGGGATGTGTCCATCGTCCCCAACCCCACGGGTCCCATTGCTGCTGCTGATAGAGAAGGTTGATGATGATTTGCCGGACTGGTTTTCCAGTGGTTTCTGAACTCAGCCTTGATCAGTGTTCTCTTTGTCAGATCCGGGCTTACATCAAACAGATTCTAGATGGGATCAGCTACCTTCATCAGTGCAACATCCTTCACTTGGACATTAAGGTAGGATTGAGGTTTCTATCCAGTTCAGCATTGTGATTCAGCACAACTGGATTATGATTGAACACAGACAGGATCAGCCATATAGCAGAGCAATGAACATACAATCAAGGCTGGTACTGCAGGCCAATGTTAGTTTTTGCCACAGTGTCAGAGACACCGGCCTCAGATGAGATGGAAACACTGAGTTGGGTCTGCCGGTGTGGCTGGACTTCTCTAGGACACTATTTGAAAGGGAGAAAGGAGTTTTCTTGGTCTCCTGGCTAACAATTGCCCAGTTAAAATTTGTCATTCACTTCATGGCTATTTGTGGGACATTGTTGTGTACAAACTGGCTGCCGCATTACAACAACAACAACTTCAACAACTTTGATTTATATAGCGCCCTCCACGCCGGACGGCATCTCAGAGTACTTCACAATAGCGGATCCTGGGACCGAGCCAGGGGCAGGGTTAGAAAGGTGACCAAAGGTGCGGTCGAAGAGAAAAGTCTTTAACTGTGACCTGAAACTGGGAAGAGAGGGGGGTGAGGCGAAAGGAGTGAGGAAGGGAATTCCAGAGTCTTGGGGCATAGTGGCTGAAGGCACTATGCAGATGACATCCTCAAGACGGAGCATAGAGATGAGGAAGAGGAGGGGGCCGAGGATGGATCCCTAGGGTACCCCGCAGGTAACTGGGTAAGAGCAGGAGGAAAAGCCGTTTGTGGAGATGCACTGCTGGCAGTTTGTTAGGTAGGACTCGTATTAGTCTACAAAAACACATATTCACTACACTTGCAGTAAATCCTGTGAAGATCTTTGGGATATTCTCCTGATATGATATGAAAAGGCTATGCCAAATACAGTATAAGGATAATTTTTTTAGGGTTTATTATTTAAAGTGGGGGTCAAATTTGGTGTAGAATGGATGTGAATTTAATGCAGATTGGATTGGGATTTCATGTTGTTTCTTCCTTGCCAGGCCATGTTATCTATCTGTTACAAGATGGATCAATTCTAATATCCTCACACTCATCCACAAATGGCTTCCAGCACAAGTACCTCCCTACCTTTCCAACATGCTGACACCTCATTCCTCCATCTGCCCCTTCCATTAACTGGCTCGATTTCATCATCGACAGCCAGGCATTCAGCCATAATGCCCTGAATCTCCAGACCTCCCTACTTCAATCCGTCTGCCTTGTCCCTCTTTGCACAGATTGCACTTAAAGACTTTTCTGTTCCACCTATGGTCACCTTCCTGACTCAGCATAAAAATCTACTGTTGTTCTGGGTTTTGAAGTGCTGCTTCATATGAAGGACACTATTTTTATTCATGGTTTGTTTATGTTCAGGTACTCTAAAATTGCCATTTGTAGTCATCGCAAACAGTTCCTTTCTCCTGATTTCTTCCAGCCAGACAATATTCTTCTGGCAGATTCAAGCAGCGAGAGCCTTCGGATCTGTGACTTCGGCAATGCACAGGAATTCACTGCGGGCATGTCACAGTACTGCAACTTTGGGACACCCGAGTATGTTTCCCCGGAGATCGCCAACCACTCGCCTGTATCTCAAGTTACCGACATCTGGTACTCAGACTTCTTTACTCCTTAATGTGCCTCATTCAGATCAGATAACAGCACCATACGGCCCGCATCATACTTTATTGATGACCACAAAATGTACAGAATCCCTTTATTTCTAATGAACAGTGGGTGACAAAGCAGCTGGAATGCTATGTGAATGTACAGCGGATGGCAATAGTGAGCATTTGACCCAATGCTTAACTAAATATTAGTATTTACTGCAGTTGAACAACAATAACCATAACAAAATTACATTTATAGAGCGCCTTTCAGGTTGGGAGGACGTGCCAAGGTGCTAGACATAGATAGCCTCCTGTTGCAAATTCACAGACATGCAATAGCTTCCAGTCTTGATACAGTAAAACCCTGTTAATCCGTGACTTGATCAACCGTAACTTCTGTATAACTGGCACCACAAAAAAAGTCCGCATTCAATTAACTGTAATTTATCCGGCACAATGTCTTTTTTAAAAAAAAATTGTGTGTTTTCAGCCGAATATCCAGCACTGGCTTTAACCAGCATTGGCCAGGTCCCAAGTGTGCCAGAAAAATGGGCTTTTACTGTATTTGTTTAGTCAACTGAGTATCTGACAGTTATGGAACCCCTCACAATGTTTGAGTATCCAAACTATACTGAGATTTTCACATATATGTGCCACCTACTCAGGGAAACTTTGCTATGTTTAGAATGGAATATACACATTCTCCCGGAGGGACATCTGCTTACCTAATTACAGAGAATATTGGGTACAGGTTGGCGAGCGCTGAATTGGATTAGTCAGGGAAATGGCAAAGACTTGGGAATTAATGTGAGGTCTGTATAGCACAGTCCCCTGGAGTTCAGCATGAAGTTGGGGGTCAGTACAGAGCAGAAGTCTACAATGGTCATTGTGGGGTGGGGCCTCCATGGGCCAGTACATGGAGGCCCCTACTACTTGTAGTACAAGGTGGAAGTCTGATTGGGGCTGGGATCTGCACAGTCTTCATCTGTGAATGGGAGGTTCTGGAGCAGTGACTGGTCACTACCATGCTATTCACAATTATTTCTATTGCCAACAGGCCTGTTGGAGTCATTGCCTACATTGGGTAAGTGATCAGTTCATACATCTGTCTTTTATCGCTGAATCAGAAAAGCTGTCTCTTCTCTGGTAACCTTCACACAGCCTCATCCCTACTTCAAAATATACATTCAAACCAGCTGAAAATTGTCCATTGGATTTTTCTGATACAGGTAGTTCAGGCAAACCATGGGTTAAATACAGAAAAAAGCTCCCTGTACACTATTCATCAGCACTCTCAGACCAGCCACAAAACAAGTTAGCTGCTCATATTCTAATGCAGGGCGGGGAGCTCTGTATTGTCGGAGGCACCATCTTTTGGATAAGATGTTTAACCCGAGGTCCCATCTGCCTGTTCAGGTGGATATTAAAGATCCCATGGCACTAATCAAAAAGAGTAGAGAGTTTCCCTTGTTGACCTGGCCAGCGATCCTCTAGATAATATTGTTCATGCACATCATAGTTGTTTGTGGGACATTGCCATGTGCAAATTAGGTGCCAGGGCTAGCCTACAAAACATACAACCACAGTAAAAATTTGTGAAACACTTGGAGACTTCCTCCTTATGTGATAGGTGCTATATCAAATACAAGGATTATTATTTATTAAAAGATTTGCCAAGATCACATAAACTACTGGAACAAGCTCAATGGGGTGAATGGACTCCTCCTGTTTCCTTATATTCCTTTCTCTCCTATTCAGCATCCCTGAATCAAGTACACCATGGGTTAGATGTGGATTAAAGGTCTCTCTTTGCAGTCATATCCATCAAAACCATCCTGCCCCATGGGTGATGGGATTTCTCTGTGTGCACTTCTAGCATTTGTGACATTTATATTGTTTATATTGTGGAAATGCTGTGTTTGGGAAGGAGATTGTCTGTGTTACTCGTTGAATGGATGGGCTATTTTGCTTTTGCTGACAGCCTGACTGGCATTTCACCATTCTTTGCTGAGAATGACAAGTGCACCTTGTTCAACATCAAAAACTACAACGTGGCATTCGAGGAAAAGATGTTTGCAGACCTGAGCCGCGAAGCACGAGGCTTCATCATCAAACTCTTAGTGAAGGACAAGCAGTAAGTAGGGGACAAGTGCTGCATAGACACACATGAGGCCATGCCCCTCCCCTCCCTGGGGCCTCCGTCACTCATTTCAGTTTTGTCTTTTAATTTTGAGCATTACTGGTGAATAGATCAGTAACTGAGTAAGGAGTAACTTCTAAGACTGCCCGATTAGTTAAGGGACCTGTAGCCCAATAGATAGCATCCCCTGAGCCTGCCCTGTCCCCAGCCTCCAGCCTTCCACCTCGACCTGATCTGTCTGTTCCTCCCGCTTTCCATGCTCTGTTTACTAACACTGACCTGTTCTTGTTTGTAGGAGACCAAATGCAGACGAATGTCTCCAACATCCCTGGGTTTTGGTGAGTGATTTCCAGCTTCTTGCAACAACAACAACTTGTACTTACACTTTCAGCTAATCTGTGTGCCACACCTCGCGTGTGACTCATATTTCCTCCTACATTATTGCTAATATTATCACCTATAATAAACCAGCCGAACGTAATCTTATTCTGTTTTCAGAGCAAATCCATTCCCACTGGGAAGATGATCAGCACAGACCATCTGAAGATGCTGGTGACCCGCAGGAAGTGGCAGGTTTGTGTGTAGTTTAACTGCTTATGGTTGCAACCTCCTAAACCGTTCTGGCCTGTCCTTGAAACTCTCCAAACCCGTGCACAACTTAGGCATCATGTTCTATCCCCAATTATCCTTCCTCCCCACATTGGGTCCGGATCAGCACTACTTACTTCCATCTCCGTCTCATTGCCCATCTCCATCAATACCTCACCCCAAAAGCTGCAGTAATCCTGATCCATGCCTTTGTCACCTCTCGGCTGGATTACTCCCAACACTCTCCTCCCCAGTCTCTCCTCCTCCACCATCCACAAAATTCAGCTTATCCAAAACTCCGCCGCCCATATTCTCACCCGCACCAAACTTTGTACCCCGATTACCCTAGGCCTTGCCAAACTGCACTGGCACCCTGTCATAGAGTGCATCAACTTCACGATCCTCACTTATGTGTTTAAATCCCTCCACTTCTCAGCTCTCTCCCACATCTCTAACCTTCTCACAGCAGTACCCACTGCCTCTGCTCCACTGGGACCAGCCTCCTCCTTGTCTCCCAAATCCTCCAATTCATCCGTGTTTTCAGCCACTAGGCTCCGAAACCTTTGAACTCCCTCAACCCCTTTATCTCACCCCCTCTTTTCAATCTTCAGGTCGTGCCTGAAGACTTTCTCTTTGACCATGTTTACGGTCACCATCCTCTTCCATAATGTTAACTGATATAAGGTGCAGTCCTGTTAGAGTTTGCTTCAGTATAGTGCGGATTCAGTTATAACATGATAACACGATGGGCACATGTACTGCTTTACAGTCTGGCCATTCCCTTCTCAGGGTTACACTACTTATTATACACATTGATTTACTTATTAAACATTAAAAATAGTTTAGCATAAACTAAACTTAAGGATTCGACTAAATCTAACATGGATTACAATACAACAGGATTGCGATGATATTATTTTGATCAATTGTTTTTCATTGAATTTTTAGCGCTCCCTCATCAATTATAAATCTTCCATGGTGATTAGGTCCATTCCTGACCTCCTGCAAGACACATCTAGTCACATGAGCATTGGAATTCCCAAACATCTCAAACAGAATGGAGCTTCATCCGTCCTCTCCTCCTCTTCTGATTCCGATGAAATTGATGAGTTCCCGTTCATTCCGATGCCTCTTCAGATGGAGTTCTGCTCATCGTGGATGTCTCTCAATGAAATAGCCACCGAGGAAGAGATGGTGGGGAAGTCAGATGGTGGGCTGGGTGGCAAAGTGACTGAAGAACTGATACAGGCAAGAGTGTGGGAACCTGTACAATCCTCTCCGGCATCAGGTCACTCCCTGTCACTTCAACTGCCTAGGAAGCTTGAAGAAGAGGTGGAGATTATCAAAAAGAAAGAAAATGGGGAACTCAAAGCAGATGGTTTAGGAAAAGTGCGGATCAAAATAACAAGAAAGAGATCGACAGAGGCAGAACCGCTTGGATCTTCAGATGAAGAGTCTGAACCCCAGAAAGCAGAGTTTCCCAAACGTACACTGCGGAAAGGAATCACCATCGAGTCACCTGACTCATTCAAAGCAGATGTTGTTTCGAGGAGAGGGGAGCTCCGAAGAGGCAGCTCTGCCGACAGTGCCTTGGCCCTGCTTGGGGCACAGCAAGTCACTGATGGAACTGACAAGGATGATAGCAGACAGCTCTTAGAGTTGCCAGGAAGACTGAAAAAATCTGTCTCCATGGAGCTCCCGAGAAGAAGCCCGAGCCCTGGTAGGCTGGAAGAGTTGAGTACCCAGCGCAGAAAAGCCAGTCCCAGTCAGGAAGATTATGCTCAGAAGCTTGAGCTCATGAGGCAACGGCTGCTTCGGGGAGGCTCTGTGGATAGTAAGATGAGTGGTCTCCGTGGGCCACTTCTGGAACATCTAGGAATTCCAGATGATCCCAAAAAGCGCACCTTATCTCTGGAGCGGCACATTCACCGCCCACCAAGACCGGAGAAGTCCACAGCTCAACCTAGACTAACCAAAGCAGCCTCCAGCGAGACTGCCCCAAGCCAGGATCTGATGGAAACACGTGCCCTTCGCAAAAGTGCATCTTTCTCTCAAGGAGAACCAACAATTCTTCACCGACGAGTGGGAGCACCGTTAGAACTACCAGTGTCTCAACTTGATTCCCGATCAGCAAGCCCAGACCTAGTTTTTGCACTGAAGGAATCTCCTTCGCTCTCTGCCTTGACCGATCCAACTAAATTTGACACCTCCCGGCCCCCAACACCCGTCAAATCAATCACAACAAAGGAATTGTACAGAACACCATCGCCGGCAGAGGTTCAACCAGCAGTGCCACAAGTGAAGAGCATAGAGGAGAAAGCCCCGCTGGAAACACCGTGCATGAAAACCACGATTGGACGAACTGCAATCATCACCCACAGTAACCTTTCTGCTGAACCTGATTTTCCTAAACTCAAATCTCTAACTGAACTACCTGCCCCAGATACAAAGAGCCCAAACTTACAGACTGTACCCGGAACAGAGCAACGGACACCTGAAGTGCAGAAAACTATGAAAACTGAACAACCTGCTGAAGTGTGCTCAGCCAAGTACAAGACTAATTTGATCCCAGTTCCCTCCACTCAAGCTGCAAAGACGCTCTCAGCAATCCCAGATGCAAAGGATGCCCTGCCTGTCCCCACAGGGCAGACTGCAACACAGTCTGTTCCCATGAATCTTGTGAGCTTGTCCAAGCCAGGGGACACCTCTGACACTGGAACGCAGGCCTCTGTTCTCAATGCACACCGATTAGGCATTGTCCAGCAAGTGGTTCAGCACCCAGCAGTGTTTGCCAGGGTCAGCCCCAAACCTGAAGTGAATGTAGAGGTGAAAAAGGACGATGAGGGTTGGAGCAGTGGCCTGGGAGAGAGCGGTGAGCAAGCCCCGCAGGATCTGAACGGTGGGAAACTCAAAATGAAATCGTCGAGCATGAGCCAGTGTATAAACATTGCTAATATTGAATCGGAGGAGGTTTTTGAGGCAAAGTTTAAGAAAACTAGAGACTCCTCTTTAACCCGCAGCCTGAAGCACTTGATAAGACCAAAATCTGAGGAGAAACTGCAGCAAACGTTGAAAATTGAGGAGCAGGTGTACAGGCCAGGGCCACTGGGGGCACCCTTACAGCTCACTAAAGAGGATGAGAGATTCTTTCAAAAATATACACCGGGAAAATCCAGGTCCAGGTCTGAGCAGAATATTCCGGAAGCAGTGAAGGATTCCAGCTTCATGAGGAAACTGTCCTGGCGGCTAAAGGGGGCAGGAGCACCCAGCGAAAAAAAAGAAGAGAAAGTGAAAGAGGCAGCCAGTGGTGGTGTCCGCAAGGTCTCCTGGCCATTTGGAAGAAACAGCTCAAAAGAAAGCAAGCCTGGGGGGGAACAGACTAATGAGGGAGAAAACACAATGGCCACTCCCAACCAAGAGGCTGAACATATTAAGAAAGAACAGAAAAATTCGCCAGCAATGAATGTGCGCAAGAAAATTGAGTCCACGATCTCGGGCATCTCGTTGCGGTTTGGGCGGAGCCGGTCTGAGGAGAGAACTGGGTCAGAAGCATCGCTTCCTACACCTCAGGACAAAGCAGATGGGAAGGAGGGCAAACGTGCACCCTTTCTTTCGCGGCTCAGGCGCTCCAGCTCAGAAGCTGCCACCCTGAAGCGGGTAGGGATCCCCCAGAACCAGCTGGCAAAGCAGTCACCCTCGGCGCCATCATCAGAGTCCTTACAATCTGAAACCAGCACCACCTCCAAGCATCTCTGTGGTAAGCAGCAGTCCTTGTCTTTGTCTGTCCTCACTCTGAGGCCACTAACTCCAAACATCGCAGCAGATCGAGTAGAAATGAGTCCCTTAGATGGATCTGCCTGGAGATTCACTATCAGGTCTGACAGGAGAGGCTAATTGTGGAAAACTCGGGATTGCTGCACGACCACTGCTCTACCATCAGCGATTGTGCTTTCACCCACTATGCCCACATTCTCTGCAAATTCCTCCCTCAAGATCTCCATCTCACCCCCTTGCAGAGTCCTGTAGCCCAGTGGTTAGACCACTCGTCTTACAAGTGAGAGACCTGAATTCATTTCCAGGCAGGGTGAAACTTTGGGCAAATTTCCGTACTCCACATGCCTGATAATAATCCTTCAAGAAAAAACAAAATTGATCATTTCAATCCACGACTGTTTGTGGGACATTGCTGTGCGCAATTGGCTGCTGCATTTTGCCCACAAATATACAATCAATTCACTTCACAGTGTATTCTATGAAGTGCTGTACTTTGAAAAGTCTAGAAGATGTGATAAGGCACTATATCAAGTGCAAAGATTATTATTATTTCTAACTGTGTTCAAACGTCACCTGAAAACTTTCCTCTTCAACTGCTCCGACAGTCACCCCTTTCAGGGGATCCTGAGAAGAGGCTCTGGATAATAGGAATCCTGATACTGAGACTCTTTATCAGATTCTGTGTAATAAGAACCTGATTGTGAGACTCACTATCTAAAATTAGTCAAATTGGTCATTTAAAAAAAGTTTTAGTTTAAGATTTTGGAATAGGTTTAACAGGTAAAATAGCCTCTTTCTTTCCTTATGTTGCTATCATATCCATACTTTCAGTGGAGTTTCTCTGTTCAAGAGCACTAGTCAGGTGGCGCTGGCTGCCTAAACTAAGGTGAGTAGGTGACACGAGGGACCGAGCGAGCAAAGTGTTCACCTGGAATATAATACTTTCTCTCCAGCTTCCCCTGATGGTGAGAGGAGGTCACGGTGGGATCGATGGGGTCTGTCCCGAGGCAGGAGAGACAAGGCAATTTCTCAGCCCAACATCTCACTGGCCTGTGAGGATACCTCCTTACTGTATCACAGAAGTGCTTCAGGTAACAGCTGCGCTCGCTCAGCATTCAGCAAATCATGTTACAAAGCTTTCCCAGTTCCAACTTATCCAACCATCGCTCAGTGGGTCGTGATTTGTGTGGCTGAGTGGTGGGTGGAACATAACGGCAATGCTCTCATCTATTTCCTGCTGAGTTGTATTGCCCATCAAGAATCTGTCAGGGAGTTCCTGGTACCTGCCACCCATCTACTGAGAGTTCAAACCCACACTTGTCAGATGTCAAATGGCGAGCTGTCAGAAGCCAAGTGATTATCCTCGGTGGCGTGGGGTTAGAATGGAGCAATGCTACTATACATGTATACAATGAAAAGTGATCTGTCTGATTCTGGTGTATTCAAATTGACAGATTTCCCACCCGTCTTCCATGTGAAACTAAAAAATCAGATGTTGTTGGAGGGTGACCCCCTGACCCTCTGTACATTGCCAGCGGGAAGTCCAGCACCAAAGATCACCTGGTTAAAAGGTGTGTTCCTTTTTAATTATGTTATTTTACAACATTGTTAAACATCTTTCATTGCTGTTCCTTGTCCCCATTTCTCTCCTCCTATTATTGCTCCTGGCCTCTATCTCTCCTCGGGCCTACAGACCTTGAGCCCTGTCTTTCTCTTCATGTCTCCGGCTCTTGGCTTGTCTCTCTCTATTCTCCGGGCTTTGTCTCCAACTCTGTCTTCCTTCTCTCTTCTCTTCCTTATTAGTACTTTTTCTGAATTTTTTTTCTTCCTCAGATCAAAAGCCACTTTTGTCAGATGATCGTGTGCGGATTGTGTCCTGTTCTGATGGCCGTGAGCTGGTAACAATAATGAGGACAATGAACAAGGACATTGGCAATTACGAGTGTGTGGCTTCCAACCCTCTGGGTACTGCCAGAAGCTCCTGCACAGCATCACTTGCAAGTGAGTCCCAAAGATCTGGGAGTGAGTTACAGTCAGATTTCAATCACTATTGTGTTGTATCGAACAATCCTCTGGGTAATGGGGAGCCAGTGGAGTCAGGCGAGAACGAGGGAGAGTTATTTTTGTTGTATTTCTGAGCTCTGGGATCACTCTGTTCCTTATGTTTATAGGGCTTCCAGGCCAGCCAGGACCCCCAGAAATACCTCAACAATATAAAAGCACAGCACTCATCCTTTGGAGGCCATCTGACACACCTGGTCCCTGCACCTACACCTTGGAACAGAAACTTTCTGGTAAGGAGCCTTGTCCACTAGAATTCATTACAGTCCCCCACAAACATATTTCGCAGCACTGATGTCTGAAATGTGTTTAAACACAGAAGGTATTGTGCTCTTTGCAAATGTATTTGGCTTTTGAAAATCAACAACAACAACTTTGATTTATATAGTACCCTCTACGCCGGACGGTGTCTCAGAGCGCTGAGCCAGGGGGAGAGGGAAGGTGACCGTAGGCGCGGTGAAACAGAAAGGTCTTTTAGGTGCGACCTGAAAATGGAAAAGGAGGGGGGCTAGGCGGAAGGATTGAGGGAGGGAGTTCCAGAGTAGTGAATGAAAACACGGCCGCCGATGGTGGAGCGGAGGATTCAGGGAGCGAGGAGGAGGCCAGATCCAGTACAACGGAGGCAACGGGTCCTGCTGTGAGGAGACAGGTTAGAGAGGTAGGGAAGTGCAGAGGAGTGGAGAGATTTAAACACAAGTGTGAGGATCTGTATTCTGTCTATATATAAATATATATCTGTATTCTATGTGTTTTTTATATACAGTAAATTGGTCTGTATTCTGACCTGTGTGTACCTAGTTTGTACACTGGCTTGGATGTACCCATCCCATATAATCAACCATGTGTGCCCAGTTTGTATATTCACCCTTTGTGGGTCCTGTGTGTCTCCTGACCTGTGCACAAATTGGCTGCCACGTTCCCCTATAAAATCCACTGTGTACAGTAAATCCTGTGAAGCTGGATTTGAGATCTCCTGACATGAAATGCAAGCATTATTATATTTTTGTGGAGTTCTGTAGTTTAGTGCTTGGAGCACTCACCTTACAAGCAAGAGACCCGGGTCCAGGTAGGTCAGGGCGAAAACTTGGGCAAGTTTCCTTACCCCACACGCCTAATAATAATCCCTCAAAAAAAATAATAATAAATTGGTCATTTCAATCCACGACTGTTTGTGGGGAGGCTGCTGTGCACAATTGGCTGCCGCGTTGCATCCACATATATATATAGTCAATTCACTTTACAATATATTCTGTGAAGCACTTTGAGATATCTAGAATACATGAAACATACTATATCAAATGCAAGGATTATTATTTATTATTATAATTTTTACTATATTATTATATTGACTGACATTTTCTACAACTGTTTGTCTTGTGCCAGGAACAGAGAAGTGGGCCATTGTTTCTGCAGGAATTTCTGACTGTTTCTACAATGCCACAGAATTGGTGAGCGGCACTCACAGGTTTCGGGTGGTGTGCGTCAACAAGGCAGGATGTGGCCTCTACAGCCAGACCTCTGAGAAGATTGTTGTGGAAGAGGATTCACCAGGTAAACTGGCTCCAGTATGGAGCAGCGGGGTGGGGGTGGGTAGGACAACTCTGGGAAATGGGGACAACTAATATTGTATTTGTTAATTTGGGGGGTTGTTTATTACAGACTTGCAGCCACCCAGCCAACCAGTTTCTGCAGTGCCTGTGTATTCTACAAAAGTGACCCAGTCACAGTTCGTCTCTCCATCCTCAGCTTTTGTGTCCCTGCTGTCAAAACCCATGCCCTCAACTCCAGCACCCATTTCTCAATATTCACCTCCCATCTCCCCACCCTCACTGCCTGTCTCCCCACCCTCGCTGCCTGTCTCCGCACCCTCGCTGCCTGTCTCCGCACCCTCGCTGCCTGTCTCCCCACCCTCGCTGCCTGTCTCCCCACCCTCGCTGCCTGTCTCCCCACCCTCGCTGCCTGTCTCCCCACCCTCGCTGCCTGTCTCCCCACCCTCGCTGCCTGTCTCCCCACCCTCGCTGCCTGTCTCCCCACCCTCGCTGCCTGTCTCCCCATCCTCGCTGCCTGTCTCCCCATCCTCGCTGCCTGTCTCCCCATCCTCGCTGCCTGTCTCCCCATCCTCGCTGCCTGTCTCCCCATCCTCGCTGCCTGTCTCCCCATCCTCGCTGCCTGTCTCCCCATCCTCGCTGCCTGTCTCCCCATCCTCGCTGCCTGTCTCCCCATCCTCGCTGCCTGTCTCCCCATCCTCGCTGCCTGTCTCCCCATCCTCGCTGCCTGTCTCCCCATCCTCGCTGCCTGTCTCCCCATCCTCGCTGCCTGTCTCCCCATCTTCTCTGCCTGTCTCCCCATCCTCTCTGCCTGTCTCCCCATCCTCGCTGCCTGTCTCCCCATTCTCGCTGCCTGTCTCCCCATTCTCGCTGCCTGTCTCCCCATTCTCGCTGCCTGTCTCCCCATTCTCGCTGCCTGTGTGCCCATCCCTGGCACCCTTCTCTCAACGCTCAGCACCTGTATCCCCACCCACAACAATGATCTCCCAGACCCCAGCAACATCCAGTCAAGCTGCACCATCACCGGCATTGGTCAGACCAAAGATTGTCGGGGCTGGACAGTCGACCACAACTAGTCTGTCCCCCATTTCAAAAACTGCTGACGGCTCTGCTTCAGGCTTGAGGCATGGCGTTCCACAGAAACCGTACACCTTCATGGAGGAGAAGGCCAGGTAAAGTAGGGTATGAGCATTCAATGGGAATATCTAGGTATAAAGTGGCAGTGTCATATAGAGTAGGGGCTCCCAGGCAGTCTGAGTACTTGGGAAGCCTATTGCCAAAGTCCTGCGATATGTGTTATTTGACCATTGGCCATTGACCATACAACAACAAACAATTGTATTTATAGAGGGCGATTCACATCAGGAGAACATCCGAAATTGCTATACAGTCGAGGGTTTTCACCCACGACAGGGGTTGGATTCTGGAGGGATGAAAGGCCCGGTCAAATAAGAAGATTTTGAGATAGACCTTGAAGGAGGCGAGGGAAGGAGCAGAGTGTAGGGATTCTGAGATGGAGTTCCAGAGAATGGGTGGAGAAAGGCTGACTGCCTAATGTGCGGAAGAGTGGAGCTGATTGGTAGGGTTTTAGAAGATTGCAGAGATAGGATGTGGAATTTAAAAGTAGAAAGATTTCAAAGTGAGGACAAGCATCTTGAGCTCTATCCCTTGCGGAATGGGGAGCCAGTGAAGTCGGGCAAAGATGAAACCTACTCATTGATCGACTCATGAAACCTAATGTGGGAAAGGATACGAGCTGCAGAGTTATAATGGTCTGCAGCCGTGTGGAGGGAAGCTTTGGGAAATCTAGGAAACAGAGAGTTAGCGTAAGTCTAGCCTGGAAGTCAACATGGCTAAGGGTGTGTTAGCGCGGAGCCGGGTAATGATGCAGAGGTAAGGAAAAGCTGAACAGGTCAGGGCAAGATTGTGGAGGTTAAAGGATAGTGCACTACAGATGAAATTTGCAGGGAATTTATGCTGGAACTAAAGTACTATGTAAAAATGTGTAAAGTGCTTTCTAACGTCCTCTCAGTGTCAAAGGTACTACAGTATATAAATATCAGTTGTTGTTGTAAAGCTATAAACTGTAATAGCTAGCTGGACAGGAAGTGGAGAGCTTGACAGAGAGTCCCCCAAGCTATACTTTAGCTGGTTGGTCTCCAGCACAAACACAAAACCTCAAAACTCAGCACATTACCAGTTTGTCTGAGTTTGATTGGCTGTGCTCAGAGGGAGTCGGTCTGATTCGTTGTGCTTACTTTTAGGGGGAGATTTGGCGTTGTCCGTGAGTGTAAGGAGAATGCCACAGGAAAGCTTTTCATGGCCAAGATTATTCCATATGAAGCAGAAAACAAGCAGGTTGTCCTGCAGGAATATGAGGTACTGAAAGCGCTTCACCATGAAAAGGTCATGAGTCTCCACGAAGCATATGTCACTCCTCGCTACCTCGTCCTGATCTCAGAGAACTGCCTGGGACGAGAGCTGCTCTACAGCTTGATTGACAGGTAACATGTCCTCTCTTATACTTGGAACCAGCCTGACCCAACACATATTGCAACCTCCCTCAGGACTCCAGGGCTCTTCCCATTCAGGCAAACAGTACACATGGGTTCTTGGGGCAGCTGCATGAGTCAGTTTGGAATCAGAAGGTTGTGGGTGCAAGCCCCCACCAGGACATACAGTCATACTCCAAGCTGACACTCCTATCCCAGAGAGAGAATACTGCTATCCTTTCAGTGAAACCTTAAACCAAAGACTTGTCTGCTTGTTCCGTTGGTTCAATGGGATATTAAATATCTTGCTATTTGGAAGAACTGTAAAAATTTCTTGCAATGTCATAGGAACATAGGGAACGAGTGGAGGCGATTTGGCCCATCAAACCTGTTCCACCTGTTTATTAGATCTTAATAGATCTTTTAATTGCAATGTCCCATCCTTTCATCATACCCCTTGGTACTTCTACTACCTAAGTACCTGTTTGTCTCTCTTTTAAAATCATACGTCTCTCTTTTAAACATCTGGCCAATATTTCTTCATTAATCCATCAAAAATGATATTTGGTCATCCACTTCATTGCTGTGTGGGGTATATTACAGTCCCTGTGACGCTTTCCTACATGACAGTCACTGCCCTGCGCCAGACACTTCAAGTTTCCAGTTGATGAAACCCGACAAGTGAAGAGAAATGTAATAGTGAGCAGAGTGGTAGGACTTTTCCATATTCTGCCTCTAGGTTTCACCCTGTGCTTTGGGAAGCTGTAACCTGGAGTAGTGTGCCTCTCCCAAGAGGGGAATTGTAACCTGATTCTCTCTCCAGATTCAGGTATTCGGAAGATGATGTGGTTGGTTACATTATGCAGATTCTGCATGGTCTGGAATACCTTCACAGTCGCCGCATTGTACATCTGGACCTCAAGCCGGACAACATCATTGTGACTTACCTAAATGTCATTAAACTCATTGACTTTGGCAGTGCCCACATCTTCAATGCCACCGTACCCAAGCCACTGGGCCGCCGAGTGGGAACTGCTGAGTATATGTGTGAGTGCAAGCATCTCACTGCAGAATATACAGTTAGCACACACTTTGATGGACCACTCATGGAATTTTAATCATGCGCATGTGTTTTCTCAAGACATGGAAAGGAGAGAGTATAATTTAAATTGATTAGTTTACTGGTCACAACACTAGCAGAGAGGATAAGAGAGATAGGGGTAAAGTTGCAGCAAATGATCTGGAACTTGCACAGATCCTTGTGAAATATTGTGTACAATTTTGGTTGAAGTTTCACAGTAGGACAGTGGATGGGATCATAACAAAAGACAAGATTGATAGCTGGAATTAGAAATCTGAGTTATGAAAAGAAGAGGCTATTGAATTGCTGAACATAGGCAGAGGAGGCTCAGGCAGGTTGATTATTCAAGATCCTAAATGGTCTCTAATAACATAATTAACATGGTCACAAAGGTAAGGGAGCTCATGGAGGGAAGATCAAAGGATTGTTCAGATTGAATTACTTTATACAGACAGTGGTGAGTGTATGTGTGGAATGAATACCCCAGGGAGGCATCTCCCTCACTGATTATTCCTCTATTTCATTCTCTCTTTCTCTCTCTCTCCCTCCATTTCTCTCTCATCCTTGACAGTTGAAAAGGGCTAAAGGGCATTTTCTTGAACATTTCTGAGTGTTTCTTTCACTAATGTGTTACTCTATCTGTGTCTCTGTCTCTCTGTTTCCTGTCTCGAAGCTCCTGAAATGTTGAAAGGTGATGCAATCGGGCCGCCGGCAGATATCTGGGGATTGGGCGTGCTCACGTATATCATGTGAGTACTTGTGCACACAGATCTCCACACATGTGGCTGTGTCACCAGTCAGGAATATCACCAAAGCGACCGTGCCAGTGTCAAAGAGCATGGTGTGGAAATATCACAGAATTCTCCTTCCAATTTCACATGAGTAAATGTTGTGGATGCTGGATACAACAGACAGCTCAAGCACATTAGCTCGAGAATTATTATTAAGTTTACCGAGACACTGCCCTGTGTGAAGGACGTTATATAAATACAAGGTGTGTTGAAGAGTTGCAAAGGCCAACTTGGAAGACAGTAACCAGGAAGCTTTTCTGTACTAAGACAGTAGTTAACAATAGGAACAGGTTTAAGGAAGGGTCTTTGAACCTTGAATAGTTTAATTCTGTGATGGGAAGATGGTACATTAGGTATTCTGGAAGCATGAGATCACATGAATCAAAGGGCCTTTTTCATGCAAAAATAACCTTTTATTTCGACCAGGAGAATATATCTTGTCTTTCCTGGTAGCAATTGTGCAGGTGACAAGGAAATAGAGAGAGACGAAAGAGGATAGCAATAATGCATTAGGAGGAGTAGAGGCTCATGCAGAGTATAACCAGTGACATGCTATTTCATTGCTGTATACATTCTCTGTCACTCCCTTACCTATGGCTGTAAAGCTCTACAAAAAAACACGAAGGGAAAAACTGCATTGCTTTCTCATGAGGAGTATGTGGGGCAGGTTGACACTTTCTTTCCTTTTCGCCATTTACTCTTTGAATTTCTCCAATCTGGCTTTGTGCTGCCGACATCATGGAAACGGCCCTGGTCAGTCTCTAAAATATTCAAAACATCTGCAATCAGGGCTCTCTCTGCCTCCTCGTCCTCCTTGACCTCTCTGCCACATTCGACACTGTCACCCTCCTACATCACCTCTCCTCTCAGCTCAATCTTTGTGGACCTGACATTGCCTGGTTCGAATCTTATCTCTCCAAACGGGCAAATTTCCTTGCTCCACATGCCCAATCGAAATGGATCATTTCGATCTACGAGTGTTTGTGGGACACTGCTGCAAGTTTTAATTTAACCTTCCCCTTCTGTTAGTTTTTAATTATTTCATTGATAAGAGAATAGCACAGAATTTCGACCCTGTCAGATTAACATGTCTATATTGCATGTTCTGGCTTAGAAATTGTGAATTGTGTGTTGCATATTCTAATGCTGTATGTTTAACACATACCTGTTTTATGTTGCAGGTTAAGTGGCCGCTCACCATTTGTGTCACTTGATCCAGCAGAGGCGGAGAACAAAATCAAATCAGCGCAATTTGACATCACGAAGTGTTACCCTAATGCCTCTCAGAACGCCGCTATCTTTCTCAAGAGAGTCCTCTGCATGTTTCCAGCGTGAGTAACCTGCCAGGACAGATCATACAGTGTTTGGAGCGTACTATACATTGGATGATTTTTGATCCAATCCAATATCTATTCTCCACCCACCTACTATCTGTCTGCACTTGTCAGACGAAGGGTTGTGGACCCGAAATGTTGACTCTTTTTCCTTTTTCCATGGATGCTGCCTGACCTGCTGAGTTTCCCCAGCAACTTCTGTTTTTGTTTCAGATTCCCAGCATCTGCAGTGTTTTGTTCTTCTTTAGTGGTTCCTGAGTCAGGCAGGCCTTTGGGGGTGACAAGGATGTCACACTAGTCAGCTGGGCTTAATTAGTGAGCCTGGGAAGGGAGACTGGTAGATCCTGCTAACCCTTCAAGTTAAAGCTCTAACAGGTAGGGTGATGCTAGCTACACAAACAGCAAGAACCTTGCCACTCTTCACAATAGTAAACACAATGCAATTATCTCCACTCTTTGGTATTGTGTCCTCTACCTCACTGTTTCCAATCCCCATCCCCACACCCTGCCCCCCAACTCAGTAACTCAGCGCCTTGGGACGTCCTCCCGACGTGAAAGGCACTCTTTAAATTTAATTTTGTTGTTGTGTGAGAATTATTGGATAACTGAAGTAACTGCAGAGCCTTAAGCTAATGCACTTGGTGAAACTCACAAAGCAATAGACAACGTGGTAACCTCCCACTGAAACCTCACACAATGACTGGTGCATAGAATGGAATTACCACATTAGTGCTGCAGGAGCTGTGTCTGCCCTGTCATAGCAGGGACTGCTGGGGTAACACCGTAGATGGAGCTTTACTCTATCTAACCCATGTTGTAATTGACGCGTGATTGTCGAAAGGTGAGGGAAGTGTTTGAGCTGAGAGTTAATAGAAGCCTCTTGTTGCTCCCCAGCACTCGGCCCAGTGTAAAGGAATGTCACGCCAACGCCTGGCTCCAGGACAACTACCTGATGAAGCTGCGGCGGCAGACGCTGACGTTCACCACCACCAGGCTCAAGGAGTTCCTTGTTTATCATCAGAGAAAGCGTTCAGAGCAGGCCACGCGGCACAAAGTGCTGCTCCGTTCCTACAGCTCTTCCACACAGCCTTCAGGACCCAAGTGACCTGCCTCCCACACACTGCAACACTGAGGCAACATTCCAGTTACTCCACGATCAAACTCTCGGCTCTTCGGAAGGACTTTATATTCAGATGAAACCATTAGAAAGCTGAAGCATCGGCAGCTGTTAGTCTGGGAATGCTTGTGATCTGAGTGCCCTGATAACAGAGTGATAGCACGAGAGATACCTCACACTGTTAACAGGGATATTTAGGCACGGACTGCACTGTGCATGTGTTAGCAGCTCGTTAGCACCACTGCTGCTTCTGAAAGAGAAAAACACAGAGATCCTATTTGTGCAACAAACTTCAGACCAGAGAAAGAGCTGTGGTCTCCTCTCAGCCAGGACCAGGGAATGGTCCACATACCATACTGTTTGCTGATGTGAGAGCTACGTTCTCTGGTCTTGCCTAGTGAGTGTCACACCTGTATTTTTATGAATATGATTAATCTTATTTGAAATGAGAGTTGTAGAGATGGAGATGTCCCCTTAACCTCACCACCAGATTACACTAATTTGACTCTGGCTCCAAAACACGGCCTGCACCACTGCTGTGGGCTCTGAGACTCTGGTCACCAATTGCAAATAACAACTCCCGCTGTCCAGCCTTTGCATTATACGGGAACGCGTGCGTCATATGGTGTCAAGTTAGTGATAGTACTCAAATAACCCAGGACAGGACAACGAGGAAGGGGACTCCTGATATCTGCTTCACTGTTCAGGAGTCAGTAAATACACAGAGCAGTTGGTGTGAAACTGACGTGGAGATATTGATTTTGTTGTGTTTTGTGTACAGCACCACAGTCACCGCAGCTTCCACCACAGGCAGCAGCAAGCGGTTGGGAAGACGAGTGTGTGATCAGATTACAAGATGTATATTTTTATACTTGTGCATAAATGGTAGGGGCAACATGCACACGAGTACACACACTTATACATGTGCATTCACAAATATGTGTGTATTCACATATGTGCACACGTAAGCACATATGTCAATGCATGTGCACCCTGTTGGCCTGTAACACTGGCCTCCTCAGATACGCAATTAGTTGCACATGATCTAGTAGCAAAAAAGCAAATGACTTAATGTGATGTTTTAGCTGGTGTAGGCCTGTTTGAGCCGTGCAATTTCTGTCAATGAGTAGTTTTGTGTGAGAGGGAACTGACTTATTGGGAGTCTGGGCATTGGTTTGGGGAAGTAAAAGTTGCAATGATTTACACAGTCTGTACAGCACGGAAACAAGCCATTCGGCCCAGCCAGTCCATGCCGGAGTATATACTCCAAATGATTCTCCTCCCAACTCTTCACTCCCTCTCTCCCACACCCTCTATTCCCCTGTCCCTCATGTGAAGGTCTAGCTTCCTCTATAGAATGTATCTATACTCTGATTCAATCATCGCTTCAAGCTGCACACTCTGTTTGAAGTGGTTTCTATTTTAAATCCCTCCCAGTTGCTTTCTTATACGTGTCCCCTGGTTAAAGACTCCCAAACTGGTGGAAACAGCCTATTTATATTAATGTTTCATCCACAAAATATACAGTCAATTCACTTTACAGTATACTCTGTGAAGCCCTCAATGATATGATAAGGTACTATATCAAATGCAAGTATTCTTATTTATTATTATTATTATAAGCTTAACAAACCCTTTTATAATTTTAAACGCTCCAGTTAGGTACCCACCCTTAAGTGTCTTTTCTCTGGTGAAAAGAGGCCTAATCTGTCCCTGTCTACCCTGGTATCTGTTATCTCCCAGCCCTGTAGCCCTGGTATCATCCTCCTAAACCTACACTGTACTCTATCCATTGCTGATATATCCTTCTGATAGTATGTCGACTAGAACTGGACACAAAACTCCAAATGTGGTCTAACTAAGTTTTGGTATCAATTCAACATCCATTGCCTTCTCATTTTTAAACTCCATTCCTCTGGACACAAAGCCCAAGACTCGATCGGCTTTTTTTTAATATAGGTTTAACTACCTTTAGCTACATTGAAAGTTTGTGGATCTGAATCCTCAGATCGCTTTGCTCCTCTTGGGTTCCTACCATCTAGAGCTTCTTTATTTTTCCAGCCAGAGTGAATTGCTTCACATTTTCCTACATTAAACTTAATTTACCATCTGTCTGTTCCTCCTACTAGCTTGTTTGTCTTCCTGCATTCTTCTGCAATCCCCTTTACTGTTTGGTGTCATCTGCAAATAGTGACACCACAACTCCTACACTTGAATTAAAATAATATGTGGATCAGGTGAAGAGTAATGTCCTAATACAGATCCTTGGGAATACCACTTCCTACTTCTTTCCTTGGGCAAGTTTCCTTACTCTACACGCCTAATAATAATCCCTAAAAAAATATATATATTTTTTAAAATCGGTTATCTAAATCCACAACTGTTTTTGGGACACTGCAGTGTGCAATTGGCTGCCACGTTTCGCCCACAAAGCACACAGACACTACACTTTATATTCTGTGAAGCGCTTTCGGGCTCTAGAAGACTTGAAAAGCGCTATATCAAATGCAAGGATTATTATTATTATTATTTCCAGCCTGAAAAAATGCAATCAACACTTACCCTTTGCTTTCGGCTTCCTAACCAAATCTATTCTGCTACCTCTCCCATGATTCCAAATGCCTGTTTTATGCACAAGTCTCTCACGTGGCATTTTATCAAATCTTTTCTGGAAATCCAGAGACACTACATCCAGTGCAATTCCCTCATAATAATCTGGACACTGCTACCGTATGTGGCAGGGTAGATAGGTGAGTATAAGACTAATGTGGGGTAGAGTGAATTTGGACTGGCAGAATGGGGGTGAGGGAAGGAATCTGGACACCAGCTCAAAAGAGTGAATATTGCTATGTGGGAACTGAAGTTTGAATACTGGGATTGAATAGGGAGGGCACGGGAAGTGTGGGAATGAGAGCCTGTTCATTGGCAAGTGATGGATGGCAAAAGGTATCTGGCCATCAGCATGTAGGGAGGAGTTTGAGAACAGAAGCAGATCTGGAGGCGGGGGATTGGACAGTCTGGAGATGGTCAGACAGTCTGAGGATTGTCAGGTCACCACTTACTGAGCTGCTTTCCGAAGAGGGTTAAGATGAGAGGACGAGGCTTGATTTGATTTGGTCCCTATAGTCAGAGAAAGCACGGGAGTCTGAGACAATAGATATCATGTTTATTTAGATCTAGTTGTAATGTGTGTGAGCAGCAGCCAGTGAGCAGATTTGGATTAGTGATATGTGATGACTGCACACAGTTAAGAAGTCCAGGAGTTGACATATTTAGTGCAGCAGAGTTTGATTTCACAATGAGGGGGGTGGCTCAATTCCCCCCACCCAAGATGCAGTTTTTAAAACTGGTGTAGTGCAATGCTTGTAGTTCATGTTCCTGTGAAGGCACTGCCCTATACTGTTCTTCGTGCATTACTCTATCCTCATCGCTGCCATTCTTTGTCCTGTCCTGTCATCAGCATTTGTTATTTTGTACCCAGGGTATGTCTGCTGTTCCTTTCCTGCCTGGAAACCCAACTGCAACATTACCATCTTATTAATAACAGGAAAATTATGAAACAGGTTTTTAGAGAGAAGAGGAATCAGAGCGGGGGATGGAAAGCTTTGCTTATTAACAGGACGATTTTCTGCAAGCAGTGGAAAGTGTTGCTTTAGTAACACCTTCAGTAGCAGTAATATTCTAACTGAAACACGGGGTGATCTGCAGTGTTACAGCTCCCATGCTGGCGGAGACAATACAACCCTAGTGTTGGACTGCAAGTTAACAGATCAAAAAATGTCAGGATTATTTAAGTATTGTGTCCAGGGTTTGGGATGTATGTGATGTGACAGCTCTTGTGTGAAGCCTGTGAGGTTACAGCTCTAGTGTTGAAGCCCACTGCAATCAGTGTCCACATTGGGTTGACTAATTGTGAGTAACTGAAGTTGGTGTCCATGTGGATGGCTGACAAGATGTATTTTGATGGTCGGTCCTATTTCTGTGTGGAGCAGCGACATTGAACTGTGGCAAATAAAAAGAGCGAGAAAAAAAGCCTGGTTCTGAGTTTCCTTCGCACTTTGCAGTTACTCTGCTCTTACACGCCCCCCCCCCCCCCCCCCACCTCCCTTAGCCCACTCACCCCTCAACTAGATTCCAGATTGACCCATGGAAACCCATCAACAAAAACAACAAAATTACATTTCAGTTCAGGAGGACGTCCCAATCATCAACATGCTTAAGAATCTCCAAACCACACAGAGCTCCATGCATTAACTCAAAGGATCAACTGAATTCCAATCCTTCAGGACCAGACATATCAGCTTGGCGTCAATTCAACACCAAAGGTGCCTTCCCCCTCCCAGGTGGATAATCACTCGTTGGCATTAGATATCTGACAAGTGCAGTGCTCAGCCTGACCCCAACCATTGGGTGGTTGAGTTGAAGGTTCAGCAGCAGGCACTTACATCACTGCAAACCAATTACAGCCCTGGGTCTATGAGTCTCTATTCTTGCACCAAGAGCCCGATAACACCTCCCAGTAGCTGCCAGCCCAAGCCACAGATATTTCACATCAGCTATTTGCCAGGTGTCTGTCTGCAGCTGCACCTTGGTCTTCACCTTGGTGATCCTAGATACCAGGTTTACATGTCGCCAATGGTTGAATCTGGTGCTTGTGCAAGTAGACGCTGTAAAAGGTATGTTCACTGGGAGGCCAACTATGCTTTCAGAGAGCAGCACAGCAGCTTAATCAAAGCACTGTATCCTATACCCACATTTTTACCCCCAAAATCCAAAGGGTATGAAATGGTGCAGTCAAGAACACAGGACAAATAAAGATTGGCGATGCAACATTATTGTCCTTATAATGTCAATTGGAACACATGAATCAAATCACACAGATGGGAGTGATTTGACTCACTGAGGTATGAAAGCAGCATCTCCGTTCCCCTGAATAAGTGAATAAGAATCTGATCGGATTCAAATCAATGGCGGCTTGGAGTATGTTTTTTTTGGAGGCGCCTGGCCAGTGTGAGATTCCATATTACTATGCCACCTCTACATGGATATGTCTGCAATACAACGTGTGCTGTCTCTCTGGAGGAGCACACATTGCTTACCCAATCCTGGAGAGTATTAAGAGCAAATTGGGCACTGAGGGCAGGGGTTCCACTAGGTTCACAGGGTGGAGCTGATTTGTGCCAGGAATTCCTGCATCTCTGCCATGCTTTTGGGGGGTAGAGAGGGTGGGGGGTGTCTGAGAGGGACTGGATACTGGCCCCAAAATGAAGGAAGGAAACTGAAGAAATAAGCCCCCGCCCCCCCATCACACCGCCCAAATCCCCGCCACCTCCACCACCCCTCCCCACATCCCCATCACCCCCGTACTAACAAGATGGTGACCGCCTGCCTCATGGCCTGAGGACTGGAGGAGGTCAAGAAATTGGAAAATTCCTAAATAAAACACAGAATGGAAAAATATAATGTTAATAAACTCATGCCCCAGGATCCTGCTATAGGAGCTCCCTGCCTGGACACTGGACTAGCCTGTTTCCAAGTAGCTGAAGGCTAAATGGACAGACTTGTGTGACAGAGAGTCTGAAGATGCAGCTGTCCGTTCTTGGCTCTTCAAATATTCCCAGTTCCCAAGACACTCACAGTAACGTGGAGCATCCCAATTTAGAGTGAAGCTGGACCTAATGGTTTAAATTACTTCTGATCTTGAATTAAACTATGAACTAATTATTTCTACTATTTCATAGCCACAGATTGCCCAGAGGAGCCCATCCAACTCCATAGTATCTGATTGCTCCCCCACTGGAACTCTCTACCCCCATTCCTTGCTCTCCCTTTTTCTCCCCATCATATCTGTGCTGGTGTTCACTCTCCCAATGGAGCTCTCTACTCTAACCCCATTCCTTGCTCTCCCACACTTGCCCGGTTCCATTGGCTCCCCAGCCCCCAGAGGATAGAATGATCCTCGTCCTCACTTTCAAAGCCATTCAACAACAACTTCGATTTATATAGCGCCTTCCACACTGGCGTCTCAGAGTGCTTCAAAATAACGGATTCCGAGACTGGGGTTGGGGTAGAAAGGTGACTAAAGGTGAGGTCAAAGGCAAACGTCTTCAGCTGGGAGTCTGGGACCTTAAGCTGAGAAGAGAGGGGGCGAGGAGAAGGTAGTGAGGAAGGGAATTCCAGAGCCTCCGGGCATAGCTGAAGGCACGATCGCCGAGGGTGGAGCAGAGGATTCGGGGGACATGGAGGAGGCCATTCATGGCCTTGCCAACTCCTATCTTTCTGTCCTGCTGTCCCCTATGAACCTGCGCACCCTCTCAGTTATTCGGGCTCCAACTCGCCCTAATACCGGTGGCCTGGCTTTCAGCCTCTCTGCCCCCACACGCTGGAACTCCATCCCACAGTCCCTTTGCCTTGCTTCCTCCATTGCCTCCTTCAAGGCTGGTCTCAAGACCCTCCTCTTTGATCATGCCTTCTGCCGCCCTCCCAACTCTCTCTCTCCCCTCCTAACTCATTCCCTCCCCCTTGCTCGGGTCCCAACCTAACTGTTCAGCCCCTTGAGACGTCCTTCCAAAGTGAGTCTCTCTATAAATGTAATTTTGTTGATGATTTTGTTGTTGCTCTCTCCTCATCAAGGCTGTACTGAAACTATCTACTCCTAATCCATTTCCACACCGATTTATATTCTTCCAGCACAAACTGATTCAATTCCCTTCCACTTTGTGACCATTGGGTTGATTTTAATCTGCTCCTTTAGTATGAGCTGATGAATGGGCACGGACTTGTGGAGAATAATAATTAGGAGTTAAAAACCTTGCTCCATCTGTTGCTGGCATGCAGGGGATTGACTGGGTCCCTGGCCATTAGTTAAATAGCGTTAGTTATTTCATTGCACAGCAATATCCCTGTATTTAGCACAATATTCCCCAGAGTGTCTGCACTTAACTCTAAATAAGGGGTGAGTAATTCTACCTCATGCAACGGTTGGTGGATTCTCTGGGCTCCAGGTGCTGCTCCAAACAAGGTAACTGCTGCTGAAAATTGTGGCAGAGCCTGTGAGGGCGCAGCCTGCCGCCCACCGGCCGAGGCTTTATATAGTGGTCTCTCCGGTTAACCATGGGTGGGCTGCTTCACCAGCGCTCATCGACATAAACCATCTAAGAAATAAAAAGCACTAAATAGGAGTTTGACTGACCCAAGACCCCGCATTCCCCCAAGGTAAGTGCAAAGGCTGGGCATTGTGCTGCCCCACAGTGAGTAGCCATGTTCATCCAATATCGTTCCTCACGCAGATACAGTGAGATGCTCTGTGTCCTCTCTGTGTTTCTCTGTATTTCCTTCTGTGTCTCGATCCGATTCTCTTTCCTTGTCTCGCTCTCTCTCAGTTTGATTCTTCCTGTGTGTTTTCCTCAGTGTCTCCCTTGCTGTCTCCCTCTGTGTCTCTCTTTGTGTCTCATTCCAAGGCTCACTGTTCTCTGAGGGTAATTATCAGATAATCAATAACCACAATAATTTGCGCTCATATCACAACTGTGAAATAGGGAGAATGTCCCACAAACACCACTGTTTGTGGGATGCTGCTGTGCACAATTGGCTGCCGCGTTTTGCCCACAAATATACAGTCAATTCACTTCACAGTATATTCTGTGAAGCGCTTTGAGATGTCGATAAGATGTGAAAAGCGCTACATCAAATGCAAGGATTATTATTATTAAGCGCGTTTGAAAGAGTGAGAGGCTGAGCTGGGAGGCCATGGTATGGAGATGGCAAGTTTGGTAAAAGAAAATCAAGAGTTAAACAAAATGTCTCACAAGGCTAATGGGTAGGCGTAAATAATAATAATCATTGTCTTTGATATGACGCTTTTCACGTCTTTTAGACGTCTCAAAGCACTTCATAGAATATAGAATGTATATTCTTCATAGAATGTAAAGTGAATTGACTGTGTTTGTGGGCGAAACGTGGAAGCCAATTGCGCACAGCAACGTCCCCACAAACAGTCGTGGATTGGGATGACCAATTTTTTTTTTGCGGGATCGGACGTATGGAGTAAGGAAACTTACTCAAGATTTTCTCCTGAGTGGAAATGAAATGAATTGATCGTAAGGCGAATGCTCTAACCACTGAGCTACAGGACTCCACTGAATGCGCAGAGAGAGAGTGCTGAGGTGAGAAGGCGCTGGCGGGAGCTGTGAAGGAGCCTCAGTTTTATTGACGCTGGAATAGATTGAGCTGGATGTTGAGTTGAATGAAGTTGCATTTTATCCAGCGCATGATGTTACTGCGTTGTTATTACTGCATGATAATAACATTGCTTTTGACAGCATCATTGACGCATCTCAAAGTGTTTCACTGAATATACTGTAAAGTGTGGTGACTGTATTTTGTGGGTGACCATGGCGTGCACTATGAGCAAAGAACCAATGTTTCTGAGGGTTGTGGGAAGATCAGCCAGAAACCAGGAGAAACTGCCTTCTCTTTGTGCAATAATTTTGGAGCAGCTGAGCACAGACAGCCCCCCCACCCAACACCCCCACCCCTGAGACCATCTTTGTATAGATTTAAGCCATTGCCAGCACCTGCTGAGTAAAACAGCAATAATCGTCAGCAACTCCCACTACATATAGTTTGTCCGAGAAACTCTTTGAAACATCTTCCTGAGCTGAAAGGCGCCGTGTGGAATGTAAGATTATTATTACTTATAGTCAGCACTGGGCACTGAGCTCCGGGATAATGAGGAACATTCTCTCCATCACCAGATGTCAGCAAAGAAGATCCCACCTCCTCCACCCGGCTGCACCATCGACATCAACGACCCCCAAGTGCAGGATGCGGCCATCAAAATCCAGTCTTCCTACAGAGGACACAGGTACAGTCTGTGGAAGGGCAGGGAGGGGCAGTGTATGGCGGGGCAGGGAAAGGCGGATTATGGCGGGGCTGGGTAGGGCTGGGCAGGGAGGGCAGGGTAGCCTGACAGAGGCTGAGTTCCCTTGTGTGAATATAGTGTGTGAGTATATATGTGTATATATGGGGTTTGTGTTTTGTGTACTGTGTAGACGCGTGTAGGTTTGTATACACAGCCTCCGCTACCAGCCTAACTCCCTGTCTAGATTTATCAGTCAACATTTGTTGCCTAATAAATGTGTTGGTCTTTGGCAAAATTGCACACCAAGTGTGCAATTTTGCCAAAGACCAACACATTTATTAGGCAACAAATGTTGACTGATAAAGCTACGCCCACTGTTGCTCCATCCACTCATCATCATCATCATCAATTCATAGATTTCCCCTTTCCTGAAGACATGTGTTCTGAGAGGCCTGTGAAGGACTTTGAGATTTGCTGGAAAGTTGTTGATTGACAAGTTATTCCCAGTCTGAACTAACAATTTGAGAGATGGAATAACAAACTGTGACCCTGAGGTGCAGCGACTGTGACTCTGACCCATCTTATCTTCTTTTCAGTTCATTCACTTTCTGTTGTATGTGAGGCTTTCTGCCTTTCCCTTCTTGTCGTAGTCTTGGTTTGACTCTCCTGTCTCTCTGCCCAGATCCCGTAAAGAGATGAGGGAGAAGGGACCACCCAAGATCCTGAAGGAGCTGAAGGATGTGGTTCTGATTGAAGGCAGCGCAGCGAGGCTAGACTGTAAAGTTAGTGCCTTCCCTGACCCCCTCATCCGCTGGTTCAAGGATGGGCAAGAGCTGAAGGACGGGCCTAAGTATCGGTATATTTTTGAGGACCCGGATGTGGTAGCCTTGGTGGTGAGAGATGGGACATTATCCGACCTGGGCAAATACACCATCTCCATCAAAAACACCTTCGGGGAGGCTTATGACGCAGCAAAGATCATAATTGAAGGTAAAGGTTCTCTCCTCAGAAAGTCCCCAAATGATCATGATTGACTTCTCCTCTTGCACCCCTCCCCACCCCCCCACTCAAAACCCTCAACTGGCCGCAGCCCAGGTTAGAGACGCCCTCTACACTGTGTGTCCATACTCCCCGGTCAGGGTTAGAGACAGAGTAGTTTCTCTGCACTTTACGTCCACATTCCCCTTGTCCCTTACCCTTGCCACTGACTTCAAAGGTTGTGGGTTCAAGCCTGACATTGGGAATGGTTTACAAAGAGCAATGTTTGTCAGTCCCTTCCACAACTCCCAGGGGATCTGATCTGTCACACAGACATTCACACATAGACAATCATACACACAGACCCTGGGTGCTGCTCTGTGACACTGTTGTCTCTCTCACTATCCCAGTTCCAGCGAAGATTAAAAAAGGCCCCGATAACACCAAGGTCCGAGCTGGGAAAACGGTGCAGTTGGTGGCGATGATCAGTGGGGAACCGGTACCTGACGTGGGCTGGGCCAAGGACGGTGTGGATGTGGATGAAGATAACAGGTACCTGCTCCCCATCCCCCCAATGCCATCTTCCAGCTCTCACTCCCTCTCTGTGTTTCTCACACACTGTCTAACACACTTCCTCCATCTCATGCTCTCACTCTCTGTCACACTCTCACTCTCTCGGTCACGCTCTCTCTCTCTCCACAGACTGTTCTATGATATTGAAGGTGAAAGCACGACACTGACCATCAAGAACGTGTGTGCCGGTGACGCCGGACGTTACGAGGTGTTTGTGGAGAACAGTCTGGGGATGGACCAGTCCTTCGCCAGGATTGATGTGCTCTGACCCCCCCCCAGGCCTGCCCCCCCCCCCCACCCCACACACCCCCGTGAGCCCACAGGGGTTCTCTCACTGCCCCGGACACTGTCCCCGTTTTATTTAAAATAAAGATTGTAAAACGTTTACTGTCATAAACCCTCCATCTCTTCGTCTCGTTCATTTCAAACCCAGCCTCAGTCCTTGAGAACGACTCAGGCTGAGAACAGGAAGCAGCCCTGTGTATGGGGAGGAATGGGTCTCAGAGGGGAGGGTCACAGAGTGGGGGGGAGGGGAGAGGGGTCACAATTGTGGGGGTGGGTGTGGGGGGGAAATCACAGACATAAACTGCATCACATTTGCACTGGCATATGCAACAATACCTTTTCAAAATTCTTGCAGTTTCAAACATGTCAAAACTTAGTGTAGATATCAAATCGGGCTCAACAGCCAAGATTCTGAGTGTATTCCCTTATCCTGGATCATTCTAGATCTGAGTGAGTTTATACCAACATAGGAACAGGAGGAGGCCATTCAGTCCTTCCAGCCTGTGCTGCCATTCTATTAAATCATGACTGATCTGTACCTCAACTCCGATTACCCATCATTCCCCATATCCCTTGAAACTCTGACCTCATAAACATCTAATCCATCTCAGTCCTGAAATTTGAATGGATCCAGCCTTTCGGGGGTGATAGAGACACAGATATCATCTTCACAAATGGTTATTGTTGGGTTACAAACATATGAAGAGCGACAGCCACATTTGGAATTGTTGCTCCCATCAACATGATTCTGTATCATACACAGTAGCCTTTGTCAGTTTTTCACACTCAATATGTGATATGAAATCCAGAAAGTGCGCGAATCCACCAATGGAGTCCTATAGCTCAGTGGTTACTGCGCTTGCCTCTCAAGTAAGATATTTAGGTTCAATTCCCAGGGCAAAATGTTGGGCAAGGTTCCCTACTCCACATGCCTCTATTCACCTAAGTAGGAACCCAGTAATCCAGTTGTTGGTCGATTGGCGAATTGCTTTTCCGAGGGTAATAATCCCTTTAAAAAAAATGTGGTTGCTTTAATCCATGAATGTTTGTGGGACACTGGCCGCGTTTTGTCCACAAAATGCACAATCAATTCACATTACAGTACATTCTGCGAAACGTTTTGAGACGTCTAGAAGTGAAAAGCGTTATATCAAATGCATGGTTTATTACTATCACTGTCTGCCTCACAATGTTTGTCAATGTCACTGAGAATATGTGCGGGGTCCTTCTCATTTTCCATACCTATTATTTTCCTTCCGTTTAAAAATAATATTCCCTTCCAGGATTATTTGTTCCCGTTTGAAGTACTTTACATTTCTCCACATTAAATTTCATCTGCCACCGATCTGCCCAATTCCCAAATATGTTCAAATCCTCCTGTAACCGATCTTGTGCAGATTCACTAATCTAACAGCTTCATTAGCTTGACAGGACAGGTGGGATGGAGCTAGGAGACTGACACAGACCTCCCGCTCCATCCCTCTGCCCGACATTCCCCACCGCAGAAAACGGGGAAGTCACCAGTGGGAGGCAAAAGCGTCAATTACAGCCCCTGCCTGAGTCACAGCATTACCTGGTTTACGGTGATTACGGCCCTGGTGGTCATGGTGACTGTCCCGGTGAGTGCTCGACAGAGAGAGAGAGAGGTTGACTGACACCGACAACTACTGAAGAAGCTGATTTATTTGAGATCAGATCGTTACTGCGGAGACCGCAGAGTGACTGCGGAGTCAGCAAGTAGTTACAGGGAAAGAATAATGCATGGGGCTCTTTAATACTGAGGGGGAGGGGGGGGCAAGTGGGGGGGGGTCACTCCAGGTTCTGTCTCCAGCTTCTGTCCAGGCGGGGGGGTGGGGGGGGGGGGAGGGGGGAGGACAGGGACTCTGATTGAACCTGTCTGAGCTTCAGGCCTCAGCTAACAGCAGCCATGCAGGTTATAGTGTGAAACCCAGGCTGTGGGTATGTGTGTATAAATGTGTATCAGTGTGTGAGCAAGTGTGTGAGTCAGTGGGTGTGTGTGAGTGTAAGTAAGTGAGTGTGTGTGAGTGAGAGAGTGTAAATGAGAGTATGTGTCTGGGGATAACGCCTTGACTCCAGGATCAGTTTCTGGGTCTGTAGCTGTTGAGATCACAGTATAAATAGCAGCTCCCCGCTGGCCTGACCATAAAAGGAGAACCAGCTCCGGCCCCAGCCCTGATCCCGGTGCTGCTCATGGTGCTGCCAATGTAGGCGGTAGCAGAACAGCACTCCTGTACCTCACTGTACTCTGCTGGCACAGAGAGAGGGAGGGGGAGGGAGTGTGTGTGAGGGGGAGGGAGTGTGTGTGAGGGGGAGGGAGTGTGTGTGAGGGGGAGGGAGTGTGTGTGAGGGGGAGGGAGTGTGGAGTTGAGGTATACACAAGGTTTAATATAAAATAACAGCAAAATTACACAGAAATATTTATAAAACCACGGTTGAGCCGGTGGACGGACCACTACTAGGCGGAGCTGTGATCAGGGCAGACCTTTGCCGAGCTGGGGGTGGGTGGGGGGGGGAGATGTGGGGATGGGGGGGTGATGGGGGGGGGGGGGAGAGAGTTGCCGGGCTGAGTCAGTCCTCGGTGATCCTGATGTGCACAAACAGCGAGGAATGAGGGATACATGTGCCGTCCCGAGAAAGCAGGTAGATGTGACGATAACCTGGGAAATATTGTTGGTACGTGAGACGTCAGAGAATATCACCAGAGCTTCACCTTGTGTACACACAGGGAGTCACAGTCACACCGTGAACCACAGCTACACACTCACACAGGGAGCCACAGCTACACACTCACACAGGGAGTCACAGCTACACACTCACACAGGGAGTCAAGCGCCACACAGTCACGCAGTCAGTCACACAGTGATTCACAGCTACACAGTGACTCAGATAGTCACAGAGTGAGAGACACCCACCCCCCCACACCATCTGTGTACACCAGTAATACAACGAGAGAAAAGCTGACCTTGCTGTACGCAGCTCAGCGGCATTGTGAACTGCCCCACAAAATCGTTCTTCGAGGTCATATCGTAATCCTCGACCACAAAGCGAATAAGAGCGAGTTCAGGAACCAGGATGCTGAAGGTCAAGGTTTCGTACCACACGGGGTTAAAACCTGCAGAGGAGGCGAGTTATCAGCTAAATCAGCACAGGGAACACACACAGGGCAAGGACGGTGTGGAGTTCAGAAGACAAAGGGATCAGAAATATAAGAGATGACAAAAAAGGCTGAGGGAATGTTAAGCTGTATAACAAATGGTGCTTTGAAATACACTAATGTTAAGAGGAGGGGCCACTGCGTGGGGGAGCGAAACATAAACCAACAAGAGAGATGGTAGGCTTCCGTCTCCGGTTCACAAGGTTGTGGGTTCGAGCCCCATGTAATGATCTCTGAGCCCACAGTCTAGGCTGACTCTGCAGTGCAGCGCTGGGGTGGTAGTGCGGTGTTGGAGGTGCCATCGTTTGGATGAGACATTAGCCTGCATTCCTAAAGTCCTGTCTGTCTGTTCGGGTGGATGTTAAAGATCCCATGATTCTATCTGAAAAGAGACAAGAGTTTCTCCCTATGATCTGACCAACAACACCCCCCACAAATATAATCAGTTATTCACTTCAAGGCTGTGTGGCGGACTTTGCTCTATAAGTGTAATTTTGTTGTTGTTGTTGTTACTTTGTGTGTCAATTGCCTGCGGGGTTTGCCGACAAAACAGTTACTACACTTATAATAATCGTTGCATTTGATACAGCACCTTGTCACGTCTTCTAGACGTCTCAAAGTGATTCACAGAATATGCTGTAAAGTGAATTGACTATATTTTGTGGGTGAAATGATTTATTTTTTGAATATTTTATTATATTCAGAAAAGCCATCCGCCATTTGACTAACAACCGGATTCCTACTCACCGCTAGGTAAACAGGGGCATGTGATGTAATGAAACTTTCCCAACGTTTCACCCTGACCGGGAATCAAACCCAAGTGAGGCAAATGCTCTAACCACTGAGCTACAGGACCTACGTTACACTATACAATGTGAAGCGCAGCGCGATGTCCCTCTAACATAATAAAATACAATATTAAACAATAATAATCCTGATACAGTACGTGATCATGTTGTCAAGATGTCTCAAAGCATTTGCAGAATTTAGCCTAAAGTGAAGTGAATGCAGTAGCCACAACAACCTCTCAAACTGTCGTGAGCGAATGATTGTTTTATCTGGGAGGGTTGTTGGTAGGTACTGTATTGCAAGGATTGGAATATTGATTGACATGTAGAGGAAGAGATGAGAGGCTCCTGAGAAAGAAGTCTCTGATTCTCTGAATTTCAGCCGCTGTGATTCTATGTTGCCACCAGCAGAGGGAGACATACCCACTGTGCCGTACACAGTGGAACACCGCCATCTCCTGGCAGCAACCGGTAATTATTATTATCAGAAATTAATCCGAGTTTAATCCATAACAATGTGGCCAGAATCCACTGACCAAAGGCTCTGATCTGCAAACTGCACTCTGCTTCCAGTGTCAAAGTAATCCCATTGTGGAGTGTCAAGCAGGGAATCAGACTCTGACTTTCCTGTTAGTTCATTAAATAATTCACCCACTCCCTGACTGTTGGCCAAACGCCCTTCTCTTTCACCAGGATCTTTAATATCCACCTGAACAGACCCAGACAGGACCTCGATGTAACATCTCACCTGAAGGATGGCGTCTCTGACAAAGCAGTGCTCCACCCAGCACAGTCACTACACTTCACAGTCCACAAAACAGTCACTACACTTTACACAACATCCCGCGAAACACTTTGATCGTGTCATGTTGAGGACGTCTCAATGTTCAAGATATTATTAGTGTGCGTCACGTATCCAGTGTGTGTTCTGGCTGCGTTACCGTTATTGTCGATGTACTTGGTTTCCTGTCGGGCGCAGTCGCCAGGCGTCCCGTGGATTTCCACTCGCACCAAAGGGTCCACGATCGACCCCTGTTTACTGTTTGCCACTTTGGGCAACTGCTGCCCACTGATAATCTGCAGAAAACGGCAAGTTCAGAGACGGTCTGACCTCTCCCCCCCCCCCCCCCCACCCTGCACTGACCCCTCCACCCTGAACCCTCCTCCCGGCCCTGACTTGCACCCCCACTGACCCCCATCCCGTCCTGACCCGCCCCCACCCACCTCGCTGACCTCCCACGCCCCGAGCCACCCACTCAGACCCCTACACTGACGGCTGGGCATTGGGGGGTAGTGGGCGACTGACATACCTGGATGGTCAGGGTGATTGGCTGGCAGCCTGTGGTCCCTGTGGGATGTTCAGGGTCGAAGTTGGTAACTGAGGTCCTCATGAACCAAGGCTTCAGGACAAAGCCACAGCGGCCATTCTGGCTGAACAGTCCATCATTCAGGTCCATGTGCTCGCCAGCCGTCTGGAAGTTTAAAGCCACTGAAACAGAGAGCGAAACGTGTTCATGTCATCGAAACTGAACATCAGCCCCTACAGCCAGTTAATAATGATCCGCGAATTGACTAACACCGAGTTCCTACTGACTGCGGGTAAACAGAGGCCAGTGGAGTAAGGAAACTTGTGTAAGGTTCATACCAGGTTCTCTCACTTACGACCACAATGACAGGACTCAGGACACAAGCAGCACACCTCCCACCCCCACAGCCCTGTCCCCCAGCTCCGGCCCTGTACACACAGTACCTATCTGGCAACCAACGTTCCACATCTCCTGGGGGCTGAAGTTGGAGGAGTCGGTCCGGAAGCCACTGGGATAGACTCGCGAAAGCTGCCAGGTGTTGTGACAAACAAACTCGTTGGCTGTCAAGACAGGATAGACTGACAGTCACAGTGAGACACACACACACACACACACACACCCATATCCCACACACAGAACCTTCTCCCCACTTTCCCCTCATCTCCTGAGTTCCCCATGGTCACTGTTTGGGCTGAAACCGCAGGTTCCCTCCCGGTTTGGAGCTGAGTATCTTGGCTCAGCCACCCACCACCCACCCCAGGCTGCTATGTGACAGGAGACAGAGGGAGGGCCTGTAGTTTTCCAATCACTCACCAGAGTCTCGGATCAGCTTCCTGGCCTTGGGCTCAGTGAAGGAGGAGAGCTCGTAGCAGTGATAGTGCTGCCGCGAGTGTTGGAAACTGTGGAAATGAACACTCTTACAGTAAACCACACAGTCTGACAGCTCCTTGGCCAGACTTTGCTTAGAAATCTGGGGAGAAAGAGTTAGAAGCCTTGAGACAACGGCTCCAACACCCACATCAAGTGAACAGACAACACACATTGTCGGGGGGCTGGGGTACGGGGGGCTGGGGGATGGGGACGAGGGACAGGGGTGGGGACGGAGGGCGGAGGGTGGGGACGGAGGGGGTGGGAGGCAGGGGCTGGGGTGGAGGGCGGGGCTGTTATTACCTTTTCTTTCCTCTTCATTTCGTTTCTAATATTTTCATCCTCGGCCTCGGCCGCCTCATCCTCATCTGTGACCTCCCCCGAGCAGGGGTCCTCCTCCGGCCTGTTCAGGGCATCCAACAAAGGCCCGATCCGCTTGCCCTTCACCAGGATCCTTCCTCTCAGCTCCTGCACACAACCGCTCACACTCTCCCAACTCATCACCAGCTCACGCTCACCCTCTCCCAGCCCGTCCCCAGCTCACAGTGAACACCCAGAACCCATTAACACCAACCCCAGTATCAAGATTATTAATAGTTACTCAAAGAATTTCCCCACCCGCTCACAGTGTGTACTGATGGGTGGGGAGAGGGGTAATGGGGTGTACCTGGGGGAGGCGACAGAAGGGGTAACAGTGTGTATCGGGACGGGGGTGGGGGGGGTGGGGGTACATAGGACTTACCTCGGGGGATGGCATTTGGGAGGGAACAGAGCCATTGATTGTGCCTGTGACCAGCCAGTCTCCCAGGAACTGCTGCATGTGATGTGCCAGGACTCGCTGCTGCTCGAGGCTGCAATGGTTCTCGATGGACAAGATCAGTGGCAGCTCCGACACCTGCCCAGAGAAGATACATTTACTGCCACCCTCACACCAGGACCTCAATTCCTCTGATGCCTCAGATCATGAACGTGGCTGGAACATCACAACCTGTCCTGTCAGGATCATCTCACCACACTGAACGCAGACATCCGTCTGTAGCTGATTAGGAAACTGAGGCTTGGAGTGACAGCTGCTGTAAGATGTTACTTGAAGTCTGATGCTTGAACATTGCTGCATCTAGTGCCTGGCAGGACTGGAGTATTCCAGGGCACTGCTGAGGACAGCCCAGCCTGGCTCTCTGGCAAGACCTGGAAGGGCAGACCAGTCACTGGGAGCAGGGAATCCTCCCACTACAGCTCAGGTTAACCTTGCAGCCAGAGCCCTAACTAACGGGGAGGCTGGACAAGCGCAGGAAACCTTGCCATAGCTATATCAATAGCAGTTACCCACCACATACTCTTGACAAAGAGTTACCATGTTACCTCGAGTTATTTACCGTAAAAGCGTATTTGCTGATGATGGAGATGGCGTCTTTGAAGAAGATCTTGGATGTGAACGTGTGGCCGTGATAAACGACAGGCTCCAGGCCAGCTCCATCCCAGCAATCCAGCTCTACACACCGGCAACCCCTCATCAGGGCTCTGTAATTGGAACAACCCAACTCAACCATAGAGCTATGCTCACGCAGCACCTCACCTCCCCTCCCACCAACCCCCACGGCGCCCCCCCATTGAACTTCAGTCGAAGCCGGTACCTGATGTAGCCCTCGACGCTGCTGTGCCCACGAAGCTGGTCCTCCAGCAGGTAGGTGTTGTGTGAGGAGTTGATGAAGTATTGGTTGAGAGGTCGTGACATGTCCTGGTGCAGGCCCTGGTACTTGGGGTTGAAGATGGATCCTTCTGGAGAACGGAGATAGGCCAGGAAGCCGTTCAGCGTCAGAGCCGGGAGCTGCTTGGCTAAACACGACATGACGAGAAATGTTAGTCATAAAGCGAGAGTGAACCCCAATACCCCAGACCACAATCCTCCCCACCTCCTGTCCCCCATCACCCCCTCCTTCAACCCTCCCCCATAACCCCGCCCCATAGAGCCTATCCCCATCTCCCTCCCCCCATGACCTATTTAGCTGTCACTCCTCCCCCATCACTCCCCCCTATGCCCGTCTCTCCTCACCCCTCCCCTCTCACCCACTCTCCCCGTAGGGTTCAGAAGTCACTATCAGGCGGGTGGTGAGGAACCTGTGTCCGAAGGCTCGTGGTTGTCTATCAGAGCAGAGGCTGTCTCCATGGCGGTGTCTGGTGGCTCCAGCTGCTGCTCAGTCAGGAACTCGGCAAATTCCCTTTGGGTGAGGCTCTGCCCGTCCCCCGAGCAGTGGGAGAAGATCTTCCGCAGGTCGTCACGCTCTGTCAGCGCCTTATAGAACAGCACAAACTCCTCTCCTTCTAGCGTCTCCGACCGAGACTTGTCAGCCATCTGAGGAGACGAGAGGTTGGTCAGCACCGCAGCCACTCGCCCTCCCACCCACCCACTCCCTAAAGTATCTCCTAGTGTAAGGGGTTTCTCATTGCAAAGTGTTGAGGATATTTGGCTTCCATTGTAAAGTGTTTCCTAGTGTCAATTTGGGTCAGGGTTTGGGTGTTAGTTTTAGGGTTATCACCCAATTAGGGTTGGGGGTTAGTGGGTCAGGGTTAGGTCACACTCACACACATAGTGCAGCTCCACACTGCTGCCACGGGAGGGCGCCCCCAGCTACATTGCATTTCATGGGACTCATTTAAACAAGTTTGATGCTGTGCTGGATGTGTCGAAAGGTCTTGATGTGAACCACTCTTGTGACCTGGCCTGAGCTGAGATCAGTGACACAGGGACCGAGCGAGGTGTGTTTAGTCTGGACCCCCGGCTGCCAACCTTCACACGGCCTGACCGACAGCAGAGACAGAGACAGACCAGAGGAGCCTCCAGCACCAAACACCAGCCCTGAGCCACGGACTAACCTGACACCTCACCGCTCTCACTCAGCTCTCGCTGCCTCCATCCATCACTCACCTCAAACAGGCTCAGCGCGTGCAGCTCATTCATATTCACATTCATCATTTTCAGCAGGTCTCGCACTTCCTTAAAGTTCATCCGGCCGTCTTTATCCTTATCTGCTTTCTGGAACCAGTCTCTGATCCACGTCAGGCCAGAGTGAAGGAAAATTATCTGTACACAATGCACTGTCCGTCCATACTCCCAGGTCAGGGTGAGAGACACAGTAAAGCTCCCTCTACACTGTGTGTCCACACTCCCAGGTCAGGGTGAGAGACACAGTAAAGCTCCCTCTACACTGTGTGTCCACACTCCCAGGTCAGGGTGAGAGACACAGTAAAGCTCCCTCTACACTGTGTGTCCACACTCCCAGGTCAGGGTTAGAGACACAGTAAAGCTCCCTCTACACTGTGTGTCCACACTCCCAGGTCAGGGTTAGAGACACAGTAAAGCTCCCTTTAAACTGTGCGTCCACACTCCTGAAGGTGGTTATGTGCCAACCTCCTCGGCCCCATCGCTGCTGAAGGATATCGGTTGAGCTTCTCTTTCTGGTCCATGTTCTGGAGGCTGTTGATGAGAGTGCGGAGACCGCGGACCCAGGACTCCGCCTCCTGGACCGACTCCGCCACCAAGTCCAGGTTCCCGCTGCGGCCCCGGAACACGATGGTGAAGCACCGGCCGGGTCTGAACTCTCCAGCGACGCTCTGCAGCAGCTCCGACTGATGTCCCTCTCTCACCATCTCCACGTCACACAGCGAGACTGTAACACCATACCCAACTCACTACACGTCAACCCCCTACACGCCACGCTCACTGCACGCCAACTCGTTGACATGTGATGCATGCTCGCTGATGTGTTACATGCCTGACCCGTGTCACTCGCTCTGACACTTGTATGACTTGCAAGTGTACTCACAGGCGGTCCTGGGGTTCCCAGCTTTCTTCGAGTTGTACCAGACGCTCATACAATCCTCCTGCAGCCGATAACATCGTGGCCGCTTCCAGCTCCGAGACTTGACTTTCCTCAGCACTGCCCCCCGCTGCATGGCCTGCACATCCCCATCCTCCTGCAGGCCTGACCACATATGCCAGTAACATACATACGCACCAGTGACATTCAGATGCATGTCAGTAACATACATACAGTTATAACATACACACACACACACAGCTACACACCCAGTAACATACACTAACATGGGTGGAGGGGGAAGGGTTGTTGCAGTGTCAGAGGTCAAACTTAGCTCCGACAGACGTCAAAGATCCCGTGGTTCTATTCAACAAGAAAAGGGAGTTTCTCTCCCGGTTTCCTACCCAACCCTCTCCCAAGATAAAATCCCAGTCACTGTATGACCACTTTTGGGACACCACTGCGCGTCGCATTTGCCCACAAAACACACAGTCACTTTACTTATTCCATAATACCCCAGGTTCTGACTGAATCCAATTGCCACTTACATAGATTTGGTTTCTCAGTCGCCATTAGTTCCCCTCCTCACAGCTGTGCTGAGCTCTGGAAAGTAAAAACATTTGGAAACACTCCAGCCACAAAACCCGGGATGGTGCAGAGTATGGGAGGGGATGGGACGGACGGGGATAGGACAGAATGAGGGGATGGATGGACAGAGTGGGGGGGGTGGGGGGCGGCGTGGGAATGAGGACAAGATCAATGCTGATATACTCTGTCCACTCGAGGAACAAATAGTTGGGGACAGTGGGGCTTGGGGAGTGAGGGTGACGAGGAAAGTGGAGCAAAGAGAGAGCCAAGGGGCAAAGGTAGAGAGAAGCAAAGGGAAAGAAGAAACAACAACAAAAACCACTTGCGTTTATATAACGCCCTTCACGCAGGACAGCATCTCAGCAAAGCAAAGAGGCAGAGAGCAAGGCTGTGAGGCAGCACTAGCACAAACCAGGCTGGATGCAGATCCTGTGCAGGAGGAGAAACCAGCTCCTCCCTGAGTCAGCTCCTCCCCTTCCACTGCGGTGCCTCACACACTCCAGCCTCACAAAGGGCAAGTCATTGTCCACACCACCTCCATCTCATTCCATATTGTAACCCCATTCCCTGCTCTCTCTCTCTCTCTCCCCCCGTGGTGTCTGTGCTGGTGCTTGCTCCCCCACTGGAGCTCTCTACTCTAATCTCATTACCTACTCTCTCTCTTCACTCCCCCCACACTCCTCCCGTCCGTGATAAAACTCTGTGTAAAATCAGTTTTCTTAAATTGATGCTGATCAGAGGAAATTTATCTATAACACAGATAATGTTACAGACCTTGCTGGGATTCCCAACGAACCTTCTCTGCTCCAGTGTACAGTTCCCATATAATCACATAAGAACATAAGAACAAGGATCAGGAGTAGGCCATTCGGCCCCTCGAGCCTGCCCCGCCATTTGATAAGATCATGGCTGATCTTCTGACCTAACTCTAATTACCTGCCCTATCCCCATATCCACTAAACCCTCTATCTTAAAAAAAATCTATCAGTCTCAGCCTTGAAAATGTTCAAGCCCTGAGCATCTACAGCCTTCTGGAGTAATGAATTCCATAAATTCACTGCCCCCTGAGTAAAGAAATGTTTCCTCAACTCTGTTCTAAAAGGCTAACCCTTAATTTTAAGATTGTGACCTCTAGTTATAGATTCTCCTACCAGGGGAAACAGTCCCTCACTATCTACTTTATCCAGCCCTTTAAGAATCTTATATGTTTCAATAAGATCTCCCCTAATTCTTCTGTACTCTAGAGAATACAGCCCTAGTTTATTCAACCTATCTTCATAGGTCGGTCCCCTCATCCCAGGAACTAATTACTGACACAAGCCCACATTAATTGCACTGTGTTTTGTGATGTGAACTGTTCCTCTGTTGGATGTGAAACCTGGATACGGTCCAGCGTCTTTTGCAATAGTTGCTACACAGATTGTGAAACAATAACAGAAGCAATGGAAACTGCTCCAGTGTTACCTCACTCCTCAATCAGGGGCTTCAGTCTGTGTGTGTGAAGCTGAGTCCAAACAGCTCCCAACTCCCGTGGCTCCCAGCTCCAGGCTCCTTCAACCCACAGATCCCGATCAGGCAGGCTGTGGATTGCTGGTAAAACCGGTCTAAACCGATCTATGGCTGAGCAGTTCCTCACTGCTAATTGGAAGGACCATTTCTCAATGGGAAGAGATGAGGGTCTGAGCAAAACGTAGCTCTCAACATTTCATCCTGAGTTGCGTGGCTGACCAGGAAGCTCGCCAACTGCCACCCACCCAGTTTGGCTCAAATCCACGCTTGTCAGATGACAAATGACTGGCTAGTGGTAGGTTTCTATCAGAGACCCAGCCCCCATTCACACTTCACCCAACCTCAGCCCCACCTCAATCCCAGAGTGAGCACATACACACACACACATACACAAACACACAGACATATACAAACCTACAACAGCAAAAAAAAACAGTAAAAGCTTGGTTATCCGGCACCCAACCAACAGGAACGCTCCACCAACCGGTATCTCCCAATACAATTCACCATTCTAGCAACCGGATCTCATACAGGAGCCATCCGGGACACTCGCTGTATGCTCACTTTGCGCGTGCGTGCAAATAAGCACTTATTAAACTTACCGAATGCTGGAATTTTTATTTTACCGAGTGTGCTGGAATCTTTTAATGTTAAGTATCCGTACAATATTCTGTTGTTATTTAGTCTAGTATTAATATGGTATGTTTTCAAATAAGTAAATTTTTTGTGTAGGATTTTCGACAACTTGCCGCTTGAATATCCGGCATATTTGATTAGCCGGCATCGGTCAGGTTCCGAGGGTGCCGGGTAACCCAGCTTTTACTGTACAACAAAATTACATTTATGGAGCGCCTTTCATGTTGGGAAGATGTCCTAAGGCACTAACACACACACATACACAAACAGACGTATACACACACAAACAGGAATGCACACACACACACAGGAACGTGCACAAACACAGACACAGGAGTGCACACAAGTATCTATCTGGAGGAATGCACACACAGGGTGTGATGGACTACAGATACTCACCACAGCAGAGTGGGCAGCATGGAGAGCCAGGAGCAGCTCAGGATAGGGTGCTTGGCGATGGCGCTGGAGCATTGCGCTGAGCACAGGCCGGAAAGGCAAGTGGTGAAGAAAACTGATCGGTGGCGTCAGAGACGGGCCTTAAAGCGAGGATGTTGGGTGTTGCCGGTTGCTGGTATGAGTTACTGTGGCAGAATCACTGCTTACACCTATACCTTCATTATACCCCACCATCTGTGTATGGAGGGCAATCTGAGGGGCCTTAGCAGAGAGTGGGGCAAGGGGCCCCTCACCCTCACAGCCATCTCCTCACCCAGGCTGCCTGCAACCACAAGCATACTTTTTTGATCAGGGTGTGTGGATGCAGTATAGAGGGAGCTTCAGTATAGAGGGAGCTTTACTGTGTCTCTAACCCTAACCTGGGAGTACGGCCGGATGCACAGTGTAGAGGGAGCTTTACTGTGTTTTTAACCATGACCTAGGAGTATGGATGCACAGTGTAGAGACGTGAGCCATTGATTAATTGTCTGAGGAATGAAAGGAAAGAATAACGACGCAGCTTTAAGTATTTGCCTGTCCCCTGAGATGGTCAGAGAAAGTGCTACATATTTAATAAGCGGACACTGGATCCTGCAGCTCACCTCGCTCCAGGAAGTGGGAACATTCAGGGCTGCAATCGGCTCGTCAGTAAGGATTAAAGGAGAGGGGGCGGAGGTTAGACACAGATTAAAGCTCCCTCTACACTGTCTGTGTAAGAGACAGTCTAAGGCAAATGACAGCGCACACCTATGCGTGTGTGTGTTAAAAGCATCACTCATCAAGTCTGTGTATTAGCTCCCACACCTGCCACCCCCCCCTCTCTCCTAGTCCTAATCTTGCGCCTTCCCCCACCCACCACACATCCCACAACCCTTACATTGTGTGAGGAAAGTTGGTATAACATTAAAATACAACAGAGGAGTGATTGGAGACAGACGAGTATTCAGAGACATTTACTGACAGTGAGTCACTGACGCTGCCTCAGTACAAACTAAACCTGACAAACTCATAGCAATTCAGAAAACTTTCTCCAGAGGTGCCAGCAATCATTGGGAGCAGCTCACACAACACCCACCCACCCCCCCACCCCACTCCCAACACACACCCTCAGCACCTCCCACCCCATACACACACAGCCTCAGCTTCCCTCACACACGGCCTCTCCCCACAGCTCACAGAGCGGGGGATCTCACACCAGCATCACAGCCTCAGGTCCCACCCCACCCCACACACATAGTCTTGTCGATCACAGTTCTGTAAGGTGGGTTAGGCCAGAGCTGGCGGTGAGGGCGGGTGACCACCTGCAGTGCCAGGGGAAGCCCCTCACTGGGGGGGCAGTGGGATGCCCCGAGGGTCAGTCACTTGCCCGTCCTGGAGGTTTTTGACGAGCTGAGCCAACCATCTCTTGGTCGTGGTGTCGTCCTTCAGCACCTGAGCAAACGTGGTGTCCTTCAGCTGGTCAGGGAGACACTGCCTCAAGGCCTCCCTCGCCCTGTAACACACACACATACATACACGGCTTCAGTGAGGGGGGCAACACAGATATATACATCGTCAGTGAAGGGGGCAACATACACACCGTCCGAGAAGGGGGAAACACACACACACAGCATCAGTGAGTGGGTGCAACACACAAAACATCAGCCTGGGAATGGGTGAGAGGTGGTGCGCACTCTCAATGGCTTCCCTGATACTCACCGGGGATTGTCAGACAGACGGAGGTAACAGCGAACCACATGTTTGAGCAGCCGCGCTGATGGCTCTTTGGAAAGTTGCAGCACCATCTTCCCCTGTGTGGGCAACACACCTTCATCATCAACATCATTAACACCATCATCAGGCAGTGACAGCCTCCCTCACTCCATCCCCCAGGCACTGACATCCCTGCTCACTCCCCTCCCCACCACCCGGCCCACTCCACACAGGCAGTAACACAGCCCACCGTCGATCCTGCTCCTCCACCCAAACTCCCAGGCGTTGACAAGCTGCCCACTAGACTCAAACTCACCAGGATCATTGCCACGTGAGAGAAACGCTCGTATGTCTGGCAGATATAAGCCAGCCCCGTGTCATCCAGGAGGATCTTCTGCAGAATAAAAGTTGCGACCTGCAGGAGAGAGAGAGAGTGTGTGACAGAGAGAGAGAGAGCATCAGTGAGGGGAGAGACAGCAGTGGGAGAGAGAACGAGAGAGTCAGTGAGAGGGAGAATGTGGGAAAGAGCATGAAGAGAGAGTCGCTAAGAGACAAGATAAAAGTGTGAGACAAAAGTGTGAGATAGAATGTGTGAGTGAGTGTGTGAGGAGAAAGAATTAGTGAAAGTCAGCAAGAGGAGACATAGAGTGTGAGAGAGAAAGCATGAGAAGAAAGAGTCAGTGAGGAGAGAGAGATGCTTACACACATGGCAGCCCACCTCAGTCACTGACAAGAGCCATGGGATCTGTACTCACCGTTTTAGACAGTTCACTGCCTGACTCCATGATTCGCAGACAGAGAGGGATAATCTCTGTTGTGAGGAGAAAGTTGATCACTTCCTGCTCATCGGTTTTCACAAGTGCTCCTGCATCAAACAACAGAGAGTGAGTGAGTGAGTGAGTGAGTGAGTGAGTGAGTGAGTGAGTGAGTGAGTGAGTGAGTGAGTGAGTGAGTGAGTGAGTGAGTGAGTGAGTGAGTGAGTGAGTGAGTGAGTGAGTGAGTGAGTGAGTGAGTGAGTGAGTGAGTGAGTGAGTGAGTGAGTGAGTGAGTGAGTGAGTGAGTGAGTGAGTGAGAGAAAGCAAGAGAGCGAGCGGCGAGTACATCAGATTCCCTGCAGTCACGTTAAGCACCGAGTGTTACACTAACCAATGACGCCCAGGCTGGTGAGACGCAGGTACTCAAAGGGCCTGGTTTTGCTGACCGTATGGAGGAACGGATAGAGGAACAGTGGGATGTGGGCTGCAAGAAACGCTGACCTGGAACACAGCACCAACACACATCAGTCATCATTCCCCGGAGCCAACAGGAAACCACATCATTGACTCCCATATTAACAGGATTATCCCTTTCCACTCGGCCAGGTTCCCAGGTTAAAGTCTCTCCGGCAGGACAGGTTCTACGGAGCAGCTTTACTGCTGCTCAGTGTCTCCACTGGTTTGTTCATTTGTGCTGTGGCCTCTGGTCACTGGGATAAAGACTGTAACCGAGGTGACAGTGTCACAGCCAGAGAAAAACTAGCTCCTGACAATATCCAGGACGAAGGGTTCCCGATGCTCACATTAACCCAGTTATAGCATCTCAGCCAGGAGCTGCTCACATAGAAATTCTATCATCCTGACCCGAAACAAGGCTTCCTGTACCTCTCTCTGCAGGGAGGACAACATAAAGGAACAAACTGCCACGTCTTCTCACATCGACCTCAAACACATGCCTGGCAGTGACTGGTACATGGCAGGGGGCAATGTGGGGGTGCGCAAGGCTGGGAGGCCTGCAGGGCAGGGGGCCCCTTAGGGTGGGGGGGGGGAGAGCTTGCAGAGCAGTGGGCTCTCAGGGCTGGGGTTGGCTCTCAGGGTGGGTGGGGATTACAGTGGGGGAGCCCTCAGGGCTGTCGACGGGGGGAGTGGGGCACAGTGGCTGGCACTGGTTCTCGCTGAGGGCACTTACCTGGTTTCTGGGTGAGAAGCCACACACTGAAGCAAGGCCAGGGCATTGCACACACGGTTAGACTGATGTGCAGTCAGTGTTGGTGGGTTGATCGATGGGTAAATATTTACAATCTCCTAGAGAAAAACTAATATTATATTTACCAGAAGCAAATATATCAAATAGAACTAATTATGATAACATTTTGAATCTTTAACTCTAGTTCCATGATCTCAGCACACCACTGGCTCTCCACACAATAACAGTATAGATTAGAGACACAGTAAAGCTCCCTCTATATTGTGCGTCCGTCCAACACTCCCAGGTCGGGGTTGGAGACACAGTAAAGCTCTCTCTACACTGTGCGTCCATCTACACTCTCAGGTCAGGGTTAGAGATACAATAAAGCTCCCTCTACACTGTGCGTCCGTCCCAGGTCCAGCTTAGAGACACAGCTGTAAAGCTCTCTCTACACTGTGCATCTGTCCACACTTCCAGGTCAGGGTTAGAAACACAGTAAAGCTCTCTGTACACTGTGCATTTACACTCCTAGATCCGCATTAGATACTACAAAGCTCCCTCTACACTGTGCTTCCACACAATCAGGGTTAGACATAGTAAAGCTTCCTCTTCACTGTGTAAGCCAACAGGCAGTGTTCACCCAACACCATGTCCACCCACAGCCCAGCTGCCGGCACCTGTAATAGAGCAGCGATGGTTCCAAACGAGTGCCAGAGCATGGGTGCCAGGTCAGGTACAGACTCCCGCTTCTTGCTCAGCTCCAGCAGAGCATTCTCCCGCGTCTCGGGGCTCGATAGCTCATTAATCCACTGGTAAATCTTCTCCCGATCCACCTGGGCCAGCGCCGTGGCCGGCTGTCAATCAAACACAGTGTCAGCCACAGAGAGATAGCACCCGCACCCCCTCCCACCTCTCAGCTCACTGCTCCCGTCAACCATACTCAGCCTGGCTCAGTTGTAGCGCTCTGGCCTAAATCAGTAATTTGAGGGCTTGACACTACCCTTTTGAGACTTTGAGCTCAATTTATGCCAGTGTCCCAATGCTATGTGAGCGCTGTGTTATCAGGGATGCCTGCCGCAGCTTGGATGTGATATCAATAATAATCCTTGCATTTGATATAGCGTTTTTCATGACTGTTTGTGGGTCACTGCGCTATATCAAAGCGCTATATCAAATGCAAGGATTATTATCATTACTATTTTCACGTCTTCTAGACATCTCAAAGCGCTTCACAGAATATACTGTAAAGTGAATTGACTGTATACTGCATTCGAGAGTGGAATGTGGCAGCCAATTATGCGCAGCAGTGTCCCACAAACAGTCATGGATTGAAATGACCAATTTATTATTTTTTTCTTGAGGATTATCAAGTGTGTGGAGTAAAGAAACTTGCCCAAGGTTTCACCCTGCCTGGAATTGAACCCAGGCCTCTCCGCTCGTAAGGCGAGTGCTCTAACCATTGAACCACTGCTCTGACCAGGACTTCACGAACCGAGGCCCAGTCTACCTGCTCAGGAGGACATTAAAGATCCCACGGCACTATTCGGAAAGAAAAGGGAGTTTTCCCCAGATCCTGGCCAACAACCCCCCAAATATAATGCATCATTCACTTTGTAGCTGTGGTGAGATGTTGCTTTGCACAAATTAGCCTCTGGGTTCCCTACAAACACACAGTCACTACAGTCGACAGTGAATCCTGTGAAGTGCTCGGAGACATTTTACTGATGCGATTCGGAGCCAACATATAAAGTATTATTTACATTAGATATAAAGCTCCAGCTGCTCAAACTACGGCTCTCTCACTCTCCCCCACTTTCTTCGCCCCCGCCACCCACCCCACCAACTTTCTCTTCCATCCCTCCCCATGCCTCCCCACTCTCCCTATGCCTCCCCTCCCCCACTGCCCCCCTCCCCCCATCTTCCCCAATACCCCCTCCCCTCCCCCACTGCCCCCCTCCCCCATGTCTCCCCCCCTCCCCTCCCCCACTGCCCCCCTCCCCCATGCCTCCCCCCCTCCCCAATACCCCCTCCCCTCCCCCACTGCCCCCCTCCCCCAGTGCCTCCCGCCCTCCCCAATACCCCCTCCCCTCCCCCACTACCTCCCCCACTACCTCCCCCACTGCCCCCCTCCCCCATGCCTTCCTCCCCTCCCCCACTGCCCCTCTCCCCCATGCCTTCCTCCCCTCCCCAATACCCCCTCCCCCACTGCCCCCCTCCCCCATGCCTTCCCCCCCTCCCCAATACCCCCTCCCCTCCCCCACTGCCCCCCTCCCCCATGCCTTCCCCCCCTCCCTAATACCCCCTCCCCTCCCCCACTACCTCGCTGCCTCCCCCACTGCCCCCCTCCCCTGCCCCCCCCACTCCCCTGCCCCCCTCCCCTGCCCCCCTCCCCTGCCCCCCTCCCCTGCCCCCCCCACTCCCCTGCCCCCCTCCCCTGCCCCCCCCACTCCCCTGCCCCCCCCACTCCCCTGCCCCCCCCACTCCCCTGCCCCCCCCACTCCCCTGCCCCCCCCACTCCCCTGCCCCCCCGCTGAGCCGCTCACCGCCCCGGCCGCCAGGCTGTGCATGGCTGGAGCTGGTTGTGATGGAGTCGGTGCCGCCGCCGCCGCTGATGTTGTTGCCGCCGTTGGGTCCTGGCGCGATTGACCCCCTGACCCCGGGACTGCCCCGCTCCCGCCGGCACAACAACAACAACAATAACGAGAGCCGAGCGGCAGCCACGGCGCTCACAGCAACACGGCGACAACGCGGCGACAACGCGGCGGTGGGAGCGTCTCACAACACGGTTTGTTTGTCAATATATTGTTATCAATAACACGCTTTACACGTGACCTTTCAACCCTGCCCCTCCTCTTCCCTCCCCCCCACCCCCCCCCCCCCCGCCCGCCCGCCTGTCTAACTCACATAACTTACTACTAATAAACAGCTAATAACTAGTGATAACATCTTAATATACAATACAATAAACACCACAATAAACAACAGTAAACAAATCCAAAATACACCAAATTAAACCACAATCCCGGCAGCTCCCGCGCCGCACAGCATTGTGGGAAACAGCAGCTTCCCGCCATCAGCGAGAGAGAGAGGGGGAGAGAGAGAGAGAGACAGGTACAGACACTGACACACTCACTAACACACACACACTCACTAACACACACTCACTAACACACACACACTCACTAACACACACACACTCACTAACACACACTCACTAACATACACTCACTAACATACACACTCACTAACACACACTCACTAACACACACTCACTCACTAACACACACTCACTAACACACACTCACTAACACACACTCACTAACACACACACTCACTAACACACACTCACTATACACACTAACACACACACTCACTAACACACACACACTCACTAACACACACTCACTAACACACTCACTAACACACACTCACTATACACACTAACACACACACTCACTAACACACACACACTCACTAACACACACACACTATACACACTAACACACACACTCACTAACACACACACACTCACTAACACACACTCACTAACACACACACACTATACACACTAACACACACACTCACTAACACACACACACTCACTAACACACACACTCACTAACACACACTCACTATACACACTAACACACACATTCACTAACACACACACTATACACACTAACACACACACTCACTAACACACACACTCACTAACACACACTCACTAACACACACACACTCACTAACACACACACACTCACTAACACACTCACTAACACACACTCACTATACACACTAACACACACTCACTATACACACTAACACACACACTCACTAACACACACACACTCACTAACACACACTCACTAACACACACACTCACTAACACACACTCACTATACACACTAACACACACACTCACTAACACACACTCACTAACACACACTCACTAACACACACACTCTCACTAACACACACTCACTATACACACACACACTCACTAACACACACACACTCACTAACACACACTCACTAACACACACACACTCACTAACACACACTCACTATACACACTAACACACACACTCACTAACACACACTCACTAAAACACACTCACTAACACACACTTACTAACACACACACACTCACTAACACACACACACTAACACACACTAACACACACACACTCACTAACACACACACTCACTAACACACACTAGGACACACACTCACTATGCTCACTAACACACACTAACACACTCACTATACTCACTAACACACACACTAACACACACTCACTAACACTAGCCCACACTCACCAACACACATTCACTGAGAGAAACAAGTACAGACTGTGTGTGATACTCACTCATTAACATACATACTCAACTCACACACTGAAAGAAACGGGTACAGACTGTGTGTGTGTAAAACTCACTCACTCAAATACACATACACTGAGAGAAACGGGTATAGACTGTAAAACTCATTCATATACACACTCACATTTACACATACTGTACATATATACACTTGCAACAACAACTTCAATTTATATAGTTGCACTATATATTTGCACACATACACGTATATACATATATACATATACACATACAGTATACACATACACACACTTAAGAGAAACAGGTACAGACTGTGTGTTTAACTGACACATATATACAGTATACACGTACATACTTGTAAAAATATATATATATACACACTGAGAAAGAGAAAGGGATAACAACAGTTTGTGTATGTACAGCCATGCATATTTCCAATGCATACATACATATACACATGTGAATCCTTGCATTTGAGTACTGTAACATGAATTGACTGTGTTCTGTGGTGAATCTATCAATGTAATTTTGTTGTTGTTGTTGAATCTGTACTTTATGGGGTCCATAGTGTTGGCTTGGGACTGTTGAGTGAAGACACAGGAAGGTGGGGCTGACAGAAGCGTCTTCTATCCTTAATGATCAGCCTGAGAGCTTTCTGACATTGACTGTTCATTGCCTTGTGCTCAGCAGGTTACATGTTTGAGGTAAAGTTGTTTGAGAGCCATTAAAACCCGTGATGGCCCCGCTGAAGATTTTCGGTCAGATCCGGATCAACAGCATCCAGACGGGGACGACACGTTGGCGTGAGGGCAGCCTAGAGGTGGTGGAGAAGGACAACAAAGCCTCTCTCCTTGTTCACTTCAAATGTGGTGGTCCCACCAGAACGTTCCAGGTAACTCAGGGGCTGTGGTTCACTGTAGTCTTACACCACCGTGAACCTTGTGGGGGTGGGGGGAGAGAATCCCTGTGTGTAAGCCAGGGCAGGGGGTGCACAGAGTGTGAATGTTGACAGATTCCTGGGAAGTGAATGTGTTCCGGGACAGAGACCAAGCCGCGCAGCTCCGTCAGGTCTGGGCTAGTGTTTTCCTGAACATTATTTACCCTGCTACTCCCCTAGACTTGCTGAGTATCTAGCTAAAGCCTTTTTAAAAAATTGCTAAAAGCTGCTTCAACAAGGATTTGCGGCAGAGAACCTCAAAGTGATCGCCCTGTACCACTGCCTCCCCAACGCAAGCAACTCTCCCCAGTCACACACTGACTCCCTAACACAAATGTCTCTCCCTAGTCACACACTGTCACTAACTCCTTAATGAGAGCAGCTTTCGTTTGCTGCTAACTGCACACAAGACACTGCACAAATACATGTTGCTGAGGTTGTCAGCTGGTGACAGATCAATGGTGGATTCAATGGATGTGTTAATGAGAGTTGCTGTGTGATTAGCTGTGTGTGTATGTAGTAATGAGGTTAGACCAATTAATAAATTGGTTGTTTCAATTTACGACTGTTTGTGAGACTCTGCTGAGCGCAATTTGGCTACCGCATTTTGCCCACATATATAGTCAATTCACTTTACAGGGGACATCCTCCTGATGTGAAAGGCACTATACAAGTGTGATTTTGTGTCATTTTGTTGTTGTTGTGTATTGATGAGGTTAGTGTGTGACTAGCTGTGTGTGTATTAATGTGGTTAGTGTGAGTGACTAGCTGTGTGTGTATTAATGTGGTTAGTGTGAGTGACTAGCTGTGTGTGTATTAATGTGGTTAGTGTGAGTGACTAGCTGTGTGTGTATTAATGTGGTTAGTGTGAGTGACTAGCTGTGTGTGTATTAATGTGGTTAGTGTGAGTGACTAGCTGTGTGTGTATTAATGTGGTTAGTGTGAGTGACTAGCTGTGTGTGTATTAATGTGGTTATTGTTTGAGTAGCTGAGCCGCAACGTGAAGACAGTGAAGATGAGCCCCGTGGTGAAGCAGGAGACCCGGCTAATGCTGACCCTGCAGGACAAGAGCAGCCTGACCATCGACAAGGCCCCAAGTTCCCAGGCTCAGCTCCTCGCGGACTTCCTGCAGGATCTGAGCGGCGAGAAGCTTCCGAGTGGTGAGTGTGGTATTCAGTTTCCAAACTTGCTCATTGTTTGTGTGTGTGGAAGCTAGACTGTGTAGGCAGGAGTGTACACTGCCCTGTGTAAACCAGGGCCAATAGTCTGTCCGGCTTAGTATGTGTCAGCCCGGCTCTGTGTGTGTGTGCATGCGTGCATATATATGTAAGCCCGGCTCAGTATGTGCCAGCTCTCACTGCTCGCATTGAAGGCCACCAGATCATAGTGTCTGCTGTTGAAGGCTGATCATCATGTGGGGCAATGTGTACATATCTGTGTGGTGGGGAGGGGTGTGTGTGTGTGTGTGTGATGGGGGTGTGCAGCAGTGGGCTCTACATATATATGTGTGTGTGGGGTGGACTTTGTGCATGTGTGTGTGTATGTAGCTGTGTGTATATGTGTGTGTGAGATACTGACCCTGACGTGTGGTCACTTTCCCATAGGAATGAAGCCGACCCAGGGATCGGGCAGTTTTGGTGGGACGTTGGGGAAGAGAATTTCCTCAAAGGAAAGTCACAGGCAGCTTTGTAACATAGAGAACCAGGTGAGGCAGCGAGGAACCTGCCAGGGACCCGCTTTGCGCTGCAGTGACTGGGGGAAAGGCTGTGTGCCCAAGGGAGAGGGGTGGGGTGGGGGCTGTGCTCTTGTGGCTGACCTGTACCTTTGTATTACAGACCCCAATGAGGAAGGAGGAGGCTGAGGTGAGGAAGTCTCCGGCAGGGCCGAGCAGAGTTGGGCTTCGGCCTCCGGTGCCTGTGGTGGTGACGGTTCCCGGGAGCAGCTGGAGCGGATCTCAGAGCCCCGGCCCATACAGTAACAGCCGGAACATCCTGGCAGAGAACAGGTGGGAAACAGCAACAACAACAGCTCGTTACCAGGGGGTTGCCGCTGTGGGGATCACTGAGCTGTCTGACTCACTTGCTGTCTCTTTTGGGGGCCTTGTGGGGCGGTCAGTATGTGAGACTTGTAGGGGATTCTGTGTGAGGTGGAGTTTTACTCACTGTCTGTTTTGGGGGGGGGGGGGGGGGGTACTGTGGGGGTTCAGTATATGGCAGGCACAGTGAAGCGAGTTTGGTGAGAGGGGTGCTGTGTCTCGGGGGTTTTGCTCACTGCCTGTTTATGGGGGGGGAGTTGTGGGTGTGGAGGGGTTGTCACTGTGGGAGGGTGGGGCTGTGTGAGGAGTGGTCTCACTCGCTGTCTATTTTTCTGAAGGAGTGAGAAGAGGAAGAGGCTGCCACCTCCAGAGCCAGAAACGGCCGAAGATTATCCCAAAGAGAACGATTCCTCCAGGTCTGTTACTACACCAGCTGGGAAACGGGATGGTGAGGGGGGAAGAGGGTGAGGTGGAGGCGAGAGGGAGGAAGGGGTTCGCTTGAGCATGTGAGGAAGCGAGAGGGTAGTGGGGGAGGAGGAGGAGCGGGTTCAGGGCTCGGCTCCGACTGGCGGTCAAGGGGAGGGTGAGGACTGGCAGGCGGGTGTAGCATTAATGGCTCGGGCTGGGGGCATAGTTGGAAAGGTGGAGGGGAAGTTGAGGATGGGGTACGGGTTGAGAGCTTGGCTCGGGCTGAGGGTAGAGTGACTGTGGCTGGAATCTCCACAGCAATAACCAGGCTTGGAGCGATGCTGGCCGCAGGTTCCTGAGCAGCAGCCGTGACAAACAGCTCAGCCTCCGTCAGGCAGAGGAGTACAAGCCGTGTGGTGAGTGTCTGCTCTGTACCTTCCTCACCTCACGTCCCCATGTGCTCCAGATATAATGATGTCCTCTCTGGCAGCCAGACATCAAGGTGGGGGTGGGGGTTGTGGGGGTGCAGAACCTCAATGCTGGGAGAGGGGGCTGGGTATCACGAGACTGTGTCTCCCCCTCAGGGTCACTGTCACTGCCGGTGCCGTCGGTTTCTTTCTATGGGAGCAAAGCCTCAGCCAGAGATTACACTGCTGGGAATTCACTGCTTGACAGGTAAGCTGTGTGTCAGCCCTGGGCAAGCTCCCAGTGTCTGGGTGATTTGGGGGTGGAGGGGTCAGAGTAAGCTCCCAGTGTACCGTGAGGGTAGTGGGGGTAGCCTGGGGCAAGCAACCTTTGTAGTTCTGGTTTTCTGTTTTTTGTGTGTGTGTGTGTGGTTCGTGGGGTGGGCGGTTTGTTGTGTGTGTCCTGGAAACACATTGTGAGGCTGATGGAGTGAAGTTGCTGATGTAAAATGTGAAGCTGTAAGTATCCAGTGAGGTTGATGTGTCAGCCTAGCTTCCTCCCCTGAGCAACAGGGTGTGGAGTGGTGACTTTCTGATTTATTATCTATTCTAAATATTGCACGTGTGTGTCTCTCTATCGATCTGTCTGTCTGTCTGTGTCTGTTGTGTGTGTCTTTTTGTGTCTCTATCTGTTTGCGTCTGTCTCTGTGTTTTTGTGTGTGTATGTGTCTCTCTGTCTGTCTGCCTCTCTCTCTCGGTCTCTCAGGACCAGCCTCTCGAGCCAGAATCCTTCAGTAAAAAAGACCCCAGGAGTTTTGCCGCAGCCGAGCCCTCAGACTGCAAAACGACTGCGGCTCAATCAGGATTATGTCGGTTGGAACAAGCTGAGAGTCCAGCCCTCCACACAGCAGCCACAGCAGCTGCAGGGGTGAGTTCAGCACCGAGCAGTGTTCAGGAGGCCAGAGGGGCAGTGTGTGTGTGGGGTGGGGATATTTTATGTGTGTATGTGGGGGGGTTGCAGTGTATGTGGGGGTGGGTGGGTGCAGTGTGTGTATGTGTGTGCTGGATGCCTCTAACAGGATTCCCTCTGAACGGCAGGTTCTCTAACCTGGGTAATACCTGCTATATGAACGCTATCCTGCAGTCGCTGTTCTCTCTCCAGTCGCTATCCAGTGACTTGCTGAAACAAGGCATTCCCTGGAATAAGATACCAACCAACGCTCTGCTCAGGTGAGGCTGGCTGGCTGCTGAGGTGGGGGTGGTGGGGAATGGCTCGGGCGGGTGGGGGCAGTGAGAGAAGTTAACCCTCTGATCGTGTGTTGCCCTCGATAGGCGCTTCGCCCACCTGCTGGCTAAGAAGGACAGCTGCAGCCCGGAGATGAAGAAGGAGCTGCTGAAGAAGGTGAAACACTCAATCTCGGCCACCGCAGAGAGATTCTCTGGCTACATGCAGAACGTAAGTTACTCACAGCCTCCCCACAATGTCGCCGTCAGCCTCAGAGAGTCACTGTGTGCAGCCGGGATCCTAGTGTTGCTGTCAGTATTTAAACAATATTTTCACATAAATAGTGCGAACGGTGTGAAATGGTGACACCTGCTCAGCACTAAATGACCAGTTGTTAGATTGCTGTCCTGAGTTCCTCTTCTGTGCCACCAGAGGGAGCAGTGCTGACACCAAGGGCTTGGTAGTAATGACAATCCGTACATTTCAGATTGTCAAAACGTCTCAAAGCACCTGACGGGTTCTCGTGTAATGCCAGTTGGCTGTTTTGTGGCTGCTGTGTCTGTAGGACGCCCACGAGTTCCTGAGCCAGTGTCTGGACCAGCTGAAGGAGGACATGGAGCGGCTCAACAAGAGCTGGAGGAACGAGCAGGAGCCGGGAGGAGAGGGGCCAGCAGCCCACACCAGACTCTATACCTGCCCCATCGTCTCCAACGTGGAGTTTGAGGTTTTACATTCAATCAGTTGTAAAATGTAAGTGACTCCAAGCAGATGTGTGTGCGTGTGTGTGTTAGTGGGGGGAGGGGTGTGTTGGTGGTGGGAGGGGGTGCGCTGAGTATGTGTGTTGGTGGGGGGAGAGGTGTGTTCGTGGGGGGGGTGGGTGGGTGTCTGATGGGGAGGTGTGTATGTATGTGTGGGTGTATGTGAGGTGCCTGTATGAGGAAGTAACTGTTTCCACGTCTCAGGTGCTGTGAAACCGTCGCTAAACGAGAGCAGTTTAACGATCTGTCCATTGATCTCCCGCGACGCCGGAAGTCGCTGCCTCCACGTTCGATCCAGGATTCTCTGGATCTGTTCTTCAGGGTGAGTGACTGTGGGGCCACCTCCCCGACTGAGTGACGCTGGGCAGCCATGTCTCCCCATCTCAATATCAATCATCTGCATTCTGCGGTGATGACATAATTTCTAGATTATTGATGACAATTAACAAGAGGGAATGTAGTGAGCAGTGAAGGAGATTGTAAACAACTTCAGGAGATGAACAGACAATAGTGCTTTGTGGTGTGAGTGTCTGTAAGCTTTGTCATTCAGTACAACGTGCCTCTGGTATTCAGCTGTTCTTATGTCCTGTTACAGGCCGAGGAGATCGAATACACCTGTGAGAAATGCCAGGGCAAAACTGCCGTAGTCACTCACAAATTCAGCCGCCTGCCAAGGTCAGTGCTATGTGTAGTGTCGTCTTTACCTGGTCTGTCACTAACCTGGGAGTGTGGACGGACGCACAGTGTAGAGGGAGCTTTACTGTGATTGTAACCTTGACCTGGGAGTGTGGACGGACACACAGTGGAGAGGGAGCTTTACTATATCTCTAACCCTGACCTGGGAGCGCGGACGGACACACAGTGTAGAGAGAGCTTTACTGTGTCTGTAAGCTTGACCTGGGAGTGTGGACGGACGCACAGTGTAGAGGGAGCTTTACTATATCTCTAACCCTGACCTGGGAGTGTGGACGGACGCACAGTGTAGAGGAAGCTTTACTGTGTCTGTAACCTTGACCTGGGAGTGTGGATGGACGCACAGTGTAGAGGGAGCTTTACTGATCTGGGAGCTGTACAAACAGTGCTTGACTATGTGGATGTGCTGGTTACAGGGTGCTGATCCTCCACCTGAAGAGGTACAGCTACAGTGTGGAGCTGTCACTGAGCAGTAAAGTGGGGCAGCAGGTGAAGATCCCCAAGTACCTGAGTCTCCAGGCTCACTGCAGCGAGAATACAAGAGAGCCATTGGCTCTGGCCTCCTGCTCACAGGGCTCAGCGTGAGTGTCTGTGTGAGTGTCTGTGTGGTTGTCACTGCTGGGGCGAGAGGGGAAGCGGGAGCTGAGGAGGATGTTGGGGTGGGGGCAGATGGAGCTGACGGGAGTGGGGGCTAAGCAGGGGTTTTGTGGGGGGCTGAGCAGAGGGAATCGGGTTAAAGAGTGTGCTGTGAGGTTGACATTAACCCGTGTGTTGCTTTCCAGGCCGCAGCCCCTCAAAACCTCACAGTCGCTGAACTCCTGTACGGCCCCTCCCTCCACACTGGCCAGGTGAGTGGTCACTGCTGTAATTGTGGGGAGAAACTGGACAACAACAAATTAACAACAAATTACACTTATAAAGCGCCTTTCACGTCGGGAGGACGTCCCAAGGCGCTGACAAGAAACAATCTGAAGGGAGTTCAGAACAGAGGAGGGAGAGAGCCTCCGGAGTGACCCCCCCACACACACACACACACACACACACACGCTGTGCAGACAGTGCCATCACGAGGTGCTCTGCGTGTACAGGTTAAGCTGATGTACAGATCAGCCATGATCTAATTGAACGGTGGAACAGACTGGAAGGGCTGAGTGGCCTCCTGTTCCTGTGTCCCTCAGGCTAAACGTGTGTTTTCTCTGACAGGAAGTACAGCTTTAAGCCCGCGGTTGTGTTGCTGGACTCGGACAGTGAAGAGGAGCAGCTGAGACGAGCCGTGTCACTGAGCCGACAGCTAAACGAGCAAACGCCGGACATGGACACGGTCAGTCACTGAGGCTGATTCCTGCCCCCGTCACCTCTCAGTCCACTGTCCTGTCAGTCCCCAAACCATTCAGCAGCTCGCCGCTGTGTGCTTTCCCGGTTCCCAATTGAAAGTACAAATGTTTGTATTTGTTGAGCGCCCGGTCGCGTCAGGTTGTGGAGTCGCTGGGTGTAACGTTGCACTCGCTCCCCAGGCGGTGAAGAGCAGCCGGCAGGAGGCTGAGGTGCCGGGGTCGGGGCTGAACACAACGCTGGATGGGCTGACTGAGGAGGAGGTGTTGGCAGCCGTGTTGGAGATGAGCAGGAGGGAGAGCGTCCAGCCCGGGAGCTCCGAGCAGGAGGACAAGCCGAGCAGCAGCCCTGACACTGGCTTCGGGGAGGACGAGGCTCAGGACTTCCCGGAGCAGCCGGCAACCATGGAATCTGAGGCCATGAGGCCCAGCATGCAGACAGGTATGAGAGTCAGCCTGCAGGCAGGTGTGTGGGTGTGTGGGTGTCGTGGGGGGCTGAAAGTGGCAGTCACTGTGTCGGTTGTCGGTGTGTGTGTTGGGGTGGGTGGGGGTGGGGGGGGACGCTGACACAGGTAGTGACTTTGTATATGTGGGTGTGTTGGGAGGCATTGACACAGGCAGTGACCGTGTGTGTGATGACTGACAGAGGCTGTGACTGCGGGGAAGGACGGTGATGAGAACAAGGAGAACAAGACGCCTGGCGGCTGGTGTGAGGGAGATTGGCTCCAGCAATACCAACTGGACAGGGAGAGAGAGGAGCAGGAGCTACAGCAGGCACTCGCTCAGAGCCTCCAGGAGCAGGTCAGTCGGCGGGGCTGGGATGGGGGGGCTCTAGGTGGGTGAGGGCCGGGCTGTGGGTGACTGAGGCCAGAGCTGTGGGTGGCTGAGGGCAGGGCTGTGGGTGGATGGGAGTGAGGGTGCGGCTGAGAGTGGGTGAGGCTGAGGGTGGGGCTGTGGGTGGGTGAGGGCAGGGCAGTGGGTGGGCGGGGGTGAGAGCAGGGCAGTGGGTGGGCGGGGGTGAGAGCAGGGCGATGGGTGGGTGGGGGTGAGGACAGGGCTGTGGGTGGGTGAGTAGGGGAGGGTGGGAGTGGATGAGGGCTGGGCTGACATTGTTACCGCCCATAGGAAGCCCGCGACATGAAGGAAGACGATGATCTGAAAAGGGCGACAGAGCTGAGTCTGCAAGGTAACCTCCTTCCCCTCAGCTCCCCCCCCCACACACACACACCACACACACCCCACCTCCACCACACACACATACCCCTCTCCCCCCCCCACCCACCCACCACATACACACCCCACCCACACAGTCATGTGTGCCTGTGTGAATGACTATGGCTGATGGTTACAGACTGTGTGAGTGACTGTGAGTGTGTGCATGACTGTGAATGTGTGCGTGACTGTGACTGCTTGACTGTGAGTGACTGTGCTTGTCTGTATGAGTGACTGTGAGTGTGTGTGTGACTGAGTGTGTGAGCGACTGTGGCTGATGGTTGCAGAGTGTAACAGCTCCTTTGGAGAGTCGCTGGCCTCTGACGAGGATTCTGGGAACGAGGATGCTGGGGATTTCCAGGATCTGGATTTCTGTCAGAACGCAGAGAACAAACGGTGTGCAGAGGTGAGCATCAAACCTGGGGAGGGGGAGGCAGTGTGTGTGTGTGTGTGTGTGTGTAGGTGGAGCGGTTTGTGTTTGGGGAGGCTTGTGTAGGGAGCCCTGTGTGTGGGGAGGCCTGTCTGTGGAGGGGGAGGCAATGTGTGTGTGTGTGTGGACGGGCCCTGACTCCCAGGCGACAGCAACAGCTTGAACTTATATTGAACCCTCCATGCCAGGTAGCGTCTCAGAGCGTTTCAGAGTGACAGCTTGGCTCTGAGCTGGGTAGGGAGGTGGCTGCAAGCACGATCAAAGAGGAAGGATTTCAAGCCAGACTTGAAAAAGGAGAGAGGTGGACAAGGCGGAGGGATTGAGTGAGAGTGTTCCAGAGATGCCGGGTTTAGTGGCTGAAAGCGCAACTGTTGATAGTGGGGCGGAGGGTGTGAGGCAGGAGCAGGAGGTCAGTGCCAGTCGATGGGAGTGAGGAGGTCAGAGACGTAGGGAAGTGTCCGAGAGTGAAACGATTCAAACACAAGTATGACGTGACCGGCTGTATCTGTGCAGATGGAGGAGCTCAGTCATTCCTATCAACTCATCAGTGTGGTCAGTCACATCGGCAGCTCCTCCTCCTCTGGTAAGTGTGACACACGCCACTCACATCGTTCACACTGACACACGCCATTTACACATCATACACACACCACTGACATATGCCACTCACACTGACACACACCACTGACATGCCATTTACACATCATACACGCGCCACTCACACACACCACTCACACACCACTGACACACGCCACACACACTGACCCAGTGCACCGACCCACACAGCGCTTTGGGACGTCCTCCCAACGTGAAAGGCGCTGTATTAGTGTAATTTTGTTGTTGTTGACCCACCCACATACTATGCTGTCTCCCCACAGGGCACTATATCAGTGATGTATTTGACATAAAGAAGCAGACATGGCTGACGTACAACGACCTTGAGGTGTCGCGCACGGCAGAGACCACTGTACAGACCCAGCGCCAACGAAACGGCTACATCTTCTTCTACATGTGCAAGTGAGTGTCCCTCATTGTGCCCCACACACACACACTTTTGCACCGCGCTGCATCCCCCACAAGCACAAACCATCACACAGCACTGCCCCCCCCCCCCCACACACATACACCATGCTGGGGACTATGGGGCTGTGCTATGGTATATTACTGATGCTTGTCTCTGTTGGCCTCAGGGAGACACTGGAGGAGCTGGTGGAATCAGAGACAAGTTTGCAGCCGTTGAGTGTGGAGTGGAGCCGACCAGTGCTGCAGCCGCTCTGACCCGCCCTACCAGCAGGCGGCGCTCTACCTTGTGACACACACGCTCCCAACAGTGACTGATTGATGTGGACCTCACTGTCCATTTGCTCTCCCTCGTCTCTGGCCACTGACTGGGGCTTCATTGGGAGTCTCAGACACTCGCACTGGTCACTCACTCACGGCACTAACCTGGGAGGAATCTGCCTGGAATCCTGCAGGATCTGTGTTCTTTTCATGTGTTTATTTTTAAATATATAAATATATTATAAATCTGTGTATGTGCCCAAGGGGGTCAGGTCCCCGAGTGCGTCCCCCCTCACGCCCCTCTCTGAGAGGGGCATTTGGTTACTTTGGGGCCCAGGTTTCGCAGTTACCCATAGACTACCCGCCCCCCTCCCCCCCCAAATACTGTGTCCCTGTGGGTCAGCCCATGGCCCAGGGCTAGTGGTGCAATTCAGAGGCTGTAGGGGAGGGGAATGGGCTGGAGGTAGGGGGAGGACATACACCTTCTCCCAGGAAGCCCAGCCCAGGATCACCCCCAGCGTTGTTCTCCATGGGCTTCAGGTCCCGAGGCTCCCACGTACACTCCCAGGGCCTCAGCTATTTATGTTACACAGAGATATTTATGTTGGTTGTGGGAGGAATGGGCTGAGCTATGTCCAGAACCATTTACGGACTTTAATGAGTTTGTTTCCTTGTTTGAATGAGAGGCACTTTTCTGTGTTTTAGCAGATGTTTGTGAGAGGCTATCCCCTCACTGGGGCTTACTATCTGCTCAGAGAGAATTTGTGACATTAAACCTGATTCATTAAAAATCCTGTGACAAACGTCTCTGTCTTTTGCACATTTACTGAAATCTGGCCTTGTGTTTCTGGAATGATTGAGTGGATCTGGGGAGGGTGGGGGGCACGTGTGCTTGTGTGGTTAGTGAGTGGTGTGTACTGAGCAGTGTGTAAAGTGAGCAGTGTACAATGTGGAGTGAGCAGTGTACAGTTTAGTGTGTACAGTGACGCTGGTGACCACTCCATCCTCCTACACTGCCTCTCCCAGCTCAATCTTCTGGACCTGGCCTCGCCTGGTTCGACTCCTACTTTTCTCACCGTCTCCACTTTGTCGCCATCAACGGCTTCTCTTCCAGCCCCCGCATTGTCGCCTGTAGTTTCCCCCAAGGCTCTGTCCTTGGCCGCCCTACTTTTTAATATCTACATGCTCCCCCTTGGCGACATCATCTGCAGACATGGGGTCAACTTCCATGTGTATGCAGATGACACCCAACTATCATTCTGCCTCTACCCTCGATTCCAGGACCACTACTGTCCTGGCAGACTGCCCGTCAGACATCAAGTCCTGGAATGAGAGCTAATTTTCTATAGTTGAACATCACCTTGACCGAGGCCCTACTGATTAGCCAGCGCCATCATGCATCAGGCACTGGCAGCATCAACCTCCATAGCCGCTCACTTGACCTCACCAAGCCAGTCAGGAATCCAGGTGTCTTGTTTGATCCTCAACTGTCTTTCCTCCCCCACACCCCAAGCAATAACTCGCTCTACCTTCCCTCACCTCTGCAATATTGCCCGACTCTGCCACTACCTTACCCCCGAGGCCGCTGAAACCCTTATTCATGCCTCATTACATCCCACCCTGACTACGCCAATGCCCTGCTTGTTGACTTTCCCAATTCCTCCCTCCACAGGCTGCAGATCATCCACAACACTGCGGCCCGTGTTCCCCACCGCTCCAAGCTTTGTGACCCCCCTCATCCTCGCCCGGCTCCATTGGCTCCCCATCACCCAGAGGATTCACGTCCCCCGACCCACCAGCCCCACCATTGGCAGGCGAGCTTCCAACCAAGCTGCCCTAACTCCATCCCGCAGTATCCCCCTCGCCCCCTCCCTGGCCTCCTTCAAGTCCCGCCTCAAGACCCTCCTCTTCAAAGGTCCCATCGGTCACCCCCAAATCCCCCCCCTTTCCCTCCACCCGCCCCGACCCCAGCTCGGGTCTGAAACAGTGACTGTCCAGCCCAGTGCTCAGTGTCAACAGTGGACACTGAGTGCGGGGGGGGGGGGGGGAGGGGGGAAAGGGTTATCGTCATGTGACCGTAAGCCCGCCCCCTTAGTACCAGATCCGGAAGTGCTTCGCGGATCCTCCGGAAGGGGCGGGGCCACCAGGTAACGGGGGGGAATGTGAGCACAGGGGTATGTGTGGGGGTGTGTGTACAGGGCTGTGTGGGGGGGTGTGTACAGGGCTGTGTGGGGGTGTGTGTACAGGGCTGTGTGGGGGTGTGTGTACAGGGCTGTGTGGGGGTGTGTGTACAGGGCTGTGTGGGGGGGTGTGTACAGGGCTGTGTGGGGGTGTGTGTACAGGGCTGTGTGGGGGTGTGTGTACAGGGCTGTGTGGGGGGGGGTGTACAGGGCTGTGTGGGGGGGTGTGTACAGGGCTGTGTGGGGGGGGGTGTACAGGGCTGTGTGGGGGTGTGTGTACAGGTGGGGGGGTGTACAGGGGGGTGTGTGTGGGTGTGTGGTGTGTGTATAGGGGGGTGTGTGTGGGTGTGTGTACAGGGGGTGTGTGTATAGGGGGGTGTGTGTGGGTGTGTGTATAGGAGTGTGTGTGTGTGTACAGGGGTGTGTGTGTGGGTGTGTGTATAGGGGGGTGTGTGTACAGGGGGGTGTGTGTGGGTGTGTGTACAGGGGGGTGTGTGTGTATAGGGGGGTGTGGTGCCGCCTGCTCACCCTGTCCTGTTTCAGGCCTCACCGCTGTACTGGATGGTGGGTGTGTGGTGTGTGGGTGTGTGTGTGTGTGGAGGGAGGGTGGTGTATGAGTGTGTGTGTGTGTGTGGGGGCGTGTATGAGTGTGTGTATGTGTGTATGTGTGTATGGCTGCTATACAGGATGGTGTGTGTTTCCCTCCAGATGCTGCTAACAGACCTTGTCGCCACGCTGAAGGACAACCCGTATTTCGGGGCAGGTTTTGGGCTGATCGGGGTGGGCACGGCGCTGGCTCTCGCTCGCCGGGGGGCCCAGCTTGGGATGATTGCCTTCCAGAGACGCTGCATGATCACCATGGAGGTGGCCAGCCGGGACAAGAGCTATCAGTGGCTGCTGGCCTGGATCACACACAACGCTCAGCGCACGCAGCACCTCAGCGTGGAGACCTCGTACCTCCAGCACGAGAGCGGACGCATCAGCACCAAGTTCCAGTTCGTGCCCAGCCCCGGAAACCACTTCATACGGTACAGTCTATACACACGGCTCCGACCAGCCAGTCACGGACCACGGTGTGACACACGTCACCAACCGTTTGACTGTTGTTCTGACACACACACACACGTGGGGGGGGGGAAAAAAACTTTGAGAATCTCTGTCCAGCCTGAGAGTTTCTCGTGTGTCTGTCATCCAAACGTGGAAACCTTCCCGTGTCCCCAATAGAATGCGCGCGCACTCTTTTTTTCTCTCTCTCTCTCCTTGGAGGGGCCCATCCTGCCTACCTAGCTTCGGGAACTATGAGGAACGGGTTGACAAGAGCCACGGTGTGTGTTGGGCTAACTGCTGGACTCTAACCAGCTCAACTACAGACCTTGCCGTTGAGAGCTTTCCCACTGCTTACCCTACCATTGGCTAATGTGACTCCCACAGAATCTCCCTTCTGACCATCTCCCAGGCAGATGGACACTACATAGGAATTGAAGAATACAATAGATATTCAATCGAGACCACTCCGCCACACACTGCACACATCTTTATGTGTGTGAGGGCAGATCTCAGTGTGTGTGAGGGCAGATCTCAGTGTGTGTGAGGGCCGAAACTCTCATCCATCCTTCATCATATCCAGGTGACATTACCAGTTCCTCTCCAAAATTTGCACGATGCCCCTCCTTGGCTCTCACCCCCAGCTCGGGTACCCGGCAGCACAGTGCTTTGCGAACATCCTCTGATGTGAAACTTGATATCGAAATGAACATTTTGATTGTATTGATACCTATTGCTTTGATACTCTGACCTGGGAGTGTGGACAGACGCAGTGTAGAGAGAGCATTTTTCTGTCTGTAACCCTGACCTGGGAGTGTGGGCGGATATACAGTGTAGAGGGCGCTTTACTGTGTCTCTCACCCTGACCTGGGAGTGTGGACGGACAGCGTAGAGGGAGCTTTACTGTGTCTAAGTGACCCGGTGGTGTGGACAGACATGTTGAACTATGGAGTATTATCACTAATGTGGAGTGACACTGGATTTGAATGCTTTGTGTAACAGGTACAGAAACAAATGGCTTCGTGTTGAGAGAAACCGTGAGAAACAGATGGTTGATCTTCATACAGGGACTCCCTGGGAGTCAGTGACTCTCACCTCACTAGGCAACAACAAGACCATTTTCTTTCACATTTTGGAGGAAGGTGCGATCTTGTAACTCCTTACGATGCTCATTAGTATATTATATGGCCTGATTTAGTCATGTTGAAACACTGTGACCACCCACACGGGCGGAGCAGGGGTGGCAGGTGTGGGGGTGGGGAGGGCAGAGTGTGAGGAGGGCGGAACGGCGCTGTGAGTGGTTGTGGGGGGTTGACGCTGTGTGTGGGGTGTGACGTGTGGGAGTGAGGGTGACATGTTTCCCTACCCCTGTGACCCTGTGGCACAGCCCGGGAGCTGGCCCTGCGGCAGCAAGAGGGGAAGACGGTGATGTACACGGCGATGGGAGCTGAATGGCGACCGTTCGGGTTCCCGCGTCGACGCCGGCCGCTCAGCTCAGTGGTGCTGGAGAGAGGAGTGGCCAGCCGCATCGTGGGGGACGTGAGGGAGTTCATCGGCAATCCCTCCTGGTACATTGATAGGGGTGAGTGAGAATGGCGGGGGAAGGGGGTGGGGGAGAGGGTTACAGGGAGGAGTCTGGAGGGGAGGGGAGGTCTGGGGCTGTGACCCTGTGTGTGAGCTTCTGTGACCCTGTGTGTGTGGCTCTGTGTAACCCTGTGCCTCGCTGTCCTCAGGGATCCCATACAGACGTGGCTACCTCCTGTACGGCCCCCCCGGCTGTGGGAAGAGCAGCTTCATGTAAGTGACATCACTGGGGTATGGGTGGGTGGGGTGGGGGGGGGGTCACCCACAACAACAAAATGACACGTATCAGAGGACGTCCCAAGGCGCTGGACAGTCATTGTTTCAGACCCGAGCTGGGGTCCGGGACAGGGAGAGTGGAGGGAAAGTGGGGGATTTGGGGGTGACCGATGGGACCGTTGAAGAGAAGGATCTTGAGGCGGGACTTGAAGGAGACCGGGGAGGGGGCGAGGGGGAGGGGGTGAGGCAGAGGTACTGTGGGATGGAGTTTCAGAGATTGGAGGCAGAGTGGCTAAAGGCTCACTCGCCAATCGTGGGGCGGGTGGATCGGAGGATGTGGATGAGTGTGCTGAGCGGGGCGGGCGGGCAGGTTGGTGGTGGGTTAGTGGGCCCCAGATGCGCGGCCATGGAGGGCTTTTATTGTGAGGACCAGGATCTTGAATTGGATCCTCTGGGTGATGGGGAGCCAATGGAGTCGGGCGAGGATGGGGGAGATGGGGTCACGGAGCTTGGAGCTGGAGAGGACACGGGCCACATTCACTTCCCTCCCCCACCCCCTTCTCTCTCTCTCTCAGCACGGCATTGGCTGGAGAGCTGGAGTACAGTATCTGTTTGCTGAGCCTGAGTGACCCCAGTCTGACTGACGACCGACTCAACTACCTACTGATCGCGGCCCCGCAGCAGAGCCTCGTTTTATTGGAGGATGTGGACGCCGCCTTTGTGAACCGTGACCTGGCCACCGAGAGTGAGGCTAACCCCATCCCCACCCATAGTTCCCTTGCCCCCCACCCCCACGCTTGTCCCGCTCTCACTCAGTCTGACCCATCGCTGGCTGTAGTGAGTGAGGAGGGGAGGGAATTGCTGTGCTGTGTCGTAACTGTGAACCGTATGTGATTACAGACCCCGTTATGTACAAAGGAATGGGACGATTGACTTTCAGCGGCTTGTTAAACGCACTCGATGGCGTAGCGTCAACTGAGGCCAGAATCATCTTCATGACAACAAACTACTTGGACAGGTAATAAAAAATAATAATAATCCTTAATAATAATAATAATAATAAGCGCTTCACAGAATATACTATAAAGTGAATTGTGGGTGAAACGCAGCAGCAAATGGCGCACGGCAGCGTCCCACAATCAGTCATGGATTAAAAATGACCATTTAAAACATTTTTGGGGAGGGATTATTATCAGGCATGTGGAGTAAGGAAACTTGCCCAAGGTCTCTCCCTGCATGGAAATGAACCCGTCTCTTGCTTGTAAGCCAAGTGTACTAACTACTGAATCACAGGACTCCAGTAATCAAACTAGTCTCTGCATTTCGTGGTCTCCTGCTTCTCCCACCTTAACCCCCCACCTTCAAACCCATTCCACCCTCCCCCCCCACCCCCCCACTCCCCCCCCCCCTCCCCACTCCCCCCCCCCTCACTTCCTGCCATTATGTGCTCCCACAGGCTGGACCCTGCACTTATCCGCCCCGGGCGAGTTGATATGAAGCAATTTGTGGGTCATTGCTCACACTGGCAGCTCTCTCAAATGTTCCAGAGGTTTTACCCTGACCGGCCGCCCAGTGAGGCTGAGGCATTTGCCGAACGAGCGCTGGCTGTGACGGACAGTATCAGTGCAGCACAGGTGCAGGGACACTTCATGGTTTACAAACTGGACTCTGTCAGTGCCATTGAGAACGTCAAGGAGATCATCGCATGAAGAGAGCACTGACACATCGCCGGCACACTGCACGACGTACAGCGTTGGGGACTGGCACGCTGGTCAGTGCTGGGGACTGGCACACTAGCCTGGGCACATTAGTAAACTCTGTATATTTACATTTGTAGTGTGCCTGCTTGTGTTGAGGCGTTTGTGTCCGCAGACGTTACGTGTGATGTTACGTGTGTGGGAGAGTTGGCGGGTAAGTGTGTATGCAAGCATTGGGAAGTGTGTGTACAGTATTTATCTGAGTTTGTGTGTATCTATACATATGTGTTTGTGTACGTAGTACAGGACTTCCGCCCATCCTGACATACCATAGGCAGTCAGGGTTTCAGTTTCTCTGCCTCCAGTCTTTGGAACTTCGTCCCACATCTTGCTCCCTCTCGTTTTCTCCTGACATGAAAGGCGCTCTCTATAAGTATAATTTTGTTGTTGTTCAAGGCATGACTCAAGACTCTCCTTTTAGACCACGCCTTCAGCCACTCTCCTATCCTCCCTCATCCCAACCCTACTGCCGCCTGGTTCCATTAGGTGCAGAAATCAGAGGTAGAGCCTAGCACTGTTTGAGGAACAGATACATTAACCCTAATCTCCCTTCAATCCACCACTGTAATTGCTCCTCATTACCGTACAAATCCTCATGTAGAGTGTATGTAAAGCAGTGTGTGTAAATCCCCCACTTCCTGCAGAGAAAGGAATAAAGTCTCCCAGGTAAGCAGTTAAACTTTCATTCCACAAATGTATTTATTTCACAAACGTTTAAACTGTTTAATAAAGAAGATAAATAAAGGCGACCTTCACACACAATGTATTTATATCTTCATGATATGAATCATAGAAACAGAATTACTTTAAATAATTTTATTTGGGTAACAGAATACGCCCGTGTCCAAGTATTTATTACAATGTCTCACAGGCTGGATCTATATGAGAGATTTACATCTGGCAAATGATGCACATCAACAAAGAGAAAAATACTTTAATAGAACTCAAATGCTGTATTTAAATTCCTGACATTGCAGCACTAACATCCTGCACACACACACATACTGACTGGAGTGCGAGCCCACATCAGGCCTGTGAGTCTTAAATCAGCGCCTAATGAAATTCACTTCAAATCCTGAGTCCATTTATCCTCTGAACAATCCCTGACGATTCCCTGAAAGCTCCTATTTACAGACTTTAACTTCACATCGCACCACATCCCACTGTAGCTGCTAATCATCAGACCTTGCGCTTCCTGGGGAGAGAGATTGTGCACGGCAGGAGCGGGGTGGGCGCAGAGGGACTATTGGGGTGGCACAGAATGGATGATGAGGGTACAGAGAAATTAAAGTGGGGGTGGTGCTGGCGTCAAAAATGTACATTCCGGCTTTCACTGCAGTGATAGCCGTTAACAACAAGTGCTCCCTCCCTTGGGGATTACAACTAGACTGTGAGCTTGTTCCACAGGAGAAGCATTACTTCTTAATGAGATGTCTAGAGCAGTGGTTCTCAACCTTTTTCAGTGATGTACCCCTTGTTAATTTTCAACATTATTGTGTACACACACAACATACACACACACACACCACGCCGTCATTCCACTTGTATTTTATGACCAAGCTTTTATATAACAAAATAATTAGCACATGCAAACCAGGGGAATAACAATTAAATATACAATTTAGAAGGCTATCAAACGCTAAATAAGAGAGCTAAATAAATCAATGTAGCACCACCTGTCCCCCTGGAAGTAATTTTGTACCCCCTGGGGTACATGTACTCTGGTTGAGAACCACTGGTCTAGAGAACTTGAAAAGTGTTACATCAAATGCAAGAATTATTATTATTATAATAATAAACTTGATTTATCGAATTACAATCAGGTTCCAGCAGCTTCAGTGACAGCAGCAAATAGAGGAAAAATTAATCTATTTACATTTTTTTTGTTTATTCTGTCTTCTGTATAGCGGCTTGGGACGTCCTCCTGACATCAACGGCGCTATACAAATGTAATTTTGTTGTTGTTTTCCTCATTTATTTGGATCCCTCAGACCCCTCCCGCTGCCCCGGGGCTGCAGCTTTTCCGAGCTCCTGTCTTTGGTTTCTGAATCTGATGCGGAATCACTTGCATCAGACTTTTGCTGTTTCATCCACATTTCAGAATAAACACCTCCTTTAGCCAGCAACTCATCATGCCTGGAATACAAGTGACAAAATCAATCCCTCCACCTGTCTCACCCTATCAAACACTCATTTGTCGGCAAGACTAGGAGGCGAAGGATACTCACCAGGATAGGGATGTCCGGGACCCTCCCAGCGTGAGGGACGCTATATTACAAGTTGTTGCAATGTCCCACTCAGCTCTTGTTAACTGCAATCCAAAGCCCTAAAGGCTAAGCTGGTCTTAATTGGACAAGCTCTGTGGCTTTAGCTAATTATTGCTGTGGTCTCCCAATATCCATTACCCTCCCCAAGCATTGACTCTTACCAACCTGCACTAATACTCCCCGGCATTAGGTAAGCTGGGTGCCTGGCTTAGCTGGGTAGGCTCTTTATCAGAAGATAGTGAGTTCAAGCCTATGCTGGAACTCTGATCTCACATAGTCGAGGCTGACACCCAGTCTAGTGCTGAGAAAGCTGCATTGTTGGAGGTGCTGCTCTTCAGATGAAGCATTAACCCAAGGTTCTGTTTGCCTGTTTAGGTGTACATTAAGGATCCAAAGATAATATTCGAAAAGAATAGTGAGTTTTTCTGGTATTCTGTTCTGCTTTGGATATTCTTAAGTATCTGATGTGTTTCAACATCTGTCAAGACACCAGGCTAACTAAAATCACTCCCCTCACCATCCCCCCACCCACCCAAAACCCCAATCATTTTGTATATGGTGTAACTACTAACTGGTCAGAGTAATGGTCTGCAGTAAAAGCCACCTCACCTGCCTCTCTCCACAAGGTGGCCATCTTGTAGCACCAGGATCTGATCTGCATTAATCACAGTTGACAACCTGGAGAAAAATTAACATGGAGATTGTGTCAACAAGACTTTCCACCTATTACGTTCACTGCTACAGACGCCCAAAGTATTCCTGCACATCTCCCCATTGCCCTGTGGATCCCACTTTCAGCAATATATACACACAAAATTAGCAATAACAATCCTTGCACAACACAAGTCTTATCACATCAAGACAACTCAAAGCATTTCACAAGACTTTACTGTAAAGTAGGATCCGTCAATATGGAAATTTTCCGATATCGATATATATTGGTGGACTCATATCGATATATACCGATATATCAATATCACTGGGTTTTTATCTTGTGCGCATGCGCGAAAATGGTGTTTAGTGGGAGGAGGGGGAATGACCGGTCTGCGCATGTCTGATTGTGTTTGGTGGTGGGGAGATGGGAAGAAGGGGGATGCGCGCACATTCAGATATGCGTGCTCTACGCCCAGGAGGTTTGCAATGCCGGCGACAAGGTCAGTTAAATGCTATCTATGGTTTTTTGTTAGTTTAAAGGAGCGTAATGGGCATTTGAACCTTTGGTTGTATATTTTCTATATGCTGTAACATGGCATTTGTTGATGATATACCGATATTTTGTGGATATACCGATATTTTTTTCATACCGAATTTTTCGATATATCGATACATTAAAATTTCCGATATCGGTATATCGATATGAAAAATTATATCGATATAACCGATATATCGCCAGACACTACTGTAAAGTGCAGTGACTGTGTATTTATAAGCAAATTCAGCAGCTGACACAGTAACATCCCACAAACAGCAACAAAGTACCTAGAATGACACAGAACATTACAGCATAAAAACAAGCCATTCAGTCCAACTTGTCTGCACCAGTGTTTATGTGCCCCATGGGCCTCGTTCCCTCCTAATCTGCTCTCCACACCCTCCATTCACACCTGCAGACCTTTTCTGTTCCTCCCATTTTCCACCCGGTGACACTATCCCATGTGACAGCCACTGTAGAAATGCAAGTCGTTGTATCTGTTTGCTCGTGTGTGTACGCATCAAGTTTCCTCAAACATGCTTAGAATTCTTGCTCTGGCAGCGAGTCCCACATTCTCACCACTCCCTGTGTACAAAATGTTGCTCCTAAATCATCTTTTATATCTGCAACTGTTTTTCTTTTAATTGTCCTTTAAACCCACACCTGTGCCATGAACTGCCACTGCCTTTTCCCTCCACCCTCAGACCTCACTGCAATCCCAAACCATAAAGGCTAAACTGGTCCTAATTGGACAAGCTCTGTGGCTTTAGCTAATTATTGCTGTAGTATCCTAATATCCACTCTGCTCCCCAAGCCTGGACTTTTACCAACCTGCACCTAATACTCCCCGGCATTAGGTAAGTGTGCCTCATCCACACTTTCATCTTGACCACAATAACTGCCTGTTTGCAGTTCCCAACTCTTCTCCACAAGTTGCAGACTATTTAGTACTCTCCAGCCTGTTATCTCTCCCAAGCAACGTGAGTCTATCAGCATCATCCTCACCCAACCCCACTGGCTCCCCATCCCCACAGGATTAAGTTAAAAATCCTCATCCTCACTTTTAAAGCCCTCCAGTCTTGTCCTTGAAGGGAGGGCAAGTCCCTTCGCTCCCTCTCCCACTTGATAGACCATTCCTTTGGTTAACTTCTCACTGCTTTCACTCAGCAATAAGGCTGCATGTCCCCACCTCCTCTTCCCACCATTGCCAGCCATGCTTTCAGCCACAATCGCCCGAGCCATTGGAACTTCCACTTCTGTCTACATTCAAATCTCCCTCATTGACCATAGTAACTTCGTCCCTTTGCTATGCCCTGCTCACGGTTGCCCAATAGTTCTCTAAAGCACAAACACATTGTTCTACTCGAGCGATCATTCCTTCCTCACATATGTGTCTCAGGAACAGCTTTCACCCACATTGGATTTACAACCTGTCACCACTGCAGCTGTAGGAAACCAAATCCGACCAGGTCCCCAGTCTGTTCCTCAGGGAAACGCATCAACCCTTTAATGAGGTGAGTAAATAAACTCAAGAGCCTCACACACGGGAGAATGGAGAGCCCTGTATGTTTCACATTTATCTTTATTACCCTGCCTGGGCATTGGTCTGTGCACTCCAGTTACAAGCCACATGTCTGTGCAGAAACATGTAATATTCAATTTTTCAAAAAACAAGTAGATCACTTAATCCATGAGTTTGTGGGACACAGCTAAATGCAATTGGTGTACAGTATATCCTATGAAGTTCTTTTATGGGTCTCAACAGCATGATAAGGCACTATATTAAATGCAAGGATTATTATTCTATTGACTGCAGAATACAATAACACGTCTGCTGTTTCCAATGCCTTACCTGTGGGCCACCACAATGGTAGTTCTGTTAGAGCATACTTTAGCCAAGGAGGCCTGAATGTTCCTCTCAGTCTGTGTGTCTAAAGCTGACGTGGCCTGATGAGAACACAAATGAATAAAATTCTGACATAAAACTTTTAACATTAGAGCTAATCCTTCCTGAAAACAATACTGCACAGAGAATGGTGTGAATATGGAAGCATTTCCCCAGAGGCCATAGAGACAAAACCAATTTAGGAGTTTAAAAGGGAAATTATGGGAGTGTGTGTAACAGTGAGAGTGAGTAGGGAGAGTGAGTGTGTAATTATTTGATGACACCTCCAAATGACGTGAATACTAGTCTCAGCGCTACAAGCAGCTCATCTACACTAAAGAAAAACACAGTGATTACAGGGTTTCAAAGTGGCTTTTCATGTTTCAGCCTTTGCTCACCTCATCGAGGAGCATGATCTGTGGTGCCTTCAGGATGGTCCTGGCGATGGCCACTCTCTGCTTCTCACCACCACTCAACTTAAGGCCTCGTTCACCAACTTGTGTATCATAACCTGAAGGAGCAGTAGGTTATTACCAAGGTACACAGCATACAGGAACCACATGCTCTCTCTCTGTCATGTGTTTGCAGGCTGTACTCCTGGTTACATGTGTGATCTCTAAATTTTGTTTCTGTACAAGATCTCCCTGTTGTAGCCACGCATTTCATCCACCCAACCCCACCCCTCCCACAGCCCAAGTGGCATCCCATCCCATGTGGGATGTTGCTGTGTGCAAAACACACACCTGCAAAACAGTCACTGCACTTTACAGTAAACCCTGTAACATGCTTTGACATGAAAGATGCCGCATCAAATGGAAAGATAATATTATGTTATTAACCCCTCCCAGCTCCGCACCTCGCAACCCATCCACTTTTCGCATCCACCCCAAGCTCCCCCACCCCAACCTCCCCCACCTCCCGCCCCCACTCACAGCAATTCATGTAATTGCTCCAACCCAGATGCACACACTTCCTACCTTCAGGAAAAGATAGTATTCGCTCATGAATATCCGCTGCTCGAGAAGCCTCTTCTACCTCGTCATCATTGGCGCTCACACGACCGTACCGCACATTGTTTTTGATGCTGTCGTTGAAGAGAACAGTATCCTGAGGCACCACCCCAATGTGTGACCGCAGTGACATCTGCTTCACCTACACAACCAAATACACATAGCTGAACGGCACATCCAGAGAACAGTGAACTGTACACCCACCACCACCCTCCTCTCCATACAACACTGGTCCCTCCCACATAGAAGCACAGCATTTTCATCCCATATGACACAGCATCACACCTTGAGCAACAGGAAGACTCGACATTGAAATAGCAGCAGAGACGGGAGATAAACCTGAATGTCCCTTTTTAAAGGAGATCCCAATCTGATAGGGGCCCAAGAACATTCAACGCCAGAGGCTTAGTGTCAAAATGAAGAGCACAAGAGAGTAAGAAGTGCAAGCAAAATATTTAGCAAAAAGGTGAAAGATGTGTCGATCAGACACCCAGCACAGGAGGGTGTAATAAGTCGGTTTAAGTGTTTCTGAAAGGAACTCAAGTTGCTCTGGGAAATAGGAAGGGTTCCGGGCTGTGCTCAATGAAATCAGGTTGAACAAAATATTTGGGAAGTTGGATTAGTGGCAATAGACATTGCTCACTTCCAGCAGTGCTCTGATCTACATCCTCACACCAATCTCCCCATTGAAGCTGACACCATGAGCCCAGGATCCAGCACACTGGTCCTTTCCTCTCACATGGAATGCACTCCACCTCCACTATCACATTTCTCAAAAGTGGAAAAGAAACCAGACATTTGCCGAACAGTCGTTCGGAGTCAGGACATTGTGTGTGTCCTGACTCCGACCCCACATCGTGTAACCATCTTCCTTACAATAAGGTATTGGAATGCACCGGATTAGGCTGGACTGAAGGGCTCTGGGACTTCCCCATGTGATGGGCACAATATAAAGGCATGTTGGGGGTGAGGGGAGTGGTCGTAAGCACAGTCAAAAGAGGAAGGTTTTCAGCCGGGACTTAAAAAAAGGGAAGAGAGGCGAGGAGGAGGGATTGAGGGAGACTGTTGCAGTTACATATGTTACAGAACACATCACAGGTCAGCATTCAGCAGCCTCACTCGCACTTCTTTACCTTAGAGATGTCCTGACTATCAATCTTAATACAACCTCCACACACATCATAAAAGCGAAAGAGCAGACGGATGATGGTGCTTTTCCCCGACCCGGACTGCCCCACCTGGAACACAGTAAAGCTTCAGGTAGGCTACATCCCGAGGTTGTTTGTGAGAGAGCTAAACATGACATGTTTAACAGGTTTCAGATACTCAAAGATTCAGCTTCTATGTTTGATCATTCATTTCAACCTCTTGTTAAGGATACATATATATGTTTGAGCTATAAACATGTACTTATTGATATATTTAGGCTCTCATTCCCACCATGACAAAAAGGTTGTTGCACATGTGGGGAGAACTGAACCTGGAGCAGATTTACTCTATTTATGTACCATTTTCCAAGTGTCAAAAATATTGTCAAATTGTTAAAATAAATCTGAGTTCTTAAAAGGAACTCGTATAAAATTTAGACTAATTTACAATTTGAAATGAGTGTGAAGAATCATCATGTTCAGCTTTTGACTATGCTAACTCCATGCTTGTCAGACTTCCAAACTCTTCCTCCATCAGCTACATATTAATCAGAATTCTGATTAATAATCTTGTCCATTCGCATCACCATCTTGCCCCCACCCGGTTCACTGGCTCCCCATCCCGCAGAGGATAGAGTTCCAGATCCTTGTCACCACCTTTAAAGCCCTCCACAGCCTCTCTCCTCCCTACCAGCGCTTTGGGACGTCCTCCTGATGTGTAAGGCGCTCTATAGATGTAATGTACCTTAGTGATCTGCTAACACTACCAACAGCCTGGAATCAATCAATCGATCGACCGACTAATCAATCAATCAATCAATACTTACATTTATATAGCACCTTTCACGTCGAGAGGACGTCCCAAGGCAGTGTACAGTTAGGTAGGGACAAGAGCGGGGGGGGAAAGGGTCGGGGCAGGATGAAGAAGAGTAGGAAAATTGACTGTATATTTGTGGGCGAAACGCAGCAGCCAAATTGCGCACAGCAGTGTTCCAGAAACAGTCATGGAAGTGGGATTAGGGGAAAAGGGGGGGGACAGATGTCTAGGGGAGGGGTCAATGTAGGGGGAAGGAGAACAGGAAAGCCAACTGTATATTTGTGGGCGAAATGCGGCAGCCAAATTGTGCACAGCAAATTGTGCACAAAGTCGCGGAAATGGGGCCAGGGGAGAAAGGGGGAAAGAGGGTAAGGAGAAAGAGGGAGGGAAAGGTGGGTTGGGGTAAAGTCAGGGAGGAAGAGGGAGGAGAAAGAGGGGTAAGGGAGAGAGGGAGGGAAAGGTGGGTGGGGGGCAAGATCAGGGAGAAAGGGGAGTAAGAGAGAAGAGGGAGGGAAGGGGAAAAGGGGGGAGAGAAAGTGGGGAAAGGGAGTGAGGGAAGAAGAAGAGGGGGGTGGAATGTCAAACAACAACACCAAAATTATATTTATAGAGCACTTTTCACGTCGGGAGGAAACACAGACACAGACAAGGTGACTCACCAGAGCCACGGTATGCCCAGGTGCCACTGTGAACGATATACCTTTGAGGATTTCTTGCCTAGAAAATGAAGTTCAACATTAAAATCCACGATACCATGATTAGGTGAAGCAGCATCACTCAGCCACATTGAGCCATACACTTACCCAGGCACATAACTGAAGAAAACATTATCAAATTCAACCTTCCCTACTCGGAATACAAGATTTGCTGCATTCACGTCATCAATGACCTGCAAGAGAAAGAGCAGCCAGTCATAATCAGTCTGACTTTATTTGTCCATTTGACAAAGTGGTTTGTTTATGTTACTCCTCTCTGCTGCCCACTATTGTCAGGCTGAAAGGGAAGCTGAGTCTGCCAATGTCAGTGACTGTGGCCAACCTTGCCTTGTGTCCGTCACTCTCCCCAAGAGGGGGAACCATGTCCTAGCCACCTCACAGAAGCAACTCACACAGATAGAAGCCATGGCAAAACTGCTGTACATCAGTGGTAAACCTCACAGTATATACAGCTTGTAGTTTAATCGCACGACTGTCTCCCCCACTCATGGTTCTCATTCCCCCCATCCTACACCCCCACAGCTTGTGTGATTGGCTTCCCTGAAGTTCCCCATTATACTGACCTCCTGATCCTCTCTGAAAAGTTCAAACATATTCTCCATGTCTATAAACGAGCTCTGGATCATCCTGCAGACAAAGAGGTAAAATGGTTTTAAACTTTGAGATAAAATTTGCTTCCACGTTTCTAACATTGTATTTTATTGATATAAGGTGTGACTGAGACGCAGTGTGTGGTAGTGAGGAAAGCACAGCTGAGCTGCTTTGTGTGCAGGGGGTGGGTGGGATGCTAACCTGTAGTACGTGCCAAACCAGTTGAGTGGAGTGTAGAGCTGAATAATGTACGTCCCAAACAGAACATAGTCACCCACCTGGGCAGTGAAGCAAGAACGTTGATTAGATCAATTCAACAACAATTTAACAACACAGAGCAATGTGCTGGGACAACACATTCAATGTCTGGCTGTAGTTCTGGCTACTTAGTAGTCAATTCACTTCACATTATATTCTGTGAAGCGCTTTGAGACATCTAAAAGAAGTGAAAAGCACGATATCAAATGCAAAAAAATTAGTATTATTGTATGGGTGGGGAGAGAAGGAGAACATAGAGCTCTCACTGAACACTATCAAATGCAAGGATTAATTAATAATATAATTTTGCTCCTACACACTTTAGCTCCACTTACTTGAAATTTGTTCTCAGTCACAAAGTAGGCACAGAGCAGAGATCCAGCGAGTAGACCGGAGCCAATCACAAGGTTCTGCGTTTGGTTCAGCAATGCAAGGCTAGCACTGGTTTTCCATTCTGCAAACTAAACACGAATGATCCCAAGAGAATTAAATAGCTCAGTTAATGTCAGGCAGACTTTTGGGGGAAGAGAGCTCCAGAATTCCATTTTCTCTGTGAAAAATGCTTCCTGATTTCACTCCTCCTTGACCTAGCTGAAACTTTAAGATGATGATGATGCCACTTATTCTGGATTCCCCCTAGACCTCAGAGGAAACAGCTTTGCTGAAGTGAAATAGCTTTGCTGTTTGAGTCTTTTTGAGTCCCTTTAGCATTTTAAACACCTTGATTAGATCATCACAAACACAACCTTCTGAACTCAAGAGAACAAAACCCAAGTTTATGCAATCTAGCTTCATAATTTATCCTCAGTAATAATCTGATGAATCTGCACTAAGGGGCCGACATAATGTTCCTGTGTCTTAGCTTTTAATGCTTTGTGTACACGGGATGCATAAATCCTTTTGCGCCTCCATAGTTCCTAGTTTTTCACTATTAAGAATATATTCTTATCCTATTATTCGTGGATCCAAAAGTGGATGAGCAAATATTTTCTGTATCTGCCACAGGGTCTGTTCACCAACTGTCTACTCCTTTGTAATTTCCTGCTCCCGTCTTACTATGCCTTCTAACATTAACATATACGGTGAGAATGTGAGGCTCCAGTACGGATCACTGGGGGAGACTGGTTATATCTCGCCAAACAGAAGTTATTATTATCTATAATAGACCCCGGTGCCCCTGGGTACCACAGTAAATCAGACAGTGGTTCTGTTCAGTTACTTTAAAACTCTTTAAGATGTTTGCCTAATTTTGCTCTTACCTGATATTTCAATATAGCATCATTGAACCGATTCACCTCGTAGCCTTCAGCATTGTAGTACTTGACCTGAAGGGAAACATTCAGAGCTGTTCATGTAGTGGGGGCATTTCAGCTATAGGCAGCGACATGGTACATGGCAACAAAGACACAGAAAATTCTAGCTACAGGCAGGTTTGCTTAAATCTGCTTTGTGCTATTAAAGTCAGGTTACACCCCCAGAGAATCAGTGAATTATCAGAAGGTTAAAAGGATTTACTGCCTGAGACACCATTTGCTCAAATCCACTCAATGTGATCAGGCCTCCAGTGGGGACAACCCATCTGCCCTGACCCACCCTCAGCGCCAGCCAAACCTATCAGTCACCGATATGTTTGGTACCGTTTCAAAGTTAAGCAAGGAGTCGACAGCCTTGGACTTCGCTTCATTGTCCCTCGTGTTCATTTCTCTCCGGTATTTTGTTCTCCATTCGGTTATTACAATGGTTATGCCTGTTAATGAAGAAACTATCCTGTTACAGATATAGTTATAAATGTAGCATGAGTCACTGATAATAATGAATAATAATCACGTTATTGAGATGTTTATCAGAATTGTTCATATAATGGGACAGCAAATACTGCAAAGTGGTTTATCTGCGCAGTTTGTGGGTAAAAACCGGTAGCCAATTGCACACAGCATTGTCCCTCAAACATCATGAAGTGAATCCCCTGGGGATTGTTAACTATATGGCAGGTATGATGAAGGTACTTACCCAGGTACAGGGCCATGCACAGAAACACAATGAGCCCAAACCACGCGCTGAAGTTGGAAGTGAAGTAAATGATGGCGATGATAATATCAGCAATAGTTGGGAAAATGCTGAACACAATATAGCTGTAAAAGAACAATTAGTTTGTGTTCAATTATACTACAGTAAAAGCCCGTTTATATGGCACCCACGGGACCTGCCCAATGCCGGTTAAAGCGCCTGCCGGATATTCGGGCGGCCCACGGCCGAAAGCCCAAATCAAAAAAATTATAGTTCTTTTGACACACACCATACACACCAGACTAAATAATAACAGAATATTGTATTGGTACTTATTGTTAAAACTACTCTCATGCGCTTCTCACCTTTACTGATTGAGGTTTACAGTCCAGTGATTCTTTTTTAAATGGAGGATGTCGTGTGGATGAAAAAAATAGCAGTGCGACTTCAAAGACGCACGATTATACTAGCGACAAACTGATAACACTAGACTACTAGCGGCAAACCAAAATACTGTACCTGCGTGACAATGTGGGTTATCGGCTAGGGTTATCAGCTTGCCGCTAATAAGGCTTTAAAGTCACGCTCCAGTTTTTTTCACCCGCTTGGCGTCCTCCATTTTAAAAAGAATCGCTGGACTATAAAACTCAACCGCAGCATCATGGCTTCAAGTGCAGCATCTACCAGTAAAGGTGAGAAGTGCAAGAGTGTAGTTTTAACAATAAGTACCAATACAATATTCTGTTATTATCTGTTATTATTTATGCATTTACAAATGCTCCACCGCTATTATTCCGGATAAATTCTGGTTTATTGAATGGGGACTTTTTTTTGGCGTGCCGGTTATACGAAAGTGCCGGTTCATTGAGTCATGGATAAATGGGCTTCTACTGTAATAATAATCCTTGCCTTATAAAGTCTTATCATATTGGCAAAATACAGTAAAAGCCTGTTTATCTGGCACCCTTGGGACCTGGCAAATGCCAGTTAAAGCGCGTGCCGGATAATCGGCCGAAAACACCCAAAAAAAAAGAATTTCAAAGAAAATGCATTTGTCCGGATAAATTCTGGTTAATCGAATGCGGATTTTTTTTTTGAGGTGCCGGTTATACGGAAGTTACGGTTAATCGGGTCACGGATAAATGGGCTTTTACTGTATCTCAAAGCACTTCATAGGATTTACTGTACAGAATAGTGACTGTATTTGCAGGTGAACACAGAGGCTAATTTGGCACATAGCAGGACACTGGGAAAAGCATTTTTTTCTTTTTCAATAGTGCCATGGGATATTTTAATGTTCACCTGAAAAGGCAGACAGAACCTCAGTTTAAAATCTAATTTGAAAGATGGCACTTTCCGACAATGCAACCTCCCCTCCAGCATAGTATTGGAATATCAACTAGACTGTGAGCCAATGTGGGGTTTCTGACTGAGCAGTGGGAGAGCTACAGACTGAGCCAGATTGACAGCTATTTCATTGTGTCAGGAGATGAGGCAATATAATGTCGTAGTCATTGACAGTAGGCAATAATAGATTAGCAGAATCCTGACTGGTGCAGTGAGTGGGGTTATGTTAGTGACCAGTGATACCTGAGCAAGCTGTTGATGCTGCTGGTGCCTCTGTCCACACTGCGGAGCACCTCCCCTGTCTTCCTGCCCAGATGCCATCGTAGTGAGAGCGAGTGAAGGTGAGCAAAGAGGTGGATCTGCACCTCACGGTTGGTGAATTGCTGCACTTTGATCCATAGGAAGGAGCGCAGATTGTTTACAAAACCTGAGGAGCCTAAACCAAAACAAATCAGTTATCCGCAGCCTCTTTCAGGAAAAGCCTGCTGCTGCCCCACTCTCCTCCACAACCCTCAGCCTCTGTACGGCCAGGAGATCCCAACCTCTCATATCCTGTTTTCTATTCTCCTAGCTATTTCTGTGCTTTCTAATCTGATCCTTGTGTAATACCACACCAAAGTACAGTTATATGGCACCTTTCACGTAGAATATCGCGTGGGGGTGCTGCTACACAGCAAAATACAAGAACAACAACAAAATTACACTGTGCCAAAGTGCTGAAAATACAGAGCTGTTGGGAACAATATTGGATGCTGTGGCAACTGATTGGTGTAAAGGTAATCCAAACCAAAACCTGTGTGATATTGAAGTCTATTGTGTATCAGCCTGGCTCAGTGGTACCACTCGCACCACTGAGTCAGAAGGTTGTGGGTTCAAGCTCCATGTTGGGACTTGAAGTCACGTAGTCTAAGTTTACACTCCAATGCAGTCACTCCACTGCCAAATGCAAGGATTATTATGTTATTACAATTTAAATCACTCCATAGTGCCATAGTATCCACTGAGCTACATGATTTCAGGACTTGCTATTGAAGGAGCAACACACATATTTCCCAGTTACTGTGAAACCATTATTACGTTTGCTGAGGTTGCTTTTTATAGTCAACATTCAGGTGATTCTCAGGACAATTTGTGAGACAAACATGTGTAATTTCTTACCTGCACCACCTCCCTGTAGGAACTTGAGAAAGACGTACATACAGACGGTCAGGGACAGTGTCTTCCAGCCAACTCTTGTACTCAGTTCATTTACTGTTTAAGAGAAGCACACAGGCAGCAGACATTAATATGGTGAACTGAGGTGCAATATACAAGCAGAACATGATTTAAGGGAGCAAATTAGCACTTGACAGAATATAATATCTAATACTCCTTCCATTTGATATTGCACTCATCGCGTCTTATCACTGCCAAACACTTACCTGAGTCAAGGGTCCTTCTGGCATGAAAAATGCAATATAAATGCAATTTGTTGTTGTGTATTATTACATAATGCAACATTAATCCTTAGTTAAGACAGTCCGTCTTTCCCTTTAAAGTTTGAGATAGGGAAACATGAAAGAACCATTTGTCATCTTATTAACAAAGAGCTGACACCACAGAGCACAGGTCCCAATGCTGCAGAGATCATTGCTGAGGTTTGCACCACACGTGTTTATGGTGCCTCATATCAAAGGACCAATTTCCTGAGTTGTGGCAAAGGGCTGGCTCTGTGCAAGAGGTCTGTCCTGTGTTGCGAGAAGGAAGATGTGAGGGAGAATTGGGGAGAGGGTGAGTATGTCAGCTAGGTGTCTGACTTTTATAGTTAGCCAAGCGTCTAACACATGTGGAAACTCATCACCCATCCTTAAGAATATCTAAAGGATATACTGTAAAGTGGATTGTGGCAAAATACAGCAGCCAGTTTGCGCACAGCAGTGTCCCAAAAACAGCTATGGAATAAGTGACCAATTTTATTTGGAGGATTGTTGACCAGGACACCCGGGGAAAACCTCCTTCTGTTTTTGAAAAGTGCCATAGGATCTTTAATGTCCACCTGAACAGCTGGGACCTCAGTTTCATGTCTCATCCAAAGGACAGTACCTCTGACAATGCAACACCCCCCCCCCCACCCCATATGGGAGTGTCAACTTAGGGATAGGGTGTGTGTTACTACGTGTTACTAAATTCTGGGGTGGGGTTCAAATCATAACTTTTTGAGTCAAAGGCAGGAATGCTATCACTGTGCCAGGCTGACACGTCATATGACACATAAGGCAGAAAAAAGTAGGGTGAAAGTGAGATAGCACTTGTCTAAATACCTTGCTTATATTTAGGAACGTTTCTGTGATTCTATGAACTGGAACAAATAAAATAAAGTTGTAACGTACCAATGTTCTTGTAATAGATGGGCACAAAGACATTGATGACTCTCTCTGCCCCCAGGAGAAGCAGGCACAGGAGGACAACACACTGCAGCAGCACATTCCCTCGGGGCCACATGTACGGCAAAAGCAGCCGGACCTTCTTCTGAAAATCCTTCCAAGTTGATTGATTCCTGTCATTCTGGTTTAATAGAGGCTGTAAGAAGAGAAACATGCTGGGACACAAAGCTTTACTTTTAAATAGAAATTAAATATATACAGGAGTAGCTTCATTCACAGATGAGGATGTGACCCCATTGTGAGTGTAGCCTCCCATACTATAAAATTAGGATAACCATGGCTTTGGCATTCACTGCTTTCTTTTAGTTCCAGCACAGCTCCCACAATAGCCATTTGCACTTGATATCGAAACCCTACACCCTGTCACTGGCAGCACACCTCGGGCTATATTAGTGTTGTTGAATGTGATCAGCTACGGTCAAGAGCTTACAATTGGCAAGTACTACTACTCTCACTTTCCTCTGTCAGTTTTGCTCGATTGCCTGCATCACTGATGTAATAAACATAAAGATTTAGGCTTAGATTAGAAAACAATTATTTTCATACCTCTGGCCACTTTCTGAACGGTGGGCTATCACCCATGCTGGTCTGAGTGAATCTGCTATTAGAGGGAAAGAGCTTTCTCTTCAGGACAATGATAGATTTTTCTTCTCTGCTCGGTGGTTTCTGATGAACTGAGTTCTTTGTCACCAGAAATGGGAATGTGCAGTTGGGAGATGAAAGTTGCTGACATGGTTACAGTGTAATATAATGCAGTATGTACAATGCCACAGGTTTTTTTTCACCAAATTGACAGAAACAGTATTGCGTCACTCCAACTCTGGTGGTTTTACATTCTGAACGTGCAGTTGTTTGGAAATGAGTCAGGAAACATCTCCATTACTATTTCACTTAATGCTCGTGTAAGATTGCTCAGCAGGAATGAAGGTACATTCACAAACCTCACTGTATTCGATGTCTCGTTCATCCTCATTTATCAGCAGCATATACGGCCTTCGAGGTAGACCAGGTGCTTTTAATCCCAAGGTGAAGAGCAGAAATGTACAGATGTATCGCACTAGCCACAAGCCAAACTGCACCTTGGAGCAAAGACATACAGGTTGGCATTACAGCACAGAACTACCATAAATCTGCTCTATAGGATTTAAGTTACCAGCATCTCACTGAAGGCACAGGGGGCATAATGAGACTTTCAATCCTTCATCCCAGACACTTCCTTTCCTCCACCCTTTCTGATCCCAACCGCCAGCTCCATCTAACCCCATCTTTGATGAGCGAGTGTTCAGCCAATCTGCCCCCGCTCTCTGGAACTTCATTCCAGAAACGTTCCTCCTTGCCCTCTCTATCTCAACCTTCACAAGATTCAACCATGCTTTCAGAGACCTATCCCCTTCCCTTGAGCTCGGACTCCCAGTCAGTTATGTGAAGCACTTGGACATGTCGTCCTAAAGTAATAGGTGCTAAATGTAAATAATTTTTGTTTGAGCAATGTTGCTGGGTGCAAAATTGGCCACTGCATTCTCCTACAAATCCATACTTACAATTAAAACAACAATAACTTGCATTTATATGGTACATTTATAGGGGGGCAATGTGGCAGAGGTGGAGGAAAGCAATCCTCATCAGGGTCTGAATGTGGGGAAGGAAGCACAGCTGGGGAGAAAGTCAGAGACCAAGGTTTTGTGCAGATTGGGTACTTTTGAGAGAAAGGCCGAGGAGATCAGAGATAATACATTAATGGGAGCCAAGGAGGATGGCTTCTCTCTTATCCATATTTAATTGCAGAATTGATGCTCATCCAGGGCTTGATAAATAATAAACCTTATATTTGATATATAAGATATAGAGCCTTATCATATAGTCGAAAGGTCTCAAAGCGCTTCATTCAATATACTGTAAAGTGGAGTGACTGTTTTTTGTGAGCGAAATGTCAGACAAACTGCTGCTTTTCGCCTATAAACAGAGGTCAAATATGGCAACTAATTTGTACACAATAATGTCGCATGAACAACCATGAAGTGATTGACCGATTTTATCTGGAGGTTGCTGACCACGATACCGGGAAAAACTCGCTTATTTTGGTAATGGTTCTATTGTTATCTTTAACGTCCACTTGAACACTCCGTTCCACCCTCAGTGGCCGTGCCTTCAGCCACTATGCCCCGAGGCTCTGGAATTCCCTTCCTCACTACCTTCGCCTTGCCTCCTCTTTTCTCAACTTCAGGACCCAGCTGAAGACCTTTCTCTTCGACTGCGCCTTTGGTCACCTTTCTACCCCTGCCCCTGGCTCGGTCCCGGGATCCACTATTGTGAAGCGCTCTGAGACGCCTTCCAACGTGGAGAGCGCTATATAAATCGAAGTTGTTGTTGTTGTTGAACAGACATCTATCTCATCCAAAGGATGGCATCTCCAAAATTGCAACAACCCACCCCATCTCGGCCCTACACTGGAAGTTACAGTCAGTCTAGACTGTGAATTCAAAGTCCCAATTTGGGGCTTGAACCTGCAAATATTGGAGGTCCAGCCTTCCTGCATCCACCTTCTGGAACTCCCAGCGAAGGTGCAACCCTTGATTGTCTAATGCCTTAGGACATCCTCCTGAGGTGAAAGGCATTGTACATGTACTATGTAAATGCCATTTTGTTTTTGTTGTTGCTTCTGGAGAGAGGATTGAGGCACATGAGGAGAATTTTGAGACTATGAAGACTGGGATTATTGGGTGCAATAGCTTTCTTATCCTAAAATCATTGCATTCTGAGTGTTACCAAAATGTTCATACTATACTAAGAGCAAACGTTAGCTAAAATTAAAGCAGTGGCATAAATATTAAGTTTTTAAGTAGCAGCTGGGAAAGCAATGAGTTTAACACTACTCTGAGTGACTCAACAAAACTGGTTCCATGACTCAGCAGAAAATGAAACGCTATCTCACTCAATAAACACCTCCCAAAACAGCCAAGACGTGTTAAGACTCCCTCCCGACGTGAAAGGCACTCTATAAATGTAATTTTATTGTTGTTAAGTCATTGCGCATGCAAGGCAATTCATTATATAGCCTCTCCACCCACTCACAAACATACAAACTCATTGGCACAAGGGTAATGAATTGCATAACTAACCATTCATTAACACAAGAAAGTACTAAATTACATAAACTCCCTGATAAAAACAGCTCAATGTTATAATTATAATAATCGTTGGATTTGATACAGTGCTTTTCATGTCTTCTAGACGTCTCAAAGCGCTTCACAGAATGTACTGTAAAGTGAATTGACTGGGCAAAACGTGGCAGCCAATAGTGCACAGCAGTGACCCGCAAATAGTTGTGGATTGAAGTGACCAATATTATTATTGATTTTTTTTCTTGAGGGATTATTATCAGGCATCTAGAGTAAGGAAATTTGTGCAAGGTCTTGCCCTGCTTGGAATCAAACTCAAGTCTCTAACCACTGAGCTACAGGACTCCAGAAAATTGTACCAGATGCATAATCCTTGCATTTGATACAGCGCCTTTCGTGACAGGAGGTCGCCTTAAAATGTTTCACAGGATTTATTGTCAATGGGTAAAGGCTGTGTATTTGGTCGGCGAACTTAGTTAGCAATTGTTATGATGGAGGGCAGTAGAAATGATATTCTGGAAGATAACATCAGATGAGCCAAAAAGGCCTTCTTCGTGACTACAGAATAGAGTTACAAAGGAGTTACCATAAACCTTCATAACATTGAAGTATGGTATGAACGTTTTGGTAACACTTCATAATGGAATGATTTTAGGAACAGGAAAGACACTGCGCCCAATAACCTTTCTTCATAGTCTCAAAATTCTCCTTGTGTGCCTCAATCCTGGAGAGTCACATTCAAACATTATAGCACAATTCAGTCACCCAGAACCTACCTTTTGGTGTTTGCTGTCCATTGACCACCACCACAACGGACTTCCCCATGATATGAATGCCAGGTTCTCAGCTGCAAAAGCCAGTGACCAGAAGAATAACAGGATTGCACTGTGGCCATGTGTTCTGTCCTGCACCAACACTTTAGTGCGCTCTAAATGCAGCAAACCGATGGCACATGTCCACCCAATGATAGATAAACACGAGTAGACAATCATGTATCCATGCAGTACACCTAAGCCGAAGATTTGCCAAAGAATATATGTCCCAAACTGTAGGATTAGGAGCAGTGAGAACAACAACTGCATCAGGTAGAGTCGAGAGCGAGGTACATATTTTGGCTCCATTGTAGTACCATACACATTATAACAAGCGCATTGTAATGCACCAAGAAGGAAGCTGACACTCAAAAGTACTGTTGGAACAAAAGTAAAATAGAAACATGGGGAAAGTCCTTGCTGTGTCCATACTTCCGATAAGGATGCGTTACCTTCACAGTAACCTTCAAGATAAGCCATTTTGAAGAACAAACAGCTGCAAAACAAAATTAAACAGTACACACTTTTAAATAAGGTAAACGAGACAAACAATTTCAACTGATCAGCAAGACAGTAAGGAATTATTCAATGAGAGCTCTATAAGATAAATTGTTGTTGGACCACACTTGTCATCAACTGTAGTAATTACTTAGCAATATGTTCACCAGTATTCATAACTTCTTAAATTGCTCCTATTGTTCATCTAGATACTGGGGAAACTTGGATTTATATAGCACACTTCACACGGGTAGCATCCTGGAATGCTTCCCCAATCGTCTCATTCTGTTTTGTATATTTCTATCATCTTCAAAATGCTCCATTTGGCTCCCTGTTGCCCTAGTTAATAAAGGATCATTATCCTGACCTTCAAATCCATTTGCTTCACACTGACACCATCTGTAACTTCCCCCAGCCCCAATGCACCCCCTTTCATTCCCCCCACCTCCCCTGTCCCCAGCTCAAGTCTGAAACAGTGACTTTCCAGCGCCTTGGGACGTCCTTCTGATGTGAAAGGCTGTTTATACAAGTATCATTTTGTTGTTGTTGTTGTTCACTCTGCACACCTGGGCCTCCTGCACACTCCTCACTCGCTGAGCTTTCAGCCACTGCACCCCAACTCTCTGACCACACCGCCCCCAGCACCCTCACAGAGTTCCCACCCCCCAACCCACCCCCCAACCCACCACACACAAAGCCCTCCCAGCCCATCCCTCAGCCCGTGCCCCCCGTATCTGTAAAGCCCTCATTCAAAACGCCTGTCACTGTTGCACAACCCACAGCTTTACCTCGTCAAACAGGCTTCCCCGGTAGCCGACTGCAGCCGCCCAGAGCGGAGTCTGAACACGATCAGCGTAAACAGCCGATAAGATTTAAAGTGGGTTGAGACGACACTCGGTAATCCACACCCAGCCTGGCTCGCCACCTGCTGGGTCCTAGAGGCCGCCGCCTCTGATTAAATAATCCTGATCGCCAAATCCTAGTTTAGTTCTGGGCCCAACTGTCTGTTATTGTGTCTTAGCGGCTGTGGGGTATAATGATATATCTCACATCAAAACGTGGGTAAAATGCATTACAAAGGGCTCTGGCAACGTTCTTGCAGTAGTTCTCATATGCACCAGACCAAACACTGCTTTACAACAACAAAATTGCACTTGTATAGCGCCTTTCAAAATTACATCTAGAGAGTGCCTTTCAGGTTGGGAGGATGTCTCAAGGCAATGAACAGTCGGGTATTGGGACCCAAGCAAGGGGGAGGGGCAGGGTAAGGGGGAGGGAGGCAGAGAGGGGGGAGGGCAGCAGAAGGCACCATCGAAAAGGAGGGAGACGAGGGAGGAAGCAAGGCGAAGGAACTGTGGGTTGGAGTTCCAGAGTGTGGGGGCAGAGCCCAGCCACTGAGCAGACCGGAGCTCACTGAGGGGGCAGGCAGGTTGGTAGGGAATCAGCAGGTCAGAAGTAGGAGGGGACAACAATAACAAAATGACATTTGTATAGCGCCTTTCACGTCAGGAGGGTGTCCCAAGGTGTTGGGACAGTCAGTATTTCTGACCCGGGCTGGGGTCGGGATCGGAGAGGGGATTTGGAGTGACCGATGGGACCATCAAGGCCGTGGATAGCCTTAAAAGTGACGAGGGTCTTGAATTTGATTAAGGCTTCACTTGGACAGCCACATCAACCCAATGGTTACAAAGTAGAGCAGGGTTTACCCACTCTAGGAATGAGCAATAACTGCTGACACTGCCAGGGTCTCCATATCCAAGAAATGTGTGGAATAGAAAGTCAGCAAAATAGAAAAAGCAATCAAAACAATAATGATAGCGCCTTATCACGCAATCAAAACACTTCACATAGCGCCTTATCACGTCTCCATTAACTTCCCTGCAATATCCTGAAAAGAGAATTAACTGTATATTTTGTGGGCAAAGCTTGGCAGCCAATTGAGCACAGCAGCTTCCCACAAACAGTTATAGATTGAGTGACCACATTTTTAAAAACCCTAACCACTGACTTCCAGAAAAGCAATCTGCAAATTCACAAACAACTTACTGCCAGGTAAGCAGAGGCACATGGAGTAAGGAAATTTGCCCTTCAGGGATGCAACCCAGGTTCTCTGACTTACGAGGCGAGGGCTGTAACCACTGAGCTCCAGGACTCCACTAAATCATGTAGCAATAGCATGCAACTAAAAGCAAATCTGTTTATATGGAACCATCACTGAGGTGAGGTCAGGATGACTGAAGAAAAGATGGAAGAATAACTGAGGAGATGAACCCAAGGCTGAGGGATGGAGAGGAGCCACCTCTGAGCATCAAGTTATGCTTGAGAGTTGGAGGAGAGCAATGACTGAGACGATACAGCCATTACCGAAACACTCAGAGCCACCACAGCTGAGAGATTTGACGTCGCCACAGCTGAGGGTGTGAGGCTGAGGAACTGAGGGTTTCTCCGGCCAGTGGCGGGGAGGCGCCAGGTCACGTGCTGAGCACGCACTGCCTCGCGTTGCAATGACCGTTGGCTGCGCGCGCCGTCTGACCGCGTGTTTTCGGTCGAATCGCACTGTAACGGTCGTCAGCACTGCCCCCCACCCCGACATCCCGGCTCCGACACCGGCACCCTGAACCCCACACCCGACTCCTTGACACCGACACCCTGGACACTGACAGCCACATCCTGGACACTCGCCGCCCGGCCGGTAACACCCAGCTTCCTCTTCATTATTTGTAGTAAATTAGAGAGGAAGAAATGGCGACGGCGAGAGCTCCCGAGCGCGGCAACATGCACTCGACATGTGCGAGGCCCGTGGCTACTCACCCTGACAAGTGCGGGGAACTGGTAGAGCGGGAACTGCACGATGGGCTGGAGGATGGCAAGGAACGCTTTAAAGACCTGAATGATCGCTTCGCAAAGTACATCAACAACACCATCCTCAGTCTGATGCGCAAAAACAAGGAGCTGCTGTCCGAGCTCAAACTGGCCGAGAAAGAGGAGAGCAGTCGTGTCGAAGCCATATTCCTGAGAGCTCGCTGCGACCTGAAGATAAAGGTGGACGAACACCAGAAAGAACTGGCTGCCCTGAAGTCAGAAAAGGACAAGTACAAAAAGAGGTGCTTTCATTCAGCCTGAAGTTCAGAGTAAAATTTCTGCAAATCGTCGCGATGCACATCTGATTGCGGACAGAACCGCCTGTTTACAACATTTTGTTATGAATATAAGATTATGAGAAATTTGGATTGAAATTCACGAACAAGCGGTCATATCTTGAAATTAGGACATCAAAAAAAAATGATACATAGGGAATATCCTTAGCAAAAAGGTGATAGATATGTTGAACAACTTATGCACGGGTGGTGGTGGTTGAACACAAAATAGTAATGGTTTCAAAAAGTAACGCGACAATTTTTCTACGAACTAAAAAAACTTCTGGGTTAGTGATGTGCAATTTGAAGGAGTTGTTTTAGTATTCTAAATTTATCAATTGGCCATTTCTGCCTCAAATTACTATTGTATCCTGTTTGTGAATATTTGGGAGACGCTTTAGATTTGGAGTTATGGAGATCGTGAAATTGAAGGTGGGTGGTGATGAGACAAGGTCAGCATTAATCAAGGAGGAAAGTCTTTGAATATTATCAAAATTGTTCTGCGAAAACAAGTAGCTGATGAGGAAAATGTGCACAGAAGTACCAAACTTGTGGTGTCTTACAACAAATAGTTAAAGGATATATAATTGATGAGATCCTTTATATATTAATTATTTATCTCCCTCCTACCCCACGTTCGGTGCTTCGTGTTCAGTATCATCTATGTGAAATGTGAATCTATATGATACACTATATAAATGCAAGTTGTTATTGAGGCATAGAAGACAAACTTGGCAAACAAAGAGGCAACGTTGAACTTATATAACAATAACTTGGATTTATGTAGTGTCTGCCACATAAGATGATATCTTGGTGTACTTCATAGTGGCAGGTTGGACTCCCAGCAAGGGAGAAGTGGGACGGGAGAGGTGACTATAGGAGCAGCTGAAGAGATTTTAACATGGGATTTAAAGATAGCTAGATAAGTTGGAGGAATAGAGATGTGAGTTATTGTGGTTAGCACATAATAACTGAAGGCTTAGCCATTGATGCAGACGAGGCAGCAAGGGATGCATAGAAGGTCTGTTGAACAACAAAAAATATTTATATATAGTACCTTTCACATCAGAAGAACATCCCAAAGCATTGAGTTCGGGCAAAGGGTTGTAGATCTGAAACGTTGACCTGCTTGACCTGCTGAGTTTCCCCAGCGCTTTTGTTTTTATCCCAAAGCATTGGACCTAAGATGGAGTTTACACCCAAAATGAAGCAGTAACTGTGCAGGGCCTTGGGACATCCTCCTGACGTGAAAGGTGCTATACAAATGTAATTTTGTTGTTGTTGTTTGGAATCAGGATGGGTAGCAGGGAGAGTGGCCGATAGCATGATCAAAGCGAAGTCTTGAAACAGACTTTGAAGGAAGCAAGGGAGAGGGTTAGGGAGAGGTGGAGGGATTCCGGGATGGAGTTCCAGAGAGTGGGGGCAGAAAAGCTGAAGACTCAATCACCAACTGTAGGACGGGCAGCGTAGGGGACATAAGAGTTGACCAGTATCCGCTGAGCAAAGGGAGTGGACAGGTTGGTTTGGTGGTAATAAGGAAAGTTTAAAAATAGAAAAAAGGGCCAAATGCTTTCCTACTTTGTCGTCTACTTCTGTAGATCGTTTGAATTGTTTGAAGAGAATACGATAAACCCAGAAAGAATGCAGATATAAAATGCAGATATAAAAATATTTCTGAAATAGGATTTGAGAAGTTAGTTTCAATGGCACAGCGAAATGTGTTCAATGTCTTATTATTTATGCTAATACAGTAAAAGCCCGTTTATCCGGCACCCGCGGGATCTGGCCAATGCCGGTTAAAGCGCCTGCCGGATATTTGGGTGGCTCGCGGCTGAAAACCCCCGCAAAAAATTAAAGTTCTTTTAACACACACCATGCACACCAGATTAAATAATAACAGAAAATAACAGAATATTGTATTGGTACTTGTTGTTAAAACTACTCTGTTGCGCTTCTCACCTTTAGTGATTGAGGTTTACAGTCCAGTGATTCTTTTTTAAATGGAGGACGCCAAGCAGGTGAAAAAAAACGGAGGTGCGATTTTAAAGTTGCGCGACTTTACTAGCGGCAAGCCTATAACCCTAGCGGCAAACCCAAATACTGCACCTGTGCGACAATGCGGGTTATCGGCTAGCGTTATCGGCTTGCCGCTCGTATGGCTTTAAAATTGTGCTCCGTTTTTTTCACCCGCTTGGCATGCTCCATTTTAAAAAGAATCACTGGACTATAAACCTCAACCACAGCATCATGGCTTCAAGCGCAGCATCTACCAGCAAAGGTGAGAAGCGCAAGAGAGTAGTTTTAGCAATAAGTACCAATACAATATTCTGTTATTATGTTATGATTTATGCATTTACAAATGCTCCACCACTATTATTCCGAATAAGTTCCGGTTTATCGAATGGGGACTTTTTGGGGGGGCATGTCGGTTATATGGAAGTGCCTGTTCATCGAGTGCACGGATAAACAGGCTTCTACTGTACTTTGTTATTTGAAATGTGACAGTGACTTTCATTATTTTTAAAAGTAACTTTGGTCACGAAATACACAGTCAATCCACTTTACAGTATATCCTGTGAAATGCTTTTAGACTCCTCAAGGACTTGATAAGGCACTATATCAAATGCAAAGATCATTATTAATACTAGTAACTTGATGCAATGGCATTGGTATGTCTGGTAACTGCAGTACCGTGCAAATCTGAGGTGGTGACTGACTTTTTTGCTGCACATTGGAACTTCAGTGTATACTCAGAGATTTGGATATATTATAAGACAAGTTCAGCCATTTAAAATAACAAAATGAACATAAAAAGGGCTGTGAAACAAGTGTCAAGAATAGCCAGTTCTTAATTCACGCTTTTCGTTACAGACTAGAAAAAGACATTCAACAAAGAAAGGAATCTGAGAAAGATTTCGAAGAGTTAAAAAAGGCAAGTATATTTCTTAACCTGATGTACCAACCATTTTTCATGGTCAATAAATATATTCACATAGCATAGAATGAGACCTCAGATATCTAAAAGGAAATGACTGACATTAGAGTCTTAACTATGATATTAACAAAGTGTATTCATGGATTAAATACAATTTGTTTTAAGATTCGCAGTTTGGGAGAATGCCCAGATCCCAAATTAGACAGGTGCAAATAAAAGGATGATGAGCAAAACAAGTCCTAGGGCCACTGTTGGGTTGCATCCCAGAATGTGAGGAAAATCATGAGGAGATAGTAGTCTCTAGATTTTCCAAAAGTCCTTCGGGACTAGTTAGGTACCAGAGGATTAGAGGATATCTTAGATGGTGCCAGTATTCAAGAAGGGTGCTAAAAATAAGCTTTGGAACTGTAATAATAATAATAATCCTTGCTTTTTTTGATATAGCACTTTTCACGTCTTCTAGATACTTCACAGAATATAAAGTGAATTGACTATATTTGTGGGTGAAACGTGGCAGCCAATTGCACACAACAGTGTCCCACAAACAGCCATGGATTGAAATGACCAATTTATTGTAGCTTTTTTAGGCCAGTTAGCCATACATCCAGGTGTGGAGGCAAAAGCAAAAGACTAAATTAGCAATCACAGTACTTAGATAGGCATGAGTTAATCAGGGACAGTCAGCAAGGATTTGCAATGGGAAGATCTTGTTTGATCAATTTAATAAAGTTCTTTGAAGTAGTAACTGAAGGTTTAGGACAGGGCAGTGCTCTGGATGTTGTGTATGTGGATTTCCAGAAGGCATTTGATAAGGTGATACGTGGAATATTGCTGGACAATCTCAGGGTATGTGGATAGGTCAAAAAAGTTAATGGAAAATCATAGGTGGAATCTTGGGTTCTCCTACAAAAATAGTTACTTCACTTTATGATCCTGAGAAGCAGTTTGAGATGGTCGATGATGTGGTAAGGCAATATATCAAATGGAAGGATTATTATTATGAAATGAACTGGTGGTCAATCCAGAACCTATAATGGCTTTGAAAAGGGAATCAGGCTACCTTATTAATAATAATAATAAGTTGATCACTCAATCCACGACTGTTTGTGGGATACTGCTATGCAGAATTGGCTACCGTGTTTTACCCATAAATATACAGTCAATTCACTTTACAGTATATTCTTTGAAGTGCTTTGAGACGTCTACAAGATGTGAAAAGCGCTATAACAAATGAAAGAATTATTATTATTTCTGCTAAAATTAGCGTATGTGCCTAAAATGGTGTCGCCCGTGGTTAGTGATTTCTATTGGATAACATAGAATAATAGAATCATAGAATTTTACGGCACAAAAGGAGGCCATTCGGCCCATCTAGTCTGTGCCGGCTCTTTGAAAAGAGAAACTCAATCCCACTGTCCAGCGCTCTCCGCATAACATAACATTGACCTAGTTTGTTATCAAAGGAGTAAAGTTTATTTCAAAAACAAAGGAAAAAAGTTTACTGTATTACAATTTTCACTGATACCCCTATTGACTAAGTCAAATTAAATTTGCAGAAGAGTGATGAAACCAGTGTAGCACTAGATAAACTTCAGCGTAAAGTTCGCCTGATGGAAATACAGCTCTTACAACTGGAAGAAATACGTGAACAAGTGAGTACAGTAGCTAAAGTGCTGCATCTAAATCTGTTTTGTTACAATGATCTAGTTAATGCTAATAAGTCTTCAAAATATCAGCAATTTACATATATTTAGCATTTCACATAGCTGATTGTGGGTCCGAGGAGGGAAACTGAGAGTAGCTGAAAGATAGATCTTAAAATGGGGTTTGAAGGCATGGAGGAAGGTGATAGTGTTCCAGAGAGTGGAAGCAGAATGGCTCAAATCTCACCTACCAATGATGGGGAGAATCAGGTGGTGAACATGCAGCAGATTGGTGCAGCAGCATGATCAGTACCTGAGTTGAGAAGACACTTAGCCAGGAGCTAAGCAGGAGAGCCCCAGTATTGTTGACCTTCAACGGAAGAAAGTTAGAGCTCATGCAGAGCTTGATGTCTGAAAGGTAATTGGTCAGAACAGATTGGTCCTGGAATGAAGGGTAACAGAAGCAGAGCAAGAGTTGAGTGTCAAAACAGCATACAGGTTTTGAGGAACTCTGTGTGACTAGGGGAGAGAATGGATCAAAGGAATAAAATACAAAGAGAAAGGTGTTGTGTTCACCTTAGAAACACAAATAACTATCCTTCAGGCTTCATTTCATTTGGGAGCTATGAGTGCCCTGGTCAAGTCTTTTTAAATGCCATATATTTTGATCCATATTTTTTTCACAGATGAATTTAACATAATTCATCTTCCCATTCAAACTGTCTTTTATAGGAGCGTGTTTACTGGCAGAAGAAAGTCGACCACATACAACATCTTGAACAGGCAGATCAAATCAAATCAGAACTGGAACAGGCGTTGAAAGAGATTCATTGTGAATATGAACAGCTCGCTAAAAGGAATAAAGAGGATATGGAAAGATACAAGCAGAAGGTACACAGAAAAGCCATGACCATTGTAGATATTTAGTTGAGAATTTAGAAATGAATCCTGGTTTATAAAAATAAGTATGCAATGTAAAAATCAAAGAGTTAATGCTAAACTAATATAAATTGTTTGATAGACTGCAGTTAGAATATTATATTCAGTTTTGGCCTTCCACTTTAGGAAGGACATCAAGGTTATGTAGAGACGGTGCCGAGGAGATATACTGGGATAATGTTGGGGATATTATGGTTTGGCCTATCAACAGAGACTGAAGTAACTAGGACTCTTTGTTAGAACAAAGAAAATTATTCTTTTAATTTATGTTTTATTCATAGTTTGAAGAGGCAAGTAATATTTCATTGCAAAATGCTAGGAAGGAATTGGAATCCTATCGCAAAGAATTGAATGAATTAAAATTGAAAGTGAGTATCGAGCTACTTGTCCATTAGTAAAGTGCCTCTCAGTGATCTTCTCAATAACATCAGTTACCCCAAATCCAACTACAGAACCCTTCCTATCCTCAGATACCCCCAAACCTACCTTGTTTCCATGTTTTTGTTTATAGCCCTGCTACCCACTACTTCTCACCTTGCTACAGTTTTAAACAGTCTCCTCAGAGCACTCTGATATCCTTTCCATTGTGAAAGATGCTTTAGAAGTTCACATTGTTGCTATTTTAGTGACATAGGCTGTTTAACGTGTACCTGAGGCAACTTCCCATCCAAAGGACAGCGCATCGAACAATCTAGCTGATCTATAAAAGACCACTAAATGCTAAATACTGCACTCTTGTATATATGTGTAACTGATCTATGAAATCATTTTCTTTCGAAAATAAGGATGAATTAATGAGGAATGCACTGCTAGATAAGGAAAGAGATATGAACAAGTGCAGGGATGCCAGTAAAGCAATGGAAAAGAAGATTGTGATTCATACAAATGAATATCACGAACTTCTCAATGTAAAGACTCAACTTGAGCAGGAGATTGCTGCTTACAAAAATCTCCTGAATCAGGTAGAGAAGAAAGCAAGGTTAGTACTTTGTAAATAAGGCTAATAGATAAAGTACAACAATAACTTACATTTATACAGCACTATTCATGTTGGGAGGATATCTCAAAACGCTTCCCACAACTGACTAGAAACCTGAGCAGGGGGTGGGGGAATTGAGGAGATTGGGGGGGGTGGTGGGGGTTGTAGAGGCGAGCAAATGCGTGGTTGAAAAATAAAGTTTTTTGAGGTTAATTTAGATATTAGACGAACAATGATCAAAGTCCAACTAGTTCGCCCTCCACCTTCCTGGTTGTCGCATGTGCATATGTCCCAAATTACTTATGTACTGTGTACTATGTACTATATCCCATAATGTTATTTTCTAAAAGAAAACGATCTAATCTGTGTTTGAAAGAATTCAACCACCTCCCTAAAGAGCTTGTTCCATGGGTTGAATTTTGCTCACTGAATTAATGTTTGTATAGATTCGTTCTGAATTTACTCCTGTTAAATTGCAGACCTTGTCCTCTAGTTGTACAATCTGGACAAGTTGAAAAAGCCTGTCATAATCTATATTGTCTAGCCCTATAGAATCTTAAAGACAACAATCACGTTGCTTCTCAAACTTCATGAACATGCCCAATTTACTTAGTCGCTCCTAATTGTCCAGTCCCTCCATTCCCTCAATCATTTTGTTTGCCCTCCTCTGTATTTTCTCGATTTCTCCAATATCCTTCTTTTACTGTGGCGACAGGAACTGCACACAGTACTCCAATACGGTCGCCCCAATGATTTATACAGTGGGGCATGATTACTGCACTATTTTCACTTGCTATATTGATCTTTCGATACATCCAAACATCTGCTTTACTCACTGCAGATTTACTCACTGAGCATTGTTGGGAGAGCTTCAATTTATTGTCATTCAGGACCCCCAGGTCCTTCTCATTTTCCATACATATATTATTTTCCTGCTATTTAAATTAATATTCCCTTCCACGATATTTTTTGTTTCCTTTTGAAGTACATTAAATACATTTTAATGTACATTTTAATACATTAAAGTACATTTCTGTACATTAAATTTCTTCTGCCACCGATCTGCCTAATTCCCAAATATATTCAAATCCTCCTGCAATCTATCTTGTTCAGATTCATAATCTACTACCTTGGTCTAATCTGTAAATTTAGCCACTGTGCTCTGGACTCTTAGATCCAAATCATTTATGAAAATATTAAATAAAAGATGTCCGAAAACAAGACCCTTGTGGAATTCCACTCGTACCATTTTTCCAGTTTGATGACATTCCTTGTACCACCACCCTCTGCATATCCATTGTAATACAGTAAAACCTCAATAATCCGACATTCCGAAAGCCGACAACTCCCTAAAACCAGCAGTATTTCAAAATACAACAATGTTTCGGGGCCTAGTGGCTGAAAACGCGACCTCTAATGGTGGGGCAGAGGTTGCAAGGGACAAACAGGAGGTGCATTATTGCATGGATTAGACACCTAGGTGACCATATGCTGTTATAAAATGTAACTCTTCTGGGGGTAAATCCACCAGAAATTAATCCTACTAAACCAGTAATGTAATTATAATTTTGAAGTGACATTATTTTTACTGTTACTTTTTAGGGACTTTAATTCTCTATCTACCATTGACAAAGGTAAGTTTACTTAATGCTATCTGCCAATTCACCAAAAATATTTATACAGTAGAAGCCCATTTATCCGGCACCCGCAGGACCTGGTCAATGCTGGTTAAAGCGCCTGCCGGATATTTGGGTGGCCTGCGGCCGAAAACCCACCACAAAAAATTAAAGTTCTATTAACACACGCCATACACAGCAGACTAAATAATAACAGATAATAACAGAATATTGTATTGGTACTTAGTGCTAAAACTACTCTGTTGCGCTTCTCACCTTTACTGATTGAGGTTTACAGTCACCTGCGCAACAATACGGGTTATCGGCTCGCGTTATCGGCTTGCCGCTAATATGGCTTTAAAGTTGCGCTCCGTTTTTTTTCACCCACTTGGCATGCTCCATTTTAAAAAGAATCGCTGGACTATAAACCTCAACCGCAGCATCATGGCTTCAAGCACAGCATCTACCAGCAAAGGTGAGAAGCGCAAGAGAGTAGTTTTAACAATAAGTACCAATACAATATTCTGTTATTATTTATGCATTTACAAATGCTCCACTGCTATTGTTCCGGATAAGTTCTGGTTTATCGAATAGGGACTTTTCTTTTGGCGTGCCGGTTATACGGAAGTGCCGGTTCATCAAATCATGGATACACGGGCTTCTACTGTAACTTCAAATGTCTTGATTTTTCATCCTGTACTTGCTGTCTCCACATACACCATCATGTACATTAATGACCAGGGCTTTCAGAACACAACAACTTTGATTTATATAGCGCCCTCCACGCCGGACGGCGTCTCAGAGTGCTTCACAATAGCAGATCCCGTTACTGAACCAGGGGCAGGGGTAGAAAGGTGACCAAAGGTGCGGTCAAAGAGAAAGGTCTTTAGCTGTGACCTGAAGCTGGGAAGAGAGGGGACAAGGCAAAGTGAGTGAGGAAGGGAGTTCCAGAGCTTCGGGGTGTAGTGTCTGAAGGCACGGCTGCCGAGAGTGGAGTGGAAGATTCGGGGGACATGGAGGAGGCCGGTGGAGCGAAGGCAGCGGGTGCTGGTTTGGGGAGGGAGATCAGAGAGGTAGGGGGGGGTGCAACACCTGAGCAGCAGCATCTTTACTAATACAGACAAATTGCTTGTCTGTCTTTCTGAAGGGGTGAGTCTTTGGGATAAAAATTTAATTTCGGCTTGGAGGCACAACTATTGTATCTGACACCAGAGGGACAGGATCACATAGATGATATAATCGACATTTTCTTCAACAAATGAATTGAAAATTATATTATTCTTGTGCTTCCCACACTCCCCCACTGATCTGAAGGCTGGCTGACTTTTGGTATGTGAAGGATACATTTAAGTATGTAAATCATTCTTTTCTTTTCCCCTAAAAATCACAGGAGCAATTCATGACAAATGTTATGGTCTAGAAACTAAATCCAGGATACAAGGTAATTTTGGAACTGAGAATGTGCTTTATTACCAAATGTTTGTTTATATATCAGTAATTATGAACTTTTAACATTCTGAATCGGTGGATGGTTCAATGTCTCACCTGAAGGACGGGACATCTGACAGTGCTCCCCCACTGGAGTGTCAGGCTAGACTGTGAGCTCAAGTCCTGATGTATGGCTTGAATGCACAATCATTTGATCATAAAGCAAAAAAAATTCTGATGTTTGAGTTTTCCATGATGAATAATGGTTATGTTTTAGGTTCTGAACCTGCAGAAGCTCATGAAACATGCATTCTTTCTTCATCTGATGAGGATAAGGAATCCGAGGTGAGATTACTGCTAGTCAATAAGCATGATAATTCTGTGCAATAGAATTTTATGTCTACAAACAGTACTAAATATCCTGCTGAGTTGTAGTGGTGCTGTAATACAGCGAAAGCATTGGCTCATCCATCTGCCAGACAATTTACATAATTTTTCATTGTTAGCTGGACTAAACTCCTCCAATGTGTTGACTGCAATTTTAAACACAAATATTTTTAAAGAATGCAAAGCATCCCTTTGGTACAAACCTATTACACTATAAATAAATCAGAAGTAGAGCAATTTTATTTATTCTAAAATATGAATCTGGCAGTGCTTCAAAACACCAGAGCTGTGAGAGCCCAAATGTCTGCCATCTGGGTCATTGCCAATATTATTTCCTGCGCACCGATAGCCTTTCAAAGCGTTGATACACCTGGCTGTCTTTCTTTGCACATGTGCAGTGAATGGAGAAGCACTGATTGACAAGTACGCCCAGTTATGGGGTTGGTTGGAATTCTATGGACCCCGACCCTGGTATTACACCTGGGCTCTACTGTAGTTACACTGTGAGGAAATAAGCAACTTGTTTTAATTAATTACTGAGTAATTTGCATGATAAGCCCATTACTGCCTCACATCAGGACTTGGAACAGAGTTGACAGAAATCAAAAAGATGTTTCTCTTGGTGTTCTGGACAACAAGCTTCCGGATTAATCGGTCATTCATTTAATGAATTGTGTATGAGATCTTGCTGTGTTCAAAATAGTTACCGTACATAAACAGTAACTACAATTGACATCAATTTGTGATGTCCTGTAGCTTACTGGTTAAAGCACTCAACTTGCAAGCGAGAGGACCTGGGTTTGATTCCCACAACGGTGGAATGGAGGATTCAGGGGACAAGGAGGAGGCCAGACCCGGTAGAGCAAAGGCAACATGTTCTGTTGTGCGGAGAGATGAGGTAGAGGGGTGCAGAGAAGTTGAGGGATTTTAAAACAAGAGGGAAGATCTTGAAATTGATCCACTCCGAGACAGGGAGCCAGTGAAGACTGGCAAGGACGGGTAATCGGGGAGCGAAGTTTGGTACGGGTGAGAACGCGGGCGGCAGAAGGTAGCTGTAAAGATGTTCGAGCCACAGTTGGTGGTGAACCATCAGGCCGGTTTTCTGCCACCTGCTCAAGGAGTCGGGTTTAGGTTTTTAGGGAGCGGATGACTCTCAAGGGATGTCACAAGTCACTGGACAGTCATTGTTTCAGACCCGAGCTGGGGACAGGGAGGGTAGAGGGAAAGGGAGGGATTTGGAGTCGCCAATGAGGCCGTCGAAGAGGAGGGTCTTTGAGATGTCAAAAAGATGTGAAAAGCGCTATATCAAATGCTAAGGATTATAATAATCAAACATATTTGTTTTTGTTCTTTGCAGGAAAATGAAGATTTGTGTGCCCTAGACCAAGACTAGTGCCGAGGAATATAGAACAACAAATGGGAAGCTAGTCAAGGCTTCTATACACTCTCAACTACAAAATATGACTAGTGCATTAACAAGTTCATGTTCAGAACCTTGTACACATTACTAGCAAATCCTTTTTAGCTGTGTTGGATTCATCCAATAAACACCGTTATTTACTACCAAATCTGATACCAGGCAGTCATTTTTATGTGCTAATCCTACATCAAATATATTTATGATTTTAAACTTTTGCTGGAAGATAAGATTATAATAAAATAACGATCCTGGCATTTGATAGATCAACTCACACCTCACAATCCCCCCCGACCCTCACACAGCGCTCCCACCCTGTGGCCTCCTGACATAGCGCCCCCCTGTGGCCTGGAGCTCACTCACTGGTCCCGCGCATGCTCAGTGGATTCGCCTCGGGGTAGGTAAATTTTTTTGTGCTAGAAAAGGAGCAAAGTGTTGGCGGCGGCTGGTGGTGAAGCCTTGATTGAGGCTGAGGGACCTATTCCCCGCTGAGGGTCTGGTTTTTGCTCTCGAGTGAGTGTTTCTCGGTGGCTCAGGTTAGTGCCGGCCCTCACGCGAGGCTCGGCCCGGCTCGGCCCGGACACAAAGGTTAGGATATAACCGCTGGGCCTAAGGGAGGCCGAGGCCTGACACCAACTACAACTCGGATTAACTGGGACTTTAGCTTCGGACCAGAAACGGGGCAAATTGTCCCAAACTCCCGTTTGCTGCAACAGTGAGGGCGCCAGGCGGTAATCGTGGAGTTGATGTTTGATTGTAGAGCTGAAGTGACCAGAGTCAGAAATAACAGGTTCGTCCTCAGCCTTCCTTGTTCACTCTTGTAAATAAATATGTACAGTATTTAAACTCCAGAGCCAAGAGCAGCGCAATAACATTCAGATTATACCCGTGTCTCAATTAGGGCTGCCTTGGTCAAGCAACTCTACAATCCCTCACTCCGGCCTGGTTTCTTGAGTCTTCCCTACGTCTTCCATCTTGGGTCTCTCTCCACTGTCTGTCACTTCTTCAATAATGTGCAGATAATTTATGAGTCTGTAGTCTTTAATTCCTTCATATATAGTCTTTTAGAGTCCTGTTTTCATCAGCTTCTGCAGAGCTCTTTTGTTCACATTTCTCCCTCTGTTAATTTTCTCATTCTGCCATCTTTTCTCAATTCAAGTCCGAATCAACCTGAGTCTGTGATTTACTATGTGCTTTGAGGTATTAGATGCCAGTCATTTCTCCTTTCTTGGATGAGGTTGAGCAGAGCAGCCTCCAATTATGTGTCATCTTTGTTTGTCAGCCTCGCACAGTTGATAATACTCTTCCCCTGAGTTAGAAGGTTGTGGGTTGAACCTCCATATCAGGACTTCAAAACTCACATAGTCTATTTGGACACTCAAATGCAATGCTGCATTGTCGGAGGTGCTATCCTTCGGATGAAGCGTTAAACAAATGTCCTTCAGTTCAGGGGCACGTTTAAAGATGCCATGACACTATTCAAAATCTAAAAGTCAAAAGCATAGCTTTGAGACATTCTCCTGACTTGAAAGGCCCTATATCAAATGGAAGGATTATTATTTTAACTTGAACTACAGGTAACTGTCATTAGCTGTTAACTATTTTGTTGTGTGTTTGTATTCATGGTGGAGCTCCTGTGGCTCAGTGGTTAGAGCACTTGTCTTGCAAGCTGGGGAGACCTGTGTTCGGATCCAGGCAGGTCAGGGTGAAACCTTGGGCAAGTTTCCTTACTCCACACGCCTAATAATAATCCCTCAAAAAAACCACAATAATAAAACTGTCATTTCAATCCACGACTATTTGTGGGACACAGCTATGCACAATTGGCTGCTGTGATTCGCCCACAAATATATACAGTCAATTCACTTTACAGTATATTCTGTGAAGCGCTTTGGGACGTCGATAAGATGTGAAAAGCGCCATATCAAATGCAAGGATTATTATTATTCAAAAACAGAAGAGTTGTTCCCGCTGTCCTAGTCAACATAAAATTGGTCACTCACTCTATGACTGTTGGTGGGATAAAATGACACAATCAATCCACTTCACAGTATATCCTGTGAAGTGTTTTGATATGTCTCAATGACAAGACTCTAGATCAGATACAAAAATTATTATTATTTTGATAAGCAAACGAAACACGGAAAATAAACTCCACACCAAGTTGTTTTCATCCATTGAAAATGATCTCTTTTAGGAACCATTTAAACACATCCTGAGATTTTAATCGTAAAACTGCTTCTCCTCGGAGCTGCGCTGGCTCCAAGGTGACATACTTGGTAACGGAATGCCAGAATTGAATCAGTACTTCGAGCCGATCTTGGTGCAGTAGTATGGTTTCTGAGCCAGCCCAGTCTGAATTACTCCAAGGCACCGATGAAGACAAATCGGCTAGCCTGGCTCATAAGCAGCAGTTGGAGGCACAGATCAGTCACTGGGATTCTTTCCAGTTAACTCGTGTCTCAATTAACCCTGCCAGCCTAAGTTCTAATGGGTAGGGTGATCCTAGTTAGATATATAGTGGGAAGCCTGCCAGACAATCCTTTGAATGTCAAGCTTTGCGCTTCATTGGTTAATCTCCCCTGTAATTACCCCGATGTTCCCCAAGCCCAAGTCTTCCCCAAGTCTTGCCAATTTGTGCCTAATACTCTGTGGAATTAGGTAAAATAGGGTGTGTTACTCTCCTGCGGAGGACATTCCATACCAAATACGGAATTCCTATGTGCAATTCTCAGACTGGTTTGGATACTCTTAAGCAGGGTGATGGGTTTCTGCATATGTCAGACACTCGCCCAAAAAGCATAAACCAATGAGAGAAAAATAATAACCTTGTTCATCATGTTTCCTTGTTTTAAGACTCACTATTCATTTTTTTTGTCATTTTAGATGCAGCCTAGAATGTTGCTGGGACAATCACCTACTTGTTGAAGATTGGTTGGCTGCGTGCTGCCATTATGGGTGAGTCTTGTGCTTCATCAAAGTGAGACATGGTGGGAGCCTTTCAGCTTCCACTTCCCAAGCATCTTTATCTTTTAAACATTCCTATTCATTCCACCTTTTCAGCTTTCTGAGGCAGAGCATTCCATATGTTCATCTCTGTGTGAGGAAATGATTCCTGACCACAGATTGTTTTTATACGGAACCGGGTGCAGACTGCACTATATCAATTGCAAGAATATTATTATTGTAATAAATAATGGCCAGGTTACATATAATCCTGTTTAATTGTTTCTTAAATATCTTGTTTAAATTTCCAAATCCTACCAAGTGTCATGATAGTTGTGATTGTAGGATTTGCTGAGTTCAGCAGCTGTGATTGAGCTGAATCACATTCATTACAACAATAAACAAATGACATTTGTAAAGCGCCTTTCACGTCAGAAGGACGTAGAAAATCATTACCTTTAGGTGCTTAAGTCTACAGTGTTGTGTAATTTGACTCTGTCTCTCTTGTTGGACTGCATTAAAGCATTTCCATTGTGACTTGAATAAAATATTCAAACCCCCCAAAATGAGTAGACTGATTTTGACCAGGATTTATGACCGTGAGATTGTTGTAGTAAAGGGCACGTAGAAATAGAGCCATAGGAATTTATAGCACTGAAGATGGCTATTTGTCTATGCTGGCTCTTTGGAAGAGCAATTCATTCAGTTCCATTTACCTGATTTTTCTCTATGCTCCTGCAGATTCATCATTTTAATGATCAAGTAGAGTCCTGTAGTTTTGTGGTTAGAATACTCGCCTTGAGAGTGAGAGGGTTGCACTCGCCTGGGTTAAATTCCCGGGCAGGACGAAACATTGGGCATGTTTCCTTCTAACACCAGCCTCTGTTTACCTCGCAGATCTCTTCTGGGAATAATAATCCCTTTAAAAGCAAAATAACAATAATAATTGGTCACTCTATTCACAACTGTTTGTGGGACACTGCAGTGCGCAGTGCAATGGCTGTTGCGTTTCGCCCACAAAAAATGCAGTCAATTCGCTTTACAGTAAAGTTTGTGGAATACCATGAGACATCTAGAAGACGTGATAAGGCGCTGTATCAAATGTAAGGGTTATGATTATCTTTAGACATGTCTCTAATTCCCTGTTGAAAGCTAATATGGATTCCACCTTGACCACCACCCTGTGCAGAGCTTTCCATGTGCCATTATGTGTAGATAAGCATCTCTGATAATGCTGCAATTTGCTAAAGTGAAAGCAGAGCTAAGATATGGGGCTTTGACCCACATCCATCTGACTCACCGAGGTACAAGTACTTGAGGGAGGTAAGCAGTCTCTGGACTGCAGGTGGCTCCAGTGAGACATGAATGATAAAGGAAGGATGGGAGTTTGCTCATCCCTTTGTGGTGAACTTGGTGATATGGTACCTGACCTGGCAGATCTGTCGTACTTCAAATGGTTGATCTATTACTGTCAGTGGTGGTTTCTTTAAAAAAGATTAAAACTAAAACTCAACTGAATTATTTCCATGATTCTCTGAAAATGCTTTGGAAAATGCTGTATCAAATGCTCATGATGTACTGTTTAAATGAAATATTTTGTAGATGAGCAGCAAGCTCTAAACTCAATCATGCAGGATCTGGCAGTGCTCCACATGGCCAGCCGTCCCGTCCGGCCCTTACACGATGCAGGGAAACCCAAAGCCACTTCCTCCAATAATCAGGTACGTATGAATGTGAACACAGAGTAAAGTTCAGCCTGTGCTCTGGCTATCATTTAATTACAGGACAAGCCGTTAGAATACTTCCTAAGATGTGTGGATCCATTTATAGTAATATATTTATATTATCCATTGACATTTGTGTACCATAGACTCTGTGTAACATTGAAAGTGCATCACCTCAGTCCTCATCGGGCTTCATTAGCTCTCTGACTGTGAACTGATCGATTTCAAAGTCTTCGCCTTTGCCAATAAATCCAGAAATATCCCCAGTGCAGTGATGGAGGTGTGCTGCCCTGCAGGAGAGGACACTGTCCTGCGAGAGGGGCATGATATAAATGCAAGTTGTTGTTGTTTTTGCTGTTGCATTATTGGAGCAACTGTCCTTCAGATAAGACATTAAACCAAGGCTTTGTCTGCTTATTTATGTGGACCGTAAAGATTCCATAGCACTATTTGAAAAGAGAAGGGAGTTTCTCCCACTATCCTGATTAACAATTCCTCCAAAATAAAATAAAACAGTCACTCCAATACTGTTTCTACGATGTTGCCATGTGACCGCTGTATTGATAACAATGCTCACTGCACTTTGGGACGTTAAAAATATGCTATCCCGATGTAAAGATTATTATTATCATTATTTAATCATTTTGTGCCTGAGCACTTCCCAACCTGCTGCTTGTCTCCTCTGTACCTAATATGGGCTTGCTGTGACTCCCCTCCTTAGTCACATCACTATTGGTGATAGACTTCAAATTCTACACCCTTAACCTCTGGAATTCGCACCCACTATCTCTTTGCATTCCCCGTCCACCTCCTGCATCAAACCTACCTCTTTCCCGTCTCTCTTGTTTGATGACTATGACCCTGTGAAAAGCTCCAAGATGTTACCCAGCATGAGGAGTTCTCTATAAATGCAAGTCGTTCTGGATGATCTGCAGCTTGTGAGGGAAGAGCTGGGAAGCCCGACAAGGAGGAAGTTTCTGTAGTCGAGCCTTAATGTGACGAATGCATTGATGGGGGTTTCGGCAGCCTGGTGGGTGAGGTAGTGGTGAAGTCTGGCAATGTTATGGAATTGATAAAAGATAGTGCTGGTCATGGCGCGGATGTGAGGGAGAAAGGATAGGTACAAACAAGACACCCTGGTTCCTGACTGGCTTCATGAGATGAAGTGTGTAGCCTTGGATGTTGATGCTGCCACCTCCTGAGGTGTGGAGGCGATGACATGAGCCAATCAGGAGGGCTTCAGTCTTGCTGGTGTTCAGCTGGAGAAAGTTGTCCCTCGATGAGGACCTGATGTTGGATGGGCGGGCAGTCTGGAGTTGAGAGTGGAAGTGGAGAGGTACAGCTGGGTGTCATCCGTGTACACGTGGAAATTTACTCCTTATCCATGGATAATATCACTGATGGGAAGCATGTAGAGGGTGAGGAGGTGGGGACTGAGGACAGAGCCCTGAGGAACGCCGCACAAGACAGTGTTGGGGCTGAAGGAAAAGCCGTTGGCAGACACAAAGTGGAGACAGTGTGAAAGATAGGACTCGAACCAGTCAAGGACAGCACCTTAAAGGGTGAGAGGAGAGCCGGTGGAGGAGGATTGAATGGTCCACTGTGTCAAAGGTGGTAGATAGGTCGAGGAGGCAGAGGGAGTCCTGGTCACAAATGGTCAGGATATAGTTTGTGACCTTGACCGGAACAGTTTCTGTGCTGTAGGCAGCACAGAAGCTCGATTGGAGGAGCTTCTGGAGGGAGTGGGATGAGAATAAAGAATGAAGCTGGGAGGCAACGACTTTCAGTCTACTCAGTGTACTCTATCCTCCATTTTATCCTTCTCCTCTCCGCTCAACTGTCATGAATCTGCACTTTCTTGGTTCAAATCCTACCTCTCCCACCGTCTCCATTTTGTCTCCAGTAATGGCTTCTCCTCCAGCCCCCCACATCATTATGTGTGGTGTCCCTCAGTGCTCTGCCTTTGGCCTCCTCGTTTTCAACATTTACGTGCTCCTCTTGGTGACATCATCCGTGGACAACAAGTCGACTTCCACATGCATGGAATTGACACTCGACTCTACCTCTTTGCATCCACCCTCAACTCCAGGAACACTGCTGTCCTCACAGACTGTCTATCAGACATCAAGTATTGCACGAGAGCAAATTTTCTCCAACATCAGCAACAACCAATTTGCATTTGTGTAGCGCCTTTCACGTTTGGAGGACTTCCCAAGGTTCTGAATTGAATGTTGAATGTCCACATGACAGAGGCTTGGCTCCCCTTGGCTCCTGTCAATGCCTCCACACTGTGGGCGCTAACAGCATCACTCTTCATGGGTGCACTCTACATCTCACGAAGCCAATACGGAATCTTGGTGCTTGTTCAACCCTCAACTGTCATTCATCCCCCATATCCGTGCCATGACCTGCTCGCATCTTTTCCCACCTCCACAACATTGTTCGGCTCCGCCACTGCCTCTCACCCCAGGCCACCAAAAGCTTCATCCACACTTCCATCATATCCAGGCTTGAATACGTTAACTTCCTGCTTATCGGCTTCCCCAACATGCTGCAGATCATCTAGAGCTCTGCAGCCCATGTACTCTCTCGTACCAGGCTCTGTGACCCTGTCACCCTCATCCTTGCCTCATCACTCAGAGGATTGTTATATCCAGTGTGCACAGTAAACACTAAGAATTCCTTAATCACAAACTACGACTGACTTATTGTGAAGAGTTAATGCCGCTTCTTTGTAGTCCATCCATGGTTTACTAATGAGTGTACAGTTAATACCTGGCCACAGTTGGGTACACAGTCGTAATAAAGCATTCAAAGATTGGGTTTTAAATATTACACTTTGCTAACAACACTGTTAGAGATGGTATCTCAGTTTGTGAATCAAATGTGATTAATGATTGCAATGCTGGCTTGAAGTTCTAAGATTGAGGAAAGAAAGTTGAACAGAAGTCCTTCATTCTTGGGTTGATTGACCGGTTTCAATGGAGATTTTCAGAAGCTCCTGAGGTATTTAGTGGGATAAGCAACCAATGTCACAATAACTAGAAGCTAATTACCTGTGGGCTCATCATCATAGATCATTGTACCTTTAAGCTATTCTCTCCAAACATTCATATTTGTTTAATTTAATATATTTTTGATTTTCAGAATGACATTCGAGTCAAGTTTGAATATCGTGGTGAAAAAAGGTGAGGAATGTAATCCCAGAAAAGTTACAGAGCCCAGTGATATAGTTACTATAGCAACAAATTGCATTATATAGCACCCATCATGCAGGATTTCGTCTCAGAGCTCCTGGAATGCAGTACACAAAACACAGTGCATATGAAGCTATTAAAGCTGAGTCAGTTATGACATTTAAAAAGGAAACACCTAAGTGAAGATTAGGATGTGGAAATTGATTTGAGAGGCTCCAGGGCAGATGATGCCACAGCATAAGCATGAGGATGAATTGTGCTCGGATTTCTGTGACAATCTGTCTGATCTGTCTCACTCTGATAAACATAATGTTCCGGCTTCAAATTGAGATTTGGTAAATCAAACATTTATTGAATGCAGTGTTTTCAGCTCCAGGTGGTATGAAGTGAGGCACCTGCTGTTCCACAAGTAGCTTTAATTCCTGAATGTGAGAGACTGTCTAATCTGGTTCTCCTCATTTTGGTTCAGAATCCTTCAGTTCCCTCGACCAGTTCATTTGGAAGACATTAGAGTAAAAGCCAAGGTTGCCTTTGGTCAGCCAATGGGCCTGCACTATACAAATAATGAGGTATGACCGTATCTTTATCTCACTCTTTTTCCAGGGATTATAACTCAATAAAATACAACTTTGTGCCTGTCGCCTATTGAATACAAGTGTGTTTCAGCCGTAAATAACCATATATCAGTTGTGAGCGCAGAACAACTGAAGTTGGTTTGGTTTCTCCAAATTGTCCTATATTGTGCCCATAATGCTGTTTTTGTGAATAGATCCAATTAGTGGTTAAAGAGAACAGACCTGTATAACTAAACAATAGTGTTAAAGTAGCATTGGGGCCAGGCATCCATCTCTGCTATCATTTCATGTAAAGGCTTCAGGCAGCACTTTTCTTACTGTTTTAAAGTGGGATATACAGTACATCATTCTTGTGTCAAAATCTTCCACTATCTTTTTGGTTAGTACATTTGACCCATTAACAATTCAATGTGTTCCTTTATTCCTCCTCCCTACTCCTTTCAGGTTAATGTCTTCACCCCACACAGTTTCACTCCAGTAGCAGTAGTTCCTTAAAAGTGGAACTTTAAAAAATAATTATGAAGTTGAAGTTATAAATTTATATGTTAGTTTTATTGGAGTTTTTCTGCAAATCTGTTTGGTGACCTTTATAAACATATTTATCATTTGTGTTGCAGTTAGTGATCCCATTGACCACACAGGATGATTTGGATAAAGCCATCGAACTCCTGGATCGCAGTGTGCATATGAAGAGCCTGAAGATTTTGCTGGTGCTTCAGTCAAACAACCAGGTATAATGTTAGGAGGAGTAAATATATGTGACGTTACAGGTACTGTTGGAGGGAGAATGCTTCTGTACCTGTAAGATATTGTATTTGTCCCTAGATGTAGTTCAGCCTGGTTACAGCTCACTTCACTACTACAGATTTTGCAGTGTAGACCCCACTGCGGCTCATGACCTCTCTTGCTGCAAGCTCCGTAACCCCATCTCCCCCATTCTCCCCCGACTCCATTGGCTCCACATCACCCAGGCCCCACCCTAGCTCTGTGACCTCCTAACTGCCAACCTGCCCACTCCCTTTGCTCAGTGGGCTCCGTCCGCTGACCCCACGCACCCCTCCACCCCCCAAAAACCCTCCTCTTCGACGGCCCCATTGGCCACTCCAAATCCCTCCCTTTCCCTCTAGCCTCCCTGTCCCCAGCTCGGGTCTGAAACAATGACTGTCCAGCAACTTGTGACATCCTCCTGACAGTCATCTGCGCTCCCTAAAAACCCAAACCTGACTGGTTGAGCAGGTGGCAGAAAAACGGCCTGACGGTTCACCACCAACTATGGCTTGAACATCTTCACAGCTACCCTCTGCCACCTGCGTTCTCACCCGTACCAAACTTCGCTCCCCGATTACCCCAGTCCTTTCCAGACATCACTGGCTCCCGGAGCGGATCCATTTCAAGATCCTCACTCTTGTTTTAAAATCCCTCCACTCCTCTGCACCCCTCTACCTCTCTGACCTCATCTCTCCTCACAACAGCATGTGTTGCCTTCGCTCTACTGGGTCTGGCCTCCTCCTTGTCCCCGAATCCTCGGATCACAGCTAAAGACCTTTCTTTTTGACCGCATTTTTGGTCACTTTTTCCCCCTCTCACTGGCTCAGTCCCGGGATCCGTTATTGTGAAGCGCTCTAAGATGCCGTCCGGCATGGAGGGCGCAATATAAATCCTTGTTGTTGTTGAGAGAGTAGAAACCACAGCAATTTACAGCACAGGTCCTTGGTCTCTTGGGTATGCACTGGCTCTTTGAAAGAGCATTGCATTTGATACCATTTACCATCTTTTTCTATAAACCCCTGAAAAAGATTCCTTTTTAGATCTTATCTATGTTTGGTTACAAAGATTCTGTTACGATCTTCACGTATCTTTGGACATTCCACACCTTAACTCTATGCACAATTCCTCCTAAACACTGCATTTCCTGGTCTGCGAGCTATATTACATTGATGCCTTGAAGTGAGTTTGCAAATTAGTGCGGAGAATTGGCTCATCTGCTGCAGTTATTTGCTTTCCTTGTATTTCCTGTTCTTGTCTATATTTTACACTCTGATTTCCCTTTTAATTAGTTAACAAACCTCAGCAATGTGGAAGCATTACCAATATTGGATGACTTGGACAATAGCACAATTTATGTGGACAAAGAGAGGAAAAAACGGCTTCCATTGATTGGTAAGTGCTAGTTATATTTATGGTAGATTTCCCAAACACATCATTTGGTATAACACTTCTTACGTTAGGTAACATCAGATAGTGCTTTTAGGTATATTGGAAGATATACTGTAAAAAGTAGTGACTGTGTGTTTTGTGGACAATAGTGGCAGTCGATTTGCACATAGAAGTGTCCCACAAATAGCCTTGAAGTAAATGAGCAATTTGGAGGATTGTTGGCCAGGATACTGGGAGAATAGTGCAATGGGATCTATAACATTTACTGAAACATGCCAACAAAGCCTTGGTTTAAAATCTCATCTGAAGGATGGTGCTTCCAACAGTGCAAACCCCTCATCCCTTCCCGTATTAGACCATCATCATATACTTTATATGGTCTATGACCACAACCCTCTGACTCGGCGTGAATGCTTTCAATTGAGCCAAGCTGATGTGTCTACTGGCTCATCCTTTAACCTTTTCAGGTGTTGTGTAAAAGCTTCAGCCTTTCAAGTTTAGAGCTGGAGGGGAGTGTGAAGATCAGTGCCTCACTTGGGCACAAATGCAAAGATTATTATTATTATTATTATTATTATAATGGCAGCAACTTTGTGTTTTGTTTAGCTGCCCACACGTCGGACAGGAGCTCCCCACCTCCAGGCTACATTCCAGATGGACAGCAGCAAGTGGCTCGCAATGGTTCCTACACCAGCATCAACAGTGAAGGCGAATTTATTCCCGAGAGCATGGACCAGGTTGATATTTCTGTCCACTAACAAATTCTTCATTAATGCTCAAGCTTTATCATAAATACTGCCACAAAATATCCTTTCAATTTATTTCCTTTCATATTTTCACTTTCTGCTTTTTCTGTCAATTCTATTTCATTGTTGTTTTTGACATATTCAAGTCCAGTTTTTCGGCCTGTGATTTAATTGAACTTAATTGGAAAAAGAACAGGGTGTTCTCCCAAATCCATTAAATTTTTCAGCATCAAATACAGTGAAAATCCCTTATAATCCCTTATTAAATTGGCCAAAGTTTCCTTATTCCCTTTGTTCTAATCAATCGCTATACAATAATTGGAATGAATATAAGTGAGAATCTAATGGGAATCTAGAGGGAATATCTTGAGTATCGGTTGAATATTTTCCAGATGCTGGATCCTCTGTCGATGAGCAGCCCTGAGAACTCAGCGTCTGGCAGCTGTCCGTCCCTCGACAGCCCATTGGACAGGTAACCATTCTTCAGCCTTGCTGTTAAACAGTGGGTATTACATGATCGGGAGGGGAATGGGGAGCAAATGAAAGATTGCATAAGATTAATGGATCAGGGATGAGACCATGTATCGAAAATGATGGGTTGCAAAAAGCTACAGGATTGTGTCTTGGATGCGGGAGGGCTGGAGTGGAGGAGGGGATGAGGACTGGGTGGGTGAGCTAAGCAACTGCTAAAATTTTGCTTTAATTGCTTTGCTTTACATTCTTTGTCGGTAAATTATTCCAAACTGTTTGGAATTGCGAATTGTGGGAAATTGACTGGCAGCTACATTACATTAATGTTTGTATTTGCTAAGGTCATGGGACAAATCTGCTTCTACTTTACACTGAGTTGCTTTATATTGCAGTGACAGCTACCCTAAATCTCGGATGCCGAGGGCACAAAGTTACCCAGATAATCACCAGGATTACTCAGGTGAGCCTCACATTTGCTTGTATTCTGTTTATACAAGCTCATGTCAGCCTGGCACAGTAGCCTCCGAGTCAAAACGTTGTGGGTTCAAGCCCCACATCATGACATTGAACTGACAATCTGGGCTAACAATCCAAGGCCATTATTCAGTCAATTCATATATTCTGTGAAGCGTTTTGAGATGCCTCGAAGATGTGATAAGGTGCTATATCAAATGCAAGGATTATTATCATCATCATCACTGACTGTCCAGTGCCTTGGGATGGCTTCCTGGTGTGAAATACTCTACAAATATTGCTGCTGGAACCCTACATTGTCAGACGTGCCTTCATTCACAGCAGATGTTGGTGGAGTTCTGTAAAGTTTTGGTTAGAGCACTCGCCCTGACACTCAGAGCGTGCTTTACATTCTACTTTCCTGTCAAAGGAATTAAACTGAAAATCCAGACTTATCGCCTGTCAAGTTAATTTAATTTTCAAAATTTGGGATATTTGATTTACTTTGTGACCTCAGTCACTTCCAGCAATAAATGTACTTTCAGTTTAATTCCATACATCATGTGAGGGACAGAAGCCAATTGCTGGAGAGTGTATGTCTGAGGAAGAAATCCTTCTAAATAATTTCCATGTGAAAGATTCTGCCTGTTTTTACAGGGAGCAAGAGGCCCCTGCTTTCCATCTACTAAACAAGCCATTCCTTACCAGGAGGAGGTCAACACAGAACAACTCAAACGGCCTGGCTGGAGAGAATTGACATTGTTATTATTATTATTGTTGATTATCGCCCTTCCCTGAATACATCGTCCATTTCCCAAGGTCTAGGTCTGTGCAATGTTGTGGATGGTCACCAGGGAGTGTTGGCCATGGCTGAGGCTGGACTTCAGATTGACTTGCAGGAGCTGAAGCTTCCACAGGCTGTGCTGATGTCATGCCTCCCACCTGGGACATTCTCACTCACTTCATAGGTTCTGTGAATTAGATTACTGCAATTGCTGTGAATTTCTGAATCAGAATTATCTTTATTTTTGGTGTTTTGGTCAAGATTTGCCTTTTTAACCAAATTAAATGTGACACTTTCTCATGTTACAGATTGTGATATTCCATCATTTGAGAAGATTGGAAAGGGTGGGACATACCCAAGGAGGTATCACATCTCTTACCAGCACCATGACTACAGTGACGGTGAGAACAAGCACATCCTGCCACAAAAATATTGATACTGTGAATTCGGTTAAATAATGAATGGTGAAGATTGACCCCTATCATAAGTTAATTATTATTGGTGTTGATTATCACCTTGTTGACAATGGCTCAGTCTATGCAATTGCTGTTATTAAAGCCTTGAAATCGCCAGTTACAGTTCTGTCACATTTAATAGCTGACACATGTTCATGCTGTATTTCAGTCATTGGTCTTGCTTCTCCCCGTAGGCCGTAGAACATTCCCCAGAGCACGGAGGACTCATGGGAACACACTGCGCTCTCCTGTGAGCTTCAGCCCCACTGAGCATTCATTAAGCACGAGCAGTGGGAGCAGCATCTTCACTCCAGAATATGAGGACAACAGATCAAGGAGAAGAGGAAGTGACATTGAGAATCCTACCTTATCTGTCATGGACATCAGCCCTCCCAGCCGCTGTAAGATTCAGGCATCAGTCATCACCCCATGCCCAGGGCACCTTTGCACAGTTACCAATTACAACAACAACAAAATTACATTTGTAGAGCGCCTTTCACATCAGGAGGACTTCCTAAGGCGCTGAGTTATAGTACTTGATGCTCTTTAAGAAAGGCTTTTATGTGCAATTTATTATGCCGAATGTCAGTTTTTAATAGTTTGTGAAGCCTGACTGCTGTTAGCTGTGTAATTTGGAGAACTATTATTTCTAGATCAAGATATCATAGGTTTTAGCACTATGTTAGGATGTAAATGGAAGAACATTTTGTTATAGGAAGTTTGCCACTTCCCCCAAGTCATTACCTCAAAATTTCAATATAGGTCATTGCATCCCAAGTTGAGATTTCACGAGCAGACAGGGATTTAGTAGAGGTTGTCGAGTTCTGGATTTGCATTTGATAAATAAAGTCTTGAGGCGAAAAGTGTGGATGAGATTTGTTTTTGCTGTGTTGAGGGTGATACTGTAGCCTGATCCTTGTGAGGCAGCAACTGAGATTGAAAAGTGATAAAAAGAGAAGGTTTGTGCAGTAAATGTAAATAATCATTATGTTTAATCCAGCACCATATCATGTCATTGTGACAACTCCGGGTGTTTCACACAATGTACTGTAAAGTGTAGTGCCTGTTTGTGGATTAGTTTCTCAGATATTGCTTTATTTGCTGCATAGAAACATTTGATCTCTAATTGCAGCTCCGAGAGCTCCCACAAACTGGAGGCTGGGGAAGCTTCTAGGCCAGGGAGCCTTTGGCCGTGTGTATCTGTGCTATGATGCTGACACAGGGAGGGAACTTGCAGTGAAACAAGTTCAGTTTGATCCGGACAGTCCTGAGGCCAGTAAGGTGAGATTTCAATTTCTGTCTTTTTCAAAGGTTTCCCCCTTTTCAACAGGTTTGTGAAGCCTGACTGCTGTTAGCTGTATAATTTGTAATTATCCACTCACTCACTCACTCACTCACTCACTCACTCACTCACTCACTCACTCACTCACTCACTCACTCACTCACTCACTCACTCACTCACTCACTCACTCACTCACTCACTCACTCACTCACTCACTCACTCACTCACTCACTCACTCACTCACTCACTCACTCACTCACTCTCCTACCTCCTCCCTCCACTCCCTCTTCCCCCTTTTCAATTCCTAAAAACCTTCCTCTTATGGACACCTCCCCTCAAATGTTCATCAAATGAATGATGAGGACTTGGAATCCACTCTGATTGGTTTGCAAATAAGTAACTGGCCTCTGCTCAAGCTCTGATGGAACTGTTGCTGATTGAGTAAAATCTCAAATTTGTCATATTTGTATTTCTATGGCTTCCAGTTTCATCACAAGGGCTTCATGAGGCAACAGGCCAAAAGCATTGCGAAAATGTGTGTTTCCTCTGAGCCACACGATGTTCTGCGGTTTAAAGCCTCACAAGAAAGGAATGTCCATTTGATATATTGCAATAAACAAACGTTACTGTGCTCCTGTCCTCTGGTAAAATGCTCGTCAGGTTTATACTACACGACAGCTTTTCTAGCTTATTTTTTTGCTTCAGGAAGTGAATGCTCTTGAATGTGAAATCCAGCTGTTGAAAAATCTGCAACACGAACGGATTGTCCAATACTACGGCTGCTTGAGAGATCCTCAAGAAAGAACTCTTTCTATTTTCATGGAGTACATGCCAGGGGTGAGTGTATTGATCTTGACAAACACTACATACACTGCATGCATTTGGTTTTGTACTTCATCATAATGAAATGTCTCAAAGTGCATTGCACAATTAGTCCGTTTACTGTGGCTTGTTATGCAAATGTGTCAACTAATATCAAAGAGCAGAGCCCCAAACAGCTCAAATATCAATTAATAATAACAATCTTTGCATCTGATATAGCGACTCATCGCGTCTTCTAGATGTCTCAAAGCACTTCACAGAATAATAATAATCCTTGCATTTGTTTTAGCACTTTTCACATTTTCTGGATGTCTTAAAGTGCATAACAGAATGTCCTGTAAAGTGAATTGACTACGTTTGTGGGTGAAACGTGGCAGCCAATTGGGCACAGCAGTGTCTCACAAACAATCGTGCATTGAAATGACCAATTTATTATTGGGTTTTTTCTTGAGGGATTATTATCAGGTGTATGGAGTAAGGAAACATGCCCAAGGTTTTGCCCTGCCTGGAATCAAATCCAGGTCTCATGCTTGCAAGAGAGCTAACCACTGAGCTACAGAACTCCACCTTCGTAGTCTTCTAGTCTCAGCGATAGTGGAGTATATTCAATGCAAAATATTCTATATATACTATAAAGAATATACTGTAAAGTTAACTGACTGTTGTTTGGGCAAAATGCAGCAGCCAATTAGTATATACAAATGGGGAGGTGATTTTAAACTTGTGTCAAACCTTGATGAGCCACATTTGGAGTATGATGTACAATACAGTTCTGGTTTGTGTCAAGGATTCTATACATCTATTGCTGAATCTGAGCCATTGAAACAAATGGACAAAGCAATAAGTATTTGGACTAGTACTAATCAAAAACGTTTTGTGTATGAAACAGTGTCTTAAATAACTAACTTTCAAAATAAAATCAATACATGTAAATACAGTAGATGGTATAAATAATAACAGTGCAGCAATTCTAATTACAGTGGTTTATATGAAAAACGTGTAAATAAATGCTTCAGCAGTTGTTAACCACAATCCATGTGTCCATATTGTTGGTGTATTTATGTTGACATCCACTTAGGCCGCACTCCTAACATGACCAGTCGGCATCAGCAGGTCAGCTGTGTATTATGCAATCACAGTTCCTGTCTTTGCGTCTTCCAGTTCAGTGTGAAGGCTAAATATTGTGTTTCTATTTTGTAATGAAGTTGCATTTTTGTAGGGTTCAATAAAGGACCAACTGAAGGCCTATGGGGAGCTGACAGAGAATGTGACTCGTAAATACACCCGGCAGATCCTCGAAGGAGTTTCCTACCTACACAGTAATATGATTGTTCACAGAGATATAAAAGGTGGGTGGAGCAACAGCTAATTATCATTGAACAAATTATCCAGAGAATGACAGGTTTTCCGAACCCTGCTCAGTGCCATGCCGAAGGAAAACATAATGTTATAATATGTCAATCTGTAACTATAATATCTCCAAACTATTTATAAATGTTTTTAAATTTTAACATCTTATATTTTCTCCTTTTCCCCCAAGGTCACAGTGAATAAATTCCCAATGCATTGTAAAGTTGACTTTATTCCAATGATCCTCCCTCTGTGATGTCCCCCCCACACCCCTCCATCACCTCTCCTCGCCACTCCCTCCCCCCCACCCCATGACCTGGTTTTGCTTTACATTCTGTGTTAATATCACAAATCGTATTTATTTTGCTTAAACAGGAGCAAACATTTTACGGGATTCTGCTGGCAATGTAAAACTGGGAGATTTTGGTGCCAGCAGAAGACTACAGACGATTTGTCTGTCAGGAACAAGTATGAAGTCGGTCACTGGAACGCCGTACTGGATGAGCCCGGAGGTGATTAGTGGTGAAGGCTATGGGAGAAAAGCAGATATTTGGTAAGTTGAAACTGTTTGGTTTTAAAATGGGTTGATATATGTCTCTCTTTGCCTTTGAGGAGAAGAATCTTACGGAAAAAGATATGTGAACAGAGAATATCTGTTGTTTCCAAATATTTCGGAAAGTCTAATGTTCAGAATTGTCCATAGGAAGCCACTTAGACTTGAATATTTTTTTCATTGTTCATTTATTTCTCTATAAAAGGTTTATTCAGTTTGTAAACTAGTGAGCGTTGTGTCTTCTATTGGACTATAAATACATGACCTTGGAGGGCTGTGTATAACAGCTGTCTCCCTTTGTACATGTATTCCAATAGCAGTTATTAAACTACTATACTACTTTGGTCACATTGTCCTGTAGCTCAGTGGTTAGAGCACTCACTTTGCAAGCGAGAGACCTGGGTTAGATTCCAGGCAAAGTGAAATCTTGGGCAAGTTTATTAACTCCACATCCCTATTAATAATCCCTCAAGAAAAAAGCACGATAATAAATTTGGTCACTTTAATCCATGACTGTTTGTGAGATACAGCAATTGGCTGCAAAGTTTCGTCCACAAATATGCAGTCACTTCACTTTACTGTATATTGTGTGAAGCACTTTGAGACGTCTAGAAGCTGTGAAAAGTGCCATAACAAATTAAAGTTTTGTTATCATTATTATTATTATTCTTCGGAGTGAGTGGGCCACCAGGAGGAACATTGGATTGCTCCCTGTCTCCCTGAGGGACAAGTCCTGCTTGCCTGGTTCTGGAGAATGTTGGGCATAGATTGGCCAGAGCTAAGGCTTAGGTTCCATCAATGACTGTCCTCCTGGGCAGGGGTGAGAAGGAGGGAGATAACTGGGGCCTCCTTGGAGCTGAGCCAGCTACAAGCTGCCATGTTTGGTGGTTAGAGCACTTGCCTCGCAAGCAGGACGACCCGGGTTTGATTCCCGGCAAGGTGAAATGTTGGGCAAGTTTCCTTACTCCACCCACCTCTGTTTACCTAGCAGTAAATAGAAACTTGGTTGTTAGTCGATTGACGGATCACTTTCAGAGGTAATAATCCATTTAAAAAGTTTTATAATAATTTGGTCACTCAATCCACGACTGTTTGTGGGACACTGCTGTGCTCAATTGGCTGTCGTGTTTCGCCCACAAAATATAGCCACTTTACATTATATTTTATGAAGTGCTTTCAAAGATGTGATCAGGAGCAATATCAAATACAAAGATTATTAACATTGAAGACCTCTTTTGATGTACTTGTGTCCTATAGGGAAGGGTGCATCAATTTTGTGAAACCAATTCTCTAATAAGGTCTGACCAGGGTATTGTAGCTACAATTGTAGCTGCGTGCTTTTGTATTTTATAACGTGTGCATTTTCTCTTTGCCTCTTCCCAGGAGTGTTGGGTGTACTGTTGTGGAGATGCTCACTGAGAAGCCCCCTTGGGCTGAGTTTGAAGCCATGGCTGCCATATTCAAGATTGCTACCCAGCCAACCAACCCTCAGCTGCCGCCTCATGTATCAGATCACAGTCGAGACTTTTTGAAAAAGATTTTTGTAGAAGCCAAACAGAGGCCGTCCGCAGAGGAACTTTTGCGCCACACCTTTGTGCACTATCACTAGCAACTAACCTCAACATCTGATGCGTTTCTTTTCTATCTGATTGCACTTTTTTAATGTATAATTTTGGTGGCTCTAGGTGTTTCCTAGGTTGTAATTTATACTTAAATTTGTATTTATAATGAGATTTTTTGCGTTCTCTCGAAGGGAATGATCAGAAGGTTTTTTTTACAGTGTATTCACACAATACTCTGATGTCCTTCAGATAAAGCACTTTATTACATACCCTGACCAGTGTGGCAATGCCTCCACCCTTGATTCAATTAAGCCAATACCTGGCCTGCTTCCTGCCGAGACAGAGCCTCCTTGAGTCCATTCAACATCAGCACACCTGTTTTAATTATGTCAAAATATTCATTTTTTAAATTGATTTCAGGAATGTTTGTCTGCTGCAGAACTGCTAGCAAAGTCTTATAGTTATCTTACAAAGTAACAGCTCTGCAGCTGTAATGCTGAGGTAGGTACAGGTGACAATGTGATTTGTGTAACCACCATTTCTTACTTGTTCAGTTTCCAGAAAAAGGCCACAAACAAACTGGGGTGAGGAATTGAGACGTGGTCCCTTTAACATTTTGTGCCATTCAAGAACAGTAAACCTGTTCTAATCCCGGCTCCTGTTGTAATTTACAAGGTTGGGATTTTGCCATTATGTGCAATGAGCTGTGAGTAATTTACATTTTTTAAGAATAAATGTTATTATCTTAATATGACAACTCAGCCCAACAAATACTCAGACTGGATATAGAGGCTGAGAATCACTGCTTCCACCTCTGTGGCTTGGGCATTATCTGTTGGTACACGTGGGTGTAAGAAATGAGGAAAGGCATTGGATTAAATCCTAAAGAAGTGACATTCTTTATATTTTTCTTTCACCTTTGCACACAAGCCTCTTCCTATTGGTCTCTTATTTTAATGTCTGATTTGTTCTTGGAGTGATGGGAGTTATTGTTTTCTGTTTATGTCCTTTTTTGTCATCTTTGCTGTACCTCCTCTGAAGGACAGAGATATGCTGATAGAATGAAGTGTGTACCCAGCATACATCATGTGAGCCCAGTGTGAGGGCAGTGCCTATGGGCATAGTCCCTCGCCTACAGGGAATGGCAGTCCATTAATTTGCAAGTAGAGTTTGAAATACATTCCAGGAAGGAGGAAGGAGCCAGCACACACGGAAGGTAATTGACGATATAGAGAAAAGATCCAGGGTCTCTGCAGTGCTGATACTTTTCTGTTTCCTTTACTGGTGTCTCGACAACAACAACAATTTACATTTGGACAGCATCTTTCACGTCAGGAGGACGTCCCAATGCACTATCTCATCAAGTCTCATAAAACCGATGATTATTCTCAGGCCAAGAACCAAATGGGTGTTTTTCTCAGGCTTTAGTTAAGGTTATTGTGCCTGTGATTGAATTACTCATTTGGCTCAATAAGATCAGCTATGATCTTATTAAATGGCGGGGCAGGCTCAAGAGGCCGAATGGCCTCCTCCTGCTGCTAATATGTTCTTATGTAAATCTGGTTGAGCTATTGCAGCTATTGTCAGGAAACCAAGAATGTGAAGAAGCTCACCTGGCAGTGAACACAGCAAAATGTTAGAGACACAGGGTTTACTTCATATCTGTATAGATGGTAATTATAGACAATATTTTGCTGATGTAATGGCTTGTATCAGCTTCTTTAGGCTTATGTTAATCATAATGTCTTAAATTGTTTCACTGCTGAAAGTATATGTGAGGGTCTTTAATATGAAGATGATTCTAAGGAAATAAATCTATGGTATTAATTATCTGAAAGACCAAGAAAGAGACAATCTGACCAAATGCGATGCCCCAAGCCCTCATCATGAGTGGATTGTCGAGGACAAAGTCAGTGTGAGTAGCTAGAAGCAGATCATTCTTGAAAGTAGACCTCATCTCCAATAAGACGTACTCACGGTTCAGAGCAGTGAGTGATACGGCTGACACAGACCATTTGGCCTAACCAGGCCTTCCAGATTGTTTAAATCCATTTCCTTCCCTGTTCCACTTGCCTTAATACCCTTACTTGTCAAATATCAATCCGCATTTCATAGAATAGAATTGGTTTAGCCTATACAACCTCGGTGAGACAGCTGTTCCAATCTTCCATGGGAAGAAATACTTCCTTATCTTTCCTTGAATTGGTTTAGCTAAAATTTTAAGAATATTTTAAGATGATGTTGCCTTCTTTTGAGTGCTTTGACCAACAGGTGGCCACTATCTATCCTGCCAATCACCCACTACTTTTAGGAATATAATCCAAGTTTACCCAACCTCGCCCCTTCATTCATGATGCACCCATGATGGTCCCTCTTGACTGTGCATTGTTTTCTGGTAGGTACATTTGACAAAGCAGGGACAGACTATTCATAAACCGGCATTTTGTTTCTCAGACTTGTATTCTGGAGGGTGTCTAACCACTTGTGCAATTTCAAATTTAATTATTAACTTATTAAAGGTAAATGATTAAATATACATAGCACAGAATATAAAGGAATTAAGGAAAATCCATGAAAAATAAATAAGAAAATGGAAAATAAATATAAAAGGTCACTGTTTCAGTAAGAGATTTTGTTAAAAAACAGACTTTCACAGCTCTGTCTCTGTCAGTCTGTGTCTCTCTGCCTGTTGTGAAAGGCGCTTTAGAAGTATAATTTTGTTGTTGTTGTTGCCGCCTCTGGCTATCTGTGTGTGTATGTGTGCGCGTCTCTCTCTCTCTCTCTGTCTCTATGTCTCTCCATCTGTCTTTCGCCCTCTCATGCCACTACTACACTGTGTGCCACCATTGCCTGTTTCCCACTCTGTGTTCTAACTACACAGTTTAATGTTCCTCTGTAGATTTGCCCAGTACAGAACTGCCACTCTGTTATCTCATTAACCATCAACCCCATGGATGTGGATAGCTAACAGGATACTGATTGCCATTCCTTATTTTATTTGGGGGCTGAAAAGCTACCTGTAATTTTTCATGTTTTTGCTCAATGAGCTGAGACCACACCCAAGTTCAATATGAAGTAAATACTCTCTTCTCTGCCCTAACAATGTGCCTTAGCCCCATCCAGAGAGGAGCAGTTGTCAGACCATTTGACAGTTCTTCGTTGTACCAAATAACAGTCTGTTTCCTGGTGATATTCCAGAATCTAATCCTCTGGGTTCAGATACACCTAAGAGGTTCTTACCACAAATGCCGAGTCCATTGTCAGCAGATATTAGCTCTGATCCTTGTCCCATGCATGGCACTTCCACCTTGCTATTGCTAACAAGCATTGTGACACCACCATTCCTACAATTTCTGCCCTTTCTCAGCATATAAATGAAGAAGACATGTTCACAGCACATCTGCTTATTCCTCTTGTGTCTTTTTTTTGTTTTACAAATACCAGGCTTTCATTTTGTCATGTTTGGCCCTGTATAGATGTGTACACCTTTGTACAATATATACATACTCTTTCTAATTGGTTAAAGTCTGCATAAGAAGAAATATGGCAAAACTGAGACTAGTAAATTATCTTTAGAACTTATGGTAAAGGTCTATCTGTGAAATATTTATCATAGTGTTGATCATCATTGCAGCTTTTCGCTCCCAAACTACATCTATTGTAGTCCTGGTGTGTGTTGGCTGATTTATTCTCCCATAATTCGTTTCAATGAAAGATTAGGGGTCACAACATGAACACATTTGACGCGACTCCCATATTGTTGGTAAATGTGATTGAGATAGTTACCAACGAGGCTGCTTCATGTTTGTGTGAGACCAAAACCGCCCATAGCTGCCATTGTAATTTCAGCATGAGGAAGTGTCATTTGGAGTATTAGTTAATGGGATACCAGTGTAACATAAACCAAAATAAATTCCTCTATTCACCTGCAGTGTCCTTTTAACAGAACTAATCAGTCTTGCATGTTTTAAGTTGAGATAGTAAATACGTCATGGATTTTTGTTGCTGCTAATATGTGCCATAGAACAGTAATGGAACTGGTTTCATGGTTGACTTTTACAGATGCTTGTAATACTCTTCCTCTATTCCGCCTGTCTGTCCATTGCAATGCTGCTGAGCAACACTGTTTGTCCAGGTAAATTGGTGTAAAATATATTCTTTGTATGCAACATTGTTATCTACAATTTAGTGAAATTCAATGAGATTCTTGTTGTCGGTACAGTATATTGTGAATCCTGTCGCTGTGCAATCTGAGGCTGATGGTACCTGCGAAACCCCTTTTAAATGTTGCTTTTATCATTTATTCATTCAGTTCATTTAACAAATAATATGTAATGTAACTATTATAAATTGGTACTTTGAAATGTTTGTTCTCACGTGTCCAAGCTCCACTGAACAATCTCACTAATTTATACAATTTAAATTTTTGAAACCATTTAATTGTTCTTTATTCACTTTTGTTACCATGCATTCCATTGCTGAAGTACTTTTCATTCCGTATACAATGGAGCAATGATTCAGCCACAATGTCAGAAATACTATTTCCCAATTTCCTCCAGGTATTCCTCTTATGGAAAACAATTGAATTTCTAACAAGGTGATCATAACATTGGTTTGGATGAGGAAAGCTGTTTAGCCCATCTGATCTCATCCTTAGAATTCTAATCTTACTGCCTGCCTTCCCAAACTGGTAATAATAATATAATCTTATAATAATTTGTCACTCAATCCAAGCCTGTATATGGGACACCACTGTGTGGAATTGTCTGCTGTGTTACACCCACAAAAATATACAGTCAATTCACTTTACAGTATATTCTGTGAAGGGCATCATGAGATCTTGAAGACATAAGGCGTTAATATCGACTGCAAGGATTGTTAATACAATCAATCCTTGCATTTGGTATAAAACTTTTCATATTAGAAGGCCATCCCAAAGTGCTTCACCAAATTTATATGAAGTGTTGTCACTTTGTAATTTTGAAGGTGACCCACAGCAAGTTCCTCTTAAGGAAAACAATAGAATTTTTAACAAGATGATCAAGATTGGTTTGAGTGAGGAAGGCTATTCAGCCTATTTGATCTAATTCTTACAGAATTCTAACCCTACTGCCTTCCTTCCCAAACTGATAATAATAATATAATATAATTATAAGCAACGTCTGACAAACAACCATGGAGTGAAGGACTAATTTTATTTGGGGAATTGTAGGCCAGGACACCGTGAGAAACTCCCATCTCTTGTTCAAAATGAATTTAAATTGTTTGGCCGTTGTTTAAATTAATCCAGCGACCTGTCCTTAACAATTCTTCCTGGAAACCTCTTCCAGTTCTTAATTAACCTCTGGGTAAAGGGAAACTTCTTGGTATCTATCCTGATCTTGCCCTTTGCAACTTTAAACTCTTGTTCTGCAACCAACAGTATTGTTCTGGATTTACTTTTCCAGTCCCATTTTAAAATATAAACATCTTTCAAGATTGAAAAGCTCTAGCTTATCTAATTATTATAATAAAAAAATATTGCTAATTTCTCTAAAACTGGGGGTTATCCTTGTTCTCGTCTTTTGGATGAGAGGTTAAAATTAGGTCCTACCCTTCCTGTTCAGGAAGACATTAACAATCCCATACCTAAAAACAGAAGTGAGTTTTTCGTGTCATGGCCAACAATCTCCAAAATAAAAATTGGTCATTCATTTCATAGCTATTTATGGAATATTGCTGTGTGTAAATTGTTTGCCCTCCAGAGTGTAGAACTATAGGTGAAAAGCAGCAGCCAATTTGCACAAAACAATGTCCCACAGACAGCCAAGAGCTGAATGATCATTTCACTGGATGAGTGTTGGCCAGGAAACTAGGCAGAATTCGATTATCTCTTTGAACTTTCTCCCTCTACCCTTCTGTCTCACCCCCTCTCTATATCCCCCTCTTTAACATCTCAACGGTTGTCTCATCCAAAGGATGGAAATAATTATTGGGGATTGGTACATTTGCAGTGTGGTATATGTGTGTTATGTGTCAATGTTGGGCCTATCCTCTCTGCTAGGACTCTGGATTCCAGGCCCAAGGACATGCTTACTTTGGATTGCTGCAAATCTACCGGTAACTAGATTTTGCCAATAAGTTCTCAGAGCCTGTTCAGCCCAACTGTTCCTGAACAGTTCATTCCCCCTTTCTGAAAATGTTTTCTTAAAGCAACGTGATTGTTAACTTCCTTCCAAAAGAATTAAAGAATCTTAGTTTTAGAACCATAGAAATTTACATACAGAAGGAAGCCATTCACCACGGAACCCTTGTGCCAGTTCCGGTTTCTCTGAAATAATTATTTATTTCATTCTGTTCTGCTTTTTTCTTACACAGTATCTTTGCCAAATATTTATTGAACTCCTTCTTAAAAGTTAATACTGGATTCTGCCTCAATAATGGTTCTAGTAGGGAATTGCACAACTCTAATAACCCTCTGATTAAAAACATGATTCTTAACCTCTTTTTCTTACTTGGTGGTTACTTTTAATCTGTGCTTTTAGTTGGAACGCTTGACCAGTGAGATAATTTCTCAGTTTATTTTATCTATTCAGAAAAGCATGAAGGACCCTTTCCTGTTGTTCTTGCGAATTCCTTTTGTAGACTGATGTTTGTGTGGCACCTTCTTAAAGTTTGAATTGTCACCCATTTTTTGCCTTGCATCACTCCAGCATTACTTGATACAGACTCTTCTCTGGTTTCAGTTTGACTAGTGATTCTGACTGATATTGTACTATGGAAATGGAATATGACCTTTATTGTATTTTGGAGTGAAACTACTTTGATCAATATATTTTCTCCTACTTCTTTTGATTCATTGAGTTAATATACATTAGAAACTTACACTTTTTAGGATTAGGCATAACACTTTGAATCAAACTTGCAAATGTGATTTTAATTGATATTGCAACTCCATGTGCAAACACCAACAGAATGAACTAGCTTTCCAAGGCCAATAAATGAATCGAATATTTCAGTTTCTAACCAATTTTGTTTTTATTCAATGTGAGCAGCGACTTTTGATAGCTGGAAATTGGGAGAAAAACACACAAATATTGTTTGGTCTAAACTATTTTAATCTTTTTATTGGACGAGTAGGAGCTGTAAAGGCAGTGCTGCTGGATGTTTGAAATACAGTGAGGCTCAATCGGTTTTAAATTGGAACAGTCTAGGCCAAATTCCCTTCTCATTGTTCCTTTTGGTATTACATTTCTAATTGTATAAATGTATAAAATGTTTAAGATACATTTGATTTGTTTTGGAATTATTCCTGTTGTATTTACCTTTTTTTTGCTTAAATGAAGCCATGTTTATATTTGGTTTGTAACCAATAATCTGTTTCTATGAAATGTGTATATTGGTGGCCACGGTACTCATATTGTTTCTGATTCTGCATGAACTCAGCAGGACTAAGGACTAGACATGAGGTTACTTTGTTAGTCCTTGCGAAAGGTCAAAGTGCGCAGGTTACTATTCTCAGCTAAATCCATGTGGGTCAAGGAGAGTTTATGGTATTTAGCACTTTGCAGAGCATTAATAAAACTATTTATTTCACAGTTCTGTCCATTTTGTTCTCTATATTTTTCTTCCAAATGTTTTACTTAATGTTTAAATGCCTTGAGATTCCATAAATTCCCAAGATCTAAACCCTTCTAATTTATAGATTTCAGAGGATGGTGTATAAATTAGCTGAAACTGGCTTTTTTCCAATTGAACCCAAATAACCAAACTGCAATAAATTAATTGAAATCCAACAGAAACTACAATACATGTATTAGCAAATATTCATAGAGTGGAAATCAAATGGTTGTCATTTGAATGAATTTTCAGAAATTATTTGCTAATGTGACATGATTATTCAAAATGAAGACAAATAAATGTATTGTGTCATGAGGAGAAAATTGGTTAGGAGACAATAGAGTTGATATAAAAGAGAATCTTCCAGCTTCTCATCCTGTTTGTTTCTATACTTCAATGACCGGGATACAGGAATAGACGGGTGTGCATCCACTTTGGTGATGACATTAAGCTGGAAGTTGCTGTAAATTGTAAAGAGGACAGGTGATTTAAAAATAGACATCGATCAAGTGAGTGGGCAGAACTATGGTAGTTTGTATTTAATACGGTGTATTTGGGATGGATCTATTGTGGTCAGAAGCACAGACCAAATGGGGAAGCTGGGAGAACAGAAGAGAGTCCTACAGCTCAGTGGTTAGAGCACTCATCTCCCAAGAGAGAGACGTGGGTTTGATACCAGGCAAGTTTCTTTACTAATAATAATAAATTGGTCACTCAAATCTATGACTATTTGTGGGACACTGCTGTATATAATTGCAGTCAACGATTGCAGAACTCCACAAAAATGCAGTCCATTTACTTTACGGTATATTCTGTGAAGCACGTCTAGAAGATGTGAAAAGTGCTATATCAAATGGAAGGATTATTACTATTGAATGGTTCAGGTCTTATCTCTCACATCATCTCCAATTGATTTCTCTTCCAGCCCTCAGTCTTGTGTGGTGTTTCTCAGGGATCTTTCCTCTGTCCCCTCCTCTTCAATCTCTACATGCTGCTCCTTGGTGACATCATCCGCAGACATGGGGTCAACTTCCATATGTATGCGGATGACACCCAACTCTATCTTTCTGCCACTATCCTTGACTCCAGAACAACTGATGCCCTAACAAAGTGCCTGTCAGAAATCAAATCCTGGATGTGAGGCAACTTTCCAGAGCTGAACGACAGCAAGAGTGAGGACCTCCTGATTGGCTTACCTCAGGCATTGACAGCGTCAGCATCCAGGGATGCACACTCCACCTCACCAAGCCAGTCAGGAACCTGGGCATCTTTTTCGACCCTCAAAGATCTTTTCTCCCCCATATCCATTCCATTACCCGTTCTGCCTTGCCCCACCTCCACAATCTTGCCCGACTTCACCACTGCCTCAACGGCAACAAAATTACATTTATAGAACGCCCTTCATGTTGGGGAGACGTCCCAAGGCGCTGAACGGTCGGGTTGGGACCCGAGTACAGGGGACGGAGAGAAGTGGGAGGGCAGCAAAAGGCACGATCGAAGAGGAAGGTAAACCCCTCAGGCCCCCAAACCCTTATACACACTTTGTCACCTATGGAAATTCTCTCCAATCCTGCCCCCTCCGCCCCTCCCACTCAGGTCCTGAGCCCCCATTGGTCAGCGCCTTGGGAGATGCTCCTGGTGTGAAAGGCACTTCACAAATGTAACTTTGTTGTTGTTGGTAACTGTTTAATAACTTCTTCCTACAGTTTGTAAAGGTTTGAGGCAGGAACAGGAACAACAATAACAACAAGAACATTAATGACAATAACAACAAAAACAATGTTCCTGCCAGAGAGGAGTGGCCGCGCATGCGCATTCACTGCAGCTTCCCTGGTGACGATGGGCAAGAGAGACCGAGGTTAGAGCGGCCCGCGGGCCGGAGACAGGGTGAGGGGCCGGGGTGGGGGATGAGGAGCCGGAGGACGGGGGGGGGGGGGGGGGGCGGGGGCCGGGGTGAGGGGCCGGAGTAGTGGGTGAGGGGCCGGAGGAGGAGGTGGGGGAGAGGGTGAGGGGCAGGGGCCGGGGTGAGGGTGAGGATGATGCGGCTCTGGGGGTGAGGCCGGGTCTCGGGGTGACCGGGTCTGTCTACCCCTCAGACCGGAAGCGGGTGAAGCGGCGTCGGGCCGAGGAGGAGGAGGATGAGGAGGATCCGGGGTCCGAGTGCCCGGAGGCCGTGCCGTCAGCGGCGGGAAAACAGGTGGACGAGGCGGAGACTAAAGTGGATGAATATGGCGCCAAGGATTACAGGGGCCGCCTCAGCCTGAAGGAGGATCACGACTCGCGGCCTCTCTGGGTGGTGGGTCCATCATCAGTCCTTATCCCCTCCCACCCCTCTCCCCTTTCAGCCCCTTCCTTCTCCCCACTTCCATCTCCCCGTATCCCCTCCCCCCCGGTATGCCCTCCCCTCCCCCCCGGTATCCCCTCCCCCCCCGGTATGCCCTCCCCTCTACCCCGGTATCCCCTCCCCCCCCGGTATGCCCTCCCCTCCCCCCCGGTATCCCCTCCCCCCCGGTATGCCCTTCTCCCCGTATGCCCTCCTCTCTCCCCTGTATCCTCTCCCTCTCCTCTCCCCCAGGTTGTTGGGGGGGGGGGGGGGCGGTGGGGCATCATTGTTTGAAGTTAATTATAAAAACAGTGAAAATCTCAGGATCCTATTTTTAAATGAGAGTTTGGATGTTTGGAAGTGAGTTCAGGAAGATTTCCTTTCCTGGGTGTCATGGAAATGGGATTAAATCACTTAGTGATGGAATCAATTGAGATATTTTGAAGGAAAATAAATAGATGAGACTTTGGTTGGAAGGAATATTGTGAAAAGTCAGGGAAATTTTATTAAATAATTTAATAAACCCTTGGAATAATTTGGGATGGTCTCCTGCTCTAGCTGTGGACTGTGTGAATTTGACTTAACTTTTTTGTGCTCTAGGCGCCAGACGGACATATTTTCCTTGAAGCTTTCTCCCCAGTTTATAAATACGCTCAGGACTTTCTGGTGGCCATTGCTGAGCCTGTGTGCAGACCCAAACATGCACACGAGTACAAGCTGACTGCCTATTCTCTATACGCTGCTGTGAGTGTGGGACTGCAGACCAGTGATATTATTGAATATCTCCAGAAACTGAGCAAGACCTCGATTCCTGACGGGATCTTACAGTTCATTAAGGTACTTGTGGGATCAAACTCCATATTGGTACTTGAACTGATAATTTAAGGTGACACCGGCCTGGTAGTGAGTGGAAGTGTATTTGCATGAATGGGGGGGGTGGGGGGAGACTTGCATGTGTGTATGTGTGCGTGGATGGAGGTGGGGTGGGGGTGTATGCGTGTGAAGTGGGGATCTGCCCTCCATATGTTCATGTTGGTTGCTGAGATACTTTGCTTTAATCTGCAGCTCTGCACTGTCAGCTATGGGAAGGTGAAGCTGGTGCTCAAACACAACAGGTAGGGACAGGGTTATGTTTCTCTGTTATTTCTAAAGAGATGAGTTCAATTCAACATTATATTACTTTGAATGTTCAGAAACACACAAGGTGATTTTCACTTGTGGGGTGAGTGATTGTTAGCTACTGAGATCAGAGAAAAGGATATGAACATCCCTGTGGGTAGTGGGGGTGGCAGCAGCAGGGCTGACACTGCGGGTGGGGGGGGCAAAGCTTTTTAATCATGGGGGTGGGGTGGGGGGGGCGTTGCAGCTGCTGTTGAATGTGGTATTGTTGTCACTCATCTTATAAAATGGATGAACTGCGTTGAATCACTGGTAGCAAATGCAGTCAAGTGGATCCCATCTTAAGGTTGATTGTTTTGTTGTTTTGCACCAATAAGATACTTTGTGGAAAGCACACATCCAGATGTCATTCAGAAGCTGTTACAAGAAGCAGTCATCAGAGATTGCCGTCTCCGAACTGCTGAAGGAGTTGAACCTGAGCTCATCTTGGGGACAGTCTCCAGTAAGTCGGCCATGTCGGTAAGGAATACATCTGTCTATTGTTCAATCTTAACTATTTTAAGGTTTATAATTGCTCCTTCTCCCTAATGTCTTCAATAACTGTATTGGTCAACCAGCTTGGCTTTATCTTTCTAATTTGTCCATGACTCAGTTCAGGAATAACTTTATTTTGTTATTAAAAACCCCAATCATCTCTAAGGCATTTGCAGTTTCCTACTACTATCTTTCTCGTTAATACGTCTCTAATTTTAACATCTTCATGAATTTTCCTGTCAGTTTGCTTAACTTTTGACTTCTTGTAGACTTCCTTCTTTATTCTGTGTTCATTTATACTCTTTCAATTCTAACATTACCATCACTAGATCACACAGGTTGTTAGTTTCATTTTGTTTACCCTTATTTTTTGGAATAATCTCTGCCTGTTGTCGAAATAATAGGGAACGTCATGAATCCATTCTCTTGAGAAGTGAAGCCAGTGTCTTGTGTTATCATCTCAGGTGCCCAAAGTCAGTCAAAGTGATGGACCCTCCACCTCTCAAGTCATCGATGCAGTCCCGAATAAACCAGATGTCCCCGCAGACCTGCTTGAGTTTTATGAACAAATGGACAAGGAAGAGGAGGAAGAGGAGGAGATGCAGACTGTGAGCTTTGAAGTAAAGCAGGTGATAACTTGAGAGGTTACCACTAGAGCTGAAAAGGTTAAGAGATAAAATCTGATAGTTTGTCAAGATTATAAAGGATGATGGTAAAATAATTAGGAATAGATCATTTTCACAAGTCGGCAGATCAATATCAAGAAGGCACACATTTACAAAAGGGAGGTAAAGCGGGGATTATTAGATTCAAGATTGTATTTGTGTTGCACCTTCTACATTGGATGAATGTCTCAAAGTGAGGTGAGGAAAGATAATCCAAATATGTTGACATAATCCAAATATGGTTAAACATAGAGGTTTTTGAAGACTGTTGATGTCAGGGAGAAGGATCAAGGCTGAGAGATATAGGGAGAGTTCTACACAGCGAGTTGCTGAAGCGGAGACAGAATGAGGAATGCGCAGCAGACAACATTGATGGAGCAGTCAGCATATGAGGAAGAATGGAATTGAAGGTGACAGGATAGGTAGTCCAGCACTCCAAGACGCTCTCCTACCTGAAGATCACTATAAATGCAATTTTTTGTTGTATAGGTGGTGGTGGGGTGGGAGGACACGATGGGAAGGGAATTGAAAGTCAAGACAAGGTTAATTAATCTGTAAACTAGAAAAGATGAAGGGGGTAGTGGGTGAAATAGAAATTTAATCAGGAACATGGTCCCATGGAGATGGATGAGGGAGGCTGGAATGATCCTCTGTGTCGTAAGCTGAGAGGCGAAAGAGGCAGAGGCAACCTAGGTCACAGAGAGATAGTCGGGGACCTTTAGATGCTTTGGGGACTACATTTCAGCTTGCGTGCAGTTTGTATGAATGGTCGTGTGATGACTATCTCTTCTATAGGAAATGATAGAGGTTCTGCAGAAATGCTGCATCCAGCTGGAGTATCCCTTACTAGCAGAGTATGATTTCAGGAATGATACCATCAATCCAGATGTTAACATCGATCTGAAGCCAACTGCAGTGCTGCGGCCCTATCAGGAGAAGAGTCTGCAGAAGATGTTTGGTAACGGACGGGCCAGGTCCGGAGTCATTGTACTTCCTTGTGGTAGGTCCACACTTAAAATGTAAAAACATTTATTCTGGCCCTAACATTGCTCTTAATCAATTGGTTATTCATTTGATTGTCATTTGGAGGGTCTGCTATCTGACAACCATTATCTGCGATTCAGCTGGAGATATTTCTCATGTTGGAAGCTCTGAGGTCTGTGTCAGAAAGATATGGGTTAAAGTCAGGCTGACACTCCGATGCAATTTTGAGGGGTTGCTGTGTTGTCATTCAGAGGTGCCATCTTCCGGTGAATCATTAAATTGAGGTCTTGTCTGCCTGTTGAGGTGGACATCAAATAGCCCTGACACATTGAAAAATTGGTGTTGATCTACAAATACAGTCTATTTACATTGAAGCACTTTGGGCATCTCAATATGATAAGGTGTTACATCAAATGCACGTATTATTACATTGTGCACAATAAATCTTTTAATCTATAGATTACCAGATGAGCTCCAATGCTGACCAATGAACTACTTGCAATCCTTTTCCAATTTGAGAAATAATTTAATTGCCTGTGTAGAAACTATTTTTTAAAAGTTCAGTCAAGCCTTCGGTTTCTCTCCATCTCCCTATGTTGAATCTGGATCTGAATGGACTGGAAATAAGAACATGTTTGATTTGGAAGGTTATGGGCAGGTTAACCGTTCTTTATGAGGCCAAGAGATGTGATCACAAAACACCTGCTCCAGCTTGTGTGTTGCTGAAGTTTCTCACTGAGGGTCCAACTTCAAGGAAACTCTTGGCCAAATTTTCCCATCAGTGTCTTGCGTGCTGCAAAGCCATCCGTTTCTCAGTTCAGTATAGAGAGATAGTGGCCTAAACATATGTGAATTTTTTTTACTAGGTGCTGGGAAGTCCTTGGTGGGGGTCACGGCTGCCAGTACGATTCGGAAACGTTGTCTGGTTCTGTGCACCTCTGCTGTGTCCGTGGAGCAGTGGAAATCCCAGTTCAAAATGTGGTCAACCATAGACGACAGCCAGATTTGTCGTTTTACTTCAGATGCTAAAGACAAACCTATTGGTTGTTCAATAGCCATCAGTACCTATTCGATGTTGGGGCACACAACTAAACGTTCTTGGGAAGCGGAGCGAGTGATGGAGTGGCTGAAGAGTCAGGAATGGGGGCTGATGCTGCTCGATGAAGTACATACAATTCCAGGTAACCGCAGCAATACAATGTAATGGTATCTGTACCAGTTTCTCTTCACACACCCACAATTCTTTCTCCACATTGAATTCGCCAGTTACCATTTGTCCTTGTTTCCTGGTATTTGTTTGATTTTTGTTTGTTTGGTTGGACTTTTATTCCAGCAAAAATGTTCCGTCGAGTGCTGACTATTGTGCAGGCACATTGCAAGCTAGGGCTGACAGCCACCTTGGTTAGAGAGGATGATAAAATTGTGGACTTGAATTTTCTAATTGGACCCAAACTCTATGAAGCCAACTGGATGGAACTACAGAATAATGGGTATATCGCCAAAGTCCAGTGTGCTGAGGTAAGTTGTGTACTTTACATATGCAGTGTGGTAACTGTCAAAGGGTCTGTAAGTCACTTAAGGGACACATAAACTAGATAGATGGAAGGTGAAATTTAATGCAGTAAAAATGTTAGATAGATTTTAATAAAAAATCTTACATTTGATATTAGGAAGACATCTCAAAGAACTGGATAGGATGTTACTGTTTAACTCTGAGAGGGTTTGGGTGTAGTTAGTAACTGTAATTAGCTTTATGGTTCTTCTGCTTATGTTTGCTTTTCCTTTATTATTTTTACTGAAGTGCCAAATTACAGTGAATGTCTTATTCTCACCTGCAGGTCTGGTGTCCCATGTCCCCGGAGTTTTACCGGGAATATGTTGCTATTAAGACTAAGAAGCGGATGCTACTTTATGTGATGAACCCCAACAAATTCCGTGCCTGTCAGTTTCTGATCCGCTTCCATGAGCGAAGAAATGACAAGATCATTGTATTTGCTGACAATGTATTTGCACTAAAGGAATATGCCATTCGGATAAATAGGTGAGTGGCAGCAGTAGTTGTGGGGAAGCACGATTATACCATTTTCCCAAACAATGACTGAACAGCAAAATCTGCCTGAATTTCCATTATCCTATTGCTGGAATCAATCACTTCTGTATTTTTCTTTTAAAAAAAAGACAATTGTGTTATAATTGCTATAGTTGGTATGAAGCTGATTCACTTGAAACGTGTTTCTGTTTTAGACCTTACATTTACGGTCCAACGTCACAAGGGGAAAGAATGCAGATTCTGCAGAACTTCACACACAATCCCAAAATAAACACCATCTTCATCTCAAAGGTAAAGAGGAAGCGAAACGCTGATTTCTGAAAGTGTATTCCCGCTGCTGGGAAGTTTGGCAGGAGGAGAGCAAAGGGTTGTGATTGTCACTTGAAATGTTAAGGGAATGGTTAGAAGAAGCTTCAATGAGTGGAGGTATATCGAAATACAGAAAGTAATGGCCACGAGAGGCTACTGAGGCTGTGTCCGTACAGCATTAAAAGGGAACTGGTCAGCTATATGAAGAGGAAGAAAATAAAATATCGTAATCCTTGCATTTGATATAGCGCTTTTCATATCTTATAGACGTCACAAAGCGTGTCACAGAATGTACTGTAAAGTGCATTGACTATATTTGTGGGCGAAACGCGGCAGCCAATTGTGCACAGCAGCGTCCCACAAACAGTCATGGATTGAAAATGACCAATTTTTATTGTTTTTTTTTGACGGATTATTGTTAAATATGTGGAAAGAGCAGGGAATTGGGATTAGCCAGCTGCTGTGAATCAAATAGAACCAAATTCGATTCAATGCAATGAATCGTCTCCTTGTGATTTGTATGATTCTAGGTGGGCGACACATCTTTTGATCTCCCTGAAGCCAATGTGCTGATACAGATATCATCGCACGGTGGATCGCGGCGACAGGAAGCTCAACGATTGGGGAGAGTCCTGCGAGCAAAGAAAGGTGAGCAATATTTGCTCACCTTTAGAGCAACATAAAGAGGCTGGGAGAGTGGGCAGATTGGCAGTTACAGCTGAAATTGACAGCTACATAGAGGGCGAATTAAATGTAAGGAAATGTGAAGTGATTCACTATAGTATGAAGGATAAAGAAACTGACAATATCCTGGGTGGTCGGGGAGCAAATCTTGGGTTTCAGATTGAATAGAAATACTCCTTGGCTTTATTTCCAAAAGTAAGGAAATGTGAAATTTATATAAACTGTTGGTTATGTCACATTTAGAGACTACATTTCTGGTCTACGTAAGTCTGTAGCCAGGTATGTAAAAAGGGCTGTGGGGTAAGAGCAGGGGAGTTCAGCTCTTTCAAATATCTGGCACGATGGGCTGTAAGATTCTTTAGTTCTATGATAGGATATTGTAGCATTAGAGAAAATGCAATGTAGATTTACAAGGATGTGAAGAGGATCGAGCGGATTCAGCTAACAACATTGGACATTTTGCAGCTTTTCTTTTTGAAGATTATTACTATTATTGATGATCTAGGTGATCGAGGTGTTTAGGATTATTAAAGGATTTTATAAAATGGATATTAATAATAGACTGTTTACATTTATTGGTCCGAAAAAGAGAATATAAGATTAGTAGCAGCAATACAATACAATCTTACATTTGTATAAACTTACATTGGGAAGACGTTTCCAACACATATAACAGGGAATCTCAGAGGAACTTTTTTATAATGAGAAGGGCAGTGAGAATGTGGAACTAACTCACTGTCAGACTCTGTGGTTGAAGCAACAAAGTATTTCAGAGAAAACTTGATGCATACATGGAAGTAGAGGGAAAAGGAGGGCTGGAGTCCCACAGCTTGCTATTAACAACATTGTGCAAGCTTTCCTGCTGCTTGTCTAGCAAGGATCACCCTACCTGTCGTTTTGCTGATTTGAATTTTCTAAATTTAGGATCTGTAAATTGGTTTGCCCTCAGAATAATAATAATAATCCTGGCATTTGATATAACGCCTTATCACATCTTCTAGACGTCTCAAAGCGCTTCACAGAATATACTGTAGAGTGAATTGACTTTTTTGTGTGAATAGAATAGTTTATCAACTCAAAATGTGTGAGGTTTTACCGCTGCACATTACCGTTGTTTGATCTGATCAAGCTGTATTTTCCTATTGTGCACAGGCATGATAGCAGAGGAATACAATGCCTTCTTCTATTCGCTGGTGTCCCAGGATACACAGGAAATGGCTTACTCGGCTAAAAGGCAGAGATTCTTGGTGGACCAGGGCTACAGCTTTAAGGTACATTTGTAATCTGCAAAGGAATGGAATTCAATTTGTGTGATGTAACAATTCATTATTGCCTCATTACAAGGATAAATTAGTCCAACATAGTAAGTGATTATTCCTGCCCTTTCCCTGTCTCGGAGATGGCTCGATGTCTTGTTGAAAAGGATAAATTGGCTATGATGGTATGTGAACTGATGTCATGCGAAAGTCTAGCTGCATCAGTTGTTGAGTTTCTGCTTCCACATAGGTATCAAGACCAAAATATTTAATTGTTAAATCAGTGACCAGGGCTCTTCCAAGGCCTGAATAATGTTGAATGATCATAGAGATTAAACCTCAAAAACATTTCACACTTACAGTAAAAATTCTGCAAAAACACTTTCACACATTTTGACAACATATGGTACTGTCAAATGCAAGGATTATTATTAATCTTATTCACTACTTTTTCCATGTTTTGTGTTTTAACGGTACAGGATTTATACTGTGTATTTTGTAGGTTTATAGATGACATCTAATTTTTGTCCTAAGCAGTTTTAATCAATTTATTTTCTAGCGAGAAAATTTGTGGTAACTGATAAAATGGCAATCATTATCAAAAGATGCAAAACTTGCTGCATTTTGATGACATATGATGGGGCTGAATAGCTGTTTCAGTGTTGTATTGCTGTCATCTTGGCCAACAATCTCCCAGATGGCTATTTGTGGGATGTTGCTGTGTATAAATTGACTGTTGCTTTTCTTTACAAAATGCAGTCACTAAATAGTAAAATTCTGTGGGCCTCTGATACATCTTGAAATGAAAGGGTGCTCTACCAAATGTGAAGATTATTATATTGCCTTGAATTTTATGCATTCATTTTTACTGATTTGAATCATAGCAGCCAGATTGTCTTTTTGATTCCAGTTTTCTAACTTTAGAATTAATTTGAGGCTCTGATGAAGTCTCCTCACTCCAGGACCAATTGATCTACAAATTATTCCTTTATTGGGCACTTCTTCTACTCGCTGGTCCGGCATGGAGGGTGCTATATAAATCCAATTTGTTGTTGTTCTGTAATATTCTGGCCATTTGACTGTATGGTTGGGACTCTGAGATAGTCGGCACCTCAGCTGAGAATGAAAACTGAGCATAACTTTCATTATGGTTGGTTCAGACCATGCACTTTTTTGTATCTAGGTAATTACTAAGCTGGTAGGATTGGACGAGGAGGATTTGCAATTCTCTAGCAAAGAGGAACAGCAGCAGTTGCTCCAGAAAGTGCTCGCTGCCTCGGACCTCGACGCAGAGGAGGAGGTGGTAGCAGGAGAGTTCGGCTCCAAGTTCCAAGTTAGTGAAATGTTTCTGTGATTGGTTCTGAGCTGATATTAACTCGCTGATAAACAACATTGATTTCAGGACAGAAAGTTGATGTTTTTATATATAAATATGAGGGTTCAACCAATGACAGGATTTACTGCAAAGTGGAGCATGTAATTGAGTAAAAGCTCCAATAAAATCCCAAATGTACGTGTACAGCCTGGCTCCCAGACCCTCGTTTTCTCTTCCTCATGTGAAATAGTGTGGCCTTGGTTTGTTCTGCGCCTTGGGACTTACTGCTGATGTGAAAGGCGCTTATACATGTGTAATTTTGTTGTTGTTCTGAGATAACTTGTCTCAGTTAGAATTTAAATTGAGCCGAGCTGAGACACTTCTTGGAATATGACTTGTTTTACTGATGCAGACGCTATAACGTAAAGTGCCAATCCCTGTGATAAGTCCTGGTTATAAACAAAGTAATTGAAATGTCTTGGCACCTTAATTGTTCCAGGCTGCAATGCTCTGAATTATTTACCAAGTTGACATACTTTCATTTTTCCACTCCAGGTTTCTCGACGTATGGGTACGATGAGCTCCATATCAGGAGCTGACGACGCCATTTACATGGAATATCATGCTTCTCGCAACAAGCACCTGCCCAAAAATATACACCCGCTCTTCAAACGCTTCAGGAAATGATTCATAACTTGGAACCTTGCATCCAAAGAAGGTACATGTGGACAGTGTAGAATGTCCATCAGGAGCCAAGTCTTTTGCTGTTGGGATAAATAGTCAATTTTTGTACTAAAAAGGACTTGGTTTTATTGGTCTCTGTGCTGCTGTGCGCAATTGGCTGTTGCGTTTTGCCCACAAAATATACAGACAATTCACTTTACAGTATATTCTATAAATGGCTTTGAGATGTATAGAAGATGTGATAAAACGTTGTATCAAATGCAAGTATTATTATTGTATTATTTGTTTTGATCACCTGGATATCTGGCACATGTGGAAAACCATTACTGTGTTTAAGAAGATCCAAACCAGACTGTGATCCATGCAGCCCCTCCACATGGAACTTTTCATGGTTACAAAACGATACACACACTTCCCCTCGGAGGAACACATTCTGCTTCCCTCATCTAACAACAAGGAGACCTCGCTTCCCTTATTATCTTTGCTTCCCCAAGGAGAGCCAACAAGCGCAGGCTTGAGTCTCAGAAAAATGCAGGGATTGATGTGTTTGAGACCTTGGAAGCCAATAGAGGTTAGTGAGGACGCGGGGTGTTCTATGCGTTGGATACCCAGGGCGGGCTATACTTATACGAAGATCTGTTACATTACGGTAAAACACACCGCGCACAATGTATAAAGCAAACACTGAGAAAAACTTTATGCAATTGGTTGAATTTAAAGAAATTTAAGAGAAACAGCTCAAATTAAAGTTTAATTTTTTTTCACATTGTTTAACCATAGCAGCTTAAAAAAAGGCACAAATTATTGTGAAGTAATTCGTTACAATATCAAAAAGATATTCACATGATGAAGAATCTGTGAATACTTCATAATTTTGAGGTTGACTTCCCAGAAAGGAAAGTGGCCAAAGCTTTTGTGTTGCTGGTGTCCGGAAGCGAAGGCCAGCGCTCGTGGTCTGAGAGGAATAAAGTGAAAGGTTAGACGTCGCACTGCCTGATGTGACGTACCCACAGCAAAGCACTTCTCACCGCAATGTTTCTTCATTCCCATCAATGTTTTCCTGAAGGTGCTGACATGTGTTAGAGGATGGTTCCCAGTTCCACGGGTTCACTACCTGTCTCGAGTGCCACACACATATGGGGGAGGTTTGGCTCAGGGTTGTTTCTTTCGAACACAACCCATGTCCTTCCCTAATGGCCGTACACTCACTAGATTACAACTGAGTGCAAACTGGCTGATTTTTGCTCACTAATGAAGGGATTACTCCCATGCAACCCTTTATGAGAAAAGTAATTCAACTGTATGCTTTTATGTGCGCTCGGGCTATACAAGTCCCAAGTTGTTGTTGCCTCTGCCCTTGAGACCATCAAGAATATTGATAGCTGTTCTGTTTGCATTTTACTATTCTCCCATAAATAGTTAAATGACTGAGAAAGTTGCTTTCATTACCAGGGATTTCCCAAGAGCTGTGGTACAGACTCTGTGCCGCGTCCACCTTCACCGTCTCGCCTGAAAAGAAAGAGGCGCCAGGAGACAACAGGAAGCAAACAAGTGGAGAAACCTGAAAAAAACAGAACTTTAGAACCAGTTGTAGTTTAAACTCGATTTTGCTGCAAATGGGATTCATTTCATCATTCTTTAGGTCGTTTTGCAACAATAAAATAGAAGAAATCATTTACCCCTTGCATTTGACATAGCACTTTTAATATAAGGAGGATGTCTCAAAGCGTTTCATACTACTCAATGTAAAGTGCTTGACTGCTTCTCCGCCTTCATCCACTTGAGTGGGATCTGCACTCACTTTAACCATCCACCATCACTTTATCTCTAAATGTTTTTTCCTCCTGCCCCATCCAGTCACCTGAGGTGAACCCAAGGCTCTATCCTTGGTTGCATTCACTTAGCCTTTGCCTGCAAATTACACACTACACTTCACAGTAAAATCCCAATATGAAAGATATAATAGGGATCCTTGATTCCCTACCTCCTCTGGAACACCAAGTCTTTTTGCAGGTATCTTTGGGATGGCGCATTTGAATATTTCTGGTCCTAGTTCCCTGTAGTTGGCAATCGCTGTTTCTGAGAAAATTGTTCCCTGTTGAAGAGTAAGCAATGGGCGTGAAAACAATATGTTCTGATTAAGTAAGAAATGTAATTGGCAAATGTCAGCATGGAAGCAGTGAGAATTTTCTCAAATTTGAGGTTTTAGGCTTGACATATTCTGATCTCAGCAAAGAGCAACGAACAGTCAGAAAATGGTCATCCAGCAAATATCCACAGCTTTAACAGTGATCTGCCCCTCAGCACCATTCAACTTCTAAGGAATGTGCACAGGACCCACTGGCCAGGGAAAGACCCTCAAGAGTGCCTTCCCCTCAAGAAACAGAAAGCATGTATATGTGGAATTCAGTAGCTTGATTTAAATACCAAGCAGTGATGAGTTTCTGTGTGTGTCAGATAAAAAATACCTACAGGAGCAACAGCATTGACTCGTACGCCACTATGAGCCCATTCAATGGCTAAACTCTTGGTTAGATTGTCCACAGCAGCTCTTGCTGCTCCTGTATGACTGAAACAAATAACAATAAGAACTTTTTTTTAAATAGCATTTTACGTTAAAACTTTGCATAGCACATCAGATAATTGTTTCATGTTTGGGATACTGCTGCGTTTATACTTAAAAAAACCCCCACCATTTGAGTTAGGCAAAAGCAGCAGCCATTTTTGAGCAAAGCAATGACCCACACGTAGCTGTATCATGAATAACCCAAGTAATCTGGAGATTCTTTAGAAAAGCTATCAACATTCGTCATGGCCTAAATGGAAAAGAACACTGGGAAAAAGAAGTCCCTTCTATTTTTCAATAACATTTAAGATCCTTAATATCCACATAGACAGCTGTGTACTCAATTTAACATTTCATCTAAAGCATCTCTGACAGTGCAGGACTCCCCATGTATTGGACTGGATTTTCATCTTGCATTGTGATATTAACATTCCCATGTGGGTTTCAACCCTGACCTTCTAACCTGGAAAAGAGTCAATCAACTGAGTCAATTTGATGAAATTTAGCCAGTTTTGCTCCACGTGCTGCAACATTCACTAACTGAAGATGTGCCTCACTACCGACAATGTGGCCTCCTCTGCCTGCCTCAAACCTCAGTAAATTCTCTCTGGCTCCCCACCCCCAGCCCAGCAAGTTCTAAAAAAAAATCTAAAAAGGAAACCTCCAATTCCCGACGCGGCTGTTATGTTTGACACTCACCACATTCCTGGGAAGCCCTTCCACATGTCAGCAACAATGTTGACAATTGCCCCTCCATGGTCTCTCATCCACTGATTATAAACTGAAATGGAAACAAAATAAGCAGAGAACAAGCATTGCCATCACAGCTTTACACTGTCACCGAGCTACCCTGTAAAGATCTTCTCTACTTGGGTCCGTTGAGATTAATCAGGGCTTTGGTGATCCTTGGACATCAAACTACTCACATTTAAAGGGAACAGCATTTTCACTTCTAGTAAGCCACAAAATGATGTAATTTCTTTGACCAGCTAATCGTGTTGTGTGGAGGGATGGCTGATCCTCTATCCTATGTGTTCATCTACACAGTCACTACACTTTACAATGAATCTTGTGACTTGGGAGTTCCTCCCAACTTCAAAGGATGAGTGAATTTAAGCATTAAAGCATTACTTAATGTAATATTATTCATGAAGTTTTTGTAACGAGTAGCATTTAGGGTTTAGTGCTAAACTTCCCTCTCTCAATTAAAGACATTGAAAGACTTTACCTTCCTTACAACAGTAGAATGTTCCAGTCAGGTTGGTCTCAATCACAGCGTTCCAGCCTTTCCCAGTGATGGCTTCAGCTGGACTGGCAAACTGACCACCTCCATTATTCACCAGGAAATCAATTTTCCCATGTAAATCCAAGGTAGCTTTTATTAAGTGCTTCACCTAAACAGAGAGAAATTGATCAGAATCGAGTAAACCCGAAGAATGCGTGAGATTGAATAATTCCTGGCAAGAGTTTTTCCTGATTCTGATCATGCATTCTGTATTCAAAACAGTGAACGCCTACAATAACAACAACTTGGGTTTATATAGCGCTCTCCACACCAAACGGCGTCTCAGAGCCTAACTCAAAGAGTTCCGCTTGTGTGTGTGTGACCGACCCATTTGAAGGTTCAGGAATTTCTCCCTACTCGGCTCCTGTTAATCCTGACAGGGAGAGTGAGGTGTGGGAGCTGGACATTCAGCTGTGTTAGACTCCAGCAATGACTCAACAACAACAACAAATTACACTTATAAAGCGCCTTTCACGTCGGGAGGACGTCCCAAGGCGCTGCACAGGGCGTGTGACCCGAGCTGGGAGGGGAGTGTACGGGAAGGGGTGAGGTGCCCTGAGGCCAGTCTCTGGAATCAAGTAAGAGGCGTCCCTCCAGGGAGAGGGTAAAACCCATTCCATCGTGACCCTGTGAAGGTCAGAGATGTATTTACACAGAACTTTGCCTCGTGAGATTCCATCGATCATTAAGCCACGGCCGGCTCTGCCTCTGTTCAACTCCAAAGCAAAGTTGTAAAAGTGATCTCCCAGACGTTAACGTTTCACCTGGTTTTCCTGCCGGATGTTGCACTGGATTGGAGTCACAATCGCAGGATTAGAGGCGGGAATGTTGGCAGAAAACCTCTTCGCTGCTTCCGTCAACTTCTCCACCTGCCGCGATGCAATCACAACATTGCACTCTGTGAAATCCAACAGTGACCATCAGACAGACCAGTGTCTCCCCCCAGCACAACAACAACAACAACATTACCTCCCCCCCCCCCCCCCCCCCCCCCCGCTCCCCCTCCTCCAGCACACAAACATTAGCCCCTCCCCCCCGCGACTCTCTGCCCCCGCCCCCCCGGCTCCCCCACGGGGTTTCCCACCCACCCACCCAGCTGTAGAAGCTCCTCTGTCACCGCCGCCCCGATGCCGCTGCCGCCGCCGGTCACGATGGCAACTCGATCCCGGAACAGTCCCGAGCGAAACACAGAACGAGCCGCCATCTTAACGCTGGGCTCGGGGGAGGCGTTCCCCTTTTCCACCACCGGGCGGCGCTGATTCGAGGTCCCGTTCAGTGGATGTTTTACCGCAGGCGGCCACCGGGGGCAGTGATGCTCCCAACAAATGGTTTTCCCAAAAATTAATTATCAGCTTTTGATCCCAGTTTTCTCTAATTTACTCTGATTTGCCGAATGTTTCCCTCGGTTGGTCCTGGTTCAGGTTAGCCCTGGGGTTGTGCGTTTTATATTTTAGATCGAAGTTTCTGGTCGGGGCGAGGGTTGGGTGAAGCCCAGCAGCGAGACGAGGGACCCGAGTGAGAATTCCGTTTGGAAAACGAGGTGGGGAGTAGCCTGTTTGGGAATTCTGTGTTTCTGAGGGAAGGAGGTGCAGGCGAGAACTTGTACACGAGGAACAAAACCACCCAAGACCGTGGATGGAGAGGTCAGACCGCGAGTGGGAAGGAGAGTTAAAATGGCATGAAACCGATATGTCAGGGTTGCATTTCGCTGACAGAACGGAGGCTGTTCAGCAAATCGGTCACCCAATCTGCGCTTGGTCTCCCCAATGTAGAGGAGACTGCACCGGCAATATTTATATGTGACACAGCATTTTACATGTACTACCAGCAATGTAGCACATTGCATCTTCTGCTCACGATGTGGTCTCCTCTACATTGGCGAGACCAAATGCTCCATTTGGGCCCTCGACTTCACCTCGGTTCCACACGCACTTGGGGGCTCGAGACTCTAAAGCTCTGCACCCCCCACCCCACCCCCCCCCCCACCCATGGAAAACCACTGGACTAAGCTGTGAGGTGCTTTGAGAAATCTCATGATAAGGTGAATTATCAATTGGAAGGACTATTTATATTACTGTAGCGAGGAACGTAGACTAGAGGGACAGTCCCACAGGTGCCAAGCCACGGGTCTTTTCTAAGCATGCGTTCCTAACACATGTGGGAACCTCGGGAGTGAGTATTGAGGCTGGAGGGAAAGGGAACCAGACCTCCTCCCATCAATGCCCAATGACATACACATTGTTGGTACAGCAGGGGGCGCTAGTTGGTGATAAGAGGCAGGAACCCATCCTCTGACCGCTCCCATCACCTCAAACCAGCAGCTTAAACAACCTGTTTACACATGTGTGAATGGTGTGTCATTCCTCTGCAGGGATGTGCCCACACTCATCTTTGACTAATAAAATATTGCCTTGGTTAGATTCCATGGCTTTGTTGTGCGCCAATTGACTGCAGTCACTCAGTCACTACACTTTCACAGAGAGTGGAGCTCCTGTGGCTCAGTGGTTAGAGCCCTTGTCTTGCAAGCTGGGGAGACCTGTGTTCAAATCCAGGCAGGTCAGGGCGAAACCTTGGGCAAGTTTCCTTACTCCACACGCCTAATTAATAATCCATCCAAAAAAAAACCACAATAATAAAATTGGTCATTTTCAATCCACGACTGTGTGTGGGACACTGCTGTGCGCAATTGGCTGCCGCGATTTCTCGCCCACAAATATATACAGTCAATTCACTTTACAGTATATTCTGTGAAGCGCTTTGGGACGTTGATAAGATGTGGAAAGTGCTATATCAAATGCAAGGATAAAAAAAAAGAGTTCAGTGAAGCATTTCGAGACATTTTTGCAAAAAAAAAAGGACAGGAAACCATGTTTGTTTATATATATATATACACACACATACACCCGCTCTGATCTGGGGGCCAGGGCGACGGCAGGAAAGGGAATTTCAGTCAACTTCCTTTTAAGGAAGGGAGTGGCCCTGTCTCACGTCAATTTGACTGAGTGAGCAAAAATACATAGTTTTGATTTTCTCGCTATGATCTGTGGAATCCCGGAGGCTGGGAGCCGGCTTCATCAACCCCCTCACTCAACTCCCTTTTTTTAACTGAACAAAGAGAGAGACTGAAAGTGATGGATAAATAGAGTGATGGTGTTAACAGGAGTCAGGTGACTGTTGGGTTGTGGTTTGGCTGGAGGGAGGGAGGGGCGCAGAGAGGTCTATCTGCACCAGAAACTCTGCAGATACAATAGGCGGGTTAGTCTCTGTCTCTCTCTCTGTGTCTCTCTCTGTCTCTGTGTCTCTCTCTGTCTCTCTCTCTGTCTCTCTCTGTCTCTGTGTCTCTCTCTGTCTCTGTCTCTCTGGCGCCAGAGATGGTTCTGTGTTTAACGCTTGGCTGCCGGGGTCCCGGGGAGACTCCTCGCTCAGTGAAACGGACAAGACACCGGGAGCAAGAAGGCGATAACCGGGGGGTGTAAAGGGACAGAGGAGCGGGGACAGCCCGACAGACACAGAGACACAAACGTCATTAACCGAGATTGCCACGAGAGAAGCCACTATAACATTTACATTATAGATATATACACACACACACACACACACAGAGAGAGGGGGGGGGGGGGGGGGGGAGAGGAGGCAGCGTTAGACAAGGGCTTTGCAAAGATTTACGGAAGGTTTTGCTGCTGTTTTTGTGCCGCCGCTGCTGCGGTCTGTAAGGAGCCGCGGATGTGATGGGATGGGATCTGAAGTCTGGTGGCGGCTTTGGCTCCTCTCCCCCTCGCGTTGATTTTTGCCGTCGGTGGCATCGATCTGCTCTGGATTTCCTCCCACCCCCCGGCCCCAGCCACACACGGTACAGTTTCCTGGAGGAGAATTTCTGGGCGACACCGGCTTGTGTGTGTGTGTGTTGTTGTTAAGTTGGTCTCTGCTCTGGACGAGTCCTCACTCAGTGAGTGGCTCAGATTTTCTGATCTTGAGAAGCTTTGATCTCGTATCTTCAGCCCATCTCCCAATTCTCCCGAGTCTCTGGAGTTGTATTATCCCATTTGCTATTTAATTGGGAGATTTTCCTCTCTCTCTCTCTCTCTCTCGGTCTAAGTCACTTTTAGAATCATTTTTCTTCTCCCAGTGGATTTTGTTTTTGGGGGGGGGGGGGGGGGGTGGGGGGTGAGTGCAGTCATTTTTTTTTCTTCTTCTTCTTCGCCTTGTCTGAGGAAAGATGACAGCGATTCCCAGTGCGAGGAAGGTTCCGAAGAACGACAAGGTGGACGAAGCTCAGGCTCTGGCTCGGAACTGTGCCGGGCGACCGGATTTCCACCCTTGCGATGGTCTCTCTATCTGTGCCACACACAGCCACGGCAAGTGCTTTAAACTTCACTGGTGCTGCCACCTCGGATGGTGCCACTGTAAGCCGCCTTGTTTTCTGCTTCTTAGACATGTTCGGAGTAACTTTAACACCGTAAAATGACAACAGTTGGTGGGGGTGGTGGTGGGGGGGGGGGGGGGGGGGGGGTGGTCAGGATCAGTTCCTATTGATTGTGTAAATGTCTGCAATCCAATCTCACATTGGTTCTTGGCATCACACAGTTGAGGCTGACGCTCCAGTGCAGTGTTGGGAATGTGCTTCAATGTCGGAGGTGCCGATCTTCAGATGAGAGGTTAGACTGAGGACTCATCTGCCTGTTCGAGTGAACGTTAAAGCTCCCATGGCACTATTTAAAGGAGAGAAGAGTGTTTCTCCCGGTGTCCTAGTCAACAATCCCCCCAAAATAAAAATTGCTCACTCACTTCGTAGCTGTTTGTAGGACATTGCTGTGTGCAATTGTGCTGCCATGTTTGCCATGGAGTGACAGTCAAGTCACTCCATTTCACATTAATTCCTTAGAATGGCCGAAAGTAATAAGATACTATATCAACTGCAAGGATTATTATTAGTTTTACGATCACTTTTGCACCCGCAGTCTGGAACCATTGCAGTGTATGGTATGGTCATTGTGGTTGCCTAATTATTGATGGTCAAAGTTCCTGGTGCAGGACACTAGTGAAGGTCTGAGGTATGTCAAGATTTGGTAGCTGTGTCATGCCAAGCTTGGTTTCAAAACCTGTAGACTGTTGGAGGAAGAGACATAAAGAAGCTCCATAGGTTTGAGGTCTTGGGTGAGTATTATTCAGAAGAATATTCTTTACATTTGATAAAAAATCCTTACGTCTTTCATATCAGGAGGACATCCCAAAGTGCTTCACAGGATGTATTGTGAAGTGAAATGCTGTGTGTTTTATTAATCAATGAGGCAGGCAATTTGTACACCGCAATATCCCACAATCAGCCATGAAGCGAACGACTTGATTTTGTTTCTGGGGTTTGTTGGCCAGTACACTGGGAGAGAGAAACTCCCTTCTCTAATGCATAGTTTATATGGACTTTCAAAAGGCATTTGACGAAGTGCCACACTTGTAAGGACTTGTAAGGAAAATAGAAACCTACGATATTAAAGGGACAGTGGCGGCATGGATCCAAAACTGGCTGGGAGACAGAAAGCAGAGGGTTATTGTTGAACGGTTGTTTTTCTGACTGGAGAGAAGTGTAAAATGGCATCCCCCAGGGATCGGTACTGGGACCACTGCTCTTTTTAATTGATATAAATGATCTGGACTTGGATATAGGGAGTACCATTTCCAAGTTTGCAGATGACACAAAGTTAGGAAAAGTAGTAAATAGTGCGGAGAATAGTAGCCGACTGCAAGAAGACAAAGACAGAATGGTAAAATGGGCAGACATGTGGCAGATTAAGTTTAATGTGGCGAAATGCAAAGTGATGCATTTTGGGAGGAAGAATTAGGAAAGGCATTATAGGCTTAACAGAGAGGGCTGGGGGTTCATATAAGTAAATATTTGAAGGTTGAACAAAACGCCCAGATCCCTGATTGGCTTCGAGAGGTGGAGAGAGCAGCCTTAAACGCTGATGTTGTCAGCGCTTGAAGTGCGGAGGCGCTGACGTGAGCCAATCAGGAGGGCTTCCGTCTTGTTGACACTGAGTGATATTTGTAGGCAAACGCAGCAGCACAATTGCGCACAGGAATGACCCACAAACAGGTAATGAAATATATAACCAGGAGAGAGAAACTCTCTTCTCTTATTGAATAACATGATCACTTTAACGTCCACTTGAACAAGCAAATAGTTTACCATCTCACCTGAAGGACAGCACCTCCAACTATACATTGTATTGGAGTTTCAGCTTATACTAAACTAACCCTTAACCCAGTGGTTCCCAACCTCGGTCCAGACCCAAATCAGCGTCGCGGGGGTCCTCAGTAGGGTCGCGAAGGGTCATCAGAAAAACATTTTTCTTTTTTAATGCTGAAAAGTGCCTGAGGCGATACCACCGACCAATTTGTATGAAAGATCGTACTAACGAGTTGCGCTGAGTCCACAAAAGAGATATCGTCTTGGCTGAGCTTCGCTTCAGTCGCGAGGTGGCCTCCTAAGGGTCTGGAGGACCTGTTGCGGCCAATTTAGAGCTGCAGCAAAAAGAAAGGTTGGGAACCACTGCCTTAGCCTTTGCTTTCCGGTTGACTCATATTTTCAGGTTTTATGTTATTTTTTGACTTCTCCAGGTAAATACATCTACCAGCCTATGACCCATGTAGAGCACCTGCCAAGCACTTCAATTCCAACCAGCTCAAACAGCCACACAAACACCATGGACCTGTCCATCTCGCTGGCAGAACGGTTCCTAAAGACAGCTTCTCTCTTCAGGCCTCCGGTTACACCCGATTCGCCAAAGTATTGCTCCATTTCAGAACTCTTTGTTGACAATTATCAGGTCAAGAGGATTAATGGCAAGATGTGCTATGTCCAACGCCAACCTCAGACCATTCCTGTACTGCAGTACGCAAGTGCACGAGAGAGCTGCAGCAGCCTCACTCACGTCAGCCCAGGGGACTTCAGTGTGAGCGACAAAGTGCTGGTGCCACAGATGAACCACTGTTACTCGCCATCTGCCTCGGAGGATTCAGGGATCAATGCACTCGGGCTGCACTACACAGGGTCGTGTGAGGTAGACACGGAGGATGATGAGGATGAAGATGATTTGAGTTCTGATGAAGAATCCAGTACCAAAAGCCGATGGGACCAGGGTGACTGCGCTGTGCTCTCTCCCTCGCAGTCCATTGTGGAGATTATTGAAAAAATTGAAACGACTGTCTGAGCTAATTTTTCTTTGTATGTGTGTGGTTTGTGTGGTGCAAGTGTGTGTGTGTATAAATGTGCATGTGTGTTTGAAGTCTGATAAACAATCATCCCCATCACGTGAACTCTTAAGTTGAAGATTTTCTCAGTGTTGTTTATCACATTGTATTACAGTAGCCCCCAAATCACAGCAACCACTAAGTTCTAAGGTGGAGTTTGTAAGTGGAACAATATACAGATAGTCAATGATATTGTCTCTGACCAAGCAGAGCGTCCGACTGTGACGTACACTTCGAGCACAATTTCCTAACTTTGCCTTCAATGCTGCAGCAAGCAACCCAACGTTACAGCACGGCACCCTGGAATTCTCCAATACAAGACTGACTGGGCTGTTTTAAAAATTATGTTAATCGTTGCATTTCATATAATGCCTTATACAATCAGGTCATTGAGACACCTCAAAGTGCTTCACAAGATAGACTATCAAGTGTATTTTATGGGTGACTGTTTATTTTATGGGGGAAAAGCTACAGCCAATTTGCATACAGCAACATCCCACAAACAGCTATGAAGGGAGTGAGCAATTTTTTCTGGAGGAGTGTTGATACCCGGAGAAACTCCTTTCTCTGTTCGAATAACAGCATAATGGCTACCTGGACAGGCAGACAAGATCTGAAGGATGGCAAGTCCGACAATGCAACACTACTCCAGCACTACATTGGGGTGTCACCTTAAACTGTGATTACTAATGCCAACGTGGGGCTTGAACTCAAAACCTTCTAACTCAGAGACAAGAGCACTACCACTGAAGGAGGGAAGGCATCGATTGAAGAACTTATAAGGTCCACTGCGGAGAAATGCAGCAACATAAAGCACATCACACAGGAAGATGAGTTCAGATGATTACCTTGGGTCTAAATTGTCTGTTATGATCACATGTCACATCTAAACTATTTCTGCACGGCTACTGAAACAACAGCGTGCATGGAAATGTGTCTGCACTGCACGGAATTGCCAAGTGAAATTGTGACTATTAACGATTATTACTGCATTTAATAATAAAATCTATTATCTTTGATGGGAGGTTTAGAAAAGCTGCTTTGATCCATTTGATTCATATTACTTTAAACTGTTTGTGTTGCTTTGCTTATAAAACAAAGGACACCCAATATAAATAGTCCGTACACATTTAATTAACTTTACCTTACGGTAAGGCTCGGTGCTTCAGGTGTTTCTTAATGAAAGTCATCTTTATAAGCAATAGACTTGATGCTTTAGATGAAAGTTTCTATACAGTGAAAGAGAGTTTTGCAGAATTGAATCTCTATAAAAATAATCCTTGCATTTAATACAAATGTCATTCGTCTTGTGTCTGTGCTGATTTTGAAGTAACATTAAACATTTCAAAATGACAACAGCAATAATTTTCACGGAGATAGTGTTTTGGAGTGCTTGACAGTGGCGGAATCTGACCGTGAACCATCGGGAGAGGCAGTGGGGGGGGGGCGGAGGTGACCATAAACGCGATCAAAAAGGGAGGTCTTTAGTTGGGATTTTGAAAATGGGGAAGTGGAAGGGTTGAAGGAGAGAGTTGCACAGTTTCATAGTGGCTAAAGGGCACCGATGGAATAAAGGGAATGAGGGTCAAACAGGAGGCTGGAGCCAGCCGTGTGGAGGCAGTGCATGGTGCAAGCAAACTGTAGGGAGGTGCGAGGGCATAAACTGATTTGAAAACGAGTGAGAGGATCTTGAAATTGATCCGTTTGGTAATTGGGAGCTAGTAGAGCATGGCAAGGACTAGTGTGATGAAGTTACAGAGTTTTGTGCGGGTGGGAATCTGGATGGCAGAGTTTTGAATTTGTTGAACTTAGTGTATCTTGGGAGTTCGGGAGAGTAGCGGGGAGGACACTGGAACCAGGAAGTGACAAAAGCATGGACGCGGGTTTCGGCTGCTTTGGTTGTGAGGTGTAGACGGAGGTGGGCAATGTTATAGAGGTGGAAAAAAGTGGTCCTGGTCAGGGATTGGATGTGGGGTAGAAAGGAAAGCTTAGGGATGGAATCTAAGTTGCACACGGGTTTGTTGAATCTGAGGGAGAGCTCGGGGAGGTTAAGGAGTTCAACAACAACAACAACTTTGATTTACATAGTGCCCTCCATGCTGGACGGTGTCTCAGAGCGCTTTGAAGTTCAGAACTGCAGGAGTGAAGATGTTGCTGGGAGCCAAAACAATGGCTTCCGTCTTGCCTTCAGCTGCAGGAAATCAGAGAGCTGGGAGTCCAGAAAATGAAGTAGATATGGGTGTCATCTGCATATTTGTGGAAGTTGACCCCATGCCTGTGGATGACATAACCAAGAATGAGCATAAGGAAAAAGGTAATGAAAAGAAAGGTGGCCAAGGATGGAGCTTTGGGAGTACCCACATGTGACTGGTCGGGGGAATGAGGAAAAAACATTTGCTGAGATTTATTGCTGTCAGTTTGTTAAGTAGGACTTGAACTGTGGGAGTGTGGTCTCACTAAGGTGAATAAAGGAGGCACGACGGTTGAACAGGATGACGTGGTTGATTGTATTAAATGCAGCAGAGAGTTTGAGGAGGCAGAAAGAGCCTTGGTCACAGAGAGAGAGGGTGCGTCATTTGTTACTTTGATGAGAGTTGTCTTTTGCTGTGGGCAGGGTGAAAACCAGACTGGAGGGGTTCAAGTAGAGAGTGGAGGGAGGTGTGAGCAAAGTTGATTTGCAATGATGGGTTCAAAAACTTTGGCTAGGTAGGGCAGGTTTGAGATGGGTCAGAAGTTTGTGAGGTTGGAGGGATCGAAGATAGTTTTTTTAAAGGGAGGTGTGATGACAGCTTTGAGGGGGAATAGGACAGAGCCTGATGCGATGGACTTGTTGATTGTGTCAGCCAGCAAAATCAATTGCTGACAAGAGGCAATCACAGCATCCAATCTCTGCACAGCAATGTCACCTAAATGGGCAATGAGGTTCCTCACTAATTTATCTGGAATGTTGGCCAAGACACTGGGAGAAACTGCCTTCTCTTTCCCAATCGTGTCTCGGGATCTTTAACATCCACCTGGACAGGCAAACGGGACCTCGGTTTAACCATCTCATCAATAGAATGGCAACTCTGACAAGTCTTCGGCTCTGAATCACACTGACGGTGACTAAAACTCCTTTTATACACAATACAGTATGTCTTAACTTCTGCATGCACATATCAGAGAATTCATCTGTCATTTGCCATCTGTCACAAGAACAACACAAGAACAACTTGATTTGTATAGCGCACCTTAGGGCAGGATAGCATCCAAGTGTGTTTGAAAGTAGTGGAGCACGACGCCAAGATGGGCGAGTGGGAGGAGACAATAGGCATAGGAAGAGTAAGGTCTTTCAGGTGCAACATGAAGATGAGGAAGGAGAGGGCAAGGCATAGGCAGAGTTTAAGGCAGTCACTGAAAGTATGTCCACCAGTGGTGAAATGGAGGGCACAACAGCTGGATTTGGGCACACCCTTGGTTAGAGGTGAGCAATATGGCACAGGAGGCTTTCCTGGGCAGGGGTATGAAAGACAGTTGTGGGTTGAACCTGGGATAAGCCAGGGAGGATGAGTAGGTCAGAGCCACAGGACACCATCCTGACATGGTGGAAGCTGATTCAATAACCTTTAAGAGATAAGTAGATAGTTATTTGGGGAGGATAAGTTTGCAGGGCTATGGGGAGAGAGGGAGGAGTGGGATTGATCAGGACAGCTCTTTTGAAAGACCTGGTGGGTCGAATGGCCTCCTTCTGTGATGTATAATTCTATGACACAAGATGTTGACGGGGAAGCCAAGGAGCCCACAGGACCTTTTGAATGATCACATTACTGCCAATCTGCATTACAATCTAAAGGCTTCCTCTCCCCGATGTGGGTCACGTATAATCATATACATCATTCGCGCAGAAAACTTTGCAAATGGATACTAGGTTTACTGAATAAGTCGCGAGCTAGGTTACTATTGGAATTTCTTAACACTGCAATTGCGGACCATTTGAAAGCATCCCCATGACATTTCATATACCCTACGTTATTGGTGGCCTTCGCCTTGTATTGCTGTAGCAATGTACAATTTATCTTGAAGGCTGTGAAGACTTTAGTCAGGGTTTATTGATGTTCCTCTTGAATGTTCTTGATGGTTGTTGTACCTGAACCCCTTATGGTAAATCCCACGTTAAGCCGTCTCTTTCGTCAGTGGGGGGGTTGGGGAGAAAAGCTATAAATTTTTAGGGGTTGTGTAAATAAATACAGCAAACTGATAACTTGACCCTGACTTAACTTGTCACTACCAGTCAATCATGCTGTCAGTATTCTGTCTACACATTTCCTTGTCTGACGAGTCTTATTTTACTAATAAATCCGTTAATTTGCCAATGTTCTATTTGTGGAGTCCTGTAGCTCAGTGGTTAGAGCACTCGCCTTACACGCGAGAGACCTGGGTTCGAATCCAGGCAGTGCAAAACCTTGGTCAAGTTTCCTTACTCCACGCGCCTAATAATAATCCCTATATATAAAAAAAATGGTTATTTCAATCCACGACTGTTTGTGGGACACTGCCGTGCGCAATTGGTTTTGCCCAATTCCTTGTTTATATCCTGTCAAAAATTTGATTTGTCCGTTGAATAAATTTTCTATGTAATTAAACCTGGGCTGTGGTGAATGTTGCTTGTGTTTCCCCTCCTGTGCTGAAGGTTCTGATTCATGTGTTAACTGCAAATTGACTGTGGCCACTGCAAAGGTATTTTAAAAATCCCCAGGATTGGTGACTCTATTCATTGCTTTGGGATCGCCTGAAAAGAACACGAAAACCGGGAAACACTGGGCACAATTTAATATTTAACAGCAGACAACAGAGATCTGTAAGAATAATTACAATTAAGTTGCTTTTAAATTACAAAGTAAACTGCTTCCTATGTTGACAGTTTTCAGTCCGTTTCCTGGGTTTGACAAGGGCTATGTTTACTCCTCGATGAGGGGAGGTGGGGAGAGACGAAGCTGGAAGTTCTCATTCTGGAAGATGCTGTTGGTGATGGAGCGGGCGGAGGTGGAGTGAAGCAGCCTCTGCTTGTCACCACTTCGGTTCCGGGAGAGTTCGGTCAGAATCGCCAGCTGCAAAACACAGCCACAGGACACGAGCGTTAATGTAAGAACATAACAACATAAAAATTTACTTGGCAAAAGACCAAAGTCCATCGAGTTCACCTTCCAACATCCTGGTAGCCACTTGACATGTCCCTTAACTGTATCCCGAGATTGTGGGAAGCTAGAGGTATTCTTTTCTAGTAGAAATCTATCTAATCTGTGATCCAGCCTGAAAACAAGTGAAACTTGAATGATTTTTACTTGAATTGCAGTGGAAGCTGAGAAGAGCTGGAACCTTTTCGCTCTCTCCTGGGTGCCTGTTGGGTTAGATTGTACACAGTGGGTTTCACTCAATTATTTAAAAACCATAGCGCCTGGTCCTGGCTTGCTCACATCACCTGTCACTCTTTCACTGCTCACTGGATCATGCTACTCCTACCTAAATAATTGGATTCCAAGAACAGAATCACTATGTGATTGCTGCCTACTGTACATAACCAATAAAGGGATGAAGAATCACAGCCCTGACAGTGCATAATTTCATGGCTAATGTTTATGGAATGCCACCTGAATCCTAAGGCAGTGCGGAGGGGAAGGCAGCAATAAGAATGAGGTTTACAGGGAATGAGCCACAAGCCATGATTAGAGAAGCTGTGGTCCTTTGGTGTAGAGAGGACTAAATAGAGAGGTAAAACATTTTAAATAGGACTGAAAAAGTAAACCTAGAACAATATAATTTGCTGTAGAACAAGTGTAGGATGCATAAAAATCTCAGCTTAGTTTGGACATTCTTAAGCATGGTTACAGCTTTCTGAATCGCTGACCCCAAAAAACACAAGATGAGAACACAGGTTTGTAAGAGTTGTAAAGGCAATTTCAGGACAAGCAATAGAAAGTGTTCCTTTACCAAGAGGGTAATTAACAACTTGACCAGGTTGCCAGAAAAGGTGGTGGAGGCCAGCTTGTTAAAAAGCAGCTTGTTGCTATGCTGAGTGGATGGTTGGGTGGGTGGGTTGAGAGTAGATGAACCGAAGGGCATTCTTATCCAGATTGATCTTGTGCTCGTGAGATAGTCAATAAAATTGAATGCCGACAGAGTAGTTACAATGAACTTTCTGCAGTTTTCATTCCAATATCAGTATATTTTACCCTCAGATGTCATTTCAGGTCTTGTATGTTCTGGTCTTGCCAGCACTGTATTCCTGTGCCTACAGACCAGCAAGGCTGGCACTACCCACTGCTTCGCACAACTGGCAGCCTCTTCAGGTTTACATTTACGCTGACCTTGACGTCAACAGCCAGCATCACTTTGGGCAGGTCCCTGGTGTCCCCTAGGAGGGGGTGAGGTTAGTAAGAGAAACAAACTGTACCCTGGAGGGGCCTCTGTACAGGCGGCGGAGTTCATCGAAGGCTTGTAGTTGCTGCAAGTCCAGAGTCATCTCTGTGGGCTGCTCAAAACAAGAGAAGGCACAGATACAAAATTCAACTAATTAAAAACTCTGCTGCCCGGTTAAACATGATATAGAAACATTGCCTTAATGTAATCAGCCAGTTCAGTACTATTTATTATGTTAGCCATATGAAATCTGATTTATACATGAGATTACATAAGTCATATATGATATGAATTATGCAAGTTTGGCATAACTCATACTCTGCATAAGTCACATTAAATGTACAGTCTCAACTGATACAACGTATGTGAGGTCTACTATATTAAGATGCAGTGTGTGTTGGATGTGAATGGCTCTAGCTGGCAGTGATGCTGGCCTGTGTGCTGCTAGTTTACAGTGGAGCTGGGTGATTCATTACATATTTAACGTTAATAATGGAAATTTACGGGTGAGAAGGTTGCCATGGTTGCAGCTAGTGCTCACCGAAGGAACCGGGAAGTAGGAAGGTTACTCAAGGCTAATGTATAAATGGGTCCTTGGGCAAGGCATCAGCGAAGTGTCGGGGAGCAGGAAATGCCAAGTCAAAGTCGAACCGCAGGAGAGAAGAGGAATTTGCTGGGGGTGGTGGGGTGGGTATGAAAGCTATTTGTTTTCAAAGAACAAAATTCATGCATTTAAACAAGTGTGCGTCACACACTCTGTGATTCATTAGTGGAGAGCGATGCTGAGGAGACAAAGATCTTTCGCAGATGGTGACTGCCTCGTTAGCAACAGTAATTTACAGGAAGGCGAGGGGAGAAGCATGCAGCGGAACACAGCTGTGGTCGGGGGCTTCCCTGGGCTATAATTTCAGTTCCTCACCACAGGTCATCTCTTATGAAGGTCAAGTGACAGAGCTAAGAGTCTCACATGTCTCCAGGGACATCTCTGTGATTTTCCTACCATTTAAATGCTGTGGCTGATGACTGTTAATTGATTGAAGAAAATGCCTCATTAAATAGGGAATAATTTCCCTCATATACCGGCTTTCATTTTGGAAAGAAAATCTCATTTAGGAAATTGGGAGTCCCCAGCTGAAAGGTGGAGTTACATACAGCTTTTATATAGTGCACTTTACATTGCATCACAGAACACCTCAAAAGACGGTTGAATTTTGGGGAAGGGAGAAAGAGGACAGACAATGGAAACATTATTTTCCTACAGGTTTTTCTGGACTAATGTACTCTATTTGGAATTAAATGAAGCTAAGGACCCACATACAACCTCCAATCTATAAATGTTATTAAATTGTAAAGCAAACAATCATAATAATCTTTGCAATTGATACAATGCCTCATCGTGTCTTCAAGACATCCCAAAGGATTCACAAAATACATTGGTAAAGTGTTCATACCACTAAGCTAAAGGACTCCCAATGCAGAAATGCAGTCATTTAGCTGCCAGCAGTATAATTGAAACACGAGTTATGAAGAGACATTAGTTGTGGAGTTCAAAATGTGTCTATCAGACCCAGATAGCTAAAAATAGCATCCTTTTCATTGCATCTTTACAATGGGAAATCCATTATAACCCCAGCAAATAGATCACCAGGAATCAGAGAATGACAGACTGCTGTGAAGCAGACTGACACATTCTCATTTTTAAAATGATGAAAGGCAGATTGATATAAGACACTAGAAAAACGCACCTTTATTCATTACCTGTGGTAGAGTCTCGGGAACCTCTGAAAAGGTGGCGATGCGAATACATTTGATTCAGAATGCTAAACACGCAAAGAAATACAAACAAAGAAAAGTCTCTTACCTTTTTACTATCAGAATCTCGGCTGGCGGAGTAATAGGCAGAAGTCACTTTAATCTGGAAAGAATAAGAGATGTGTCGTCTGTCTCACAGACATGCCCAGGTATTTTCAGTCATAGCGAAGGTAGCACGGATTTCGAGACAAGTTCCAACTCAGCAGGGATCAGAGCAATAATTTGGTGATTCTGATTACGTAGATTATCTGATGATTGGTTAATTTACTCATTTTGTTGGTTTATACTTATAATGGGTATATTCCTAGATGAGAACTAACTGCAGCACTGACAGCATCAACCTCCATGGTTACACACTCATCCTCACCAAGCCAGTCAGGAACCTAGGTGTCTTGTTCGATCCTCAACTGTCTTTCCTCTCCCACATCCAAGCCACTCTGCCTTACTTCACTTCTGCGATAATGTCCAACTCCACCATTAGCTCACCCATCAGGCCACTGATATCCTCATCCACGCCATCATCACATCCAAGCTCGACTACGTCAATATCTGGCTTGTCAGCCTTCCTAATTCCTCCCTCCATAGGTTGCAGATAATCCAGAACTCTGCGGCCCATGTCCTCTATCACTCCAAGCTTTGTGACCCCATCTTCCCCATCCTCACCCGATTCCATTGGCTCTCAGAGGATCCAATTCAAGACACTGGTCCTCACATTCAAAGCCCTCCATGGTCTCACATTTGCGACCTCCTAATACCCTACCAACCTGCCCGCCCCCTCCGCTCAGAAGGCTCCGGCCTGATCCACGTCCCCCGACCCACCTGCTCCACCATTGGTGGGCGAGCCTTCAGCCACTCTGCCCCCAACGTCTGGAACTCCATCCCGCAGTCCCTCCGCCTCACCCTATTCCCTGGCCTCCTTCAAATCCCGCATCAAAACACCCCCTCTTCGACGGTCCCATCGGTCACCCCAAATCCTCCCCTTTCCCTCCAATCTCCTTGTCCCCGACCCCAGCTCGGGTCTGAAACAATGACTGTCCATCGCCTTGGGTCGTTCTCCTGATGTGAAATGCACTATACAAATGTAATTTTGTTGTTATGTTTGTTGATATTCATCATATTGGTTAAGATTTAATGCCAAGGATTGTGGATTTCTCACATCATTGCCCAATATGCCTCACACATCCTGGACAAGATACCAGGCATATTTTTTGATGGGAGCTGGCCTGTTAGCTCTGGCATCCAACAGTTCTCCCTCCATTGCAAACTTGCATCACAAATAAAAATATTCCTTTTAAGGGCCTTTCATACCGGGAGATATCAAAGCGCTTCACAGGATTTATTACAAAGTGCAGTGACTGTGGGTTTCATGGGCAAATGAGGAAGCTAATTTACACACAGGGATGTCCCATAAACATTCATGAACAAATTTTATTTGGGGTTTGTTGTCCAGGTCATCAGGAGAAACTAATTTCTCGTTTCCAATAGTGCCATGAGAACCTTACATCTTTCTGAACAGGCAGCCGGGCCCTCAGTTTAACATCTCATCTGAAGGACGGTATCTCTTACTCTTAGCAGCCCTACCATCATTTCTTCTGCTTCTCCCTCATCCCCCTTTCTCCACAAATGGCAGTAGTGCTTTCAGCCACTAGCTTGGAACTCTCCCTTGAAATCCCTCCGCATTGCTCTCTCCTTCATTTGCAGATTGCAACCTGAAGACCTTCCTCTTCGATTGTGCTTACACTCACATCTCTCCTGATCAGCGTCAGGCTCTCCCACTGTCAAATGCTGTATATCATTTGCTGTAAATTGACTGTATATTTGTGGGGGAAATGCGGCAGCCAATTATGCACAGCAACGTCCCACAAATAATCGTGGATTAAAATGACCGATTTATTATTGTTTTTTTTCTTGAGAGATTATCAGTTGCGTGGAGAAAGGAAGGGTTGTTAATGACTGTAATAAGTGGTATCGAATGGACAGTGACTAACAGGCGGTTTGATGTTTTTGTTATGGCTGATGATTCGTATCAGATGATTCAGAAGGGATTGAGTGTGGAGGCTGATGTCAGATTGTAAAACCATTGTGACAATGTATAGTACAATAGCTTGCGAGGCAGCAATTTGAGGATTATTACCAGAAGTGAAAATGGGATTTTTTTTTCCACAGTTCTTTTATATATTGTTAGAATAAGAAATGCCACAAAATAATAGTTGAAGTCGACTATTGACTGGTGAAGTGTGCAGAAGTGGAACTCCAGTATGGACAAGTTGTGGAAAGAGCAGGGAATAGGATTAATAACCAGCACAGACTCGATGGGGATTGATCAGGGAATGGGAATGAGTAGTGCAGATTCATTAGGGATATTAAATAATATATTAATCCTTGCATTTGATATAGCGCTTTTTTCACGTCTTCTGGACGTCTCAAAGAGCACCACAGAATATATTGTAAAATTAATTGACTGCAGACTACCCTGGGCAGATTCATTAGGGATAAGTAGGGGAATGGGAGTGATCTGCAAAGATTTGATGAGGAATGAGCAGGTAAATTTAATCAAAATGGGGAGTTCAAGAGGAAGAGCAGCACCACAGCAGGGTGACAGGATTCAAGATCAGCACTGACCTAATTGGCCTCGCTCTGTGCTGTAAACATCCCGATTCCCTGAATTCTGCTGCCATGCTGGAGTCTCACTGTGCCCTTCGGCCCTTCTCTCAACTTTGGAAACGTCCACATCTCAACTATGGAAATGTCAGCTTGAAATGAGACATGAAATGACAGTCCTTCCCAGAACAGCTGGCCTCTATCTAGACCAGTAGGGCAAAGGAGGTCAGTGACTGGGGAAAGGGAAGACATAACAGGAGCCTTCATGTGAGCTTGAACAAGACTCTGACCCACCATTGCTGTGGTGTGAGTAAGCACATCGTGCCTTTGTCTGACAATTCTGCTGTTGACCTGCACATTCAATCCCTTCTGTATCACCTGATGTGAATCATCCTCTGTCTGAAACAGTCACTGTTTTCTTGATACCACTCAGCTCCACACTGACTTTTATTGAAGCTGTTACATAAGCCTGAATAGAATGAACAGCGGAGAGAGCAGGGAGCGGTTTAACATCCAGATTCAGATGACACCAATGCTACAATACAAATAATAATACTTGCATCATTTTGTGAGCGAAACACTGTGTCTCCTAAACAGTCGTGGATTGATTTAATCTACTGACTGATTTACTGAGTGACGCACTCACGCACACACTCACTCTGACCGTGAATCAAACCCAGGTCCTTTTGGAAGGTGAGTTTTCTACTAAATTACTGCTGGTTTGTTCGAGGCTACTAGAATTGGGGATAAACCAACTGGCAGCATCTGATAAACCAATGGATCAGAACTTATGGATTCCTCAGTTTCCTGCTTTCATGCGCTCAAATCTTAAATTTTAAAGCAAAATGGGTCTGACTGAAGAAGGATGATGAATAGAGCCAAGCTAACTAACCACAGTGAGGTCTTTTAAAATGGGAGTGGAAAATCATCTGACAGACAAAGATGACAATACCCCAACATCAATACTGGTTTAAAGAGTTAGTTTTCTTAGATATTTATTTTCCTCCTCTACTCCAACTCCTAGGAATGGCGACAATATCATCTGATTTTCACATGAAGCTTGAAAAATTAGAAAGTGTGTACACTTAAACACGCAAATGACTTTAGCAGTTCAGGTTACTTACTAAGAACCACTGTGAAACTTTGAGATCAGTGGTTCTCCTACCTCCTCCATATCTCTCCCTCTCTCCCTCCATCACCATATAGCGTCCTTCACGTCGGACGGCATCTTAGAACACTTACCTCTGGGTCAGAATGTTCCTGGTGCATTAGACCCAGAAAGATAGACCCAGAAGGATAGCTGTGAGCCATGTCTGTGGGTAGTTTCCCTTCACTGCGTATTGTGCCATTACTGACATGGCGAATGAGGTGGAAACACAGGTTACTCTGTAGCACCTTACCTGTGCAAGGGAAGTGCTTCTGCCCCTGTTAGCCTCTGACCCCATGTCTCTGTGTCGTCCTCCTTTATTACTAGAGTTACACTTGTAGCATAACCATCTGGTCTGGCCATCGGTCTGAACACCGCAGTTCTTGCTGTGGAGACACTGTGAATGGTAGATATGGCCACAGCTGTAAGTGAAAGGAACACAGGTCAGCCTAGGTCTCCTTCTCATATCCCAGTTGATTGTAGGCTTCTGTCACTACAACCTACAGCTAGCAGCCAGCTCTGGTTATTAATAATAATAACAATAATAATCTTCGAACTTGATATAACACTGTACCAAGTCTTTGGGATGTCTCAAACAGCTTCACAAGATATACTGTAAATTGCAGTGACTGTGTATTTTGTGAGCAAAACACAGCAGCCAGTTTGCACACAGCAATGTCCCACACACAGTCGTGGAGTGAGTGACCAATTTTTACTTGGAGGGAATGTTGGCCAGGACACCAAACGAATCTCCCTTTTCTTTTCGAATAGTGCCACGGGATCTATAATATCCACTTCAACAGGCAAACAGGATCTTGGTTTAACATCACGTCTGACAATGCAACACCCCCTCAGCACTCTGCTTAGATTACGTGATTCCACGTCTTTCCTCTGAATCAGAAGGATGTGGGTTCAAGCCCCATATCAGGACTTTGAAAGAACAGCCTCGGCTGAAATCCAATATAGTGCCGTGGAGTCCTGTAGCTCAGTGGCTATCGTAAATTGATACCTTGTAGCCACTGCCCAGAGGAAATAATTTCTTCCCATCCGCTCTGATGTACTACAGAGAACAATTTATATAGGAATATGGTAATGTATAATCTCAAATCTGAAATAATCCTACATGACTTCAACTCTCGCACACCTCTGGTGATTTCTTTCCATAAAAGCTATTTCTTAAATTTACTCCAGTATTCTGTCTCATTGAGTAGTTGATTAGACATATCCTGTAGTTCAGTGGTTAGAGCACCCGCCTTGCAATTGAGAGACTTAGGTTTGATTCCTGGCAGAGCAAAACATTGGGCAAATTTCCTTACGCCACATGCCTGATAAATAAACCCTCAAGAAAGAAAAACGATAAATTGGTCAGCCAATCCATGACTGTTTGCGGAACACTGTATCTAGCGTCTGTAGATAATGGATTTCAATCCATTTACAATACTCTTTAAAGAGGTTTATTGTACTAGTGATAGCAAAAATGTGTGGCAGATCTGGACACATCCTGTCACCTTAATACTCCCAAAAGCCAACTTTAAATACTGAGGAGATTGTTTCTTATATTGGAGATTTTTACTCTTAATCAAATCCTGAGCAACGATAATGCATCTCTGATGGAGTGCCTGGCAAGCAAGGACAGCACAGTTCAGAACACACCGTACCCTCATTATTCTATTCATGGTATAAATTATCAGTCAGCACTCAGATATATTTTTAGATTTGAGAAAGTGGGCAGTAAAGTGCTGCATTTATGACAAAACAGATGGCAGCAACCGTGGCTGAAAGCCTCGGTAACTTCCAGTCAATTCTTTACAATTGTCTACAAATCCTTTCCCTGCCTCTCCGATCTGCTTGCCTGGCTGGTTCATGTTTGTCTTTCTTACCCTCCCTTCCATCATCGGCGGCCTTGCTTCCAGCCAATACGCCCCAAACTTTGGAACTCTCTCCCTCAATCTCTCTGCCTTTACCTCTCCTTCCTCATTTTCAGATCATAAGAAATAGGAGCAGGAGTAGGCCATTCGGCCCATCGAGCCTGCCCCGCCATTCAATCATGGCTGATATTCTACTCTAACTCCAGCTACCTGCCTTATCCCCATACCCTTAATCTCTTTATAAATTAGAAATCTATCAAACCCCATCTTGAATATGTTCAAGGACTGAGCATCAACAGCCCTTGGGGTAAAGAATTCCATACATTCTGAGTGAAGAAGTTTTTTCTCAACTCAGTGTGAAAGTGGTGACCCCTAACTTTAAGACTGTGACCCCTGGTTTTACATTCTCCAATTAGGGGAAACAATTTCCCACTATCTACTTTGTCGTGCCCCTTAATAATCTTATAGGTTTCTTTAAGATCCTCTCTAATTCTTCTATATTCCAGAGAATATAGATCCAAATTAATCAACCTATCGTCATAACTCATCCCCCTCATTCCAGGTACTAACCTAGTAAACCTACGCTGCACTCCCTCCGAGGCAAGTATATTCCTTTCTTAAATAAGGAGACCAAAACTGCACACAGTATTCCAGGTGTGGTCTCACCAGGGCCCTATACAACTGCAGTAAGACTTCCCTACTCTTATACTCTAACCCTTTCATAATGAAAGCTAATATACTGTTAGCCTTCCTAGTTGCCTGCTGCACTTGCATACTAACATTCTGTGTTTGGTGTACAAGGACACCCAAGTCCCTCTGCACGCTAACATTTTCCAATCTCTCCCCCTCTAAAAAATAACCTGCTCTGATGTTTTTGTGACCTAGGTGGATGACTTCGCACTTCCCTACATTATACTTCATCTACCACCTACCTGCTCACTCACCTAACCTGCATTTTTTTAATGTCATCCTTGGTATTAACGCTTCCTCCTAGTTTCGTATCATCAGCAAATTTAGATATATTAAGCTTGATGTCCTTATCAGGCCTGGAGATCTTCCTCTTCAATTGTTTCTTTGTATTCACTGATCCTGACAACATTTAAACTCTTCCTGGCAAAACGCTCTGAGCACCTTAAATTCTACATAGCCCGTCAAAACACAGAAAAGATTCTTCAATAGTTGGAGATAAGAGAAAATAACATAACCAGGTGATTATAGACAGGGTAATAATAAACCTTGTATTTTACATAGCGCCGTATCACATTACACCACAGAATCATACAGCGCAGAAGGAGGCCATTTGGCCAATCGTGTCGTGCTCTTTCAAAGAGCTATTGAAATCAATCCTGCTCCCCTTCACTCTCCCCATAGGCCTGCATCTTTAGCACTCTCCAAATATGTATCTACTTCTCTCTTGTAAGTTGTTATCGAATTGGCTTCCACCGCTCTTTCAGGCAAAGCATTCCAAATCCGAACAACAACATTTACATTTGTATAGCGTCTTTCATGTCGGGAGGACATCCCACGGTGCTGGACAGTCAATGTTTCGGACCCGATCTGGGTTTGGGCTCGGGGAGGGTGGAGGGAAGTGGGGTGAACGATAACACGGTTGAAGAAGAGGGTCTTGAGGCGGGACTTGAAGGAAGCTAGGGAGGGGATAGACTAGAAAGTTAGTGCTCGTCCAGGACTTGATGTCTGACAGTCTGTCAGGACAGCAGTAGTTCTGGAATTGAGGGTGTAATAATAAAAATAATAATAATAATCCTTGCATTTGATATAGCACTCTAGATGTTCAAAGCACTTCACACAATATATTGTAAGCCAAATTAACTGTATAATTTGTAGGTGAAAATGGCAGCCAATTGCGCACAGTAGTGTCCCACAAACAGTTGTGGATTGAAATGACCGATTTTTTTTTGAGGGATTATTATCAAGTGCATGGAGTAAGGAAACTTGCCCAAGGTTTCACCCTGCTGGGAATTCAAACCCAGGTCTCTCGCTTCCAAGGTGAGTGCTCTAACCACCGAGTTACAAATGTCTGTGTGACTGCCAAGAACACAATACCCAATTTGACTTAGAGCAGTGGCTTCCAAACTTAAAAAGCAGCGCCTCACCTAACTCGGCAGAGGTTTTGTTGCGCCCCCCCTCCTTCACATTGAATGATTTTCTTTGAGTGGTACAATGTACCAGTTGCTTCCTGTCTGGTTTTATTAGGCAGAATTAAATTAGCCAAAATGCAAAAACAAAAAGGCATTATACGGAACAAAGGGGCACATTCTCCCTTAATCCACTCAATTCAAGACTGTTTGTAGGACACGATTCAAGGCTGTTGTGTTTTGCCCACAAAGCACACAATACAAAATACCCAATCCACTTACCAATATATTTTGTGAAACACTTTGAGACGTCTCAGTAACGTGATGAGACACTGTATCAAATGCAAGGATTATTATTTTATTATCATTATTTCTGAGTTAATGAAGGGCTGCAGTGTGTGGACAGGGATTGGTAAGATTTCTTGTATGTAGGATGTTAGCAGAAGGAATGTGCTGACCTGAACACAATGACCTCCTCCGTGCCCTCCTGCCTCCTCTTGTACTGCTGCAGACAGATGCTGCAGTGCTCTTGTTTGGGGTTCAGACCTCGGCTGACAGCAGCACGCAGGTTGGAAAGTGACCAGTGCAGGTCATGGTTTAGGAGGCTGGTTGTGGTCTCCAGCAGCGTCTGTGAGAAGCAAATACATTTCATAAATTAATTATTCATCCTAATTATTTTCCCAATTAGACCTGCATTTACAATAATAACTCCTATAACTGGAACACAGTAAAATCTCGATAATCTGGCACGGTTGGGTCCACGCACCTGCTGGATTTCGGAGTTTGCTGGTGTTTAGAAACCAACCTAGAAATAGCTGGGGAAACGCCGCCGCAAACACAACATGTGCTGTAAACGTGGCACTGAAGCCGAGCTCCAACCACAACGCCAGTGGACAGAGTGGCCATGCCGGGAACTCCAAGCAGCTGTTCCGAACTTGGGGAGATTTGCCAGACATTGGAGAAAAATCTAATACTGTATATATTTTGAAATCTTGCTGGTTTTAGGGTGTTGCTGGCTTTCGGAATGTCAGATTATTGAGGTTTTACTGTAACAGGAAACTTGAGAGAGAGAGAGAGAGAGTGAGTGAGGTGGAGGAGTGAATGTGAGCAAAAGGGGGGAGAGAATGAAACAGAGAGTGGGGAGATTGAGAGAGGGTATGTGCGAGAGGTTTCCTCGGAAGGCACAGATTCAATGCAATCATATTAAAATCTAGTTTTCACAGGATGCAATTGCAAAACTATCCTATCTGAAATACTGTAAAGAAATGATCTTATAGTGTTCTTTGATCAGCAGAGGACAAGATCGTGGTTGTAACTGAAGAGTTTAATGAACACCGGAGACCGGTGATATCGCAGAGGTGGGGGAAGGTAGAGCGGGTCATGGAATAAATTTGGGGTAGAAAGCAGAAAATGTACAAATTCTTCTTTTTTTCTGTCAATAAAATGATCTCATCATCACCATTCTTTTAGGAGTTGAAATACCAGTCAGAAAATCTCCTTACTCACCTGTTCATAACTGAATGTGTCCAACATTCCCAGTATCAGGCCCTGGATTTCTCCGATTTTCCCTTTCCCGTACATTGGATCCTGTGATAGAACCAGAGGAAAATACCAGTTAAGCTCAACACAAAACTACAATTATACCAAATACATTCCCAGAAAGGGGAAAGATAGGGCATTCAAACTTCTCTGGATGAATAAAGGAATTGATATAAGGGACACTGCTGTCCGCAATTGGCTGCTGCGGTTTCGCCCATAAATATACAATCAATTCTATTTACATTATATTCTGTGAAGCGCTTTGAGTCATCTAGAAGATGTGAAAATCATATCAGATTCAAGGAATATTTATGGGTGAAACCGCGGTAGCCAATTGCACACACCAGTGTCTCTCAGTAACTGCCTTGAACTGCAAGTAATTCTATCTTAAATAGCGCAAGCTCAAGCACATTATCTATCTGCTAGGGACCTTACAGCCCTCTGGCCTAAATATTGATTTCCATAATTTCAGCCCATAACAGCTCACCTTCCCCTTCCCCTTCTTTTGTGACCATCTAGAAGATGTGAAAATCATATATGCCAGGAATATATTTTTTAGATGAGCCACAAACAGAGGATAATACAATACATTGCTTCCCGACTACTGCATTAGAGGGTCATCTACACTAGGCCAGGACCTAGACTGGAAACATAGGTCCTGAGGTGGGTCCTATTTAAACTTAAGTTGCCTTCTTCATCTGTGACGATATCATAGACTGACTGAAAAGGCTGATAAACTGGAAATGACCACTCACCAGTTCCCCCCTGTTGCCCAACATTCCCCTGCTTGAGGGTCCAGGATTATAAGAAGCAGCAGGGCCATTAGGACTCACCTGCAAAATTCGTTGCAAGATGGATGGAAGTGCTATGAATCCTGTCATGCTGTTCAGGACTTGTTTTGTCAAGTGCTTCAAAGCTGCAGAAGTAAGGTCATGTCCAAATCAGTATGGGCCAGTATATACTATAGTACCACTGTGATGATGGCAGAAGGGTTCAGACATTGGGTGGTAACAGTAGCTCTTTTCATATCGACAAATATTAATTTCTGTAATTTCACAGAGAGAGCATTTTATGTGAAAGTGAGACTTAAAGCAAATAGTGGTAGGACCAGCACATTTCCAGCAACTGATTAAATCCCAGCAATGTTAATTTCAGAAGTGACAAATCTGGCTTTAGATTGAAGCATTGTGCTCTAGGCATCCACTAGAATAACTACTAGGGAATGGCGATATGGGAATTTTCCGGATATGGATATATCTGTTGGCTCATATCGAGATATACCGAAATACCGATATTTTCAGTTTTTTCGTACTGCGCATGCGCGCGCGCATCGGAGTGCGCGCGCATTCCGGGTGCGCGCGCATTCGGGGCCTATCTTCTCAGGAGGTAAATATCTTTCTCTCTCTGTGTCTCTCACTCTCTCCATCTCTGTGTTTTTCTGTCTGTGTCTCTCTATGTCTCTCTCCTCTCTCACATCCCCCCCATCTCTATCTATCTGTATATTATCACATCCACCCCGTCTCTCCCCCCCCCACCCCCGCCGTCCCTCTCTCGCACCCCCCACCCCCGTCGTCTCTCTCCCCCACCACCCCCCCAGCCGTCTCTTTCTCCCTCCCCCCCCCAGCCGTCTCTCTCTCCCTCCCGCCCCAGCCGTCTCTCTCCCCCTCCCCCCAGCCGTCTCTCTCCCCCTCTCCTCCCCCCTCCCACCGTCTCTCTCCCTCCCCCCCCCAGCCGTCTCTCTCCCCCTCTCCTCCCCCACCCGCCGTCTCTCTCTCCCTCCCCCCCAACCGTCTCTCTCCCCCTCTCCTCCCCCCCCCCCCCGCCGTCTCTCTCCCTCCCCCCCCAGCCGTCTCTCTCCCTCTCCCCCCCCAGCCGTCTCTCTCCCCCTCCCCCCCCAGCCGTCTCTCTCCCCCTCTCCCCCCCAGCCATCTCTCTCCCCCTCTCCCCCCCAGCCATCTCTCTCCCCCTCTCCCCCACAGCCATCTCTCTCCCCCTCTCCCCCACAGCCATCTCTCTCCCCTCTCCCCCCCCCAGCCGTCTATCTCCCCCTCCCCCCAGCCATCTCTCTCCCCCCCCCAGCAGTCTTTCTCCCCCTCTCCCCCCCCCCAGCCGTCTCTCTCCCCCTCAACCCCCCCCAGCCGTCTCTCTCCCCCTCACCACCCCCCAGCAGTCTCTCTCCCCCTCACCCCCCACCCCCAGCAGTCTCTCTCCACCTCACCCCCCCCACCCACAGCCGTCTCTCTTCCCCCACCCCTTGCATACCTGTATTATGTATTTGAGGACTATGAATACAAGATGGCGGCTTTGCACCTTGGTCTGTGCATTGTGTATAGAGATGAGCATTCTGGGTCTTGTAGTTGATTGTGCTCGCATTCCGATTTTCTACCTCGATATACCGTTTTTCGATATATCGGTATTTTTAAAATGTCTATATCGGCATACCGATATGAAAATCATATCGGGTTTTACCGATATACCGATATATCGCCGTTCCCTAATAACTACTATATCGTATTTCACAGTATACTCTTAATCATGAGAGCATGCTAATGGCTATTAAATCAGGCAGAAATCTGAATTGCCAAGAAATACTGCTGCATTAGCATTGTAGAACATAGCAATAAGAGGCCATTAATTGCGGTAGGCTCCACACCGCATAGGTTAACTCACCCAAAATACTAACAATGTCCCTGAAACTTGAGACAGCTACTCACTTATTCTAACAGCTAGAACCTAATTCTCCGGAACCCTCAATCCATTTTCTAAATTGTATTTGTATATTATCAGAGATTCATCGAGCTCCTTTAAAGCATCAACTGACCTGGAATTAACTACTTTATTAAGGACTACAGTTTTACATGGTGGAGAATTATTTCAACCACTGATCTTACTCAGTGGTTGTGCTTCTACTGAGCAGAATTATGAGATATTGTGAGCTTTTTCACTCTGATATACTGCAACTAAGCACTTTCACTGCTTACATTCAAAGGCTGGGCTGGATGATCCATCTTTCAATAGTTTCTGCGTTGACATAACAGCCTCGAGCAAGGGAAACCATAGTGCCTGTAAAAATGAGAGATAAATTAGGCAATGAACACTTTTTATTGTTTTATTGTTATTGTGCTGTCCTGTCATTCAATTAAATGAAAAACCGAAACCACAAATATACTGTCAATTCAATTTACACTTTACAGTATATTCTGTGAAGCGCTTTGAGACGTTGATAAGATGTGAAAAACGCTATATCATATGCAAGGATTATTATTATGATTAAATCAGGCGAGTACAATTGGAAAAGTACAATTGAAAAATTCAAATTTCTTTTGCGTTTGTAAAAACCCTCCATGGTGATGTTTTCAAAGCTTTAAAATGAAATGAGATAAAGAAGGTTACATTTATTACATTTGTTATCCATTTATGGGAATGTTCTGCTTGAATCTCACTTTTAGACAGACTGCAGCTCTGCTGAATATAGCTTTACCATCCTTCTTCCTCATTTTATTGAGTTTCAATTCATCCTCAGTGGAGCTTTCTCACAAGATAAAACCCAGACTTGCAGTGAGACCAACTATGTGGCAGTGTGCTAAATATGAGAGCCTGGGGACTGACTGTATGAGAGAGGGTCTGCATAAAAGCTGTGATCTTCCCCTTACCCCACTCATGGAGCAATTGAGCATGGCTTTTGTCCATGTGGCCCTTGTGATACATGTCTATGCCAGGTCTGCTATGGACTCAGTGACACACATACTATTAGCCATTAGCAACATCAAACACTCACAGGTCATGCACTTCAACATGGAGATATACAGGTAGACAGACCTCTGTAGTTTGGTTCTTGAAAAGTGCGATTTTAAGCAAAAAAGGTGTTAAGCAAATACATTTTCCCCATAAGAATGAATGTAAAAACTGGAGTTATTGACATTGAGATTAAGTTTATTTATTAATTATTTATTAATTATTATATTTATTAAGTTAAGATTCCGTTTTTGATGATATTTGGGTAAGCAATACAATTGTCCTTCGCTATAACCTATTCAATGCCAAGATGGAGGAGACGTCGGACAAACTAGAGGATCAAAGAACTTCCTCCAAAGGCAATCAATCGAATGAATTAGTGAATTCATACAAAGTGAGTCTGAATGAGATGGGAAAAGCCAGCTGGCTTACCTTAGTTTACTTCAACTGGAATCAGAATGAATCTCAAGAGTCACTTCAGAGATATAAAGGGACAATTCTGGAGATTTTGAAAAAAAATACTAAAACAAGCAGCAAGCTTTTGTTTATTTCAAGTTATTATACAATCACCAGAATACGATTCCCCTTCAGCAACTTACATCTGAACTGACTGCCTGCTTTTGGAGGCTGAGTTCTGGCTTTCTGATTCCAATAAGGGTCACTGTTAAGGAGTGACAGCCAGTCACAGCTGCAGCTAGTTCCTATCACTGATTTGATAAGGATAACTGAGGATCAAAAAGGTTCTCTCCCATTTCCCTGAATGCACTAAACTGACTGATCTCTGTTCTGAGGAGGAAAGCTACCATGTCCATTGCACACATTTATTATTCTCAGAGCCCCGTTTCTAAAGGGAATAAAGATTGCCAGATTGTCTTCATTTGTCACATCACACCCTGATTGAAAGGTGGACATTATTGATGAGGGTAGAATCAGCCTCATTCATGATGTCCTCCAGTCAAATCCTCCGCCAACACAGAGCTCTCACTGAATAATCAGCAGGAGTTAGCAGATGGCACCAATTGCACTTCAACACCTTCATTGAAAAAAACTAAAACATATTGCTAGCTGGCAAGAAAGCTTTCTGATAAAGAAAATTCTATTTAAATAAAGAATCAGTCACTGAATCTGACACTGTGAGGGAGCTAGTGTAATATGTTAAAGATTCGGTCACTACAGTACATTTGTAGAGACCCTTTCCCAGCACCTTGGGACATCCTCCCGACGTGAGAGGTGAACTGTAATTTTTTTGTTGTTGTTGTTGTTGACCTCGGGAAGACATCCCACGGCACTGAACAGTCAGGGGTCAGGACCCGACCATCAGGGGAAAAGATGGGGGACAGAGTTAGGGTGAGAGAGGGCAGAGAGGTAGGAAGACACGGTCGAAAAGGAGGGTCCTGAGACCGGCTTTGAAAGAGGCAAGGGAGGGAGCAAGGCAAAGGGATTGCGGGATGGAGTTCCAAAGTGTAGGAATCAATCCTCCCCATCACTGCCAGGAACAAACAATACTTTCATCGGCAGAATTATATTTTACAAACTCGAATAGACAGAATGAAGATTGTTAATTTAAATGTAGATTGGTTTCAGTTTTTAATGAGACTCGCTCATTTGAAAATTGGTAGCAGCAGATGGGGAGCAAATCTGTTAATCATCATAAATTCATAACATGCTCAGCTTGTTCATTGAGTTGCTGAGTAATATGGACTGTGGTCCCAGGAGCAGGCAACTGGATCAGTGGAAAATCCCATGAACATTAATGTTGGTGTCACTATTTAACAGACTGAGGTCCCATTGCTTGCTCATCCTCTCGACGTAAAATGCGCTCTAGAAATTTAATTTTGTTGTTGAAAAATATAGCATGAGAATCAATAAGATTTCAACTTCCCCCGTATTGTAATTGTGTAGGGATTCAGCAGCTTTCAGCGAGGCTTAGAGACCGAGCTCCAACTCAGTGACGAGGAGCAGCCTCTCACACCAGACCATCTCTTTGACCTGACTGAAAGTCTGGGGGAGTGGGAGACAACAGTTCAGGCTCATGTCTATTAGAGCAGAACACAAAAGTAGATGAAATAAAGCACCCCAAACAAATGGAAAAGGCTGATTCTGTGATGCTTCTCTGGGCGGGCCAATCCTCATTCACGGGCTGAGATCGCAAACTGCCCACTAGGGTTAGATAGCAAAGGGCCAATGATGCTGTTGCACCATATTCTCCTTAATTCAACAAGTTGGGAGTCCTGCAGCTCAGTGGTTAGAGCAATTGCCTCACAAGTGAGAGATCGGGGTTCTATTCCCGGCAGTGCAGAATGTTGGGTAAGTTTTTCCTTACTTCACACACCTCTGTTTACCTAGCAGTAAGTAGAAACATGGTTGTTAATTGATTGGCAGATATCTTTTCTGGGAATAATCATCCCTGACTGTTTGTGGGATACTGATGTGTGCAATTGGCTGCTGGATGTGGCCCACAAATATAATAATCCTTGAATTTGATATAGCAGTTTTTCACGTCTTCTAGAAGTCTCAAAGCGCTTCACAGAATATATTGTAAAGTGAATTGACTGTATATTTGTGAGTGAAATATACACTTTACGCAGTATATTCTGTGAAGTGCTTTGTCTGGAAGACATAAAAAGCGCTATATCAAATGCAAGGATCATTATTATAAGTTCAGGATGGAAACGATTGCGAAATGAAACTAATATCCAAGATTATTTCTGGATAAAAGGTGCAACGATAATCTGCTATCTGTAAAGGAAACTCACCCCTTTCCCACGGAGCCTGCATATTCATAGCACTAACCTCTCGCTGCTGCTGATTCAGACAGTGTGAATTTCGTTGACACAAATCAATGGTTTCCTCCAAAGTGCTTTCTGTCGCTTGTACCAACTCTTCACTGTGCTCTCCTGGTGGCAACACCAAACTGATCAACTTTCAATGGTTAAGCCCATGCAGACGCTAACAACAACAACAATACATTTGTATAGCAGTAGTTATGTACATCATATGAAAGTTGTTACACTGGTTCCACATGACATACACACACATAATACACTTCAGTGCATTGGGACGTCTTCCCGATCTGAAAGACGCTATAATTAATTCCATGTCTCATTTGGGAATCGAACCCAGGTCCTCTCACTTGCAAGGCGAGTGCTCTAACCAACACAGGACCCTTCCTTCCCCAACTCTTTAAACTCTGCCTCACTCAAGTGCCTTTTGGACACTTGCATCCTATCTGCACTCCACCCAGCTCGGGCTTCGAGTCACTTGGATGTAGAGGTCATTTGGACCAGATACCATGGATACCATTGCCTGTGGATTCATGCCCGCAGTCAGCAAAAGAATACAACAATGTTGATTTGGCCAATCGGGATCACTGCAAAATCATATGTTGCTTACCTTCATTCTCTGTAAGTAAAGGCAGCTTATGCTTCAAAATCTGAAAAACACAAGAGAAAAAACTTTCATTGAATTTTACTTTGTGGGGTTGTCTAAGCTTAAATGTTTGTATATTTATTTCTTATTGTGCTCCTGACGAGAGAACTGTGCAGGAACAGCCAGATGTTTTCAGGCCATCTGCTCTGAGACACTACCTTGCGTGAAGAGCACTAGATAAGTGTAAGTTGCTGTAGGTGTTCTTTGTTCCTCGCCCACATCCACGCATTCAGCACATCAAGGCTCGACCATGGAAACTCCCTCCTCGTCGGCCTTTCTGGCTCTTCCCTTCACAAGCTGCAGATCATGTAGAACTCTGCAGCTTGTGTCCTCTCCTGCACCAAGCTCCGCGACCACATCACTCCCACCCTCGCCTGCCTTCATTGGCTCCCCATCCCCCAGAGGATCGAATTCAAGATCCTCGTCCTCACTTTCTCCTATCTCTGCAACCTGCTGTCTCACTATGGACCTGCCCGCCCCCTTCGTTCAGCAGAGTGGCTGAAGGTTGAGGTGAGGCCGTGGAAGACTTTGAAAGTGAGGACCAGGATTTTGAATTGGATCCTCTGGGTGATGGGGAGCCCATGGAGTCGAGCGAGGATGAGAGTCATGGAGCTTGGAGCGGTAGAGGACATGGGCCGCAGAGTTCTGGATTATCTGCAACGTGTGGAGGGAGGAATTGGGAAGGCTGACAAGCAGAGCGTTTGCGTAGTTAATCTGGGATGTAATTAAGGCATGAATGAGGGTTTCAGCGGCTGTGGGGGTAAGGTAATGGTGGAGTCGGGCAATATTAGCTCCATACTTGAGGGGGTGGTTGGTTCTATGTGCTTCGGCTCACAACAAATGGACAATCTGCACTCATGAGTGGAAACCCCATTAAGTGTGTGCTAAATATACCATCATTTAATAAATTAGGAACTACAAGAGACTTGATGAGCTGATTGTCAATTTTCTGTAACATTTTACGATGTATACATCAATAAGTAAAGCTCATACCTCCAGCAAGACTTGAAAAGCTCCTTGCACATCTCCTTTCTTTTCCAGCAGATAAGCTGTCGCTTCATGGAGCTGATGTCTCTGTGTAATCTAAGTAGTAATAAGCACAGGTTTACTTCAGTAACAATCGGGTTAGATACTAAGACTTCTACATTGTTACATTACCCTATTATGGTGTGCTTGTTTATAAATTATTATTATAAAATTAAGAGGAGTGAATCTTTATTTTCACTTCTGTCTGTCCCAGATCAAGTATAGCTTTCATAGTATCATACAATTATACAGCACAGAAGGAGGCCATTTGGCTCATCGTGTCAGTGCTGGCTCTTTGAAGGAGCTGTCTAAGCTAGTCCCACTGCCCAGCTCTCTCCACACAGGCGTATAAATTTATCCTCCCCAAATAACTATCCACTTCTCTCTTGAAAGATGCTATCGAATCGGCTTCCACCACCCTTTCAGGCAATGCAACCCAGATCTCAACAATTTGCTGTGTGAAAACATTTCTCCTGACCTCATTCCTTGGTTCTTTTGGCAACTATTTTAAATCTGTGCCCTTTGGTTACCGATCCAATTTCTCCCACGTTCACCCTATCATATCATGGTAACAAATTCCATATCCTTAAAAGGCCTCTGAGTTTAGAAATTCCTTCAAGGCTCTCCCCTGATTCTCTGCTAACAACCCCAGGACTATACCTCTTCTCAGAGTCCCATCTGAAGCAAACTGTTTACCTACATTTACCTTGCTGTATTTTTTTTGTCCTTTCTGTTTATTTGATCAGCTGGGTGCCTGACACACGTGGAAACCCATCATCCTGCATATTCAAACAAACTGAGAATTCCACGCATCCCACCTACTTATGGAAAACCCAGAGATAAATTGTTGGGATGAGTTTTCACTGGAACAATAGTAATTCAATGCAGCCGGTAATTTACCTCTGTGGTCATTACACCACATTCCAGAAGCTACACCTATGTAGTATTCATCATCTCATTGTAGAACATGTGAGAGCCAAGCTCGTAACCCTCAAAAGTATAAACAACAGAGACAGAAATACTCTCATATATACAATACTCTTTACCATATGCTGAAAACGTTACCTGAATGGCTTCTTCTAGTCGGTAATGCTCTGATAACCTTAGGAAATCTGAGATTCGCTCTGGGTGGGACTGGCACAAGAGGTCGATGTACTGTTCGTGGATTTGGGGATTCACTTGCAGCTCACGATTTACTTGCCCTCCATCTCTGCAAACAAAACCGGAGTAAAACCGGGAGAAGACGCACAGCAAACCACTTTGAGGAAGGAGACTCTCATCAATATGGAGGAAAATTCATATCAGTCTGGACCATAACATTTATTATAACTTGCATGCATAAAATCTGATTTAATCAATAATCTACATGACATATAGTAATTACACGCAGCTGGTAAGTAAGGATGTGGTGACAGGTCGAGACTACATTTCCTGTAATTTGTTGCATCTTGACCGTTTGTTGCATGTGCGTTTACTTTGCAAGCTTTGGAATCGCATTGAATTGCGGGAAATTAAGTTCTTCTGCGCATGCTTCAAAGGATGAAGACTAAGTTTCCCACGATTCAATGCAGTTGATTGGTAAGTGTGCATGTATCTATGGAACAGGGCATCATTTCCCACAATTCAGAACAGCCAATAATTGTGGGTAGGGGAAGTTAAATTATGAGTTAGGGGGTGATCAATATGAGTAATAAGAAACTGAATGGGACTAGGGTGAATACACCAATTAGGCAATTATATGATTTAAAAGATAAGACTGATGCAAATGTGAGATTTACTGTATAACTAGGTAAGGATGGCACATACTGACTTTATCCGCATGTATGTTTACGTAAGATTTGCATCAAGCTCAGATGTGCAAGAGGGACGCCAGCAAGAAAAATGTTTAGGCGCACGAGTACGCAGTTTCAGGTCTGTGACAAACAGCGACTGAGAATTGGTAACAAGAAACAAGTGTTTTTAAGTAAAAATGATAAGTGTTAGAGAATAAAATGAAGTTCTTCCAAATTTAAGAATTCTTCATAATTCTGCTGAATCTTAAATATAAATTTTCAATCTCAGTCACTACACCCAAATCTCCGGAACTCATTGCCTTACTCAAATTCTCTGATTAACCCTCTTTGGCCACCTTCAAATCACACCTGAAGAAGCCCAGACAAAATGTTTAGGTCTTAAGTGAGGCTGGGATAGGTGGGTTTCGAGAATTGGGTTCTAGTGCGCAGGAGCAGCATGCCCAACCTTTGTTTGGTGGATCAGGTGATACAATGAAGACCAGAGGGAACAGCTGGGGAAGTAGGAATGTAGAATGGTGCAGGGATAGAATAATAATAAAATAATCTTTGCATTTGATATTGCGTTTTTCACACCTTCTGGACATCTCAAAACGCTTCACAGAATATACCGTAAAGTGAATTGTCTGTATACATATGGGCAAAATATGGCAGCCAATTGTGCACAGCAGTGTCCCAAAAACAGTCGTGGATTGAAATGACCAATTTTTTTTGAGGGATTATTATTAGGCTTGTGGAATAGGAAACATTTTGTCCTACCTGGAATTGAACCCAGGTCTCTCACTTGTAAGGCGAGTGCTCTAACCACTGAGTTACAGGACTCCAGAATGGGACGAGGCAGTAGCGAAAGACAAGGATTTTGAATTGCATCCTTATACAGTGTATTTCACATTGGGAAGACATCTCAAACTTCTAGTTGCCCATCCAATTGTAAATTATATTGTAATAACTGTCCAGCGCCTTGGGACGTCCTCCTGATGTGAAAGGCGCTATATAAATGTAATGTTGTTGTTGTTGTTGTTGTACATCACCACATCAGAAACAAGGTGTTTTTTGTAGAGTGGGTATTTCCTATCCTACACATATAACAATAATACTTCATAAAGATAATAATTTCACCAGATTACAAATTGTATTGTTAGATCCTAAATTAATTTCTTTGACCTCTTGAAGCAATTGTGAAAATCAACACTGGTTCTATAATGTAATCCCATCTAAACTGAGAGTCCATTCATACTTCTTTGAATGAAGAAGAGCTCTTACGCCCATTTGATCTCACACTAGCATCTTCGCATTATAGTCAAAAGCTGTTTCTTAAACAAATTCAGCGTGCTGGCCTCAATTACCTTTCCCGGTAACCCAATTAATGGTAAATAAATACTTCCTGATACGTTCAGTCAAAGTTGCTTGAAAAAGAGTTTCTCCCAGAGCTCTGGCCAACAATCTAAATAACAACCAGATAAATGCTGTCATTTACTTCAAGGCTATTTGCGAGATGTTCCTGCGCACTAATTGGCTGCAATGTTCACCATCAAATATAGTCAATACACTTTACAGAAAATCCTGTGATGTGAAAAAGGCTCTAAAGAAAATAGAAGCATTGTTATCAATATAATTTTGATTCTAGTGTGATATTGACAGAAAATGTATGATCATTTTTGACTGGAAGTACTATTACGGAACACTGGTTTATACCATTACACCATGTATATATAGCATACTCACGAAGGATCGAGTAGATTCTGCAGTAATAAATAGCGTAAATATTGATCCTGAAAAATAACAAGAAAAACAAATTTAAAAACAGCATCATACACCATGCCTCCCAATATGCAGAATTTTTCTGTTTCTAAGTACAGTATGCTAACTTTCTGATAGTAATAATACTGACAGTTGACTTGCTGATCACTCAAACTGTGGCAAGATAATAATAATCCTTGCATTTGATATAACGTTTTATAATGTTTGAGAAAGTCTCAAAGCGCTTGGATTATACTGTAAATATACAATTACAGAATTGATTGTAAACCCAGGCGCTCTAATCACTACGCTATATGTATGCAGTTATGAAGGATCCAGCATAAATGGCCTATACAGCCTTTTTATGGAGCTACAGATTGCATCATCTTCTGAATTTTCCTACTCAACACGAAAAGCATTCACTTCTACGGGGAAACTAAGGCTCAGGCTTCGCTCTCTGAGGTTAGTTTACAAAATGGTTATTTTTATAAAGAAGCTCTTCTGGGAACCGCTTAAGCAGATGTAAAAGGCTGGGATGCCATGAACAAAGTAGATTTTTCCATTCCGCTATCCCTCTGCATCGTCCACTCTCAAGCCTCCTTCAAGTCCCGCCTCAAGATCCTCCTCTTCAATGGTGCCATTGGTCATTGCCCTCCCCCGCTCTCCCCGAGCCCTACCCCAGCTCGGGTCTGAAATATTGACTGTCCAGCGCCTTGTTGTTGATGTAGATTAGATTTGGCTGCAGCATTTCGCCCACAAATATACAGTCAATTTTCCTACTCTTCTTCATCCTGCCCCGACCCCTCGCCCCCTGCTCTTGTCCCTACCTAACTCTACAGCGCCTTGGGACGTCCTTTCGATGTGAAAGGCGCTATATAAATGTAAGTCTTGATTGATTGATTGATTAATGCTTAAAACGCATGCTGAGCTCAGACAAGGTCTCATTACAATTTCCATGCAATAAATAAATAGACATCAACAAATAAATAAACAAACAAACAAACACATAAATAAAGTGCTCCAAGACACTAAACTGTGTGAAATAAATGCTACCATAAGTTGTTGTTGTGCTGTACTGTGGGCTAAGAATTTTGGGGAAAATCAATAAAAACAAGCAGCATTTGATTACTCCAAGGGCTGCTCCTTATAAGCCTTGAACCCTTTATAACACCAAAAACAACAACAAATTACATTTGTATAGTGCCTTTCACATCAGAAGGACAAAAGGTTAGAAGTACAAAAAGCGGCAGCCTATTGCGCAAAGCAGTGTCCCACAAACAGTCGTGGATTGAAATAATCTATTTTTATTATTGTATTTTATTTTGGACAGATTATTAATAGGCATGTGTATGTGTGGAGTAAGGAAACTTGCCCAAGGTTTAGCACTGACGTGCCTGGATTCGAACACAGGTATCACGCTTATAAGGCGAGTGTTCTAACCACTGAGCTACAGGAGCTATAGAATATGTTCAAGGACTGAGCATGTATAGCCTTTTAGGGTAGAGAATTCTATAACTCCATCGAATTCCTCTGAGTGAAGAAGTGTTTCCTCAACTCTGTGTGAAAAGGCTGACCCCTAATCTTAAGACTGTGACTCCTAGTTATAGTTTCTCCAACCAGGGGAAACAGTCTCCCACTGTCTACTCTGTAATGCCCCTTAATAATCTTATAGGTTTCTATAAAATCACCTCTAACTTCTTCTATATTCTAGAGAATATAGGTCTAGTTTACACAACCTATCCTCATAGTTCAACCCGCTCATCCCAGGAACCAACCTAGTGAATCTACGCTGTATCCCCTCCAAGGTGAGTACAGTAAAAGCCTGTTTATCTGGCACCCTCGGAACCTGGCCAATGCCGGTTAAAGCACGTGCCGGATTTTCGGCTGAAAATGCGATAAAAAAAACAAAAATTCCGGATAAATTCCGGTTAATCGAATGCGGACTTTTTTTTTGCGGTGCCGGTTAAACGGAAATTGCAGTTGATCGGGTCATGGATAAACAGGCTTTTATTGTATGTCCTTTCTTAAATAAGGAGACCAAAACTCCACACAATATTCTAGGTGTGGTCTCACCAAGGCCTTATACAGTTGTAGCAAGACTTGCCTACTCTTATATTCTAACCCTTTTGTAATGAACGGCAATGTGCCATTAGCTTAGTAGCTTGCTGTACCTGCATACTAACTTTTTGTGACTGGTGTACAAGGACTCCCAAATCCCTCTAAACACTAATGCTACCAAATCTCTCCCCTTATAGAAAATAATCTGGTTTGGTGTTTTTACTACCTAGGTGAATAACTTCACAATTCCCCACATTATATTCCATCCACCATTATTTGGGGAGGACAAGTTTGCAGGGCTATGGGGAGAGCACGTGGAGTGGGATTGATTTGGACAGCTCTTTTCAAAGAGCCGCCACCGACACAATGGGCCAAATAGCCTCCTTCTGTGCTGGATAATTCTATGATTTTACTATTCTAAGTTTGGAGTGCTAGAAGGTTAGTAATGGAAAGGTGAAACTTAAAAAAAAAAATTAAGCTAATAATAAAAGAACAAAAAAGAATTGTCAGTTAGCTCCCCATGGAACTAATTAAAATCTGTGCTGCAGGGGACAGATGGATAAACTGAACTCACAGCAAGAAACAAGCCTGTCTCCTCAGTGCTTGGGAACTGTAGGAGCTCCACATCGGGGATTAGTGAGCAGATAATAAACTTATTATTATTTATTCAATGTGTCTCTAACAGTGGCAGTGCTTATTTCCACTGTATAATAAAATTCCACATCTTTAACTTTCACCGCTTAAAGCCCCTTTTTTGGTCTACATTCACCTAGAGGAATAAAAACTAGCCATGTCAATGGCATTTGTAGACATCAAAGGCTTTCTCTTCCAGCTGTGTCAGTGTCGATAAGTTGAGAGCACTCAGGAGACCAGTTGGCTGTTCACATTGTTTGGGGGCATATTTCAATAATTCCATCCCATTTCCAAATGTAAAGAATTCCGATATCGCTCACCGGATGGTGGAGATAAAAAAGGCACTGTGCAACATTACTGCCCAATGGAAGGACGCAGATTTAAATACTGTGATGTGCTGTTAACTGACCTAGATTACGGCACCACCGATGCAGCTATTCGCTTCAGCTATTCCCTTCAGTGCCCTGAAGAATGTGAGAAGCGATTTGACAGGACTGGGATATGTCTCATGTCCTTTGTCCTATCCTCGCCATCATTCGCAGATGGGCTTTGGTGTTATTTTTTGCAAGTGGGTATTGAAACCTGGCAGCTCGATTGTTTGTTTCTCCGTATTTGTGCTGCTTTTCTATTCTCTATTTGATACAAGTTTTGGTACGTGAATGATGTTGGCCAGGAATTGCATTGGGCTTCAGTTTGCACCTTATATATTAAATAACATGGATGCCAGTGTAGCGGGGAGATGCTATTTACCATCTGTTTGCAGATGATATCAAGCCAGGAGGCTCAGTAGATTGTGGGAATCTAGTAGGAAATTGAAAAGGGGTGAATACAGATTACAACAACTACTTGGATTTATATAGCACCCTTCACGCTGGACGGCATCTCAGAGCGTTTCCCAATAATGGATCCCGGGGCCGAGCCAGGGGGAGGGGGAAAAAGGTCACCAAAAGCGCGGTCTAAAAGAAAGGTCTTTAGCCGCGACCTGAAGATAGGAAGAGAGGGGCCAAGGTTTCACCATGCCTGGAATTGAACTCAGGTCTCTCGTGTGTAAGGTGAATGCTCTAACCACTGAGCTACAGGACTCCAAAAGTATTTATTGCTGCCTCACATAGTTTTTGACATAGTGAGCAACAATTCAACTAATACCCATGAGTCTCTTTCAGCTTCCTCCGTGCTGACCTGTTTCAATTTATAGGCAAGCCACTGAAATACAGAACAGCCCATTGGTAACATGATTCTACCTCTAACTTCTCCAGGATGGGCCCGAGCTCTGTAGCGAAATGGGTTGCAACCAGTTCTGCTGCCTTTGAAGGATTTATAGCCACCAGGTCCTGAAATTAAAAAGAAATTTTTTTCAGAATCAAACTTATTTGCTTTATCTTAATGCCTTCCGACTGAAGGTTTGACCACTAATAGGGCAAAATGAGGGCAATGAGAGCGCATACAGCACAGCAATGTTTAAATTCAGCAGTCAAGTAAGGAGCAAAGCATCAAGTGCTATTGCTTCTACCCTGATTCCCTATAAGTGCCCTACATGAGGTTCGACTAATTTTTCTTTGTTCTGTGCTGTACTTAGAGCAGCATCCCTCAATACTTTATTCAGCTTACCAATCCTTTTTATGAACCTTGACATTGAGGCTGTTAGAAACTAGAATAATAGCAATGCCATACAGAAAGAGCTATCCAGCCCCAGCAAAGTTATGTGAAATATAAAAAGATGCCGTTGAATGGATTCTTGGATTACAACATAACCCAAATTCTATACGTTTGCACTTTGAAAATACCAGCCTTGCTAAACCTAACCCTGCTATTTCCTGTGTTACACGAGTTCACCCAAGTTATTTTAATTAGTGAAGAAGGCCATTTCATACCTTGCTGTGTTCTATGGTTTTACTCCACACTGAAGCCCTGTCCTCAGAACTGTACCCAGGTATGGATAAAATATTGTGCACGTAATTGAAAATTTCCTCCTGAAAGTGAATAAAGAGTCATGAATATGCAGTAAAATGCTAGGATGGAAATTTCCATAATAGAAAGTACTGTACATCTCCATAATGTTCTGACAACCTGTAGTGCCCATCAGAGGAAATACAAAATAACATTAGTAAAGTACCTTTCACGTTGAGCACATCCCAAGGCACAACAGTCAGGGATTAGAGGAGGGTCTTGAGGCCTGCCCTGAAGCAGGCAAGGGATGGAACAAGGCGAAGGGAATGTGGAATGGAGTTCCAGAGTTGGAGCAGAGAGGCTGAAGGGCTGGTTGGGTGGGCATGAAGGATGGTAAAACTGGGGAGGGTGTTAATTCAATAGAATTTAGTTTAATTTAAAAAGCAGTTTGACTCGTGATTGAGGGACAGTATTGGTGGGTGTCCTGGAGGGATGAGATCCTATGGGCCGAAAGACCTTCTTCATTCAAACCAATCTTGTGATCTCGTGTGTGAAGGCATTAATGATCTAATTTCCTCTAAACAAATGGACACTGTTCGGAATCGCCTAGAGTGATAGGTTTGGTGGTTTAAATGGCAATTTCATTCAAACACCAGGTTGGGGAATGCTTTACCTTAAAAGATCAGTGCATAGGCGCTCTATATGGATGTTAAGACACTTGTGTGGTTTCATCTTACTGCAGGCTGTGAGCAGTGGCATTCAAGTATGCCTCGAATCCTTAAGGAAATGTAACATTAATAAACATCAATTACTCCTGCATGTTTGAAGGGCACAGTAATCCCTTTAATACATACCTTCCTGATTGGGTCGTTCAAGTAGCAGAAAATAATCTTGTCATACAGTTGCCGTTTTTCATACATAAACTCACATACTTGGTAACTGGAGGGGAAAAAGATTACATTACAAAATAGCACCTGGTCACAGAAAGTGTTAATGGCCATATAGTTTAAACCACTTTCAGACCATGGCAAGAAAAGAAAACAAAGTCAGCTTTCGGTGTAAAAATTGATTATTCTTTACGCTATTTGCAAATTGCACTTTCTAATGTTGTGAAAAATGCAAAAGGTCAAAAGCAATATCCACCATAGACTCCCCATAGTCCTGCACACTTGTCCTTCCAAAATAATTATCTAAATCTATTTTGCCTCCTCTAGTATCAACTCCAGATCCGCTGATATTCTATCAGCTCGTCCAGCAGACATCAAGGCCTGGATGAGTGCAAACATCGTGCAGCTGAATGTGGACAGGATGGAAGCATACACCAGAGCAATAAATTTTAAAGCCTTGTCCTCACTTTGACAGTCATGGTCCTCCCTACCTCTGCAACCTATTAACACTGTACAAACCTGTCCACTCCTCTCACTCAGCGGGCACTGGCCACTCCAGTGACACTGGCTGCTACACCTTTTCTGCCCTGCTCACCCTATCATTGATGGTCTGGCTTTCAGCTTTTCTACTCCCACCCTCTGGAAATCCTTCCACTTTAACCTCCTTCCTTGGCCCATCACAAGACAATCTTCTTTGACAGTGCGTTAGGCTTCCTTTCAACCCTCGACCTCTAACCTTCACCACCCTTGATTCTAATCAACTTGGTGCAAATCTTTGAATGTCCAGCGCCTTTTGGGATGAAATTTTGACATGAAAGGCACCAAACAAAAATGTAATTTTCATGTTGCCAACATTTACTATAGATGTTCATACATAAATAACAGCCAATTGGGGAGAGGAGCTAATGTATACCTTTTTTAAAAAAAACTTACAATGCAGCTTTCTCAGCCATCATGACCAGCCTGTTCTCATCAAACTGCACAACTCCACCAGCTTGAAGCAGCTCCAGAAGGACCTACAATTAGAGAATGCAATGCTCTTTTAGTGAAATATATAACTGCACCACACAAGTCAGGCCTTCAACACAGACTTTCATTTGGATGCTGCCTCTCTATTTACCATATGGATCATGCAATCCATTCAACCATGGAATGAGAGCTCTCCGTTATAGTAGGTATTGGTTGTCTGCAGTTTATGCCATCATATGAAAAACACAGTGAGAACTCCCACTGTGAGAACAGTGCTTGGACCACTTCTGCTATATTTGTTCTGAGACTATGAGACCCAGGAACGTTAAATTTTAAGCCTTGGAATGAGATTACCATATGATTATAAGTCACAAAAACCAGAGTTCTTCACATCTGGCCCCACAATGAGCTTGGAGTTCAATTTGAAGGAATACATACGTATTAACCATGGGCTGCAGTTCAAACATTCAATCTCATTTTTAAATATACGTAAATAATCCTGGATGAATTATTTATGTTTATCTCAGTTCTACAGAAGGATCCAAATCAGAACTCAACAAAGGTTTAAAATAAGGAATCTAACTGAAGTGCCAATGCGATAACTAACATAAGGATTAGAAAGCGTAGGTCAGGAGAACCAATAAATTGTGGTTAAGCAGTAACTAGCTCAGGTCTAAAAAAAAGATTGTAAGGAAGAACTTTATATTTTTATAGCTCCTCATCGCATTGAAATGTCTCAAAGCTTCTTTGTAATAGTTACCATTAGTATAGGGACTCAGAATTTGTAAATGTTTCTTTTCGATAGTAGAATCTGGCCAGACCCTCGATGCTAGCCTTACCTGTTGCCTTTCAGCATGTCGAGACTCATCATCAGGGCTACACAAAAATTCAAGTACCTAAAAAGAGAGGCATAAAGAGAAAATAAATCATAAAAGCAGTTAGCAGCATTTTATTCCTAACACCAAATAAACAGGTCAGCCCAAACGTTGGGAATCACGTCTATGATCAGTGAAGTCCAGTAGCATATTGGTTAGAGCACTTGCACCGCAAGTGAGAGGACCTGGGTTTGATTCCCGGGTAGGGCAAAACCATAGCCAAGTTTCAATACTCCACATTATAATAATAATAATAATCCTTGTACTTGGTATAGCACTTTTCATGTTTTTAAGATGCCTCAAAGTGCTTCACAATATAAAGAGAGCGCATTTAGAAGTCAGATTGGATTGGACTTCACAGGAGCCTGACCTTCCATTCTGGTAGATGTCATTCCTTCTCAGAGGTTCCTCACCTGGTCAAAAAGCTTCCGGTTGACAAAAAGTGTGTTGTTGGGTTTTGCCAGCTGCCGTGCCAGGAAGGTGAAGAGAGACCCGACCTGCGACGGAGTGAAGTCTGAATTCTCCACCATTACCTGAAGGAAGGCATCGAAAATAAATTAAGAAGAAAAGTGAAAGCAATCCGTTCTTCCAATAGCTCAGTGAGTATTCAGCACTGTCACTTCATCTCTCCCTGTGCAGTGATGACAACTTGCAATGTTAAATTATTAGCCAGAAATTCAAGATCGCATATGGATGTTGGTGAAGGCATAATCTGGCTCAGTTGCAATCCTTCTCCACAATCATTTGACGGATACTGAACAGAAGTAGGACCCTGGATGAAATTGCACCTAGTCTGATGATTGCCTCCATTTATTTTCCCTCTTATTGAGCTCAGGATAATGCTCTATTGTTGCCATATTTAGTTTTGTCGCCCGTCTTGAAGATGAAAGCAACATCTAGTATGTTAGAAGTTCCTCCGTCCTGATTGACTGATTCCCCCCATGATGTTTATCGGTGCTGCTCGGATCTGCCTCAACTCTCTTCACATCCTGGGCTACAGTTCATTTATCCCAGGGGATTTGTTGGTTTTCAGCCCCTTGAGCCTATCCAGAATCTCAATCTCTTAAAGTGCTGTCTGTTGTCGATGGGGAGAACCCACTTTTAGCATTCTGCCTGATAAAAACCTCCAGTAAGTAGTCATTTAATATGTTGTTAACTTGTGTTTATTCTCTTTTTTCAACCTGATTTTGAATTCCTCAGGGTTTATAATAATCTTTGCATTTGATATAGTGCTTTTCACGTCTTCTGGACGTCTCAAAATGCTGTTCAAAATATACTGCAAAGTGAATTGACTGTATACTTGGGGCCGAAACGTGGCAGCCAATTAGGTACAGCAGTGTCCCACAGACAGTCGTTGATTAAAGTGACCAATTTTTTTTTCTGGAGAGATTATTATCAGGCGTGTGGAGTAATGAAACTTGCCCAAGGTTTCGTCCTGCCAGGAATTGTACCCAGGTCTCTCGCTTGCAAGTCGAGTGCTCTGACCACTGAGCTACAGGAGTCACGAGAGGTTGAGGACTCTTCAGAGGTACACAAATATACATCTAACAACATATCTCAATTGCTATGGCGAAGGTTGGGAAGACAGCACATGCTTTTTGAAAGTTTTAGTGTCTTGTTCTGATAACATTCTGTGACCTCCAAAAACGAGACGCTGGTCTTCCATTTTTGCACATAATGCAAACTGCCATTTCCCAGTTGCTCTAACTGCTGAATAGCTTCAAATTAGGACTGCAAAACTGTGCTGGCCAATTTGCCTGGAATCACTTTCCAGATTTGAGGAAATGTGAACTGAAGAAACTTACAGTTTATCAATACTATCATACTGTTGATCATCGGTATCTGATTATTTGTAGTTTATTGTAGTTATTCAAGCAAGTATTGTTTTGATAAAGAACAAAGTTTGTTGGTTTATCTTTTGTGCCACAACTTCACTAAGTTTGAAACTCCCTCTTAAGTTTGCAATAAATTTACCTTCAGCAGGATGTCCACAATCCTCTGTTGATGCTCCACTGCTTGCTTGTCACTCTGAAAGTTTTCAAAGGTCTGTTTAAACAAGACACAGAACATATCCATGGTGTTTCACTTGACATCAGCAAGTGGTGCACCAGAAACTGAACATTTTCTTCAGGACGGGACAGGGGATTCCAGGCTTCCTATTTGATTCAAATTTTTCCTATTTATCCCCTTACTGAAGCTTTTCCTCGTACACTCCGCCCCAACATTGGAGGTCATGCTTTCAGCCAATACAATAAATTACATTTGTAGAGCACGTTTCACACCGGGAGGATGGCCCCAAACTTTTGGAACACTTCCTCAATCCCTTGCCTTGCCCCTCCTCTCCCTCTGTTCCTTGGCAACTCCCTACCTCTTTAACCTCCTCTCTCTTCACAGCAGTACCCGCTGCCTTCGCTCTACCGGCTCCTTGTCCCCTGGATCCTCTGCTTCACCAGCAGCCGTGACTTTGGTGACTACGTCCCGAAACTTTGAAATTCCCTCCCTCAATCACTTTGCCTCGCCCCCTCCTTCCCCATCCTCAGGTTGTGCCTGAAGACCTTTCTCGTCGACCGTGCCTATAGTCACCTTCCGTTCCCCATGCTCGGCCTCAGACTCCGCCATTGTTACATGCTCTGAGACACCGCCCGGTGTGTAAGGCGTTATATTATTATTATTGTTGTTATTGTCTCAAGCGCTTCACAGGTATAATGTAAACAGAGAGGATTGTATTTTGTAAGCAAAACACAAAACCTTCAGCACATTACCAGGGTGTAGAGCTGAATTCCGGTAACTTCTCCAAGCAGTCATATTTACCATATTTTGAATCTATCTATTCCTGGAGACTTGCCAATAACCTTGTTGTCTGTTTTAAAGCCAAACACATCCACTTGGATATTGAATTGTATTCCACAACCTGATACTTGGCCCAATGTAAGACCTTTTGCTGAATATTTCATGAAAATAGAAGAACTCTATAGCTACGTATTTGGATTGAAAATAAATAGAACCGTTGAAAGCCTCCAGCAGAGACACAGACTGGGAAGGACCTGACACAGAGAAAATGTCTTTTAAGCTCATTTGCTCACTTTGTGTCAATTCATATCAAGGACTCAGTGACTGAAAACCCACATTTTTGGGGTAAATATTCTGTAAATTATTGGACCTTTCAAAACATTCACAATTGTAAATGCTCATAGACAGTTAATGTGCTTGTAAGAATTTGTGAAAATAAACCTTATTGCAATAAAAAAAATTGCTCCACTTTGCTATTTTCCCTTTTCTCCCACCCTCCTCTCCTGAGAGGAGTTCAATTTCCCTCCCTTCCACTGGGATAAGATTCCTTGTGCTCCTTGGGACGTCCTCCCAACGTGAAAGGTACTATACAAATGTAATTTATTGTTGGTCTTGTGATATCTGGACAGTAACTTTCCCGCCTTCCCTATGGAAGGCATCTCCTTGTAACACCATAGTTGGTCAGGAATCAGCAGAGCATGTAAAAAGGAAAGTTAAGGTAGAGATTAAACCTTCATCCTCCTACACCCTGGCATCATTAACTGGTGCTTCAATCACTGTCTTGAAAGACAACGCTTTAAACAAAGCAAGACTTACCAGGGCCAATACATTGAGAAACTCCCGAGTGTCAAAATGAAGGAGTGTTCGGATATGAGGGTAGATCTCTTCGTCAGAAGCTACTTCATTAGAGTGTAAACGGATCAGAAATTCGAACACCTGAATCCCAAACCAGACAAAATGCATAAGTCAGAGTGTCAATTTTCTACTGAACAGAAGTTTCATGGATGGAAATTCTGAGGCTGCAGCACAGAAGAGATAGGAAATCAGAAGAGATACAAAATCAGAAGAGACAGAAAATGAAGATCATTACCTACAGAAAGTTCACTTCAAAATCAGACATAAGCATTTAAAGGGGAAGTACTTCTTACTGTATTGCCCATAACATCCATGTGAAGCTTTCTACAACAACCATAGTAACTCTCAGCTACTTTATCGTCTACATTATAGTTCATCCAGTCTGAGAGCAATGATTTTGTACACATTGCATTGTAAGGGATATCACTCATAATCCACTGAATATTCACACTAATTGGATGCTGCATTTTCACCCACAAAATATAGTCGATTCATTTCACAGTATATTCTGTGAAGCACTTTGAGACATCTAAAAGATGTTATAAGGTGCTGTATCAAAGGCAAAGATAATTATTATTAAGCATAGTGATGTGTCAGTCGCCCTGTGCACCTAAACAAAAGTGTTACTCACCTGATTCTTAACCAGTGGTACCAGATCCTCAGGAATATTACCCAGAGGGTAGGCTCGGCCAGCAAGGCAGCAGCTGAAAGAGAAGGCAACACCCAGAAATCATAATCCATGCTCCCAACACACTGCCGCTTTTCACCCACAAATTACACGGTCACACCACTTTACAATATATCCTGTGAAGCACTTTTGAGAATCTCTCAAAGATATATGGGAGCTATATCAAAATGTAAGGATTATTATATTTATTAGAACTCAAGAGCTCAATATTATACACATATTATATATCTATCGTCTTATACTAATAAAATGACAATGTCTGTCTGCGCTTCTAGAAGGATCTCAATAAACGATTGACATAGAGACATGATTTACACCTCATTGGAAAAGTCTTGCAGAGTGTCTGGAAGTGCCATGGGCTGGAAGTGTCATGGGCACATCTGTTTTCGATTATCTCCTCCTGTGTTATTTTCAGTTTTGCGTTTTACGCTGCTGTTACAACTGGTGGCCACCAAGTCAAAGTGGCGATGTGGCATGGTAAACCTTCTGATGTAACGCACAGACCCCGGTTACTGACCGTGGTGTTGTGGTATAGTGTGCTACAGAGCTACGAATGTATGCACGCACTACTGTTACACTTGGTGGCCACGTTAGCTGACTGTGGCATCCTATATCACAGAAAACGTGTTTCCAAGCGGCGGAAGCAAGATAAAGAACACAGACAAAGTCGCAGGCACAGCAGCAAAATTAAATTTTTAAAGCGCAGAGTTCTCCCACTGAGCCCTTCCAAAAGGAATCCTCCCACAGGAGTTCTCCCAGATTAGTACAGATAAAGATGAACATCTGTCTGTGTAAGCTGTGCTCATTGTAGCTTTCCTATAACATGCTCTGACCCCAGCTCGATATGTGTGGACGCCAGTTCATGCTTTGAGGAGGAAAGGCACAATCCGATTAAAAGAACAATCGATACTTCTCAGCCACGTGATGGTAACAGATTGAAATTGAACAGAAAGTAAGTACTTTGCACTGTTTCAATACTACTCATTACATTAGGCTGTTAATTCTGTGAAACTTTACCCACACAACTAAAGAGTACATTGCCTCATCAACAACATAAGGCAGCAATGGGGAAAGGGCAGCAACAGGAACAAGATCATAATACGCCTGCCTGACCCGTTAGATAATTTATCCTGAAGAATCACAAGAACTCAAGAATTTCTAATAATAATAATAATAATCATTGCATTCTCAAAGCGCTTCACAGAATATACTGTAAAGTGAACTGACTGTATATTTATGGGTGAAACAAAACAGTCAATTGTGCACGGCAGTGTCCCACAAACAGTTGTGGATTGAAGTGACCAATTCATTATTGTTTATTATTCAGGCATGTGGAGTAAGGAAACTTGTCCAAGCTTTCGCTCTGACATGTCGGGAATCGAACCCAGGTCTCCTGCTTGCGAGGGAGCTAGTTACATTGTTGGTTTAGATTTAGAATGGTACACAATACAACAGGGCAGAAACAGCCCAAAGAGAGAACATTAAAAATAGCTGTAGTGTTTTTATTCAAGGTACATTTCCATACACAATTCAATTCTGCAATATAATCACTGAATATTTTTAAGCGTATCATAAGAATGTAAAATTGGAATGTCAGCACCCAAACGGATAAAACTGGTCAGTGAGACAGTGTTTACTTGACTGGGACTGTACTTTAACAATAATAGTAATAACAATGCCTTATCACATCATAGAGATGTGGAGCCCTGTAGCTCTGTGGTTAGAGTACTCGCCTTACAAGCGGGAGACCTGGGTGAAGATGTGAAAATAGCTATATCAAATGCAAGGCTTATTATTATCGTGGAGACATCTCAAAGCACTTCACAAGATATATGTTAAAGTGGATTTACTGGGGATTATGTAGGCGAACCATGGCAGCCAATTGCGCAATGTCCCACAAACGGCTATGGAGTGAATAGCCAATTTTAGTTGGATCATTTGTTGCCCAGGACACCGGGAGAGAGAGAAACTCTCTTTTTTTGAATAATGCCATGGGATCTTTAACTTCCACCTGAACTAGCAAACCGAAGGATGGTATCTCTGACAATGCAAACACCATTGTCGGAGCAGTCGTGCAGTGTAAGCATTATTATGTCAGTTTATAGTACTAATACCACATTGGAGTTCTAGCTTAGACTATGGGATTCCAAGTCTCAGTGTGGAATTTGAACCCACAATCTTCTGGCTCAGAAGCAACAATGCTATCAATGAGCTATGCTGATACACTTCGAACAATGTTAGTTTGTACTGCAGATAAATATTTGTAAAACTTACCTTATGTACACCAGCAATTTATTGCCCATGATCACTTGTTCACCTGTTAGAAAACAAAATTAGATCAGTATACTGCATATGTAAAATAAGATCATTCTTATCTTTGAGACACTAACATGCATTGTTTGAATTCTGGGACTTTGGTATCAGCAAAGTGAAATTTGACATTACAATATTTACAGTTATCGTGCTGAAATGTCACAAAGTGGATATACTGTAAAGTAACTTTGACTGTGTATTTTGTGGGCAAATACGACAGCCAATTTGCAAACCCCAATTTCCCACAAACAGCCATGGGGTGAGTAACCATTTGTTGGCTAGGACACCAAGAGAACCTCTCTTCTATTTTCCCAAGGTGCCCCAGGATCTTTAACATCCATCCACCTGAACAGGCAGGACTGACAATGAAGCAATCCCCCAGCATTGCACGGGAGCAACAGCCTAGACTATGTGAGCTCCAAGTCCCAACTTCAGACACAGAGGCGAGGATGAGTCAGGCTGACAAACTTTACCTTATAAGAAAAGCTGATAGTGGTTCAGTTAGTAGCATTCTTGCCTGTGTCAGAAGGTTGTAGGTTCAAGGCCCACAATCGGACTTTGAACTCATTTTATCTAATGAGGCTGGGGATCTGCTGCATTGCAAGAGGTGAAGTCCTTCAAACGAGATGTTAAACCGAGGTCCCATGTACCTGTTCAAGTGGGACGAGATTGGGCATTGCTGCGAGCATTCAAGTGGGTATTGCTGCAGTCACTGAACTTTACAGTATTTCCTAGGAAGCGCTTTAAGATATTCTCTCAATGTGAAAGGTGCTGTACCAAACCACAAGAACTGAAGTTCTAGATAGGCTTCAGGGGGTTGAAAAACAAATCCCTGGGATGGATGAGCTGTAGTCTAGGGTACTCAGCGAAAGAAGGCAGGAGATCTAAGTGTTAGTATGTATTTTGTGAGACAATCATCATAGGCGAGATTGCAATAGATCTAAAGCAAGGATATATGCAACAGATAGTTTCAAAGTAGTCACAAATTCAATTGCATAATTTAGGTAATAGGCCCCAGCGAATTAATCTCTCAAATTCTCCCTCCCTCACCACATGCATGATGATCCTAAATTTGATCCAATATTGTTGTGGAGCTCCTGTAGCTCAGTGGTTAGGGCACTCGCCTTACAAGCATGAGACCTGTGTTCAAATCCAGGCAGGTCAGGGCAAGTTTCCTTACTCCACATGCCAAATAATAATTCCTCCAAAAAAACACGATAAGAAAATTGATCATTTCAATCCACGACTGTTTGTGGGACACTGCTGTGTGCACTTGGCTGCCGCATTTCGTTCACAAATATACAATCAATTCACCTTACAGTATATTCCGTGAAGCACTTTGAGACGTCGATGTGAAAAGCGTTATATCAGAAATGCAAGGATTATTATATTATCGTTACTTAGAGCAGGACCACTGGATATGCATTTCCCTTCCCAAACCAAATGGAAATGATGAGCTTTATACCTGAGAGTGATTTGCCAGCCCTGAGAGGGGGTCCAATAACCTGGAACAATTTCTGGAAAACAATCAGAACAAAACAAAGTTGGTAATGAGGTCACCGTGATCTGGTATACATTAGCACTGTTCAGCAAGAAGTAGTTAATGGCTGACACTGGTTACTTAAATCCTTGGGCCATTAGTGACCACAACACATTGGAAGCGATTTATGTACTCACATGAGGCAGAAAGGAAACAAGTTACAGTACATTGCTAAGAACAATACTGACCTTCATATGAACCGGTGGTTAGTGGGTTTTTTTTAAAAAAAACTTATGATTTTGTCTCTCTCCCAGCTGGCAAGTTTAACTAACTATTTTTAAACTAATTGGCTTCAGGAGCCAGATTAACACAAAATTTTCTTGAGCACGATACCCATATGGGGAAATGGCATGAGTAGGCATAAACACTTAAAGGGGACATTGTTCTAGGAAATGTGTTGATTATATCCCAGCTATTCTTTAAAATTAGAGCAATAAAAGCAATAAAGAGATACAAAGATAGTAACAAGACATGCAAAAAGGAATATGATTAAAAACAAGGGCAACAGTGAAAATCTTTATCAATATATTAAGAGAAAGAGTCGTAAAGGGGAATTTGGATCCATCAAAGACAATTTGACAAATGTACAATGAGACTATATTATACACTAAGAAAATGGCAGACTTGTTGATGAATACATTGAATCCGTTTTCACATTTTCAAGATGGAGGTAGACAGATATTTATTAGGTCAAGATGTCAAGGGATATGAGGTAAGAGCGGGTAACTGGATTTAAAGTATAGATCAGTCCTGATATTATAAAATGGCAGAAAAGCCGTGAGGGACTGAATAGCCTACTCATGTGTCTTTGCCTAATTATTGCTCATAACTCATTCTTCTTTAATGGTGGAGATATCCTTGTTGTTCTTCTGTGCAATGGGCAGTCCCTGATGTCACAGAGATCAGATCTGTACACAGTACTCTAGGGTTGAGAGTTTAGCTCAGTGAGTTCATTTCTATGTTGTTAGTCACAGGATATTTTAGAAATCACAGCAACAGTGTGTTTGAACAGTGTATTCTAGCTCTCTCACCTCCATTGGTGTGATGTAGTCATTCATTCCTCTGTTATACACGTAGATCATGGCGTCGTGCAGATGGTGTTCCCAGCACATCTCGACCACCTGTAACACATTCGGACATGAAACCTGTCAAAACTTCAATGGCATCAGCACTTTAAACTGCTCAACACCAACACCCTTAAACATTAACTGCTAACCAGAAAGCATTTTGGGAAGGCATAAATAAATCACCCACATAACCAGTCTCTTGTACTAAGCACTTTGAGAAGTTAAATGTGCTGTATTTACGTAAATCTATATAATAAAACGACAATGTCTGCGTGCGCTTCAAAAAGGATCTCAATAACCAATTGAGGTAGAGACATAATTTATACCTCATCAGAAAAGGGCTTGCACCTGGGAGTGACATGGGCAAGTTTTCAGGTATCTCCTATCATTCATGAGTTATGACTTAAAATGTATTTTAGTTTCTGCCTTTTTCGCTTCAGTTATACTCGGTGGCAGCTGAGTCAAAGTGATGCTGTGACATCATACAGTTCCACCTGGTGGCCACACCAGCTGACTATGGCGCTGTGATGTACAGGGCACACATGTAGGCGGGAACTAAATAAAGAACACAGACCAAGCTAAGCTGAGGCAACAACAAAACTAAATGCTTAAAGCGCCTGTAACGTCGAGCGGATGTCCCAGTAATTATAAATTATACATTCATATTTCTCATTGTAAAGACGCCTAAATGAAAATCAAACCTTTCAAGGATAAATTTCGCGTGTCTGTCTGTGTGTCAATTTACATTCCGTATTGGATAATTTGGTCGCCAGCATAGCTGCAAAGGGTACAGATAGTTCTATATAATTTGGTGTTGTTCCAAGTGAATTAGTTCATTTATAACCTATACAACAATAATAATGATCCTTGCATTTGATATAACGCTTTTTACATCTTCTAGATGTCTCAAAGCACTTCACAGAATATACAATGAAGTGAATTGACTGCATATATCTGGGCGAAATGCGGCAGCCAATTGCACACAGCAGTGTCCCACAAACAGTTGTGGATTGAAATGATCAATTTATTATTGTTTGTTTTGAGTGATATTAGCAGGTGTGTGGAGTAAGGAAACTTTCCCAAGATTTTGCCCTGCCTGGGATCGAACCCAGGTCTTTCTCTTGTAAGGTGAGTGCTCTAATCACTGAACTACGGGACTCCACAATGTCAAAGTCCATCATGGTGCATCTAAAGTCTAAGCATGCATCGAGGGCAGTCACCTTTGTGATGGGAAGATGGAAATGTTGACCAGTCAGGCATGGGGCATTGTAAAATGTTCACCACCGTTTTCAAGTAACAGGATTGTTTGTGCAGTTTAACCAGATGTCACAGAAAGCCTTCAAAAGGTACGTCAACGAGAAGAATCAGATGCAGAGAGACACCTTCATTCAGCAGAAATTGAACTGTGAAGAGTCCGCAGTGTGCAACTGATCCAACTGTTTTATTAAGCTTACAAATGACAGAGTAAGTAAGTAGGAACCCAGTTGTTACTCAATTGTCGGATGACTTTGCAGAGGTCATAATTCCTCAAAGCAATGTGGTCTCTCAATCTGTTTGTGGGACATTACTGTGCGCAATTGATTGCAGCATTTTGTGCATGGCATACACATCAATTAACTTTACAGTATATTCTGTGAACTCTTTGAGACGTCCCAACAATGTGGTAAAGTACTATATAAAATGCAAAAATCATTCATATTATTTCCCATTTAAATGATTGATGGGAAAGTTTGCTTTTATTTTAAAGAGCTCAGACCTATGTCGAAAGGCTTCAGTTTTTCTCACCTGTTGAATATCCAAGCTAGTCACATCCATGTGGACTATGCAGGCCTCAATATTCTCCATCATTCCCCTGTCCTGAAAGTGAATGAGCATATCCTTCATCACTTGAGGTGTGATGGTGGTTAGTTTGTCAGTCAAAACGTAGGGCTCCAGGCACTCAATGAATACTCCCTTCGCCACTGAGATCTCACTCAATTTACTGTAGATCTGGCCGAATAGCAGATCTCTGCATTGACAAAATAAACAAGCACATTACATCAAAAATCAAAAGTGGGGCTGACCTGCAGTCCTTTTTAAAGCACTTTTGGGTTGTTATTCTACACGAATGGTACTGTATAAATGCTGTCTGTGCTGTAAACTGCTTTAACAACAAAAACAAAATTACACTTGTATAGCGCCTTTCACAGTACACAATGCAGCCATGTTAATATAACAAATTGTTGATAGAAATTTTTTATTCATACACAGATATGCGTTTCACACATATTTGGGGTGAAATGCAGCAGCCATAACAATGTCTCACGAACAGTTGTGAATTGAAGTGACTAATTTTTATTGAGGGATTATTTTCAGACGTGTGGAGTAGGGAAACGCCCAAGATTTTGCTCTGCTGGGAATCGAACCCGAGTCTCTCTCTGGTCTGACCAATGAGATACAGGACAGAATTATGTTTTCCGACAGGCTTTTTTTTAAAACCCAAAGGCAAAACCCCAAATCCCACTGACTGTGCACAGTTCCAAATAAAGTACAAGAATAAAAGTCTACTGACTGCATACTTACGTGCGATCAAGCAGAAGACAATAATCGACCATGACAGGCACCATGTCCTGCAGGAGAAACCAAGTACAGTAAAAGCCTGTTTATCCGGCACCTGGTCAATGTCGGTTAAGCATCATGCTGGATATTCAGTCGAATATCTGACGCCAAAAACCCAACACAAAAAAATTAACGTATTTTAACACATACCATATTATTAATAGACTAAATAATAACAGATAAAGCAGACCTCTGTCTGTCATTAGACAGATAATAACTGTCTAATATATTAGACAGAATTTTTATAAACATTCACCTAAAAATCACCTTTGCTGGTAGATGTCTGGTTTGAAGCCATGATGCTGGGGTACGGGTGTACAGTCTATCGATAACTTCTACAATGGCAGACGCGACACGAGGAAAAAAACGGCAGTGGCACTTTAAGGCACTACCAGCAGCCTTCCGAAATAGCGATGCGAGGGAAATAAATGCGCCACCGTGATTGTGCCGGATAAGATCCGGTTGTTTGAATGGGGACCTTTTTTTTGAGGTGCCGGTTATACGGAAGTTATGGATGATCGGGTCACGGATAAACGGGCTTTTACTGTAATAAGAAAGTCAAAATCCTAATGCCATTGGAATTCTGACGATGCACAACACCATGGAACAATCGTTGGCATCTCCATTTCACACTTTTTAAACACGCGGCAGGCAAGCTTTACATAGTAGGAAACCCGATCGAAGTGAAGTGGCTCACTTCATGGAAGTAGTGGGAGGAGAGGAAAGACTGAAGCTGGGAAGCAATGAGTCTTTCAAGGACCTTGGAAAGAAAAGGTAGGTTGGAGATGGGCCAGTAATTGATGGGATGCGTCCAGGGATAATAATCCTTGCATTCAATGTAGCGGCTTATCCCGTCTTTGAGACATTTCAAACCACTTCAAAGTTTATACTGTAAAGTGAATTGACTATATTTTTAGGGCAAAATGTGGCAGCCAATTGTGCACAGCAGTGTCCCACAAACAGCCGTGGATTGAGTGACCATTTAAAAAAAGGATTATTACCCTCTTGCTGAAAAATGATCCATCAATCGACTGACAACCAGGTTACGAGTTACTGTTAGATAAACAGTGTGGAGCAAGAAAACTTGCCTAAGGTTTTGTCCTGTCCAGGAACTAAACCCACGTCCTCTCGTTTGTGAGGCAGTGCACTAACCACAATGCTTCAGGACTCCAGTATCAATCACACATTCTAGCTCTATTCGCACAACCCTTAATTTTATTTACGGTCCAGGTGTTTTGCAATAATAATAATCTTTGCATTTGCACCTTACCATCTGTTGAATGTTTCAACACATTTCACAGATGAACGTGGCAGCTAATTTTCACAGAAGAATGTGGCAGCTAATTTTCACAATATCTCACAATCTGAATAACCAATTTTATTTTGGGATTATTGGATAGAACGCCAAGAGCGAGAAACGCCCTTTGCTTTTCTAATAGTTCCATGGGATCTTTAATGATCACCTGAACCTCGGTAAAACATCTCACCTGAAATTTTGTTCATGCGTGAGGCCATATCTAACAGCGGTCGACCGGTTGGAGACTGTTGACCTAGAGAGTGAACTCAAAGTCCTTGTTTGAGTGGACTTCTTGTGTGGCATTTTGAACTCACAACTTTCTGATCTAGAGCCAAGAGTTCTACCAAATAAACCAGGCTGACACCTATTTCCTTTGAGAACACTTTTAGATTGGTCCAGCATGAATAATCACATGTGGTAATTAAATCCATGCCCTAACAAATCTCTGGTTAAAACATTTCTTCTAATCTTCTATTCTCTATATTGATTCTTCTACTCACAAGCCAGAGTTTCTGCTCTTACAAGACTGACTAAACACTCAGAAATAGTTGCCTTTTTGCCAATATGCACAGTAATTGAAAAAGTTCATTTTCTTAAAATCAGGGAACATTTATTTACCTGGAAATGCTGCTCCATGACCTGAATTTTGCCTTGATCGGGGCACTTCCTCAGAGCTCGGTCTGCAAACTGAATCAGAATTTCTACCATCTGAAAGAAAGGTGGCAACCCAATGAACTTTACCCTCAGCCTCTCGTCTACAAACAGCAGCTTTAAATACCAGTGGCCTCTTTTTAACACCTACTTTGAGTGAAGAAATCTCATCACTGATCAGTGACGACAGGATCACTTACTCTGCTGGCCACAAAAACACTGAAAACGAGAACCTTGAGGGAATTATTTTCACCCACGGAGTGGTTGAGATGTGGAACATCATGGTGAGTAGGTTGGTGGAGTCCATTTTGGCTCAGATTTCTATGTTTCTAAATTGAGAAGGCAAGCGTATAACTATTTAGGAAAGGAATCAACTTGTTTGTAGGAGGCAGAATGATGTAAAGAATTGTCATCTCTTACATACTGTATTCTGAATATCTGTTTATTTCCTGGGAACCGTATCCTCTGCCATGTTTCTCCTGGAATGCTGACAATAACAAGTTTCTCACTAACAAGTTTAAAAACTAACATATTCCTCATATACATTCCTGGGGAAGTAACAAGGTGTGCAAGTTTGGTGCAAAAGATGCTAAATTACTTGTTTACCTATTTACCATGAAATTGTAAAGGAAATAATAGGTTAAGAGGAAAATAAACTAAAAATAAATTATAGGAAGGATAAAAACTTGTAAACTAAAAACAATATAAATGTCTCTGTTCTTGAGCAGAGAGCAGAGAGCAGAGTGAGAATGTACCTGAGTGAGGATTGAACTGAGTGAGAATCTGTTAGGGAATTTGGTGCAGAGGGGGGAAAGAGGTGCATAATTCTAAAATATACAATACTGTATTTATATTAAAACAATGTAAAACACGTCTGGGAATATGGCAGGACAGCTGGGACAGGTTGTATGTACAATGTGCCATATGGGAAATCAAGCAAGGTTTGTGTACCCTGGACATGTGGGAAGTGCCTCCGGTTGCTCAAGCTTGAGCTCAAGTTTTCTGAACCTGAGGAGAGTTTGGTGTCACTACACAACATACAGGAGGCCGAAGAGTTCATGGATCAAACATTTCAGGAGGTGGTCCTCCCACAGCCAGTGGGTTCAGCAGGTGAGTGACTGGGTGACCAGCGGCATGGTAGGAAAGTGCGACGGGCAATGCAGAACATGCATGAATAATCACATGTGGTAATCTCCTGAGAGTGTGGCACTCATAAACCAGTTCTCTGTACTGAACAGAGAGGGTGATGTCGCCTCTGGGGAGTGGAGTCAAAAGCAAAAGCAGAGTTCGAGAGCACATAGACAGACTGGTAAAATAGGTAGACACAAGGCAGATGAAGTTTAATATGGAGAAATACAAAGTGATGTATGTTGGGAGGAAGAATGAGGAAAGATAATATCAGCTAGATGGTATAATCTTAAGGAAGGTGCAGGAATATACAGACCTGAGGGTTCATATAAGTAAATGTATGAAGGTGGTAGGACAGATAGATGAAAGCGTTTTTTTTTAAAAAAGACGGGATACTAGGCTACATAAATAGGGGAATACACATAAGTCAGGAGGTTATGATGAACCTTATGATGTTCAGTTCTGGGCATCACAATTTAGGTAAGATTTCAGAGCATCAGAGATGGCGCAAAGGAGATTTACCAGGATGGGACCAGGAATTAGGGACTTCAGTTATCAGGAGAGGCTAGAGAAGTTAGGATTATTCTCCTTGGAGCAGAGGACACTTAATAGAAGTTTTCAAAATTATAAGGTAATTTGAGATATGGTGAACAAAGAGAAATTATTTCCACTGGAAGTGGTTCGGTAACCCAAGGACACCGATGAAGTAGACATTTTTTCATGCAGCTAGTCGTTCGGATCTGGAATGCATTGCCTGAAAGTGTGGTGGAAGCCAATTTGATAACAACTTTTAAGTCAGAAGTTTGATAATCATTTGGCAGGACAAGTTTGCAAGGCTATGGGGAGAGAGCAGGGAGTGGGATTGAATTGCTCTTTTAAAAGAGCTGGCACAGACACGATGGGTTGAATTCTGTGCTGTATAATTCTATAATGGTTCTAAGTAAACAAAACCAAATATAATTTGATTACAGAAATAAAGATCACACTCACCCGGTCAGCTAGGATACTCTGTCGCTTGCTCTGGTCTCCGGACAACCCTGAATATGAGACAATTTGATCAGAACAAACAAGTATCACTCACTCAAGTGTACAGCACACACTTGGACTAATTGCTCATTGTGTCTCCTCTGACAACCTCAGCGAAATTAGTTTGGAACAGTCTAAATCTAGTTGCCAGAAAGTGCGAATCAACAGGACAAAAATGCCCACTAGAATTCAGTCAAAAGTCTACAACAACTGAATAAGCAACCACAACCAATCACATGTATAAAATGATTTTCATGTGAGGTGAAAATCAAGGTGCTGGTCAGTTAAGGATTTGTGCCTGAGCTGGGCATTGGTTTCAGGAGGGGTAGAGGGCAGGGAAGGTCAATCCCTCTCAGTGAGCCTCAGGATGGCTGGTATAGAAATGTCAGCAGAAACAATAATACTGTATTGTAGCAACGATAATATAAGTATTGTTATAATAATAAACAGCAGATAATTTGCACACAGAAATGTCTGACAAACAGAACAATTTTTCAACCACATTCATTTGAAATTGGGAAAGCAACCAAGAGAAACACAATTTTGGAATAGTGCCACGAGATCTTTGAATACTCTTTTCAAAGAGCTAATGGCCTCTTTTTTTGCTGAAAAATTCTATGATCTTTAACGTCCACCTGAACAGGTAAACTGGACCTCATTTTATACATGGCTCTCACCTGAAAAGTATGTACCTGAGGTTGCATTTACAAATAAGAGTAGATGGTGCTCTTCCCTATAACATGACCATGCAGTACCTGAACTGGGAAATGCTTACTGAGAAGCTGGGCACGGACCACTCAATCCTTCTCCACTGCCTCTCTTTTCACCTCAACCTCCAAGGTTTTGTCCTCGTCTGGTTCAGGTCCTATGGTACTGATATGCTGTTTATTGTATGACAAAGACTGTACAGTATGCAAACAGGTAATTTGGCCCAACCAGTCCATGACAGGATTCATATTGCACAAGAGCCTCCACCTACTCTTTACTCTCCTGGGGAATACCAAGCTGTCAGAACTCTGTCCCACGGACAAACATTCAAACTGAACTTGTAACAATGACTATAACAGACGAAGGAGGATTTACAATGTTTACTGAAGGTGTATTAGCTGTACCTCCAAATTGCATGCTTGGGGATCCTGTTAAAGCAAAACACTGTGAATTGTAGCAATATCACATAGCTCTGCGAGACTTCAGCTTTACAATACAAAATAAAGAGAAGCTAAAAGAGTTGTCAGAATTTGGTGCAGGTGTAGAGTTAAGCTCCATAACTAACCTAAATAGGCACGGTGAGATTAGCAAGTAAACACCATTATGTAGTGTCACAGAGCGATGGGAATGTGTAACAGTGAAAATTGTAGGGAATGTCATAGCTAGACAAACAGCAGATGTCTTGTAAAAGATACAGCAGTTGTCTTGTAAAAGATAGAGAAAAATGTTGCAAACAATTATAGAATCATACAATTATACAGCAAAGAAGGCGGCCATTCGGCCTATCGTGCCTTTGAAAAGAGCTCTCCAAATCAATCCCACAACCTTGCCCTGCAAACTTATCATCCCCAAATAAATATCTTCTCTTAAAAGTTGTTGTCGAATCAGCTTCCCATCACAAAGAGGATACAGTTCAAGATCCTGTTCCTCACCTTCAAAGCCCTCCATGGCCTTGCTTCTCCCGACCTCTGAGACCTCCTAACCCCTACCAACCTGTCCACTCCCTCTCCTCAGCTGGCTCCAGCCTGCTTCACGTCCCCCGCCTCAACCACCCCACCATTGGCAGGTGAGCCTTCAGCCACTTTGCCCCCACCCTCCGGAATTCCATCCCACAGTCTCTCTATCTTCCCCTCTCCCTTGCCTCCTTCAATACCCATCAAGACCCTCCTGCTTAACAATGGAATGTCACCCCAATGTTCTTTTGTCAGGGAGTCAGATTGTGTTAGCACTGAGTAGTCCGTTTCCGTGCTGCACATTCTTTGTAATCTTTGCAGTATCTTACCCCACAAGCAATAACTGAAGTGGACTTGTGGTAAATTATTTAACGCTCTATATTTCCAACGGTTAAAGCAGCCACATTAATTGGAGTAACATTCGTAAAATGTACAATAAAGAAAACATTCCATTGATTCATGCAAAACAAGAAACAGTAGCACTCACCAACTACAGCCTTGGCTTTTCCCTCATGAAAGGACCAGGCCAGAGCCAGCGCCTCGGAGAATCTCTCCAACTTTAAAAGGCAATCCATCCTCTTGAGAAAGAGACAAAAATATATCAAACTCATTAAGATGCTTTAAAGTTAGAAGAAGTGCAGCGGTGTGGTGTGGTTTGCATTGGGGCCTGTAATGCTATACATATATAATTTTGTTGTTGTTATAGGAGGTGCGAACTTCCTCACTGTGTCACTGCTTGCAGATGCAGCATGCTTTATCCACCCAAGTGCAAAGCTTGTGGTCACTGGGGTTGTCTGACCCAACCGTGCAGCATGGGGTAAAAGCTTGAATGTCATTGCATGAGCACCTCAAATACGATTGAACTGAATGTTAAACTACATTATTCTCAGTTAGTGTGATACTTTGTGGAGTCCTGTAGCTCAGTGGTTAGAACACTCGCCTTGCAAGCGAAAGACCAGCGTTCAGTTGCCGACACAGCTAATTGTTGGGCAAGTTTCCTTACTCCACACACCTCTGTTTACCTCGCAGCAAATAGGGACCCGATTGTTAGTCGATTGGTGTATCGCTTTTCCGGGGGTAATAATTCCTTTTTAAAAAATCGGCTAATTCAATCCATGACTGTTTGTGGGAGACTGCTACACGCAATTAGCTGCCACATTTCGCCTACAAAATATACAGTCGATTAATTTAATTGAGTTGGTGTGAGGTTAGCGTTTAGTAAAACTAAACACAAAAAAAACATAGTTATAACATACATGGAGATAGGGGGAGTAAGTTTGGGCGCATTGGCTGCCAGGATCTGCAGCAATCAATCAGACAATCAGACAAGCTGTCTGACTGCCTGAGAGAGAGACACGGAGGGTGGTGGTGGTGGGGGGTGACACGGAGGGCTGGGGGGGCTGTCTGACGGACTTAGACAGAGATCTCACACACAAATAAACACATGCAGTTATAACATACATGTACATGGGGATAGAGGGAGTAGGTTTAGGCGCGTTGGTTGCCAGGATCTGCAGCAATCAGACAGTCAGGCTGTCTGACTGACTGAGAAAGAGAGACACGGAGGATGGGGGTGAGTGGGTGACATGGATCGCGTACACACAAAACGCAAAATGCGAGGGTTGTCGCATCTAGCAAACCGTGGATGCATGCGTTTTGTGGTTGGTGAGGCTGCGGTTGGGGCTGGATACCTATGTGTATATATATATATGTATATATACATATAGTATATATACTGTATATATATTATAGCACATTTCACATCAACATGAAATCAATATCAACTGACACCAAAAATCTTTAGTGTGCTTTGCAAAATCCTGCAGGGCTAGCCACTGAATGAGGTGATGCAATTGTTTTCTGAACACTTATCGTTTTCAGCTACAGTAAAAAAAAACTGTGATACAATGGTAAGTCTTATGGTTCATGGTATGAAAACGCTCTTCTGTTGGCTTACATTTACTGTCATCCAAAATTATTCATATTACATAATAATGATTTAAAAAAACACAATAATAAAATGGGTCATTTCAATCCATGACTGCTTGTGGGACTCTGCTGTGAGCATTTGGCTGCCGCATTTCGCCCACAAATAGTCAATTCAATCTATTCACTTTGCAGTATATTCTGTGAAGCGCTTTGAGACGTCTAGAAGATGTGAAAAGCGCTGTATCAAATGCAAGGATTATGATTATTATCAAAAGCCAATTCAATGCTTCAAAATTGGAAGTACTTTGCCAAGAACTAGACAATTAAGGGTTACACCGTGCTCTCCTTCCTGCCAAATAAAACAAAGTACAGTATGTGTAAACTAGATCTGAAACACTTTACTAAAATTATAGAAGGCCTAATTTCAATAGAGAGCTCCAAATCCATGACAAGGCACATATCTCTGCTGTGTTAGTGTCAGCACATCTTATCTCAACCTGCTGTAAATGCAACTTCTTCATAGGGCAGTTTAACAATCTTCAGGATTTGAAGGCTCAACATTCAATTTAAATTCTCAAGATACTGCAGATGCATTGTACCTGAATGGAATGATACAAAGGATTATGCATGACAATCCAATAAAATATTTCACAAAAGGCACTTCTAGAAGTAGAGTTAATTATTTAATTAAAACACAAAATATTGCAGATGCTGGAAATCTGAATTGGGGAGGTCGTGGACTAACAACGTTGACTCACTTTCCTTTCTCCATGGATACTGCCTGATCTCCTGAGTGTTTCCAGCAGCTTCTGTTTTAGTTCATTATTATTATATAATGGTTAAATATTCACAGGGACTATTATCATTGCGAAGAGCACATTAATACTCTCTATTGCATCAAATAACAACAATAACAACTTTGATTTATATTGCGCACTCCACGCCGGACGGCATCTCAGAGCGGTTCATATAAGGTAAATGCCCTGAGTTAATTGTCTTACCATCTTGAGAATCCCCAAAAGTGGGATTAAGTATTAAATTCACGAAACATCCTTACAAATCTATTCAGAATTGAGTCACTGATCTAACAGAACACAAAAAGATGTGTTTCAAATTGATCTTGAACACTGTATAGGAACTAGCTCAGCTCCAAGGAGATCCTATTAACTCTATCCTCTACTGCCTTGCACCAACACCACAACCTCCCCTCTCAAGCAAGTCACTTGCTCATTGTTGGATACCTGGCACATATAACAACAACAATAAAATTACACTTGTATAGCACCTTTCACATCAGGTTTGAAACCTCACAAGGTGGATAGCAGAACCATGAGCAGTGGAGGCTTGAGAAGAGGGTGGCCAAGAGCACAACCAAACAGGAAAAGCTACCCATTAGGCATTATGTGGGAAGGGTCTTATTTTAAAAATTGTTTTAAACTGCACAAATGTTCGTCTTCCAACCACAACAAGCAGGAAGTGATAAGGGAGGCAAATAATATGTACGCACGAGGCACAAGAAGTGATGTCCATGGCGATCTTGCAACCTGGTAGGTGGTCATTTCTGGTGATCAAAGTTTTTTGTTTTTCAGTTCCTTCAACCTATCTAGAATCTTTGCCTTGTCTCAAGTTTGGGGAGTCATACAACTTGTTGAATAAAATGTTTGTGCATTCCAACATTCAAAGAAGTACACAGTAGTCATTACTCTATTTATTAAGTAGTCGTTAAATCATATATATATATATATACCAATAAAATGAGAATGTCTGTCTGCACTCCAATAATCGATTGACATAGGGACATGTTTTATACCCCATGGGAAAGGTCTTGCACCTGGAAGTGATGTGGGCATATTAGTTTTGGGGTATCTCCCATTGTTCTTGAGTTATTTTCAGTTTTGCGTTTTCCACTGCGGTTACACTTGGAGCGCCACATCAAAGTGACGCTGTGGCATAGGGTATCACAGAGTACCTCTGCATATGTGCAGTTACACCTGGTGGCCACTTGGCTGACCGTGGCATCTTTCGCCACAGAACACGCATGTAGCCAAGCAGCGGGAACAAATTAAAGAACACGGAAAAAGCTAAGCCGCGGCAATAACAAAATTAAATTTTTAAAGCGCAGAGTGTTCCCACTGGGTTCTCCTAAAAGGAGTCCTCCCATAGTAGTCTTCACAGATGAGTATAGAGAAACATGAAATGTATGTCTGTGTGTCAATCTATGTTCCATATTGGATCCTTTGATTGCAAGCGTAGCTATAATCAGTACTGCTAGTACTGTATTTACTATTTATTATTCATCCACTTTTTCAACATCCCTTAAAGTTTTAGCTGTATGTATCCTAACTAAGTGGTAGCACTCTTGCCTGTGTGACAGAAGGTTGTAGGTTCAAGCTGTGAACCTACACAGCTTGAATATTAGCCAAGGGTTAATATGGTAAATATTTGGTGTTTAAAGCTAGGTGGTCTATCACATTTGTTAAGATTGAGATGTCTTGTAGATGAAGTGTTCAGTGGTGTTCCCCCAAGGATCGGTATTGGGACCACTGCTCTTTTTAATATATATGCATAAATGATCTGGACTTGGGTAGAGGGAGTACAATTTCCAAGTTTGCAGATGATACGAAGTTAGGAAAAGTAGTAAATGGTGAGGAGGATAGTAGCAGATTGCAAGAAGATATGGACGGAATGGTAAAATGGGCAGACACATGGCAGATGAAGTTTAATGTGGAGAAATGTGAGGTGATGCATTTTTTGAGGATGAATGAGGAGTGGCAATATAGAATTAGATACTACAATCTTAGGTGGGTGATGTAACAGAGAGACTTGGGGGTTCATGTAAGTAAATCTTTGAAGGTGACAGATAAAGCTGTTAAAAAATCTTCCAAATAAAATTGGTTACTCACTCCATGGCTGTTTGTGTGATATTCTTTTGGACAATTGGCTGCTGCGTTTTGTCCACAAAATACAGACACTTTATTGCTTTTGAGACATTTCAATGATGTGAATAGGCCCTATACAACAATTATTATTAACAATAAAATTAAGCAATTAGATTTCATGAAATTACCCAACTGGCTCCCTGATGGTCTTGTGAAGAAAGCATTCAGTATAGCACCATCATACAGACCAAATGATCACTCGTTCAATTGCCAGGCTGTGATGTGTTAGCTAATCTCAGGTGGGATCAACACCAGGATCTCTCGTAGGTGAAGAACATTTGGGTGAGGTGAAAGAAACATGAATGTGCAATTCCAGTTATATTCCTCAAAGGAAAACTTAAACCATCCTCACTGCAGTATCCACACCTCCAGAGAACAGACTTGCCAGGGACCAGTTGTCAAAACGTCCAGGAGTTTACAACAATTTGAAATAAGGGTAATACTGGAAGATATCAGTGAATAACTGAATCTACTTACCTCTCGCCAGGTCCTCAGAGCAATAATGTGAACGGACTACAAGAAAGAGCAGAAAGGAAAAACAACAGTGACAAACATTTAAAAAAAAATAAAGATGTGTTGGCAATCAACATTGGAGGTTACAAACACACACGACACACAGTCATTACATTTTATAGTATATCTTAAGTGCTTTGAGACACTCTCCCGATATAAAAGGCACAATATAAAATGCAAGGATAATTATTGATATTTGGCAATTAACAAATTTGATAATTTCAAAATCTTGCATCTTAAAAACAAAGTATATTCCTCAAGATTTTGACAAATGGAAAATATGTAGATTTACCCATAAATTAGCTACTATTTTTGACAAAAAAGTTCTGAGCCCTTAAATTCACTATGTTCAAACTTAAAATTGACTAACGCTCTATACAACTGAAGCATAATTTGATTTCCCTTTGTATTCTGGGCCGCTCGAGGTAAAAGCCAACATTCCATTCGCGTTTTTGCTTACTTTTTGCACATGGTAGATAAGGACACCAAACCTTGTTGCTCATCCACAGCTCTTCATTTCTCCCCATTAAGAAAATATTCTGCTTTAAAATTTTTCAGTCCTTAGTGGATGACCTTGCACTTCCTTACACTGAACTACATCTGCCACAGCATTGCCTACTCCTTAATCTGTCTATCTCCTTTTGTAACCTCTTACTCCCATCTGCACAACTACTGAGCCCCCTAGCTTAGTGTTGTCTGCAAACTTGTATATGAAACTTTCTATTCCTTCATCCAAGTAATTTATATATATATATAGCGAATAGCTGAGGTCCCAGTGCATACCCTGGGGGACACAACTTGTCACATCCCACCAATCAGAGAATGTTCCCTTTATTCCTACTCTCGGTTTCCTGCCACCAAACCGATTGCCAAGCCACATCACAAGCCTCCCACTATACGGGTTTCCATTTTCTCTAATAATCTTTTGTGTGGACTCTTATCAAATGCCCTTTGAAAGCATTTCACGGCAAACAACATTAATATCAAGACGTGAATGAAGAGTTTTCTTTGCAAATCAGGAACAGATGATTAATTAAATAAAGATTTTTTTTTAAAAAGGCAGACTACAGTTTGATTCAAACAACGCAAAATAAATTAACCATTTGACTTCCAATGACTGGAACACTAATAAAAATGTATGGTGGTTCACCTTAATTCCCAAATAGACGATTTGTGCTCCGTAACTGCTGACTGACTGGTAACATGTCCTTTCTCCGACCAGTGCCTTCAAGAAATAAGTAAGAATTTATTTTCATTGCATTAAACAAGGAAACTCTTGATCTCAGAACAAGTTGCACTATGTTATAATGGGTTCCATATGCAACAGAGAAATCCAAATAGCACATCACTCCCACCCTTGCCCAGCTCCATTAGCTCTCCATCCCCCAGAGGATCGAATTCAAGATCCTTGTCCTCATTTCAAGGCCATTCATGGCCTTGCCCCCACCTATCTCTCTGGCCATGCTGTACCTCTATGAACCGTAAGGATTCTTGGATGCAATTTATCTTGCCCTTGGGAATTGTTTGTCTAATGTTTGCATAATTGTTTGGCAACCTCTGCAACAACGTTGAGTTCTCTTTCCAGATTCAATAAATTTCCTGTCTGCTATTTATAAAAATTGAGCCAAAAAAAAGTTTTTTTTGGGGAACCTTTATGAAGCTATAGGAAAATATTTCAGTGATTGGTAGCTGGGAGTCTGACCTCAAGAGTTGGTCACCTAGTAGTTCCCTGATCAATAACTAATCAATGACACTGCCTGTCAGAGATACAACTTGTCATGCAACAGCCACGACAAAGCCTTCATCACTACTTGCTCCTAGATTGTGGAAGCGTTAAGTTAGTGACAAACTGAGGAACTCAGTATTCCAGTGCTGCACCGCCATGTGCCACAAACCTAAAGACTTTTCCTTCAGAAATCAGACAGCCAGGAGTTTCTGAGCACTTACTAGTGCCTGGCTGACGTTCCCACCGGTAGCCAGAGACTTGAAGTGGCTGCTGTTGTAGACAAGCTGAACTTCTGCCATGTCCACCATCTCCAGCTCTTCCTGACTGTGACGATCCACCACGTGTAGCTTCTCTGCACTGTCCAGGAGAGCCAACGTCCGAGAATTGATCCACTGTGGACAATTTAAGAAGGAATTGGTGATTAATTGTCTCCTCTCATCAGAGTTGAACTGTCTGCAAATTCATTCATCAGGATCATTGGTCAGATTCTCACTTTTTTGGTAAAGTCAATCAGTTCAAAAATTATTTCTGTTCAGTTTGATACAGTATGTGAAAAAACACATTGACTGTCTTATTAGTGTTGGATTAGTGCGACTGAATCACTTTCTGGCAATGTGTAGGCTGAATGCCCACTTACTAGGAAAACAAAACCAACAGTAAATTTGCCCACAGGTCTGCAATAAATTTCTACAGTATTTGTAGAAAAAGTAGGTAGGCTCTAGCCTGCTCCATGTCCCCTGACCCACCCGCCCCACCATCGGTGGTGGGGGTGGGGGGGGGGGGTGGGGGCGAGCCTTCAGCCACTCTGCCACTCCATTCCAGTCCCTCCGCCTTGCCCCCTCCCTGGCCTCCTTCAAGTCAAGTTATCTGAGAAGACTCTTTTCAAGGCTGAAAAGTCCTAACCTATTGAATCATTCCTCATATCTCATGCCTCCATCACAGATTATCACCCTAGTTTCTTTCCTCTCTAGCCAGACAGGTCAGGGCGAAACCTTGGGCAAGTTTCCTTACTCCACACGCCTAATAATAATCCCTCCAAAAAAACACAATAATAAAATTGGTCATTTCAATCCACGACTGTGTGTGGGACACTGCTGTACGCAATTGGCTGCCGCGATTCGCCCACAAATATATACAGTCAATTCACTTTACACTATATTCTGTGAAGCGCTTTGGGACGTTGATAAGATGTGGAAAGCGCTATATCAAATGCAAGGATTATTATTATTATTATTATTGCCTGGAGCAGTCTAACCTCCTTACATCATGGCAACCAAAACTGTATGCAGCACTATCCTATTAATACCCAGTTCAACTGTGCATCTTCATCGCATCATCATCATGTCATCTCCCACCCTCTAGCTTAGTTAGCCTCAGGCTTCACTATTGTTATAATAATAAATAATAATAATCCTTGCATTTGACATAGTGCTTTTCACATCTTCTAGACATCCCAAAGCGCTTCACAGAATATACTGTAATGTGAATTGACTGCAAAACCCGGCAGCCAATTGCGCACAGCAGTGTCCCACACACAGTCGTGGATTGAAATGACCAATTTTTTTTTAAAGTGTTCTGAGTTGCCACCTTGCGTGGGGGGTGCTATATGAATGCAATAAATGAAAATAAATATAACTATTGCTGTTTTAATACAACCAAACCATTGATTTGACTTACACGGTTAACAGGAGCATAGTGAGTAAACATCCAAGTGACAAAAAGAGCAAAAAGCTTGAAGGACAGTTCTAGCAATGGCAAGATAGAGCAAAAGCATGTTATGTCGTACATAGTTGGGTTCATAAAATCTCAGCCAGTCTTATACAGTAGTTTAGTTTGCTGGTCAGCTCTTTGGGTGGCTTGTTTCCTTAGTACTAAAATTGGCAATTTATGGGTCATCAAGTCATGACCAATATAATTTCCTGGTGTCTGTCCTAGAACTGCTCCTCACAACGCTGAGGTTGTGCTCTCTTGTCCGGCTCCCTTGGCATATATTAAGTAGTAGTCTGGATTTCATACGCTTTGTGTTTAGCATTTTCTATGCTTCTATAAGCTCCCATTGGAGAATACTCTTTTCAAAGCTCAAGAGTCCTGGCCTATTGAATCATTCCTCGTAGCTCATGCTTCCAACCCCGGTTGCTCTCTTCTATATTGCCTTGAATACTCCAACCTCCTTATATCATGGAAGCTGAAACTGTATACAGCACTAATGCACTTTCTGTGTCCTGTCTTGCCAAATTAAATCCAGGCTGAAAGCTGATTTCATCAACCTTCAGCTTCCTCTGCACTACATCAGCTTCATGTGGGTCATCAAGTCACGACCAACATCATTTCCTGGTGTCTGTCCCGACCTACTGTTCAGCGCCTTTGGACGTGCTCCCAACGTGAAAGGCGCTCTATAAAGGTAATTTTGTTGTTGTTGTTCCTGATTACTCATTGTATGGATTCAAGCGCCATCTGGTGGGCAGTATCAGAAGCAAGATTAGGATTAAAGAGACTGCTGAATATTCACATCTTTTAAGAATCACATTTTAATTATGATAATACAAAAGGCAACAATTCCCCCAGAATGATTTTGTGGAATACTCAGGAATACAAAGCAATGAACAAATGAAGGCAGATAACAATTAACATTGAAGCACCAGGGCAAAACTTTAGATCATCCCATGCCAGTCAGGAACCTGGATGTCTTGTTTGATACTGAACTGTCCTTTCTCCCCCATATCCATGTCATGACCAACATCACCTTCCACCCCTCCACAACATCGCCCACATCTGCCACTGCTTCACCCCGCAGGCTGAAACTCTTACACACGGAATTGTCACCTCAAGGCTGAATTACGGCAGCTCCCTCTTCATCGGCCTCCCCAACACTTCCCTCCACAAGCTGCAGATCATCCAAAACCCTGCAGCTCATGCTCATTCCTGCACCAGGCTCTGCGACCCCATCATCCCCACTCTCACCTGGCTTCACCAGACCAAATTCAAGATCCTTGTCCTCACATTGCCTTCCATCTCCTTGCTTCATCCTACCTCTCTGACCTGCTAACCCCCTATCAATCAGTCCGCTCCCTGCTCTATGTCTCCTGCCCAACCCACCCTACCATCAGTGGCGGGCTTTCAGTCTCTCTGCACTTATGCTTTGGAACTCCATCCCACACTCCCTTTGCCTTGCTCCCTCCCTTGCCTCCTTCATGACCGGTCACAAGATCCTCTGTGACTGTGCCTTCAGTCGCCGTCCTACTTCTCTGCCCTCTCTCATCCCAACCCTTGCCACTCCCCACGCTCAGGTCCTGACCCCTAATTGTTTAGCGCCACGGGATGTCCTTCCGACGTGAAAGCCACTCTACAGATGTAATTTTGTTGTTGTTGACCAACTCAGAGGTTCCGAAATGGGAACAGGATGAGTAATCCCCAAAGTTGTCTCTGTCACAATGAACACGCCTAATAATAATAATCCCTCCCAAAAAAACACAATAATAAAATTGGTCATTTCAATCCACGACTGTATGTGGGACACTGCTGTGTGCAATTGGCTGCCGCAATTCGCCCACAAATATACAGTCAATTCACTTTACAGTATATTCTGTGAAGCGTTTCGGGACGTTGATAAGATGTGGAAAGCACTATATCAAATGCAAGGATTCTTCTACTTATTATTATTATAATAATAGTTGCAATTGTTGAGACATCTCAAAGTGCTTCACAGGAAATATTGTAAAGTGGACTGGCTGCGTATTTATGTGAGCCAAATTTGGCAGCTACTTTGCGCACAGCAATGTCCCACAAGCAGCCATGGAATGAGTGATCATCTTTATTTGGGAGATTGTTGGCAGTACACCTGGAGAGAATCATAGAATCATACAGCAGAGAAGGAGACCATTTGACCTATCGTTTCTGTGCTGGCTCTTTGAAAAGAGCTGTCCAAATCAATCCTAATCCCCCATTCTCTCCCCATAGCTCTCCTTGTTCACCCTGTTGAACCCCCTCATAATTTTGAAAACTTCTATTAAGTCTCCTCTTAAGCTTCCCTGCTCCAAGGAGAATAATCCTAGCTTCTCTAGACTCTCCTGATACCTGAATTAAACTCTCTTTTCTTTTCCCATAGTGCCATGGCATCCTTAACATCCATCTGAACAGGCATATGGGATAGTTCTTAATGAAAGTCTTATCTAAAGGACGGCACCTCTCTGACAATGTAAGTTCTCCCCCACAAGCACTAAATTGGAGTGGCAGTTTAAGACTATGCAATTTCAGGTCCTGGCGTGGGGCTTGAAACTACAACTTCTGCCTCATAGGCGAGCCTATTGCCACAGTGCCAGACTGACACTATTAGCAGGCAATCTTTGCTAGCTTCCTCCATGACTTTAAAAACCTTCAAAAAAACATTTTCTCAATTATCTATTTCATCATCTTTAAATCTCTCATCCCCTACTCAGTGTCCACCACTACATTTTCACATAATAATAATTATTGTAATCCTTGCCACATAAATGCAAGTCGTTGTTTTCATACAAAGACTTTGATACTAAAGAATACACAATAAAGTGTTTGGTTTCACAGAGCTGTAAAGAAATGTCTGCCATGTTATGCAACAACTTGCATTTATACTGTGCCAACACTGAATAAAGAAATCTAAATCTGAATAAAGATTTTCAGACATGCATGTTAGCCCACAAAAAACTCACTGCACTTTACAATATATCCCGTGAAGCACTTTGGGACATCCTATGTTATGAAAGGCCGTTACCAAATAGAGTAAAAGCCGGTTTATCCGGCACCCTCGGGACCTGGCCAATGCCAGTTAAAGCGCTTGCTGGATATTCGGCCAAAAACACAAAAAAAATCCCCAAAAATAATGCATTTTTATCCGGATAAATTCCGGTTAATCGAATGCGGACCTTTTTTTTTGAGGTGCCGGTTATACGGAAGTTACAGTTGATTGGATAAATATGGATAAACAGGCTTTTACTGTATAAGGATTAGTATTATTAAGTACACTCTCACATACAAGATTTGAAATCAAAACGAACCGTTAAATTGATCAGTTCATAGCTCAGATGTAGCTGTTTCTGTTTGCTCACGTGTACAGCACCAGATTCATCCTTCTTTACCTTTAGTCAATGGACAGAAACACAAAGCATTTATATTGTTACTGGTATATGAATACACAACACAACATTGATAAAAGATATTCAGCAGAAGCAACATATAGAATACGAAATGGAAACCCTAAAGGATTTCACCTTCCGAGATGAAATATATGTAGATTGGTGCTGCAGGCTTCAATTAAAAGTGGTTCATAATTTAAAGCCAAATCAAATGTGAGAATTTAATTTATTCCCAGGTTCAAATCAGAATAAAACTGGTGGTGGAATATTCCAAGTCAAGGTAAACTGATAAATGTCAAGTTGACAGGAAACTGTTTTGTTCAAATTCTGATCAGGAACAAAGTTTACTTAATTATCTTAGTTTTAAGTTGGTTTTGTGCTGGTAATAACCATGAATGTGAGAGTTAACAAGGCCCTTCCTTCTCATTCCAAGCTGAAATAAACAATTGACTGGTAAACAGGTACCACATTCAGTTTTATGAAAATCGTATTCGGAAGATGAGATCCAATGAGCTAAAGGCCTTTCTTCTAAAGTCAGTTAAATCTCTACTCTGCCCCAGGGTTGAGTGCTAATGTGATATTTTTCATTTACTGCACCAGCCATTCATGGCTCCACTCAGAAAGACAGCCAATCCTAGTTATCAGTTGATTGGCAGATCACTTTTCTGGGGGTAATAATCCCTTCATTAAAAATTAAATATAAACAATTATCACTCAAATAATGTAATTTGGACTGTGTGCGACACTGCTGTATCCAATTGGCTGCTGCATTTCACTCACAAACTTACAGTTAGTTCACTTTACAATGTATTCTGTGTAATGCTTTGAGTTATCTGGATGACATGATGGGTTGCTGTATCAAATTCAAGGACTATTGTTATTATAATAATTGAATGTATTAAAGATCTCTCTGTGAACTCAGATCCATCGGTAACCTGATTCAAATTTCTCAAAAAAAAGTATGGTACAGCCAGCAAAGGGCTTTGAAATGATATCTTAAACTCAATCCCTGAAGTTGTGTTGCATACAAGAAACATCTCATTAATCAAAGCTTTGATTTTACTATGATATATAATTAAGATGCTTAATTTAATACAATTAATAATACTTTAATATTATAGCACTTCACATAATTCCTTAAATAATTCATTGCAGGCATCATACCAGCAGGAAGTAGATGGTGTCTCCTCTACAAAAGGCGAGCATGGGGGATACTGCGTTCTGCACTGCAATGAAATGCCAAGATAAAAGGGGAACACTTGCTGGATTCGTCTGGGGCCATCGAGAATAGAGAAGAAAAACAACAGTGTCCAACATTAATAAGGCAGAATTGACAGGACCTCGACAACATTTTGCAATAAGAAAACAGGACACAGTTCCCAATGTGTCACAGTTTACTAACATAGGAAGTGAAGATATGTGAAGGTTGTGATGTTGTGAGGTTCTACATATTTTTACTGGGGTTTGGAAGCTTGCTGCCTCCAGGTTGTAGTTTGTTTATACTACATATAAAGTAGTATAAACTGCACTCAAAATCAACATTAGTTGGTGTTGGATTATTATTTTAAGATTTCTGCGGTGCGGAGGAGGTATTGGTAGCTGTGGGCTGGAAGCTGTGTGCTGGAAGTCATCTGATGGATGTGCTTGCAATTCTGTATCACACTGTTCACATTGTGGGAGAAACATTAAATGAACCTGAATGGGAAAAGGGGAAAACAAGAGAAAGAAAGAAAACCGAAAAAAAGTGCAAAAAACTAAAATTTTTATTCTTGCAAAATACTTTGTAGTAATTATTCCTAAGTGCAATGCCATACTGTATTATAGGTAAATATGGTAGCATGGACCCACAAATGCCATAAAATAAATAACAAACTAATCTGGAGATATGTTGGCCAGGACACTAAGAGAAACTCCCTTCTCTTTTTAAATAAACTCAAATAAACCTGTGCTCAGGCAGATGGCCACTCAGCTTAACTTTGCAACTCAAGAATGGCATCCATGACAATGCAGCACTCTCCAGTCTTCAACCAGAATGTCAACCTGTGGGCTCGATTCCTGATGTCCTGTATTCTAAAACCCTTCATGGGATATACCATAACGTGCAGTTTTATGAGTGAATACAATCACAATCATTTAACTCACCTTCCGAATAGCTATGCTAAAGTGCAAAGGAATTTATAGATAAAAATGAGGCGTATGGTACCTTGACGTATGGAAGGAGATAGAGAGACAGTGGCGCCAACTGAGAGATGATGAGCAAGTTAATAACTGTCTAATTACTGTACCCCTAAAGTTAATACATCATACTCTGTTGTCACCCATCATGGAGCTCCAGTAGCTCAGTGGTTAGAGCACTCGCCTTACAAGCATGAGACCTGTGTTCGAATCCATTAATCTAAACCTAATGATGTTGTCCAGATGCTTTGGTACTGAAACCTGCTCCATTTGACAGAATTGGATTCAGAACTTCATTCCCTTGGATTAGATCCAACACTGCTCCCTTCCTCATTGGGCTGGAAACATACTTATCCAGAACGTTAACCTGAATACATTTCAGAAATCCTTCTTCTCCTTGCCATTTGCACTGTTATTTTGCCAGTCCTCGTTAATTGATAATGTAGAGTCCCCATAATAGGATAATTGAAGTCCCCTATTTTCACCATTCCATTGGTTTTACATGTTTCTATAAAATAGATTTTGTTGTTGGATCCTCTAGCACATCGTCCCTTTCCAGGACCTTAACCATGTCTTGAATCAATATTGCCACTCCACTTCCTTTTTTTCCGTCCCTATCCCTCCTGAATACATTGTAGCCAGGAATATTCAGCTGCCAATCCTACCCTTGTTTGAGCCAGGTTTCCATTGCAGAAAAGACAAAAAAAACATAAAATGTAAACATAGAATACACTTACCCTTCCATATGGAAATGTTAGCCAGACCTTAAGAGAGGGCTTCAATCCAATTACCAATACCTTAAAAACAAGGACATTGATGTTCCACGTTAAGACATTGGCATCCATTGGCATTACCAGTTTTAAACATGCCCTAATTTCAATGAGCATTACACGAGTGCTTTGTGGAATACAGAGGACCTGCCTCGGTCAGGAACCAGACGACTGAAACCACCACATTCTAGGTCTGCAAGGCTGGCTCTCTATCAAACTGAAGACTGCACTCGCTCCATTCATTAATTAAGAAATTCAATTAATCACAACATAATAGTGTTATTATTATCCTCCAACATCTAGATCCAGCTAATAATGCTCCATAGATAAAAATAATCAGCCACACCTAAGTTTGTTCGTCATAGTACTGTTGAACTAACAGTCATGAAGAAAAGCTATATAATATATATATAAATATAACTACAAATGACTTTGGTGAAGGAATATAGTTTTAAATCCAAATTTGCAGACGGCACAAAGTTAGGAGGTGCAGTAAATTGTGTCAATGGGAACAAGAGGTTATAAAGGAGTTAAGTGAGTGGGCAAAACTGTGATAGATGGAATTCAATGTGGAGAAGTGTGAAGTCATCCACTATGGATCAGAGGAACATCACCTGCCCTGGGCTTTCAAGTGGCCATTTCAGTTGGTGCGCGGCTTGAGAGACCAGGGACAAAGGTGAAAACCCCCCAAAAGAAATATATACCTTTGTTAAAGAAGCCATTGCCAGTAGTCCATACTGTGTAATCGGATGATCTCGCAGCTCCGCCTTTACCAGTAAGGGTTGAATGCAGCAAACCTCCCCTTTGGCTCCACTGAACAAACAGCGTGACTCACACGTCCTAGTTCCCATTACTCTCCTGTGAAGAAAGCGGAACAAAATTTAGAAACTTCTGCCTTCTTCCTCTTCGTTTGCTCAAGCATTCACCATGTTAAATTTCTTGATTACTTCAATTTATCATTTTTTTTACTTCAGTGTTTGTTGCAACGGTTTACTCCTGTGCATTACACATTTGCATTGTACTCAAGGTGCATAATTTGATCTATGAGCAAGAAATGCTGTTATTCATGGAGTCTTGTAGCTCAGTGGTGAGAGCACTTCCCACACAAGCGAGAGACCTGGGTTCGATTCCCAGCAGGCGAAATGTTGGGCTGGTTTCCTTACTCCACAAGCCTGTTTACCTAGCAGTAAATCGGAATTTGATATAGTGCTTTAATCAATTCGCAGATCGCTTTTCCTGAGATAATAATACCCTAAAAAAAAATTGTTCGCTCAATCCACATATGTTTGTGGGACACTGCGGTGTGCAATTGGCTGCCGGATTCGCCCACAAATATACAACAATAAAATTACATTTGTTTTAATGTAAATAAAGTATTCAACATAAGTCATTATGGAAAGTTACACATTTCGACTGGAAATTTTTGGCAAAAAAATCTTTGGAAAAGGTGAAATTCGGAAAACTGACAGCACTGATAACTGGTTTCATGTTGTACAGTGAAGCTCCAAGCATTGGGAGAGAAATTCAATCAGTACATCTGTATATTCGAAGCTAAATACAGGTAAACCCGCTTAACGTTGCTCCCGATTGACGTTCTTTTGTTATCATGTTGCTGATACATTGGGATCATATATTAATTAAACGTTGTGACGTTCTCTATTACGTCATCCGCCAGCGGGTGGAAAGGGGGCACGATGACGCTAGGACCTGGGAGTGAGCCAGGCCGGCAACGATAGAGAGCCAGCCAACAGCAAGTAAGACTGGCAGTGAGTGAACCGAGCAGGCAGTCAGGGAGTGAATGAGTGAGCCGGGCAGGCAGTCAGGGAGCGAGTGAGTGAGCCGGGCAGGCAGTCAGGGAGCAAGTACAGTAAAAGCCCGTTTATCCGGCACCCGATCAACTGTAACTTCCGTATAACTGGCACCTCAAAATCCGGAAAAATGCATTTTGTTTTTGTGTGTGTTTTCGACCGAAAATCCGGCAGGCGCTTTAACCGGCATTGGCCAGGTCCCGAGGGTGCCGGATAAACGGGCTTTTACTGTATAATTTTTTTAATAGAAAATTTTGATGAAAAATGTCCAAAAGAACCCAACTCCAATTTTTACGTTCATTCTTATGGGAAAAATGTATTCGCTTAACGTCATTTCGCTTAAAGTCGCACTTTTCAAGAACCAAACTACGACGTTAACCGGGGTTTACCTGTAACATGAGATACGAAGGAAGATATATGTAGTAGCTCCTCTGAAACAGATAGCAAACTTACTTGAAGGCAAGTTCAAACACCGAGCCTCCACTGTCATTACATATGGCTACAGTCGGGTCATCAGTAAACTGAAAAAACGAAAATAAAATTATTGTTTCATGCTGGACAAAAACTAATTTGATTGGTATCTGGCTTGGAAATAAAGTGTCAGTCTGCAATCCACATTAATAATAATCCTTGCATTTGATATAGCGCCTCATCATCCCACCAGCGTCTTGAGACATATAGATGTTCTAAGCATTCAAACTAACCTTAATGGTCAAAAGATTTACAATAGTTTTCAAACCAGCTGCCAGCTGTATGAAAGCCATTTTCCACACTCTTATGATAACAGATTCTGAATAATAAAGTAAAACATATTATAGCATAAAGAAAATATATTCTATAGTTTCAAAGCTATTGGTGCAAAGTCACCTTTATGTGGAGAATAGCTGTCCCCGGTGGGTGGGCATCCATTATTGTCCTCAACAGCTTGCCATTCGCCAGGTCCCACATAGTGATCTGTATGAGGCATACAAAATGATTGAAATCATCCGATTGCGTAAGTAGGAACTTTTTATCGTGCCATATCATGTGGAAACAGCTCAAAACATTTCACAGCAGTCATTATATTGGTAAGAAACTTGGCAGTCATGTCCCTGTTGCCACCCTCTTCACCAGATATCCCAGGTAAGATAAATCAAAAGAATACCCAAGGCTTAATTTCTAAACACTTTGACCGGCCCTACTCAAGACTCTGGCTGGAGAATCCATTGCTGTACCTGTTCAGTGACTGGGCTTGTCTGGATCCCTATTGCTGTTTGGTTTGCTGAAAATTCTGCGACATTCTGTCAACTACTATGAAAATTCAAAACCTCATAGGATAAGTGGAATTTTCACTAAAACATTTTTTTTATCGTAATGGTTGCTTCTTGGTGACAGTAGTGATCAAGGGCTCTTTCTGAGATTTCTAGTAACTAATCTGCATGCATCAAAACTCCATTATCCACTCACTGGACTGTTAAGATTGTTCTGAATTATGTTCATGTGAAAATGGCAATCGCAACTCCATTAGCACATTTAGTCGTCTAATCTCCACTGAACATTAGATACAGCTCAAGTCCCAAGAACCCTAACTGCATACTAACTGATGCAGCTAATCTGAAACCATCCCTTGCGATTTTCAGTGGAATCCATCAAATGGAAACTTACACTGGCTAATTTCTGTTGGTCCAGGGATCTGAGCCAGAACATTCTGTAAACAATGGCTCTCATCCAAAATCTGACTGGCTAACCACAGGAGTAAAACTAGATTTTTAGTGCTCAATAACAAACTGCTAGTACGTGATATGTAACCTTTGCCAACTCCTCAATGGTTCTCCCTCCAAGATGATGACTGGTCCTGGAGCAACATTTACCGAAGAGACCACTTCTGTTTACAAGCGTCAAGGCATCTCTCCCCATTTCCAAAATTATACTAAAAAATACCTTGTGTGAGCCACCCCCCCATCCACCTCCCACGCTAACACCCACCCAATGCTTTACTCATTGATCCACATCGTCCATGTGAACCTCTTCCAAGATATTGTCTTATATGAAAGATGCTATCTTGCTGCGATTAGAATAAAAGCTGAACAGACCCATTTGTCAGGAATACCCAATCATTTATGTTAATCGTTACCTTAAAGAGCTCAATTTCAGTTCATTTGAAAACTTTCCCCTTCTTCAACCCAATACTAAGCAGCATAACCTTGACTGGGATTTCTGGAGGTTTACTCAAATCTTTTTTTTTAAAAAAAAAGTTACATTCCTCAACATTATCTCGTATGGTGTTAATCAGCCTCACAAGCCAGCCTACCTGCCCTTTGGCGAACCCACAGAGCAGCCTAGTGCAGCCACTGTTGATACTAAGTGCAGACACCGCTCCATACTGAGCGCCGACTGATGTGCTACCCAGGCACAACCGCAGCGCCTGGTTCGGATCTGAAACACAAACACATCTTAGCTGGAGGAAGAAACTAGAACAGATTATAATTCTAAGTGAAAGCTAAGGAAAGAACACATTGCCAGATTCCAGCTCAAACTAGAAGCTTACACTAAATATTAAAGAGCTTATCATATCCTCTGTTCCCACGCAAAAACCAATCCTTGCATTTGACATAGCGCCTTTCATGTCTTTTAGAAGTCTCAAGGCGAATTGACTGTAATTAGTGGCCAAAACGTAGTAGCCAATTGTGCAACAGTGTCCCACAAACAGCCGTGGATTGAATGAGCAATATTATTGTTTTTTCCTCTTGCAGTATGGTACAGGGAAAGGTGGATGCCAAGGAAATTCCAGCAATTATATAATACAGATAAACCCCGCTTAACGTTGCCTCCGTTAACATTCTTTCGTTGTTACATTGCTGATACATAGGGAACATATATTCATTTAACATTGCGACGTTCGCTATTACGTCGTTCGCCAGCGGGTGGAAAGGGGGCACGATGGCGCTAGGACCTGCCCGTCAGGATGCTGGGCGTGTGCCAAACCAGCAGCGAGAGAGCGAGGCAGGTTGGCAGCGAGTGAGACCAATCAACCTGCAGCGAGTGTGACTGGCCACGAGTGAGTGAACTGGGCAGGCAGTCAGGGAGCCAGTGAGTGAGCCAGGCAGGCAGTCAGGGAGCAAGTATAATGTTTTTTTTAAAGAAAATTTTGACAAAAAATATCCAAAAGAACCTAACTCCAGTTTATACATTGTTTCTTATAGGAAAAATGTGTTCGCTTAACATTGTTTCGCTTAAAGTCGCACTGTTCAAGAACCAAATTCTGACGTTAAGCGAGGAATATCTGTACTTGGATGTAATATAATGCCTGTAATGCCAAAATGACTCAAAGCAGCTCACAGGTAATTGCAGTAATGAGTAGAAAATGAGTGTTTGTACGCAAACACAATATCCAATTTGCGCACAGCAATGTCCCACACAAACAGCCATGCAGTGAATAACCAATTTTATTTAAGGAATTGTTGCTCATGACACCAGGAGAAACTCCCGTTATTTTTGAACAGTGCCAACAGTAACATGTACCTCAAACATAATAGATTAGCCAGTGAAACTCGCATAAGTCTTATCTTTATAAATTGAATAAATGCCTTAAGTAGTACATGCACCCGTGTCCCACTCAGTTTCCTATCAAAATCACATAGATTTATTTACACTACTCGTGTTACTCACTTCTTAACTCATAAATCCACTCCCCCACCCTCCATTATTCCTGCATGTATCAGAGCCTTCAATCATGGGAAATTATGTCCTGATCCATCAACCCATGCGCACTTACCGGTTGCATTGAATCGCAGAAAACGTAAACTTGATCCGTCTCCACATTGGCAGAACAACCTCAGTTTCCTGCAATTCAGTGTGATTCCAACGTTTGTGTAAGTGCGTTTGTGGTGACAGATCAAGACACATTGAATTGTATGAAATGTAGCCTTCATGTACTACTTAAGGCATTTATTCAATTTATAAAGATAAGACTTATGCGAGTTTCACTGGCTAATCTACCAAACTTTTTCGTCAGTAGCAGCACACTGTATAAAGCATACGCATTGGATCTGGGTCACAGGAAGCTTGTGAAAGCAAGCCCAAAGGATAACACACATTCATGTCTTTAAAACTTCTGGAAGAAGTTTGTTAATCGTAGCACTACAAAAATGCAATCCCAACTTTATTCCAGACACCATATCCCAGGTAGCAAGCCCATATGGGCCCCATATGGGACAATTTGGGTTGATCCATGCCCATACGGGTCCCACATGGGCTTGCTACCTGGGATATTACTCAGCCAGACATGTAGAGTGACCCAGGTTATAAAGTATAGAAAGAGAAACCATGAAATTCCTAGGTACACCCACATCTGTGTGCTCTATACCTTTTCCTATTATATCCATGGAGACAGAAGGCGAAAGAAAGAAAAAAAAGAGACCACAAGTCAGTGCTCAGGAATTATTCAGTACAATTCACACAAAAGCTGCACATAGAACATTATTAACTTTAAAATCTGGAAGAAAGTTACTGAAATTCACAGGACCAATGAAACAAGTAATTAATTACAGCAGAACCTCACTAACGCAAACTTGACCTTGACATGTCCTCCCAACATGAAAGGCGCTCTATAAATGTAATTTTGTTGTTGACCTACTTAGTAAGATGACCTAATTCATGAAACAGGTCGGGTGATTCAGGTCACTAATGTAATGTTCAGGCCATTGGTAATGGGAAAAGGTTATGAACATTCAACAACAATATTTAGCAATCTCATTGAAATAAAGGCATCATCACATTTAAAACAAAAGCTGTCATGTATTCAGTCTAGCCTTTTGAAAATGCATCCAACTTGTGTTCTGCCACAGCTAATTATCTATGTCTTTGCCCTTACTATTTTTGATTGAGTCCATTCTTTCACATAGGACAACTCCTTCCGTGGTGGCAAGTTTACAGTACTTACCAAGAACTGGCCACAGGAGCTTAGATCAAGCAGTGGGCGCCAGGTAAAGTAGATTTTCTGCTTGCGCCGCTACTGAGTCTATTCCACCCACAGTGGCGTGTCAAGGAAACAGCATGAGAAGCCTGAGGCTTAGCGCACTGTGTACAGTACTGTACAGGCTGGTCGTGGGGGGAAGTGTTTGTACCAAGTTTGAAGCGGAGGAGGGCATTACAGTGGCTGCAATCAATGGCTGTTGTCCTGAATAGCGAGGTGCCCGGTTTACTGAAACAGACAGCCTATCTTTCAAACATATTTATGCAGATGTTTACTTGTTTCAAACAAAGCTACTAAATATAACCATTGTGAATTTAATCAGCCCATAAATATTGTATATGCAGTACTCTAAGTACTTTAAACATATAAAACTCAGGCATGTAATTACCTTTGCTCTTTATTCTAAAGGAGGCTATATATTATTTCAGAGAATCATAGATTCATTTCAGTCCAGGAAACCATGAACTCACAAATATTCATCATGCCTATGTTGGCACTCAGAAAGAGTTCAGTTTAGTCTTGCTCCTTGACCTTTCCCCTCGCTCTTATATTCTGTGGCTTCCCCACAAGGCAGACTGACAAACCATGGAACGGTATCATTACAGTGACTCTTTTACCCATATAATCAAAAGCAGCATAAATACAAGCAATGGCCACCTGCTCACTGAGCTGTAGGAAGTATGATACAGCCAAAGGGAGGAACCAGGAAGGAAACATACAGTTAAGAAAGGAAGTTTTAACAGAAGAGTTACGATTTAGTTTAAAGAGTACAAAGGATTTCTTCCACCTTACCAAATATGAGTGCCAATCCGTGTGACGTTCCCACCGCTATTACATTCGATACAACCTAGAAAACCACAAAGATGGAAAGAAAGGTAAATACTAGAAAAACTGAAAATTCTTATCTATATCAAACCAGTAATGTCAAATTTCCACACAACAATGATTTTGAAATAATCAACTTCACTTTCTTCTTGCTCCTTTACTCATCGTCTACTTTTAAACCTCATCCACAAATTCACCAGTAATTTTAATTCCCAAGTTTTTCACATGTACATTCGACGACTCCATTTCAAGAAAAATACATGAAAAGCACAAACTGCAAACCGGAAATTGCAATTGTAAAGCAACACACACCTAACGTAAATTAACAAGGTTAGAAAATTGTTTCCACTCATTTTTCTTAAATAAAAAGATCAAATTTTTAAAAAGTGGCTGAACAATTGTGAGAAAGAAATTCTGTTTGTTTACTACAATCAATATTTGTTCCAATTAAGACAAAATAAATTCTGTTCCTTTCTATTTTTTCTCCCCTGTTCACAAAGAACTTCCCTACACTTTTAAGTGTTCTACTCTCAACCAGCAATCTCCCTTTCCTTCACTGCTTGTTGATGTAAGAGTTGGGTCAGGACAACAAAAGTGATAGTTTTATGAACCTATTGTACTGCCTTCACTCCTTTGTTTCAGATACAGTGACCAAGACTTAGTTTGAACCCTAACCATACCCAAGATTTCATCATGCACCTTCTGAACTACAATCAAACAGAGGATACTTTATTGTTTACCGTTAAAATGAATCAAACAGGTTCTGGGATTGAAATCTGCTGTGCATTTCCTGCTTATCTCATTCCTCCTAACTTACTTATGCCTAAGAAACATTTAAAAAAAAAGTTCAACCACATTTTCTAATTTCCTCCCCTCATGCCTCTCACCGGGTTGCCGTGTTCTTGTGTGAACCATAGCAGTGAGTGTCACTAAACTGTAAAGGGCATCAACAGGCCTTATCTCTTCTCAACCGGCAGCTCCACTCAGCAGTGCTGTAGAAGCACCAGGAGCAAAAAACCTGGCTGGTTTTACCCTCTCCTGAAGTAGGGACGTCCAATAAGTTAGCCTCTAGCCACATGTGGCAAATTGGGCATCTAGATGTGGCGAATTGCCAAAGTCCTAGAACGCGTTGTTGCCAATCAACTCAGCGCACAGCTCTCCTCCCATTCCCTCTTCAAACCCCTCCAGTCCAGTTTCCGCCGAACCATAGTACAGAGACTGCGCTTGTGAAAGTAACAGACAACATCCTCTCTATCTGTGACCAGGGCTCCCTCTGCCTCCTTGTCCTCCTGGATCTCTGCCGCTTTTGACACAGTCGATCACGCCATTCTCCTCCACCGCCTCTCCTCTGTCATCCACCTCAGTGGGACCGTACTCTATTGGTTCGAGTCCTACCTCACAAACTGCCAGCAGTACATGTCCAGAAACGGCTTTTCCTTCGGGATTCGTTCAGCCACCTCTACCCCATCCTCCACTACCTCCGCACTACCTCTCTCCCAGGATCCATCTCCCTCCCATGCCCCACTATGTACCTTCCACCATATCTCTCTTCCCACCTTCTCTGCTCTCCTCTGCAAAATGAAACCTACCAACTGCTCCCTTGTCCCCATCCCCACCTCTCTCCTCATCGCCCAGCTCCATCTTCTAGCCCCCCTCCTAACTGATGTGATCAACCTCTCCCTATCCACCGGCATCATGCCCACTCCTCTAAAAACTGTTGTGATCACCCCCCTCTTAAAAAACCTTCTCTCGACCCATCCCTACTCTCTAGCTGTCGCCCTATCTCCAAGGCCCTGTAATGAGGAATTGAACCCAGGTCTCTTGCCTGTAAGGCGAGTGTTCTAACCATTGAGCTACAGGACTTCAGTCCAGTTGAAAACAAAGCCAGATGTATAAAGTATTTAATGCACTAAAACAATATAAGCTTTAATGTTTAAACTGCAGTAAATATCATCCTTCCTCTTGTTTTTATTGAGCACGTGTGAGATGCCATCTAGCGACAAACAACCAGTTGGATACTCCTGATCTACATCATGTAAAATTATATAAGGTGAAGATGTACTTACAACAGCAGTGGGTAAACCTGCATCAACTCTGTCCTGTAAAACAATGAAACAACAAACAAATTACATTCGTAGAGTGTCTTTCACGTCAGGAGGGCGTCCCAAGCTAGCAGTAAAGTTTCAGTGGCTTGGTTCCAAAAGTGACAAAGATGAGCAAGTTAAACAGTTAATACATAATGTCTGATCACTAGTTAAAGCAATCATTCAGGTCGCCCAACTACACAGTTTTTGAGCACATGAAATTGAAAGTTCTGGATAGGTAAACAAGTATATATACAACCATTATGCTTGTGCAGCTTTAGCTGTCTTTTCCCCATACATATATTAGATGCATTATAAGTTAAAAGTCATTGAATCAGATTTTTTCCCCACCCATCAGCTGGGTGTCTGACACATGCAGAAACCCATCAATTAGCTTAAGAGTCTTCAAACCAAACTGAGAATTCCATGCATCCCATCTACACACAGGAATTCCAGAGACAAGAATGCTGGAATGGAATGACCACTCCCTCCCTGGAGGGATGCATCCTGCTTGCCTAATTCCAGAAAATATTAGGCGCAGGTTGGCAAAACCCAAGGCTTGGGGACGCAACAGTGTGCTTTGGGGTAACTGCTGGAGTCTAACCAGCTAAAAATGTAGTTTTCCATACATTGGAGCTGTCTTTATTATGTGAATTGACTTTGTATTTTGTGGGGAAATTAGGCAGCCAATTGCACACAGCAGTGTGCACAAATAGTCATGGATTGAGCGACTATATGTTTTTTTTAAGAGAGTGACCCCGGTTTGTAATCCTCCAATTGACAAACAATCTAGTTCCTACTTACTGCTAGGTAAACAGAGGAGTGTGGAGTAAGGAAACTTGTCCAAAGTTTTACCCTGCTTGGGAATCGAACCTGGGCACTCATGCTTGAGAGGCGAGTGTTCTAACAAACACGCTAAAATATACTACTGTACTATATTAGGTTACGTGGAATGGTGGTGAGGTTGTTTTCATTTGTAAAAGGATCAATTTACAGGAAAAGGAAGTCAAGGGTGGACGGTGTGATGACATGGAGAAGTCAGGGAAGATGATTAAGAAACAAAGAACTGCACAAATCGTTTTAGAAAACTGTTTTGACACATTATTAAACGTACTCACTGCGGCAGACACAATCTGTGCAGAAACACCTTTAAGAATGGACTGCCGAACCACTGAACCATGGATGGATGAGTTGGCTTCTGCTACTTTCTTCCTTCTGGTGGCAAATATAGGTTTCAAGAAGAAAAATGCTTGTTAGTGTGTGTGCAGTGAGCATTTGTCTCTTTCTCTGTCTCTCTCGTTATCCAGTTTTGCTATTTCAATCATTCAGCTGCAGATCTAATCTAGACTTTCCTGAATAAATCAAGAACCCCAACAATATCAAAGATCCCTAAATTAAGGTTGAATTAAAACATTTTTAAAAATAAAATTCATTAAAAAATTTAATTTGTAAAATTAAAAATAACAATCCACGACTGTTTGTGGGACACCGCTGTGCGCAATTGGCTGATGCGTTTCTTCCACAACTATTCAGTCAATTCACTTTACAGTATATTCCATGAAGCGCTTTGAGATTTCTAGATGTGAAAAGCGCTATATCAAATGCAAGGATTATCATTATCAATATTTAAGAGTATATTGGGATCAGGGAGGTTGGAGGGAGGAGAGAGTTGGGGTAGGAAGGTGGACGAAGGCACGGTCAAACAGAAGGGTTTTGAGGCGTGCCTTGAAGGAGGCAAAGAAAGGAGCGAGGCGAAGGGATGTGGGATGAAGCTCCAGAAGGTAGGGGCAGAAAATATTATACAAATAGAAACTGAAAGTGCATCAAACATATCACAAGTCAATCTGATTCTGAAAGAAAGATAGATTCATGGGTCTGATGAATGAGTTATAGCAAAAACATTTACCCCACCAGCAATAATGTATTGGCTATTTTTGGCTTAATCCCGCTATACGGTTATTTCTGTGAAGTGGTTCAGGTCATTGACATGCCTTGATTCATAGCCAAGTTTCCTCGATTCTTAGTCAAGATTCATAGTAATGGAACACACTCAAGTTAAATGAAAGTTACCACTGTTCATCCGTACACTATTTTTACTTTATTGGCAGGCACGGGAAATCTTTAATAAGGCTTCTAAACTCACCGCCTTAAGTGCGTCCGGTCCCCACTATCTGAGCTGGCAAGAGACAAGGTCTCAACTGAGTGTGAGTCAATGTTATCGGTATTCAGCAAAGCATGGTCTTCCAATATGAAAGATTCATCTTCATCTTCTGTCTAGAAAGAAAGAAGGAGATAATACTCGTAGTCAACATATCGAGGGTCTCTTGTTGTTTGGAGGGAGTATGTTTCAGTTATGAACATTTTAGCTGCGATTGCTGTGCTTAGGATTCACTTATTGCATCCTTAAGAGATGCAGAGTGGTAAGAACCTTACCTCATTGAGTATGCTTTCAAGAGTAGGTGGAGTATCAACCTGGGGAATATCAAACTCCTTGTCGTCAATCTGTCCGGAACAAAAAGCAACACGTTTGTACCCATGCCAGTGCAACAACATAAGGTCAATACATGGTATTGTAGTGGGTTAGCAATAGTAATAATCCTTACATTTAATATAGCACCTTATCACATCCTCTAGATGTCTCAAAGCGCTTCAGATTATACTATAAAGTGAACTGACTATATTTTGTGGGCGAAATAAAGCATCCAATTGCACACAGCAGTGAATCACAAACAGTCATAGATTGAGTGACCATATTTAAAAATATATATTAATTTATTTATTACATATTTTATTTATTTATCTATTTATTTATTTTTAAAGGATTTTACCCCCGGAAAGCGATCCACCAATCAAATAACAACCATGTTCCTAGTTAATGTACGTCAACCCCTACAGTAAATAACTCATCGTAGTTCAATCCCCTCATCCGAGGAACCAACCTCGTGAATTTATGTTGCACCCACTCTAAGGTCAATCCACAACTGTTTGTGGGTCACTACTGTGCGCAATTGGCTGCCGCGTTTCATCACAAATATACAGTCAATTCACTTTATATTCTGTGAAGCGCTTGGGACGTCTAGAAGACGTGAAAAGCTCTATATTAAATGCAAGGATTATTATTATTAAGGTGAGCCGAAGAGCAGACCAAAACTTATAATATTAATATTAATATTATTAATATTAATAATATTAGAAGAGCAGACCAAAACTTTGCACAATATTGTAGGTGCGACCTCACCAATCTCTCACTGCTGTCCTGACAGATTGCTTGTCACATACCAAATGCTGAATGAGATCTAACTTTCTACAGTTGAATGTTAACAAGATAGAGGCACTTCAGATTGGCTCGCACCAGCGCCTTCACACCTCAAAGACACTCAACCTCACCAAGCCAGTCAGGAACCTAGGTGTCTTGTTCTTTCCCAAACTGTCTCCCTGGCATCTTTTAAGTCCTGCTCCAGACCCTCCTCTTTGACAGTCCCATCGATCACCCCAAATCTCCCCCTTTCCCTCCACCCTCCCCGACCCCAGCTCAGGTCTGAAACAGACTGTCCACGTGTAATTTTGTTGTTATTGTTGTTATATTTAGCAATTGGAACAGAGTGTACCAGTAAGGGTGGTTGGGGCCAGGACACTTGCATTCCTTTGATTCTCTGGAGGGATGAGATCAGTTGGGCTGAATCAAACAAATCCTGCAATGTTGGGGTGGGTACTGTGGGGAGCCTAACTAGCTTTCGCCCACAAAAGATATAGTCAATTCACTTTACAATATATTCTGTGAAGCGCTTTGAGACGTCTAGAAGACGTGATCAGGCGCAAGGTTTATAATCCTTGCATTTTTCATATAGCGCTTTTCACATCTTATCGATGCCTCAAAGCGCTTCACAGAATATACGGTAAAGTGAGTTGACTATTATTATATTATTACAGCTAACAAAAACACATAAGGTTGATGTCACTGTCTGGCAAGCTTTCCCACTGCTTGTCCAACTAGGACTATCCCACCATTTAGGGGGCTTTGGCTTGCAGGGTTAACAGGAGCTGAGTGGAGATTTCCTGGACCCCAGTGACTGGTCTGCCCTCCCAAGTCCTGAGGTTGAGCCAGGCCCACTGCCCTGTAGGGCTGCCCGGACCCGGGCCCTGGGCACGGATCGGCCTGAGACAAACCCGGGAGGCCTCCACCGCACTTACCCCGTCAATGTCGGTCAGGTTCAGCTGGGAGGATGAGGACAGTAGGCTGCGGGAGTCAGGCGACTCAGACATATCTCACCGACCGCGGCTACAAAGGGTTAATGATGGCGGCGGTATCTCCCCCCTGGACAACGGCCGTCCTGGGCAGCTTAGCCAATCACTGCCCATAGAAGGCGGCACCAGACACTGACAAGCCCAGCCAATCACTGCACGCAATCGGTGGTAACTGTTTGTGATTGACAGCTAGTTCAGCCAATCAACATTCAAATAAGGCGGCGGCACCGGCTTTTTACCGACAAACGTTTTGTCAATCAAAGCTCAGAGCAGCGGGACCAGCTTTTGATTGGCTGATTTCTTCAGCAATTACAATACAGCGGGTAGGCCCCACCCTATTCTCCATATTTCGACCAATCACAGCTGACTAGGGACGGCACCAACAACAAGGTGGTGTTTGTGGAGACAATACCTAAAATACAACAGATGGTGGGAATCTCACCCCAAAAACATAAGTTGCCGGGAAAGCTCAGCAGGTCAGGCAGCATCCATGGAGAAACGTTTCGGGTCCACGACCCTTCGTCGGATGTTTGTACAGAGCCTTTCAAGTCGCGAAGACATCTCAAGACGGTGAACGGTCTGGACCCGAGCGTGGGCAGTGGCCACCATCAGCGGCAGTGATTTCATCCAGTACACGGTCCTCTGCAACTCTGCCCCAGCACCTTGCCCCTCTGCACTGAGGAGCTCCGGCGTGGAGGGAGCTTTATAAATCGAAGTTGTTGTTGTTGTTGTTGCTGCCGCCTCCGCTTCCACCGTGCCTTCCCTTCCTCTCTCTCCGGCGAGGTGTCAACTTCCACCACTGTTAAGCGTTTCTAGACGAAGGGCACTTTGTAAATGCAAGTTATCGTTGATAGGGAGATTGATCGAGTAAAATATGACAGAAAATAAAATTTCATATGCAGTCCAAATAAAACAGTCATTTACTTAATGACTTCTCTGTGGGACATTACTGAATGCAAATGAGCTGCCACACAAATACAGTGACTCTGCTGCACAGTAAAATCACCGGAAGAACAGGCTGTGAAAGTCACTGCATCAATTCAAGGATATTTTTATAATTATAACAACTGTAATCATTGTTTGATATAATATCTTATATCAAGGTGGAGTTTTGTAGCTCAGTGGTCAGAGCTCTCGTCTAATAAGCGAAGACCTGAGTTCAATTCCAGGCAGGGCGAAACATTGGGCAAGTTTCCTTATTCACACACCTAATAATAATCCTTAAAAAATAAAATAATAAAATTGGTCATTTCAATCCACGACTGTTTGTGGGACACTGCTGTGCACAATATTGGCTGCCGCGTTTCGCCCACAAATATACAGTCAATTCCATTTACAGTATATTCTGTGAAGCACTTTGAGACATCCAGACGACGTGAGAAGCACTATATCAAATGCAAGGATTATGATTGTATTATTTATTATTTGGTATAGTATCTTATGTCAAAAGAAAGTCTCAAACCGCTTCAGACCGCTGTGAGTTGGAGAGATGTGTAGGTGTAGGTGAATGCAGCAGCCTAATTACGCATAGCAATGTCCGACAAGCAGTAAACAAATGACCAAGTTTTCAAATTTGGGCAGATTGTGGAGCCGGACGCAAGGAGAAACTTGCTTATCTTTTCAAATTGTGCTATAGGATCTTTAAAGTCCGGTTGAACAGGCAGGGACAGGGTACTTAGTTTAGCGTCTCATCCAAAGGACGGCAACTCCGACAATGCAACACACCCTCAACACTGCATTGGAATGTCATCTTAGACTATTTGATACCAAGTCCTGACATGGGGCTAGAACCCAAAACCTTCTGACCTAGAAGTGAAAGAACTAACGGCTGAGCCACACTGACACGCGTCAGTAAAAGTAAGAATCAGTGCCTCCTCAAATGTCTCCCCTGGTTCAGACAGCATGGGAGTGGTTAGTCTCACCACATGATACAAGACCATGGCAACCAGAGCAGTTTACATTTCCGTTGCTGATCTCTGCTCACTACAATAATTGTGCAGAGCCTATCAAGCCAAACAGCCAAGCTGCAAAACCCAGAATAACGGCCAGAAACTACTTTTATTCCAAAAAGGTATTAAGCATCAACATGTTTGTTTCTCTCTCCCAGAAACAAATTCACAATGATTTTTTATATATGTTTCATACTAATGAATTGCTTCATGTGAAGAGAACTTACTTTGAACTTGACAGCAAATCAATTTTTTGAGCCACATGAGTAGATTAGATTGCATGAAAGATTTATACTGTCGAGTCCTGTAGCTCAGTGATTAGAGCATTGGCCACACAAATGAGAGACCCTGGTTTGATTTCCAGTACAGTAGAGCAAAATGTTGGGCAAGTTTCTTTACTCCACATGCCTCTATTTACATATCAGTAATTAGGAAGCCCACTGCTAGTCAATTGGCGAATCACTTTTCCAGGGGTAATAAATAACTCCTTCAAAAAAAATTGGTCATTTCAATCCCTGACTGTTTGGGATACCGCTGCATTTCGCCCATAAATAATGCAGTCAGTTCACTTTACAGTATGTTCTGTGAAGTTCTTTGAGATGTCTTGAAGATGTGATGAGGCGTTATATTAAATGTAAAGATTATTATTATTATGATAGAACAATACCAATGTTACCAATCTTAAAATTGTTCAGGTCAGCTGTTTGCATTTGTCTGGAAGCAGATGTATTTTAGTTTGTTCAATTAATATTTGCCAGTCAGTGCTAGCAATCGCAAGCTATGCAGTTTTAGCTGGTTAGACTCCAGGATTTTCGACTCCATTGGCATCATCCAGAGGTTCCAATTCAAGATCCTGGTCCTCACATTCAAAGTCCTCCACGACCTCACTCCACCCTATATCAGTGACCTCGTAACCCCCTACCAACCTGCCCTCCCCCTCTGCTCAGCAGGCTCTAGCCTTCTCCATGTCTCCCAAACCACCCGCCCCACCATTGGCGGGCGAGCCTTTAGCCACTCTGCCCCCAACCTCTGGAAGTCCATCCTGCTGTCCCGCCTACCCTCTGTATTGTAATTGCTGAAGAATCAGCCAATCAGAAGCTGGTCCCGCTCCTCTGAGCTTCTCGCCCCTTCTCTGGCCTCCTTCAAATCCCGCCTTAAGACCATCCTCTTCGACGGTCCCATCAGTCACCCCAAATCTCCCCCTTTCACTCCACCCTCCTTATCCCCAACTCAGGTCTGAACCAATGATTGTCCAGTGCCTTGGGATGTCCTTCTGACGTGAAAGGTGCTAATCAATTGTAATTTTGTTGTTGTTGTTGTTGAACAGAAGAAGCTGACATGGCTGGGAAGAAAAGGGAAATTACACTTCAGGTAAGTCTGCAAAGGTTGAATAGTGCAACACTTTATGTTTAGTCCATTTAGAATTTCCAGATTTCTGCTGCTCTCTGCCTATAAGCTAACAGATTTCTGTAGCTATGGTTGTTTGCAAGCTCATATTCCTTTTTCGCTCTTGTTTTCACCTCTCTACCGAGCCCAAGTTTGAGAAAGCCACCTGCACTAGTTTGATGTCTAAGGAGGCTCTTCTTCACACAGTAAGAAAGCGATTATATACTCTTCACACAGTAAGAAAGCGATGATATACTCACAAACAGTCATAGATTGATCACTTTGTACTGGGAATGCTCATTGACACTTCTCTCTAAATTGTACTTATTTTAACAATGTCAATGGAGACCAACTCAGAGGAACAAACTCAGCTGGTTTTGTTCGTAACACCAATACATTTCTCAGTATTGTGCTGCTGCTGTTTTCTCTCTGCAGACAACAGTCTCAAACCAGGAGCAATGGGATGAAATTCTAGCAATAAAAGGACTGACTGGTAAGAAAGGAGATACATAATTCCTTGCTAAATAGAAGGCAGTGAAGTAACCATGACACCACATGAGAGTGGTGGAGCACATCGCCCTGCTGGAGGGAGAGGGAATTGACAGTAGGTACGGTCAAAGAGGAAAGTCTTTGGATGCGACATGAAGATGGGGAAGGAACAGGCCAGATGGAGGGACAGAGGAAGACTGTTCTAGAGTTTGCGAGCATAGTGGCTGAGCATAGTCCACCAATGATGGAACAGAGGGCATGAGGGACAAACGGAATGCTGGAGATAGTCGAGAGGAAACAGCGGGTAGTGAGTTTGGTTAGAAAGTAGTGAGCAGGTCGGAAAGATAGAGAGGTGCCAGGGCGTTAAGGGATTTGAAAATGAGTGTGAGGATCTTGGAATCAATCTGTTCGGTTCTCGGGAGCCAGTAAAGCCTGGCTAGAACTAGTGTGATGAGGATACAGAGTTCAGTGCAGGTGAATATGTATGCGGGTGACAGATTAGCTGGAACTTGTGCATTATGGAGTTGGAGAAATCGGTGAGGAGGGTATTTGAAAAGTCAAGTTAGATCTAGATTGGAAATAGTGCGAGAATTGCGGATGAGAGGGTGAAAGTCCCATAGAATGCTCAACTCGCAAGTGAGAGGATCCGGTTCGATTAAAACTTTAAGCAGATTTTCTTATTCCACACGCATCTTTCTCTACCTATCAGTAAGTAGCTACATAATTGTTTGTCAATTGGTGGATTATTTTCCGGGGTAACAAATCCTTCAAAAAATTAATAATAATAATAATATTTTGGTCACTCAATTCATGACTGTATGTGAACACTGCCATGAGCAACTGGCTGCTGTGTTACACCCACAAAATACAGTCAATGTACTTAACAATATAGTCTGTAAAGACATGTCTATGACATGATAAGATACTGTATCAAATACGAGGATTATTACTATTTATTAAAAGTCCAAGCTGAGAATCAGCTGACGCCAAGGGGAAGTAGAGCAAGTCTGAGCAGATCTGTTCTTTCCTTATCTGCTACATGTTAAACCAGTTCCCACCAATTATATTTTCTCCCGAGGCTTTGCTCTCCTCAATTTATTTGACTTCTCAGTGGATGCATTGGGAATCCCTGTACAACAACAAAATTACATTTGTATATCGCCTTTCACATCGGGAGGATATCCCAAGGCGCTGGATAGTCAGTGTTTCAGATCCAAGTTGGGGTTGTGATCAGAGAGGGTGCAGTGAAGGGGGGTGGTGGGTGTCCGATGGGACCGTTGAAGAGGAGGGTCTTAAGGCAGGAATTGAACGAGGCTAGGAGGGGGTGAGGTGGAGGCAATGTGGGATGGAATTCCAGAAGTTGGGGGCAGTGTGGCTGAAGGCTTGCCTGCCAATGGTGGACGGGTAGGTCAGAGAAGATAGAGCAGGTCAGAGCCCACTGAGCGGAGGGAGTTGGTAACAACTTGAATTTATATAGCGCCCTCCATGCCGGACGGGGTAGCGTGTGGCAAGGCCATGGAGAGCTTTAAAGGTGAGGACCAGGATCTTGAACTGAATCCTCTGAATGATGGGGAGCTAATAGAATCAGGTGAGAATGGGTGATGGTGATGGTGGTGATGGGATCACAGAGCTTGGTGCGGGAGAGGACACAACTGCAGTGTTCTGGATGATCTGCATGGGAGGACTTGGGAAGGCTGACAAGCTTGATTGGCATTGACGTCTGACACATTGACTCTAACAGTGGTGGACGTGTACCAGGCCTGGTGTGGTCCTTGCAAGGCTGTGATTAGTTTGTTTCGGAAGATTAAAAACGAACTCGGAGACGATCTCTTACATTTTGCTGTGGTAAGTCATCACACGTTATTTCCATCGATAAGGCATAGTGGACATAGTTATAAGATAGCCACCATCAGTAGAAAGGAGAACCTAGGAGATTTTTTTTCACATGGAGTTTTGGTGATATGGATTGTCCTGCCCGAGTTGGGTGGTGGAGGTGGATTGTGATTTTCAAAAGGATAGTAGCCTTAGGGGGTTTGAAGGGATATGGGGAAGTGGTAGGAGGGTAGGATTGAAGTGATTTCCTTGTTCTGTGAGTGAGTGTGGACTCTATGGGCAAAATGGCCTCTATGTTTCTAAGAAATAGTTTTCAGTAAAAGTAAACACAAAGCAAGCCTCACCGTGATTTGTTGTTCTTTCACCTGAGGCATTGACATTCAGTTACTGAAGCAGTGAGTTATTAAAGGTGACACCAACCTCGCCAAATTAAAATCAAAATGTTAAGAATCAATTTTGCTCTGAACAGCCTGGAAGTTCCCAGACCTGGACACTCCACATTGTTCCAAATCTGAAATTACACATTGCTCTCAGTATGTGCATACCTAACCCAATATCCCCAAAACATCTGTATAATCTCCTATCATCAAACAATGGCTTCACTGAATATATTTAGATATTGTATCTGTATGTCAACTCTAGAAAGCTCAAAAGCTCAATGATACGGATGACAGAAATATGTGTCATAGAGAGGAGCCAGATGACAGGTAATTAAAGGACTCGCAATTTGGCTGGGTACAACCCTTGTACAAAAGTACCATGGTAATGGTGGTAGTACCATGGAAGTACCATGGTAGTATCATGGTTATGGTGGTAGTACCATAGTACTACCATGGTACTACCACCATTACCATGGTACTGTTTTACAAGGGAACTAACATAGATTCATATAGAATCTACAGCATCGAAACAGGCCATTTGGCCCTAGTCATCCATGTTGGAATTTTTAATCCACAACAGTATCCTTACTGTTATTACTGTTATCCTTACTGACGTATTCCTTGCCCCATGCCTTACTCCCTCCCATAAACTTCTATTCCCTACTCCCTCATGTGCATATCTAATTGTTGTATATCTTTGGACAGGTCTTCTGCCTATCTGCTCAAATATCATGGGACAAATAACAATAGTTTACATAGCTAAAGGAAGAAAGTATCAATTTCTAAAATAAAACAACTAATGAGGCTTGCTAATTAAGTGGTTAAACTCGGGGTGGGCTACCCATGGCCTTCTGGCACCCCAAACATTCACAGAAGTCTATGTGAGTCCACGTTTGATCAATAGTTTGTTTCCAGATTTTTCTTTATTGAATATTTCTTGATTTATGACACGAATCAAGAAATATTTAATCAAGAAAAAATATTTTGTTGGCAGACTAAAAAGGTTGAGCACCAAAGAGTTAAACAAACAGATACAAGAAAAGGAATTTTAACCAAGAAATGCAGTATCTCCTCATTGTAGTGTGCATCTTATCTATGCCACCTTAAATGTACACAAACACAAATAACAACTCCATTCGGATTGAAGTAACTGCAGGCGACAGTTTTTGTTTCTTGTGTTTAACAGTTTGTGTTTTTCTTTCCACATCTTGTTTACCACATCTTTCAGGCTGAAGTAGACAGCATTGACTTCCTGCAGAAATATAGAGGGAAATGTGAACCTACCTTCCTTTTTTACGGAGTGAGTTACTGTTTCCTTGAATTGTAGTTCAGAAACAAAAGGCCGTTGGCCTCTTCAAACATGCACCGCATACCATGATCTGTCCAAATCACAAACTTCATCCAATCCTCAATCTCCCAGAGAAAATGTTATGGTTCCACCAACAACAACAAAATTAGGGGCAGAGTGGCTAAAGCTCACCTGCTGATGGTGGGGTGAGTGGGTCAGGGGACATGGAGCAGACCGGAGCCTGCTGAGCAGAGGGAAAAGGCAGGTTGGTAGGGGGTTAGGAGGTCGCAAAGGTAGGGTGGGGTGAGACTGTGAAGGTGAGGACCAGGATCTTGAATTGAATCCTCTGGGTGATGGGGAGCATTGCATTGGAGTGTCATCTTAAACTGTGATTCCAAGTCCCGACATGCAGCTTGAACCCACAACCTTCTGACTCAGAGGTGAATGCGCTATTGACTGAGCTATGCTGACAATCGAGTGTATTATTCAGTAATTTGAGCTTTATTGCAATGTTGTGTGCCCACAGGGAGGAGAGTTAGTTGGTGTAGTGCGAGGAGCGAATGGCCCACTGCTGCAGAAAACCATTCACAATCAGCTAGCTGCGGAGAAGAAAGTCCTGGAACAGAGTGCTGAACGTAAAGTGGTGAGTGTATTCAGGATTCAGGATACTACACTTGCATTCAGGATACTACACTTATTCCATGAGAATCAGTTTCTTCTGGTTTTGTTTGATTCTTTTAAAAAATAAAGCTCGAGTCTACCAAAGCCCTTGAATACATTCCTCATTACAGTATTTCCTTGCAGTTTCTTCATAGCTCACTGAAATATATGAAACGGAGAACTGTATGCATGAAAATAACTCTTATAGCACAGTTGCTCTCTTAAATTTAGATTCTAACATTTTTGTCCTTTTTGTCTTTATCTACACCTTAAGCACTCCAAGACGCTAACCTGCATAAAGGGTGCTATAAATCCAAATTGTTATAATTTATTGCTATTATTGGACCAAGAATTCATTGGTATTTGCTCTCATTTGTTTACATGAGACTTTCGGCTTTTCACCTTTGCTGCCCATCCAATGGAAATGGTCTCACATTGTTCTGTGGGTAATTTCATTTTCTCGGAAACGGAAATTACATCATTTTGAGAGCGACATGTGTGCTCTTTGAAAAATGTAAACCCGAGCTTACATTGGCAGCTTTGTTTATACCATAGAACAAAATATCTGTGGAAAAACTGCAAAGGAAAAACACAGGAAAAATTCTGAGGACTACGATTGGGCGAACAAAATATGTATTTCTTCCCCGCACTCCCAGGGGGTGAAAACAGGTCCCAGGTTCATCACTGCCAAAGCCCGTAGAGGGTCAAAATAGGTCCCTCCAGAAGTCCCCTGTTTTTCCTTTCTGCAAAAATCTTCCATTGAGAATCAATAATAATAATAATCCTTGGGCAAGTTCCCTTACTCCTGATAATAATACCTCAAGATAAAAAAATCAATAATAAATTGGTCACTCGATCCCAGACTGTTTGTGAGACACTGCTGTGCACAATTGCCTGCTGCGTTTCATCCACAAATATACAATTAATTCACTTTACAGTATGTAAAAAGTGCTATATCAAACGCAAGGGTTATTATCATTATCACCACAGTGGATGTCAGTATTGCAGTACGAATCTACCTTGATTTTGAGTTCTATAGTGTTGTAAGCATTAAACCTTAGAAAGATGTTAATTACTGTCAGTTCCCATACTCAGATCAAAGATGAAGGCCTGGTGGAGGAGGAAGAGGAAGAAGTGATAATAAAGGAGCACAATGAAGAGCAAGACCTGGGTGAGGAATGACAGCTCCACAACCCCCACCCCACCCCCCGCCGCCCCCCGCCCCCACCACCACCAGACAAGGGAGGTGTGCCCCACAGTTTGGAAACCACTGGGTTAAGGGGTGCAAGGTATTACATGCGACATTAAACTGAGGTCCCAACTGCTGGTTCAGGTGGACATTAAAGGTCCCATTGCACTTTCGATAAGAGAAGGGAGTTTCTCCTGGTGTCCTGGCCAACAATCCCCAAATAAAATTGGCCAATCACTCCATGTCTGTTGGACATTGAACTTAAGGACGTTGCTGTGTGTAAACTGGCTGCTACATATCACCCACAAAATTATTATCAATTCACTTTACTTTGAAGCTGTGGTAAAGCGCAATATCAAATGCAAGGATTAGTATTGTTAATTACCATCTCTTCACCTTGCCTGTGCCCTCACTCTGGGTTGGAAATTTTGTGCATTACATTGCAAATGTACATTTTGATTTGAGGAATGCATTCAGATGGGGTGGATAAATTTATGTCTCGAATTCCTATGGGTTTCTGCAAGGGACTTTTGGGTAACTTGTGTTACCCATCAAATGGAAATGGTACCACATTGCCATCTGGTCTGCTATTGATTTAATTGCCCCAGAAAAGGAAATTACATAATTTTGAGAGAGACATAGACATAAGCACTATATCTGTACATTTCTTTGGAAAAATGTTAATGAAAATGAAGGGGATGGGGAATGGGGAAACTGCCTGATGTTTATATAGCAGTGTAGAATAAATAATAATATTAATAATAACTAATCCTTGCATTTGATATAGTTTATCAGTATCACACATCTTCTGGATGTCTCAAAGCGTTTCACAGAATATACTGTATGGTGAATTCACTGTATATTCATGGGTGAAACGCAGCAGACAATTGCGCACAGCAGTTTCCTACAATCAGTCATCGATTGATTGACCAAATTAATAATAATAATAATCCTTGTATTTGATATAGTGCCTTATCACGTCTTCTAGACGTCTCAAAGAGCTTCACAGAATATACTGTAAAGTCAATTGACAATATATTAGTGCGAGTATCATGGCAGCCAATTTCACACAGCAGTCCCATAAACAGTTGTGGATTGAAATGACCAATTTTATTATTGTGTTTTTTTTAGGGATTATTATTAGGGGAGTGGAGTAAGGAAACTTGCCCGGGGTTTTGCCCTAACCTGCCAGGAATCAAAACCAGGTCTCTTGCTTGTAAGGCGAGTGCTCTGAGCTACAGTACTGCACAAAAGTTACTTAAAATATCTTAAAAACAGAATATTGGTATAATCCCTTAGAGGACAGGGCCAAGGAAAGGAAAGAAAAGAAAAGAACATGTAGAGACAAGATCACATTTAAAAACTGGTACTCCTGAGCAGTCTGCAGGTCTTATACTTACACATGCACAGAGACACACACGGACAGAGCAAACACAAACACAATTTTTTTTGATGGATTATTATCCCTGGAAAAGCAATCCGCTACTTGACTAACAACAGGCTTCCTGCTCAGTGCTAGGTAAACAGAAGAGTGTGGAGTTAGAAAACTTGCCCAAAATTTCACCCTGCAAGTAATAGAACCCAGTCTCTTGCTTGCAAGGCGAGTGCTTTAACCACTGAGCTACAGGAAAATAAGAACACAGAAGAGAGATTAGAAATGGGTTCTGTCTGCTTGTTGATGTTCCGGCTAAAGATTAAAAATCCTGTGATAGCTTTTGAAATGAGAAATGTATTTCTACTGATATTTTGCTTTGAGTTCTCCTAATTATTTGGTCTTTGTCTGATGGTGGCTCTCTCTTCTTAATGCAGTTACTGCTAGCAAGTCTTACACAGTGGCTATCATCAAACCAGATGCCGTGGCTCACGGCAAGGCAGATGAAATAATAACGAAGGTGAGAAATGCCTTTTGAAAATCCATATTATCTACATCAACTGCACTAGCTTCATCCACCCTCTCTGTCCTCCCAACATGAAAGGCGTTCTATAAATGTAATTTTGTTGTTGTTGTTGTACTTCATCAAAAAACTCTATCAGGATTGTTAGATATATATCTGTCAAAAAAAACACAAATGTAATTTTGTTGTTGTTGTTTAACCCCTCCAATCCAGCTTCCATGCTGCTCATAGCCCTGGTCAAAGTCTCTAATGATATGGTCTTTGTCTTCTCAGGTTCAAGAAACAGGCTTTGAAATATTAGCCCATGAAGAGCGCACGTTAAGTCAAGAAGAGGCACGTGATTTCTACCAGCACAGAGTGGCAGAAGTAAGTGAAGAAATAATCCACACAGTAATGACGATTCCATACGGAATGTGTGTTCCACATACTGTATGTCTTTCGCCCAAGTTGAAACAAAACACAGTTAGCATAAAGTTTGAATTATGCTGAGCATCCAAGGGTTTCAAGAAGAGGTTATGAGGGATTAGAGCAAATGTTGTCATCTTTGTCATCAATGATGATGTCAGAGATGGAGAACTGTTGGGTAAGGCGGTGTTCCTGAATTGTTTATTGGATCAACTGTTTGTTTAACACATGTGAAACTCACCACCATGCTTTTGTGTATCGCCAACCAGAGATATGTATGCCACTTATACACAGAAATTTCCCTGTCTGGAATGGAAAGCATACTCCTTTGCTGTCCCCACAGACGGTTTCCCTAATTTTGGAGACTGAGGCACAGATTGCCCAAAACAACATTTGAGACCCCCAGAGGGTGGGTTGAGATGAGTTTAACCAACCTTCCATTATCAAGCATGTTACCTTTGAGCCAGCTCAGCTCAAGGAGACCCTGGTCATCTTCCGCTTTGGCCACCGATGTGGATGGGAGAGTAGATGTGGAGGATGAGGTTGAGGGAGGAGTGGAGGCAGAGAAATCAACAAAGGAAACATGAAATGACACATTGAGACCAGCAAAGAAGACTCGTGTGTGCTACCAATTCAAGGTTCTGCTTATTTATTCTTGACTTTGTAGCCTTATTTTGAAGATCTAATCTGGTTCATGTCCAGTGGGCCCTGCCACGTTCTAATCATTTCCAAACCAGAGGGCATGGGTGATGTCATACCAGAGTGGAGAGAGTTCATTGGGCCAAACGATGTGGATGTCGCTAAGCAAGAGCAACCTGATAGGTAACGAAGTGTGCACTGCTGTATGTAAGTGTTGTCTTGCCAATCAAATCCATTGTCTATTTAGGTTCACAGCAGCAGAGACACGCAGGTAACTCACTCACTCAGTTGAACACTGAATTGGGGGGCCAGAACAATAACAACAACATTACATTTGTAAAGCTCATTGGAGGAGCCAAGGGAGGGAGCAAGGTGAAGGGATTTGGGGATGGGGGTTCCAAAGGGTGGGGGCAGAGATGCTGAAAGACTGGCCACCAATGGGAGGGCGGGTCGGGTGAGAGACATCAAGCAGGCTGATGTCTACTGAACAGAGGGAGTGACCAGGTTGATTGAGGGTCAGCGGGTCACAGAGATAGGAGAAGGCAAGGCCCTGAATGGCCTTGAAATTAAGGATGAGGATTTCTACTCTATCCTCTGAGGGATGTGGAGCCAGTGACGCCGGCTGAGTGTGGGGTTGGTGGAGTTACAGAGCCTGCTGCATGAGCTGCAGAGGTACAGATGATCTGCGGCTTGTGGTGGGAAGAGTTGGGGAGGCCGACAAAGAAAGAGTTTCCATAGTGAGCTGTGAGGTGGCGAATGCGTGTATGAGGGTTCCGGTTGCTAGAAAGGTTGTTAATGCTGCTGTTCGTCAGCTCTTTACTCTTTCAAGATTGATATGCATGCACATGATGTCATAAAAAAAAATCTGAACTCCAGTTAACAGGTTATTCAACTCCTGGCTGTTTCAGCACATTGCTTTATGCAAATTGGCTGCTGTTTTCTCCTGCAAATATATAATTACTACACTTTACAGAAAACTGAAGCACCTTGAGGCTTTTCAACATGATAAGGCATGATATCAAATGTTCGGATTGGTTAAAGTAACCAATTAATTTATGCTGTGATTAACAGAATTATTTAATTTATGGTTATGCTATCCACACCACACCGATTTTTATATTTATGATATGGTTGTCCTCTCACTTCTTCTAAAAGCAACATGGAGGTCAAAACATGTTTTGAATTGTTTCTAACTCTCAATGTATTTTTTCTCAGCCTTCGAGCTCATTACGGAACAGAAACTTTATTTAATGCAGTCCATGGCAGTGATAGCAAAGAGCATGCGAGCAGGGAGCTGGCTTTTTTCTTCCCCAACTTTCGATTTTATTCTGAAGCACAGAAGCAGCCTCAGCAAGGCACAAGAATGGAGAAGACCCTTGCCCTGATTAGGCCTGAACTCTTAAGGGAGCAAAAAGGTGAGACCTACAGTATTTACCAGTATTGTCCTGTTTTGTTCTGAAAACAATGGGAAATGTGACACCCTTATACATTCAACAAAATCTAATACCAATTACCTGTAAACCCATTAAACTTTCCAAGAGTTTTACACCAATCCCTCCAGACTCATAAAATCCTCATGATGCAACTGGAAGCCATGGAAATACATGGCCAAATCGTGGAATGGCATGTGTGCATGTGCAAATGGCATTAAAGCTGAGTTCTTGGGGGTAGTTGGGAGGATGGAGGTGAGGTTATTAGGTCGAGAGTGATGAGGATCTTTGAGATTGGAGCCAGGAAAATCCAACTTGCCTTGGAGCTGCTCTCTTCCAAGAAATGTCAGAAATGAGCCAACCTTCCAGGGCAGGCTCGATAACATGCAAGTTGTTGCTCAGTTTCTGAGCCAGGTTGTAAAAAAAAAAAGAGCCTTGATCAGAAACTACCATTTGTAATATTCCAGGGCAATGAGAACGACAGCACATTCAAGAATCTCTAATACCAATTTCCTGTAAACCCATTAAACTTTCCAAACTTTCCAAGAGGAAAGTATTGGCTATTTCCCCTGGCTATTTCCTGGCTATTTGGCATGACTTGGAAGGACAGACCAGTCAAAGGGGGAAGCGATTCTCCTATTCAGCTCCTGTTAACCTTGCAGGTCAAAACCATAACAGGTAGAGTGGCCCTAGTTGACAAGCAGTGGGAAAGCTTGCCATGTGGGGGAAAAGCTTGCCAGACAGTGCTTGCAATGGCAAACTATGCGATTTAGCTTGTTAGACTCCAGCAGTTACCACAACGCACACTCTGCAGTACCCATATCTTGACCGTTGCCAACATGTGCTTAATACTGTCCGGAATTAGGTCAACAGAATACTTTCCCAGTGAGAGATTCCATTCCAATAAACATCTCTGGGATTTCCTTGTGTAGGTGGGATGCATGGAACTCTCAATTTGGTTTGGATGATCTTAAGCATGGTGATAGGTTTCCACATGTGTCAGACACAAAACGGACACATTTTATAATTATCCCTGGTTGCTGTTTATTCTGAATGGACAAGCCTGAACTTTGAAAAATGAATTAATTGTACCCATAGACAAAGTCCTGCAAAAGATTGCTGAGGCTGGCTTTACAGTAGCCATGCAGAAGGAGGTCCTGCTGACGAAGCAACAAGTTTGTGAGTTTTACAAAGAGCACACAGAGGAAGACTACTTCCCAGCACTACTTCAAAACATGACCAGGTAGCAATGCATGGTTTGTAAATGAGGTTTCAGTATATTATTTACCTTCCTCAGGATATCCCGGGGTCTGAAAAATCTCCAAAAGTGGAATAAAGGGATGTAGAACTGTACATTAAATAATTCGGGCTGCTTGGCAACCCATTTCAGCTATACATAGAATTTGACAGCACAGAAGGAGGCCATTTTGCCCATTGTGCCTGTGCCATCTCTTTGAAAGAAAATATATGTATTATATATTTCTATAAAAAATTAATTTGAGGTAATTGGAGTCCTGTAGCTCAGTGGTTAGAGCACTCAGCTTACAAGCAAGAGACCTGGGTTCGATTCCAGGCAGGGCAAAATCTTGGGCAAGTTTCTTTACTTCACATGCCTGATAATAATCACCCAAGAATACAAAATAATAAAAATTGGTAATTTCCATCCATTAATGTTTATGGAAAACTGCTGTGCACAATCGGCTACTGCGTTTCGCCCACAAATATACAGTCAATTCACTTTACAGTATATTCTGTGAATAGAAGACGTGAAAAGCACTATATCAAGTGCAAGGATTATTATTATTATTAATAAAAAGATCCATAGCTAGTCGCTGCTCATAGTTCCTTCCTCTAGTACTCAGATCAGCCTAATTTCTTTCCTCTGAAATGACTTTAGGGTACTAATCTTTAACAAAATAGGTTTGAATGACATCTTAATTCCTCATTTGTTTTATTCCAGTGGACCTATGTTAGCCCTGGCTCTTGCCAGTGAAGATGCAGTTGAACTTTGGAGGAATCTTTTAGGACCAAAGGATTTGGACAGGGCAAAAGAGGAAGCCCCTGAGAGGTTTGTTTCTTCAAATATGTGCAAGTTCTTCACTGCTTTTTACAGAAAGATTCCTTCACATGTTACACAAGTCCCCTAAGTGTGTATGCACATTATTGGATATAAACCCGCCCGTCCCCTCCGCTCAGCAGGCTCTGACCTGCTCCACGTCCATCGCCCTAACTGTCCCACATTGGTGGCCGCGCTTTCAGCCTCTCTGCTCCCACACTGTGGAACTCCATTCCGCAATCCCTTCACCTAACTTCCTCTCTTTTCTCCTTCAAGGCCAGTCTCAAGACATTCCTCTTTGGCCGTGCCTTCTGCTCCCCTCCTACCTCGTCCACCTCTCCTACTCTCCTTCTCCTTCCCCCTACCCTGACCCTACCCCCACCTGCTCGGATCCCGAACTGACTGTTCAGCGCTTTGGGGCATCCTCCCAACACAAAAGGCGCTCTATAAATGTAATTTTGTTGTTGTTGATTGGGAAACACTGTCCATTTACCAATGCCCTATGTATAAATAGTAGTATCTCATATGCTTTTGAACAGCTTTGTCTACCTATCTTGCCACGTTCAGAGGTTTGCCTATATGGACCCCCCAGGTCTCTCTGTTCATTTACCCGCCTTTAAAATTGTACCATCTTGCTTATACTGCCTCTCTTCATTCTTCCTGCCCAATTGCAACATTTGCATTTCTCCACACTAAACCTCATCTGCCACATTTCTGCCCATTTTACCAATGTGTCTAAGTCTTCTATCCTCCTCACCATTTACGACTTTTCCTATCTTAGTATCATGTCTAAATTTGGAAATTGTGCTCTCTACAATATTAATAATCGTTGCATTTGATGTAGCACCATATTATGTCTTCTAGCCATTTCAACATGCTTCACAGAATAAACTGTAAAGTGAATTGACCTCAAACACCCTAACTGGTAACCCTCCTCCAGTTGCTAATTACCCTATGAGTAAATAAACTGCCTAAAATTGCAGATAAAAGACCATTGCAATTTCAAAATGTTTGTACTGAATGGTTTGTACTGATGAGTGAGCTAGATGTATAAAATATAATACAGTGAGGATAATATGGTAGTGTTCTTCCTGTGTTTCAACTGTCTAGTATTCGAGCACTGTTTGCAGTGGAAACTTCGTCAATAAACCAATTGCATGGCAGTATCTCATCAGAGGAAGCAGAGAAGGAACTGAAATTCTTCTTCCCAATGGAACACACGCTGGCTGTGATCAAACCCGATGCTCTGGAGGAGCATAGAGGTAAGCAGAGAAACACCCACATTAAAGATCCAATCCTCTAGAGAACGTGACTGAACACAGCTGGTTATAAATTGAATTTTGCACAATTACGTTTATCCTTTCTTGAGAAATGTTGGCCCAGTATGAAGAAAGAAATAGAAAAGAACAACTGTACAAGTCTAGATTACACCAACAATGTGACGGAATAATAATAATAATCCTCGCATATGATGTAGTGCTTTTCACATTTTATCGACATCTCAAAGCGCGTCACAGATTACACTGCAAAGTGAATCGACTGTATATTTGTGGGCAAAACGCGGCAACCGCGTTTTGCCCACAAATATACTGTGCACAGCAACGTCCCACAAACAGTCATGGATTGAAGATGACCAATATTTATTATTCTTGGACGGATTATTATTAGTCATGTGGAGTAAGGAAACTTGCCCAAGGTTTGCCCTAACCTGCCTGGATTCAAACACAGGTCTCACGCTTGTAAAGCGAGTGCTTTAACCACTGAGCCACAGGAGCTCCACAATTTAACCCCAGGATCTAAATAGAAATCTCCCCACCACGCATCCATTGCAATGTGTCAGAATAATAATTTCCCTTTCACTAATAATCATCCTTATTTCATATTAGATTGGGATCCTCCCACTCTCACCATCCCCCCCACCCGCTGTCCAACCCCCAGCTCAGGTGCAAATCCTTGATTGTCCAACGCAATGCAACGCCATCGCGATGTGAAAGGTGCTTTATAAATGCGTGATTGAGATTGACCTTACATTAGACCAATTCAACCCAGTTTTTTATAGCTGTTCAGTGCATTCAGTAAATCCACTTCCCTTTGGATTTTGGCAGATGAGATTATACACACAATCCGAGAAGAAGGCTTTGTTATATCCCAGATGAAGGAGGAGGCACTAAGTAGGGAGATGGCAGAAGAGTTTTACAAGGAGCATAGAGGCAAGCCATTCTTTGACCCGCTGGTTGACTACATGTCTCAGTAAGTGCTCTTCATCTCACTTTCCCTCAACTGAGCAAAGTGCAGTCCTGAGCTAATTCTGGCTTCAAGTAACATTGACTTTGGCTTTCTTCCCAAAATCTCAAAACAGTAAATCTCTTACTCCATCAATCTTCACTAACCTCTGCACTGCAGTTTTTTGAAACACACATGTTATCATTACGTCAACTTCTTGATACTGTATATCGTTTCCTTGTTTCAGTCTCACTAATGTGAGGCTTTCGCTTTGGGCCTTGACTGTTATAAGGTTTGGCACCTTGGGGGGGAATTCAAGCGTTTGTCAGAAATCACACCAAATATATATTTTAAAGAGTTTATTGTTCATTTCATAAAAACATCAGAAAGGGTTACATACCATCAGCAGTGCATTAGATATCACAGTTGCCAGATGCATCATCAATACTCGTCGCACTTAAATGACAACTAAAACGCTATCTTAACAAGATTCATTCAAAATCATAATTCTAAACAACTAGAATACTGTCTCAACAAGATTCATTCAAAATCATAATTCTGAATATAAAAGAAACCTTATGTGGTATAAATGATGTGCCTAAGCAATATCTGACTGCCTTTGCATGTTGGGTGCATGTTTTAGTAAGTAGAAAAGATACTATTGAGTAGTCAAGAGGTTGGTCAAAGGACTTGTAGTGTCGTTCTGTGGCTGGCACAAGAATTAAACTGGCTTGATTCTGGCTGCAAACGTCTTCAAATCGTTTTCTCTGCTGCAGTGTTCTTTGCAGTATACTCCAGTAAGAACTAGACCTACTCGGTTTTGTGGTCTATTCCGACGAGAGCTTGACCAGCATCTCTATCTCCCCTCAGAGGTCTATTTGTTCTGTGTCTTCTAAGTTTTAGCTACCAAGTTTTATACTCTCTCCAATAACTCTATACAGGAGGCCATACAAGTGGGGAAAGACAAATTGAATATTGGGGATGATACAGTCAGGAGGGCAGGATGTAATTATCTGCAAATGATTCCAGGAGACATGAAGGCTCTGTTGCCTTCCTGGGACTAGGGTGAAGGACGCCTTTGCGGGGCTGGAGGCGAATTTAATGCATGAGGGCAAGGATCCATTTGTGGTCATTTCTCCTCACCTCCCCTCTGCTTCTTTTAGAAACAATTTAAGGCATAGTAGCTGAAAGCATAGCTGACACAACTCCCAAGGTCAAATAACAGCTATCTTCAATGTCAAAACTCAAAATAGAAAGACTAAAAGTGAAAAGGAACGGTGTACATTTTAATATTGACTACAAGTTCTTGTGCTTTTGTCTATCCTATGTTCTTATTTGTTTTGTCTATCCTATGTTCCTATGCTTTTGTCTATCCAGGAGCTCTTCTCTGATGATGATTCTCAGTAAAACAAATGCAGTGAAAGAATGGAGAAACATAATGGGCCCAACAGACCCAGAGATGGCAAAGGAAATAGCACCGGAGTCACTGCGAGCCAGGTTTGCTAGGAACATCTTACAGAATGCCCTGCATGGATCTTCAAACCAAAGCCAAGCTATGGAGAAGATTCAGTTTGTCTTCGGGGATGTTACGATAGGAGCAGATGGGATTGTCCAAGGTAAAAGGATTAAATGTTACTATATACAAAAAATATTTATTGTGATACTGTATATAGAAATATTATTGATACAATCAGTAGCTCCAGTACCATTGTAAGTTTGATGGGTCAATTAACATCCTACAGGCAGAGGGATGGAGTTCCAGAGGTTGGGGGCAGAGTGTTAAAGGCTCGCCTGCCAATGGTAGGGCGGATGAGGCAGGGGACGTGGAGCAGGCCAGAACCTGCTGAGCGCAGGTGGCGGGCATGTTGGTAAGGCGTTAGAAAGTCATGGATGTAGGGTGGAGCAAGGTTGTTGAGGGCTTTGAATATGAGGACCAGGATCTTGAATTGGATCCTCTGGATGATGGGAAGCCAATGGAGTCAGGCGAGGATGGCGGAGATGGAGTCACGGAGTGTGGAATGGTAGAGGACACGGGTTGCAGAGTTCTGGATCATCTTCAGCCTGTGGAGGGAGGAATTTGGAAGGCCTTCAAGCAGGGCATTTACATAATTGAGCTGGGATATAATGAAGGCATTGGGGGTGAGGTAGTTGTGGAGTTGGGCAATGTTGTGGAGATGGGGAAAGGCAGAGCGAGTCATTGCTTGGATATGGCAGAGGAAAGACAGTTGAGGGTCGAACAAGACACCTAGGTTCCTGACTGGCTTGGAGAGATCGAGTGAGCAACCATGGAGATTGATGCTGCCAGTGCCTGATGGTTCAAATAGTGCCATGGGATTTTTAACATCAACCCGATGGGACTTTTGTTTAATGTCTTATCCAAAGTGGCCACTTCAACTATGTGATTCCAAGTCCTGATGTGGAGCTTGAACCGACAACCTTCTGACTTTGAGGCAAGAGTCCTACCACTCAGCCGAGCAGGCACACACGGGAAAACTCAACTTACTCCTTGCCTTTCAGGTATTGAACCAGATTTGGAGAAAGCAGAGAGACCAAATTTGGCGTATGGGCCTGAAGGTATGTGTTAATTGTTCTGTGATGCTACTGAACATGAAGGGTGCTACATAACTCCAAATTATTGCGTCTTTGATGTTGTTAACAATCACGGATGACCCAGACCAGCAGATAGAACTGACAAATGTTACACTTCTAGTATGATGGGTTCAGCTGGGTTTTTGTGTAACCCTCCAATCAGTCAGTTTTTTCTTGATCTAGACAAAGCAACAGAAGACCACAGGTTAGATATCACTCATCACTTGTATGCTGGAATCCATTTTCTGGAACAACAACAAATTATATTTGTAGAGCGTCTTTCACATCAGGTGGATGTCCTCCTTAAAGATTGACAAATTCAGGTGTCATTCTGGCTTAGTTGGTCGTTCTCTCGCCTCTGAGTCAGATGTTGTGGGTTTAAGCCCCACCTATGGATTTGGAACCCATACAGTCTAGGCTGTCAAGCAGCGCTGGGGGTAAATTGCATGGTTGGAAGTGCTGTCCTTTGGATGAAAAGATAATTGAGGTCCTGTGAACCTGCCCAGGTGAATTTGAAAGAAGCCATTCACTATTGGAAAAGAGAAGGGAGTTTCTCCCTCTATCCTAGCCAACAATCCCCCAGAAAAGATAATTAGTCATTAACTTTACAATAATCTAATAATCCTTGCATTTGATATACAACAAAACAAATTACACTTACATAAGTGTCTTATGATGTCATTGAGACATCTCAAAGCAAATATACTGTAAAGTGAGTTAACTAGATTTTATGATCGAAATACCATAGCAGAGTCCCATAAGGTGCATAGCTGAGTCCCATAAACAGTTGTGGATCAAGTCTCCAAATTCTCATTAGTTTTTTTCAGGGATTAATACTCCAGAAAGTCGTCCGCCAATCGATTAACTGTGTTTGAGGTGTCTTGAGGTTGTGATAAGGTGCTATTCTCAAGGATTATTATAATCTAAATCTCTATTTATCAGTGTGGGTGTAGTGAACATCTAGTTCCTAATAGAGGTATTCAGAAAGAATGCTGTACTTGTGCAATGGCCACTTGCCCATATTTCAGCCTCTGACGTGCCATTGAATCATCAGGGCCAAGGCTGAAGGGACGCACTGTGCAGAGGTGTGTGTATGTGTGTGGGTGGGCGGAGGGGGAGGTCAGTTCTGAGGTTCACAAACAAAGTTCACATTCAATAATCTAGGTGCAGCAAGGATGTTGCTCAAATTACTGTCGAAAAGAGAAGCACTCTACTCAGCTTCCTACTCAAAGCAGTACAAATAATAATAATACTTGTATTTTGTATAGCGTTTTTCACTTCTACTAGACGTCTCAAAGTGCTTCTCAGAATATACTGTAAAGTGAATTGACTGTCTATTTGTGGGCGGTAGCCAATTGCGCACAGCAATGTCCCACAAACAGTTGTGGATTGCGTGACCAATTTCTTACTTGTTTTTCTTGAGGGATTATTAGCATGTGTATGGAATAAGGAAATGTGCCCAAGGTTTCGCCTTTAATAATAATTTAAAAAATACAATGGGAAGTATTACCTTGCCTTCTTTTGTTGGGGAGTAACAAAAGGTTAGCAAACTAAACTGATTCACAATTTGTTCAATGTCTCACAACGATAGGCCATTAATGGAGGCCCAGAGACACACTGCCGTCAGTCTGTCAAGCGGATTCATGGAGAGGAAAATATATTATCCATCAGGTGCAAAGGTGTAACTGAATAAAATGTAGCTCTTTGAGTGTGATTTGTATCTGTTAGTTATACAAGCCTCTCATAACAAAAGTAATTTTGTTTGCAACATGCTTTGTAACCATTGCTGTTTTTCAAGATAACACAATGAAACACAACTACTTAACTCAACCCAACTGATAACATTGACAAGGTGAAACCTTTAAGTTTAACTACTTGTCTTCAAATGAAAACGTGTCCTCGTATAGAATTCCAGATAATTCCAAATACAGGTTTTAAATGGAAAGTTTCAGCCTCGAGGAAAATCGCTTTTAATTTTCCTGTGTTATTTATAAATAAAAATCTCTGCTGAGCATCTAAAGTGCTCAGGTCAGCAGAAAGGATGAGAAAAGTGTTAGGAAAGATGCGATATAAATTATTGTTGCTGCACTCAACAAACGGTCAATGGAATTGATGTGTCATACTTATTATCTTTCACTAGGTGGCAGTATTACATTTAATGCATAACATAAGTTGTCCAACATTTCGCCTGCACAGGAATTGAGCTCTCACTTGTGAAATGAGTGCCCTACCCAGCAACAGGACTCCAGAAAATTATGTGTGTCAGCTCAGCTCTGTTGCTTTTTCTTGCTTTGTTTACCTGAGTGACAATTTTGACTTTCATTTCTAATCAAGATTATTATTATTAATCAAGAGTACTTTAAAGTGCTTCAAAATCTTTACTTTAAATGGAAAGTAATATGCAAGTTCACCTACAAAACACACACTCGTTGCATTTTTCAGTAAATCAGGTGAAATGCTTTGAATGTCCTCTTAGAGTAAGAGGCACTGCATTAAATGTAAGGATCATAAGTTTCCTTACCCCACATGCCTCTGTTTACCTCACAGTAAGTGGGAACCCAGTTGTTAGTTGATTGACGGTTGGTTTTTTGGAGGTGATAATTTCCCCTCCCAGCACCGAAAAATAATCAGGTGATTCATCCTCAACTATGTGTGAGACACTGCTGTGTGCAATTGTCTGCCTCATTTCACCCACTTGCAACTTGTGACACACTGCTTCTTAAACAATAATGATCCTTGCATATGATATCCTTGCATATGATATAGCGCATTCATTTTCACGTCAATGAGCTATCTCAAAGCGCTTCGAAGAATATACTGTAAAGTGAATTGCACCTATATTTTGTTGGTGAAATGCTTCTTCTGTTCTGCTATGCTGAAGGTTAGTTTATTCCAATTGATGGTACAGTTCAGCTCTGTGTTTGTGGTGAGTGTAAGGTTAATTCGAGGGACAAGTAAATAAATAAATAAATTCAGAAATAAATACACACATACATAAATAAATATACACTCATACACACATATGTACACACACATACATACATATATTCTTTTTAAAAAGCAGCTCACCAATAAGCTAGCATGCTGGGAAGAGGTTTCTAAGACTCCTGACTAGTTTGCTGGTGACTATCATCTTATCCAAGCAAAACACAAATCAAAACACTGTAAAGAAAGAATGAGGGAATTCATTTACAGAAACCTCTGCGCCAGGCAGCCCACTGGCACAGTGTGTTACTGCATTGACCAGCCAACCGTTAGCATCTCCTTCACCCAGTGCCACTCTGTTGCATTCTTTATACTATTATCTCTTTTTATCTCCCAAATCACCTCTGTAAATGAATTATAATCCTTGCATTTGAATTAGTGATTTATCACGCCGTTAAGATGTCTGAAAGTGCTTCACAAGATTTTTATGCAAAGTATAGTGACTATATTTGTAGGGGATTGCAGCAGTCAGTTTGGTCACAGCAATGTCCCACGACAATAACACAAGGGGAAGTCTCTCTGCTGCCTTCGACACTGTCACTCCATCCTCCTACACCACCTCTCCACTCAGTTCAATCTTTGTGGACCCGCCTTTGGCTGGTTCGAATCTTTGAAGAGGGGTGTGATGGTAACGGTTTTCAAGGGGGAGTAGAACAGAGCCTGAGGAGAGAGTCTGGTTGACCGTGTCGGCTAGCAGTGGGGAGGGGAGGGGTGTTTGGGGGACCAGCAGATGGGTGGGGAAGAGGATCACAGCTGTGAATCGATAGACTGTGTGTTTTGTAGATGAAACCTGGCAGCCAGTTTGCACGCAGCAGTGTTCCACAAATAGACATGGAGTGAGTGAAGAATTTTATCTGGGAGATTGTTGCCAGGATTTGGGGAGAGAGAAACCCTGTTCTCTTTTAGAATAGTGCCATAAGATCCTTAATATCCACCTGAGCAGGCAGACAAAGCATTGCAGAATCTGACTTCTGCAGATCAGGACCCCCGGGGAGGATTCTAGAAAAAACTCACCATCTAATCCTTTTTCACATCCACCCTTTGACCTATCATGTGCCTATCACACCTCTCCTGGCTGTTTTGCAACGATTCTCTTTTATTTTGTATGCAGCCCACACTAATGGTCATCTCTTGCTTCGTTTCCATTAGGGTTGATGATGTCATCCTACACATGAAACACTACTTGCTTCTTCATTGAAGTTGACTTAATAGTTTGTTGGCCTGAGGAAGGCCTTCAAAATTGGGAGCCAGTGTCCTGAGTACTGTAATAACAACAACTTGTTATTGTGTAGCTCCTCCTTCAGGCGTCTCAGAACATTTAACAATGGTGGAGCTTGATGTTGCGCTGGGAGAAGGAGGTCGTCTTTGGGTGTGATCTGAAGACGGGCAATGAGGAAGCAAGGCAGGGGAATTAAGACAGAGAGTTTTATAGCTTCAGAGGGTAATTGCTGTAAGTACAGCTCCTGACGGTGTAACAGAGCCGGTGAGGGAATTTATAATTAACTTCAGTGGAGTCCGCAGAACCTTCAGTGGGGATTAAAGCACCCTGGATGAGTTCTAATATGATATGACACTGTATCATTCCATTGACACGTCTCAAAGCAGTTCACAGAATATACTGTAAAGTGGAGTAACTGTGTATTTATGGGTGAAATGTGGCAGCCGGTAGCTCAGAAGTGTCCCAGAAACAGTTGTGGATTGATAATCTTGCAAATTGTTTTTGGCGGGATTATTACCGTGGAAAGTAATCCGCTAATTGATTAACAACCCAGTGCTTCTTACTGCTAGATAAACAGAGGCACGTGGAGTAAGGAAACTTGGCTACAGTTTTCTCCCACCTGGGAATCAATCCTGCTTGTGAGGCGACAAGGCTAACCACTACACTGCAGGACTCGACTATTTGCCTCATTTGTAAAATAATTAAGAAATAATGGATCTCCAGGTACCCAGATATATCTTGAGACAAATTGTTAAGATGGCTCACATGCCATTCTCCCGCTAGATGCTGTATTGGCTGCAATCTGGGCTCACAGACGAAGCTGAGAATGATATGTGGAAAGTTCCAGAGAGGACCAATCCAGGGACCTACTGAACCCACTGTTTCTCAATTCATTTGCAAATATTAAAAGTGTTCTGAGGCGCCTGAAGGAGGAGCTACACAATAACAAGTTGTTGTTATTACAGTACTCAGGACACTGGCTCCACTGCAAATGCAAGGTTGAGTGAGAGTTTGCGGAATTGTGTTTGTGACTTGCGACCTTTCCAAGGAACAACGGCAGAGTAATATTGATAGAATATTGAAGGCTGGCTTTGGTGGTGGCTCTGAGCAGTTGAATGTTTTGAAATCGGGTCTCTGTATGTTTTGGCAAGGAATGACATAAACAACCTTCATTTCCCAGCAGAGTCCGCAAACACCCCCAAATAGCTGAAACCAGTGATGCAGTTGTGAATACTGGCCTTCTGTATGTCAAACAGTCCACGTCTTCAGAATCAACACACACACTGAGCCACAGGATGCCAACCACATAGTTAACCTTCACAGAGCTCAAAACCAAGATCTGAACCTGAAGCTCCACAGGCATTTTACACAAAGTAAAATAGTGCACCATATCCCAGAATGGTCGGGTGGTTTTTATTAAATACAACAATAATCATAATAATAATCATCCTTGCATTTGATATAGCACTTTTCACGTCTTCTAGACATCTCAAAGCGCTTCACAGATTATATTGTAAAGTGAATTGACTGTATATTTGTGGGCGAAATGCAACAACCAATTGCACACAGGAGTGTCCCACAAACAGTGGTGGGTTGAAATGACCAATTTTATCATTGTTTGTTCTTTTGAACAGGATAAATGGCCAATTTTTGTTATTTGAGGAGTTGTAGGCTAGAACACAAGGAAAGAGAAACTCCCCTCTCTTTTTGAATAAGAGCTGGTTGGAGCAGCTAGGCCCATGACATCTCCCGTCTCTCTGGCTTCCAAATTTCCTGGCCTATCCACCGTAATAAAAGGGTTAACAGAAGCGCAAGAAAGTGAAAAGAAACGTCAGCACCACTGCTTCTGTATTCTTTAACGAGGTGTCAGTTTATTGTTCATTTATTATACACTGCACTGCAGTTCTTGTTGAATTTAAACAATTTTCTGAGGCAGAAGTGCGAGTTTGGGCAAGATGCTTGTAAAAACACTAGGAAAGAACCGAAGTGGGGTTGAAAGGACCTTATCAGTGCCTTGGGACATCCTCCCAACGTGAAACGCACTATATAAATGAAAAATTGTTGTTGTTGGTGTATCTATGTCCATGTTATGTTGCCCTGAGGTGTCGGAGAATACAAATACTAAAATCCTTTGGCAAATGGTGGAAGCATCAGAACAGAATATCTAGAAGAGAAGTCGTAGGAGCATTGGAATGTCCATTTTCAAGAAAACACTGTCACAGTCCATCTGAACAGTGCTAAAGTTGATTTTTTGGAGGAAGAAATAATAAATAATTCTACACCACACTACCTCTGACACCTCTCTGTTGAATTTATTGCCAAATCGCTATTTACACTTGAATCTGCTGATCAAACTTGGTCTCTGTAAAGAGTCTCCTATGGCTCTCTATTTGACAGAATGAAACCCAGACTGAATTAATATAATCACCACAGATTTGTGCAATCCATTTAAACACAATTTCTTGAAGAAAGTTGCTTGAAACAAATAATGTGTGTTGCCAATAAGTGCTGCACTTACACGGTTGAATACATTATAGAACATAGAACATAATACAATGTAACTGGAACCATTCTCCCATTTATGGGTTACTGATTATTATTACCTGTTGGCCTGCCAAATATTTCATAAGCAGTGTTCTTTCCATGCTGGGTCGATTGATTAATGCCACACCTAAGGACTGTCATAGATCCTATCTCTCGATCCTCATCTAATAATCATAATAACAATAATCTAATAGTTTGATATGGGGCCTTTTTCCATCATTGAGATGTTTTAAAGTACGTACTTCACAGGACATATTCCAAAGTTTAGTGACCTTGTATTTTGTAGGAGAAATGTGGCAGCCAGTTACAGCTTCAAACAGCCATTGATTGAGTGAACAATTTTATTTGGAGGATTGTTGGCTGGGACACCAAGAAAAACTTCCCCCTCATTTTGAATAGGTCCTTGGGATCTTTAACATCCACCTGAACAAACAAGAACTCCCTCTTGCCACATTGCTCCTCAGAATAGGATGGGGATGGGAATGAGAGTAGTGGCATATTCGCATCTGGATAACAGCAGGCAACCATGTCACCCACAGGAGCAATAATAACTATTTTTAATTGAAATAACAGATCCTGATCACCTGATCATTTCACCTGCTTCTGTTTTGGGAAAGCTACAGGGAAGAGATCTCTCACCTTCAATGAGTGGTGTTATGCAGCAAAGCTTGCCAGACAGTGCTCTCAATGGCAAGCTAGGTTTTTGCTGGTTAGACTCCACTCTGTGGTTCCCAAGCCTTGGCTATTACCAATCTGCGTATAATACTTTCCATTATACTGTAATTGGGTAAGCAGGATGCATTCCTCCAGGTATAAGAACCAGTGAGGAAGTCAGTGAGGAGGTCATGAAGGGTATTGTGGAAGTCAGTGAGGATAGGTGGGATCAGTTTGATTTGGATACTCGTAACCATAGTGGTGGGTTTTCACATGTCCCAGCTAATCAAAAGAAAAAGCCTTCTCATTCCATCCTTTCAGTCTCTGTTTCGGGAGACCGACAGGGAAGAGCGTGCACTACTTCCATCTTCATCCAGTGGTGTGATGCTTCTGTCATGACCTTGATGACCCCTCTCAGGAAAGTTGTTGAAGAGCAAAGGTACCAGACCTATCACTTGTTTTACCAATTGCCTTTGTGGGGATTTGCATAATTCAGCAATTTTTTGCAATGCATGTGCAATGCAATACCTGGTTCACTCCTGAATATTTTTCTGACCCACATGTTGTCTCTCAGGCATTTCTACTAAGGCTCTTCCATTGTAATCCACGTAAAACTGGTTGAATAAAGCTCTCTGCTTTTACTATCAGGGGTCTTCAGAATAATATTGAGGAATGGAATGTGCCTTGTTAATTTTTACCCATTGTTACAACGCACCATTTCTTGTGAAAGGCTTGATAGACATGCAATTAAGGCAAAATGATTTGGATATATAGTTAGAGAGCAAAATGCAAAATCTATGTGTATGGAGAAGGCAGAGAAGGCAGATAGTCAAAATAACAACAACAACAAAATTTACATTTGTATGGTGCCTTCACATCAGGAGGATGTCCCAAGGTGCTGGACAGTCAGTGTTTCAGACCCGAACTGGGGTTGGGATCAGGGAGAGTAGAGGGAAGGGAGGGGAGTGGGGGTGACCAATAGAACTGTCAAAGAGGAGGGTCTTGAGGCGGGATTTAAAGGAGACTAGGGAGGGGGCGAGGTAGAGAGATTGCGAGATGGAATTCCAGAGGTAAGGGGTAGAGTGGCTGAAGGCTCGCACGCCGATGGTGGGATGGGTAGGTCAGGGGCCATAGAGCAGCATGGAGCCCACTGAGCGGAAGGAGCGGACAGGTTGGTAGTGGGTTAGGAGGTCTCAGAGATATGGTGGGGTAAGGCCATGGAGGGCTTTAAAGGTGAGGACTAGGAGCTTGAATTCAATCCTCTAAATGATGGGGAACCAATGGAGTCAGGCAAGAATGGGGGAGATGGGGTCACGGAGCTTGGTGCAGGAGAGGACATGGGCTGCAGAGTTATGGGTGATCTACAGCGTATGGAGCGAGGAGTTGTGAAGGCAGACAAGCAATGCATTGGCATAATCGAATCTGGACATGATGAAGGCATGAATGAGAGGATAGTTCAACAATAACAAATTACATTTGTATAATGCCATTGACGTCAAGAGGACCTCCTCAATGATATTCTGTGACTCTTTGGTAGTAAGTGGTGCCCCAGGTGGTTAGCGATAGATTCATTTCACTTCCCACTTGATCCATCACCTATTACTTGAAATCCTGAAACTTTGTTCCCACCTTCTCCCCAACTTTCTTCATAGCTGCTCAAGACCCTGCTCATAGGAAAGCGCTATTAACTGAGCATTTTATGTAGAACTGTCACAAAATGTTGCAGCTCTCAACTTATCAGGGTAAGAAAACACGAGGTTTGGAGGTATTTCATGAAATATTATATTCAAGATTTTTATATAGAGAACATTATGTGCATACCAAAGGAGCAGAATATTTACAAAACACAAATTTACTTTCTATTATACAGTATAGAGTCTGGTACTCCAGGTACCCTCATATATATATATATTTATAAACAAGCTATAAACACTTCAATCTGTGTGCCACACTGTTGTATCCAGATCAAGATTGGCCTCTCTGCATTTTCACTCCCCATCAGCATCTTGGACGTGCGTAACCAGCACACTCCTGTAAATAATAATAATAATAATAGTAACTTTTGCTTATAGTAGTTTTCACATGAGATAAATGTTTCATTTGTACTTTGACTTTTTTTTAAAGTTAGAAATTAAGACAACAGTGCATCATCAGTTGAACCTATCGAACATGTTTGGGTGAGAAGGTATTAAAACATCGACTCTGTCAAGGACCTTGGAAAGAAAAGGGGGGTTGGAGATGGGCCTGGTAATTGGAAAGGAGGGATGTGTCCAGGGAAGGTTTCTTGATCATGGGGGTTATTGTGACTGTTTAGAGGGGGGTGGGAACAGTACCAGATGAAAGGAAGAGATAGATGATGTCGTAGCATAGAGGGGTGAGGAGCTCGAGCTGGGAGGAAAGGAGAGTGGTGGGGATGGGGGTTCATAAAAGATATGGTGGTGGATGAAAGTCTGGAAGGAGGGATGGGTAGGTTCGGAGTGTGGGGTGGGGGTGGGAGATGGAAAAGGAGTGGCAATTGGGAGGACAGAGGCAGGTGAACGGATTCCCTTGATTTCGGACTCAAGGAAATCTAGTATCTCCTCAAAGTGAGAGTTAGAGGATACAATAGGTGAGCCATGGTCGGCTGGATGGAGGAGCCAATTGGTTGTGGAGAATAGAAGCAGGAGGTTGCCTTTCACCTCCAAGATTATGGAGAGGAAAGACAATTTGGAATAGGCGAGAGTGGAGCGATATGTATCAATGTAGTCCAGCCAGATTTGCCAGTGGACATTAGGCCAGACTTGAGCGAGGTGTATTCGACAGCCTGCACCTGACCCTTCAAGGAGTGAAGGTGGCTGATGGACCAAGATGAGGTACGTGAGTAGGAGGCGGTTCGGGACCTGAGGGAACAAGGGCATCGAGAGTAACGGAGAGGTTAGCATGGAGGAGAGTGAGTGAGGAGAATAGGTCAATGTTGGAGATAGGCCAGAAGGGGAGGAGTTCACATGACTCAGATGAGTTCAGATGTGCCGAGGGATTGTGTGGAGATTTTCTTCTAGGGGATACAGGTTTTCCATTTCACAGTAAATTCTGTGAAGTGCTTTGAGATGCCATTCAAACTTGATAAGCTGCTGTAACAAATTTGAATTTGAATATAAGCTAAAAACAAAGGAGCAGAACTCCACACTTCCTTGGATAAATCAAATTGTAAGTAATAGATCCTCTTGGAGAAATCCAGTTTTTCTCCATTCATTGTTACTGAGAATCATGATCTTTAAGAAAATTGCTACTTACATTTGAAACCTTATTTGATGCTTCCTTAGACTGGGCATCTATAAACTCAGCTTCTCTGGATTCAGTTTGTCTGGCCTCCGGGACGTGGCTTCTTGAAACTTTCCTCCCTGAGACACAACTTCTCTTGATTTAATTTCTGGAGACCCAGTTTCTGTGGATTCAGTCTGTCTAGATTCTCCATTCCAGTGTTCAGTTTCCCAGGAATCTCCTTCACGGGACTTGTCTTGCCGGGATTCACCTTCATGGGACTCTTCTTCATGCGATTCAGCTTCTTGGGAATTGTCTTCATTGGTCTTGCTTTCCCTGGAATTATCTTCCTGGGATTCCGCTTCATGGGACTTGTCCTCCCAGGATTTGCTTTCCCGGGACTTGACTTCATGGGCCTTGGCTTCATGAGACTCTCCTTCCCAGGATTCAGCTTCCCTGGACTTAGCTTCCCGGTATTTGCCTTTTTGTCCAGACTCACTTTCTTGGGACTCAGATTGTCGAGACTTAGTTTCCCAGGACTCATCTAACCAAGACTTAGTTTCTTGAGACTCAGCTTCATTCCCTTCACCTTCTTGGGATTCACCTTCCTTGGACACAATGTATCTAGACTCACTACCTTGGGATTCATTTTCACGTGACTTAGCTTCCTGGGACATGTCTTCACAGGATTGGTATTTGCAGGAGTTATCCTCCTGTGATTTGCTTTCCATGGAATTTGCTTCCTGGGATTTGTCTTTATGGGACTTGCCTTCCCTGGACTTGTCTTCCTGAGATTCCTTAGGAAGGGACTCTTCTTCCTGCGATTCATTTTCCCGGGATTCGGCTTCATGGGATTCTGCTTCCTGGGACTCGCCTTCCCTAGACTTGTCTTCATGGGACTGATTTTCCCATGACTTTTCTTCTGGAGATTCACTTTCCCTGGACTTGGCTTCCAAGGACTTGTCTAGATGGGACTCATCTTCATGGGACTTGTCTTCACGAGACTCACCTTCACGAGACTCATCTTCCTTGGAATTGTCTTCTCGAGATTCAGTTTCCAGGAGCTCGCCTTCCCTGGACTTGTCTTCCTGAGATTCCTTGTCAAGGGACTCATCTTCCTGGGACTCATTTTCCTGGGACTCGGCTTCATGGGATTCTGCTTCCTGGGACTCACCTTCCCTGGACTTGTCTTCATGGGACTGATTTTCCCGAGACTTTTCTTCTGGGGATTCACTTTCCCTGGACTTGGCTTTCAGGGACTTGTCTAGATGGGACTTGTCTTCATGGGACTTGCCTTCATGGGACTTGCCTTCATGAAACTCAACTTCCCTGGACTTATCTTCTTCGGATTCAGTTTCGAACAACTTGTCTTCCCGGGAATTTATTTCATGGGACGTCTCTTCATGTGACTCAGCTTCATGGGATTCTGCTTCCTGGGACTCATTTTCAATGGATCTGTCTTCATGGGAATGATTATCCCGGGACTTGTCTTCCCAGGATTCACTTTCCCTGGATTTGGTGTCCCGGGACTTGTCTTCATGGGACTCGTGTTTCCTGGACTTGTGTTCCTGGGATTCAGTTTCGAGTGACTTGTCTTCCCAGGAATTGTTTTCATGAGACATCTCTTCATGTGACTTAGCGTCATGGGACTCTCCTTGGTAGGACTCATTTTCCCTGGACTTGTCTTCATGGGATTGATTATCCTGGGACTTGTCTTCCCAAGATTCACTTTCCCTGGACTTGGCATTCCGGGACTTGTCTTCACGGGACTCTTGTTCTCTAGACTTATCTTCCTGGGATTCCGTTTCAAGCGACTTGTCTTCCCAGGAATTTTTTTCGTGGGACATCTCTTCATGTGACTCAGCTGAATGGAATTCAGCTAACTGGGACTCATTTTCAATGGACATGTCTTCATGTGACTTGTCTTCACGAGACTCACCTTCCTTGGAATTGTCTTCTTGAGATTCAGTTTCCAGGGACTCGCCTTCCCTGGACTTGTCTTCCTGAGATTCCTTATCAAGGGATTCATCTTCCAGGGATTCATTTTCCTGGGACTCGGCTTCATGAGATTCTGCTTCCTGGGACTCGCCTACCCTGGACCTGTCTTCATGGGACTGATTTTCCCGAGACTTTTCTTCTGGGGATTCACTTTCCCTGGACTTGGCTTCCAGGGACTCGCCTAGATGGGACTTAGCTTCATGGGACATGTCTTCACGAGACTCACCTTCCTTGGAATGGTCTTCGTGAGATTCAGTTTCCAGGGACTCGCCTTCCCTGGACTTGTCTTCCTGAGATTCTTTATCAAGGGACTCATCTTCCTGGGATTCATTTTCCCGGGACTCGGTTTCATGGGATTCTGTTTCGTGGGACTCGCCTTCCCTTGACCTGTCTTCATGGGACTGATTTTCCCGAGACTTTTCTTCTGGGGATTCACTTTCCCTGGACATGGTTTCCAACGACTTGTCTAGATGGGACTTATCTTCATGGGACGTGTCTTCATGAGACTCACCTTCCTTGGAATGGTCTTCGTGAGATTCAGTTTCCAAGGACTCACCTTCCCTGGACTTGTCTTCCTGAGATTCTTTATCAAGGGATTCATCTTCCTGGGATTCATTTTCCCAGGACTCAGCTTCATGGGATTCTGCTTCGTGTGACTTGCCTTCCCTGGACTTGTCTTCATGGGACTGATTTTCCCGAGACTTTTCTTCTGGGGATTCACTTTCCCTGGACATGGTTTCCAACGACTTGTCTAGATGGGACTTATCTTCATGGGACTTGTCTTCACGAGACTCACCTTCCTTGAAATTGTCTTCCCGAGATTCAGTTTCCAAGGACTCGCCTTCCCTGGACTTGTCTTCCTGAGATTCTTTATCAAGGGATTCATGTTCCTGGGATTCATTTTCCCGGGACTCGGTTTCATGGGATTCTGCTTCGTGTGACTTGCCTTCCCTGGACTTGTCTTCATGAGACTGATTTTCCCGAGACTTTTCTTCTGGGGATTCACTTTCCCTGGACATGGTTTCCAATGACTTGTCTAGATGGGACTTATCTTCATGGGACATGTCTTCATGAGACTCGCCTTCCTTGGAATTGTCTTCTCGAGATTCAGTTTCCAGGGACTCGCCTTCCCTGGACTTGTCTTCCTGAGATTCTTTATCAAGGGATTCATGTTCCCGGGATTCATTTTCCCGGGACTCGGTTTCATGGGATTCTGCTTCGTGGGACTTGCCTTCCCTGGACTTGGCTTCATGGGACTGATTTTCCCTAGACTTTTCTTCTGGGGATTCACTTTCCCTGGACTTGGCTTCCAGGGACTTGTCTAGATGAGACTTATCTTCATGGGACTTGTCTTCATGAGACTCACCTTCCTTGGAATGGTCTTCTTGAGATTCAGTTTCCAGTGACTCGCCTTCCCTGGACTTGTCTTCCTGAGATTCTTTATCAAGGGATTCATCTTCCTGGGATTCATTTTCCCAGGACTCAGCTTCATGGGATTCTGCTTCGTGGGACTCGCCTTCCCTGTTCTTGTCTTCATAGGACTGATTTTCCCGAGACTTTTCTTCTGGGGATTCACTTTCCCTGGACTTGGCTTCCAGGGACTTGCCTGGATGGGACTTATCTTCATGGGACTTGTCTTCACGAGACTCACCTTCCTTGAAATTGTCTTCCCGAGATTCAGTTTCCAAGGACTCGCCTTCCCTGGACTTGTCTTCCTGAGATTCTTTATCAAGGGATTCATGTTCCTGGGATTCATTTTCCCGGGACTCGGTTTCATGGGATTCTGCTTCGTGTGACTTGCCTTCCCTGGACTTGTCTTCATGGGACTGATTTTCCCGAGACTTTTCTTCAGGGGATTCACTTTCCCTGGACATGGTTTCCAAGGACTTGTCTAGATGGGACTTATCTTCATGGGACATGTCTTCATGAGACTCGCTTTCCTTGGAATGGTCTTCTCGAGATTCAGTTTCCAGGGACTCGCCTTCCCTGGACTTGTCTTCCTGAGATTCTTTATCAAGGGATTCATGTTCCTGGGATTCATTTTCCCGGGACTCGGTTTCATGGGATTCTGCTTCGTGGGACTCGCCTTCCCTTGACCTGTCTTCATGGGACTGATTTTCCCGAGACTTTTCTTCTGGGGATTCACTTTCCCTGGACGTGGGTTCCAGGGACTTGCCTAGATGGGACTTATCTTCATGGGACTTGTCTTCACGAGACTCACCTTCCTTGAAATTGTCTTCTCGAGATTCAGTTTTCAGGGACTCGCGTTCCCTGGACTTGTCTTCCTGAGATTCTTTATCAAGGGATTCATGTTCCTGGGATTCATTTTCCCGGGACTCAGTTTCATGGGATTCTGCTTCGTGGGACTTGCCTTCCCTGGACTTGTCTTCATGGGACTGATTTACCCGAGACTTTTCTTCTGGGGATTCACTTTCCCTGGACATGGCTTCCAAGGACTTGTCTAGATGGGACTTATCTTCATGGGACATGTCTTCGTGAGACTCGCCTTCCTTGGAATTGTCTTCTCGAGATTCAGTTTCCAGGGACTCGCCTTCCCTGGACTTGTCTTCCTGAGATTCTTTATCAAGGGATTCATGTTCCCGGGATTCATTTTCCCGGGACTCGGTTTCATGGGATTCTGCTTCGTGGGACTTGCCTTCCCTGGACTTGGCTTCATGGGACTGATTTTCCCTAGACTTTTCTTCTGGGGATTCACTTTCCCTGGACTTGGCTTCCAGGGACTTGTCTAGATGAGACTTATCTTCATGGGACTTGTCTTCATGAGACTCACCTTCCTTGGAATGGTCTTCTTGAGATTCAGTTTCCAGTGACTCGCCTTCCCTGGACTTGTCTTCCTGAGATTCTTTATCAAGGGATTCATCTTCCTGGGATTCATTTTCCCAGGACTCAGCTTCATGGGATTCTGCTTCCTGGGACTCGCCATCCCTGGACTTGTCTTCATGGGACTGATTTTCCAGAGACTTTTCTTCTGGGGATTCACTTTCCCTGGACTTGGCTTCCAGGGACTTGCCTAGATGGGACTTATCTTCATGGGACTTGTCTTCACGAGACTCACCTTCCTTGAAATTGTCTTCTCGAGATTCAGTTTCCAGGGACTCTCCTTCCCTGGACTTGTCTTCCTGAGATTCTTTATCAAGGGATTCATGTTCCTGGGATTCATTTTCCCGGGACTCAGTTTCATGGGATTCTGCTTCGTGGGACTTGCCTTCCCTGGACTTGTCTTCATGGGATTGATTTTCCCGAGACTTTTCTTCTGGGGATTCACTTTCCCTGGACATGGCTTCCAACGACTTGTCTAGATGGGACTTATCTTCATGGGACATGTCTTCATGAGACTCGCCTTCCTTGGAATTGTCTTCTCGAGATTCAGTTTCCAGGGACTCGCCTTCCCTGGACTTGTCTTCCTGAGATTCTTTATCAAGGGATTCATGTTCCTGGGATTCATTTTCCCGGGACTCGGTTTCATGGGATTCTGCTTCGTGGGACTCGCCTTCCCTGGACTTGTCTTCAAGGGACTGATTTTCCCGAGACTTTTCTTCTGGGGATTCACTTTCCCTGGACGTGGCTTCCAAGGACTTGTCTAGATGGGACTTATCTTCATGGGACATTTCTTCATGAGACTCGCCTTCCTTGGAATTGTCTTCTTGAGATTCAGTTTCCAGGGACTCGCCTTCCCTGGACTTGTCTTCATGGGAATGATTATCCTGGGTCTTGTCTTCCCAGGATTCACTTTCCCTGGATTTGGTATCCCGGGACTTATCTTCATGGGACTCATGTTCCGTGGACTTGTGTTCCTGGGATTCAGTTTCGAGCGACTTGTCTTCCCAGGAATTGTTTTCATGAGACATCTCTTCATGTGTCTCAGCTGCATGGGACTCTCCTTGGTGGGACTCTCCTTGGTAGGACTCATTTTCCCTGGACTTGTCTTCATGTGATTGATTATCCTGGGACTTGTCTTCCCAGGATTCACTTTCCCTGGACTTAGCATCCCGGGACTTGTCTTCACGGGACTCGTGTTCTCTGGACTTATCTTCCTGGGATTCCGTTTCAAGCGACTTGTCTTCCCGTAAAATATTTTCATGGGACATCTCTTCATGTGACTCAGCTAAATGGAATTCTGCTTCCTGGGACTCGCGTTTAGTAGATTTGTCTTCACAGGACTTGTTTTCGTGGAACTTGTCTTCCCGTGATTCGCTTTCCCTGGACTTGCCTTCCCTGGATTTGTCATCACAGGACTTATTTTCATGGGACTCACCTTCCCTGAAATTGTCTTCCTGGGATTCAGTTTCCAAGGACTTTTGTGCCCAGGACTTTTCTTCATGGGATTTGGCTTCATGGGATTTTCCTTCCTGAGACTCACCTTCCTTGGAATTATCTTCCCATGATTCAATTTCCTGGGTCACATCTTCATAGGACTTGTCTTCATGGGATTCTCCTTCCCAGGACTCACCTTCAGTAGACTTGTCTTCATGGGATTGGTTTTTGTGGAACTTGTCATGGGACTTCTCTTCCTGGGATTCACTTTCCCTGGACTTGGCTTCTCTGGGCTTGTCTTCATGGGACTTGTCTTCATAGGACTCAGCTTCCCTGGACTTGCCTTCCTGGGATTGAATTTCCAGAGACTTGTCTTCCCGGAACTTGTGTTCATGGGACTCGTCTACATTGGATTCTCTTTCCCAGGAATCACCTTCGGTGAACTTTTCTTCACGAGACTGATTTTCCCAGAACTTGTCTTCCCGGGATTTACTTTCACTGGACTTGGCTTCCTGGGATTTGTCTTCTTGGGACTTGATTTCATGGGACTCAACTTTCCTGGACTTGTCTTCCCAGGATTCAGTTTCCAAGGACTTGTCTTCCCGGGCCTTTTCTTCATGGGACTTCTCTTCATGGGACTCGGCTTCATGGATTTCTGCTTCCTGGGAATCACCTTCCCTGGACTTGGCTTCCCAGGATTCGCTTTTTTGTCTAAACTCTCTTTCTCGTGACTCAGCTTGTCGAGACTTAGTTTTTCGGAACTTATCTAACCAAGACTTAGTTTCTTGAGACTCGGCTTCACTCCCCGCACCTTCCCTGGATTCCTCTTCCTTGAACACAAAGTGTTGAGACTCACTTTCTTGGGATTCATCTTCATGCGACTCATCTCCCTGGGAGTTATCTTCATAAAACTTGTTTTCCCGGGGCTTGCCTTCATGGGACTTTGCTTCATGGGATTCAGCTTCCCAGGATTTGGCTTCCCAGGATGTGACAAGTCTGGACTCAGTTTCTCCAGATTCAGCTTCTTGGGACTCGGATTCCCAGGACTCAAAATGCGAAGTATCTATTCCTCGAGTCTTGGTTTCGCTAGACTTTGCTTTGACCTACAGGAAAATAATTACATTTAACACAAGGGACAGTCAGGCATCATATATTCAGGTTTTAAATTAATTGGAAAGTACATTTGAATGATGCTTTCACTTTGGATGCACTTTATAACAGTGCATCCAAACCCTATGATACATTTACTTTATTTGTATCATGGCTTCTAAGCACATTTAAGCATATTGTGTCTGACGAATGCAACTGACATTCCTTCTTATCCAGCACAGGATTGCAGGTAGCAAATGTGGAACTTTCTTTCAAGAATGTGAAATAATTGTTGGATTATGACCTCCACTCCAGCATGGACATAATGCTTCAGTAAACATCTATCCATCATTTGAAACACAAATATCTACAGCACATTTGGACCACCAAGTCCTCACCAACTCACAGAGCATGATCACTTCAGTCTCACCAACCCTTATCCTCAATTTTATCTCCTTCAAGGCTATCTCTTTCATATGTCTAGTTTCTTCTTGAATCCACAGGGGAATCTATTTCCACTATCATATTGGATAGAGGGTTCCGCATTCCGACCACTCTCTAAAAGAAAAAATTCCTCTGAGGTTCGCTTTCTTATAGCTATTCTTATAACTGTGTCCGCTAGTCACTGATTCCTCATATGTCTAGTTTCTTCTTGAATCCACAGGGGAATCTATTTCCACTATCATATTGGACAGAGGGTTCCGCATTCCGACCACTCTCTAAAAGAAAAAATTCCTCTGAGGTTCGCTTTCTTATAGCTATTCTTATAACTGTGTCCGCTAGTCACTGATTCCTCTATCAATGAAAATAACTCTCCTAATTTCCCCAAATGCAACCCCTTCTAATTTTGTGCGCCAACCAATTATGGGATAGCTTTGTACCCTTATGGATCAGGAACTTGTTTGTTCAAACCCTGACCCATGCTGAAGTAAAGGGAAATGAAAGTAAGCATGAGAATGGAAAGAGTTTTGGTGCCTCATATGCAGGAACACAGTGGGCCAAGTCATCTGTTTGTGTAATATTTGGTTGATTCTATTATGCTTTTGAGGAATGGTAAGATTACCTCTCGGTTGCTCTCCTTTGATTCCGAGGAGTGGATCTTGCCTTTAAATGACTTCAAGCCTCGACAATGTACATTGACATCTGTGATCTCATCAGCAAAATATTTAACCCAGCTTCTGCAAACCCCTCGCTCCTGTGAAAATCAATCATAAATAGTGGCATAAGAGCGTGGCACAAACATACTGTTTAAATTTAAATTAAATTACTGTGTGCTGTAGTGTTATTGCCAGGAGATATCAGGACTCATGCCTGACTGGTGTTGCTGAGCCTCTTTATAAGTTAATAATATTAGTAATAATAACAATAATACTTGCATTTGATATTGTGCATTGTCATGTTATTGAGATGTCTCAAAGCACTTCATGGGTTATACTGTAAAGCGTCCTGTAGCTCACTGGTCAGAGCACTCACCTTACAATTGTGAGACCTGTATTCAAATCCAGGCAGGTCAGAGCGAAACCTTGGGCAAGTTTCCTTACTCCACATGCCTAATAATAATCCCTCCAAAAAAACACTATAATAAAATTGGTCATTTCAATCCACGACTGTTTGTGGGACGCTGCTATGCACAATTGGCTGCTGCGATTCGCCCACAAATAAACAGTCAATTCACTTTACAGTATATTCTGTGGGTTAACGACAACAACAAATTGCATTTATATAACACCTTTCACGTCTGAAGTTGAATGAGTGAATTCCTACCCCCAATATCTGGTCTACCAGACTGGGCTGGACTGTCATCAGTGTGGTCCCGCCTGGTCCAGGAACCAGACTAGAAACTGTCACAGAAGGCTGGCTCAATTTTCATATTACTCTCTGATAGTAAGATGTAACTGTTTGTGGGAGACTACTGTGCGCAAATGGCTGCTATATTTCGTGCACAAAACGCAGTCACTGCATGTTAGAGTGAGTCTATGAAGCACTTTGAGACATCTCAATGACTTGATAAGGCACTATACCAAGTGAAAGGATTATGTGGAAAGAGTGTTTTTCTTAGAATAATTATCTTCACATTGGACATTGTGCCTATAACATCTAGAATGTCCCAAAGCACTTCACTGTAAAATATACCGGAAATACTGGAAATGCATTGTATATTTCCAGCTCGCTGGGAGTTCCTGGTACCTACCTACCATCCACCTAGTGAGGACTCAAGTAGACCCTTGTTGGATGTCAAATGACAAACTAGTGACTACCTCCTTGGGATTAATTGGATCTCCTTGGAATTGAACTGGCAAAGGAATGTGGGAATCGAGCTGTGACAAGCTCCTACCCCAGGCAAGTCTGCTGTATTTCAGAGCGCTGCTGATGACAGCACAGACAGCCTGAGTCATTTGCAGGACCTGGAAGGGCAGATGAACCACTGGGGCCAGGGACTCTGCCCACTCAACTACAGTTCACACTGCAAACCAAAGCCCGAATGAGCAGAGTGGTCCTAACTGGACAAGCAGTGGGAAAGCTTGCCAGGCAGTGCCCTCAATGGCAAACTATGTGGTGTTAGCTTATTAGATTCCAGTGGGCAGCCCAACACGCATTCTGTCCCCAAGCCTTGGCTCTTGTCAACCTGCGCCTAATACTTTTGGGAATTGGTAAGCAGATAGAGAGTGTGCATTCCATTCCAATAAATATCTCTGAAACTTCCATGTAGATGGGAAGCAGGAAGCCCTCAGTTTGGTTTGGATACTCTTAACAAGATGGTGGTTTTCTGCATGTGTCAGAAAGCCACCCAGCTGACCAAAAAAACACAATTTCAAGGCAAAATCGAGAGCCTATCAGCACACAGCAATGTCTCACAAACATCTGTGAAGTGAATGATCAATTATATCTGAAGCATTACTGGCCAGGACACAAGAGAAACTTTTGGCTCATTTCAAATAGCATCACAGGATGTTTAACGTTCAACCAAACAGGGAGAATTAATGTCTCTTCCAAAAGATGGTACCTCCGACAAAATGTATGATATGAGCTCAGTACTCACCGCAGCCTGTGTTGTTTGGAATTTGCAAACTGGGGTGTCAAATTGCAGTCCAGAGATTTTGGAGCATGTGGTTTCTTTTACGGAGAAAGCCAGCTCCACGTTGTAGGTCAGTTTTCCTGTAGGGTACATCTACATACAGGAACACAGGTCATCAGTATGAGTCTTGTACATGTATATAAACACATTTATGGTTTCACATATGTTCAGATACAGAACACCCCCTTTTCTATTCTCCTGGTAACTTTATTGTGATCTGCGCACTGGGATTTGAGAATATTTTCTCATAATCAAACAATCCCAATTGTTGTCAGGAATTTCCAATCTCACTGTCAATTTCAAGCCCTAAAGCTAATATTGGAAACTGAATTACATTTTAAGGAGAGTTAAGTGTTTGCCCCTATTGAGCATGCTGTGGTCCAATCTGTCCATTTTGAGCAGGCATTGTCGGGCTCAGACAATGGTCTAGTCTAAACAATGGACATGGCAGCACAGTGGGGCAGCAGCTACTTACAGCCTTGAGTCGTCGCCTGGTGACGCCGCAGAGGTTGGGGTTGTCGGTCATTTCGTTCAGCTTTATAATCGATGTTCTCAGTGCAGCCTTGGGGTTCGGCACACCTGAGGGGAAGAAATGGGACATTGAACAAAACATGTGGGGAATATTCACCATTTCTTTTTGTTGCTGACTGCATAACACCTGAAAGGAAGATTTAGTAAGATCCACAGTCATACTGTTCTGTGTCCTCTACAGTGACATCTTCTCTTGCAATGGTGAAATACAGAACGAGTGCGAGCCGGTTAACACAAAGCGATGGTTGTGGAAGCATCGCTCTCTTTAGTACATACCTGAACATTGCAGGATCTGCACCACCACAATTGCGAGAAGGAAAGATCTCATTCTGTCTTGAATGAACAGCTGGCTGCTTCTATTAGAGAAGGAGGTGCTTCTCTCCCTTGCTCTGTCCGTTCAATGCAGCTCCTCTTCTTTATATACTCTACCTTCACCGCAATGAAGCACTGACTCATATTTGCTCAGTTGGGCAATCCTGGCCACGGAACGCTGCTGGCAAATGGGCTACAACCTACCAAAGTTTCCTCCAAACATGTTCCTCATGCTTATAGTTTGTGGTGAGAGTGAAAATAATGTGAGTTTATTTTTCACGGCATATGCAATGATGGCCTGAGACGAGTCATGGGAAGAGCTTGACCTGCCCATAGGTAGGTCAGGCACATGGAAGAGTTTCTTTACACAGAAGGTAATTAAGAGCTGGAACAAGCTAACAGGAAGGAAGGATGATTGAGGTCACTGGTTGGATTTAAGAAACCACTTGTTGCTATAATGGGAAGATGGTAAAGTGAGTATTCTGGAAGGATGTGATGCAATGAGCCAAATGACATTCTTACTTGAATCTCTTTCTTGCAATTATATTATGACAAGCAGCACATCCATTTTCTCCTGATGTTGAGGTACAGATCAGCCATGATCTATCACATGGTGGTGCAACTTGCGGCCTGACAGTATTCGGGCCAGAAGATAATTTCATCCGTTCAGGGAGCCTTTCCTAACTTCACTGCCCACCAAGCAAATGCTTGTGACTCGCTAACATTAGAGCCAAATAAGCGATAGTCACCTGGCGCTCAGGCACTGCCCAGCTGCATTGGACTGGCTAATCAGGATAAAATATTGCTATGTTCGTGGACGTTTCTCAAAGCTGGCATCCAACCAGCGGCAAAAAGGCTTGACTACCCTGATTTAATAGCCTGGTGGAACAGGCTCAAGTAGCTCTCGGCCTCCTCCTATTTCTATGTTACTATGCTCCCGTTATGCATGTGCACACGCAAAGACATACACAAGTTTTGGAAAAGTGGAAAATATTTGCCATGTTTCATCCACAAAATATACAGTCAATTCACTTTACAGTATATTCTGTGAAGCGCTTTGAGATGTCTTGAAGACATGAAATGCACAATGTGAAATGCAAGGATTATTATTACCCTATCAAACCCCTTTATTATTTTAAAAACCTCCATTAGATCGCTACTCAACCTTCTAAACTCAAGGGAATGGAACCTGGCACCTTATGCAACCTGCCCTCATGATTTAACCTTTCAGTCCTGTAGCTCAGTGATTAGGGCACTCAACTTACAAGCATGAGACCTGTGTCCGAATCCAGGCAGTGTGAAACCTTGGGCAAGTTTCCTTACTCCACATGCCTAATAATATTCTGTCAAAAAAAATCCTATAGTAAATTGATCATTTCAATCCACAACTATTTGTGGGACATACTGTGCGTAATTTGCTGCTGCATTTCATCCACAAATATATAGTCAATTCACTTAACAGTATATTCTGTGAAGCACTTTGAGACGTCTAGAAGACGTGAAAAGTGCTATATCAAATGCAAGGATTATTATTATTATATTTAGGTCCTGGTATCATGCAGGTGAATCTGCACTGCACCCCTTCCAGAGCCAAAATATCTTTGCTGAGTGGGTGGGCACAAAACTGAACACAGTACTCCAGATGGGGTTGGACAAAGACTGCATAAATGAAGCCTTATTTCCTCACCTTTATATACCATCCACCTTGAGATGAAGGCCAAAATTTCATTAGCCTTTTTTCTAACTTTTTGTAATAATCATCCTTGCATTTGATATTATGCCTTATTATGTAATTGAGATGTTTCAAAGTACTCACAGAGTGTATTGTAAAGTGGATTGACTCTGTTTTTTGTGGGTGAAATGCAACAGCTGGTCACACACAACAGTGCCCCACAAACAGTCTTGGAATGAGCAACCCATTTTTTAGAAAAGGATTATTGCCTCAGGAAAGTGAACCACCAATTGACTAACAATTGGGTTCTTACTTACTGCTAGGTAAACAGAGGTGTGGAGTAGCAAAACCTGCCTTGCAATCACACTCTCTTAGAAGTGGAGGCTGAGGGGGGTAAACAGACTAAGGCCCTGTGGGAATGGTGGCGAGTTCCCCATTACATCACTCTTACATATAAATCCCTCCATACCCTTGTAGCGCCCTATCTCTCTGACTTGTCGTAGCCCACTCCACCGCTAACATCCTCCGTTCAGCTTACACAGTCCTGCTACACATCCCTCGCTAACTTTTGTCACCATTAGCAGCTGTGCCTTCAATCACTGTGCTCCTAACCTCTGGAACCCCTTGCCTTAATCCCTATGTCTTGCCTCTCTTTATCTATCTTTAAATCCCATTTTAATACCCACTTATTTGACTAAGATGTGGCTACCAAGAAGGAAGCCTTCTGAGCTGATATGTTTATCCTTACTTTGCTTCACTGGATCCCCTCAATCCTTGTCCTGACCTTTAAAGCCCTTCATGGTCTTGTTGCTCCCTAATTCCGCGATCTTTTACAGCTTCAGCAACCTGTCTGCTCCCTCCACTCAGCAAGTACCGCTCCACATCCTCCACCCTGCCTACTCCACACACCCCCATCCTGCCTGCTCCACGTCCCCCGCCCTGCCTGCTTCACGCCCCTGCCCTGTCTGCTTCAGGCCCCTGCCCTGCACGCTCCATTATTGGCGGTCGTCTTCAGCCTTGCTACTCCCACCCTGTGAAACGCCATTACTGAGCTCCTCCACCTCAGCCCCTCTTCCCTCCTCTACCCTCTTTGCTTACCACCTCTCTCTGATACTAACCTGCAGCTTAGGTGCGAACTCTTTACTGTCCAGCACCATGGGCATCCTTCAATGTGAAAGATGTTTTATAAATACAACTCTGACAAAAGGTCGTGGACCCGAAACGTTGACTCACTCTTCCTTTCTCCATAGATGCTGCCTGACCTGCGACTTCTGTTTTTGTTATAAATACAATTTGTTGTTGTTGTACAGTTCGCAGGGCTGTACACAGGATTATTTTTGGGGGGGTGCGAATTGCTAGTGATGGGACCAACAATGGCCGGCGGCTTGGGGGCTGCCCCTGAAGCCCCCTCGAGGCTCCGACGTTTTACACAGTTTGAGGTCTTATTTAATCGGTTCAGAAGATCCAATATGAACGGTAAATGTTTCATGCCCTTGGTGTCTAAGAGCAGGCTGCATGGAGAGAAGGGATCAGTGCAGAAGTGTGGTTGTCAATGCCCGAGTTCGCTCGATCAGATGATGGTGAAACTATTTTTACGCCAAATTCGTGCGACATTGATGTTTTTTCACTCTGGGTACAAAACTGAATGTGAAATAAAGTCGCACTGTTTATCTTTGCGGTCATATTTTTTTTGCATGCCAGTGGACGTCTCTAAAAGCAATTTTTAATTAGAGGAATACATCTTTAATAATATAAATCAAATGTGATAATCAAGACAAAACAAGAAACATGATATTTCAGAAACACGCCTATCAAAACTTAAGTCATTTTTACTGACATTTATCAGATTAAAATACGATTTCAGCTTCCACAAAGTGGTGCTACCTTTTTATGTAGTGACTGTATATGGGATGATTTCCGATTGACACACCACGTGGAATAGGCGCTAAAGCATTAGGTCTACGTCCATGAGTATTTCTTTTAAAGATAGGCATTCCCGTCCAGACACATATAACTTTTTTGTTGGGTTCTCAAAAGCTTTAATTTCTCAGAATCTTGTAAATATGTTGTCATTGTTTGCTAGCGTTACGGTCTCACCTCTCAAAACTTGAGCAATTTTTACTTACGGTGATCAGATGAAAAGATGAATTTAACTCCAGTAGTGGTGCTACCCTTGTGGCTGTTTACGGGATGATTTCCAAACGAGGATTTGAGTCTTGGCGCCTATGTTTATCCAATCACGAGTCACAGACTCGCCGCGTCATGGACTGGTCTATCGACGCGGTATGTTTTGGGGTAGACGCCGATTCTGGTGTGCGACTCGATAATTTTATATTAATACTAAATCATTCAAAGATGTGTGTTTATAATTTAAATATAGTTTTGAAGAACTGATTGTTGCACAAATGTTCAATAAATTTACTTGGTATTTAAATTTGATAAAAAAATGCAATTCTCTACCCCGGAAAATGTGGACCTTTTATAATTTGGGGGGGTGCGTACGCACCCGTCGCACCCCCCCTGCGTACGGCCTTGGTTCGTGCCTTTGACTGTAAAGGAAGCTCCTCAGTTTCTTTTGGGGAAACTCTTCAGATGAAAAATGTGAATCAGAACCTCCTGTGTAATCGCCACCATTCCCACAGGGCCTTAGTCTGTTTACCCCCACAAGAAACATAATGGTTCACAAAATGGTTCACAAAATCATAAGATTGATCTAGATGAAGAAAGTCCTTTGGTCCATCTAATCTTATCCCTCCAGAACATCTACCCTATCATCCTCTTACCAAGGCACCAAGCTGCTTTTAAAAGAGACCGAGCATCCTGGCCTGAACCACACATTCTGGCCACCCTGTTCCAGCCATTAATAACCCTCTGGGAGATGAAAAGGTTTCAAACCCAAGCTGCAGGTTGGATTAAGAGGGGTATGGGGGTAAGGGGAGTTGACAGGATGCACAGTCAAAGAGGAAGGTCTTGAGACAGGTCTTGAAGGAGGTGAGAGTGGAGGCGAGGCAGTAGGCTCTTGGATGGAGTTTCAGAGGGTGGGGGCAGAAGGACTGAAGGCCTGACCACTGATAGTGGACTAGGCAGGTTGGGGCACATTGAGCAAACCAGTGCCCTCCAAGCAGAGGGAGTCCACACATTGGTAGGGTTTTAGCAGGTCACAGAGGTAGGGAGGAGTTCTGACTAAGCTGCAACTTATAGAGGGAAGAGTTGGAAGTTTGGCAAGCAGGGAGTCAAGTGATGAAAGCATGGCTGTAGGTCTTGGTGGTCAGAGGGGACATGTAGTGGCGGAGAAAAACTTCCTAGTTTCTGTCCTGAAACTGCCCTTTGCAACTTTAAAGCTGATCTCTAATTTGAAGATGAGGAAAGATGTTTCTGCAGCACTTTAGGTGTGATGTGGGGCACACAGTGACACCACGAGTGGGAATAAAGTATATCCTGTGAAGCACTTTGAGATGTCTCACATAGCAGGCTGGGCAGCATTGAGTTTGGCAACACTGAAAGCGGAATCACTGAGGCAAGTCGTGAGGTAGGATTGAAATGGTAGAGGGTGGGGGCGAGTCAGAGGGATGGAGTTGCAGACGGTGTTCAGCTTTCATCACCACCCAAACAATGACATTTCTTTATTTTGTATATATTTAAATGATTCACATGTGTGTCAGATATCAAGAGAAACTGAATAAGTGTTTTTGTATTCCGCAACACCTTGGTTGGCCACAGAGTGGCAACATTGCTGCATTACACCAAAATTTACTCTACATCACAAGCTATGTGACACCAGGAGAGCGCCTTGGGACGTCCTCCCGATGTGAAATGCTCTCTATGAATGTCATTTTGTTATTGTTGCCACACCATAAATGATTTACATTCATGACATACATCTCACCAATAGGTGCTGTAATTTTATTGCTGTTGTTTTTGTTGTGCTGTACTTTGCACCCAAAGATACACCAAGTATCAGGTTTAGCCTATCCTGAAAACTGCCTTGGTCTGAGTGACATTGAGCTGCTAATTTATCTGGTTATTCTTTCATGCTTTCTTATCAATTAGATGTCACACTGTGTGTGTGTGTGTGTGTTTGTACAGGGCAAGTGGCAAGAGGTTGAGTTATCTTAAGATTGTTTTAGACAGATGGGAGTGGATGGGAGCTCTCTCAATGCCTTTGTATTCTGACTGTCTCCAAGTGTGCTGGAATCTGCAAGAGGATGTCATTTTGGTCAGCCAGTTGTCTGACACATGAGGAAACCGATCACCATGCTCAAACATATCCAAACCAAATGGAGAGTTTCACATATGTGTGCCACCTAGATGCAGAAATGTCCTTCTGTCTGGAATGGAAGGTGCAATTTCTGCTTGAAAGAACCTAATTCTAGAGAGTACTAGAGACACAGATTAGGCCATGCTGTAGTCCAGCTAGCTAAAAATGCAGAGCTTGCCAATAAGAGCACAGTTTGGTTTGCAGCTTGCATCGGTAGGACAACTGACATGTTTCATTGAAGTTTAATAGGAAATGAGTGGGAAGAATCCCTGCTCCCAATGATCTTTCTGCCTCTGCCGATGAACCAGGCTGGGAGATCTGTCATCAAACGTTCAATGTCAGAGCTGCATGTGTCAGAGGTACTATTTTTACTAAGACCCCAACCGAGCCTGTCTGTCCATTCAAATGGATGTTAAGGATCCCATTACACTATACAAAAGGTTCTCACTCATAGTGTCACTTCTGGCTTTGCGTGGGACTTCACCGGCACATATTCCTTCAATGCTTGCCGGCAGGATTGACAAAGATTGTTTGTGATTTTCTTGGAGACAATTGACATGAGAGGGGATTACAAAAGTTTTGTTCTTTCCAGGAACAGCTTCTACTAAAATCATCATAAGGAAAGGCAACTTTCCTTACGCAACTTTCCTTACTCCAAATGCCTGTATTTACGGAGCAGTGAGTAGGAACACAGCTGTTATTTGATTGGCAAATCACTTTCCGAGGGAAATAATAAAAATAATAAGAATATTTGCATTTGATATAGAGCCTTATCGTGTCTTCACCCACATAATACACAGTCACTCCACTTTACAGTATATCCTGTGAAGTGCTTTGAGATGTCTCTACAACATGAGAAGGCACTGGATCATATGAAAGGATTATTATTATTACGATGGCCACACGGTGTATTGTAAACTGGACAGCTGTATTGGAAACTACACCTATAGTTAAAAATTGGGGAGATCAGAGACCCATTGGATGATCTGATCATATTAATAATGGAATTAAATAAGAGTGGATGACATCAATGCCACCTGGCCCAGGGCCAGTGGTATGAAATAGCCACAGTTCAACGCTGGTCAAAGTTTCCTTCACCTCAAGGAGCTCAGTCCCAAACAAACAAATTGCCTCATTAATCATGAGGTTGTGTTTCTTATTTATTCATCAAGCTTCACGAACATGGTTAAATGGAAAACAAACCGCGGACCACGTATCTTACCGGGAATTAGAATCAACAACTTTTTTTGACCAATTCTGAAAAGAACATGTGAAATACCTGGGTAATGCAAGGTAGAAGAGATCTTGAGAACTGGGATGAGCTGATGAGTGCTGTTGAATATTGTGAAAGTGTTGGCACAAGACAGTGACTAGATGGTCTGAAAGAGAATTTAAGAGGAATTACTTCACATAGAGGGTAGTGAGATTGTGGGATTCATCTAAAGTGGTGGGTGAATCAGATATTGTAGCGGAAGAGGAAGCAAGACTTTTACACAAGAGACAGGAGAATAGAAGGCGCAGGGAGGAAGGAATGGGTGAAGTAAAACACTGGAATGGATTGGTTAGGTCAAGTGGCCTGTTTCGGTGCTGTATAGTCTTTGTCAACATTTGTAAGGCTGACTCCAATGATACCTGGTTTGTAGTTGTGTTCGATGTGTATCCTGATACTAGTTGTCAGGAGAATAACAACAACAACAACAAAATTACACTTGTACAGTGTCTTTCACATCAGGAGGATGTTCCAATAATAATAATAATCCTTGCATTTGAAATGGCGCTTTTCACATATTCGCAATATCGCCAGACTCCGCCATTGCTTCACCCCTCAGGCTGCCAAAATCCTTGTCCATGCATTCATCACATCAAGGCTCGACTATGGAAACTCCCTCTTTGTCGGCCTTCCTGGTTCTTCCCTTCACAAGCTATAGATCATCTAGAACTCTGGAGCTCGTGTCCTCACCCGCACCAAGCTCCGACCACATCACTCCCACCCTTGCCCGGCTCCATTGGCTCTCCATCCCCCAGAGGATCAAATTCAAGATCCTCATCCTCACCTTCAAGTCCATTCATGGCCTTTCCCCCCCTCCCTCCACCCTCCCCCCACTCTCCCCCCACCATCTCTGCGACCTGCTGTCTCCCTAGGAACCTCCCCGCCCCTCCGTTCAGCGGGCTCCAGCCTGCTCCATGTCCCCCATGCAACCCGCCCTACCATTGGTGACAGGCTTTCAGCCTCTCTGCCCCACACTCTGGAACTCCATCCCACAGTCCCTTCACCTCACTTCCTCCCTCACCTCCTTCAAGGCCGGGCTCAAGACCCTCCTCTTCGACTGTGCCTTCTGCTACCCTCCCAATTCTGCTGCCTTCCCAACTCCCAAAGTTGTGAAGGCTCTTACGAATGGTGGACGTATAACTTGAGCAGTTAATGACAGTGGACTTTTAACCATGAGGTGGCTCTGCCTCTTTCATGTGCAGAATTCTCAAGCCCCAGAGTCTTTGCCAGGTTCTGCTGTTTGAACAGTGGTGGAATTCGTAAAATAATTTTGGGCAGAGGGAGGAAGCAGCTCTGAGGAAAGCCAAGTGGACCAAACTGATCTTATCAAAGGCGTGCCAGTGAGAAATGTTTGCCTGTTTACACTGGCGTTTAAATTGTGCCTGTAAATCTTGTGTCACATATTGCTGTTACATTACCTACACATTTCCTATGCAAATGACAAGTAGCCAGGAATTGGTGGGCCTTGGCTCTGTAGATCTGCAAGGACAGGGTCCACAAAAGGCACAGAGGAGGGGTAGGATTACCAAGTTCAGACAGTACATTAACCCCCCCCCCCACAATTCTAATATTCTCATTGATGGAAACAGGTCTTCCCTTGCTCAGTGTACAACAATTATTTCCTTTATTATATAATAGTTCAATAGTCGATGATTATGCAAAGAGCAACAACCCACCATCGCAAGACATAATAATGGTAGCAACCAGGTTTCAAAGAATTAAGTGGTGATCAGTTAACTATCTCTGGGAGAACAGCAGGCTAGCAGGCATTGGTCGGATCTGCATGTCATTGTTCTTGACTGATTTATCTATTTTAAGACTGATTGCTTACCATGTAGACCAATCAAATAGCTCATAAACTCTTTGTATTCAATACTTAAGACAAGGAGGGAGGTGGGGAATGGTGCTCCAGAGAGTGGTGGGCAAAATAGCAATGATGGGCAGATGGGGTTAGATAACATGAAGCAAACCAGCGTTTTCTGTCTTTCATGTCAGGAGGATGTTCCAATAATAATAATAATCCTTGCATTTGAAATGGCGCTTTGCACGTATTCGCAATATCGCCAGACTCTGCCACTGCTTCACCTATCAGGCCACCGAACTCCTTGTCCATGCATTCATCACATCAAGGCTCGACTATGGAAACTCCCTCCCAGTCGGCCTTCCTTGTTCTTCCCTTCACAAGCTACAGATCATCTAGAACTCTTGAGCTCGAGTTCTCACCTGCACCAAGCTTGAGTCCTCACCTGCACCATCACTCCCTTGCCCGGCTCCATTGGCTCCCCATCTCCCAGAGGATCAAATTCAAGAACCTCATCCTCACCTTCAAGGCCATTCACATCCTTGCTCCCCTCCCCACACCCTCCCCCCACCCTCTCCCCACCATCTCTCCGACTTGCTGTCTCCCTATGAACATCCCCGACCCTCCGTTCAGCGGGCTCCAGCCTGCTCTATGTCCCCCACCCGACCCACCCTACCATTGGTGACAGGCTTTCAGCCTCTCTGCCCCACGCTCTGGAACTCCATCACACAGTCCCTTCACATCGCTTCCTCCCCCATCTCCTTCAAGGCCGGGCTCAAGACCCTCCTTTTCAACTGTGCCTTCTGCTGCCCTCCCAATTCTGCTGCCCTCCCAACTCCCAAAGTTGCGAAGGCTCTTACGAATAGTGGACATATCCCTTGAGCGGTTAACGACTGTGGACTTTCAACCATGAGGTGGCTCTGCCTCTTTCATGAGCCGTTTAGTGCAGGATTCTCAAGCCCCGGAGTCTTTGCCAGGTTCTGCTGTTTGAACAGTGGTGGAATTCATTAAATAATTTTGTGCAGAGGGAGGAAGCAGCTCTGAGGAAAGCCAAGTGGACCGAACTGATCTTACCAAAGGCGTGCCAGTGAGAAATGTTTGCCTGTTTACACTGGCGTTTAAATTGTGCCTGTAAATCTTGTGTCACGTATTGCTGTTACATTACCTACACATTTCCTATACAAATGATAAGTAGCCAGGAATTGGTGGGCCTTGGCTCTGTAGATCTGCAAGGACAGGGTCCACAAAAGGCACAGAGGAGGGGTAGGATTACCAAGTTCAGACAGTACATTAACCCCACCACCAATTCTAATATTCTCATTGATGGAAACAGGTCTTCCCTTGCTCAGTGTACAACAATTATTTCCTTTATTATATAATAGTTCAATAGTCGATGATTATGCAAAGAGCAACAACCCACCATCGCAAGACATGATAATGGTAGCAACCAGGTTTCAAAGAATTAAGTAGTGATCAGTTAAGTATCTCTGGGAGAACAGCAGGCTAGCAGGCATTGGTCGGATCTGCATGTCATTGTTCTTGACTGATTTATCTATTTTAAACCTGATTGCTTACCATGTGAAGCCTAGACCAATCAAATAGCTCATAAACTCTTTGTATTTAATACTTAAGACAAGGAGGGAGTGGGGGGGAAATGGTGCTCCAGAGAATGGTGGGCAAAATAGCGATGGTGGGCAGATGGGGTTAGAGAACGTGAAGCAAACCGGCGTTTTCTGGCCAAATGGAATTACTGGGTCAGAATGCAATGGAACCTAATAAATTATATTTCATTTATATTGTTTCACAAATTGTTTCCATTCCACCATCATCAAGTCTTAGCTTTTCCAGTAATGTTCCAGTTGGGGCTTATGCATTTTTCTTCATGTGTCAGGTAGCCCTGAGACTTAAATCATTTCCTTTGTGGGGTGAACAGTGCTCAGTGCAATGATGGTACTCCCTGTCATTTCCCCTCAACCTTTTGTAGCTTCTAAACATTTAGCTCATAGCTAACCACAATCAAACAGAGCACCACTAACCTGAGAAGTGCAAGAGTGTTTGACAGACACAAAGAACTAAGACAATGAGATTTTATGAATTTCAGAATTTCTTATATTCAGAATCTTATTATGATCTACAGTACACAAGAAAACAATGCACATCAAAAGGGCAGAATATTTACAGAACAAAATTTGCTTTTTACTGTACAACATCGAAACTGAGTGCAAGAGTCATCGCTTTATAGATTAACAAGCAAAACGTATTCAGCACATCTTTAATCTGACTGCTGGGCAGTTGTGTTCACACCTTTCAGAAGCTTCATTCACCGGTAACACTTCGCTTGTGAGCACTCCTGTAACCAATGAACAAATAGAAGTAATTTATCCAAATCTCAGCCATATTCAGGTTTCAGCAATTTACTGCTGTTGAGCATTTGGTGGAGGACACGGTCATCTGAGAAGATACCACCGATTTATACTTACATTGGAAATCTCAAGTGATGTTTCATTAGATTCTGCTTCTGTGGACTCAGCTTCTCTGGACTCAATTTCTCTGGACTCAATGTCCCTGGATTCATTGGATTTGGTTTCCCCAGACTTGGTTTCTCTGGACTCAACCTTTTTGGATTTGGCTTCTCTGAATTGAATTTTTCTGATCATGGCTTTTCTGATCTTGGTTTTCAGCTGAATTAAAATATTAACATTTATTTATATAAAAATAAAAGACACAATGTGAAGCACAGTTTAATCATCTTCACCTGTAAATAACGCAGTTAAATAATAAAGTGGAAAATAACAATCAGAGCTGGAGCTGAACCCTAACCCTAAAGTGCTCAGGTTTTCATTAAGTGTCTTAGTATTGACATGTTCTGGACCACTGATATTGGCAGCACAGGGCATGTGCACCAATCACATATCAAAATGTATCTTGTTCTTTCCAGATAGATTTTTCAGCTTCTCTCACTTATGTTCCTCAGACCTACCAAATGGAGAGGAAGCAGAGCAATGATTCGATACAGAACCAGCTATGTGGAGCCAAAGGCTGAACTCAGAGTAAAGAGAGTACACAGCAACTGATCCCTTGTGTTGTCATTAAGTACTAACTTTATTTTATCCTGAATTTTAAGAATATGAATAACTACTGTTTGGATTGTCATTCATCTGGGAGTGGCTTGATGCTGCCATCTTCTACCTCAAACCAGTTGGGAACTCTACTGTTAATTGAGACATTCTACTAATGTGAAAGACATTATATAAATAAATTTTGTTGTTCCTGTTATTATTTTTGAGCTCAGATATTGAGTTTGTAACATGATGGGGGGAAATGGGAGGAACATGAGCAGCACCTGGTGACAATTCAGATATTTGGAAGGTTTTCACTGTGGGAGAGGTTTCCTCTTAGGTGTTCAAATCACTTTTATCCTCAATGTAGGGAACCCTTCTTGTGTCTGGGACCAGAACAATTCCATATTGGGATAAAGGATATGGGATTCTCAGGGGATTGATTCCTCAATGTCCAGCTCCCACTGCCTCCAGCTGGGTAGGTAACAAATACAAGCACTTCAGTGAACACCCTGGCTTTGACACGAAAAACAAAGTCACCAACTGACGTTTCATCAAATCCTCTCAAATTAACTTGAATTGTATGTCTAAAATATGTTGTTTTTCTCCTCGCTAATCCCAATGTGCTCATCAGGGCAATTGAGATCAATGACCACAACAAATATACTTATACATTATTCCTTGCGTTTGCATTTGACATAGTGTCTTATCACATCTTCAAGGCGTCTCAAAGCAGTTCACGTGATATACTGTAAAGTGAATTAACTGTACATTTTGTGGGCAGAATGCAGCAGCCACAGCAGTATCCCAGAAACAGTTGTGGATTGAGTGATCAAATATATCTGTATTTTTTCAAAGGGATTATTACCCACAGAAAGTGATCCACTAGTCAACAAACAACCAGCTTCCTACTAATTACTAGGTAAGAAGAAGAATGTGGAGTAAGGAAACTTGCCCAACTTGTCACCCTACTGGGAATCAAACACAGGTCTTCTGGCTTGCGAGGCGAGTGCTCTAATTACTACAAAATTGGCACGGCCCTAACCACACACACATAATGTAGCATCTTTCATGCAACAGGGATCATGATCAGATCTCTGGACACTGGTGTATAATATGCTGTCATGGAACAAAGCTGAAAGCCAGCGCACAAAAAATGCTACAGTGATTTGGTAGAATGGTGAGATTACCTCTCGGTTGCTCTTCATGGATTCCGATGAGTGGATCTTGCCTTTAAATGACTTCAGGCCCCGACAATGCACATGGATATCTGTGATCTCATCAGCAAAATACTTAACCCGGCTTCTGCAAACTCCTTTCTCCTGTGAGAAAACACAAATCATGGAATAAGAGCATAAACTTGCTGCTTCCTTTAATATTGTGCTCAAGTTAGTTATTGGTTTTCCTAGAAATGCATAAGGAAATGCACATTTCACTGTAAAAATGTTGTAAACCACCGTAAAACTCTGAGAATTGCTTCTACGATGTGATAAGGTACTATATCAGATGCGAATATTATTATTATTATGTTTATCACTAAAATATTGTTTCCTGGCGCTATCAGCATCAATACATCATCTCCCATCAAAAAGGGCATTCAGACACAGCCTTGTGATGGGATAGCCTCACTGAAACCAATAAAGTATTCAGAACGCCACCAACAACAACAACAACAAGAAAATTACATTTGTATAGAGCCCTGGAAGCCCAGATTTTTGTTCCTTGTTAATCTGGAAAGTACTGTACTATATTGATGTTATCTCATTATTCATTATTATGGCCTTTTGGTCAATTGTGGCTATGCCGGCTATCTGAAGAGCATTCCTTTGTGTCCCATTTACTTGCCCTTCCCCACACCAATGTCGCTGACTCTTTTTAAGTGGAACCCTGTAGCTCAGTGGTTAGAGCACTCGCCTTGCAAGGGAGAGACGTAGGTTCGATTCCAGGCAATGCAGAACCGTGGGCAAGTTTCCCTACTCCAGACACCTAATAATAATCCCTCCAATAAAACAATAAGAATTTGGTCACTCAATTCACGACTGTTTGTGGGAGACTGCTGTGCGCAGTTGGCTGCACTGAGACCCATGCTTGTGCAGAATGAAATTGAGAAAGAGAATTATGGCACGCTCAGAAGACTAAACTTCCTAACCAAGCATAAGTTACAGATCCAACATTCAGAGTTTGAAAATAATAATCCTTGCATTTCATATAACATCTTATCACACATGTCTTAATGTGCTTCAGGATACAGTATATATAATAACATGGTTTCTCTGTGTATTTTGCAGCAGCCAGTTTGCACACAGCAATGTCGCACAAACAGCCATGAAGTAACTGACTGATTTTGTTTTGGGGTTTGTTGGCCTGGACACCTAGGAGAAATGGCCTTCTCTTTTGCAATAGTGTCATTGGATCTTTAATAGTAATAATAATACTTGCATTTGATATAGCGTATTTCACATCTTATCGACGTCTCAAAACGCTTCACAGAATATACTGTAAAGTGAATTGACTGTATATTTGTGGGCGAAATATCCACCTGAACAGATCCTGGTTTAATATCACATTGGAAAAATCAACTGCCTGGTTTGCTCCACCTCCTGTTGGTGAAGAGGACAACCTGGTCCTGTTGGCACCTGGCTTGGGAGTCCTATGTTGCTGTATGGATCAGATACTATAATATTTCCTGCATTTGATATAATGCCTTATTATGTCATTGAAACATCTCAAAATGCTTCACAGAATATATAGTTATGTAGATTGACTGAGTATTTTGTGGTCATAACATGACATCCTATTGCACACAGCAGTGTCCCATAAACAGACCAGAAATGAGTGAACACAATTTTTTGGGAGGTTTATTATCGGAAATTTGCCTAAGGTTTTGGCCCACTTGCGAATCAAACCTGGCTTGCAAGGTGAGCATGCCATCGAATTGTCTCTCATTTATGAGGTAAGCAAGCATAACACCATGCTAGAGGACACTGACAACTGAAACCAGAAACAACCCAATGTTGCATGGATAACTTGGAACCCTGTGTGAATCATGCACAGGCCAAGACAAGCCCAGAAACTGGTTGGTGACATCGGGTCTGTACTCACCGCGGTCCGTGCAGGTCGGAAGCGGCAGAGAGGAGAATCAACTTCCAGCCCCGAGTTTTTGGAGCACGTTGTTTCTTTCACAGAAAACATCAGATCCACGTTGTAGGTCAGTTTTCCTGTGGGGTACATCTACATACAGGAACACACGTCATCAGTATGTACATGTATATTCATACATTCCTGGCTTCAAGTTGATTTAAATACAGACCCCCTATACACCATGTTTATTCTCCTGTTAACTATGTTGGGATTTGCGCATTGGGATTTAAGAATATTTTCACTGAACCAAATAATCACAATTGTTGTCAGGAATTTCTAATCTCCCTGGCTCTCATTTTCAAGCCTTAAAGCTAATATTAGAGACTGAATTACATTTTAATTCAACTCTTGGTTGGTGGTTGCCCCTATTGAGCCTGGTGTGGTCTAATCTGCCCATATTGAACAGGCATTGCTTGGCTCAGACAGTCACATTGCTCCAGACAATGGACATGGCAGCACAGTGGGGCAGCAGCTACTTACAGCCCTAAGTCGTTTCCTGGTGATGCTGCAGAGGTTGGGGGTGTTGGTCATTTCGTTCAGCTTCATGAGTGACATTTTCAGTGCAGTCTCGGGGCTCGGCACACCTGTGGGGAACAAATGGGACATTGAACAAAACACGTAGAGAATATTCACCATTTCTCTTTGTCACTGACTGGATAACACCTGAAAGGAAGTATTAATAAAATCCACAGCCACGTTGCTCTGGATTTTCTACGGTGACCTCTTCTCTTGTACCGATATGGAATGATTCCAAGCTCATTATCCCGCTATATCACACACCATCTCTCCCTCACTGTATCACACTGTCTCCCTCTCTGTGTCACACACTGCATCTCATTCATTGTATCACAAAGTGTCTCCTTCACTGACAATCTGACAGCCTTGACAAACAACAACAATAACAAAATTCCAAGGCCCTGGGCAGTTAACGGTTTCCACCTGGGGCTTGGAACGAAGAGGGGAGGAGGATGGGCGAATACACCATCAAAGAGAATATATTTGAGAAGGGCCTTGATGGAAGCAATTGAGGTGAAGGGGTTCTGAACTCCAGAACGTGTCAGCAGAAAAACTGAACAACAACAAAATTAAATTTGTATAGCACCTTTCACATCACGAGGATGTCCCATGGAACTGAACAGTCAGTGTTTCAAATCGGAACTGGGGTCGGGATCGGGGAGGGATGAGGGAAAGGAATGGATTTGGGGGTGACCGATGGGACCGTTGAAGAGGAGGGTCTTGAGGCAGGACTTGAAGGAAGCCAGGGTGGCTGAAAACTTGCCTGCCAAAGGTGGGGAGCGTGGATCGGAGGACATAGAGCAGGCCGGAGCCCGCTGAATGGAGGGAGCGGGCAATTTGGTGGTGGGTTAGGAGGTTGGAAATGTAATGGAGGGGTGAGACAGTGGAGTGCTTTGAAGATGAGGACCAGGATCTTGAATTGAATCCTCTGGGTGAAGGGGAGCCACTCATTGAATACCCAATTGTTGATGGTTTTGGAAGTAAAGTGCCGAGTGGAGGGAGCAGACAGCTTGGTGTTATGTTAATATGTCAGAGTTAGGGAGGATATAAAAAGTGAAGTGGCTTTGGAAGCATCACTGTCTCTAGTACGTACCTGAACATTGCAAGATCTGCATGGCCGCAATAGCAAGGAGGAAAGATCTCATTCTGTCTCGAGTGATCAGCTGGCTGCTTCTAATAGGAAAAGCGATGCTTCTCTCCCTTCCACTGTCTGTTCTGTGCAGCGCTCCCTTTTTATATACAGCTTTTCAACCACAGTCAAACATTGACTCATATTTGCTGAGTTGGATAATTCTGACCACAGAAGGCTGTTGGCACGAGGGCTGTAGCCTGCTCAGTGCTCCCTTCATTGCCCCTTTGCTTCAACAGGTGTAAACATCGTAAATAGCATCTTGTGATTTACTTATGTTTGGCATCAAAGCTGCTTTTCACAGGAGAGAACGCACTAAAAAGCATGAAATACAAATAAAATTTGCAGGAAAGAAGTAAGTTATTCTCCCCATCATCGTTGTTGTCGTGCTAACTGCTCCATTGGAGCTATCAAATATCTTGTAATTCCTCATCCATGTAATATTATTTTCATCAAGTGTTCATCCAGTTCCCTTTTAAATGCTCCAACATATTTGTGTTTAGAATTTGAATTCCTTGCAATATTTAAGAATGTTAATAATGCAAAATGTTAAGAATGCAAAATAATCATCTAACTCTTCTGTATAGGGCAATGGTCCCAATAGCACTAGTCAACAACAACTTCGATTTATATCATTGGTTGACCAACAATTTTTTTTGAGGGATTGTTGGCCAGGAAACCAGAGGAATTGGTTTATATAGTGACATAGGATCCTTTTAAAATGAATCTGAACATTAGCAGTCTATTGCACCATAAGGGGGATTACAGATGAACTAAAAACACCACTGCACACTTCTCTCCAGTCAGGAAAACAACCATTCACCATAATTCTCTGTGATCTGTCACCCAGCCAGGTATGTATCCACGATGCCAATGTCCCTTTAATTCTATTTTGTTGTACTGGTTCGGTGCTTCCTAAAATATTGTTCTGGATTTATATTTTCAATCACATTGAACAATGTATACACCTCTATAGAGTCACTTCTGAGATGTTTTCTCTCATGACAGATTTCACAAACAGTCTCTTGCCCACTATCTGCAGTGGGCAGGAGTTTGCTCCTATTCTTGTAAGACTTTTCTCTGATGGAGCTAACTTGGGCTCAGACCAGTTCAAGGTCAGGGTAGCTCACTCCAGGGAAATGCTGAACACACAATATCAGCCTTCAAAATGACCCTAACAATGTGCCATTCATCTCCCATTTGAGGGCACTGAATACAGTGCCTGTTTTGAACTGAGATTCATTTCCTGCCAATAGGTTTGAGTGGGAAAGTTGTGGGAGTGGAGCGTGAAGGATGTGAAATGTAAAACCAAAACTCATCAACTAAGTGGAGTTTGCAGTAATTTAGACAAGAGGGATTTGTTCACCTACAATATTCAGGTAATATTCAGGCACTAAATAAATGCAATTTGCTATTGTTTTTGGTGTAGATAAGCAAATGAGAGAGAGGGGCACTGACTCATGGAGCAAAGATAGCAGTGTAACTGAAGCAATCTCCTTGCTCCGTGAGTCTGTGCAGACTCAGTAACACCATGAGTGAGGTCTATTCTATTATCAAAGTCTCATGGGAATTTAAATATTCAATGGCAGACAGACAGAACCTTGGTTTGATATTTAACTGGAAACCCAATGCCTCTGACATTGTAGCACACCTCTGCTTTTCAATGGAGTAGCACCCTATATTAGGAGCTCACATTGTGAGAAGGGGCTTGGCTTGAATCCACAAGCCTCTGATTCGGAGGTGAGCGTAGCAAATTTAATCTCATCTCACAACCTCACAATAATAATGATAATTGAAGTTCCCTGGGATGCTACCCTGCGTGAAGGGCACTATATACATGCAAGTTGTTATTGGTGATAATTCAAATGATAATAATTGCTGCATTCCATGTACAATACCAAAATAACATTGTCTTGAGCTTTCACTTTGTTCCAGGACTTACTGTGAAGTGCAGTGACTGTGTTTTGTGGGCAAATGTAACATCCAAGTTGCACACAGCAATGTCCCATAAACAGTGAGTGATCAATTTTATTTGAAAGGATTGTTGACCAGGACACTGGGAGAGAGAAACTCCCTCCACTTTTCAAATAGTTCTATGGGATCTTTAACGTTCACCTAAAGCATTTGGGACCTTGATTTAATCTCTCATACAAACAACAGTATCTCCAACAATGCAGCACTGAATTGGGATTGTCAGCGTCTGGTTGTCCAATAGCTTCTACTGAAAACAGATAGAAGGTAAGACAAGATCGTATTAGGCTGTGTCACAGACCATAATGGTGAATCAGATGAAGCGTGGTTTTTAATGGTGGGTGGGTGGGGGTGGTCGGAGTTGACAACAGTAGGGGAAGCATCTCAAAGAGATAAAGAAAATAAATAAGTTACATGTTTTTATAAAGATAAAATATTGGAGGATTCAATTTGGAGGGATTTTAAAAAAAACTCCAATTAAAATCCCAGTGATTTGAACAAATGAAGATATAAGGGGGTCAATAATATTGACAGCGGGTGGAACACTTCATTTTAAATCCAATATCTTGGCTGATTCTCACATTTTAGGACACAGGCTAAGTGTAATTCCAGAGTCAATGTTTAGATTTCACTTTTTTTGACAACATTTCTAAAGATATTCCTGGAAATAGGCATGAATTATGCATTCCGTTCAGGAAGGGTAAACATTGATGTTGAAAGTAATAAAACTTGTGGACTGTAAATTTCCAATTCCAACAGTGACACTGATAGTGCACTGGAGTTACAATGGTAGGAGGGCATTTCAAAGCACTTCAACACATATATTGTAAAGACTATGGAAGTTGTAGGAAAATGCAGTAGCCAATTTGCGACAGCAATGTCTCACAAACACCATGCAGCTACCAGTACTAACAATAATCCTTGCATTTAATATAGCGCTTTTCACACCTTCTAGATATCTCAAAGTACTTTACAGAATATACTGTAAAGTGAATTGACTGTATATTCGTGGGCGAAACACAGCAGTCAGTTGGGCAAAATAATGTCCCATGAACAGTCATGCATTGAGTGACCAAATTATTATTGTTTTTTGAGGGATTATTATCAGGCATGTTTATAATGATTATTATTATTATTAGCTGTCCATGGCTTCTGGCCCCTTTCCTAACAGAGACTCAATCCTCTCCTCTAGGACCAGAGTTTCCTATCCTAATGTGCCCTTTAGCAAGGTCTCCTCTAATACATCATTTATAAACACTTCTCCCTCTAATAATTTGATGCATAGCCAGTTGCTTGCTAAGGCTGACTACTTCAGCCTTGAGTGAATCTACCAGCATGCGGTTAGTACAGATGAATCTATTCAAAACGTGGACCTGGAAGGCAAACATCTCACAAATTCCAGAACACATGAAGTATTCTATTGTTACATACATTGTATAAGAAAAAAAAGTTCTCTCACCTGCACTTTCTCCCTCTGCATCTAATTCCCTCTCTCATCAGATTTCTTAACAGAATTCTCACTTTTAAGAAAGACCAATTTTGGTAAAAGTACCAACTTTCATATGTAATAGTAATATTAATACACACCCATCACAGAGCAAAGAAAAAAATCACAAACTATGACGAATTGTAAACTTTTGTTCCCCAAGTAATTATATACCCAAACACATTCCACATGGAAAGAAAACACACCTGTATCAAAAACAAAACACAGCCAGACCTTGCATCGCTCATCTTACAAGCATGAGACCTGTGTTCGAAACCAGGCAGGTCAGGGCGAAACCCTGGGCAAGTTTCCTTACTCAACATGCCTAATAATAATCCCTGAAAAAAACACACAATAATAAAATTGGTCATTTCAATCCACTACTGTTTGTGGGACACTGCTGCATGCAATTGACTGCCACGTATCTCCCACAAATATACAGTCAATTCACTTTACCATACATTCTGTAAAGTGCTTTGAGATGCCTAGAAGACGGAAAAGAATATCAAATGCAATAATTATTATTATAGATGCCCAGCAGGTTTGTTATGGTTGTAAATGGTGTTTGTTTTTGCGTATGTAGTTTTGTTACAGGTTGTGGTAATTAAAAAATATTATATTTAAGATTAATATGTGTTTTTATCAAATACATATTTGTTTTTTAATAGAAATCTCTCTGGTATCTCTCTTGCTAAATTATTCCCATTGTCTAATTCCCTAACAGAATTCTCACTTTTCCACCTCACTCAGTTTCACTTCATGCTGCTGGGCTCTCTCCTCAAGTGAATGTACCAAGGCATTGAGTCAAGAGGGATGGAGAGCAAATGCAAGAATTATTATTCACACAGCTTTTAGTCTCAGAGGTTCTTAGCTTCAGCACCGCTAAGTTTCATACCTTCTTCGTCTCAAAGAGTGTGAGGGAATCAACTGATTACTTGTTTGTGTTTGAGATTAGCACCCATTAAGGAGCCAGGTTGCGAATCTCTAAATTTATGTCACACAAAGGATACATTCATTCCACCAACTATGGCTATGATTCAAACCCAACTGCCAGAAATGAAAGAACAGTGTGTTGACCCACAGTGCGCACGAATTCCCTAAATAAAGTTTTAATTGGTGTGCTGTTTGTTTGTACAACCCATTTGTGTGGTGATGCGAAATGGCAAAGTTTCTAGATCTAACAGTTGCTAATCCTAAAAAAAATTATATCAAACACATCTCCCAAATATTTTACAAATATTTACAGAAAAAGTGTGATTTGCATGTAATTTCCTCTCCTCTCATTTTGTTTTTCAGATAAGTAACGTTTCCAGCTCCTTCACTTTAGCTGAGGTTAGCACAGTCACATCTGGAATGCATTTCAGAGTTGAAATTTACAGTAACTGGGAGTGTGAGGGCTTGTGGCCAGATTCAGTGTATGTTCTTATAATAATAATCCTTGCATTTGATATAGTGCTTTTCATGTCTACGAAATATCTCAATGTGCTTCACAGAATATAGTGTAAAGTGAATTGATTGTATATTTGTGGGTGAAATGTGGCAGCCAATTGTGCACAGTGTGTCCCACAAACTGTCATGGATTGAACTGACAAATTTTAAAAAAAATTTAATGAGAGATTAATATCAGGCGGGTGGGGTAAAGAAACTTGCCTAAGGTTTCGCTCTGCCGGTAATCAAACCCAGATAGTTGAAGATGATAGTTCTGCTGTGTGCATTCAATTATTCTCTGTAAAATACCAGTAGGTTCTGAGGAGTTTGTAAGGAGTCCAAGTTGGTCAGCCAGAGCTTCAACTATACAGCTGGATGGTGGTCGCAGCTATCTGAGGTGGCACCGCTGGTTGTCCATTACCTTGAGTTATTTGTTGATAGAAGGATGGGAATGATTCCATAGATGGACCTCGTCCCAAACGTCCATAAGGTTCATCCTCATGATAGTGGTATGCCTCATCATTCAGACTGTCCCAATCTATGTCACCATCAAAATATAGCTTCCTTTTGTAAATTTCTGTTACTGTTGGGATTTGGCTTCCTCACTTCGGGGTAGTTAAGCTGTTAAGCCATGACCTAATGAAGTGAGGAAACCTGGTTCTTGTTTTTCAAAGGCGGATGTTCCATTTATCAGTGAATTAACAATTTTCCTAATTGTGTAAGCCTACAGCCTAAGTGTCTCACATTAATACATTGAAGGTTTGTATAAGTTCAACGTAATGTTTGAAAGTGACACCCACTCCTAGCTGTTGGGAGGTTGTGTTTGGCAAACATCCTCTTGTGGGTTTCACTCCTCCACACACAGGGAGAAGAAGTGTATTTATTAGAGTAAAGAGAAGAAATTGAGCAGGGAGGTGGGTGGGTAACACTTGAAACAAGCTTATGGATCAAAGGCACACATTCATGTTATTCATAGTTCCGATTCTCAGTACAGGGCTGTTCAGGACAGGACAGGACAGTTCTGTCAACTGACCGAAATGTGGCACCAATCAGTGGGACACGGGTTCAATACTACGTGTTGCATTCTACGGACAGAAGGATTTAAGCAGACAACAGGCCAGAACAGACTGTTCTGTTTCATACAACTGTTTTAGACTATGTTCCATGTTCCATGGGTGAGCAACTTACCAAATGCCTGGGCCCTTTCTGTAATAATAATAAGACAAATCCTTGCATTTGACCTAGCAACTTATAATGTTGTCGAGACATCTCAAAGTTCTTCACAGGTAATACTGTAAACTACAGTGACTGTGTATTTCATTGGAGGAATGCAGCAGCCAATCTGCGCACAGCAATATTTCACAAACAGCTATGGAGTGAATTAAATATTTTGGGGGATTGTTGGCCAGCACATTGGGAGACAGTATTTCCATTCTCTTCTTCAATAGTGTCGTGAGATCTTTAATAGCCACCGGAATAGGCAGACTGAACCTCAGTTTAATTTCTCATCCTATGGAGAGTGCCTCCAAAAATTCAGCCTATCATCTCTGTGCTGGCTCTTTTAAAAACTATCCATATCAATCCCACTCCCAGCAAACTCCCCATAGCCCCGCAAACTTGTCTTCCCCAAATAATTATCCTAGCTTTACACCACAAATAATGCCAAGTGAAGCATCAGCTCCATGTAAGGAAATTCCTTAGCTATTTGGCCTGCAATATCCTACAAGCAGTGAAGGATTCATAGAAAGTACAGCTCAGAAACAGACCATTCAACACATCCAGTCCAGCCGGTGTTTACACTTCACATTAGTGCCTATTGTAGAACCCATCCCTAGTTTTATATTCTGTGTATTTCTCAATTTTCGTCAACCAGGTTTCCAGATCCACTGGACTTCACAACTCTTTCCTCCTGCAGATTAGCTGCAGATTAGTCAGAACTAACTCAGTCCATACCAAGCTCAGGGATCCATTCAACCTCATCCTCACTCAGCTTCACTGGCTCCTCATTCCTCCAGTTTGAAACCTCGTCCTTACTTTAAAAGCCCTCCTTGCTACTCCCTATCTCTGTGACCTGTTAACACTATATCAATGCGCTCAACGGTCATGGGTCAGGACCCGAACAGTGGTGGGCGGAGGAACCGGGTTTGCAGCATGAGGTATTCTCTAGCTCTGTGCAACACAACAGATTCCACACTACTTGTGTCTTGTGTAACCTGGGAGATGCAGCAAGAATTGAGGTGCAGCAGGAATATGGGTCTCAGTAGGAAACAGAAGAGAGGTGTGGAGAATAGATGATTTCAGTGTAAGTGGAAAATGGATTACATGTTCATTGAAAATAATGGAGAACCTCAGTGCCTGGTTTCGTTGCAAATAATATCTGTGATGAAATAGTTTGCCATCAGCAGGCACTACAGCACACTACACAAGATAAAATACAACACATATACTGGAAATTAATGTGTTGCTCACATCAAAGACTGGAAAAGCAAACTCCAAAAGTAAAAGCACATTTTCATCAAAGCTGAAACTGTTCAAACTGCAAATCTGACTGCATCTTACATGTTCTGTCCAGCTAGCGAAGTTGAAGAAATCATTTAGAGATGGTGAAATCTCTAAAGAGCTGGTAAATAATTGTGCAGCCAAAATGGCTCATGCATTTGGTGATGAATAGATGGCCAAGGATTCTGAAAGTGTGACACTGTCTCACCAAGGTGTAGCAAGGAGAACATAAGTGACTTGAACGAACAAGTGAATAAAGCTCACTTCAATCACTGATAAATGTAAATATTTCTAATTCATTCTAAACAAGAGCATTAATGTGACTAATATCAGTCAGCTATTAATTTTCTTCATACCACTGATGAAAATGTTGCTGTTCATGTAGAATGTGGAGTCCTATAGCTCAATAGTTAGGGCACTCGCCTTGCAGACAAGAAACCTGGGTTTAATTCCCAGCAGGGAGAAAAGTTGTGTAAGTTTATCTAGCAGTAAGTAGGAACCTGGTTGTTAGTTGATTAGCAGATAGAGTTTTGCCTTAAAAGAAAATTGGTCAATCCTCGACTGTTTGTGGGACACTGCTCTGTGCAATTGGTTGCTGCATTTTGCCCACAATTCACTTTACAGCAGTGGTTTCCAAACTCTGGGGTGTGTCTCCTTGGGGGGCGCTTACCATTGGCTGGGGGGGGGAGTGCGGAGCTTTAGCATCTCGAGCCCCCGAGTGCGTGTGGAGCTGGGGCTGAGCCGAGGACCCGAGAACCTGAGTAGAGCCGAAAACCCGAGTGGAGCCAAGTGAAAACATTGCTGAGATAGGGGGGGTCGCCCATATTCAAACGAAGCCACTGCTTTACAGTATATTCTCTAAAGCGCTTTGAAACATCTCAAAGGTGTGATAAGGCATTATATCAAACGCAAGGATTATTATTATTATTATAAAAGCAACAACCTTGAGACAGAGAGTTGAGTCTGTTTGTAGTGGTGGCAGTAAAGCAATGTGGGCGGACAGGGTGTGCGTCAAAATGGTTGGCAATAGACAAACTGGCCGTGTAAATCAACAACGCTTTGGTTTGTTAGAATAGCCAAATGTTGTCCCTGGCACTAGTGACAGGCAGATACATGGAGATTATTGGCCACAGCAGTCTTGTTACTGAATTAACAGTGCTTTCATTGTATTGGTGCTCCAGAATTGCTAAGCTATTACTTCTTAGTTAAAGCAGTCTGAAGCATACAATGTTCGTCTAAAGTTTTTCCGGCAATTAACACAATGTGTATCGGTCAGCAGTGTTAACACTGTGTCTAAGCTACTGACGTGTCCAAGATCCTTGTCTGTCCACAGCCTAGCTTGCCCAGATCTAACAAAGAACAATCTGTTTGTTCATTAAAGTTCATGTACAGTTCACAACAGCAGATGACTCTCCAAAGTGCACCCTGACAAACTACATTCCCTGAACAGTTTAAAATAATACTAATAATAATAGTACAGGACTACTGCTACTAATAATAATGATAATCTTTGCATTTGGTCTTGATGCCAGAAGGATGTCTCAAAGCACTTCATAGGATTTACTGTGTAATTGAGTATTTCTAAGCAAACATGGCAGCATATTTGGACACAACAATGTCCCACAATAAACACAGAGTGAATTTAATGGTTAATTCTTGTCATTGGGACATCTACCACTACCCTCTTCCTTTGGTGTTTTATTCCTGGTCTTATAATCGCAAGTTGCTGTAGGTCAATGATAATATAATAATAATCCTTACATTTGATTCTTAATCCTTGCAACACATCTTCAAGACATTTTACCAAATATACTGTACATGAATTGACTGTATATTTTGTGGGTGAAAGGACAAGATAGCCATAGAGATATAGAAAGTTAGAAACGGGTAAGATTACAAAAAAAGAGGAAAGAGAGGAAGAATGAAGGACTGATAGTTTGAAATTATCAGCATAGATACTATGATTAAAGAGTTTTTTGGTTAGCGCTGAAGCCAATTAATGACCAATTATTTTGTACTGTTTACTTATGCACAATGGGATCAGTCCCAATTAGTGTGAATAATCGGTTCTCTGCTGTAGAGAACTTTAAAACATTGCAACATCGCGCTTCACAGAAAACTGCCAAAGTCCCTCAGGTCTTGTCAGGAGATCCCATTAACATTATTGCTGAGGTTTAAGTTTGACTGAAAGAGTAGAGGATGAGCAAGGCTCCATCGGCAAACCTCAGCCTGACTTTTCAAAGGGAAAAAAATCTGATGGGGCCCGAATAGGAGAGGTATAGTCACAGCACTGGCAGCTGGTGTTTATGAGATTGAATGAGTCACTTGCCCACAGGCAGTTAAGGCTGGAACAAGCAGTGGGATGCTCAACATCCCCTCACACTAACCATAATTAATACTGATGTAAACACATCCTCCACCCCCATTGTTGCAAGTCTACACACAGCTCTCTCCAACTGGCTGCTCTGGTCTCCTCAGGGAGCTGTGATTAACCAGATAATCTCACTGCTCTTATCCACCAGAGCAAAATAGAACAAATGTTTTCCACTTTCAACCAGCGGAAATGTTGCAGCCAGTGGAAATACATTCTTCAGATGAGAAGTTATCTAGTGGAGTCCTGTAGACTAGTGGGTCCTATAACTTAATGGTTAGAGCACTCCTCTCGCAAGTGAGAGGACCTGGGTTTGATTCCCGGACAGGGTGAAATGTTGGGCAAGTTTCATTACTCCACATCCCAGTGTTCACCGAGCAGTAGGTAGAAACCTGGTTGTTAGGTAGTTGATCACTGAATCCAAGATCGTTGAGAGCAATTGGCTGCCGGGTTTCAGCCACAAAATGTACACTCTATTCACTTGATAGGATATTCTGTGAAGCGCTTTAAGACATCTCAAAAATGTGATAAAGAGCTATATAATCATTCTTGCATTTGATATGGCACTTTCACATCTCTTCACATCTCAAAGCACTTCACAGAATATACTGTAAAGTTAATGTCTTTAATTTTAAAGTTCAAGTTGATTGACTGAATATTTGTGGGGAAAATGCAGCAGCCAATCGTGTACAGCAGTGTCCCACAAACAGTTGAATAATAAATGACCAATTTATTATTGTGTTTTTTTTCCTGAGAAATTACTATCAGTGTAGAGTATACGTGTAGAGTAAGGAAACTCACCCAAGATTTCACCCTGCCTGGAATGAAACCCAGGTCTCTCACTTGTAAGGCAAGTGCTCGAACCACTGAGCTACAGGACTCCGCATTGCATAACAAATGCAATGATTAATATTATTATAATTGAACCAAATTCGCATATGCCTGTTCCGGTGGATGTTAAAGCGAAGGGAGTTTCTGTTTTAGTGTTCCCCAACTCTGATCCCAACCCTCAGGTGCAAACCCCTTACTGATAGCACCTTGAGACATCCACCTGACAGGAAGGTTGGTATATAAATGCAAGGATTAATATTATGTTTCCTGCAGCAAGGCTACCTCATATTTGAGACTTGCTCATACGTGTTGTAACTGCCAGTGGAAACCTCATACACCTCAAAGCAATCCCGGGAGCTGACTTCATTCTTTAATCCACCACAAAGCACAGTCTCATGAGAAAATTGGCCGGCCATTACTGCTCATTTAATTTTGTCACCCCCACCCCTAACATAGAGGGAGAATTTGAGCAGCTCAGGATTGGATCTTCATCCCAGGTGTCGAGACTAGTTCAAGACTCAACTCTCAACACCGAGTACCTCTGACTGTCAGGAGCAAACAGAGATAGAAACTGAACCAACTTCAACACTTTAAAAGTTTATTGAGTTTGGTACACAGGAGGGTTAACTCATGGTAAAAGGAAACTAACAGTGGTTTGTGTGTTATGCAATTAACTTCCTCTCTCACTTATTTGTCTAGTCCCACTCTATCCCCTGCAGCCAGCAGTGAGTGGGTTGTGGTTGCTGCTAGGGTACCTCTGTTGGTTGTTGACTCAATTGGCAGAATGTGTGTTTCAATAGGCAAGACAACAGAGATAGTATCATTATTGCTGGAATTGCTTGACCAATTAAGTCACCACTATCCCATAGGTCATTCAGACATTAAAACATCAGGAAAGGTTGTTTACAAAATCTGTGAAGCTGATCCATCGTGGTCTTTCTGATAAAGTCAAAACACTAGATTGTGCAGACAATCTGTAGATAACCTGTAGAAAATTACAAGTTAATTACCTTATCATAGAATCATAGAATTTTACGGCACAAAAGGAGGCCATTTGGCCCATCTAGTCTGTGCCGGCTCTTTGAAAAGAGCAACTCAATCCCACAGCCCAGCTCTCTCCCCATAACCTAACAGACCTGTTCTCCCTAAATAAAGATCTAATTTTCCTTTAAAAGCTGTTGTCGAATCGGCCTCCACCACTTTTTCAGGCAATGTATTTCAGATTCGAACAACCCGCTGAGTGAAAATATTTCTCCTCAGCTCCCCTCTGCTTGGTTTTGAAACTATTTCAAATCTGTAACCACGAGTGGAAACAGTTTTTCCTTATTCACCCTGTCGAATCCCGTCATGATTTTATAAACCTCTATTAGGTCTCCTCTCAACCTTCTCTATTATTTCAGCTGCTGCTGCTGCTATAATTAACCTATCCCTATATTCGGGACATATGCAGTTTTCTTACCCAATTCCTTTCGTTTAAGTATGATTTTGTTTGATCAACTGGGTGTCTGACATATGCAGGCACCCATCACGATGCTTAGGAATATCCAAACCAACATAGATTATGAAGGGATCTTAAACCTACCTACCAGTACCTAAGTAATATCTGTAAAGATCCTTGAATCCAGTCAATATGGTCTTTCTTTCCTTGTGCACATACTGGATGCCATATATTGCCCCAAGGTCACTCAACTTTATATCCAACTTCACACTTCTCAAATTGGTCTGAATTTAAGAATTTTTCATAAATCCAGTCTTACAGTTGGAGTCTTGGTGGAATTTCAAGCCAGAGGAGCTCAACAAAGATCAAATTGGAATGGTTCAGATGAAGCATAAAGAAACCACAACTCCCAACATCTGGAAATTGATGTAACACCATGCCATTTCACATCAAAATCAAAGACTGATGAATTTTGCCAGCATCCTGTTCATGTTCCATAGTCATCTCCCACCGAAACTGCACAGGCAAATTGCACAAAAGGAGGCCATTCGGCCCATCGAGTCTGTGCTAGCTCTTTGAAAAGAGCAATACAAACCCACTCCCCAGCTCTTTCCCCATAACCGCGCAAACCCGTCCTGCCCAAATAAATATCTACCTCTCTTTTAAAAGTTGTTATCGAATCGGCCTCCACAACCTTTTCAGGCAACGCATTCCAGATTCGAACAACTTGCTGAGTGAAAAAAATTCTCGTCACCTCCCCACTACTTTTTTCTAAACTATTTTAAATCTGCGTCACTGATACACCCACCAGTGGAACAGTTTTTCCCTGTTTACCCTGTCGAATCCCCTCATGATCTTGAAACCTCTATTAGGTCTTCTTGTAACCTTCTCTGCTCCAAAATGTTCATGCACTTCCCTGTACTCGCAACAAAATTACCAAATAATATATTGCACAATGCATTTGTTGGCAGAAGAAAATGTGTTTAGTCTGCATATATGGTTATTCAAACACATTTGTCTTATTCCACAAATACCATCAGAATTTGACATTGAGTTATCAAAAGATCAAAAAAGAAGCTGAGCCAAAAGATTTACTCAAATTATTGCATCTAATACTCTGCAATACTTTAGAAATCACTTTAGAAACTATCTCCCACCCTGGTACTATTGTCCGCACATTACACTTTATTCATTATCGTATATTTGTGAGACACTAACACCTCTCTCTCCACCTGTTAGCAACTGGCTGATAAAATGCATTCTCTGAGTTATCAGTATTCAGCAAATTAACCAAATCCTATTTCTGGTCTGTGATCATTTGGTGAATTAAAGATTGCGCATGACTGATTTGGACCCAGCGTTAACTATTTTCCATATTAAAGTTGTATAACTGGTAGGAAAGTGGTAAGCAGACTCGTTTCACAAGCAAGATGACCTGGGTTTGATTCCCGAGTGGACTAAAACAAGTTTTCTTAACCAAACCCTTGTTGTTAGTTAATTGGCAGATCGCTTTCCGGGGGTAATAATCCCTCCCCCAAAAAAACAATGTGGTCATTCAATCACGACTGTTTTGGGGACACTATTATGCACAATTGACTACACTTTTCGCCCACGAAAAACACTTTAATCCACTTTACAGTTTATCCTGTGAAGCAGTTTGGGTCATTTCAATAACATTTCAACATATCAAATGCAAGGATTAATATTATTTATCAACCATGGTATTAGACTTTCTCTCCATTCTTTAATAAAACAACAAATGACAACTTGTATTTATATAGCACTCTTCACATTGGGGTAATTGGATAGTATCTTGGAGTGCTTTACAGGCTGTTGCTTGATGCCAACACTGAAAGGGAGGGATGTGACTGAAGGTACGGTCGATGCCGAAGGTCTTCAAGGAGTGATTTGAAGGTAAGCAAAGAGAAGGCAAGATGGAAGGATTGGAGTTATGAGGGTTTGGAGCCCAGTACAGTTGATGGCACAGGAATAGCTTTTGGAATAATTTGGACCTTGGCATAGCTGGGGACAATGGCAAGGATGGCATTGGAAAAATTCATGGGGGTTCAAAGAATTATTTCACATTTAGCTGCTTAGTGGGAATCTATTACAAATAAATATAGCATGGCACCATCTTTCCTTCATTGTATTTATCCCAAACATTTTCTAATTTTTGCATTGCCCAGAATCCTAACTGCTGTCAACTGCTCTCTGTTGACATCTACAGTATGTAGTTCCTGAGAACGGACAAGTCCAAGCAAAGCTGAGAAGGTTACTGTACATGTGATGTTTGGTGCTGACATTTTCCAGATCCTCTCATGACTCATTGCCACCTGAAGGGAGGGAAGGAAGTTTGCAAAAAGTGACTGGGAGCTGACTGCTTGGAAATTAATGTTTTAATGCAGATCTTAATCTGCATCAGATTTTGTTTTGGATGTCTGGAACTGTAGTTTTTGATTCAAGTGTCTGTCTGAATCCCCAACTAAAATGCTGAGGATGAACTTCAGATCATGAGATATTGATGCTGTAATAATAATCCTTGCGTTTGGCCCCATCTCTTTCATGTTGGACAGAAGCGGCCAAAAGGCTTCATGAGATTTACTGGTTAGTGGAGTCGCTGTGTATTTGTGGGACAATGTGGAGGCCAGTTTCCACCCAGCAATGTCCCACACACAGCCACAAGATGAATAACCAATTTTTTTTTAACTTGGGGGGATTTGTTGGCCTGGAAGAAACTGCCTTATCTTTTCGAATAGTGGCATGCGATCTTCAACGTCCATCTGAACAGGCAAACAATACCTTGGTTTTAATGTATCATGCGAAGCATGGCACCTTCGACAATATAACACCCACACCCCACTGGCATTGCCTTGCAGCATCATCATAGAGTTTGTAATTACAAAATTTCAACATGAGGCTTGAGCTCACAAACTGACCTGAGAGTGCTTTGCATAACCTCTTAACAACAGACAGTTGTTCACTGTACTGCTTTACTGCTGTGTTCAAGCACTTTAAGCAAAACCATGAGATAAGAGATTTTTCCTTGAGATAAGCAGAGTCTGTACTCAAATAAAACTGAGGAGGAGTGGGAGGTGGGTGGATGAGGAACTCATTTGTCTTCTTGTTTTAGCAACTGTGGTGTGGTGCTACATTATTGCTTTACAAATCAGTCTGTATTTTACAAAAGAAAGATTCCCTGTACAGTTGTCAATTAATAAACTGCTGTCCGTAGTGTCTAGACTCCTTTCTTATTAAGGATAATTCATCAACTATTCTCATCCAACTATGCTTGGAACATGTACTATACCAATCCAAACAAAATAAAGAGAAGCAAGTTAGTTCAGAGCTAGTTTGGTGCCGCAGTGCTCAGTGCTGCAAAGGCCATCGGCAAAGTAAAATTAAAGGAAGGAAAGAGATTGCGTCAAACCCAATGGCTGCCAACATTTTCAGCTACGATCGCAGAATCTAAAGGTGTGCATCAAAAATAAACCAACTAAACCTTATGTAGTAGTTTGTCTGCAAAGCACACAGTCAACTAACTTTACAGTGAAGCACTTTGAGATGTATCAAGTGTAAGTTTTTTTTTACTAAATGTCAATTTCAATAGTACAATTCTGATGGCTTTGATTTATCCCATGGATGTAATTCGTCGAGACAGCACTTTAAATTATATTCAATTTCACTTGTGGTGTTTGGTAATCTCTTCTCAGAACTCACTGGATTTGCTTGCGTGGATCACACTGGACCTCTCTCTTTCTTGTGTCAATACAACTTGACCAAATTGTAAACAGTGTCCTTTCTGCCAGGATTTTCCCTTGGTCACTCAAGGCAAAGTAAAATATTTGCAATAACTGGGGAGCACGTACACATTCCGTCCAAAGGCCAATGGCAATCCAGCTGTGGCAGGTGTCTCACTGTGACCCAAAGTAGCTCATTACAAACAGTCTATTGACATATGGTGAACACAAGTCAATGTCAACGTGATATCAACACATGCAGCAGATGTGGATATTACTCCGAAGTTTTGGGTGTCAGCCTGGCACAGTAGTAACACTCTCACCTCTGTGTCAGAATGTTGTGGTTTCAAGCCCCACATTGGGACTTGGGAATCATATCATCTAAGCTAATACTCCCAACAGTGCTAGGGGATGTTGTATTGTATTAGGTGCCATCTTTCAGATAAGATGTTAGCCTAAGATCCCATCTGCCTGTTCAGGTGGATGTTAAAGATCCTACAGCATTGTTCAGAAAGAGAAGGGCAGTTTCTCTCCCCCAGTGTCCTCACCAACAATCTTCCCAAATGAAAAAAATTGCTCAATCAATCTATGGCTGTTAGTGGAACACTCCTGTGTGGAAATGATTGCCATATTTTGTCCACTAAATACACTTTACAGCATATCCTGTGAAGCACTTTGAGATATCTCAATGATATGATAAAGTGCTATGTCAAATTCAAGGATTATTCTTATTATAATAGAATTGAGACTTCACTGTGTTGCAAAAACTTTCAAAAGTTCAGAAACTTTAAGAAATAAAATACAACCAACAAAATTCAACAGGAAATAAAAAACAAGTTCAAAGTGGAACAACAACTTGCATTTATATAGTGCTCTTCATGCCAGATGATGTCTCAGTGCTTAACAATGGCAGAGCCTGATGCTGAGCCAGGGGTAGAGTGAAGGTGACCATCAAGGAGAAAGGTCTTCAGGCACGACCTGAAGATGGGGAAGGAGGGGCTAAGGAGAAGTAGTTGAGGGAGGGAGTGCCAAAGTTTTGGGGCATAGTGCCTGAAAGCACAGCAGCTGATGGTGGAGAGGAGGATTCGGGGGACAAGAAGGAGGCTTGACCCAGTAGAGTGGAGGCAGCGGGTACTGCTGTGAGGAGAGAGATTAGACAAATAATTCTAACTATAAATCATTGATTTAGGTTTATAATGGGACAGTAGTGCGCAAAGTTGAAAGGAGCAAGAGCAGGTTTTTTTAAGGAGGGACACAAACAGAAATAACTGGGAACACTCCCCAAGTTAGGTAGCATTTGTAGAAAAAGAAAAAGTAACTTAACATTTCAGGTCCACGACCCTTCGACAGAAATGACCCAGGGTCGTGGACCCAAAAGGATCGTGGACCCAAAGCGTTTTCCTTTCTCCACAGATGCTGCCTGACCTGCTGAGTGTTCCCAGCAATTTCTATTTGTGTTTCAGATTTCCAGCATCTGTATTATTTTGTGTTTTTGTTAAGGGAGGGACTGATGAGAACTGTTTTGAATGGGAGGATGAGTGGGTGATGGAGAAGGAATGGGCAAGAGAGGGTGGAGGATGTGGGCAGGGGGAGTAGGGGGAGGCAGGGTGGATGTAGGAGGATGTCCTATCTCTCCCTTCATCTCCATTTTGACTCCACTAACGGCTTCTGTCAAGAATACTATTATTATATTTTGATGAGAGACTAAAATGTGTCTTTTTTTAACCATTGAATTCTTGCTGACTAGGGGGAACATTTTATCTTCTTATTACTGTACTACAATGTTTTGTTTCACAATATTGGTGCAATTTTAGGCATCACATTTTGTGTTTCATGGTTAAAAGATCAAAATGTTTTATGAATGTTGTAAAAGCAAGTAAAATAAAGCCAGTCAAGTCAGACAAAGAGAAATGGTGAATCTCCCCCCCATTGTCTAGCGCATTGGGAAGTCCTCCCGATGTAAAAGGCGCTCTAAATGTAATTTTGTTGTTGTTGTTTTGTTCGATGTTTAAAATGTAAAAAAATTTAATCAACAAGCAATTAAAAGTTTCATTTTATTTCTGAAGTGTTCAATGAATCAGAAAACTCAAGTTAGGCTCTCTCTTCACGTTACTGCCCACAAAATGTAAACATGAAACTGTATTTTTAAGAAAAGCTTTTCATTTTGAAGCCCACGTGAAAGCAACCTTCCGTGGTCAGAATTACCCAACTGAGCAAATATGAGTCAGTGTTTGACTGTGGTTGAGAAGCTGTATATAAGGTGGGAGCTTTGCACAGAACGGACACAGCAAGCGACAGAAGCATCTCTTTTCCTATTAGAAGCAGTCAGCTGATCACTCGAGACAGAATGAGATCTTTCCTCCTCACCATTGCGGTGGTGCAGATCATGCAGTGTTCAGGTACGTACTAAAGAGATCGATGCTTCTACAACCACAGTTTTGTGTTAACCAGCTCGCACTCGTTCTGTATATCACCAGTGCAGGAGAAGAATCCAGAGCAATGTGGTTGTGGATCTTACAAGCCTCACATTGGGACTTGGAATCACATACTCTAAGCTAATACTCCAGTGCAGTGCTGGGGGTGGTGGTGTTGGGGTGATGGTGGGGTGGGTGGGGTGGGGCGTGGGGGTTGCATTGTCAGACCTGCTTTCCTTTGGATAAGATGTTAAACTGAGGTTCCAGGTGGAAGTTAAAAATCCCATTTCATTTCATTCGAAAAGAGTGGGAAGTTTCTCTACCGGTGTCCTAATCGACAATCTCATAAATAAATTAATTATTTATATTAGTCTGTTCAGATGCTGGCCAGTCAGTAACAAAGAGAAATGGTGAATATTCCCCACGTGTTTTGTTCAATGTCTCATTTCTTCCCCAAAGGTGTCCCAAGCCCTGAGGATGCACTGAGAACATCAATTATAAAGCTGAATGAAATGACTGACACCCCCAACCTCTGCGGCGTCACCAGGGGTCAACTGAGAGACGTAAGTAGCACCTGAGAAACGTTGCTTATTAGCATTACAGTGTCGCAGTTGTTCAACAAAAGCTAAACAATGCTGTGTACATGCAGCTCTGGGTAAATGCCAGCCAAGTAAATCCAAGGTAAATGATGGCTGAGCCTTTTCCAATAATTGAGAATAAAAAATGTAGCTAGAATGTGAAGCTCCTTTCATCACCATGCAAATTTGTTTCATGTTTGCAAAGCTGTTGACATTTAGAAGTCTCACTAATGTACATTTCGATAGACTGAATGCTGTAGCCTCTCAAGCGCTCTGAGGTGCCACCTGGTGTGAGTGAGCTATATAAATGCAAGTTATTATTGTTAGAGCTTCAAGTGGAAGCTATCTGAAATAGCACAATCAGCAAGATGAATTCCAATGCCAATGCCAGTGTGGAATGTGTTACTCGTAACACATTCCACACTAAGCTGTTATTTCAGCAATGGCTTGAGTGAATGCCTGTGTGCAGCTTGTGTTCAGTGTTTCCTGGATGCTGGTTCCCAAACCAAACTCCTTGGCTGATCACCCCCATCCCTGCCTGGCTTCACTAGCTCTCCATTTCCTGGAGGATCTAGTTAAAGATCCTTGTCCTCATCCTTAAAGATCTCCACAGTCTCCTCTCTACCAATTAAAACTTCACCAACTCTCTTCACTCAGGCTGCTCCATATTCCCGCCCTGCCTCCTCCACTGTAGGCATTACACAACACTTTGGGACATCCTCCCAATGTGAAATCCACTGTATCAATGTTGTTGTTTCTCAGCCCATGGCAGATTGAGGGCTATGATTGGAGCAACTGCAAACCGCAACGTTAATATGCAGTCCCTCAGAGTGTCGTGTCATATATCAGGACAGGAGGTGTTAATCAGCATGATGGCTATTCCTTTGTTCTAGATTTCACCCACTGGAAAATTCTCCTACAACGTGGACCTGGCATTTTCAGTCCGAGAAACCGTGTGCTCTAAAAATTCTGGGATGGAATTCGATGATCCCACCTGCCACTTCCGGCACGCACAGGCTGCAGTGAGTATTGAGCTGATGCCACAAATACTCTCCACCAAATGTATTTTTATCCTCATCAATTTTCCTTTAACTTCCTTGTTTAAAGCCCCATTTGACTCCTCTTTTCTGGCGGAATACAGTCCCATTCTCCAGCGTCTCCCCTAAATAGGCAAACTCAAATCTGCCCATTGACTGCATTTGATCCCAGTGACCATTAAGACTGAGCCCATTCCTGTCTCACTTCACATTCTATGTGTTCCCACTGGAACTGCATCCCAGAAGCCCGTTGCCTCACACCGTCTCTTGCCTCCTTTAAGTCTTAATGCAAGACTTTCCTTTTCAACCGTGTCCTTGGTCATTTTTCTTCCTTCATCCCAGCTGTTAAGCACTCCAAGACACCACCCGTCTAAAAAGAGCTGTGTAAATGTCATTGTTGTTGTGCTCCTCCAGGAAATAACTCATCAGTATTATATGACATCACAAATTGACATGGCGATCTTATCCCATCATTTGTCTTTGTGTCTCGCAGGATAAAGGAGTTTGCAAAAGCCGTGTTAAGTATTTAGCTGGTAAGGTGGTAGGTGTCGATGTGGAGTGTCGGGGCTTGAGAAAGGTGAAGAACAACAGCGATTCATTGGAATCGAATGAAAGCCGGATAAAGGTGAGCTCACAATAAATAGCAGTAAGTAGTAACCCAGGTGTTATTCGATTGGTAGATCACTTTCAGGTACAACAATCCCTATAAAACAGAATTGATCCCTCAACCCACAGCTATTTGTGAGACATCGCTGTGTACAATTGGCTGCTGGGATTTGGCCTCAAAATACACTTAACAATATATTCTGTGAAGTGCTTTGAGATGCCTAAATAACATGACAATATGCTATATCAAATGCAAGGATTATTATTTATTACAAAAGTAATCAAAAAGCCAGTAAAATGGTTGCCTTTATCTCAAAGTGGCTGGAAATGTGAGGAAATAATACTTCAGTTATTCAGAGCCCTCATCAGACAGCATCTGGTGTATTGTATTCAGTTTGGGGCCTTTTGGGCAGTTTTGATGCAGCACCTTAGCACAGGAAAATATTGTAAAGCACTTTTTCTGTGAAGGGTAATGACTGTGCATTAGTAGGTGAATCCAGCCATGGTTCTAAATTCAAGTATTTTAATATTTATTTAATTTAATACTTAACCAGTTGCTTGTGTAAATGTTCTCATTATTTCCTCTGGTATCTAAAATGTTATTTCAGGTGCATACCAAGTCTAAAAAAGCAGAGTCCAGAGAAGACTACTCCAGAGATACTGAGTCCAGAGACATCGAGTCCAGAGAAGACCACTCCAGAGACATCGAGTCCAGAGAAGACCACTCCAGAGACATCGAGTCCAGAGAAGACCACTCCAGAGATATTGAGTCCAGAGAAGACCACTCCAGAGATATTGAGTCCAGAGAAGACCACTCCAGAGATATTGAGTCCAGAGAAGACCACTCCAGAGATATTGAGTCCAGAGAAAGTCACTCCAGAGAACTTGAGTCCAGAGATGATGAGTCAAGAGTAGCTAAGTCTAGAGCATCCAAGATTAGAACAGCCATTTACAGGGTAGCCAAGTCTAGAAAAGTCAAACCTTCAAGGGCTGATTCAGTTGAGTCCAGAGAGCTTGAGTCGCTAGAGTCTAGAGAAGCCAAATCCACTGAGTTTGAATCCATCGAAACTTCACTGGAGGTTTCCAACGTAAGTATAAATTGGTGACATTTTCTCAGATATCTGTGTCCTCAACTATCATTTTTACTGACAGTAAAAGTTGCTGAAACCTGGATTAGCTGAGAGAATTTGATACTTACATTTCTGTTTATTTAGTGTGTTAGACGGGCTCAGTTGGTAGCACTCTTGCCTCTAAGTCAGAAGGTTGTGGGTTCTATATAGCCCTACATCGGAATTTGAACTCATATTGTCTAAGCTGTCATTCCAATGCAACATTTGGGACTTCTTGCTTTTTCGGAAGTGTCATCTTTCAGATGAGATGTTAAACCAAGGTCCTATCTGCCTGTTCAATTGGACATTAAAGTTTCCATGAGACTATTCCAAAAGAGAAGGAAGTTTCTCTCTCCCCATGTCCTGGCTGACAATCCCCCAAATAGAATCATTTCATGAGTGTTTGTGGCTCATTGCTGTCCTCAATTGTGCTGCCCTGTTTGCCTACAGATATGTAGTCATTTCATTTCACAGAAAATCCTATAAGTGTAAGTGCTTTGAAGTCCTTCCAACACGGAAAAGGACTCTCTCAAATGCAAGGATTATTATGATTAATATTTTTATGCATTTGTTGCAGGACTGCTCACGAGCCAGATGCTAGCAGCAAATTAAGCCTGATGGCTGGCCTAGGCATGAACACAACCTACAGCTCTCAGATGGCAGATGTCCTGAATGTGCTTTGCTTGTTCTTGCATATGAGTGTAACCAGAGACCTGCGATGCACAAAAAGAGTAAATTCTGTGTTTTGTAAATAATCTGTCTTTCTGATGTGGATTGATGTCTTATAGTCTATGTATCATGAATGTATTTACCGAAAATTCATTAAATCTCCTGTCTTTAACTTTCCTGATCAATTCAGAGTTCTAACACAAACAGGACACACTACTTGATAGACACTTCTACACTATTCAGCTCAGTTTTTATAAATCACTGGTTAATCCTCAGTTAGAATATTATGTGCAATTCTGGGTATCACATTTTAGGAAGGAATTGGACAGTGTGCAAAGGAGGTTTTACCAAATGAGGGACTTACTTTATGTGGAGAGACTAGAGAAACTTGGTTTGTTCTCCTTAGAGCAGAGAAGTTTAAGGGTGATTCAATAGATGTGTTCAAAATTATGAGTGACTTTGATAGAGTGAATAAGGAGAAACTGTTTCCACTGGTGGGTGGGTTGGTAACCACAGGATACAGATTTAAGATAAAAAAACCCGAGTGGAGATGAGTAGATTTTTTTTTTACACAGACAATTGTTGTGGTCTGTAATGCATTGTCTGAAAGGGGGGTGGAAGCAGATTCAAAAATAACTTTCAAGTGTATGTACACTTGAACAGAAAAAAATTGCAAAGCTATGGGGAGTGTGGGGCTAACTGGACAGCTCTTTCAAAGAGCTGGCATAGCAAAAGGAAAGTTGCCTGAGGTTTTGCCACACCCAGGAATCAAATCCGGTTCCTCATGCTGAATGGGCTCATTCTGTGCTATAGGATTCTATAATGTAAAGAATGTGAGTGTTGGCAGTCAATTCGACTACAGATGGCATCACAGCCACCCCCATTCCTGTCCTCATCATCCACAAACATACAGAGACACAAACAAGGGCCTCTAGATAGTGATCAAAACAGGACACTCGGCTGAATTTCCACTTCAGGGCCTTTAGGTTTTCGTCGCTACAAAAAGGGATGTAGGGAAATGGTAGGTAGCCACTGAAAAATAGCCTAACACTAAAATCCATCACTAACCACTTTTGTAAGAGTGAAGTTCTTTATGGAAGCTTGTAGTGTCATGGTTAGTGCACTTGACTCACAATAGAGAGGACTTGGCCTGCTCCAAGCCCCCCGCCCGAACTGCCCCACCATCGGAGGCCGGGCCTTCAGTTTTTCCGCTCCCACCCTATGGAATGCCATCCCTCAATCCCTCCGTTTCGTTTCTTCCCTTTCCTCTTTCAAGGCCGGTTTGAAGACTTTCCTCTTCGATCGTGCCTTTTGTTCCACCCTGAACTCTTCTACCTCCCCTTCTTGTTTCACCCCTTCCCAAACACTCTCCTCTCAGCTCGGGTCATACGCCTCCTGTGCAGCGCCTTGGGACGTCCTCCCGACGTGAAAGGCGCTCTATAAATGGAATTTGTTGTTGTTGTTGTTGTTGTTGTTGACCCAGTTCAATTCCAGGGTGGGGCAAAATCTTAGGCAAGTTTCCCTATGCCTCTTGTAACCCAGCAATAAGTAGAAACCTGATTGTTAGTCAATTGGCAGATCGCTTTCTGAGGATATTTCAGCGCCTTGGGGTGTCCTTCCGAAGTGAAAGGCACTCAAGATATGTAATTTTGTTGATGTTGGTAATAATCCCTCCCAAAAAAATGTGGTCACACAATCCACATCTCTTTGTGGGACACTGTTGTGTACAATTATCTGTTGTGTTTCACCTGCAAAATACAAAGTCATTCCACTTTACAGTATATTCTGTGCAACGCTATGAAATGTCTCAGCAATATGATAACAACAGCAACAAAATTACATTTGTATAGCGGCTTTAACGTCACGAGGACATCCCAAGGCTCTGGACAGACAGTATTCCTGATGTTATGTAAGGATTATTACTACCATAAACTGGGTGGATGATCAGCATTTCTGAATGAGAGTACATAGTCATAATAATCCTTGCATTTGTTACAGCACATTTCACTCCTCACCTTTCTCAAAGTACTTCACTGGATCTGATGTAAAATATAGTGATTGTGTGATTTGCGGGAGATAATAAACCTCTGGCAAGCTTCTGGTGGTGGAGGCTGTCATGGAAGGGAAGTTGCTAGAAAAGAGGAGGAGAGTGTGGAGAAGAAGTAGAAACATTTTGGAAAGAACATTAGTTTCAAGTGTTGGGTTCCAATGTCTGTCACTAACCTGGAGTCTCACAGAACAGCAATGAGTGTGGAGTCGGAGATGGCAAGACTTGCCTGCTTTGTTCCCTAGTGGCAGAAAGCTGTGATGATTGCAAGAGGATAATAATAATAATTCTTACATTTTATATAGCGCTTTTCACTTGAGACTGTCTTGTAGGTGTTTCAAAGCATTTCACAGAATATACTGTGCAGTGAATTGACTGCATATTTGTGGGCGAAACATGGCAGCCAATTGTGCACAGCTGTGTCCCACAAACAGTTATGGATTGAAAATGACCAATTCAATTTTTGGGGGGGCATTATTATCAGGTGTGTGGAGTAAGGAAACTCGCCCATGGTTTTGCCCTGCCTAGAATCAAACCCAGGTCTCTCACTTACAAGGTGAGTGCTCTAACCACCGAGCTGCAGGATACAATAATTGCAATCTGTGTCCACTATACTTTAAATTCTTATTTAGGATTTTTACATCAAACCCCTGCTCCCATTCTCCCTCTAATAGTCAGGAGGGACCTTCATTTAGGTCATAGGCATCTCCCCATTTGACCCCCAACATGAACCATTGAGGTACCCTTCTTTGGATGAGACATTAACCAAGGTCCAAACTGCCTGCTCAGGTCGTTGTTATAAAGATCTTATGGCACTACAGTATTTGAAAACAGAGGGGAGTTTCTCCCTCCCAGTGCCGTGGCCAACAATCCCATAAAATAAATTGTTAACTTACTCCATGGCTGTTTTTGGAATACTGCTGGGTGCAAACTGGCTGTTGCTTTCATCCACACAGAACACAGCCACTGCACGTTACAGTATAGCACTTTGAGTTGACTTGACATGATCAAGCAATGCATCAAATGCAAGGAAAAGGTCTATTATTATTAATGCACAAAGTGGGTGCCTACGAAAGACCTGATTCTGCCTTCCATCAGTGACAATGTTAGATGTGAGGGTTTCTTATACTCTGATCTTGATAACCCTCTCTGTGCCTTTTCTGGATCCTTTCCTTGCAGATCTGAGAAGACAAATCCCACCAATTCCTGGCTACTCCTCATTTGTTGCTGTCTCACACCACATTAATGACTGTGTGAAATGATGGCAATTTGCCTCACAGAGTTATGAAATATATAGGTAACAACAGTAATATGAAATTGCACAATTTACACCCATAATATTTACATCATTTATGATTTACACCCACAATATAAACCTCAGTATAAACAGGCAAATATTTCTCACTGGCACAAATTAAGCATTTGGTAAAATCAGATCAGTCCACTTGGATTTCCTCAGAGCTGCTTCCTCCCTCTGCCCAAAATACTTTTACGAATTCCACCACTATCCAAGCAGCAGAATCTTGCAAATATTTGAGAAATCTGCACTTCCCGAAAAGGGTTCATGAAAGAGCCAGAGCCACCTTGTGGTTGAATCCGTTAACTGTCGTTAACTCCTCAAGTGATATGTCCTCCATTCCAAAGAGCCTTCTCAACATGGGCTTTGTTGACACTATTGGGATGAGATTCTGTTGCATAAATGCGTTTTGGCATTTGGAGCTTTTGGGCCTTATTAACAAGAATTGAGTCTCCATCTTTAAAATGCAATGTGAAATGGCATTTTTTGTTTTGGTCAGCTCGGCATCTGACCCCTGCAGACCCATCACCATTCTTAAGAGTCTCCAAATCATCCTGAGAATTCCATGCATCCCACCTACAAATGAAAATTCCAGAGAAAAATTCTTGGAATGGAATGCACACACTCTCCTTTGAGGCAGATGTCCTTCTTACCTAGTTCCCCTTTCACTTCTCCTCAGTACTTTGTATATTCTATTTGTGTGTTTTGGACCTGACAATTTAAGAGAGAGAAAATGGAATACTGTATATGGGTAAATTAGCTAGGAACATAAAGACAGATTGTAAGAGTTTCTACAAATACATAAAGGGGAAGAGACTATGAAAAGTGAATGTTGGTCCATTGTAGGTAGGGTCAGGAGAAATTATAATGCGGAATACAAAAATGGCAGAATCAGTAAGCAAATAGTTTGCTTCTGTCTTCACATTAGAAAACACTGATAATTTACCAAAAGTAGAGGGAACCAAGAGGCTAATGATAGTGAGGAACTTGAAGAAATTAACATCAGCAAAGAAACAGTTCTAGGGAAATTGATGGGATTAAAAACTGATAAATCTCCTGGATCTGATGGCCTGCATCCCAGGGCTTTAAAAGAGGTGGCTGCAGAGATAGTGAATGCTTTGTTTTTGATCTTCCCAAATTCCTTGGATTCTGGAATGGTTCCCATTGATTGGAAGGGTGCAAATGTAACACCACTATGTAAGAAGGGTGGGAGAGAAAAGCTGGGGAATTATAGACCAGTTAGTCTGATATCGGTGGTAGGGAAAATTCTAGAATCTAGAATCAAGGACATCATTACAAAAGAGTTAGAATATAAGAGTAGGGAAGTCTTGCTGCAACTGTATAGGGCCTTTGTGAGACCACACCTAGAATATTGTGTGGAGTTTTGGTCTCCTTATTTAAGACAGGGCATACTCACCTTGGAGGGGGTGCAGCGTAGATTCCCTCATCCCAGGAACCAATTAGGTTCGTTCCTGGGATGAGGTGGTTGAGATATGAGGATAGATTGAGTAAAGTTGGCCTTTACTAGGGTAGTAAGGCTACGGTGGAGGGATAGAGGAAGATTATTCGATGCATAGAGGCTGAGTGGCACGAGGGACATGCAAGAAGCCGAAGACAGTCAAGTGGAGGCAGTGAGTAGCGGGTTGGGGAGTAAGTAGGTCTGATAGGTAGGCAGGTGACTGGGAATAGCATAGTGAGTCTTCTACATACTGTACTATATTTTAGCACATAACTTTCACTGCTGTGTTCCACATTCCTAGTTGTAAGGGATTTGGAAACAAGTGTAAGGGTTGCATAGAGGCAATCATTTAGCAGCAAACAATTGTTTACCCGCATATCATGATTTCATCTTTAATTAAATAATAAATACAAAGTTTTGTTACATAGATCCAGAAGGAGCAGCTCAGCTGTTCAACCCAGTTCTCAAGATCTCTTCTACCTGGTGTTGCATTTCACAGGGTCGATATTTCATATGTTCTTCTCAGAATTGACCAAGAAAAAAGTTGGTGATTCTAATTCCCGGTAAGAAACCTGGTCTGTGGTTTATTTTCAATTTAGCCATGTTGGTGAAGTTTGATGAATAAATAAGAAAGACAACCTCATGATTAATAAACCAATTTGTTTGTGCAGGACTGAGCTCCTTGAGGTGAGGGAAGCTTTGCGTTGCCAAAGCAATGTCCCACCAGCGCTGGAATGTGTCTGTTTCACACTGCTGGCCCTCTGCCAGGTAGAACATGTTGATGTTTTCACACACATTTCATTCCACCATCAATGCGATTGGATCATCACATTGGTCTCTGGTGTCCCCAATTTATAACTGTGGGTGTAGTTTACAATACAGTCATAATGGTGTGACCATTGCAGTGATGATAATAATAATAATAATCATCCTTACATTTCATATAGAGCCTTATCACGTTGTTGTGATGTATCACAGTGCTTGATTGATGTTTCTAGTAGATTGGCTGAGTATTTTGTGGGTGAAACACAGCAGTCAATTGCACACAGTAGTGTCACACAAACAGTTGTGGATTGAGTGATCAGTTTTATTTTCGAGGAACGTTGGCCATGAAACAGGAGAGAGAAACTGCCTTCTGTTTTTAACAGTGCCACAGGATTTTTAACATCCATTTGAACAGGCAGACGTGACCTAGATTTACGAGGTTGCCTCACCTCCTCCTTTCCCTCCTTCAAGGCCAGTCTCAAGACCTCCCTCTTCGACCGTGCCTTTGGCTCCCCTCCTAACTCTTCCCCCTCTCCTACTCTCCTTCCCCTTACCCCGACCCTCCCACCCACCCCCTCCCGTTCAGGTCCTGACCTGATTATTCAGCACCTTGGGAAGTCTTCACAACGTGAAAGGCGCTCTATATATGTAATTTTGTTGTTGTTGTAGATTTAACTCATCCGAAGGACTGACCTCCGACAATGTGACACCCTCCCAGCACTGCATGGTAGATCAATTTAGAGCATACGGTTCCAAGTCCCAGTGCGGAGTTGAACCCAGAACCTTGTGACACAGAAGCAATTATGCAAGTCTGTCATAAAATATCCACCAGGAAGCAATCCGCCAAATAATTAAAAACTGGATTCCTACTTAATGCTAGGTAAACAGGCATTTGGAATAAGGAAACTTGCCTTGATTGTAGCAGTGGATTCAGCAGCAGCTGTTCCTGTGATATCAAGGAAAGAACTGATACTTATGTAGTACCCTCTCGTGTCAATTGTCTCCAAGAGATCCACAGGCAACCTTTGTCAATCCTGTTCCTGAGGGCAAACACTGCAATAATATACACCAGTGAAGTTCCACACATGGCAAGAGTGTGGGACTTACATTAATTTGTAAGACTATTTGCCAGAATACAGCGAACAAAGGAACATGGAAACAAGAGTAAAGCATTCAGCACATTGAGCCTGTTCTGCTCTTATTCTATAAGATCATGGCTGATCTGTACCTCAACTCCTTTATTTGTCCTGTAGCTCAGTGGTTAGGGCACTCGCCTTAGGTTCAATTCCAGGCAGGTCAGGGCGAAACCTTGGGCAAGTTTCCTTACTCCACATGCCTAATAATAATCCCTAAAAAACTTTTTTTTTACTGTAGTCATTTCAATCCATGACTGTTTGTGGGACAACTGCTTTGTGCAATTGGCTGCCGTGTTTCACCCACATATATACAGTCAATTCCTTTTTACAGTGTATTCTGTGAAGAGTTTTGAGACCCCTAGAATACATGAAAAGTGCTATATCGAATGCAAGGATTATTATTATTGGTCTTTGTTCCATATCCCTTGATACCTTTACGTAAAAAAAACGACCTCATTCATGAAAATTTCAAGAGAAACTCTTTTATTTTGTAATAGTGCAATGGGCTCTTTGATATTCACTTGAATAGACAGGGAGGGTCAGTTTGATATCTCAGTTAAAAACAGCACCTATGACAATGAGGTACTGATATGGAGCATGAATTCAATAAAGAGGATTGAGGGATGACATGATTGAGAGCTTTAAAATGACAAGGTTCTTTTGATCCAATTTTGATAGGAGGAAACGATTTCCACTGTGATTAGAGGGCATCAATTTAAAATAGTAAATCAATAAATTAAAAAGTAAATGAATAAGATACAGTAGTAAGACAGTAAATTTCCTCACAGCAGCACCCACTGCCGCCTCCTCACTGTCCCCGAATCCTCCACTCCACCAACGGTGGCTGTGCTTTCAGTCACTACGCCACAAAACTCTGGAAATCCTTCCCTCAATCCCTCCCTCACCCCCTCCTTTTCCAATTTCAGTTCGTGCCTGAAGACCTTTCTGTTCGTCCTCGCCTACGGTCACCTTCCCCCTCCATCTGGCTCGGCCTTGGACTCCACTATTGTGAAGGCATAGAATGGTTAGGATATGGAGTGCCTTTCAGGAGCAATGGTACAGAATCTATACACAGAATCTATATCAGGCTTCAAAAGTGAGTGAGACAGAGTGAGCTTCAGGGATGTGGGAGAGGGACAGATAAATGGGACTGGAAGGCTTGCTCTTGAGGGTGCAGCATAGTCACAGTGGGCCAAATGGCTTTCTTCTGCATAAAAAGATAGGAATTGGTGGACGATGAAAGTGTAAGGTCCTCATTCACCTTCTGCAATCTTGGTAGTCCCATGCGACAATAATGGAGGTGTTGATAGCTATCAATTCTGTATGGATTTGTCTGCATCAGAGTGGAAAGCTTTGAGAATTTTAGATCTGAATTTTTTTGAAGTTCTGAAGCATACTACATTTCCGACATGTCATGTCTCAAATTACTCATATACTACATCTCCAAATATATTCTAAAGTAAATCTATCTAATTCGTATTTGAATTAATCAACCATACTGGCTCGTAGATCATGAAGTCTAACATATTAATGTGCATGGACAGGTCGGAGCTGCGTTGCACATTTCCAGCTCTCACTGACATTGCTGCCACCTTGTGGGCATACAAAGGTAGCTAAATTCCCCAAAATGTGTAGTATTATTTGCCACCTCTCCAAATGTCTTAAACACAGCACAAAGTACTGTACTCAGGAAAATATTTTTATAATGATGAAACATAGAAATATTAAAACAGAGAAGCCATTCAGTCATACCACCTCTCCCCCAAACAACTTTCATGAAGTGACATCTGTCACTTCATGTGTTAATGTAGATACTTGCCAAAGCAAAATCCACAATGCTATACAGTAATAATAATTATAAGGTTTGCAGTTGATATAGTGCTTTAAGACATCTCAAAGTACTTCACAGGATATATTGTAAAGTGCAGTGACTGTGTGTTTTGTGGGTATAACGTGGCTGCTAATTTCGCACAACAGTGTCTCACAAGGTTGTGACCGAATTATTATTTTTTATTTATAATGACGACTTGCATTTATATGTAACGCCATTCTTGCGGGTAGGATGATGACAAGGAGAAATATAAAAGTAAAAAAATATAAAGTAAATGAGGCGGAATAGGATAAATGGACATCAGAATAACAATATTACTTGCATTTGATATACCTTATCAGGTCGTTGAGAAATGTCAAATAGCTTCACAGAATCTATTGCAAATTGAACTGACTATGTATATTTTGTGGACAAAGCATCCCTAGCTAGTTCAGAATGCCAACACAGAAAAAGAAGTCCAACAGCTTAATCCCACCCATTTTTTTTAAGTACATATTTATTCATGAATGTATCTGTTATGATATAAATCCCAAACAAAATATAAAAAATCCACACACAGATGTTCCACACATTTTTTCAGGTAAAGCGGTCAGGAGTCACCCCTATGTGCACCACAACCGTGTACGCGCCTGTACACACGCTGAGAAACCCGCCACTTTCTGAACGTGCCCCAAAGTGCACCATACACACACATATTTATACGCTTTCTGGACTGGAATGTCTAGCATTCTAATCCCTTTTGATGTCACTTTGATGGACTTTGTGTCTATTCTCACTCATGGTGTCACTTTGAACCCCACATCACATCTAAAGTGCTCTCTCCTTCATCTTTAAAGTCAGCCTGGATCAATACTTTAGGATACAAAAATGAGGAGAACAAGAGGACACAGGTGTACAGTTACAAATTGACAATTTCAGGACAGATACCAGGAAGTTTTTCTTTACTCAGAGTGTAATTAACGACTGGAAAAAGTTGCCAGGGGAGGGTGTTTGAGGCCAGGACACTAGGAGTCATTTAAAAAACAGCTTATTTTCCTGTTGAGGGCAATTAGCCTTCTCATTGTACAGGGTATCCACAAATTTCTGTTACCTGAGTCTCACAAACAGTGAGTGAGTAACCAATTTTATCTGGGGGATTGTTGGTCAGGCCACCAGGAGAGACAAAGTCCTTTACTTGTTCGAATATCGCCATGGGATCTTTAATGTCCACCTGAATTGGCAGTCGGGACTTCAGTTTAATGTCTCATCAGAAGGACAGCGTCTCCGAATGCAGCACTCTCCCAGCACTGCACTGGAGTGTCAGCTTAGACTCTGATGTCAAGTTCTAACGTGGGGCTGGAACCCACAATCTTATGAATCAGAGGTGAGAGAACCACCACTGAGCCAGGCTGACACATTGAGCGAGGCTGATATACACCGAGTTGGGCTGACACACATTGAGCCAGGCTGACACACAGTTCAATATTATTTTAGAAATTGGAAATTGCAGTACTTCCTCCTCTTCCTGGACTAATGTTTGTTCCCCCCCCACCCCACACACCCCCACACACTCTCTCTGCTTGTTTGACTCTGCCTCCCTGTCGCCCTCCCACACAAACTTCTGGTCTGCCCACGGCCCCTAAAGCCAGGAAATGAAGGAACTGAAACCACGAGTTTCTCTACAGCTGTCAAGAAACTCACTGTCTAAACCAAGCATTGGATGACACCTCCATAAGGGAGTTCAGTATCACAGAGCTCTGTAATACTGAATGCAGTGGAGTCCCACGCAAAATAAATGCTGAGCTTCAATGACAGAGGATTCAAATTGCTAGTCGTTAACAGAGGTAATATTCAAGCCAAAACTGGAGGTGGGACAAACTACCACTGAGTGGTTTGGCTTCAGGTGATTTCCAGCAAATGTTGATCAACCAGGAAATTGGACTTGGAGAAAGAGAAAACATGGCAGATGTCTTAATATTGCAATAAAATATTCCTTGCATTAGATATAGCACCTCATCATGTCTTCAAGATATGCAAAAGTGCTTTCACAGAATGTACTGTAATGAATTAACTGTATATTTTGTGGACGAAACAATTCAGCTAATTGCGCAGAGAAGTGTCCCACAAACAGTCGTGGATTATGTGACTAAATTATTATTATTGTTTACATTTTTTGAAGGGATCATTACTCCCGGAAAAGTGATCCACCAATCGACTAACAGAAAACTTGCCCAATGTTTCGCCCTACACAAGAATTGACCCCATTTCATGTCACTTGCGAGGCAAATGCTCTAAGCCTCTTCCTCTTCCTCTTCCCCTGCTATATTGTAAAGTGGATTGACTGCATATTTTACAGGTGAAATACGGCAAATAGTTGCAAATATGTCCCAAATAGTTTGTTGGAAGCAAGGAAAGTGATCTGGTAGTCGTCGAACAACTGAGTTCCTACCACTGCTAGCTAAACAGGAGCATGTGGTGTAATTTAATTTGCCTTAGGATTTGCTGCGTCCAGGAATCAAATCAGGCCTCTTGATGCAAGATGATCATGCTAAACACTGCGCTACAGGACTCCACTGCAAGCCAGTCACAGCTGTGTTAGGAAACATATATCTGTTATTATTTAATTAATGATGAAATAATTTGGATGTTAAACAATTGTTTCTTTATTATAGTTCCAATCATTATGCAACAAGCAAAGATACGTACTATCACCAGGCATGATAACGGAATTGACCAGGTTATCAAGAAATAGGTATTGATCAGTTACCAAACTTTTTTGGAGAAGCAGGCAACTGGTGAGTTGTCTGATCTGCTTCTCATTATTCCCGAATGAACTATCTATTTTTAAACCTGATTGGTTGGGACATACGCCCAACATCAAAGGCGCTCTATAAATGTAATTTGTTGTTGTTTCTGTGTAAAGCCCAGACCAATCGAATGGTGCCATTTGTGGTTAAAGCTCATAGGCTACACTACTACAGTGCATGTTTAACAGCAGTTTTCAGACCACCAGATGTCCATATGGTGGACACCAACTAAAATAATTTCCTCCAAGTGTTCTCTCCAATTCTCTTTATCAGAAGGTACATTCCTGCTAAACAATGTCTAGATCCTGGTGTTTGGCTGCATCAATTTCTGCAGTTACCATTTCACATCAGAAATAACGTTGACAACTTTGTTCCCCTCTGAATGTTCTTCCGCTTTTGAGACTGTGTCGTTCAGTGAGCTGCACTGCTTCAAAGGTGGTGAGTTTGAGCCCCAGCCTGGATTGCCAATCCAGAGCCCGTAGATCCTTGTTATTCACACTTTGTGGTCCAAGACACTTTTGATGTGAGGTGTTTGGTGTGTTTGCAATAATTGCAATAATAATAATAATCATCCTTGCATTTGATACAGCACCCTATCACATCATCGCAACATCTCAACTCGCTTCACAGATACACCATGAATTTGACAGTATTTTGTGGGCAGAATGTGGCAATCAGCACAAGTTGCAACTTCTTTCTTTCCACAGATCCTGGCCCCTAATACAAATATTGGTAAGGGGACCTGTGCATTGATAGGAAGGCCATAGCTATCTATTCAACAACAACAACTTGGATTTATATAACACCCTCCACGTCAAACGGTGTCTCAGAGTGCTACATATTGCTTCTATTCCCATTCTCACTCCATCTGTTCATATTCCAACGGAATATAATCAAATTTATTTGAGTTTGACCACAAATATAAACATGGATCAGAGGAATCACTGAGCAGGTTACAGCCCACGTGAAAGTAACCCTCCGTGGTCAGAATTACCCAACTGAGCAAATATGAGTCAGTGTTTGACTATGGTTGAGAAGCTGTATATAAGGAGGGAGCACTGCACAGAAGCGACACAGCAAAGAAGAGAAGCATCTCTTTTCCTACTAGAGAACAGCCAGCTGATCACTCGAGACAGAATGAGATCTTTCCTCCTCACGGTTGCGGTCGTGCAGATCCTGCAATGTTCAGGTATACACCAAAGAGAGCGATGCTTCCACTGCCACTACTTAACCAGCTGGCACTCGTTCCGTATCTCACCAGTTCAGGAGAAGACATCACTTTAGAGAATGTAGAGCATTATAGCTGTGGATCTTACTAATGCTTCCTTTCAGATGCTGTCCAGTCAGCAACAAAGAGAAATGGTAAATATTCCCCACGTGTTTTGTTCAATGTCTCATTTCTTCCCCACAGGTGTCCCAAGCCCCAAGGCTGCACTGAGAACTTCACTTATGAAACTGAACGAAATGACCAACACCCCCAACCTCTACGGCATCACCAGGCGACGACTCAGGGCTGTAAGTAGATGCTGCCCCATTGTGCTGCCTGTCCAATGTCTAGAACAATGTGACTGTCTGAGCCCAGCAATTCCTGCTTAATATGGGAAGATTGGACCACAGCATGCTTAATAGGGGCAAACACTTAATTCTCATTAAAACATAATTCAGTCTCCAATATTAGCTTCAGAGCTTGACAATGACAATCAGGGAGTGAGATTGGAAACATTGGAGATTGTATGAGGTTGGAATTCTCACACAACTGGAATTGTCACATTTGTGTGGAATTCCCAATCTCAATTTGCCTCTGTGTTTGGTTCCCTTTGACTGTGAATTTCAGTAGATCCAGCATTGTCACTGGGAGTGCAAACTGCCTGTGGACCTGGTGATGTGAGGAATGATGAGGCACCAAATTAGATAAACGTGAGATTGGGTTGTGTGGGGGGAGAGGTGTTTGAAAACTTGCTGATGACCTATGTTTCCTTATGTAGATGTACCCCACGGGAAAATTGACTTACAATGTGGATCTGACTTTCTCCGTAAAAGAAACAACATGCTCCAAAAACTCGGGGCTGGACTTTGATTCTCCTCTCTGCCGCCTCCGACCTGCCCAGACCACGGTGAGCATAGTCCTGATGTCACCAACCCATCTCTGGGCTTGGTTTCTGTGACATCCATGCAGTTTGTATTTGTACAGAAGTTTTGCATGTAATAGAACTTCTTAAATCGCTTGATGAATATGATGGTTGGGAACAAAGCACCGAAATGACAACAACAATGACTTGCATTTACACAGCTCCTTTCACACTGGAACACTTAACAGTGGTGGAGCCTGATGCTGTTGGGAAGGGATGTGATGAGTCTAGGCATCCGTAGAGGAAGGTCTTCAGGCGTGATCTGAAAATAGGTCAGAAGGGAACTTGGTGGAAGGAATGAGGGAGAGAGTTCCAGAGCTTCGAGGGCATAGTGACTGAAAATATGTCCATCAATGGTGAAGTGGGGGAGACTAAGGACAAGAAGGAGGGCAAAGCCAGCCAAGCAGGGGCACAGTATGGAGTCAGCAGATCAGAGAGGTAGGGAAGTGCCAAGGCATGGAGGGATTTGTAGATTAGTCTGAGGATCTTGAAATCGATCTGTGAGCTTTAAAGATGTTGATGAAAGACATGGTTGAAGTGATCTGGTTTGGGAGATTTTTGAAGACAGTGCTTACGGTAACCTCTTCCCTTACCCTCGCACAGTTTTAAGTTTGACCACTGTTAATGGCTCCGAGATGCTACCCTGGTGTGTAGGGTGTTATATAAATGCAAGTTGCTGTTATTATAACATTGCAATTCTATTATTAATTCTGCATCAGCTGAATTTGGTGTTGATTGAGTTGACCCCTGGGCAGAATTACTTATGAGCTGATACAAGGTTGAGGCAGGATGGGCTGAGAGAGCTGAGCAGCTCTGCAGGGTTTGTGGACAGTTACAGCAGATGTTGTGGCCTTGGTGCTATATTCACATCTTGAAACTATAACAGCCTTGATGTATACAGGACAGCAATGCAGCTCAGACACTTGGTTTCTGACTAGTTTTAGAGGCTCCAGTAAGACCACCCCACTACAAGTTTCTGGCAAAAGCCACTAGCGAGGCTCTGGGTCCAGGTCAGGTATGAGTGCTAATGTCTCCAACAATAACACTACAGTAAACAGCAATTTAATTTAATTTAAATAGCAGGTTTACGCTGCCCTCTTATGCCACCATTTGTGTTTGATTCTCACAGGAGAAAGGAGTTTGCAGAAGTCGGGTTAAGTATTTTGCTGATGCAATCACGGATGTCCAGGTGCATTGTCGAGGCTTGAAGTCATTTAAACGTAAGATCCACTACTCGGAATCCAGAGATATCAGTCAAGAGGTAAGCTCACCACTCTCCCTAATCATCGTGGGCATGTTGTGTGCAGTGGCTTTCAGTTTTATTACCACCACAGCACTTTATACACCATTATCCAGAGATCTGTTTGCATCCCAGTTGTGTTGGCCTCAATTGGCCTGTTGAGCACACTGGGATCACCGATGGGAAAAACAATATATTTTAGACAGAGAGACGTACAATTTGAGTTAACTTCAGAGGATCTGATGAAATATCTGCTGGTGACTTTGTTTTGTGTGTCCACCTGAGTGTCTCAGATATTTTGAGAAAGTGCAGGGTTCCCTGATATGCTTATATATAGTTACCAGCCCAGTTTAGGCAGTAATACTGGGATACTGAGGAATCACTCCCCTGGGAAAATCCCCATCCTTTATCCCAATATGGAATTCTTTTGGACCCAGACACAGGAGAGGGTTCTCTTCACTGAAGATAAAAGTGAGTTGAACAACTAACAAGCATGGATTGAGGACAGCATCTTTCTCAGTCAAAACCTTCCCAATTTCTATATTTTCACCAGATCGTTATCCAGGTCAGACACTGCTCACATTCAATTCATTTCCGCTTATGTTCCTTATGCTCAGAAGAGCTCCAGTGTTTGAGCTCAGCAGTAGTATATGCCCTGCTTATTGGCCTTCCCAATTCATCCCTCCGTAGGTTGCAGATAATCCAGAACTCTGTGGCCCATGTCCTCCACCACTCCAAGCTTCGTGACCCCATCTTCCCCCATCCTCGCCTGACTCCCCCAGAGGATCCAATTGAAGATCCTGGTCCTTATATTCAAAGCCCTCCACGGCCTCACCCCAGCTCACATCTGCGACTTCCAACCCCTTACCATCTTTCCCGCCCCCTCTGCTCAGCAAGTTCCGGCCTATTCCACATCCCCTGACCATTGGTGGGCAAGTCTTCAGCCACTCTGGCCCCAACCTCTCGATCTCCATCCTGCAGTCCCTTCGCCTTCCCTCCTCCCTGGCTTCCTTCAAGTCCTGCCTCAAGACCCTCCTCATCGATGGTCCCCTCGGTCACCCCAAATTCCCCCTTTCCCTTCACCCTCCCCGTCCCCCATCCCAGCATAGGACTGAAACAATGACTGTCTAGAGCCTTGGGACGTCCTCCTGATGTGAAAGTACAAGTGTAATTTTGTTGTTACTGTAGTAATGTTCCCAATTTGTTTGTTGTTTGGAAAGTCTATTGAAGTAGGAGATGGCCATATCATGTAATTCCTAGATGACTAGTATCATGTCATTCCTAGATGAATAATTATTTTAAAAATATAATTCAAGGTAAACAAAACTCAGTACTTAATGACAACACAAGGGATCAGTTGCTGTGTAACCTCCTTAATCTGAGTTCAGTTAATGGCTCCACAAAGCTTAATCTGAGTTCAGCTGTTGGCTCAGTTTTGTATTGACCAATTGACCTCCTTTGTGTAGATGTAGGTCTGAACACTGGACAGTCAACCAGAAGGTTCCCTCCCATATAAAACTCTCAGATCCGATGTTTCTATCTGAAGCTGAAAGGCTTATTTTTGGAGACTCCTTATGCTGAATTTCAGTTGTACCCTGATATAAATGTATAATGTAAATATTTTATTGCAGGTCAAAAGTAAATCCACAGAAACCATGTCCAAAGAAGTTGAGTCAAGAGAAATAGAGTCCAAAGAAGTGAAATCCAAGGAAGCTAAGATTGGAACAGCCAAATCGAGATTAGCAAAGGCAAAATCAGCTTTCTACAGGACAATCAAGTTCAGGACCATCAAAACTAGAACACCTACATACAGAGCAATCAAGCCTAGGAGACCCACATACAGTGCAGTCAGGTTCAGAGCAGCCAAGACTTTGACACCCAAATACAAAGCAATCAAGTCCAGGAAACTTGCATCCACTGAGTCCAGAGAGGTCAAGTCCAGAGAAGTTGAGTCCAGTGATGTCAAATCCACTGAAGTTGAGTCCAATGAAACATCACTTGAGATTTCCAATGTAAGTATAAATTGGTAACATTTATTCAGATGCCTGTGTCCTCCACCATAATACTCAATAACAATATATTGCTGAAACCTGGATTTATATAATTCCATTTCTGTTTGTTCATTGGTTACAGGAGTGCTCACGGACCAGGTGTTAAAGATGAATAAAACTTCTGAAAGTTGTGAACTGTACAAGCCATAGACTGAAGATGTCCTGAAGTGCTTTGCTTGTTGACATATAACATGAGAGTATCTTGGTACCTAACATTCTATTGTATAATAAAGAGTAATTTCTGTGTTTTATAATTATTCTATCCTTTTTGACTTGCATTGTATTGCATTCAATAGATCCTATTAAAATCCGGATAATATTTTTGTGAAACTCATCTAATCTCATTGTCATTCATTTACCTGACTAGTTAAAAGTAGCAACACAAATGACATTCAGCAACCAGGATATACATCGATTAATAATCTATCTAAATTATCAAAACAATAAAATTGTTAAAAAGTGCTTGCCACCAAGTGGGCATCTGAAAGATGGTGGCTCTGGCAGTGTTGGTTGGGAAGTGTTGTTTATTTGGGTGGTGGTGGATGGTTGCGGATTCTTGGTTGTTTGGGGAGTATTTGTTTATTGTGGGTGTTGTTTTGGGTATGTTGGTGTTTGGGAAGTGTTGTTTAGTTGGGAAGTGTTGGTTGTTTGTTCAATGTTGTTTGGGTGGGGAGCGTTGGTTGGTTTGGGATGGTTTGTTGGTTGGTTGGGGAGTTGGTAGATAGGGGGGCGTTGTTTGGGGAGTGTTGGTTATTTGGGGAGTGTTGTATGGTTGTGGAGTATTGTTTGGTTGGCGAGTGTTGGTTGGTTGCAGATTGTTGTTAATTGGGTATTGTTGATTGGTTGGAGTGTTGTTTGTTTTTTGGCGGGTAATGGGTGTTTGGGGAGTCTTGTTTGGAAAGTCTTGATTGGTTGGGGGGTGTTGGCTGTTTGCTCAGTGTTGGTTAGTTGGGGGTGTTTTGTTGTTTGGTTGGGGTATGTTGGTTGCATGGGGAGTATTGTTTGCTTGGTGAGTGTTTGTTGGTTTTGGGATTGTTGGTAGGGTGCTCTTACATTAATGACCAATGTAGAATGGATAAAATGCTGACAGTCACAGGACAAGAGAATCTGGTTCTCTCTGGTTAGAAGGAATAATGGGATAGACTTGGAAAGGGGCAGGAGGCCACACTTATTTATGAGCAACAGCAAACACACATTCCAGCAGAGGTAGTGGTCCAAGGTACCGACCGATATTGAAGCTCAGCTCAGCAATATGTTTGTAGATTCTGATACTGCCTGCCAGGTAACAGAAGATAACCCTCAAGAATCATGAACTCATGAGCAAATTGTTAAGTTGTTTAAGCTAGAGGACGGTGGGACCATCATAGGATGCTGATAAGAGATGAACATTTGCTTAAATGAACATAAAGGAATGTGCTAATGGTCTCACCTGATAAAATAGATTAACACCAGATACAGACCTTACTTGATCAATCTCCTATCTTAAGACAGAACAAAGAGAATACATCAACAAAACTCAGTCAGGCTGGCAACAAACCAAATGATTAATTAACCTGAGTATATGGCAGTACCAGAATTGGGGAGGGGGCGCTAGGAAAGGAGCACTTGGTAAAAGGGTATAACTAGCCCACTTCTGAGTAAGAAAAGTTAGAAGATGTTTCCAGAGAGATAGAGACCAGAGTCGAGGGGTCCAGTCCAGAGAAGAAGGTATCCCGTGACTGTCTACTAAGACTGGTAGTATGATTTGTTAGATATCTATGTTATAAGAATTAATGCATGTTACACCCACTCTGTTTATACGTAATAAACTTTACTGCACCGTATTGGATTGTCAAGTCATATTTCAAACCTTGGGATCAGAAATCCCAACAAATTGGCACCCCAGATGGGACTTGACAAGTGGTAAAGGTTATTATACAGATGTGGATTTAGACATAATTACACACACATTGCATTATGCGAAGCTCCTGTAGCTCAGTGGTTAGAGCACTCGCCTTACAAGCATGAGACCCATGTTCAAACCAGGCAGATCAGGGCAAAACCTTGGGCAAGTTTCATTACTCCACATGCCTAAAAAAATCCGTCCAAAAAAAACACAACAATAAAAATTGGTCATTTCCACGACTGTTGGTGGGACGCTGCTGTGCACAATTAGCTGTCGCATTTCGCCCACAAATATACAGTCAATTCACTTTACAGTATATTTTGTGAAGCGCTTTGAGACGTTCATAAGATGTGAAAAGTGCTATATCAAATACAAGAATTATTGTTATTAGTGCACAGTCTGTGTACAGGCAAGGACAAGGGTACAGTGAGGGTCGGTAGACTCACAAAGTATAGCTAAGAGGTTAAAACTCGGGATAATTTTTTTTGTTCTGGTTTTATTAACACTGGCTTTACCACACCTGGGCACCCTTAAAGGGACTTGTGGCAGAGGCGATCCAGGGAATCGGTCTCCAAAAGCTTGGTATGGCTTGTGTCAGTGCAGAGACTAGGGCGCGGTAAGATAGAGGTACTCGTGAACAGGATCAGGATTTTAACAAAAACATGGAAGCAGTTAAAGAACAGAGGAGAAGGGAAACATTTAAACAATGGGTGAGGAAGTATGCAGAAAAATTATACAAGAAAATAGGGCAAAATGTCAGTGAATCAGAGGGGGATCTCGCAAAGCATAATGTACCAAGATAATGTGGGAGTGGGGTAAGATAGTTTTCCACAAGCGGTAGGTAACAGTCTACTAGTTTGTCTATGTCCTCTTGCAAACTGCTACTATCCTCCTCACTGTTTATTACTTTTCCCAGCTTTGTACCATCTGCAAACTGGGAAATTGTACTCCTTATACCCATGTCCAGGTCATTTACATAGATCAAAAATAGCAGTGGTCACAATACCGACCCCCATGGGGGACACCATTGCACACTTCACTTCATCTTGTTTATCTAATTCTGGAAACTATAAGGCACAGATTGGCAAGAGCTCAGGCTTGGGGAATCCCAGAGTGTGTATTTGGGTATTTGTTGGAGTCTAACCAGCTAAGCAGCATAGATTGCCATTGAGAGCACTGTTTTGCAAGCTTTCCTTCTGTTTGACCAGCTAGGACCACACTACTTATTAGGTGTTTGGCTTGCAGCATTAACTGGAGCTGAGTGTGAGTCCCTGCCCCCAATAAGTGGACTGCCCTCCCCTGACCTGCTGTCATCATCAGTGATCTGGAATACTGCAGACCCACCTGACTCAGGAACCAGATTCCAAGACCACTCCAGAGGGTGGGCTCGATTCTGACATTTTGTCAAATAGTTCAGCTGCAAGGTGGAAATAGCTCTTACCATCCCCATCTCTCCAAATATCAAAAGGCTTTGGTTCAACAGGAAGATCATTATACTAGATATTAGTAGAGCCTTACATTGCGGTGTAATATTATACAATTCCAATTCAAACGTCTTTTATTCGTGGTTCACAGAAACGGCTGGAAGCCTCTGTTTGAACCATCACAAGCCGGAGGCTGAGAGGTTCCACATCAGCAAGAATCGTCCCTTTGATAACTCTCATGAAACTTCAGGAGACTAATCTCTGCCGTCTCCGTGGCAACGAAAAATCCTTTCAAGCCTGGGCCATTTCTCGATATAAGTAGGAGGCCATGTAATCAGGATTTTGTGCTTTGCATTTTTGCATTTTTCACTGTTTGATGCATTTCGTGAATATCGAGTTATGGATATACCCACAACAAATTGCATTTATACAGCACTTTACTCAGGAGAGCATCCCTGAGGTGCTGGACAATAACAACAACAAATTATATTTGTATAGTGCCTTTCATGTTGAGAAGACATCCCAAAGTGCTGGACAATCATGGGTGTGCAAGAGGAGTAAAAAGCAGGAATGGTGTAGGAGGATGACTGAAGGCGTGGTCAAAGAGGAAAATGCTGAGATGGGTTTTGAAGGAGGGATTGTGGGATGGAATTCCAAAAGGTTGAAAGGCTGAAGGCTGTAACCACCGATGGTGGGGAGTGGAGGGCTTTGAAGGTGAGGACAAGGATTTTTAATTCTATCTTCTGGGGGATGGGGCATTAGTGAAGCTAGGTGAGGATGGGGTGATACAATCAAGGAGTCTTGTATTGGAAAGAACACAAGCTGCAGATTTCTGAATAATCTGCATCTTGAGGAGGGAAGACTGATAAGCAGAGAGTTAGCATAATCAAGCCTGGATATGATGAATGCGTAGATGAGCGTCTTGAAAGCCTGTGGCAAAGCCGAACAATGTTGTGGAGGTGGGGAAAGGCAGAATGTGTCATGACAAGGATGTGGGGATTAAAAGACAGTGAAACAAGACACAAAGGTTCTGTACTGACTTCTGATGCCTGAGGTGTAGAGACTCTGGAGGGAGCCAACCAGGAAGGACTTGGTTTTGTTGACATTCAACTGGAGAGAGTTAACTCTTATCCAGGACTTGATGTCTGACAGGGATTCCATCAGGACAGCAATGGTCCTGGAGTCGAGAGTGAGAAGATCTTGAAATCAATCCATTCGGTAATTGGGAGCAAGTGGAGCTGGGCAAGATCTGGTGTGATAGTGGTACAGATCTTTTCTCTCTCTGGTAGGTCTGTCCTGTTTCGATTTCCCTTCTTCCCCACCCCACCGCCACCCCTCTCACTTTGTTTCAAATCACTAACACCTCTTTACCCCATCATCCACCATCTTCCACCCCATTTTCTCTTTTGTCTTCCTTGCCCTGTCTCCCCCAACCTCTGTTAATCCTTAAAATCCTCTTCCTCCCAACATGTCCCAGTTCTGACGAAGAGTCGTGAACCGGAAATGTTGACTCACTTTCCTTTCTCCACAGAATTTCAGAGCTCTGAGACACCGTCCAGTGTGGAGGACGCAATATAAATCGAAGTTGTTGTTGTTGTAGATGCTGCCTGGCATGCTGAGTGTTCCCAGCGACTTCTGTTTTTGTTTCAGATTTCCAGCATTTGCAGTATTTTGCAATTGTCAGGTCATTGGAATACTCCAATCGGGAAGTGACAAAAGCGTGGAACAGGATTTTGTCTGCATTGGTTATGAGGTATGGATGGAAGTGGACAATGTGACAGGGGTGGAAAAGAGTGGTCCTGGCCAGGGACCTTGCGGGTAAGATAGTGGCAGAATCGGGCAATATGTTGGAGGTGAGGGAAGGCAGGCAACATTGAAGATAAATGTTAGTTTATGGGATGGGGTGGTTGGGTGGGGGGAGAGAGAGGAGCAAAAATGCATTCCTTGGTAACAACTTGCATTTACGCAGTGCTCACAGTGGTCTGGTTTGATGCCGAACGAGGGGGAAAGAGATAATAATAATAATACACCTGGCATTTGATATAGCACTTTTCATGTCTTCTAGATGACTCAAAGCACTTCATAGAGACGCCTAGAAGGCTTGAAAAGAGTTATATCAATTGCAAGGATTATTATCATTATTATTATATACTGTAAAATGAATTGATTGTATATTTGTAGGCGAAATGTGGCAGCCAATAGTATGCAGCAACGTCCCACAAACAGTCTTGGATTGAAATTAGTAATTTTGTTTTTGAGAGATTATTATTGGGCATGTGGTGAAAGGAAACTTATCCAAGGTTTCAAATACAGGTTTCACGTTTGCAATAAGGCGAGTGCTCTAAACACTGAGCTGCAGGACTCCACAATGATCCTAGATGACCCTAGGTGTTGTTCAAGAGGTAAGTCTTAAGGTGGGATTGAAAGCTAGATAAAGAGAGGGCGAGGCTGAAATGGATCCTTCTCAAATTGGCAGAGTATGACAAGTAGAGTGCCACAAGATTCAGTGCTTCAGCCTTAACTATTTACAATCTATATCAATGATCTAGACGAGGACATAGAACTTAAAATGTCTAAATTTGCAGATGATACGAAGCTAGGTAGGAGAGTAAACTCCGAGGATGATGACACAAGAAGAATGCAACGGGACATTGGTAGCTAGGTGAGTGAGCAAGACAGAGCTCAGAGAAAAGAGAGCTCAGAGAGAGAAATACATTGCTCTGAGAGAGAGAAGACAGAGCTCAGAGAAGGAAAGACAGCTCAGGGAGATAGAATATATACACTTGGAGTTTACTCCTCCTGGCTATGTATGTAAGTGTGTATGAGTTAGGCTTTAGCTCTACCCAGCTACACTAATTGTGTTTTGTTGTGCAGGAAGAAAATTAGGCTGCTGAAGGGTGGAGCTAGGGCATTGATTTCAAGTTATTTAATGTGAGTGAGTGAAGTGACAGTGGATTAAGGCATCATTGACTCAATGCAATGTGGGGAATCCAAGATTAATATGTGGGCTGGTCCAGCCCAAATATAACACAGCTCCAAACCTGACAACAGGTTCACATACACGAACATTTCCTAAACTAGTGGTCGTTCTAAGCAGAACACAATTAGGCATAATTGTTCAGCGCCTTGGGACGTCTTCCCGACGTGAAAGGCGCTCTGTAAGTGTAATTTGTTGTTGTTATAATAGACCTTCCAGGCTTGTGTTCTGTCCTATAGGTCAGCCTGGCTCAGTGGTAGCATGCTTGCCTTTAAGTCAGAAGGTTGCGGGTTCAAGCCCCACTTTGGGACTTGGGATCACACACTATATTCTAAGATGACACTCCAATGGAGTGCTGGGATATGCTGCACTGCCACGTGTACCGTTCTTCAGATGAGACTTTAAATTGAGGTCCCTTCCTGGCAACCCTGTTCCAATCATTAATCACCCCTCCGGGTAAAGAAAAACTTCCTGGTGTCTGTCCTGAATTCCCAGATGCTTTGTGAAATATCTCTGTGTGGCTTTGAAGCTTGCAGCTGTTAATGTGCCCACTGCCCAGATGATATCTGTGTTTTAAACACTGGGAGTGACTGGGCTCTGTCAGTCTGTCTGAGCAGAGCGAGCATTCCTAGAAAGGAAAGGCAGGCAAACGCACGAAGTAGGTGAGAAATGAAACCAGGCACTTTCAGTACTCACAGTACTGAGGCAAGTGAAGGAAGCCAGATTTCCTGCTCCAGGAGAAGAGTCCAGATTCTCTATTACACAGATTTATGGTTTCATGTGCTTCACATTGGCTCATTTTCGTTTGTCTGCTTTTGTTTGAATAATGTGCTATTTTGGCTCAGCCAGACCAATAACACTGCCATGTTACATGTGAAAAATGATGTTACTTTTCTTGATATATTTGAGTTTGATATTTTGTGCAGCCGGTATTTTGTCAAACCATTTCTGAATAGTCTTATTAACTGTCCCAGTTGCACCAATGATTATAGGAACTGTAGCTCAGTGGTGAGAGTACTCGCCTTACAATTGAGAGACCTGAGTTTAATTCCAGGCAGGGCAAAAACTTGGAAAGTTTCCTTACTCCACACGTCTAATAATAATCTCTAAAAAAAAAACGGTCATTTCAATCCACGACTGTTTGTGGGACACTACTGTGAGCAATTTGCTGCCGCGTTTCTCCCACATATACGGTCAATTCACTTTACAGTATATGCTATATAGACATCTTTTAAAAAAATGTGCAAAGTGCTATATCAAATGCCAGGATTATTATTATTAACTATGCCCATTTATGAGGTTCTTTAGTTCCTTATTTCTTACTTTGTAATCACTTGGGATAGCCACATCAATAATTCAACTTGTACAGTCTATTGGGTTCTTTATGATAATATCTGGTCTGTGACAGCTGATTGCCCTGTCTATATGTACTTGTGAATCACAGATTATTATGATGTTTCTTGATGTCACTTAATGTTCATCTCAGTTAGTCTTTCAATAATATCAAACTGTTTACAAATTATCTAGTGAGTATATATTGCTTTGTTATTATGTCTAATCAGATACTCTGATTGTGCTACGGTGGCACTTAATGACATATTATTATTAGGTGGAGGTCTGTTATTATACTTACTCTCATTATACTCTGCTTGGTAAATTTACCAACTCATGGATCAGCACATGTTTTAACAACAACAAGTTGCATTTATACAGTGCCCTCAACGTTGTGGTGTCTCAGAGCACTTCACAATGGCGGAGTCCAATTCTGAGACAGTGGTGGGGGGGGAAGGTGACTGTAAGCGCATTCAAAGAAAAAAGGTCTTCAAGCTCAACCTGAAGGTGGAAAAGAAGTGGGTGAGGCGAAGGGGTTTAGGAAGGGAGTTCCAAAGTTTCTGGATGTAGTAGCTGAAAGCACGGCCGCCGATAGTAGAGTAGAGGATTTCGGAGGCAAGGAGCAGGCTGGACCCAGTAACACTTGAGTATTCGGGGTACATTTGATACAGCCCTTTTCATGTCAGGTGGGTATATCAAAGCGTTTCACAGAATTTGCTGCAAAGTGTAGTGATTGTGCATTTTGTGGGAAAAATCAGCAGTTTGCACACTGCAGTGCAAGGATTGTGCAAGCCAAAGGAGTGAAAGAGCAATTTTATTTGTTGGGCAGGACACCAGGACAGAGAAACTCCCTTCTCTTTTACAATATTATAGGGGATCCTCACCTGAACAGGCATAAACAGGGATTCAGTTTAACTTTGCGTCTGTAGGATAGCAGCTCTGACAACACAGCGCTCCCCCAGCACTGCACTAAAATGCTGGAATATATTGTGTGTATGTAAAACCACTTATCCTTAAACAAGCCTGGCAAGCATGCTGTGCACAGCACTTGGCACTTGTTAATCATTTGTTGTCTCACTCAGAGTGCATTTGCTGATTGCTCCTGACAAGTAGACAATTATTTTTGAACTAATAAGTAATTATTTCCATTTAACATTTCCTTGTTTGTTTTCTGCCTCTTCACTGTTTAGTAACTGAGATCTCGGGCCATTTGCTGATGGGACAGAGATGAGCTGATAATTTGCCAAACTACAATGTTGCTTTGTGTTTGTGCCAGTCTGAAGCCAGCTGTTATTAATAATAACTATAATAATATCCTTGCATTTGATGTAGAGTCTCATTACATCATGGAGACATTTCAAATCACTTCACAGGTGACACTGTAAAGTGCAATGACTGTGCGTTTTGTGGGCTAAATGCAGCAGCTAGTTTGCGCACACCAATGTCCCACAAACAATCATGCAGTGAGTGACCTATTTACATAGGGAAACAGTCCTGACCAACCTTCTCTTTTTCAATAGTGCCATGGGATCTTTAACATCCACCCGAGCAAACAGACGGAAAGTCAGTTTACATCTCATCCAAAGGACGGCACCTCTGACAATGCAGCACATCCCCAACACTGCATTGGAGTGTCAGTTTAGACGATGTGATTCAAGGTCCTAACATGGGGCTTATCACTTTATCAAGGGCTCAAAGTACTTCATGGGATTTTACTGGTATGTGCAGTGACTGTATTTTGCGAATTTTGCAAAGCGAAACATGGTCAAAGTTAGAATTTTAAGGTGAAACTTGAAGAATGAGCTGGAAAGAGCAGGTCAGGAGGCTCCAGGGTGTGGTTCCAGGAGTTGTGGGCAGAAAGCCCAACTGCCAATGGAGGCAGGGGACATGAAGCATGCTGGTGCCCACTGAGGTGAGGGAGCACCTGGATTTGTAAGATAAAGGGCAAAGTACTGTATGTAAGTCACTGCTGGCCCCTGGTTCCCCATGGCCTGGTTATATGTAATTGGACCAATTCTAGTTCATTTTACCTTTTGCTTCCTGTGTGAGAATAAGAGTTGGGCGGGAAGGAGAAACTAGTTTCTCAATTACAATAGTTTTGAAAGCCCACGTGTCTCCTTGGCTGGTCTGTGCCCAGCTCCAAACACAAAACAGTAATGGGTTTTAACAAGCATCACACACACAGTCTAATATTATCATCATATAAACCTGGAGTCTCATAGTGGTTGGAGTACGAACCTTGCAAGCAAGGGGACCCATATTCAATTCCTGGGTGGGGCATAAACATAGGCAATTTTCCTTACTCCACATGCCTCTACTTACTTGGCAGTCAGTGGGAACCCAGTTATTAGTCAATTGGTGGATTGTTTTCTACAATTTAATAATCCCTCCAAAAAAAAAGATTTGGTCACTCAAAACAACTGTTTTGGGGACACTGCTGTGCACAATTGCTGTTTCGCCAACAAAATACCACTTTCCAATATATTTTGTGAAGCGATTCAGATCTCTCAATAAGGTGCTATATCAAATGCAAGGATTATTATTAACCTGATTGTACTATCAGGGATTGTTAGGGCCTCTTTCACACCTTATCTTCCTCATTTCTGTTTTTATATTCATTCTCAGCTCAATTCACAAGGCTCAGAATTGGCTGTTACGTTCGCTTACAAAACGCTCAACCACTACACTTCACAGTGAATCTTGTTAGGGGCTTTGAGATTTCCTTCTATCTGCATCAAATGTAAGGACCCGATATGCAAGTCACTGTGAAAGTGACTCATTCTCGGTTTGTACATTAGAATACAGTAAGTTTGTCCCAGTGTTGCCAAATTATTTGAGTAGGTTATTTTTAACTAGAGCCGCCAAGGTCACACAACGTCAAGTCATTCATTACTAATTAGTTATTTAATGGCCTTATAAGGGCGTGTGATGGTGTGGTGTAAACACAGGCTTATTTCTCATGTTGACAACTCGCTCGTCCTTCAGAGCAGCTCATAATAATAAGCCTTGCATTTGATATAGCTCCTTTTCGTGTCTTTGAGAAGTCTTACAGTGCTTCACGGGACATACTGCAAAACAAAGTAACTGTAGCCAGCTTGTCACAGCAACATCCCATAAACAGCCAATTTGGAGGTTTGTTGGCCAGGAAACAGAGGGAGAAAAATTGCCTTTTCTTTTCGAATAGTGTCACAGGATTCAGGGACAGGTACTAAGACAGGGACTAATACCAGCCTGCGTTAGCAGTAATATCAGTGTGTTATACAGAATTGTCCATGATTGGGAATCACGAGGCTCTAGCCGAGCCCAGTTACAGTTGTGACCTTCAGGAAATGAAACTCTACACTTTGGCACAAATGTCAAAGGCTCTGGGCTGAACTGATTACAGCCCGACTGTTTCTGGTAGAAACTCGCTGCTGTATACACTACCCAGTGTAGCGTCACAGACACAAACAGGCCAGGAAACTCCCCCATTACATAACTAAGCACATATGTGGCATTGCATTACCTCAGCAGAGAAACATTCATTTCAGTGCACTAAGTGTGCAAAAGGATGGGTTATTGTAACAATGACTCCTTCTGACAATTCCTGTCCTTTGGAGAAGACATTAGTCAAGAACAACACTACCAGTATTGCAAATTAGAATAAATGTTTAATAAATATATAAATAACGTAAAAATACAATTAAGAGAACACTTACTGGAGATGGTTGATGTAGTCGGTGGGTCATCAAAGTCATCCTCCAAGGTGGTAAAAACAGTAGAGCAGGTTATTTTTTAGAAGGGGAGAGATGTGTTAGCAATCAGGGGGACTTGGGTGTCGTTGTACACCAGTCACAAAAAGTTAGTTTGCAGGTACAGCAAGCAACTAGGAAGGCTATCGGGATGTTGCCTTTCGTTACAAAAGGGTTAAAATATAAGAGTAGGGAAGTCTTGCTGCAACTGTATAGGGCCCTGGTGAGACCGCACCTAGAGTACTGTGTGCAGTTTTGGTCTCCTTATTTAAGAAAGGATGTACTCACCTTGGATGAACTTAGATTCACTAGGTTGGTACCTGGGATGAGGCGATAGGTTGAAAAATCTAGGCCTATAATCTCTAGAATATAGAAGAATCAGAGCTGATTTTATAGAAATCTACAAGATTATTGAGGGGCACGACAGAGTAGATAGTGGGAGACTGTTTCCCCTGGTTGAAGAAACTATAACCAGGGGTCACAGTCTTAACATTAGGGGTCAGCCCTTTTGCACCGAGTTGAGGAAAAACTTCTTCATTCAGGGTAGTGAATTTATGGTATTCTCTACCCCAAAGGGCTGTAGATGCTCAGCCCTTGAACATATTCTAGACTGAGAATGATAGATTTCTTGTGAGATTAAGGGATATGGGGATAAGGCGGGTAGGTGGAGTTAGATTAGAAGATCAGCCATGATCTTATTGAATGTCGGGGGCAGGCTTGAGAGGCCAAATGGCCTACTCCTGCTCCTAATTCTTACGTTCTTATGTTGAGTGGTCTACTCCTGCTATTATTCCTCATGTTCTTATCTTATGATTAGAGTAGCTATATGCTTCATTCAATTTTATTAATATACATTTGTTTAAAAGAAAACTATTAAGTATAGTGACTGTAGATATATATGGACAAAATGCTGCAGCCAATTGCGCACAGCAGTGTCCCCACAAACAGTCGTGGATTGAGTGACCAAATTATTGTTGTTATTTTGAGGGATTATTATTAGGTGTGTGGAGCAAGGAAACGTGCCTAAGATTTCACCCTGCCTCAAATTGAACCCATGTCTCTTGCTTGCAAGGTGAGTGCTGTAACCACTGAGCTACAGGACTCCACAATATATTTATCTTGAATAGTTTGGAGAATTCACATTGTTTTATTTTGAATAGTGTAGAGACTTCACATAATAACAAATAATAAGCAAAAACACAAAATACTGCAGATGCTGGAAATCTGAAACAAAAACAGAAGTTCTGGGAAAACTCAGCAGGTCAGGCAGCATCTATGGAGAAAGGAAAGTGAGTCAACGTTTCGCGTTCACGACCCTTCGTCAGCCCTGGGGTACGTTGGGAGGGATTGGCTTTTAAGGATTAACAAAGGGAGAAAGGCAGGGCAAGGAAGACAAAGGGGAAAATGGGGTAGCGGGCAGCAGATGATGGGTTAAAGAGGTGTTAATTTTGTTAAACAAAAGTGGGGTTGCAACAAAATTGCAGAGGTGTTAATAACATTAAAACAAACAAAGAGGGGCTACCCACTACCCACTGAGCTGCAGGCTAGGGCTCTAACTATAAGGACCTAAGAAGTAGGAGCACTAGTAAGCCATTTGGCCCCTCGAGCCTGCCCTGCCATTTAATTTAATCTTGGCTAATCTTCTAATTAGCATAGGTTTCTATAAGATCACCTCAGGATTCATTTGATGGGACGGTTAGAAATCCACACCTCTCTTTAGGACCATGAATCCAGCCTCATGGTATGCGATTTCCAGGCAGCGATCCGGTTGTGTAACTTGCCACATGCAGAGCTGGCTGCGTTAAGGGGAAATAAATCCAAGGCTTTTTTAAAATCTCTCAAGGGAATAAGTATTTCTGATTACCGAACTGTAATCCCTGGAACTGACTGGCAGAGTTTACAGAAAAAAGATTTGTTCAAGAACTTTGAAGTTTATTTGGTAAAGTGGCCTTGAGTCTCCTGTTATTAAGGCTTCACATAAAAAGTAAGAGGCAAACCAGCTGAATATGTTACAGAGGCATCCTAGAATTACTTAGAGTGCAGTGGGAGGCCACATGGCCCATCGAGGCTGCTCCAACTCCCAGATCAAACTGTCTTTTGAAACCCCACAACCCTGCCGTGTCACACATCTCTTCAAGCCTCTATCCTTCAGATATGTTTGTTTCACCTCAAAGTCAGAAGATTGTGGGCTCCAGTCCCATATCTCAACTTGGAATCACATTGTCTCAGACACTTCAATGGAGCGCTGTAGGGTGTTGCATTGTTGGAGGTGCCTTCCTTTGAATGAAATCCTATCTACCTGTTCAGATCAATGTTAGAGATCCCACAGTCCTGTTGGAAAAGAGGAGGGTTTTCTCTCTCCCAGTGTCCTAGCCGACAATCCCCTGAATAAAAACGCAAAATACTGCAGATGCTGGAAATCTGAAACAAAGATAGGAATCGCTGGGAACACTCAGCAGGTCAGACAGCATCTACGGAGAAAGGAATGTGAGTCAATGTTTCAGATCTATGACCCTTCATTTCAGGTCCCCCAAATAAAATTTGTCACTCACTCAATGGCTATTATCCTGTGCTTTATAATATACAATATGTTATTATTAATAGCAGTAGAATATACCCATCTACTTTTCTCTTGACTAGGCATTCCATGACCCAATATTTCTCTGATTGAAGACGTTTTGCTAAGCTCTCCTTTTGTTACAATTGTGACTATCATATCTGTGTCCTATGGTCATTCACTCTTTATGGCTGGGCCAGCTTCTCCCTATTTACCCTGTCAAAACACCTGATCGTTGCGCCCACCTCTATTCATATAGATGAGGAAAAGGAAAGGATGAAATGAACCTGAGAAACACCGCAAGTAACCATTTAGGGGGCAGGAGGAGAAGCTGTTAGATAAGGACTGGATCCAAGGTGACATGTTTGGCAACATAATCTCAATTGACACCACCTTCTATTACTGCCTTTTATCCAATTCTTGAGCGAGGACACTGCTAGTGGCAATGGAGAAAGCCTGGCTGATCGTCAGGAATTGGAAGGGCGGACGAGTCACTGGGGGCAGAGACTCTTACTACTCAGCTCCCATTAATTCTGCAAGCCAAAGCCTTAATGGGTAGGTGGTCCTATCCGGATAAACAACAACAACTTGCCTCGATAAAGAGCTCCTCCTGCAGGGTAGTGTCCCAGTGGCAGAGCACGATGCTGAGCCAGCTGGAGGTGATAGGTGACTGTAGGTATGATCAAAGAGAGCCATCTTCAGGCACAACGTGAAGGTGGGGAAGGATGGGGCAAAGCAGAAGAAGTTGAGGGACAGTGTTCTAGAGTTTTAGGGCATAGTAGTTGGAAGTGTAGCCATTGCTGGTGGAATCGAATGCTGAGTGTAAGGATCTTGAAATCGATATGTTTGATGATAGGGAGTCAATGGAGCCTGGTTAGAACAGGTGTGATGGGAGTTGAGTGAGAAAGCTTGCCAGACAGAACTCTCAATGGCAAGCTATTCAGTTTTAGCTGGTTAAACTGTTAGTTTCCCCATCAAGCACTTTTGGATCTTTTGGACTTGGTTCTCGCCAACCTTCGCCTATTCATCTCTGGATTTGATAAGCAGAATTTATCCCTCCAGTGAGTGAGTGTGCATTCCATTGCAATAATCTATCTCTAGAACTTCCCTGTGTAGGTGAAATGCATAGAATTTTTAGTTTGAATTAGATTTTCTTACAATAATAATAATAATATATAAGTGCAAATTGTTCTTGTTGTCCAGAGAGATGTGTCCTGCGATGTGTGTCTATGTGTGGACATTGAGTGAGGACATGTCAGGCTGTACTGTGACATCCTCCATGGGCAAACAGTCAGCTAGTACTCACTGTCCCAATCACATCTCAGCCACACATCGCTGCATGCAAATTGCTGCATACCCCCACAAAAAAAATTCAGTCATTCCAATCCACTCAAGTATGTCAAATGAGAATGAAAAGGTAGATTTAGAGTTACAAATGGCAATTTCAGGAGCGACACAGGAATTTTTTCTTTACTCTGAGACCAGGATAATGGGACTCATTTAAAAAGCAGCTTGATGTTCTCCTTGACCCATCTGCTGCCTTTGATACTGTTGACCACTCTATCCTCCATCTCTCTTCTCACTTCAAGGTTCTGTCTTTGAGTGCTTCAGATCCTGCCTCTGACACCGTCTCCATTTTGCACAAACAACTTCTCCTACAGCTTCCGACGGTCTTGTGCACGTCACTCATGTCTCTGTCCTTGGTTCTATCCTCTTCAACTTTACAAGCTCCTGCTTAGTGATATCAGTCACAGACGTGGGGTCAACCTCTGCCTGTATGCGGATGACATCCAACTCTATGTCTCTGCCTCCATCCTCGACTCCAGGACCACTGCTGCCCTGACAGAATGTCCGTCAGACATCATGTCCTAGATGGGAGCTAGCTAAAGTTTCTACAGCTGTACATTAATTAGACTGAGGTCCTCCTGAATGGTTCCTATCAGCACCTCCTAACCTCAGGTGCTGACAGCATCACCATCCATGGATGCACAGTCCACCTCACCGAACCTGTCCGGAACCTTGGCTTCTTGTTTGATCCTCAAATGTCCTTTCCAGCCAATATCCATGCTATGACCTGATCTGCCTTTCTCCACTCCGTAACATTGCCCAGTTCCGTCACTGCCTCACTCCTCAGGCTGCTGAAACCCTCATCCACACGTTCATCACATCTAGGTTTGACTACACCAAATCCCTCTTTGTTGGCCTTCCCAACTCTTCCTTGCACAAGCTGCAGATTATATCAGATTGTAAATGTGGGTTGCTGTTGAATATAGGACATCAACAACAACCACAAATTACATCACATTGGGAGGATGCCCCAAAGCACAAGAGCCACAGAAGAGGACAAATGAACTTAGATTTGAAATGTAGAGGGGAAGGAGGGGATGAATTTAATTCAATCCAATGGTTGTGCAGGCAGAAACAAAGCTCTCAGAATATAAATGCCCCTATCACTTTTTGCCACGTAGTGGTTGTTTATTAATTGGTTGCTAAGTAACCATTTCAGTGGATTTACCCCTGACCTCTGGGCCATGTGTGGAATAAAGAGGCTCCAGGAGGGCTGCAGTTCTGAGTCTGATTAACAGGCACTGTTAACCCATTGTTCACTGGTCCAATTCAATTGTGCGGCATAAGATTCCCACTTGCACCCTCGTATATGGAAGGCAGAAAACAGCTTTTACCAATGCCTGGCACATGTGGAAATCCATAACACATATCTCACTTCTCTGCTCCTCCCCTTTGCTCATTTGAAACGGTATATCCACTGATCCTCTTGAGCCACTGTAAGCGAACGTAGCAGTCACTACAAGCTAACCTCTTGGACTCCATGCCTCAATCCATCCATCTTATAGGAACATGGGAATAGAAGTAGGCATTCAGTCCCCCAAAACTGTTCCACTATTCATAAGAATATAAGAAGTAGGAGTAGGCCATTCGGCCCCTCGAGCCTGCCCCAGCATTTAATAAGATCATGGCTGATCTTCTATCCTAATTCCATTTACCCACCCTATCATAAATATGTTCAATGACTGAGCATCTTGGGATGTCCTCCCAATGTGAAAAGCGCTATACAAATGTAATTTTGTTGTTCTTGTATGGTCTCTGAACCCGTGGTATCAGGTTAGAACCACCGTTATCCTTCCTCTCCCACGTCCGGTCCCTCACCAGCACCACTTACTTCCATTTCCACCACTTTGCCCTTCCACATCAATAACTTACCCCAAAAGCTATAATCCTTGCATTTGGAATAGCACTGTTCACATCTTCTAGATGTCTCCAAGCGCTTCACAGAATGTACTGCAAAGTGAAATGACTATATTTGTGAGCGGTCGTGGATTGAAATGACCAATTTATTATTGTTTTTTTTGAAGGTTTATGATCAGTTATCAGACATATGGAGTAAGGAAACTTGCCCAAGGTTTTGCCCTGTCTGGAAACGAACCCAGGTCTCTCGCTTGTAAGGCGAGGGCTCTAACCACTGAGCTACAGGACTCCACAATCTTTTCACCTGGATGATCTTGTTCTAAGATCACTTTATTTTAATAACATTCTCAAATGGCAGGGAAATAAATTAAATACAAAACTACAAAATTAGCACGTTTGTTTTGAAATTAATGATTTTGATTATGGAGAAACTGTGTGAACAGAAGAGGAAAATGACCAGATTGTGCCTTCTATACAAACTATTTCAAATATTTATCTTAAGGTTTTTGATTGCACATGCCTATCCATTATATTGCTTATGATTCATAGAGGAACATATGCAGGCACCCAATGCTAGACAAAGGAAAGTCTTTGCTTGCACAAATATAAATTTAGATTAATAGTTGAAATAAACACTGCCGAAACCCTGTTCCATGCCATTGTCACCTCTCAGCTGGACTACTCCAATGTCTTTCTCGCCGGTCTCCCCTCCTCCATTATTCACAAAATTCAGCTCATCCTGCATTCTCACCCAAACCAAACTCTGTACCCTAGTGCAGTTGTAAAATATCACAGTGAACCAGCCTCATAAACCATTGCTTCTGCCCTGGAAACCAATCGTTGCATTTAAACAATGTGGAGTCAGGGGAGGTATGTGTGGAATTCTAACCACTTTCTGTAACAGTGATCAGATCACACTCGATGTGAGTCAGTGCAGATCTCTTTACTTTTTTACCTCACAATCCAGACCTCTCCTGGGTTTTGTCAGGAGACAAAACCCAGGATTGTGAGGTAAAAATAACTTTGGATACTCTAAATTACAACATCAACAACAAAATTACATTTGTAGAGCACCTTTCATGTTAGAAGGACATCCCAAGGCGCTGAGCAGTCAGGGATCAGGACCCGAGCATGGGGGTGTTGGGGGACAGGGTGGAGATGAGGGTGGGCAGATAGGTAAGAGGGCGACTGAAGGCAGGGTTGAAGAGGAGGGTCTTGAGACTGGTCACAAAAGAGGCAAGGAAGGGAGCCAGGTAAATGGATTGTGGGATGGAGTTCCAATGTGTAGGGGCAGAGAGGCTGAAAGCATGAAGCATATATTCAAGTGCTGGAGTCCGACATACAAGTGTTTTTGGAAAAGCACTGTGAAGAGGTTCTCAACATCATACAGATAAGGGAGGCAGGTATCTGGACATCCAAGTAGGAGGTGTGGCTGAAACTGCAGGAGAGTGGAGTGTTCCTTATATTCCCCAGGTGGAAGAACGTGGAATCGGGTCTTGATGATAAACATATAAGAACATAAATGTTAGATGAAAAAAGACTAATCTCCATCCACTTTGCCTTCTACCTTCCTTGGCAGTCACATGCACATAGGTCCCGAAATACCAATGTACTATATCGAATAATGTTATTTCCTAGAAGAAAACGAATCTATGTTTGAAGGAATCAACAATTCCTGCTTCAACCATCTCCCTAGTGAGCCTGTTCCTCAGGTTTACCATTTACTGAAATAGTGTTTGCGTAGATTCATTCTGAAATGATCGCACTTCAATTGCAGGCTGTCCTCTACTTTTACTCCACCTCATTGAGCCAGACTAGAACTTTGGCATCTTTTTTGCCCCTCAACTATCCTTTCTACCCCATATCCGTTCCATGATCCGCTCTGCCTTCCTCCACTCTGCAACATTGCCCAGTTCCGCAACTGTCTCACACTGCAGGTTGTCAACACCCTCATACTCTCATTCGTAACACCCAAGCTCGGCTACGCAAATTCCCTGCTTGTCAGGCTCCCCAACTCCTCCCTCCATAGGCTGCAGATCATCCAGAACTCTGTAGCCCCCTCCAGAATCTGCCATGCACTAAACTCTGCAAACCTATCACCCCAATCCTCGTGCAAATCCACTGGCTTCCCATCACTCAGAGCATATGTTTCAAGATCCTGGTCCTCACGTCAAAGCCCTCTATGGCCTTGCTCCACCCTATCTCTGTGACCTCTAGCAACCTGCCCACTCCCTCCGCACAGCAGGCTCCAGCCTGTTTCATGTCCCTTGCCTTGCCCACCCCACCATTGGCATCTGGGCCATCTGTCACTCTACCCCCATCTTCTGGAACTCCATTCTGCAGTCCCTCCACCTCATCCCCTCCTTTGTTTTCTTCAAGACCTGTCTCAAAATCCTCATCTTCAAAGTGCCTTTGGTCATCCTCCTTCCACCCTTTACGCTCCACCCTCCCCTCATCGCAACCCCCAGGTTGGGTCCAAAACACTGAATCTGACCCTTCCCTCCCTCCACCCCTCCTAATCCCACCCACCAGGTCAGGTGGAGATCTCTGACTGTCCACGACCTAAAGAAATGTAATTTGCAATCCACCTCACATGGAAATTCCAGAAATACATTGCTGGAATGGAATGTGTCTACCTGAAAGGACGCGTCCTGCTTACCTAATTCCCGGAAAACTGTTTAGAGCAGGTTGGCAAGAGCCAAGGCTTGGGGACCTCAGAGTGTGCATTGAGGTAACTGGGAGTCTGCCAACTAAAACCGCACAATTTACTATTGATAGCAATGTCTGCCGAGCTTTTCCACTGTTAGGACCATCCTACCTGTTAGGACTTTGGTTTGTAGGAGCTGAGTCAGAGGATTCCCTACCTCCAGTGACTGGTCTGCCCTATCAAGTTCTGTTGATGTGCCAGGCTGCTGCACTGTCATCAGCAGTGCCCTGGTGTACTGTGCACCAGCTTGGCTCAGGAACCAGACCACCAAGATCCCCACAGAGGGCTGGCTCGATTCCGACATTTGTTATAGATTGGGAAGGGTCTACAAAAGTATCATTGAAACTAGGACTTCACCAGTGTTAGCAGTAACACAGAATTATATCTCTGCATTGTTCAGCTTCAGCATTCAGGCTGTGATCTGATCGGCTTTGAAGCAAACAAAACAGGAAACATCTGGTTAGGATCTGGGAGGGCTACAGTCAGAACGGACAATCAGCCAGAAATATCCATATGATTTTGTTGGGAGAGGCTGAGACCAACGTGGAAAACGTGTACTCACTGACTCACTGACTGACTCACTTCATGCACTGACTGACTGACCAAACCACCCACCCACCTATGGTGGATTTATTTATCGCCCTCCATGCCGGATGGCGTCTGAGAGAGCTTCACAATAATGGATCCCGGGGCTGAGCCAGGGGGAGGGGGAAAAAGGTGACCAAAACCACAGTCGAAAAGGAGCCATGACCTGAAAATAGGAAAATAGGGGGTGAGGTGAAGAGAGTGAAGAAGCGAATTCCAGAGCCTTAGGGCGATATGGCTGAAGGCTTGGCTGACAGTGGAACAGAGGATTCAGGGGATAAGGAGGAAGCCAGACCCGGTGGAGCAAAGGCAATAGGTGCTCTTGTCAGGAGAGAGGTCAGAGAGGTAAGGGTGTTGCAGGGGAGTGGAGGGATTTGAAAACAAGAGTGAGGATCTTGAAATTGATCCGCTCTGAGACAGGGAGCCAGTGAAGGCGAGAGAGGATTGGGGTAATCGGAGAGCAAAGTTTGGTACGGGTGAGAATGCGGGTGGCAGAATTTTGGATAATCTGGATTTTGTGAATGGTGGCAGAGGGGAGACTGGCGAGAAGGGCATTGGAATAGGCCAACTGAGAGGTGACAAAGATATGGATCAATGTTTCTGCGGCTTTTGGGGTGAGATATTGGCGGAGACGGGTGATGCTTCGGAGATGGAAGAAGGCGGTGTTGATGTGGGGGAGGAAGGAATTAAGGGAGCAATCTGACACCTATGTTGCATACTGGTTCTGAAAGTTTTCGGTGCAGGTCGGGTAGGTGGTGGAAGTAGAGCCATGGGATTGAACACGATGACGAGAGCCAAAGAGTATAGCTTCCTTCTTGTCAACATTTACCTGAAGGAAATTTGTGCTAATCTAGCTCTTGATGTCTGACAGACAGGCTGTAAGAACATTAGGGGACTGGGGGGATGTCACAAATGGAGGTGGAAATGTAGAGTTGGGTGTCATCACTCACTCACTCAATGACACATGGCCTTGAGCAAAGTCACTGATGTCCCTCTTTTTAATGAGATTCTCAGTCAAATTTCCTCCTGGTAAATTTGCCTTATTTGAATTGGAGTCAGCCTGACTCAGTGTCTGTATTCGAAGGTTGTGGAATGAAGCCTGATGTCAGGATTTTGAGTTTAGAGTATAACGTGACAGTCCAGTGCTGCAATGCTGCATGCTGCATGCTGTCCTTTGGATGAGACATTAAATTTAGATCCTGACTTGTAACCTTTTGATCCAGAGGTGCGAGTATATACTAGAAAATGAACCAGGCTGAAACCAAGCTTCTCTCAGTGCACTAGGCAACAATCCCCAGATAAAATCGGTCATTCATTTTAAGGCTGTTTGTGGTAAAGATTCACTTTACAGTGAATCCTGTGAAACACATTGAATCATTTCCGGGATGCAATAAGACCCTGTAGGAAATATCATGAAGAGCATTTCTGTGGTGTCCTTGTAGCATAGTGCTTAATGAGCACGCCTCACAAATGAGAGGACCCAGAACCAATTCCCGAGTGATTAGAAACTTTAAGCAAGTTTCCTTACTCCACACACTTGTTTACCCAAGTAAGTAGGAATCCGTTTGTTAGACAACTGGTGGATTACTTTCTGGGGGTAGTAATTCCTTTTTTTAAAAAAATAGTCACTCATTCCATGACTGTTTGTGGGACATTGCTGTGTGCAATTAGTTAGTGTGTTTTGCCCACTAAATATACAATCGATTCACTTTATAGTATCTTCTGTGAAGCGTCTTGAGATGGTTCAATGACTTGGGATGTCCTCCCGACGTGAAATGCGCTCTACAAATGTAATCTTGTTGTTGAATGAAGCGAGCCAGGTCTGCTTGTGGCAGCCCTCAATGGGTGGTAAAGAGCCTCTGTAACCAGACACTTCCAGCACTTTAAAGTTGTTGATGTTTCTGCTCGCATGTCTGAGAAATGTAGAATTCCAAAAGTTTCCAGCGGAAGATTGATCTACAGATTTTTTTTTAAAAAGATCTCTCTCCCCTTTCCTCTGCTGAAGGCTGCAACTAATTTGTGGTTCCATGGAACAATAGAAATTTACAGCACAGGAGAAAGCCATTTACAAATGCAAAGGCCAGGACACTGGGAGCCATTTAAAAAGCAGTTTGCTGCCGTAGCAAGGGGGTTCTGGAGCAAGGCGATCAGATGGACCAAAGGATCTTCATCCAGACTGATCTTGTGATTTTGTGATTTGCTGAAGTGACTCTTTGCTATAAATATACCATCAATTACTCATGCCTGTGTATTCTCCCTAATCTGCACTGATGGTTTGAGCCGGCTCTTCCAGGCACAGTGGATTACTCCCATTTGTAACAACTCTCCCACATTGTAGCAATGTTTATTTGGACCTTTAATTAAACACAGACCTCCGTGGATTCCAACTTGTCTTTTAACCCTTATTCACCGGAGAATGATGTTTTGCTTAACTAACTGTTACCTGATCTATGCTATCTTTCCCATGCTATCTTTGGAGATGGGGCAGCAATTTGAGAGAAGGGATGGGTCCAGGGAGGTTTTTTAAGGATAGAAGTGATGACTGCCATTTTTAACGAGGTTTTAAAGGGGTTTTTAAAGTTCAAAATCCTGATCCTTACCTTCAAAGCCCTCCACGACCTTGCTCCCACCTACCTCTGCGACCTCCAAACAACAACTTTGATTTATTTAGCGCCCTCTATGCCAGACATGCGTCTCTTTGCGTCTCAGAGTGCTCCTAACCAACCCACACCCGCCTCCGCTACCACATCACTCCCACTCTTGCATGACTCCATTAGCTCCCCATCCCCCAGAGGATCGAATTCAAGATGAGCCGGTGGACCGTTAGACCAGATTTGAGCCAGGTGTGTTCAGCGGCCCACACCTGGCCCTTGAGCGAGCAGAGGTGGTTGGTGAACCAGGGTGAGGTTCAAGAGGTTCAGGAAGTGAGGGGGGCAAGGGCATCAAGTTTTGTGGAGAGGATGTTGTGGAGGAGAGTGAGTGCGGAGGATGGATCGGTGCGGGAAGGGGGTCAGAGGAGGTGGAGTTCAGAGGACTCCAAGGCAGCGGAGAGGGATTGTGGGGAGATCTTCTTCCAAGGGTGGTAGAATATGGTGGAAGGATTGGAGGTCAGTGGGAAGAGGGATAGAGGAGTTGAAAGAAACGAAATGGTGGTCAGAGATAGCCTTGTCAATGATGGTAACATCTGAGGCCCCGGGTGATCACCAGGTTAAGTGGGTGGTGGGAGTGGAGAGGTTGAGAGAGGAGGGGGAAGTCCGAGGGGCCATAATAACCCTTGTAAAAAAAAGTACCATGGTAACGGTGGTACTACCATGGTACTACCACCATAACCATGGTACTTTTTTCTTTACAAGGGAATGCTCTCTCTAGGATGTGAGACGGTGGACTAGCGGGACACGGTCAACCTGCAGGAGGCTGTGGGGGCTAGGGGTGGGGTGGAGGGGGGGGGGGGAGAGGGGACAGAGCCCCTCATTGTGGTTAGCGCAGTGAGCAGCCTGCAGGGAGAAGACAGAAGAGGGGAGAGGAACAGGGGAGAGGAGAGGGGAGGGGGGAGAGGAGACAGACAGACAGACAGACAAGAGTCGGGGTTGTGGGGGAGGGGGGTGAGTTACACAAACCTGTTGCCAAGGATTCGAATTATTACTCAAGACTGTTTATCACTTTATACCTCACTGGCTCACACTGTACAGAACCGTATATCATTTTATATATCAGACACACAGACACACACACAGACACTTACAGACATACACACACTCACACACACAGACACTTACAGACATACACACACTCACTCACACAGACACACACACAGACAAATACACAGGGACAAACAAATACAGTCAGACAGACGGAGGAGATAGCAATACAGCTGATCACGGCTCACACTGTAAGGTATGTCACTGTTTGATGATATTGTGTAACACTGTATAGTGGGGGGGGGGGGGGGGGGGGAGGCGACGCGCGCAGCCTCCGGCGGGTGCACGCGCACAGGAAGCGGGCGCGCGCATCATTGTGTGGCCGCAAAGAGCGAGAGATAGAGACACAAGGTCAGTACCGCTCCCCCCCCCCCCCCACACACACCACACACACACACACACACCACACACACCCCCCCCCCACACACACACACCCCCCCCCCCCCCACACATACACCCACCCCCCACACACACACACACACACACAACCCCCCCCCCCCACACACACACACCACACACACACACACCACACACACACACAAACCCCCCCCCACACACACACAACCCCCCCCCCCCCCACACACACACACCACACACACACACACCCCCCCCACACACACACACAAACCCCCCCCCACACACACACAACCCCCCCCCCCACACCACACACACCACACACCCCCCCCCCACACACACACACACAAACCCCCCCCCCCACACACACACACACCACACACACACACACACAAACCCCCGCCCCCCCCACACACACACACACAGAGACTGTGTGTGAGAGAGATTGTGTGTGTGACTGTGTGTGAGAGAGGGAGACTGTGAGAGAGATTGTGTGTGTGACTGTGTGTGAGAGAGGGAGACTGTGAGAGAGACTGTGTTTGTGTGTGTGACTGTGTGTGAGAGGGAGACTGTGTAACTGAGAGGCTGTGTGCACGAGAGACTTTGTGTGTGAGAGATTTTGCGTGTGTGACGGTGTGCGTGTGAGAGAGACTGTGTGTATGGGACAGACTGTGTGTATGGGAGAGACTGTATGAGAGAGAGAGACTGTGTGTATGGGAGAGACTGTGCATGGGAGAGACTGTATGAGAGAGAGAGACTGTGTGTATGGGAGAGACTGTGTCTATGGGAGAGACTGTATGAGAGAGAGAGACTGTGTGTGAGATTGTATGAGAGATGGGGAGACTGTGTATGTGAGACTGTTTGTGAGGGAGAGAGACTGTGTGAGACGGAGAGACTGTGTGTGTGTGAGACTATATATACACGAAGGATTGTGTGAGTGATAGACTGCTTGTGTGTGTGTGTGAGAGAGAGAGAGACTGTATGCGTACAAGAGACTCAGTGGCAAACTGTGCGTGCGTGTGTGAGAGAGACTGAGAGAGAAACAGTGAGACTGTGTGTGAGTGAGAAACTGAGAGACTGTGTGTGCGAGAGACACTGGTATGTGTGTGTGTAACGGTGTGTGTGAGAGATAGAGGGGATGTGAGAGAGAGAGACTGTGTATGTGTGTGACGGTGTGTGAGAGAGACTGAGTGACGGTGTGTGAGACTGCGTGACTGTGAGAGAGAGAGACTGACTGTGTGTAAGATACTGTGTATGTGTGTGAGAGAGAGATTGTGTGCGTGAGAGACTGTGTGAGAAAGACTGTGAGAGTGTGTGTTAGGCTGAGAGACTGCGTGTGTGTGAGATTGAGTATGTGTATGCGCCAGAGGCTGTGCGAGAGAGCGTGTATGTGCAAGAGAGTGTGTGTGCGTGAGAGACTGTGCATTAGACTGTGTGTGTGTGTGTTAATCTCCGCTATCTTGTGTTGCTGACTGTGTCACAGTGAGAGAAGCTGCTCACTGCACTCCCACTGTCTTGCTATGTGTGTTTCTCTCATTCTGAGTCTCTCTTTCACCCAGTCTCTCTTAAAAAAAATTAAGGATTTATTAAGTACATTTATTTTCAATCGCCCACATATTAACAGCGCTGTTTTTTCACCATAAAACCCAAGCTTTGGTAGTTGCTCTTATGATTTTTGCAGGGGTTTTTCCCCCCAAAAAAGCTTTTTAAAATTTAGTTCATATTGTGTGCTCACATCCTCGGCGTGTTGCTAAAAAGGATTCAATTCCTTTTCCTAGTTTGAGGGCACTGTTAATGATGTTAGCAACCCTTGCATTTGACATGGCGCCTTATTGTGTTGTTGACGCGCTTCACGGGATTTACTGGAAAATGTAGTGACTGTCTTATTTTGTGGTCAAAATGCAGCAGCTAACTGTGTACAGCCAATTGTCTACAGCTACAAACTGCCACGGAGTAAGTGACCAATTTTATTTGTGGGTTGAGGCTTGAGGGCCAGGATACTGGGGAAGAGAAACTCCCTTCTCTTTTCGAATTCTATACTTGAACAGGCAGATGGGACCTTCCGTTAATGTCTCATCCAAAAGTTGGGCAATTCCTCCCCAACACAGCATTGGAGGGTCACCTTAGACTATGTGGTTCCAAGCCCAACGTGGGGATTAGACCCACAACCTTTTGACGCAGGAGGCCCGAGCGCTACCACTGAGCCAGGATGGTATATCTGTTTCCTAGCTTGTTTGCGCTGTGGTACCCTGCATCCTCTTGAAACAAAGCTTGTAATCTAAGGAGAATTGTGTTTGTTTGTCGTGGTGTTCCCATGGGGTTCAATGGCTATTGATATCGGACTTGGGGTAAATTTTCACATGTATGCGGATGACACCCAACTCTACCTTTCCGCTTCCACCCTCACCTCCACGACTACCGGCATCCTGACTGCCTGCCTGACATCGAGTCCTGGACGAGAGACAACTTTCTCCAGCTGAATGTCCACAAGACTGTGGCCCTCCTGATTGGCTCGCGTCAGCACCTCTGCACCTCAGGCGCTGACAGCGTCAGCACCTCTCAAAACCAGTCAGGAACCTGGGTATCTTGTTCGACTCTGAACTGTCCTTCCTCACCCACATCCACGTTCTTCCTCCCATGACCAGTACTGCCTTCTACCACTTTCGCAATATCACCAGACTCCGTCACTGCCTCACCCCTCAGGCTGCCGAATCCCTAGTCCACTCATTCGTCACATCAAGGCTCGTCTATGGAAACTCCCTCCTCGTCAGCCTTCCTGGTTCACAAACTGCAGAACACTGCAGCTCATGTCCTCAGCCACACCAAGTCCTATGACCACATCACTCCCACCCTCGCCCAGCTCCATTGGCTCCCCGTCCCCCAGAAGATCCAATTCAAGATCCTGGTCTTCACATTCAAAGCTCTCCACAACCTCGCCCCACCCTACATCCATGATCTTCTAACCCCTTACCAACATGCCCTCCCCCACCCCCCCTCCGCTCAGCAGGCTCTGGCATTGTCCCTCGACCCACCCGTCCCACCATTGGTGGGCAAGTCTTTAGCCACTCTGCCCCCAACCAATGGAATGCCATCCCGCAGTTCCTCTGCCTCGCCCCCTCCCTGGCCTCCTTCAAGTCCCACCTCATAACTCTTCTCTTCAATGATCCCATTGGCAATTCCTAATCCCCCCCCCCCCCCCCCCCTTCCCTACCCACCACGTCCCCAGCTCAGGTCTGACACAGTGACTGTCTAGCACCTTGGGATGTTCTCCTGATGTGAAAGGCGCTATACAAATGTAATTTTGATGTTGCTGTTGTGACTGAAAGCTTAATAATCAGCCTTGCATTTGATACAGCGCCTTTAACATCAAGAGGACAACTCAGTATTCCCCGGATTCTACTCTAAAAGTGGTGCTTCTCAAATGCAGGCCTGTGTGTGTGCACGCATGCGTCTGGAGAGATTCTAAGCACCTAAGCACCAGGTTGTGGGCTTGAACCCACAACCTGGTGACTTAGAGCCTCTTGACTGACACAAAAAAGACAGAACGTTTTCCTGTGGGGTGGTTGTATGAAGTATTGAGAGGGTTGCAGGAATGCCAGGTTTTCCCTGGGTTTTCCGTTCCTGCAATTGGTCTGTTTGTGTTTTGTGTTGTGATTTAGTTGGTGAACGAGGGCTCTGTGCCAGTGTAAAGGTACCAGCCCATTGACTTGCCTCACCCAGAGGGTTTATGTTGCCCCCTTGCAAGATTTTATGATTGATAAAAATCCTGCAAAGAGCTTTGAGATATCTACCCGATGCGAGAGGTACTATATTAACAAAAAAATAATAATCCTCACATTTGGTATTAGCACCTTTCACATTAAGAGGACATCTATACAGTCGACTTTCATGCTCTCCTTCCCTTACCCCGACCTCTCCCCTTGCCATCTTTCCCCCCTTTCTCTCCTAATCCCACTTCCATGATTGTTTGTGGGACACTGCTGTGCGCAATTTGGCTGCCGCGTTTTGCCCACAAATATACATAACATTTTCCTACTTTCTTTCATCCTGCCCCAACCTCCGCCCCACCTACTCTTGGACCTACCTAACTGTACAGTGCCTTGGGACGTCCTCTCGACGTGAAAGGCGCTATATAAATGTAAGTTTTGATTGATGATTGATTGATCTCAAAGCACTTCACTGTGTGTGTGTATGTACACAGTATGTGTGTGTGTTTAAATGTGTGTGTATATAGTAAACTCCTGATAACTCGACCCTGACTTAACTTGTCACGACCACTTAAGTGATCTTGCTTTCAATATCCCAGCCGCTTTTAGTTATGTATTTGTACATATGCCTAACTTGGATAAACTCATCGATCAGCTCTCTTCCTTGGAACAGGAGTTTACCGTGCTGTAAAGTTCTGTGACTTTGTGTTTTTGTGGGCTACGACAAATGCAAGGTTTGTGTGTTAATTTTGTGCCCTGTGTTGCAATAGCCTGGCAGGATTTTGCAGCCATTGTCTATTGTTGCCGGTGGTCAGGCATCGTTGCCAGCAAAGTACCAGCCGGCATGTCAGCGCCCAAAGCCAGCGCACACTCACTGAAATGTTGTGTCAACCCCCCAGAAAAACTCAAGCCTTTCTCGGCTTTGCACACCCTGGTGGCAAATTGGCTTTAACTTATCTTTACATACCTTTCCTGACCTTTAAATACCTTCACGTTTCACTTCCACTCGATTTGCCATGTATCACAGATTTTTGGGGGGTCATCCAGGTGCTTAAAATAATAATAATAATAATAATCCTTGGATTTGATGTAGTCCTTTTCACACCTTATCGACGTCTCAAAGTGCTTCATAGCATGTACTGTAAAGTGAATTGACTGTATATTTGTGGGCAAAATGCGGCAGCCAATTGTGCACACCAGTGTCCCACAAACAGTCGTTGATTGAAATGACTAATTTTTATTATTGTGTTGTTTTTTTTGGACGGATTATTATTAGGCGTGTGGAGTAAGGAAACTTGCCCAAGGTTTCGCCCTGATTTGCTTGGATTCAAACATAGGTCTCACGCTTGTAAGGAGAGTGCTCTAACCACTGAGCTACAGGAGCTTCAAGATTATCCAAACCCAAACTGCGAATTTCATGCATCCCACCTAAACATGGAAATTCCAGAGATCGATTGTTGGAATGAAATTTACACACTCTCCCATGAAGGATGCATCCTGCATCAGCGCTTTGGGACGTCCTCCCGACGTGAAAGGCGCTATATAAGTGTAATTTTGTTGTTGATTTTGTTGTTGCTGTTTACCTAATACATGAGAGTATAAGGCTCAGGTTGGCAGGAGCCAAGGCTTGGCTTGGCTGCTACCTGGACCCCAGAATGTGCTTGCTATGCTGCTGGATTCTGACCAGCTAAAACCACATAATTGCCATTGAAAGCATTGTCTGGTAAGGTATTTCCCACTGTAATTTTGTTGTTGTTGTTGCTTGTCCAGCACAATCAAATTGGTCACTCACTGCATGGCTGTTTGTGGGAGCTTGCTGTATGCATTGGCTGCCATGTTTGCTGACAAAACACATGTCAATAAGCTTTAGAGTGTATCCTGTGAAGTATTTTGAGACGTCTGGAATTGAAAGACGCTGTATGAAATGTAAGGATTAATATTATACGTTATTTTTGTGAAGTGAAGGGGACAGGGCAGTTATGTTGGAGGTGGGGGGCAAATTGATAAGTGAAGATACATGTTCTGTTATCAAAACCTAAGCTAAACAAAAAGTCCGCAAACATTTGCCCACATGCTACTCTAGTAAATAAATAACTGGGCTCTCTCTCTCTCTCTCTTGTTCATATTTTAGGTTAATTAATGTGTCATACTCATCTCATTGCGGCTGAATCTGAGCCCTGCTGACCAATGAGTGGACAGAGCCAGGCTCATTGTGTGCCAAGTATATCTCAAGTGTTGTTTCAGGTTCCTTGATTCAATCACGCCCCTCCTCCCCCAGACAGCACTGCGAATAATGTTGTCAGTTGTGTTAGCCTGATGCAGTGGAAGCACTTGCATCACAGTCCAAAGGTTGTGGGTTCAAGCCCCAGGTCGGAACTTAATATATAGTCTAAGCTCACACTCCACTGGGAGAGCCTTGTATTGCCAGAGGTGCCGTCCTTCAGATGAGATGTTAAACTGAGGTCCCATTTACCTGCTCAGGTGGATCTCATTGAAGATCCCATGGCACTATACAAAACGAGAAGGGAGTTTCTGTCTCCCGGCCAACAATCTCCAAAATAAACTCACTCCTTGGCTGTTTGGGACATTGCTGTGCACAATCTGGCTGCCCTGATCACCCACAAATTATAGTCCCTACACTTTCGCCATAAAGAGCTTTAAGGCATCTCCATGATGTGCTGATGATGTGCTGATTCGAGAGACGAGAGCTTTACCAACTTTGCTGGGCTGACATCTCTGTTTGGTTAAAATGCAGCCTGTTTAGAGCCATGTGATAGAACTGGGTCTTACCAACATCATAAAGGGCTGTGCTGTGAGATATGTATGAGTCTATTGGCTCCAGACTGCTTTTTATTCTCTCACTTGAATGCTTCCAACTCCACTCCTCAGCTCCTAGCCCCAAGCATTGATTGTCAAGCGAGCACTCTGATGTGTCCGCTTGATGTGAAAGGCATTGTGTAAATGTAAATTGTTTCTGAGCTGAAAGCCTTCAATTGCAACTGTGTGTGTGTGTGCGCGTGCATGCGTGCATGTCGGTGTGTCTCAGAGAGGGTCTGTCTGTGTGTTTGAGCGTGTGTCTGTTTCCCAGAATTGGAATGCTTTGCTTGTCTTGCAAACTTGGAAGTTGAAGAATCACTTCCTGAGTCATTGACAGCAGCAGACCTGATGAGGCATGAAGTGTTCTGCTTAAGCCTTTTGGCCACACTTCGCATCGGAAGGACATCTCAAAACGCTTCAGAGAATATACTGTAAATTGGAATGAATGTCTACTTTGTGGATGAATTGTAGCAGCCAGTTGCCTACAGCAATGTCCCACAAACAGTCAAAGAGTAAGATTTTAACCTGGCTCCACTGGCCTCCACTTTTCAGAGGATAGAGTTCAATATCCTCAGCATTGGTTTCAAAGCCGTCCATTGCCACCACCATCATCGTTCGGGCCTTCAGCCTTTCTGTTCCCACTCTCTGGAACTCCATCCCAAGCCCATCTGCCTCTCCACCTCCCTTGACTACTTCCAGAACTGTCTCAACATCTTCCTCTTCATCCATGCCTTTGTTTACCCTGCCACCCACCCTGTCCTCCACCCCTCCTGATCCCAATCCCAAGTTCAGATGCACAATCCTTGACTGTTTGGGAGGTTCTCCCAACGTAAAAGGTACTCCAGGTGCACTTTGCTTAACGTTGCTTTGGTCAACGTTGTTTCATTATTACGTTGCAGATACATAGGGGAACATATCCTCATTTAATGCCCCAACGTTTCCTATTACGTCGTTCGCGCGGGTGGAAACGAACTATTGTGGGTAGTGTAGGCGTACATAGACGCTGAAAGTTCAGTATTCTTGCCTGGGTACGCTTAACAGCATTTCGCTTAAAGTCGCACTTTTCGTGAACACAACAGCAACATTAAGCGAGGACTAAGTGTATATAAATTTAATTTGTTGTGGATTCTAACTCTCAATCCTGTGGGCAAAGGACAAGTCTGACACAAACTGAGGTTGCTGCATGTTTGGCTGGGATTGTTGCTATGCAGACCTGCCAATTGTGAACCCAGTTATGTCCATGCAAAACAGGAAGCCAGAGTCATAATCCTCTCCACTCGGACCCTTGTGCAGGGACTGAGGAGAGGTTAGCCCACATGCCAATCTGGTTAGCTTTCTTTGTTTTAATGATTTTAAAGAGCCTGTGAGTGTGATCAACTCTTCAGTCAGGGCTGTCAGGAATGATTAACAAAGACTCACATTAATTTCTTTATTTATTGATGGACAGGCGGGCAGATGGACCCCATCACTGTGCTTACAGTATCCAAAAACAAACTGAGAATTCCATGCATCCCACCGAAACACGTGGGATTTTTCCCTTAATACCATTTAGAAAAAAAGATTGGGTGTGGTTTGTACAGCGATCTCTCCTCCGAGCCCTCATGATAAAACCTTGTAAAGTACAACGAGACACTTCAGCAGTACATCAATTGCATTTATACTGTGCCTTTTACATAGATAGGTGTCCCCAGGTGCTGCATCAGATGCAAAGATTTTTAAGAATTATTTACTTAATGGTTGACTAGCACTTACGCTGGGTGGAATGCTCCACTGGATTTCATCATCTGTTCTCTGCTAACACAATGAAAATTGTGGAATGCAGGAAAAATGGGTTGTGCTCGACCCAAAGCTTTTAACCTTTTAACTGTGGCATTTGACTTGGAGGATATTTGTGGCATGTGTAAACTCTCAAGGTTGGGCCACAATGGCTGAAAGGGAATAATAGTAAAATAATTGTTTAACTATCGTGTTATAATAATATTAGTCCTTGCATTTTATCTACCGCATTATCATGGCTTTGAGATATCTCAAAGAATATACCTCATGGCATGTACTTTAGAATAAACTGACTGTATATTTTGTGGGTGAAATGCGGGAGCCAGTTGCACACAACAGTGTTCCACAAACAGACGCAGCATGCAGAGTCTATTCGTCTGACAGGAAGGCAAATACGTATTACCACTGCAGAAAGTGGGAATGTTTGAAAAGGGTAGTGAGATGCCTGAGAGAGAGGAGCGAGAGTGTGTCCTCCCCCCTCACCTTCTCTATTCCTTCTCCCCCCTCTCTCTCCCCTGACACGCCTCTCCCGAGCTCTCTTCCCGCTCTCTATCCTCCCCTCTCTCTCCAATCCTCTCTCCCTCCCCCCATGGGATGTAAGCAAGCTTACACACAATCACAATCTTTCATGTTGAGAGGGCATTTCAAAGTGCTTCACAAGATTTACTGTAAGTACAGCTATTGTGTAGGAAAATATGGTATATCCAATTGTCATAGCAATGTTGTACAAATGACCTTGAAATTATTCAGTAGTTTTTTCTGAGGTTTAAAATGGTGTTCAAGTCACCGGGAGAGAAAAACTCCCTTCTCTTTTTGAATAATGCCATAGGTTCTTTTAAATTTTGCCTGAACAGGTAGGGTCAGGCTTGGCTGTGAAGCTCTAACTTTCGTGGATTAGTGACCTAATGATGGTGATCACAGTAACAAATGATATTTATATACTGTAGCGCCTTTCACAGTTGGAGATTGTCACAAGGTGCTGGACCTTGAGTGGTTTCCACCCGAACTGAAGGTTGGATCAGAAGTGTACGGGCAAGGGAGGATGGATGGGGAAGATTTCTAAGGCATGGTCAAAGAGAAAGATCTTCAGACAGATTTGCAGGAGGATAACGAGGTAGAGGTGTTCGGGATACAGTCCCAGAAGGTGTGGGTAGAAAGTCTGAAGGCCCGACAGCCGATGGAAGAGAAGTCCAGGCGTGTGAAATGGAGAAAACCAGTGTGGAGAGCGGAGGGAATAGACAGATTAGTGAAGTTTTAATAGGTGGCAGAGATAGGGAAAGCAAGACTGAAAGACTTCAAAGGTGAAGACGATCATGAGTTTATACATTACAGATGGCCAATGTGGATGAAATGCCACAGCACAGTGTGTCCTTGCTTTTGGGGATGGCGGAGGGAGACTGGACATTGGAGATATGTTGACTGCACCTGGCTAATAATAACAAACTGTTGCCGGAGTGTTAAGTGGTTGATGGGATTTGGCCCTGGGAAAGAGAGCTCCTGTGTTCCACATCCTCGTAAATTATGGTCCAAAAGTACAACCTGCGCTTGGTTAGTTAAACCCTTTGGCTATGTTAATTTAGTGAAATACTTTCCGCTATTATCCATGTTTAGGGCACAGGAATAATATTAATGAAATTGATCACTCATTCCATGGCTGTTTGTAGAACATTGCTGTGTTTAACTGGCTGATGCATGTTGACCACTAAATACACAGTCACTCCACATGGGGTGAGTGACCAATTTAATCTGGGAATTTGTTGACCAGGACACTGGGAGAGAGAAACTCGCTTTCATTTTCCAATAACGCCATAGGATTTTTACTGTCCCATCTGAACAGGCAGACGGGCCCTAGTTTAAGCTTGTCATCCAAAGGTTCACATCTACAACAATGCAAGAACACATACTGCATTGGAGTATTAGTTTAGACCAATGTGGTCCAACTGGCATCTGGCCCGGCGGGTGGGTCATTTTATCATGCTTGAGACTGTTTCCAACTCCCACCCCTCCCTCCCTCTGCTCTCGGGGAACTCCCTTCCAGAGCAGCGGCAGAAGAATAGAAATAATACCGGCCGTTACTGCAGGGAGAGAGGGACGGGAGTTGGAAACAGTCTCAAGCATGATAAAATGACTCACCTCTGGGAATTCTAGTTCCCAGCCTTGACTATCCCTTACTTTGCTGAGCAAATATGAGCACCATATCCCCCTCCTTTGCCCCTCCTCAATCTTGCCTTCCTCTGTGTCTGGAATGAAATGCACACTTTGCTTGCAGATACTGAGTGGGAAGAGTCTCTGCCCCCAGTGTCTGGTCTGACCTTCTGATGAGCCAGGCTGGCTGTGCCGTCAATCAATCAATCAATCAATACTTACATTTATATAGCGCCTTTCACGTTGAGAGGACGTCCCAAGGCTCTGTAGGGTCAGGTAGGGACAAGAGCAGTGGGGGAGGAGTCAGGGCAGGATGAAGGAGAGTAGGAGAATTTACTATATTTGTGGGCGAAATGCAGCAGCGAAATTGCGCACAGCAGTGTCCCACAAACGGCTGTGGAAGTGGGGTCAGGGGAGAAAGAGGGCAAGGGGAGGTGTCAGGGCTAGGGGGGAAGGAGAGCAGGAAAACCGACTGTATATTTGTGGGCGAAACTTCAGCAGTGCTTTGCAGTACTGTGGAACTGCCTGGCTCAGGAACTGGACAATTATAGAGGGCTGGCTCGAATCTGACATTCCGTTGCCAATCATGTGACTTTGGAGCCAGTTTAACTCCCAAGGGGAACCAATTTATCCCTGCCGTGGTTTGTGCAATGGTTGCACCCTTTTCTTCGAGTCAATAGGTTGTGGTTTCAAGTTGATACTCCTGTGTTGCCCCATAATGGTACTCGAATGGCATAGTCTAGGCTGACAATCCAGCGCAGAGCTGGGGGTGTGTTGCATTGTCGGAGATGCCATCCTTTGGATGAGATGTTAAACCAAGGTCCCGTATGGGACTTTGCTGTACGTTACAGCTGCAACCCACTAAATATTGTCAATCCACTTTAAAGTAAATCCTGTGAAGCACTTTGAAATTCTCAATGGCAGGATAAAGCACTATATCAAATGCAATGCACTATATCAATATATTATCACTATTTTGTGGCTTCAGCGCCTGGGGGCTCCCGATGTGAACGATGCTCTCTAACTGTCATTTTGTTGTTGTCTTGCAAGCCAGTGCATTTTATTGAGCCCTGCAGCTCAGTGGTTACAGCATTTGCCTCACAAACAAGAGACCTGGGTTCGATTGCAAGGGCGAAACCTTGGTAGGACAAAACTTGGTAGAGTTGTTCCTTACTCTACACGTTTATCATAATCCCTCAAGGGGGTGTGTTGCATTGAGAAACACAATCGGTCACTGAATCCACACCTGTTTTGGAACAATACTGTGCGTAATTGGCTGCCATGTTTGGCCAACAAATATACAGTCAATTCACTTAACAGTATATTCTGTGAAGTGCTTTGAGAAGCAGTGAAAAGCTCTAGAAGTGCTCTAGAAGAGTGAAAAGCGCTATATCAAAATACAAGGAATGAGGCCGAGTTAAATCCGCCCCACCATCGGCAGCAGTCAGGCTTTCAGGCTTTCTGCCGCACTAAGGAACTCCATCCAGCAATTCCTCCGACTTTCTCTCTCCCATCATTCAAGGCCTGTCTCATAGTATGCCGCTTTCCCCTCCTCCACGTCAGCTCCCACTGTCTAGCACTGCAAAGTTCCAATTATTCTGAGATGTCCTCGCAGTATGAAAGCTGATTACTGGAATACAAGGGTTTAATTCCCTACCAGAGCTTTCTCATTCTCAAACAGAAACACTGATATTTGTAAGCGATTATGAGATGCTGAGCACCATCTGAAAACTTCTCTTTGTCTTGGTTACTTTATAATAATAATAATTCTTGCATTTGATATAACACTTTATCACATCACTGATGCATCTCAAAGTGATTCACAGAATATATTGTAACCTGGGTCCTCTCACTTAACAAGCGAGCATGCTAACCACAACGCTATGGGACTCTACAATTTTGCAATAGCTCTTTATGTGGGAATTGCTCTCAAGTATAATGACTGTGTGTGTGTCAGCATATGGCTAATTCGGTTGCACTCTTGCCCCATCCCCCAGATAAAAATGGGCATTCATTTCATCGATGCTTGTGTGATATTGCTGCGGTTGCCTATAAGATATATCCTGTGAAACGCTTTATTATAATTTGTACTTGGAATGTCCTCCCGATGTAAAAGGCACTCTATAAATGTAATTTTGTTGTTGTTTGTTGTTGTTCATAACGCACATTATCATGTCCTCGAGACGTCTCAGAACATTTAACAATATATTGTAAAGTGAATTGACTGCATATTTTGTGAGAATGTTTTTTTTATTATGACTGAATTCCTGACTGTCCAGCACCTTGGAAGTCCTCCTGACGTGAAAGGAGCTATACAAATGTTGTATTACCCCTGGAAAAGCGATCTGCCTAACAAACCAGGTTCCTACTATGGAAACATAGGCGTCCAGTAAGGAAACTTGCCTAATATTTCGCCCTGAATCGAAATCACTTCCTCTCGCTTGCTAGGCAAGTGCTTTAGCCAATATGCTACAGGACTCTACAAGCTTTGAGCCACTCTGCCAAAGTGATAAGGCACTATTCCAAATGCAAGGATTCTTAATGCTGTATTATAATGCACTGGAGCCCATTCTGTGGCCGAAAACCAAGGCCTTGAGATGGGCCCAGAAGGAGGCAAGGGTGGGGGGGTGAGGCAGGATTTCCAGAGGGTGGGAACAGAAAGGCTGAAGGCCTAACTGCCAATCATGGAGCAGGCAGTGGGGGGAACATGGAGTAGGCCAGTTCCTGCTGAGTGGAGGGAGTGGATAGCTTGGTGAACTTTTAACAGGTTGCACAGAGAGGCAGGAGTGTGACCGTTGAAGGCTTTAATGATGAGGATGTGAATCCCCCCCTGGGGGATTTGCGCGAGGGTTCATTGAAGGTGAATTCCCAAATTCATGTAATGTGGTTTCCTATAGATGGTCTGTAGAACACACTGGATTGCAGTGCTGACAAGTTCGTGACCAGCCTCACAAACCCGCGACTGAGTGAGAGACGTCTGTGAGCACGAGCGACATTCGAGCCCAGAGTACTATGGCTGCACAGAGGATTCGCTCCAATACCGCAAGTGCACTTCCCCGGTGTAAATCGGAAGGGACGTTGATTGATTTGAATGAAGGATTTTCAGGGCTGAATGTGAACGATGTGAAAGGTGAGTTTGGTAAATCATTGCCCTATCAAAACCACTTAGATTTATTTGCACAACTCGTGTTAGTCACCTCCTAACTCGTAATGCCATTCCCCCATTCTCCATTGCTCTCGCTGCATTGAAACGTAAGAAATTATATCCTGACCCATCAGCGAATCCGCACTTATTTCCCGGCTGCATTTCTGGTGCAATTCCAACACTTGCCAGTACGTGCACATGCTGCGACAGGTCAAGTCGTAGGAAACGTAATCTTGACCCATCACCACATTTTCTGCGGTGAATCATGCATGAGCAGTGTATTTTACTGATTAAATCAGATTTATGCTGTTTGCCTGCAATTTGGACTTCGCTTAAGTCATGTTAAAATATGGTCCTGACTGACATCAGTTTTTCTGTATTGCTATATTAATATCTGCTTAAGCCTATTGCATAGCAGCCTGACTCAGTGCCTGAGCCAGAATGCCTTGGGTTCAAGCGCCACGTCAGGACTTGAATTCATATAGGGGCTGACTCCAGTGCAGTACTGGGGGGAAGTTGGAGGTGCCGCCTTTGGATGATACGTTAACCAGAGGTCCCGTCTCCCTGCTCAGATGGGTGTTAAAGATCCCATGGCACAATGTGAAAACAACAACAAAATTACACTTATAGAGCGCCTTTCACATTGAGAGAATGTCCCAAGGCGCTGAACAGTCAGGACGGGACCTGAGCAAGGGAGAGGGGCAGGGTAGGAGGAAGGGGTGGTATAGAGTTAGGAGGGGAGGGAGAGAGTTGGGAGGGCAGCAGAATGCACAGTCGAAGAGGTGGTTCATGAGATCCGTCTTGAATGAGGCGAGGGAGAGCGAGGCGAAGAAACTGTGGGATAGAATTCTAGAGTGTGGGGGCAGAGAAGCTGAAAGCCTGTCCGCTGATAGAGGGCGGGTCAGGCAAGGGAAATGGAGCAGGACGGAGCCCGCTGAACAGAGGGGGTGGGAAGGTTCGTAGGGGGACAGCAGGTAGGGGGGGCAAGGCAGTGGATAGCCTTGAAGGTGAGGAGGAGGATCTTCAATTCGATCCTCTGGGGGATGGGGAGCCAATGGAGCCGGGCAAGGGTGGGAGTGATGTGGTCACAGAGTTTGGTGGGGTGCGGACACGAGCTGCAGAGTTCTGGATGATCTGCAGCTTGTGAAGGGAAGAACCATGAAGGCTGATGAGGAGGGAATTTCCGTAATCGAGCCTTGACATGATGAATGCGTGGACGAGGGTTTTGGCAGCCTGAGGGGTGAGGCAGTGGTGGAGTCTGGCGATGTTGTGAAGGTTTGGAAGGCAGTACTGGTCATGGCGCGGATGTGGAGAGGAAGGACAGTTCAGGGTTGCATAAGACGCCAGGTTCCTGACTGGCTTAGAGAGGTAGAGAGTGCAGCCTTGCATACTGATGGTGTCAGGAGGTAAGGAGAGGGATGCGGATGGGGTCCAGGGAGCAGGTGGTGGGCTTCATGGAGAAGAGAAGGAAGTTTCCCTATCGCAATGTCCTGGCCAACGATCTCCAGTAAAATAATTCACTCACTCATTAACTATTTATGGGAACATTGCTGAGTGCAAATTAGCTGCCGCATTTCACCCACAAAATAGACATTTACTGCACTTTACAGTAAAAATTGTGAAGTACTTTGAGACATCTCGATAACATGACAATGCTCTTGAAATAAAAGTATTATTATTTATAGCGGAGGCTTCCTCCCAGCTTGAGCTCCCACTCTGTCTTTGTGGGAAGACAAAGTCCTTTGAGAAATTATGTCTTATGTGAAAGGCAGTATCAGTGCAAATTGTTCTGGGGATAAACCATTGATAAGACTGTTACTTAGTAACAGAGTAACCTAATTTGGCATCTGCCCATGAACCACACTACTGGGGGTAAGGAATCCTTCCAACTTAGCTACCGTTGACCCAGCAAATCAAAGCCCTAACAGCTGGACAAACAACATGAAAGCTTACCAGGCAGTGCTCTCAATAGTAAGCTATGTGGATTTAGATGGGTTGGACTCCAGCAGTTACCCCCAAAGCACACTTAGGGATCCACAAGCCTTGACTTCTGCCAATCTGCACCTAATAGTTTCCAGAATTAGATAAGATGGATGCTTTCCTTCATTGTACCTACCATTCTAATAAATATTGTGGTAGGTGTAGATGGGATGTGTGAAATTCTCAGCTTGGTTTGCATACTCTTTAAGTGATGGGATTCCATAGGCGTCAGGGATACCGAACGGGCTGACCCTCCCCCAAAAAGTTGAATCTCTTTGTTGGGAGTTAGTTAAGTCACTATGCATGACAGCCTTGTGATCTCTGCACTTCACTTACTCTCTCTTCAACTGGTGGTTTGATGTAACTCTGTTAACTTGATATAATTCCTCATCTGCCACTCCCCTCGTTACACTCCTTTGCCCCTATTTCTCCCTCCTCCCTCTCAACCACAGCACGTACATGACGTTCACCACCTGCTACCTCAACCCTCCTCCCCGCCAGCTGCTGGTCACTCAACACCCCATCCTCTCCCCGCTGCTGGTGGACACGGTCAACCACTCTCCTCTGCCTCTGTTCCACTCCCACTGAAAATGGCTGTTATGACACCCCTCCTCAAAAAACCCACACTTGATCCCTCTAATCTCTCACTGACATCCAATCCCCAACCTACCCTTCCTTGACAAAGTCCTTAAACACATTGCTGCAGGGTATCTCCCCCTTAAGCCCCTACAGACTGGTTTTCACCCTGCCCACAGAGTACAGACATGGTGCTTGATCAAAGTCACAAACAATGACCTCTATCTGTGACCAGGGCTCCCTCTGCCTCCTCATCCTCCTGGATCTCTCTGCCACGTTCGGCACTGGGACCACACTCGCAAGGTTCAAGTCCTACTTAACCAACTGTCTCCACTTCATTTTGACAAATGGATTCTTCTGTCGCTCTCACCCAGTCACCTGCGGGTACCCCAGGGCTCATGGATTGAGTGACCAAATTATTATTGGGTTTGTTTTCTTCAGGGATTATTATCAGGCATGTGGAGTAAGGAAACTTGCTCAAGTTTTCACCCTGCTGCGATCGAATCCAGATCTCTCGCTTGCGAGACGAGTGCTCTAACCACTGAGCAATAGGACTCCACAATGATGGATTCTTGCAAGCTTCCTGCAGCTGAATGTGAACAAGACAGAAGCCATACTCTTTGGCTTCCGTCAATGTTGTCACACGTGTGGGTTCTGAACTCCTCAGCTCTCCCTCAAACTCACTGAACTCACTCAGTGAGCAGTCTAGGCGTCCTTCCTTCCCCACATCCGATCACTGAACAGGACCACCTTCCTCCACCACCTTGCCTGCCCCCGACCGTACCTTATCTTAAATGCTGCCAAAACCCTTGTGCATGCAATTGTCTGTCACTCACATACCAAATTCAGTACTGCCATCTCACCAGTTCTGGCCAGGCTCCATTGGCTCCCCACCACCAAATGGGTCAGCTTCAAGATCCTCACTCAAATCCTTTATCCTGTGTGGAGTGTGCTGTGTAAGTGTGCTATATAATTGCAAGTTGTAGTTGTAACATTGTAAACTTTAAATAGACAATGTAAAAATTCAATGCTAATTTTAAAACAATCAGGTTTTTTTTATCAATAAAGTATATATATGTCACAATTATGATTAAAATTAGAATAAACAATGAAAGCAAAATAATTAAGTGAGTTAAAACTGCACATAATAAGAGTTGCGTAATTTTAGAATTGCAAAATATGCAATAATACTCTCACCGCGCCTCTCTTCCCAGTCACTTTCCTCACAGTAAGTGACAGGAAGAGAATTGGGATGGTAAAACAACAAAGTCAGAATTTGTGCCTGGGTCCATGTGCTACCAGCTGTTACCACCCTGGTCTAACCTGTTTTGCTTGCCTCTTCTAAACTTGCAGTGCCTTCTCCCAGCTCGTTGCGATTGGAGAACTCAACATCTTTCAGGGATGCCCGTGAGGTTATCGCAATTAAGGACTATTGCCCGACAAACTTTACCACACTGCGGTTCAACAAGGGAGACCATCTGTACGTGTTGGACACGTCCGGGCCCGAGTGGTGGTACGCACACAACAACACTGAGATGGGTTACATCCCAGCCTCGTACGTGCAGCCAGTGAGATCCCGAAGCTCCTCGCTGTGCGACAGCGGTATGGTGGACAATATCGGTGACAGCTCAGATGAAGGTGCCAAAGAGATGGATCTACTGGGAGACTGGAGCAACCTTTTCGAGAGAGAGCCCACCAAGGCCCAGCACAACAACCCATTTTTGAATGGCGCTACATCCTCCAACCCATTCCTGACCGACAGCGCCCAAACACCCGTGCTGACTGTCCATCAGACAGCCAGAGAAGACATGGACCTTCTCCTCTTTGATTCTGTGATCCCACCGACTTTTGTTGCTCCCAGTGCCTCGGCCAATCACGTAAGCAATGATCTCTATGATGAAGCGACGTTGGTCGCCCCGAAAGATGAACCCAACCCACTGCTGAGTCGCAACAACCCATTCTTCAGGAGCAAGAGGTCCTATAGCATGTCCGAGCTCTCCGTCCTGCAAGCCAAGAGCGATGGACCGTCCTCATCATCTGGCTTCTTCATGGGCATGAAGTCCCCGGACCCCGAGCAGTTTAAAAGCCGCGAGGACTTCCGAATGGCTTGGCTCAGCCACAGGAAGTTGGCCCGTTCGTGCCATGACTTGGACTCTCTCGGGCAAAGCCCTGGCTGGGGTCAGACGCAGCCGGTGGAGACCAACGTTGTGTGTAAATTGGACAGTGATGGTGGGGCAGTTCAGCTTCCAGACACGAGCATCAGCATTCACGTGCCAGAGGGACACATCTCCCCAGGGCAGACACAGCAGATTTCCTTGAAAGCCTTGCTGGACCCCCCGCTGGATCTGAACAATGACAAATGTACGACCGCCAGCCCTGTGGTGGAGATCAAGCTGAGCAATATGGAGGTTAAAACCTTCCTCACCCTGGAGATGAAGATATTTGCTGAGTTGAATAAGGAGGCTGCGAACACAGGCAATGCTGAGATAACCTGCCTCTACAGTGAAGCCAAGGATGGGCCATTCTTGCCTATGTCTCCGGTCTATCACTACGGGGACACGGTGCAGGTGCAGCTGGATAAATTGGAGCCTTGCATGTACGTGGCGGTGGTTTGCCAGGCCAAGAGACTCCAGCACCCCACCACCGTGTGGGACTTTATTCACAAAAACATTACAGTGGGTGTGTATGGGCCAAAGCACATCCATCCCTCATTCAAGACAGTTGTGGCAGTCTTTGGGCACGACAGTGCGCCCAAGACTCTGTTGGTTAACGAGGTTGGCAGGGACGTTCTAAACGTGCCCCCGGTGCCACTGCAGCTGTGGGGGAAGCACCAGTTTGTGCTGTCGAAGCCACAGGACTTGAGGATTGGCATATACCCCAACATCTCCAACTACCAGGTCAAGCCGTCCGAGCAGGTAAAGGTGGTGCGTGGCTTCCAGGTTAAACTAGGCAAGGTCAGTCGGCTGGTCTTTCCAGTCCATTCCCGGGACCCAGAGGAACTGTCCGATTTCACGCTGAGAGTTCAGGTCAAGGACGAACAAGAGGCCATGCTAAGCCAGTTTTGTGTGCGGACCCCTCAGCCGCCCCCCAAGCCGGAAGCCAAGAACCTGGGGCAGCGTCGCTTCCTGAAGAAGAAAGAGGCCGGCAAGATCGTGCTCTCACCTTTGGCCCCAGTGAGCAGGTACCCCATCTTCCAGGACCGCCCTGTAAACAACCTCAAGTATGGCAAACTGCTGAAGACTGTGGTGAGGCAGCACAAGAACTACTACCTGTTGGAATACAAGAAGGGAGACATAATTGCCTTGTTGAGTGAGGAGAGAATTAAGCTGAAAGGACAGCTGCGGACCAAAGAGTGGTACATGGGGTACTACCAGGGAAAGCTGGGACTCGTGCACACCAAGAATGTGCTGGTGGTCAGCAAAATCAAACCCAACTATTTCTCTGGGCCAAACCTCACCACCGGCATTCTGTTGGAGCAGATCCTCAGACCCTCCAAGTTCCTGACGTACATCTACGCCTCGGTCAGGCTGACTCTGATGGAGAACATAAGCAGCTGGAGAGCTTTTGCAGATGCCCTGGGTTACAAAAACATGCCGCTGGTGCACTTCTGCCGTGCTGAGATGGACAGTGAGCCGGAGCGGGTGGCATCTGTGCTAGAGAAGCTCAAGGAGGATTGCAACGGCAACGAGAACAAGGAGAAGAAATCTTTTCAGAAGGAGCTAATGACCGTGAGTACATCTTTAGTCATTCCTACCCATCAAATGTCTCCAGCTGACAACAACGACAAATTGCATTTATATAGCACCTTTCACAGTGGGAGGACATCCCAAGGCGCTGGACAATAAGGGTTTGCACTCAAGCTACTGGTTGGGATCAGAGGGGTTGGGGTGGAAAGATGACTGACCACTCCTAGTTTCCGGTGTCAGCTAAAGTCCTTTCTGTTCAACTGTGTCTTCGGTCACCTTTTCCCCCCTCTCCCTGGCTCGGGTCTGGGATCTGTTATTGTGAAACTCTCTGAGACGCCGTCTGGCGTGGAGGGCGCTATATGAATCAAAGTTATTGTTGTTGAAGGCAGTCAGAGAGGAATGGCTTGAGATGAGTCTTGAAGAAGGCAAGGGAAGGTTGAGGTGGAGAGGCTCCGTGCTGTATGGGGGTGGGGGCAGAAAGGCCCGACTTCCAATGCTGGAGCAGGCAGAGTGGGTGATGTGGAGCATGCTAGACTGAGGGATCAGACAGGTATGTCAGGTATTAAATAGGCGGAGAGGAGCAAAACAATGAATGGCTTTAAAGGTGAGTACGAGGATCTTGAACCTGATCCTCTGGGGTGTGGATTGGGGACCTGTGAAACTGGGCGAGGATAACCAATGTAGCTGGGAAATACAGGTTATGTATTGGCACCTTCAGATTGATGGTTCATTATTTCTTCACGCAGTGGAGAAACTTGCTTTAGATAAGTTGGCTCCTGACCAGCTAACAATAATCAGATCTTGTCCTGCGGCAATGGATCTCTACTATGCTTCGTCTTCAGTGCCAATGTCTGGACTTGGAGTTTGAGGTGATCACCCAAGTGGCTGTTTGTGTGAGAGAATTGGCAGTGAGCGTTTTGTGGGGCATTCGATTGATAGAGCTTCCTGTCCAAACCTAAATCTGTTTTTATCCCAATACCCTTCAATAAGGTTTCTGGAGACTGAGGCTCCCCACCCTATTGAGGCCAATTGTTACCCTAACTAGTGCTTCTGGCTGAGATCAGAAACAGCACAGATGAGGATTCGAACCTGCTACCTTCAAGTCTGTTTGATCTGATGCTTCCCTTACCCGTGCTTTAACCACTGATACCAGGGAGAGATCATCTTTTTCCTTTTGCGGGTTGAAGGTATTGTTTTCTTGGCAATGGCAGTGTTGAAACATGCTCAATATCCATTTCTGTGACCGCCTGACTCAGAGATTGAAATTCTAATTGTCATTTATGTGCATTGTGGTCAACTTGGGGGGCTGAGAAAGTGAAACCAAGGGAGAGGGAAAGGCACTATGGAGGAAGTGTGCTTCATCATCTCTGTACGTTCAGCAAAAACTCAGTTTAATAAATAATCTTTGCATTTGATGTGGCGCCTTATCACATCAGACTTCACAGGATTCACCGTAAAGTGTATTTTACAGACAAACGCGGCAGCCAATTTGTACATAACATCTCACAAATAGCAATGGTGAGTGACCAATTGTATTTGGTGGATTGTTGGGCAGGACACTGGGAGAGAGAAACTCCCTTCTCTTTTTGAATAGTGCCATGGGATCTTTAGCAATAATAATCCTTGCATTTGATATGGAGCTTTTCACATCTTATCGACATCCCAAAGCGCTTCACAGAATATACTGTAAAGTGAATTGACTGTTTATTTGTGGGCGAATCGCGGCAGCCAATTGCGCACAGTCGTGTCCCACAAACAGTCGTGGATTGAAATGACCAATTTTATTATTGTTTTTTTTGGACAGATTATTATTAGGTGTATGGAGTTAGGAAACTTGCCCAAGGTTTTGCCCTGACCTGCCTGGATTTTAACACAGGTCTCCCCAACTTGGTCTCCCCAGCTTGTAAGACAAGTGCTCTCACCACTAAGCCACAGGAGCCACAGGAACAACCACCTGAACAGGCACTGTTGGAACCTCCCCATTTTAATGTTTTATTTGAAGGGCGGCACTTCCAATTAGTTTCCCCAATGCCACGTTGTCATGATGCATTGCATTATGTCAGCCTAACTGTGAATTCAAAGACGCGGAGCTTGAACCCACAACCTTCTGACTTGAGGCGAGAATGTGAGTAGCTGAGCTCGGATGACACTGTAAATGTAGGAAGTTCACTTCTAATGAGTCAATCTATCACTTGATTCTCACACACACACACACCCTAGAGATCTGTAACTTGCAACTAAATGTCAACAAGACAGAAGCCATATTGCTTGGCTCTGTCAACCTATTCTTCCCTGCAGTTCTGACCACCTCAACCTCCCCAGTCTATCCCTCAGATTCACTGAACTGGCGCTCAACTTAGGCATCAGGTTTGACCCACAGCTGCATTTCCTGCCCCTCTGGAACACACTTCCTCAATCCCTCTGCCTTCACTACCCCATCTTCAGATCACTCCTGAAGACTTTCCTTTTCGACCGTGCCTATGGGCACCTCCCCCCAGCTTGGAGTTGTACTCCACCACTGTCAAGCACTCTGGGACGTTACTCTACATGAGAGGCACTATATAAATGCAAATTGTTGTTGTCTGTGCTAAAAATTTACTCTTAATCATTTTGGACACCCAGGTGCGTCAAGTGTTTTGTTGCTGGCTGTTTGCTCAAACACGAAACCATGTTTTTAGTTGGGTGCAGAATCATCCTTTGAATACATAAAGGAAGGTTGGGTCTCTTCATTGTGAGGTGTATAATGAGTGCAAAACAGAAAGTCATAATAATCTTTGCATTCGAGATAGTGTTTTATTATGGCATTAAGGTCTCAAAGCGTTTCACAGAATATATTGTAAAGTGTATTTACTGTATATTTTGTGGGCAGAATGCAGCAGCCAATTGTGGACGATAGTGTCCAACAAACAGTCCTGGATTGAGTGACCAAATTATTATTATCATTATTGAATTCATGTGAAAGAATTATTATCCCCGAGAATTGATCCTCAAATTGGGTTCTACTTGCTGCTATGTAAACTGAGGCGTGCGGAGTAAGGAAACATGCCTAAGGTTTCGCACCGCCGAGGAATTAAACCAGGATCCTCTTGCTTGAGAGGCAAGAGCTCTAACCAATATGCTACAAGACTCCACACCTCTGCCATGGGAACATTGCCATGCTTCATGTCTCCTATTCCTTCCACAAGACAATCAGTATGCTCTCACTGGTGATTCGGTATTTGACGGGAACGCACTGTTTGCCATTACTCAGCTGCTCTATGTTTGCCCTCATGGCTGGTTGTACAAAATGAAATCAATCAGGTGTAACACTCGGGAATGAATGTTCTGTGTCTGTACTTGATGAAGCAGGCTATGTGCTCGTTTAGCATCAACCCGGCGTGGAGGGTGCTATATATGTGCGTGTTGTTGTTGTGAACACATAAGCGATGTGTTGCTCTTTATAAGCTTCTGCTACTTTCCTTTTGTTCCCTTGTTTTTCTCTTTTACAACAACAAATTGCATTTATTTAGTACCTTCCACGTCAGGAAGACATCCCAAAGAGCTGGACAATGAGGGGTTTGTACCCAAACCTCTGGTTGGGATCAGTGAGGGATGGAGGACAAAGTGGGATGGAGGAGGGAAGAGGACCGAAGGCAGAGTCAAAGAAAAAGTTTGAGACATGTCATGAAGGAAGCAAGGGAGGCGGCGAGGTGGAGTGGCTCCAGAATGGAAGTCCAGAGGGTAGGGTAGAGATGCTGAAGGGCTGATGGTAGAGTGGGCAGGATGGGGGAAGTGGAGCAGGCCAGTGTCTGCCAAGTGGAGGGAGCAGATAGGTTGGTAAAAGTTTAGCGGGTCACAGAGATAGGACGGACATGACGGTGGAGGGTTTTAAAGAGCCAGCACAGACTCAATGGGCCGAATGGCCTCCTTTTGTGCCTTAAGATTCTATGAGGACAAAGATCTTCCAACTCAATCCTCTGGGGGATGGGGAACCAGTGAAACCTGGGAAGTGATTGGCTCACGGAGCTCAGTGATGTTGAATTTATACAAAAGCTTCAATAGACCATATTTGAAGTGTTGTCTTCAAATCTGATCCCGACACTGCATGAAGAATATAGCAACGATGGAAAGACTGATTATGACACCAAGGCTAGCAGGCTACTGATATCAGGATAGACTATAGGTTGGGCCTTTTTAAGAGAGAGATGTTGAAGAGGGGACTGAATAGGTGTGTATAAGACATGCCTTGAAAGAGGCAAGGGAGGGAACAAAGTGAAGACACTGTGAGATGGAGTTCCAAAGTGTGAGGGCAGAGAAACTGAAGGCCTGACCACCACTGGTGGGATAGGCCATGCGGGTATGTGGTGCAGCCTGGAACCTGCTGAGCGGATCGAGTGGACAGGAAGATATAGAGTTAGCAGGTCACAGAAATAAGGGGGTGCATGGCAATGAAGGTGAGGATGAAGACGGAAGCCATACTCTTTGGCTCCTGTTAATGTCTTCTGTCTTGCGGCTCTAACCTCTCGGCCTATCCCTTAGATTCACCGAACCGGTCCGCAACCGAGGTATCAGGTTCAACCCGCAGCTCTCCTTCTTTCCACACATGTGATCCCTGATCATGAACGCCTTCCTTCACACTGCCCACCTCTGACCATACCTTACCCCAGACTCAACTAAAACACTGTTCCATGCGTTTATCACCTCCGACCTCAACTATTCAAATGCCACCCTCACCAATCTACCCAGCTCCAACATCCACAAGATCCGGCTGACCCTCAAACTCCCCCACCCACATGCTCACCTATACCAAACTATGTACTCCTATCATAACAGTTCTAGCCAGGTTCTCCTGGCTCCCTATCGAGAAACGGATTGATTTCAACATCCTCCCCCTACTGCACCTCCTTCATCCCAACTCTCCCAGGCACAAACTGCTGGATTTGGCTTCAACCCACAAAGCTTCGTAATGACTCGTCATGTTAGGAACCTACCGTGAAACGTGCCACGGAGGAATGTTGAGCGGATCTTTGGAGTGAAACAAAAATGCGATATGTCGTTCTGGTTTCAGCACTCAGCCGCCAGCCAATCTCTCCCCCCTCTCTCTCTCTCTCTCTCTCTCTCCTCTCAGTCTTTGGATCGCACGTAGAACCGCAGTGCACAAGTCATTAGTGTCTGGATCTCAGGAAGGGAGGGAGGCCCTTTTGCTTCCTGTCCTGCTCTTAACAGAAAGCAATTTGATACACAACGCCTTATCATATCATCGATCTTTCACGGGATTCCACTGCAAAGACTGTGTGTGGTGCCTATTCTCAACTTTGAGTTGAAAATAGTAAAACAAAAAGTCTGTTTATTAACTGGCTTCTATTTTCGGGGAGCTGGGGGCGAGAAGTTGGAGAAGACTGTAAATGGGTGGGGTGGGGAGGAGGAATAGGGCTGAGATACAATTGTAGCATATTTATTTTCTGCAGTAATTTAGCTAATTAGTGTGTCAACTGGAATGGAAAGGCTTTTATCTGGGAAACAGAGTCAATAACAACTTTTAAAAGGGAATTAAATAGGTACTTGAAAAGGAAAAAATTGCAAAAATATGGGAAAAGAGCGAGACATGTGTCAGACCCTCTGCCAACCTCCCCAAAATTAATAATTTGTGTGATATTGCTGTGCGCTTTTTGCTGCCACTTTTTTCCCACAAATATAAACTTTACGATATATTCCTTACGTTACTTTGAGATGACTCAATGATGTGATAATGCGCTATATCAAATGCAAGGATTATTATTAATGGTGGAAATGGGAAGAAAATCAAAGGCAGTCACAAACCAGAGCTTGTTTCTAACGAGCTACATTTAATCAACTCCACACTGTAATAATAATAATAATAACATAATCCTTGCGTTATATATCATGCCTTATTTTGTTGAGAAGTCTCAAAATACTTCACAGAATATCCTGTAAGGTGTATGTTGTGGGCGATTCGCAATAGCCAGTTTGTACATAGCAAAGTCCCACAAACAGCTGTGGAGTGAGTGGGGGATTGTTGGGGGGGGACAACATTTGGGGGATTGTTAGCCTGAATACCAGGAGAGAGAAACTCCCTTCTCTTTTCGAATATTGCAATGGGACCTTTAACGTTACCTGAACAGGCAGTTAGCGTCTTGGTTAACTTCTCATCCAAAGAATGGCATCTCGGACAATGAAACTCCCTCCCAGCACTGCATTGGAGTGTCATCTCACACTGTGATTCTATCATTCTGGCCGTGGGGTTTGAACCCACAACCTTCTGACTCGGAGGCGATAGCGCTACTCCTGCGAGGCTGAGGCACAATCTGTGTGGCCTGTGGATCTGAATTGAGTTCGCCGATTCTCAGGGAACAAATGTGAAGGATAAAGCGAGTGAAAGGTGCTTTATTTAAAGGAAAGGGTCACTGTGCTCCGTAATTCTCTCCATGAATCATTCCCTTTCAGGCCCTTTGCCCTGGAACCGCTCCAGTGTGTTTGTTCCATCTTGTCTCGGGAATGTTTGACCCCGTGTAGGGGCTGGGCTCAGAGACTGCTACACACAGCACAGCCAGCATCACACATCACAGTACCTGTTGCTAGTGACTGGTATTACGGGGAGGGTGGGAGGTAGCCTCTTCCAAAACAAATATAAGCATGTCAGTCAGCAGCACCACATAGCGTCTATAGTAAACAAGGAGGTGTAAAAACAGCCCATTTAAGAGGGTTTTGCTAACGATTTCGTGGGTTAACCACAATTGTGTGCTAGGCTGAACATAGCAGTTTTATTTGCTTGTCGGGATCCAGTTACTGTGTACCTGTTGACTGTGTATTGTCTGGTTTCAGATTACCACTTGCTGACTAACCATCTGTATTTAAAGGCATATTGCTTCCCAGTTGCCATCTGTAGTTGCCGACATTTAAAGGGGTAATATGGTACTTCCTGTTCTCATAATAAAAATAATCCTTTATTTGATACAACAACATTTATAGAGCGCCTATCACATTGGGAGGCGCTGTAGATTTGAAATGAGTTCCCCAATTCTCTGCGGACAAGATGTGCAGGATAAAGCGAGTGATACAGATACAGCACTATTGTTAAGATGTCTCAAAACGTTTCACAGGGTATACTGTACAATGGACTGACTTTGTATTTGGGGAGCAAAACGTGGCAGCCAGTTGCACACAGCAATGTCCCACAAAAAGCCAGAGAGAGAAAGTGCAGGGGGCAGAAAGACCTACAACTTGGAGTTTGCTTGTCATGTTAAATGTTATTTGTGGAGTCCTATAGCTCAGTGCGCATACGATGATAAAGGGATGGGGAGCAGCGTTACGAGTTAAGAGATGATTAATATGAGTTGTGCAAAGAAATCTAAATAGTTTTGATTGAAAACTGAATGGGACTTGGGTTGCATGTACACTTTGGCAATTATACAATTTATAAAGATAAGATTTATGCAAATAATAATAATAATCCTTGCAGTTGATATAGCGTTTTTCACATCTTCTAGATGTCTCAAAGCGCTTCGCAGAATGTACTGTAAAGTGAATTGACTGTATATTTGTGGGCGAAGCGCGGCAGCCAATTGCGCACAGCAGTGTCCCACAAACAGTCTTGGATTGAAATGACCATTTTTAAACATTCACATTTGTGAAATTGACACTTTGTTGTGAGCAGATCCTTAGGGTGTTCCCATTTGTTCAGAGCCACAATTATTTATTAATAATATAAAAATCCTTGCATTTAACATGAAGCCCTATCACATCATTCAAACGTCTCATAGAGCTTCACAGTATAGTGTATATACTGTATACTGTAAAGTGCAGTGATTGTGTATTTTGTGAGTGAAATGCGTCAGGCAGTTGCATACAGCTATGTCCCACAAATGACTAATTTTATTCGGGGAATTGTTGACCAGACACCAGAAAAACTCTTTCCGAATAGTGCCACGGGATCTTTCACATCCTCAGTTTAACATCAAGGGCATGTATTGAATGGTGGACCTTTATAGTGTTGCCAGATGGGACCTCGGTTTAATGTCTCATCCAAAAGACCACACTTCCGACAATTTAGCACTCCACTCATGCCGCATTGAAGTGGCAGCTTGGACTGTGAGCTCAATGTACCGATGTGGAGCTTAATTCCACAATCTTCTGACTTGAGAAGCATTTAACTACAAATACACAGTCACTACACTTCATCAAGAATCCACGACGCAATAAAGTGCTATATCCTTCCTCTTCGACCGTGCTCATGGCCCCCCCTCCACCACCATCCCCAGCTTGGAGTTAGGCTCTGTCGTTGTTAAGAGCTCTGAGACACTACCCTGCTTTGAGGGTGCTACATAAATGCAAGTTGTTGTATATCATTGCAAGGATTGTTATGTTACTATGATGTTTATTGGAAATGCCTATGATTTAAGAAATAACTGTTTTGATTTCCCATTTTTCCTTTTTAATATAAGGGCAAGTCTTCCCTGTTCGCAGACGTTCTCTAAATTCTCTGAACTTTCCTTTTAGGCCTTGTTGAAGCTGGATTGCCAGGGGCTGGTGGCCAGGCTCATTCAGGACTTTGTGCTGCTTACCACTGCTGTGGAGGTGGCTGCACGATGGAAGGAGCTGGCTGAGAAACTAGCCAAAGTTTCCAAGCAACAGCTAGATGCTTACGAAGCTCCTCACAGGGACAAGAGTGGCCTTGTTGAAACGGAGGTGAGATCATTCACTCCCGCAGTTTGATACAGTCCATGTCCGTTTGCCTGTTGTGAAAGCTGGGACAATGAAGGCTTTTCTTTACAACTCAATAAACAGGAACTGGGTTTTCTAAGGAACTTAACAGCACTCAACACGCCCTCCCCCACTCCAAGCTTGGACCAATTTCCTTGTTTCTTGTACTCCATTCGCTTCCCATCCTCCAGAGCATAAATGGCTAACTTGCACCCCATGTGACTATTTGACGCGTGCAGAATGTAGCATGCAATCATTTTTAAGGAATCACACAGTCTACGCTAACACTCCAGTGCAGTGCTAAGGGTGTGTTGATTTGACGGAGGTGCTGTCCTTCGGATGAGACATTAAATCGAGTCTGGCTGCCTTTTCAGGTGGATGTTAAAGATGCCATTAGTGCTGTTTGAAAAGAGCAGGAAATTTCTCCCTCCCCAAATAAAATTGATCACTCCCATGGCTGTTTATGGGATGTTGCTGTGCGCAAACTGTTTCTTTCGGTCACCCACAAAATACACAGTCAAACCATTTTCCAGTAAATCTTTGAGACATCTCAAAGGCATGATAAGGATCAAATGCAAGGATTACTGTTATTATTCTTGTCTGTTTTTTGCTTGCCAGACAATGCTATCAATGGCATGCTATAAAGTTTCAGTTGGTTAGACTCTAGCAGTTACCCGTATGCCCACTCTGGGGTTCCTTGGCTCTTGCCATTGTGTATCTAATACTTAGCGGAACTAGGTAGTAATAATAATCCTTGTATTTGATATAGCACTTTTCACATCTTATTGACATCTCAAAGCGCTTCACAGAATATACTGTAAAGTGAATTGACTGTGTATTCGTGGACGAAGCACAGCGGCCAATTGTGCACAGCAGCGTCCTACAAACATTCGTGGATTGAAATGACCAATTTTTATTATTGTTTTATTCTGGATGGATTATTATTAGGCATAATAATAAGGAAACTTGCCTAAGGTTTCTCCCTGATCTGCCTGGATTCAAGCACACGTCTCACGCTTGTAAGGCGAGTGCTCTACCACTGAGCTACAGGAACTCCGCAGGATGCTTCCTTCCAGGGAGAGAGTGTGCATTGAATTCCAACATTCTATATCTGGGATTTCCACATGTAAGTGGGACACATTGAATTCTCAGCTTGGTTTGGATGTTATTATGCATGATGATTGGTTTCCATATGTTTCAGCGCACATCTGACCATGCACGTACCAAAAACTTTATTGCTTTACAATTACTGATTGCTGTTGATTATAACAATTGCCATTGATGCTCTTCCAGGCAATGTGGAAACCAGCCTACGACTTCCTGCTGACGTGGAGCGAGCAGATCGGTGAGAGCTACCGAGACGTGATCCAGGATCTGCACTTGGGGCTGGATAAAATGAAGCATCCCATTACCAAGCGCTGGAAACACTTAACAGGCACCCTCATCCTGGTGCACTCGCTGGATATCCTGAGGTCCGCTGCTTTTAGTCCCACCGACAATGATGATGCCACCATTTAACGGGCCAGAACTTTGCTCGGCGGTGGAGAAGGATTTGCTGGACGGATCCTGGGATTAGAGTTGGCCGGGGTTCGCTCTTCCCTGATTGATGTCCCAGTCACCCCTCAGGTCACACAGCGTCCCACCAGTGCTGACTCTTTGGGGAGCAGGAAAGTGGGGAGCGATTCAGACAAACTCAGTGGCTTTACACCTGGGACTATGATGCCAGTCCAGGCAGACGAACGTCTAGCCCACTTCCTCACCACTTTGATATGAATCAGTGCCTGATAATTTTGGCTGACTTTACTGGTAGTTCAGCTGTTGTGTGTTTGCACATTTTAAAGTCACAATCAAATTTATATATGGGGGAAGGGGGGAATCTTTTGCCAATGAATTATCAAAGAAATTTAAAAGGGGGCTCAACATTTAATACAATTGATTTGACACTTTGTTTTGGAGTACAAAGTCCTGTTACCCCATGTTTGTTTCTACAGTGCATTCACCAACAACTGAAACATGTGGAAGAATGAAGGTAATTGTACTTAGATGTACTTAATTGTATTCAGTACAAGTGTTTAACTGTATTACACATCCAGAGGATCAGTGTGAGCTCCATAATTTTCAAGGCAGATAATGATCTGTCGCTATGTTCAGTATGACACCTTCCATAATATGATTGGAGTGAGGAGGAAGTTGCTGGTATCAGACATTGTTGCACTCGGCTCATCTGCAAAACCAAATAAAAATCCATTGTAAGAAAAAAATATAGGTGGGTAACATGAGAGAGACGAGCTGTGTTCACTGTGACTTGCCTTTCCCCATCAACTCTCTTTATTTGACACCTCATTAGGGAGTTGCTGCTTTTAATATTTGGCGGCCAGGCCGGTGATTGGTTCAGGTTTTTTTTTAATGTACATTCATACCAACAAACACCTGAAAACCTGGATGTTTTTAAGCTGTGTACGTTTCAGAGGTGATACTAATGACCTCACATCTCATTCATGCTTTTTACACTAACAAAAGCAGTTCCTCCCTTCTCCCATCATTTGCTTGCACACAGCAATGTCCCACAAACAGCCATGGAATGAATGACCAACTTTATTTGGGGAAGTGTTGACCAGGACAAACAACAACAACAACAAACAAACAACTTTATTTGGGGAAGTGTTGACCAGGACACCAGAAAAACCAGCTCACCATCACCATTGTTTGTCCTGTTTTGAGAAGAGATGTTCCCAGAGACATGGGAAACTGATCCCTCTCTCTTACCACCTCCCACCACCCCCACCAACATCTCCTGAACCTCATGAATATCTGCTCTGACAGACCTCTTGCCTGTATTATTAGAGGCGAAAGACTGGTCAGATCAGATGCTCATGAGGTTTCCCACCCATTGCCTGATATCCGCCCGTAGAGAGAGGCAGAGGGTCATCCTGGAAAACCAGCTTAGGGCTGTATCGTCCTTGTGGTTCCCTCTTCCACGCACGGCCATTTAAAATTGCATGCTCATACCCACCCACTCACACATACATTTACACATGCGCGGTCACACGCGTTCATATTCGCACACGCTCACACATGCACACACGCACAGTCACACATGTTCACAGTCACACTTGCTCACACCCACACCCATGAATGAATGCACAGTTTCCCGAGCAGGTGCATGTATACGTATGTGAGTGCACACACAACACACATCCCAATCTGACCCTGGTTCACCTTGGGAGTGGGTATTGAGTGGCTGTTGAAAGCTTGGTTGACTGGCTCTCTGCTGGCTCAGAGAGCCGGGGTAGAATTCCAGGCATCCCATTCGGGAGAGGGGAAGTCATGCCTTTACCTGGGAGAGGGGAAGTCATGCTGCCTCTGTTTCTGCTGCACCAATGATTTGCAGGTAACCAGCTAGGGTCACTCCAGTTAATAACTCGGCACACATTAAACAACCAAGATTAACCATTAAATTGCTCTTGGTGAGGTTGCCCATGCTGGCTCAGTCCAACTTGTTTGGTCTTGCCCTACCTGTCGTTGGTTGTGGTTGAATGATGCATCGTTAACTTTTGTTTGCTGGGTGGCAGTGCTGTTAATCTAATGAAACTTGAAGGAACCTGTTTAAAAAACTTAGGGTGTTCAGTCATGTGAGTGTGCATACATTGAGTAACAGACTTGTTTCTCTCCGGATATCGGGTTACTCTGTTCAGTAACATGTCAGCAAATATTCTTTCCATTTGGCAGAGATGGAAGTCATTAAATAAAATGTTAACATGCAATGGAAATTTAGATTTATAGAGCACCTTTCACATTGTGAGGACATCTCGAGATGCTTTTAACTTTCCTCATCCAACCTTTCATATTACCTTCTCAAACAATGGCCTTGCAAATTTAACGTAACATAATAGCAGCTCAAAAAGTTCATTTGCTCCTTTGGTTGGGGATGATCAACTTTTGCATGTTGTGAAATTCCTTCCTGTTCCCATCATTCATTCACTATCTTGCTATCTACTGTACTCGCACTAAACTCCATGTTACAGATCACCCACCTCCTCGCCAGACTTCTCTGGTTCCCGATCCCCCGAGGATTGAGTTTAACATTCTTTAACATTCAAAGTTCTTCACAGTCATGAAACACACCATCTCTCCCTTGACCCAATCCACACCCCTCTCCTTATCTCCCATCTCCCACCTCTCCCTATCACTGGCACCATTCCCATCACATTTAAAACAGCTACAAACCCCCATCCTAAAGAAACTTTCTCTCGATGCATCCCTGATTTCCAGCTACTGGCCCATCTCCAATCACCCTTTTCTCTCCAAGGTCCTTGAAAGAGTTGTTGCTTACCAGCTTCACTCTCCTCCCTACCACTCCCTTTACAAACCCCTCTCATCAGGTTTCTGTGCTGCTCACGGCACAGAAACTGCTCCGGTCAAGGTCACAAACAACATCCCATCCATCAGTGACCAGGGCTCCCTCCATGTCCTCGTCCTCCCCGCCTTCTCTGCTGCCTTCGACACAGTGAACTACTCAATCATCCTCCATGGCCTCTCCGCTCACATCAACCTTCGCCCACAAATATACAGTCAATTCACTTTACAGTATATTCTGTGAAGCGCTTTGAGACATCGATAAGATGTGAAAAGTGCTATATCAAATGCAAGGATTATTATTAATATAATCTTCAAGGTTTTGTCTTTCAGTGGCTCAGGTTTTATCTCTCAAACAAATTTGTCTTCACAAACGATTTCTCTTTCAGTCCCTGCACCACCTCGTGTAGTGTTCCTCTGTCCTCTCTTCTTCACCCTCTACTTGCTCCCCCTTGTTGACATCATCCATAGACATGCAGTCAATTTTAACATGTACACAGAAGACACCCAACTCTATCTCTCTGCCTCTACCCACCTATTCCAAGACTACTGACATCCTAACAGACTGCCTGTTAGATATCAAATCCTGGATGAGAGACAACTTTCTGCAGCTGAAGGCTTGCAGCAGTGCCTCTGCACCTCAGGCATGAGCAGCATCAGCATTCATATTGGGATTGAAATAAAACAGAAAAAGGAGGCTTATGACAGATGTTAGGCCCAACTTTCAGAAGGCAACCAAATAGAATATAGGAAGTACAGAGAAGAACTGAAAAATGAAATGAGAGGAGGCAAAAATATTATACGAGAGAAGATTAGTGGGTAACATTAAAGGGAACCCTAAGATATTTTACAAGCATATCAAGAATAAAAGGTAACTCAAAGTTAAGGTGGGGCCAATTAGGTACCAAGGCGGAAATCTTATTGTGGAGGCAGAGGGCATGGCTGAAGTATTGAATAAGTACTTTGCATCTGTCTTCATAAAAGAAGAGGATGCAGCCAATCCCACAGGATCGAAGGAGAGGGCAGAGGAATTGGATGGGATAAGTATAAACAGAGAGAAAGTACTCAAAAGGTTGACGGTGCTCAGGGTAGATAAGTCACCCGGTTCGGACAGGATGCATCATAGGTTACTAAGGGAAGTATGAGTGCAAATAGCAGAGGCTCTGGCCACAATCTTTCAAACTTCCTCGGACACAGGGGTGGTGCCAGAGGACTGTAAGTTTGCTAATGTTATTCCCTTGGAAAAAAAAGGAGCAGAAGGACAAACCTGGGATCTACAGGCCAGTCAGCCTAATGTCAGTAGTGGGGAAACTTCCAGCGACTAATCCGGGGCAAAATAAATCTTCATTGGGAAAATATGGGTTAATAAAGGACAGCCAGCATAGATTTGTTAAAGGCAAATCTTGTCTAATAAACCTGATAAGAGTTTTTTTGATGAGAGAGATTGGATGAAGGTAGTTTATATTTCAAAAGGCATTTTTGTATAAATGTTTGTTTAATAAAGTGCCACATAAGAGACTTGTAAGGGAAATAAAAGCCCACGGTATTAAAGTGGCAGCATGGATCGAGAACTGGCTGGTAGACAGAAAGCAGAGATTATGATCTTGAGAGAGAAAGAAAATATGTATTTTTATTCATGGGAATTTTTTCTCCCACCACCCCATAGGGGGGCGAGAAAAATAATTGTTGTTAAAACAACTAACAAACCCACTTTTGTCTTCTTTCTAAATGCTTTATGTTCCCAAATTGCTTTGGTCATTAAATGTAGGGAAGAACTGAACATTCAGGTTTGTCAATGTATAAGTGGTTTGTTTAATCCACATTTATTGTTAAATTTGACTCAATGGCCCTGAACAGAGCAGCCTCTGCATGCATTCTAGTGATTCCTGTGATCTTTCGTTATTCCTACAGGTTTGGAACGAGTTTGGCCAGTTTGCACTTGTAGATCTTACTCGCCATGCCCCATTTCTTGACGTGCTCAGCAATAGAATGTCGGAATTAAGTCCACCCTCTATGACAATCCTTGCATTTTATATAGCACCTTATCACGTCTTCTAGACGTCACAAAGTGATAGTGACAATATATATACACGAGTGTAAGTACAGTGTACGGGGATTCCAAACACCAGCAACAACTGCTGTGCAGAGGGAGACTGACAAATCCGGATTATCTCTGAAATAGAATGACCAAAATAGAATAGAAACAGAATGTGGGATTAAATGGAGTCTGAATATAACAACAAAATTACATTTATAGAGCATATTGTGTGTTTTTTGGAGAATGAGCAACCAGCTTGCACACAGTTTTGCCCACAAATATACAGTCAATTCTCCTACTCTCCTTCTCCCTACCCGACCTCTTCCCCTCCACCCCACTCCCCCCCCACTGCCCAGAAGCGCTTTTGAGACATCGATAAGATGTGGAAAGCGCTATATCAATGTAAGGATTATTATTATTATTACAAACAAACATGGAATGAATGACCTGAGACAATTCTTCACCCTTCATTTGATTGTTTATGATATGGCTCACTCCGCCCTCATAGAGTGTACTAGGTGGCCTCTGCAATCAATTCTCACTAATGTGTGCAAGAGCTTATCACTAAGTGTTTCTGGCTAATTGAGATTGTTTCACAACAAGTACTATCAGATTGATTTTTATTATTATTATTATTATTAGTGATCCAGATTGATCTTTAATCAATGCAAACGGGGAAGCTTCAGTCAATCAGAGGTTTATTTTCAAGTACCTCTGTGACCTAGGCTGAACTTATTTGTCTTACTCCCTCTTATATTGAAAATTAACAGGAAGCTTGAATGAGACATGGTTAAGAAAACTCATTGGTATTTTTATTATAAAACAAAATTGATTATGGTTTGTTCAGAATCCAAACCTTCTCAGAAATAGTTCACAAGTAATTTTCTACAAATAACAATGAATGACAACCATGAATTACACAAATAACTAATCAACTTTAACATATACCAGCTAACAGCCTATTAAATATCTGGTTAATGTACGTACACCAAACCAACTCTTGACTCAGTGGATTTGTTCCGAGTCTAGCCAATCAAGACATGTTCCTTTCTGATGTTATCAACAACAACAATCTCTCTATTCCCAACTCTCTACAATAACAACAACAACAACTTGGATTTATATAGCGCTCTCCACCCCAAACAGCGTTTCAGAGCGTTTCCCAATAATGGATCCCAGGGCCGAGCCAGCTGGAGGGTGTGAAAGGTAACCAAAAGCACGGTTGAAAAGAAAAGCCTTTAGGCACAACCTGAAAATTGGAAAGGGGGGGCCGAGACGAAGGGCGTGAGGAAGGGAGTTCCAGAGCCTCGGGGCGTAGCATCTGAAGACACAGCCGCCAACCATGGAAAGGAGAATTCGGAGGACAAGGAGAAGGCAAGACCTGGTAGAGCGAAGGCAATGGGTACTGTTATGAGGAGAGAGGAGGTCAGAGATGTAGGGGGGGTGCAGAGAAGTGGAGGGATTTGAAAACAAGAGTGAGTATCTTGAAATCGAACTGCTCCAAGACAGGGAGCCAATGAAGTCTGGCAAGGACTGGAGTAATTGGGCAGTGAAGTTTGGGTGAGAAATGCAGGTGGCGGAATTTTGAATAACCTGGATTTTATGAATGAAGGCAGAAGGGAGACTAGCGAGGAGGGCATTGGAATAGTCCAGCTGAGAGGTGACAAAGGCATGGACCAGAGTTTCTGCAGCTTTTAGGGTGAGATATTGGCGGAGATGGGCGATGTGTCAGAGATGGTGAGGGACTGGATGTGGGGGAGGAAGGATAATTGGCGGTTGAACCTGATGCCTAAGTTGCATGCGGGTTTGGAGAGTTTTAGGGGCAGATCGGGTAGGTGGAGGAGGTTAGAGCCGTGGGATTGAAGATGTCAACGAAAGCCAAAGTGTATGCCTTCCATCTTGTTAATGTTGAGCTGAAAGAAATTTGCACTCATGCAGCTCTTGATGTCTAACAGACAGGCTGACAGAACATCAGGGGACTGGGGGTCGCAAATTGAGGTGGAAAAGATGGGTGTCATCTGCATACATGTGGAAGTGAATCCCATGTCTGTGAATGACATCACCAAGAGGAAGCAAATAGATAAGGAAGAGAAGGGGCCAAGGATGGATCCTTGGGGTACCCTGCAGGTAACTGGGCCAAAGCGAAGGAAAGGCCGTTAGTTGAGATGTACTGCTGGCAGTTAGTGAGGTAGGACTTGAACCAGGCGAGTACCATCCCACTGAGGTGGATGACGTAGGACAGGTGGTGGAGGAGGATGGCATGAACAATCAAGTAAAAAAAATCAAGAGCCACCTTGTGCTGTTCCTCTCCCCACTTTAGGATATCCAACTCCAACGTATCCATTATAGTCCAATCAGAATCCTCCCCTCAATGGCCCATACTTGTTTCCAATCCTTCATTTGCAAGGATGAATGTTAAGTTACCCATCAAATTGTTATCCCACAACCGACACCTCTGGCATTTTGATGGCACCATCAGGGTCACAATCTATTTAAATAATACAGTATTTGAATACTATACTGAAAAAAGAAATGCGTCTGCGCTGTTAACCTGTTTGTGCAGGTCAACCCGAGCGCATTTGGGTCATACAATAACCACATTTAGACAGTCAATGCTTTAAACCACATTATGGAAACAAGAAACACTTGAGAAGTTAAGGTTTCCGAAAACACGAAAACATTAGGGAACAGAAAATATATTTATTAAAGGTAGACAGGTTATGTAAAAGAGGGGTGACTGTGATGGTTCAATTTTATTTGGGGGATTGTTGCAAACTTCTTTCTCTTTTTGAGTGGCTCCATGGGACCATGTGTCAGCACTTTGGGACATCCTCCCAACGCGAAATGCACTCTATAAATGTAATTTTGTTGTTAATGTCTCATCTGAAGGATGGCATCTCCGACCACGCAGCTCCTCCCCAACTCTGCACTCGAATGTCAGCTGAGCCTATGTGATTCCAAGTCCTGACGTGTGAACTTCCAATCTTCTGACTCAAAAGCAATAGTGCTACCACTGAGCCAGGCTGATACTTATGGCTGAGTGATGCTGATACTAGATTCCCTGCCGTGATGCATCTAAACTCGCAAAAATAATCCTTGCGTTTGATATAGCGCTTTTCATGTCTTTTGGCGTCTCAAAGCGCTTCACAGAATACACTTGGTCCTCGCTTAATGTCGCAGTTGTGTTCGCAAAAAGTGCAACTTTAAGCGACATGACGTTAAACGACATGACATTAAGCAATCCTACGCAAGCATATCGGATGTTCAGTGTATATATACACCTATGTTACCCAAAGTAGTTTGTTTCCACCCGCACGAATGACATAATAGCGAACGTCACAACATTGAATTAATATACATCCCCCTATGTAACAGTGACGTAATGACAAAACAACGTTGAACGAATCAACGCTAGGCGAGGTCTACCTGTTAGGGTTCGGGTTGGGGAATAGACTGTATATTTTGTGGGTGAAATCTGGCAGCAATGACCACAACCCTGTCTCACCAAAATACAGTACCTGCTGATTCCTCAACAAAACAGTATTTTGAGGTCAATCTTCTGTGATGCATTGTCGCCATCTATTGGTTAGATGCACTGAGCGCACATTAAAGTGACCCTCTGCTGCCCGTATCTGGAATGTTCTATATTTTGTTGAGCCAGGTGTTTGATTTCCCCGGGAATTAATTATCATACATAAGTCTATCCAAGGCAGCCTGGGAGTTCCATGTTTCCCAACTACATATGGAAATCTCCCTGTGTCCAGAATGGAATGAGCACTTTCTTCATGGAGAGACACACTCTGCTCTCTAATTCTGGAGATTAGTAAAACAACTAAATTAGATTTGCATAACACCTTTCACATTGGGAGGATGTCCCAACGTTCTGGACAGTCAGTGTTTCGGACCTGAGCTGGGGGTCAATGAAGTTGGTATTTTCATCAAGGATGAGGTCAGAGGGGACTGTTATCTGAGATGGGAAGGATTGATGCTGTATTTGGCAGGGAAGGTGGAAATGTGGATGAGGGAAGAGAGCTTAGCCCCTGGAGTCTGGGCGGTCCTTGCAGTGATAGTGGGGGAGGAGGCAATCAATGTGGTTGATGCTGGACAGCCAACGTTGAGAGCCACGATGAGCCCAGTGGACGATTCCCAGACTGGAGCAGAAGGAGGCTGTGGGTTGGTCAAGTGGGGATAGGAGGCGAGGAAGATGAAGAGAGAGGACAGAGTGGGAGAGTTGCAGGGAAGGCAGCATTTTAGGGGAAGGACAGCTCAGGTTGTGGGCGGCAGTCAAGAAAGGAACCCAAAGACTGGAGGAAGCGATTAGTAGGACATGGTCAGCCCACAGGAATGGAGACTGTTGGGAGCTAGAGGTGACGCAGAGTGGGTAGAGGGGAGCAGGGCACTCATTGTGTTATCCATCCAGTTGCCCAACCGGGAATGTAACACTGAGCAGCCTGCAGAGACAGACAGAGGGGAAGGAGATACAATACACTAGACTGTACCTGGTTCCAAGCATTCAAATCTAGCAGAGTAAATGTAAAGGTAAAGAAAGACCGTGTAAATGTAAATGTTATTGTATTGTTGTTCCATTTGAGTCAGTACAGGCAAAACCAACTCTTATATTTGAATAATAATAATCCTTGATTTGAAATAGTGCCTTATCATGAAAGACGTTTCAAAGCCTTCACAGGATTTATCATTGAATCCAGTGACTTGGGACAACCTCCTGCCATGAAAGGTACTGTACAAATTAAATTTTGTTGTAGTTGTTGTACTGTAATAACAAGTGACTGCAAATTTGTAGGCAAACGTGAAAGCAAATTGTGCTCAGCGTTGTCCCACAAGCAGTCAGGCAGTAAGTGAACAATTTTTTATTGGCCGCACATTGGCCGGGACCCAGAGAGAGAAACTCTCTTCTCTTATCCGATAACCCCATGGGATCTATTACGCAAACTTGAACATGCAGATATCGGTTTATTGTCTCATCCAAAGGAAGGCACCTCCAAAAATAGAACACACTCCCAGCACACTCCCAACACACTTCTAACACTAGACGATACAATTCCAGGTTCCGATGTGGGGCTTCTGACCCATTCACAACAGAGCTACCATGTGAGCCAGGCTAACAGCAAGGACAGTAACTTTAATGTTGCTTCAACCTATGCAAGGTAATTATTGCCTTGTGAACACAGCAACTCTGAAGTCCACGGCTCAAATGTATGTTAGGAACTAGTGATATCTCTGTAATAGTATCGATTGCACTGGCACATTTTTATTGCTGGGCCCCTGGCTAGTCGTACAAGATTAAATGCAAATGCACCACTCCCCATGGCTTCACTTTTACTGACATAAATCAACAGCCTGTCAGACATTGAAAATAACTTTCACAGACAATACACAAGACCCCTCCCACCCCCATCCGTTCTATTGAATGCAGGCTGTTCAGTCAGCTGCTTTGTGCTTGATATCATGTGTTGCTTTTCCACTGGCTCTGCAGGACACAATGAAATCATTTAGACACAATGCTTCCGTTGTGCCGTATGTGAGACGACTCCCTTTTCATAACCATGAAACCGCCAGCTGGTCCAGAACATTTTTTGCTTCCCTGTGCCAGTCAGTTTTTTTTCTAAATGGTCAGTTGGGTGTCTGTCACATGCGGAAACCCGTTATCAAGCTTAGAAGTATCCAAACCAAATGCATCCCACCATGCATCCCACCTATACATAGATTCCAGAGAGATTTATTGCAATGGAACGTGCACCCTATCCCTGGAAAGACCATCCTGCTTACCTCATTCCAGAAAGTCAGTTGGCAAAAATCAATGCTTGGGGACCCCAAAGTGTGCTCTGGAATCTAACCAGCTAAAACCGCATAGCTTGCCATTGATAGCACTGACTGGCAAGCCTTCCTGCTGCTTGTCCACCAAGGACCATCTTACCTTTGGCTTGCAGAGTTAACGGAAACTGAGTGGGAGGATTCCCTACCCAAGTGATTTGTCTAACCTTCCAAGTCCTGCCCTGGAATACTGTGGACCCGCATGTCTCAGAAACCAAACTACCGAGACTGCCACAGAGGGTGGGTTTGATTCTGACATTCTGTTATCAAATATGTTACCTTGGGGCCAGTTCAGCTTCAGATATAATTTCTCTTTGCCTTGATTTTCTTCCTGTTTCCCTAGCAACTCTCTTTGTCCTGGATTTATTATTATTATTGAAATGTACTTTATTGGTTGTATTTTTGCCTCTTTTATTAGCCTCTGACACCATGTGGAAACCAATCACCATGCTCTATCTAAACCAGTATCTAGACCACATGGAAATTTCCATGTGTCTGGAACGGAATGCGCTCTATCTCCCTGGAGGGACGCATTGTGCTCACTTTTCGGAGAGTATCAGGCACAGGTTGCCAAGAGCCAAGGCTTGTGGACCCCAGAGTGTGCGTTGGGGTCCTGCTGGAGTTCAACCAGCTAAAACTGCATTGCTCACCATTCAGATTGCTGTCCAGTAAGCTTTCCCACTGCTTGTCCAGCTAGGACCACCCAACCCATTCAGGCTTTAGCTTGCATGAATAACAAGAGCTGATTGATGACTCCTTGCTTCCAGTGACTGATCTGCCCTTCGAGGCCTTACCAATGAGCCAGGCTGGCTGTGCTGTCATCAACGATGCCCTGGGTATTGTCGACCCAGCGGGCTCAGGAACCGGACTACCAAGACTGCCACAGATGCCTGAGGGATGAATGTAAGCACTTCACAGGATATGAATAGTATAATGACTATGTATCTTGTGGGCAAAACGCAGCAGTCAAATTAGCAGTCAATGTCCTGCAAGGAGTGAGAAATCATTTTTATTTGGGCAATTGGTGACCAGGACACCGGGAGAAAGAAAGTTCCTTCTCTTTTTCAATAGTGCCACAGGATTCTAACGTCAACCAGAACTGGCAGATGGGACCTCGGTTTAAAGTCTCATCCAAAGAAGGCATCTCCAACAGTTAACACCCAACCCTCAGCACTGCATTGGTGCATCAGCTTAGATGGTGTTCTTCCAAATCCTGATGTGGGGCTTGAACCCACAACCATCTAACTCAGAGGCGAGAGTCCTCCCGCTGTACTAGGCTGACACACAGTTGCAACAAGACAATGGTCCCTTTAAGATAAATCTGCTTAATCATTGTTGGGTCTATTAAGTTGCAGCTGATGTCTTGCTGCTAAAGGATGGGGGTGCGCTCTAGGCAATGATTGGTTGAGTGTGTCCGCATAGAGAGTGCAGTGATTTCAATGCAAGTTTGAACTCAGAGCTCCAGGGAGGGAAAGGGGAGGCGGAATAAAAGTCCCACTGTTCTTAAGGAAAATCAAATACTCAGCAATTGTGCACAACCTCATTTCGTGACAAACAGAGAAAAGGTAAGGATATGTCACTGCGATGAACTGCTCATTAAAGAACTGCTAATTAATAATCTGTTTTAAATTCAAGATGATCTAAAAATAATCATAAGGAAAATACTTCTTTGCATTTGATAACGCTTTCACTTTGGGAGAATGTTTCAAAGCACTTTGCAGGATTTTGTTTTTACTGTACAGTCTGTGTTGTTGTTGATCAAATTGCACCACACAAATGGGTGTGAAGTGATTAAGCGAGCAATTAAAAAAAACTTTGAGCAGCATTTGTTATTGTCATAGTATAAAGGAAATACAGTGAAAGAGGAAAATATTAACTGCAGCTCAGGTAATTGGTTGGAGATAGAGGAGTTTGAAACTTAGGATAAGGTGAATGAAGATGTGAAAACTCAACAGGCCTTTTGGGGTTAGAATGACGCAGACTTACAGAAACTGACAATCCTTTTCTCTTCATACTGATATCTGGAAACACATTGCTTTTCTGCACAGGGGAAGCAACAATAACTTATATTTATATAGCACTCTTCGTGTTTCAAAACAATTCAACTTGAGGCAAAGGCAGCAACAGTGTTCAGAGTGAGTCTATAGCATTATCAGGAAGTGTTTTAAAGCAAACTGCCAGGCTCCAGTGCTGGTCTGGCTTTGTTATTTTATTGTCTAGTGTTGGGTTGAGCCAAAAATCTGTGACGGGGTTCCCAACCAGGTTTGTGAGACGTTAAGGTGTCCATGGTCAGGTGGACATTAACGATCCCATGGCACTATTCAAAAAAAGAAGAGAGTTTCTCTATCCCAGTATCCTGGTCAACAATCTCCCAAATAGAATTGGTCACTTGCTCCATTCTGCTTGTGGGACATTGCTGTGTGCAATTGGCTGCCGTGTTTCACCAACAAAATACTGTATACAGTGAATCCACTTCACAGTATATCCTGTGAAGCACTGTGAGACATCCCAACAATGTGATAAGACGCCGTATCAAATATAAGGATTATTATTAGTGCTTTCACCCAGGCAGTCTCAATGTCTTGCACGTTATTCCCTCGCTTGGTTCCATGTCCCCCACGGGATTGAGTTCAGGATCCTCATTCTTGCCCCCAAATCCCTCCATGCTCCCGCTGTCCACACTACCTCTGAGACCTCCTCAAACCCTACCCCTGACGATCCCACTCACTCACGTCCCCCACCCAGCCAACCACCCCATCGGTTGGTGGGTACCATTTCAGCCATTTCTCCCCCATTTTACCTCATCAGAATCTGAAAGATACTGTGTAATTATAAATTGTATTGCTTTATAAACATGAGGTGATTGTAAGGACAACTTTGACTCAGGCTGGAAGAATGTTACCAGTAGATTTTCACAGGGGTCTGTTATGGGACCTCTTTTTGTTCAATACCTTCATTAATTATCTGGAGTTACAAATCATACGCACAAACGCTAAATTGCAGATAATACAAAGCTAATGAAGGTGGTAGGCTGCAGAGCTGAACAGGAAAGGTTACAGGCGGGGATTTGAAAATGGGGATTTGAAAATGGGGATTTGAACATAATTAGCAGATTGATGGCAAATAAATTCAATGTAGAGAAATGCAAAGTGTTTCGCATGGGAACAAAAACATATAGTAAGCCGCTATTATTAAATGGTTAGAAAATAATCTTTGCCAAAAACAAAAAGGACCTGAGAGTCCTTATTGACAATAAATTGATGGCAGTGAATAAGGCATACTAGATGCTGGATTGTATTAAAAGGTTAATATTAAGCAGAAATAGTGAGGTAATCCATCACTTTATAAATCATTGGTGCAACTGCATTTGATGAACTGTGTGCAGTTTTGGTCGCTGTAGTACAAAACGGATTTTGCAGTGAGTGAGAGGATACAGAGGAGGGCAACCAGAATGATTGATGAGAATGGAGGGACTGGACTATGAGGTATGATCGAGTAAACTGTGCATACTGGAAGAGGAGGGGAGTGAGGAGGTCAGATTGATAGGGAAGTGCTAGAGACTGCATCTCACACCCATATACTCTCTCCTCGCTCCCCTCCCTCACCACCCACCCTCTCTCTCCCCTTCTCTCTCTCCCCCACACATGCTCTCCCCCCACACACTCTCTTTTCCAAACACGGGTCACTATGTGCAGTGACGGGAGCTGATGATTGGTTGCTAAGGACGTGGTTGGTAAGAGACGTGTTTGCCTTCCTGACAGACTGCAGTAAAGGCTCTGAGCGCTGGGTCCTCCCAACCACCAGCTCCTGCTGCTGCCTTGGGCAGACCATATAATAATAATAATCCTTGCATATGATACAGCGCTTTTCACATCTTATCGACATCTCAAAGCGCTTCGCGGAATATACTGTAAAGTGAATTGACTGTATATTTGTGGCCCAAAATGGCAGCCAATTGTGCACAGCAGTGTCCCACAAACAGTGATGGATTGAAATGACCAATTTTTATTATTGTATTTTTTGGACGGATTATTATTAGGTGTGTGGAGTAAGGAAACTTGCCCAAGGTTTTGCCCTGATCTGCCTGGAGTCGAACACATGTCTCACGCTTGTAAGGCGAGTGCTCTAACCACTGGGCCACAGGAACTCCACGTGGAGGGAAGCAGTGGGTTGGAACGGTAGAAATGGTTTTGGGCCAGATATAATCACCGGAAGGGCTACTGGCGGTCGACATGCTGTCTGTTGGACCACGTTGATATAGATCACGATGAGGTGTTTTATCTAGTCCAGAACATTTGACTGGACAGCAATTAAAGGGGGAATAAATTTAAAAGAAGTCTGCAGAAACACGATTTCTGTGAGCAAGTAGTATGGAACAGGCTCCATTGGAGTCAGTGGAACAGAAAATGCTGATTCTTTCAAAATTAAATTACAGTAGATAGATTTCTTTGGGAAAAAATTTTTTGGTATACGGTATATTGTTTTCAATGCAAACTGGATGGACCTTGGTCTTCTTTCATCTAGCAAATTGTTATGTTCACATCGGAAGAATAACTCAAAATGCTTCACAGGATTTACTGTAAAGTATAGTGACTGTATTTTGTCAATGAATTGCTGCAGCCAATTTGCACTTCGCAACAGTGAGTAACTAACATTTTGTTTGCTCTAGTGCAGAACCTTTGTGGTAGCAATGTCTGAGCTGGAGAATGCGATGGTCGCAATCATTGAGACATTTCACAAGTATTCTGGACGCGAAGGGGACAAACTGAAACTGAAGAAAGCGGAGTTGAAGGAACTCATTAACAATGAGCTTGTTAACTTCATTGGTGTAAGTATACTTCTACCCCTCTGACTACACTATGACCTATCCAAGTCCACTGTCTTTGAGTTTTAGCTGGACTGTTCAACTGGATCAAGTGTGTCAGATTGGCACTCTCACCTCTGAGTCAGAAGGTTGTGGGTTCAAATCTCAAATCGGGACAAGGAATCACATAGTCTAAGCAGACATTGCAATGCAGCACTACACTGTCGGAGGTGCCGTCCTTTGGAGGAGACATTAAACCAAGACCCTATAGCACTATTTAAAAAGGGAAGGGAGTTTCTCTCCCTATGTCCTGGCCAACAATCCCCAAATAAAATTGATCATTCACTCCATGGCTGTTTGTGGGACATTGCTGTGCGCAACCAGCTGCACAGATTGATTGTATTATGACTTTCTGAATCTCATTCCAACTTTTGCACTTGCTTGTGTTGCTAATAACTAATAATAAGAAGATTATTTCCATTTGATATAGTGTCTTACGCTTCATTGAGATGTTACAAAGTGATTTATAGAATATACTGTAAAGTGAATAGACTGTATTTTGTGGGCAGAATGCGGCAGTCAATTGTCCACAGTTTATTCCATAAACAGGCATGGAGTGAGTTTGGAAGGATTATAATAATAATAGTTCCATTTGGTATTGCACTTTTCACGTCCTCTAGATGTCTCAAAGCACTAAACAAAATATTACTCTGGAAAGTAATCCACCAATCAACTAACAACGGGGTTCTTACTTACTGCTAGATAACAGAGGCATCATGGTGTAAGAAAACTTGCCTAAGGCTTTACCCTGTCCAGCAATCAAACCCGAGTCCTCTTGCTTGGGAGGCGAACTGTGCTATGGAACTTCACCAAATTTGACTTTAAACCTTTCAGGACATCAAAGACCAGGAGACAATGGACAAGCTGATGGAAGGACTGGATGCAGATGGAGATGCTGAGTGTGACTTCCAGGAGTTTATGGTCTTCATCGCCATGGTCGCAGCCTCCTGCCACGAGTTCTTCATCCCCGAGGATGAGTAGAGAGAGAGAAAGTGTCATCATGGCATAATGTGAGTCGACCCTTATTCTGCGGATAGTCTGGACGGGGTGTCTAGTCGATCACAGTTTACACAACAATTCTATCTGCGGGAATGTTAGTCAGTACATCAGGAGAAACTTCTTTCTCTTTCTGAATAGTGCCATGCGTTCTTTAACATCCACCCAAACAGGTAGAGTTGGGGAACTAATGTGGGCCCTACTTAGCTTATGTTGGATATGGCACCTTTCACATCCAAAGAGCCTCCTCCTGCCCTTCCTCAACTAAGCCTACAAGCATAACCTTACTCATGCAACTGTCTATGCCTTACTCATGCAACTGTCCAGCTTCCCCTTAAATGCATCTATGCTATTTGTCTCAACAACTCTTTGTGGTAGCAAGTTCCACATCCTCACTACTCTCTACACAAATAAATTTCTTGTAACTTCCCTATTTGATCTATTTGTGACTATTTTATATTAATGCCCCTAGTTTGGGTCTCCCCCACAAGTGGAAACATCTTTGTGGAGTCCTGTAGCTCCGTGGTTACAGCACTTGCCTTACAAGTGGGAGACCTGTGTTTCGAATCCAGGCAGGTCAGGAAGAAATCTTGGGCAAGTTTCCTTACTCCACATGCCTAATAATAATCCCTCAAAAAAAACCTATAATAAATTGGTCATTTCAATCCATGACTGTTTGTGGGACACTGCTGTGTGCAATTGGCTGCTGGGTTTCGCCCACAAATATACTGTGCAGTCAATTCACTTTTCAGTATATTCTGTAAAGTGCTTTGAAATGTCTAGAAGATGTGAAAAGCGCTACATCAAATAAAATTACTGTATTATGCTTATTCATTGTTATTATTATCTTCCTGATTTCCCTGTCAAAACCTTTCATAATTTTAAAGACTTCTTTCAGGTCATCGCTTGCCCTCCTCTTTTCAAGGGAAAAAGGTCAACAAGCGTGTTCATCCTTTCCTGATAGCTATAAACTCTCAGTTCTGGGATCATCCTTGTGAATCTCCTTTGCACTTTCTCCAGTGCCTCTATATCCTTTCTATAATGTGGGGACCAGATTGCACTCTGCAGGCTGAGTCTAATCAAGGTTCTACATAAGTTTAAAGTTTACCATAATTTCCCCGGATCTGCAGGAGTAAATACATTGGCAGCAGCTGGTAAGTGTGCGTGTGGTGATGTCATTTCCCGCAATTTAACCCAGGTAGGTGTGGGACTAGTTGAGGATAGGAGAGCAGTGTTGTGATTTAGAAGGTGATTAGTATGGCTTTTGCAAAGAAATCTAAGCGGTTTTGATTGAAAATTGAATGGGAGTTGGATGAAGTATGACTTGGGCAAATAGAGTATACGATTTGTAAAGACAATCGAGTTTTATTGTATCCTGTGAAATGCTTTGAGACGTCTCAAATATGTATTTAGGTGCTATATCAAATACAAGATTTATTATTATTATTAATTACTTGAAGAGGACTGACTGTGTCCCAGTTGGCGTACACGGTAGGCAATTTGTGTACAGCAGACAATGATGTGTGAAGCTCTGTAATTAGCAATGTGAGCAGAGTCTATGGGCAGACACTTAAATGTCAAGGTTCGGTTAGTGTGTTCTTAGCACAAACATTGAGGGAAGAGGGACTGAAACCAAAAGGAACTCTGGGACTGCAACAATGTAAATTTGGCCCACGGCAAACACTGCACACTCATTAACCAAGAGAGCTTGCCAATAATTCCATGTTTCAACATTTGCTTCCAATCAAGCACTTTGAGACCTGCCCCACTCTGCACTCCAGCCTCCCAACTTGTCCCTCATCCCCTCTGCTCCACCATTGGCAGCGGTGCATTCGGGCACTATGCCCCAAAACTCTGGAATTCTCTTCCGCCTCACATCTTTCCCCTTGCCCCTTCCTTCCCCATTTTAAGATTAAGACCTTCCTCTTTGACAGTGCCTAAGACCATGTCCCTGCTCCCCCAAGCTTGGGTGTCGCAGTTAAGCACTCCAAGCTGCTATCTTCCTTGAAGGGTGCTACATAAACAGAAGGTGTTGTGGTTGTTGTAAGTTTGCATATCACATGTAACTGGCTTACCTCCAGATGCAAAAGAACTTCAAATAAATTTGTAACTTGTTTGCAATATAAAACATCTGGTGATTGTTGATTTTGTTTTTAACATGCAGGGTACTGGCTTCTGAGCGAGATGTCAGGAAGATACTTGGGCAGACTCGATGGGAGTTGAGGGCAGCTCTGAGCACGCTTGTCTGTCCGTCCGACCCTCCCAGTCTAATTACAGCTCTGCTTAGTCCTTGAAGACATCTTGCCTAACACGTATGATCGCACAGAGTGATAGTGGCAGAGAGCTGAATTGATCAAGCCTTGGCAACTGAACACAAATAAATAACTGCAATAATCTAGCGATGCATGCCATTCAACTTAAATAGAGCATTAACAATTTACTTTGAACATAACTAAATGACTCAACTACTCACTATAAGGCCAAAAACCCCTGAAATACATCAATAAAAAAGGAAATTGTGTTGGACCATTGACTATTTTTCATTACATTTTTTTATCGCAAATTTTCATTGACTCCTCTTTGACAGTGCCTAAGGTCAGCTCCCTCCTCTCATTAAGCCACATTAAGGACTTGACATTCAGTTCCACCCTCTAAGATTTACTTAAACCAATGGTAGCCAACCTGTGGCATGGGCTGGCAAAACACGCCTGCACCCTCCCCACCCCACCATTCACCCAAATCTAGATATGTCAGTACTTCTCACTCAAGGTCACAGTTTTAAAATAGTTTCTAAAATAAGCAGAGAGGAAGTGAGGAGAATTGTTTTCACTCAGCGAGTTGTTCGAATTTGGAATGCATTGCCTGAAAGGGTGGTGGAGGCCGATTTGACAACAACTTTTAAAAGAGAGGTGGATGGTTATTTGGGGAGGACAAGTTTGCGAGGTTATGGGGAGAGAGCCGTGGAGTGGGATTGACTTTTAATAACTCTTTTCAAAGAGCCGGCACAGACATGATGGGCCGAATGGTCTCCTTTTGTGCTGTAATATTCTATGATTCTATGAACTGCAGCTTGTGTCCTGTTTCACACCAGGCTCCATGAACCCCATCACGCCTACCCTCGATCAGCTCCATTCGCTCCCCATCACTCAGAAGATAGAATTCAAAATCCTCGTCCTCACGTTCAAGGCCCTCCACGGCCTTGCGCCCTCCTATCTCTCTGACCTGCTGACTCCTTATTAACCTGTCCGCTCCCTGCATTCAGCAGGCTCCAGCCTGCTCCATGCCTCTTGCCTGACCCACCCTACCATCAGTCCCTCTGCCCCTATGTTGGATTTCTATCCCACAATCACTTTGCATTGCCTCTTTCAAGACAGGTCTCAAATCTCTCTTGTTCAACCGTGCCTTCAGCCGCCATCCTACCTCTCTGCCCTCTGTCATCTCAATCCTGCCCCCACCCTCCCCCTATTGCTCAGGTCCTGAGCCCTGAATGTTGCCTTGGGACGTCCTCCCAACGTGAAAGGTACTCTACAAATGCAATTTTATGTTATTACATCAATGCTTCAACAGGGGTATTAGATGAATTGCTGTGAGAAGCGGGTCTGAGCAGGATCAATGAGCCTAACCATACATGAATTACGGCTTTCTGGAGACGTTTAGGCCAAGCCCTTTTGTGTGGTCTGACTTTAATTCTCTCTTTAATATTCCCGGCTTTACGCTTGAGAGAGAGGCTCATGTCATTTTGCATCCAGCTGTCTTTCCTACGCATTTGTGTTTCAACACCCTTTGTCATGGTCTCTGGATGCTCTTTGAAAAACAAAACCAGGAGGTAATGTTATCTGCCTGTGGCTTCTGCATAATTAAGTTATTGTACAATTGACAAACAAATCCACGGAAAATCTAAAGCTTCATCACTCTTCAGAATTGAGCAAACATCTCCTCTCAAAAGCTAAATCACAGATTTGAAAGTTACTATTGAAAGATGTTTTCTTTTCACTTGCTTAATCCATCTACACATGGTATCTACAATTGCTGTGTGCAAATGGCTGTCGTATTTCGCCCACAAATATACAGTCAATTTACAGTATATTCTGTGAAGTGCTTCGAGATAGCTGGATGTGCTATATCAAATGCAAGGATTATGCAATTATTATGCAATTATTATGATGATGATGATGGGCGATGCTGGGCTGCTGGCTTACTTGGTAAGGCCGCTGTCCAGTGTGGTCCTGAAACAATACTGACCAATAAATCACTTCAGTATAGATCCCCACACATTATACTCAAACTATACAATGTTCTGATCAGACTGAACCTTGAATACTGCAAATCGTTCTGGTCACCATTAACAACCACAAACAACAACAACAAAATTACATTTATAGAGCGCCTTTCACATTGGGAGGACATAAGGGTCCCCTAGAGAGGTACGCCAGAGGAGAGCAACACAGCTGATCCCCAGTGTAAAATGAACAAGCTATGAGTAATGATTAGAAAAGCTCGGGCTCTTTAGCCTTGAAAGACAATGATTCAGAGGGGATCTCATAGAGGTTTATATCACTTATAACAGGGATTTAGGAATACACCAAGACAGAAGAATACAGGTTTAGAGTTTAGAATCCAGCGCCTTGGGATGTCCTTCCAACGTGAAAGGTGCTCCAAAAATGTAATTGTTTGTTTTGTTTGTAGAGTGGTAAAGGACATCCAACCAATCTTGATCTTCTGAACATTGTCCCAGGTTTGATTCCTGATTTGTACTGAGTTAGCTGATTTTTTTTTAAAAAAGGAGCTGAAGGAGTTCATTTCTTTACCACTTTTTCAATTATTTTCAATAATAATAACGATGGAAAAGGACAAGATGGATTAATTTGCATCTATGATTCAATGAACTTGTCAACATTAGAATATGGTTACATTGAATTCTAGCTGTATCTCTCTGAACGGGTCTTTATGAGAGAGGCTGAGGTGAAGGTGCATAGACCCCACCAGTACAACACATTCTACGTTTATAGAATGCCTTTCATGTCAGGAGAGTGTCACAAAGCACTTCACATTGCCTTTACCAGTTCAATAGTGCCTACGCCTCTTCCACCTTCTCTCATCTCTCAATCCCGCCACCTTGAGGAGCAATGCTGAATGAAGGGTATTACTACTCCTCAGTTAACGTTGGGGATGTGTTCTTGAAAAAAATACGATTTTAACTGGAACAACTGATAATGAAACCCAATTACCATAGTCGTAATGATATAAATAGGGGTTACATTCCCGCGGTACATTTTTTGTCCAAATATTCTTACACAAATATTAAATAAAGAGCAAAAACAACACTACTACTATTGAGATTTGAAATAAATGTTTAATAATTACCAATACATCAATTAAATAATAATACAACAATGAGAAAACTTATTGGAGATAGTTGATGCAGTAGTGGGCAATGGTGAGTGGAGGGGCGGACTCATTCAGATGAAGGGGCGGATGGCCATTTAAAAAATCTCTACAATGTTTGCTGAAGTGCTTTTTTTCTTCTGGTATAACTGCTTGTAGCAGTTGAAGCCACTCATTATTATCCTGTTGTCTGCTGAGCTGCGTTCCCCACATTGTAACCCCACACAGCTGATCACGTAGTTGCGCACATGATTTGAGCACATTTTCTGTCGTAAAATTACCGCATTTTGTGATTATTTTATAAACAACATATAATCGAAATAACGGATAACGGGACGATGGATAAGGGGGAGTTCCGGTACTGTGTAATTGTTCTGGGCACTGAAGGTGGGAACCAAAGGGGAGAACCTGGGGAAGGGAAAGATGAGTAAACATGAGGTCAAAAATCTGTCTTTTTGTGCCTTGAACAAGGGAAGAGATGGAGTGAGTCGGAGGGACTCAAAGATGGAGTGAGGTGGAAGGATGCAGGTAGTCAGAGGGACTCTGGTACGGAATTATAATCCCCTACTTTTACAGGTTTTTACAGTGTGTAGAATCAATTTCAAAATCCTCACACGCGTTTTCAAGTCCCTTGATCCCCTGACAAATCCCTACCTCTCCAACCTGCTTAACACCACACCCAAAACCTGCTGCCTCAGCTCGACTGACTCTGGCCTTGTGTCTTCTGTTCCACCTAGGTGGCCACGCTTTCAATACCTACACCCCGAAACTCTGGAATACTGTTCCTCTATCGCTCTGCCTTGTCCCTTCCTTCTCCATTTGCAGGTTGCAACTGAAGACCTTCCTATTAGACTGTGCCTATGGGCACCTCCCTCTCCTCACTCTACTCCGTATCTTGCTCCATCACTGTCAAATACTCTGGGACACAACCTTGCATGAGGACGCTATATAACTGCAAGTTGTTGTTGTTGTAGAAAACCAGACATCACACATAAGTAAGCCAAAGTAGGTCTCTGGAGGTCAGATGCTGGAGGTCCCATTCCCAAGGGTTGATTTCTTAGAAGTCGAGAGCAGCTGCTGCTGGTGACGCACGTGACAGAGTCCAAATGTGCATCTCAACATTCTCCCAGAAATCAGCATTAGTGACCATTTCCCCAGCTCAGTGTTTTGCCACACCATCAATATCAATTGGAAACCTAGCTGTGCAGGAACAAAATAGAAAGATCAGTGGAGAAAATACGAACAGCGGACCTGTGATCAACTTCCGACATCCATTCATCCATTCCCCCATGGTTCAACATTGTTACTGACTCTCAATGTCCAAGCTCACACAAAAATCATAATAGTCTTTATATTATTATGGGATTCCGTAGCGTGCTCGCCTTGCAAGCGAGTGGACCCAAGTTTGATTCCCTGGCAGTGCAAAACTTTAGGCAAGTTTCCTTACTCCACATATCTCTGTTTACCTAGCAATAAGTAGGAACCCAGTTGTTGGACACTGCAAATTAGTTGCTGTATTTTGCCTACAAAATATAGTCACTACAATCTAAAGTAAAATCATGTGGAGCGTTTTGAGACATCCACTCAATGGGAAAGGACCTATATCAATGATATAAAGGCCCCATAACTATGATAGTCAATTACTGTTTTAATATTATTTCTGAATAAGATATGCATTTCTGTACTATATCGTACATCCACTGCCCAAGAATAATAATAATCCTTGCATTTGATGTAGCACTTTTCATATTTTTAAGTGGTCTCAAAGCACTTCACCGCTGCAAAGTGTAAACTGTACTGTAAAGCGAATTGACTGTATATTTGTGGGCAAAACCCAGCAGCCAATTGCACACCACAGTGTCCCACAAACAGTTGTGGATTGAAGTGATCAATTAAAAAAAAATTCTTGAAGGATTATTATCAAGTGTGTGGAGTAAAGAAACTTGCCCAAGGTTTCACCCTGTCGGGAATCGAAATTGGGTCCCTTGCTTGCTAGGTGCGTGCCCTAACCACTGAGCTACAGAACTTCCACAGTTGCTAATTGTTGAAATATAACATTTGCTAATTGTTGGACAATATACTGAGGATCATTGGGAGAATAAGGAGTTTAGCAATGAGTTTTATTAATAAGTAATGAGACATTGGGAAAGTTTATATCCTGAGGGATAGAATATAAAAGTGACATCAAATTTTTACAAAACCTTTGTGAGATCACATTTGGAGTGTTGTGTCCAATTCTGGTCTCAACACAATAAGAAGGTGGGTGCAGAAACATTGAATGCCTGACCACCATAGATAGGTGGGGAGGCAAGGGCGGGAAACCTGAAGAAGGCCTGTATGTGCACAGTGGAAGAAACGAACAGGCTCATATGGGGTTATGGGGTCAGAGAGGTAATGGATAATAATCACGCCAGCGCCTTGGGACGACCTCCCGACGTGAAAGGCGCTCTATAAATGTATTTTTGTTGTTGTTGTTGGGGAGCAAGACAATGGAGGCCGTGCAGTAAGAATGACGGTTAATGTTAAGCGCTCTGAGACGCTACCGAGCATGGAGGGCACTCTCTAGGTGTTTGTTGTTGTTATTATTGTCTGACATCCTGTTCATTTGACATTTATAATTCATAAAGTAGAAAAGCTATACCATGGTTGGGTTTTAAAATTGTGGATCGTTCATTCTTTAGCTCGTTAGACTCTAGCAGCTACCTACAATACTACTCTGGAGTCTCCAAATCTCTAGCTCTTTCCAACCTGTGTCTAATAAGGCTAATTTCATTTCTCCACACACACGCCTGAAAATAATCCCTCAAAAAAATCAATGGTCATTTCAATCCACAACTGTTTGTGGGACACTGCTGTGCGCAATTGGCTGCTGCGTTTCGCCCACAAATATACAGTCAATTCACTTTACAGTATATTCTGTGAAGCGCTTTGAGACGTCTAGAAGACGTGAAAAGCTCTACATCAAATGTAACGATTATTATTATTATTAACACTCGCCAGAATTAGATAAGCAGAATGCTTTCCTTCTGGGAAAGAGTGTGAATTCTCTTAAGAATTTCATACGGGTGAATTTCCACTCTTAAGCATGATGATTTGTTTTGTGTGACAGATGGCTGACCCCCCCAAAAATGCAATTAATTGTTATAATTATATAATAGGATAATAATCACTCATAAAATAACAATAAATTGGTCATTTCAATCCATGATTGTTTGTGGGACACTGCTGCACACAATTGGCTGCCAGTTTCAGCTGCAGCTATACAGACAATTCAATTCACAGTATATTCTGTGAAGTGCTTTGAGACATCTAGAAGATGTGAAAAACGCTATGTCAAATGCAAGGATTATTATTACTAATATAATAATGGTAATCATTACATTTGATTTAGCACCTTTCACATCAGGAGGATATCTCAAAGCATTTTACAGGATTCACTTTAAAGTGTATATCATTGGCCTGGACACCGGGAGAAAGAAACTCCCTTCTCTTTTAGAATAGTAGTGCTGGATCTTCAATGTCCACCTAAACAGGCAAATGGAGCCTTGGTTCAATGTAAGACTTGAACCCACAACCTTCTGACTCGGAGTCAAGAGTGCGCTCAGCTGAGCCTGGATTATTCCTCAACTGAATTGAAGTTACCTGCATCAGTCCTGAGATTCGAACTCTTCGCTCTCTTCGGTCCAGTGTTTCCCTGTCCGCTTCTTCCTGCTTCTCTCGGCCATCACGATGGCAGCCACCACAGTGATGAAGACAGTCAATGTGATGATTAGGACGGTGACTGTCTCGGCCACGCACAACTGCGTGTCAACCGAGGCCAGGGAAAAACCCTTGAGAGCGGGGGGCTGCAGACAGATCACACTCTTGTAGTCGTCCACAGTGAGGCGCTGGACCAGGCGAAGCTTCCCAAAGACCCTCTGCAGCTCGCAATCACATGTCCAGTTGTTCTCCGACAGGAAGATGTGTGTCCCCCACGTCTGGAGGGTCAGAAAAGTCTTGAACTTGATGTGCTCCAGTCTGTTCCGAGACAGGTTCAGCATCGTCAGGCTGGTCAGTGATATGAAAACGGCAGAGTCGATGGAGCCGATCCTGTTGCCGTGAAGGTTCAAAATCTCCAGGTTCTGCATCATGAAGAAAAGTCCATTTCTCAAGGTGGTCAGATGGTTATTCTGAAGATGGAGCTGCCGTAGCCTTGTCATGCTTTGGAAAGCCCGGTTTTGGATCTCCAAAATCCGGTTATTGCTTAGATAGAGCTTCTGCAAGTTGTCCAGGTACTGGAATGCGTTGGAGCCCAGTATCTCTATGTTGTTGTGGGACAGTATCAACTCCTTCAGGGAATATAGGCCAATGGAAAATCTGTTACTTAGCTGCCTGATGTGATTCCTCTGGAGGTCAAGTCTCCAGAGGTTCCTAAGGACGTCGAATGCTCCATCATCCACCACCCCCACGTTGCTGGTGCTGATGAGGAGAACGTTCAACTTCCAAAGAGAACTGAAGCCCTTGGCCAGCAGGACAGTTAGGTTGTTACCCGAGAGGTCCAGGTGCTCCATGTCCCTCGGCAGGCTCCCGGGAACACGACACAGCGAAGCTTTTGAGCAGTTCACGTACCTGAGGACTTCATGGCAAGCACACTCACTGGGGCAGAGGGACCAGGGCTCAGATGTGGGACTAGTGAGGTAGAAGTGGAAAACAAACAACAGAAATCCTGGGAGGATCATCGCTCGCAATCCGTTCACTGAAATTAGGAATGGGAGGGGAAGGCAAAGAGAAACATCAAATTTCAAGGTAAATTGCTTGCCTTGTTACTCATTCCCTCTGTCCTGGTGTTTCTACTCTTCCTTCCCAATCTAAGACTGATATAGGTATCAGGAGCAATCCAAACACAGTCAAGATAGAAGATTAACTGACACCTGACTGTAGCATGACTTCAGATCCCACCTGTACACAATTTGCATCAAAGCTGTCAGCTTTGAAATAGCATGTTGTAAGATAGTGTGTGTAAAAACAAAGCACCCTCACCTACACTGGATGTTAACATACAGTCACTGATCTCCTGATAAACAGGTTTTTTTCTAGTATCCTCTTCAAATAAAAAAAACTGATGATTAAATACGCAGTTGGTGGGGGTGAGATGCAGCCAGTCAGTGTTATTAATTACTGAGATATCAGCTCAGCTCACTCAGCAGCACTGCAGCCTTTGAGTTACAAAGGTTCATGCAGATCAAGTGCACACGGCTGGGAAAACCCTGACTGTCCATCCTGGGTTCATTATGTGCTACCTGGTCAACCCTGTGCATGGGAGGGAGAAACATTACTCACCTGGACCGTGGGTACCAGCAGCACCGAGAGACAAGGGCTGATCCTGACATCAACAGCGACCAGAGATCCGTGCAATGCCTAAGGAGGTGCGAAAGATTGGGATCCAGAAATGGGTTGGGTTTGGGGATGGGAGCCGCTGTCTGGCTGTCAGCGAGCTGGGATCTGCTGGGGTGGAGAGAGAGAGAGAGAGAGAGAGAGAGGGAGGGGAGGACGGAAAAGAAGCGATTTTCCTTTTGATTGCACTCGCGTGAATAATGCAGGAGGGGAGTTAGCTCAACGCTGGCTTGTCAGGAGGGCTTGTCAGGAAGGTGCATCTTATTTACGACAGAGCTGGTTTGCAGCGAGGATTGAGTGATGCATGAATGTTGTTGCTCGCTTGTCTTTTCACTCAACCTACCATCTGCCCTGTGACTGTGTGTGTGTGTGATATTTGGTGAGCTTTCTAACCCAGTAACAAGACAAAGGAAAGCTTTCTCACCAAACCACATTCGAAACAGTTTTAAGCTTTAATTCTGGAAGAAGCCACATTTCTTTGTAGCCTTTACAGATATGACATATATATATATATAAAACTAAGCTTTCTTCTTTTTAAATGTTCAGATCACTTATTGCTTCTGTCTGTTCTCATTCTCTTCCCGAATTGATCTCACTTTATCCAACAACCACAAAATTATAGTTGTACAGTACCTTAATAATAATAATCCTTGCATTTGATATAGGGCTATTCACGTCTTCTAGATGTCCCAAAGAGCTTCACAGAATATACTGTAAAGTGAACTGACTGTATATGTGTGGGTGTACACAGCAACAATACAACAACAACAAAATTACATTTGTATAGTGTGTTTCACGTCGGAAAGACATCCTAAGGTGCTGAGATAACAACGATCTGAATTTATTTAATGCCGTTCACATTAGGAAAATGTCCCAAGATGCAGACAATGTTCCACAAAGGGTCCTGGACCAATTGTATCTGGGAGATTGTTGACCAGGACACCAGGGAAGAGAAAAACTCCCTTTTCTAATAGCGCTGTGGGATTTTTAATGTCCACCTAAACTTGCAGACAATACAATTAGCATTCACATAGCACCTTTCATTTCAAACCCTAATTGGGCAGAGGTAGCCGAGGGGATGGGAAAGTATCTGCTATATCAAGGTCACTTTGTTTCCACAAGCTATCATCACAAAAGGAAGAGAACTTTTAACATTCACTCAACAGAGTGTAGAGTTTCTGCTTGTGTAATGGTAGGAGGCTGTTATTGCGAAGTGTACCTAATCCAGTTGTTTGCACACAGTAGATGTGTTCTGCTCAAACAAATTATTATCCTGTAAATTTGTCAATCCATAGAACCCAAACACACAAGAAATATTAGACCCAAACATCCTCCCAAACCCAAGACATCCCAGTATATGTCCTTCATCCACAAAAAAGGGAGGGCAGCAGAAGGTATGATGGATGAGGAGGGTCTTGAAACTGGCCTTGAAGGAGGCAAGGGAGGGAATGAGGTGACGGGACTGTGGGATGAAATTTCAGAGTGTGGAGGCAGAGACTGAAAGCCTATCCATCGATGGTAGGGCAGGGGACATGGAGCAGGCCGGAGCCTGCTGAACGGAGAGGCTGGGGAGGTTCATAGGGGGTCACCAGGTCATGGGACAGCAAGGCCATGAATGGAAGCATACAGTGACAACAAATCACAGTATATCCCAGTATCCTCCCCAAAAATCCTCCAGATAAAATCAGTCATTCATTTCATGGCTGTTTGTGGAACATTTCCGTGGGCAGGTAGGCTGCCATATTGACCTACAAGCACACACTCACTACACTTTATGGTTTTTTGAAGCACCTTGAGACTTGATGATATGATAATGCAAACATTACTGTTAAGTTCTAGATTTATTTAGCGTCAATTTGTCAATGCACTGCAATGCAGTACTACTTCCCCTGGCCCCACCACAGCAATTGAGTGTCGGTCTAAGCTTCAAGCTCAAAGTCCCAGTGGAGTTCAACCTAGAAGCAAGGGTATTACCAACTGCAACATCCTTGATTATATTCATAACACAGGGAAAGATTTAAGGAGTTAATTATGGAATAAGATATGACCTTTGCTGAAAGATTATGTCAGGATGTTCTTGCCATTTTTATTGAATATATCTTGAAAATATTCTGGTGATTTCTAAGACGTGAGTGAGTGAGTGAGTGAGTGAGTGAGTGAGTGAGTGAGTGAGTGAGGGAGGGAGGGAGGGAGGGAGGGAGGGAGGGAGGGAGGGAGGAGTGGATAGGTGGGTGAGTGGTTGGGTGACTGACTGACAGACTGACTGAGTAACACCAGAGATGGTTTTTCTTTCACAGTGTTAGATTCCTTTCCTACAAATCCCTTCACATTCCTTTTGAACAGAGCTCCATGTGTATGTGAAAACAATGAGAATGTGAATTGTGCTTTGTATTTGTAAACTGGGCCTCTCAGTCTCATCGCTGTGAGGCTGAGTCAAGTCAAGTTCAATATTGGAGCCGTGAATTGTCTTTGATGGCAAGTCATTCTTGATTTGCGAGGAGACACCGAACAAATGGTCTTGCTTGAGGAAATCACTTTCATTACACAATATAATAGTTTTCTTGTCAGCAATGAATTGCTATTCTAACTATGTGTCTACCCTCTGGAATGCCATCCTGGAACTGCTCCTTCTCACCCCCTCCCTTGCCTCCTTCAAGGCCCTCCTCAAGACCCTCCTCAAGGCCTTCCTCTTTTACCATACCTTTGGTCATCTTCCCAACCCATCCATTTTCCCTCCATCCCTCTTGATTCAATCCCCAGCTTGTGAGCAAATCCTTCACTGTCCAGTGCCTTGGGACATCTTCCTGACATAAATGGCACTGTATAGATGTAATTTGTTCTTGCTATTGTGGGTTCAAGCCCCCAAGTCAAGGCATCAAACTCATTGACTAGGCTGATGCTCAAATGCTGATCAATATCAGGTCAATATTAGGTAAAAGCAGATCAGTAACAGACGAATAACAACTCAAGAACAGAACAGGCCAATATTGATGGAAATGTTGATGGTCTGGGCTGGCATGTCAAAGGCACAGGGCAAGGTAGTCAAAAGCATGCAATGGTTATGGAACTCTACCCCAATAAAAGAAAGATTGAAAGTTCACTAAGAGCAGCTGTCGAACAGAATATTCCAATAGGTTTCCATTAAACTTCACTCTTAGTCAAACAGATCTCACTCTTGGCAAATTTGTGACTTTGGATTTTGATTCAGATTTTGTGTGTCTGTGTATGTGTCGGCATATGTGTGTGTGTGTATGTGTCTGTGTACGTGTGTATGTGTGTATGTAAAATTGAGAACTTGTCAGCATGTTTATCCCGGTCTCCTAGCCAACAAGCTGCCAAATAAAATTGGCCACTCATTCCATGGCTGTTTGTGGGACATTGCCGTATGTACATTGGCTGCCACGTCCAACAACAAAATATACAACAAAGTCCTATGAAACTCTGCGAGATATCTTCCTACTGTGAAAGATTCTATATGGCAAGTATTATTATGATTATTATGTCCCACAGACTCCACCAGGTGATGGAGTTGTTATTGAAGAAGCAGCAGCCCTGGAACTATGAGCAGAAAGATTTCCATGCTGTGAACAGTCAGACACCCGGTCACTGAAGCACAGCATGAAATGGAGTCAGCCCCAGGATGGATAAGTGTCATTCATAGACACGAGCAAAGAGACTGTAGCAGACCCACTACAAGTACCCACAAACTGCAACTGATTCAGAACACCACCTGCGATGTAAAATTGTAAAAATGTAAAACTCACCTGCTCACATTCCATACTGCCATCATACTAGTCCTGGCCAGTCTCCATTGGCTCAATATCACAGAACGGAGTGACTTCATGATTCTCACACTCATCTACAAATTCCTTCACATCCTGGTGTGTCTCTTTCCAACCTACTTTCTACTCCACTTCACTGCCTTTTGCCATCACTGGCTCTGGACTTCTGCTTGTCTATCTCCCTCAATTCTTCCATCTTGCCACCTTTTTCACCATTTTCAGGTCACGCCCGATGACCTTCCTCTTCGACCATGTTTATGGTTTATGGACTACTGTTAAGTGCTCCAAGACACTGCCGCATGTGAAAGACACTGTATAAATGCAAGATTTGGTTTTGTAAATTAAAGAACCAAGGGCAGTATCAGCTCTAGAAGGGCATCTTCACCTTTGAACGAAGCACATTAATCACCATCTGCTTGTTTTCTGCCTACTTTCTACTCGTTGTGTGAGCGAGGTCAGAAGGTTGTAAGTTCAAGACTCTTGTCGGCACTTTGTCTCTAACCTTACTTGGCTGGGTTACCAGGTCCCAACCTCTCGCAAAACATTTCTCACACGTTCGCCTTTCCATCCTCTTCTGATGATTGTATAACAATGGTTTGGGCAGATTAACATTGAAAGTCATGTCTACAAATTAATAATCCTCTTTAAATAATCATAATTATTGAATATTACTTCACAAGGCCCTTTGGGGAAACTGACTGGTACCTTGAGTTAGTTTGGGTCAGCACCCACATGTCTTTACTCCCCATGGACCCTGGTTGATGGATGTTCATGCACCAGGAGCTAAATTCCTCATCTGCAGGTTTGACTGCAAATCACTGTAATAATATAATATATAATAATTATATTATAATATATAATAATAATCCTTACATTTTATATAGCACTGTATCACATTGTCAAGATGCCTCAAAGTGCTTCATAGAATATGCTGTGAAGTAAAGTGTATTTTGGGGGTGAAGCACGGCATCTAGCTTGCACATAGCAATGATCCACAAACAGCCATGAAGTGAGTGACCAATTTTATTTGGGGGATTATCAATCAGGACACCATGCGAGAGAAACTACCTTCTCTTTCCAAACAGCACCATGGGATTGTTAATGTCCAACCGAGCAGGCACGCAGGATCTCGGTTCAATATCTCATCCAAACGATGGGACACTTATGCTCTGAGAATATTGCATATGCTCTGAGAAACACTCGTGACAGAACACAAAACTAAGGTAGTTCACATAACTCAGCCCTTGTCTGGGAGACCTGGATGAGAGAGCCACACATATCCCCCCTCTCTCTGCCGCACTCCCACTCCCCACCACCCACACACACTGTATTTTGAGCTGAAACAAAACACAAGAGAAAAAAGGATTTTCCATTAAATTTTCATGAAACAGACAAGACCGTTGAAAGGATGATAAATGGGGTGAACCTGGGTATTATCAATAATGCAGTATGGCTCTTTCCTTCATCACTGCAGATCAAGCAGCTGTGTGAGCCAGGCTAACAACAAGCAGTCTGAGAGCAACAGAAAGAGGTTAAAGGGGTACTGTCTCCACAGATGACATGCTTGTCCAAATAATCTGATTTATTTGCAAACACATGACGCTGTGGTAACGACAGAAGCAAATTAGCTATCAACCCAACTCAGTCGATAATACTCTCACCTCTGAGAAGCGTGCAGGTTCAAGTTCCATGTTTTGGTTTTGAACTCACATAGTCTAAGCTGACGCTTCATTGCAGTGCTGGGGGTGGGTGCATTGCATTGTAGAAGGTGACATCCTGAGGATGAGAACTTAAACCGAGGTCCCGTTAGCCTGTTGAGGTGGACTTTAAAGATCCCATGGCACTATTCAAAAAGAAAAGGGAGTTTCAGTGTCCTGGTCAACAATCTCCCCCAAAAAGCTGGTCACTCAGCTGGGCAGATTGTTAAGGGTTTAGGAGGCCTCAGAGGTAGAGGTGAGCAAAGCAATGGAGGGCTTTGAACGTGTGGACCAGGATGTTGAACTGTACCCACTGTGTGATGGGAAATAAGTGGAGTTGAGCGAGGGTGGGGACGATATGGTCAGAGCCTAATGTGGGAGAGGACATGGGTTACAGAGTTCGGGATGATCTGCAGTGTGCATCTCTGCTCTCTGTATCTATATCTATATCTGTGTCTCCAATCCCTATCTCTGCATCTGTACCTCTGTATCTGTATCTCTGTATCTGTATGTCTACTCTCTGTATTTGTATCTCTATATCTGTATCTCTGCTCTCGGTATCTCTGTTTTCCCTATCTGTATGTCTGTATCTATACTCTATTCTCTGTATCTGTATCTCTACTCCGTGTATCTCTCTATATTTCTGTATCTCGGTATCTGTACCTGTGCTCCTGCTATGTGTTTTCTACATTATATCTCTGTATCTCTAGGCTCCGTATCCGTACTCTATGTACATGTATCTTTGCTCTTTGTTTGTATCGTATCTCTATTTGCAACTCTATGTCTCTATCTGTGTCTCTGGATCCGTATCTCTGCTCTGTGTCTATCTCTGCTCTGTTATCTGGATCCGTGCTCTGTAGATCTGTATCTGCTCTCTGTATCTCTGCTGTCTGTATATCTGTTGTTTGTATCCCTTTGGTCTCTATCCCTCTCTTGTTACCTATCTCTAGATCTCTCCAGTCTATATCTCAATTGGCTGCTGCGTTTCGCACAAATATGCTGTGAAGCATTTTGAGACATCTAGAAAATGTGAAAAGTGTTATATCAAAGGCAAGGATTTTTATTTATCCCGATGAAGGGTTGAAGACCCGAAACGTTGACTCTTTTTCCTTTGTCCATGGATGCTGTTTGACCTGCTGATTTTCCCAGCAACTTTTGTTTTTCAGATTCCCAGCATCTGTGGTATTTTGTTTTATTATTGTTTATCTCTCTGGTCTGTGTCTAGGTATCACTCTGTGCTCTCTACATCTGTGCATCTCTGAACTTCTGCTCTCTGTGTCTGGTCTGTATCTCTGTGTGTCTCTGCTTTCTGTATCTGTGTCTCTCTGGTCTCTGTCTCTCTGGCCTGTATCCGTGTTTCTCTGCTTTCTGAATCTCGGTGGTCTCTGTATCTCTGCGTCTTTTTTTCTGTATTGCTGTATTTCTCTGGTCTCTGTATCTGGTCTCCGTATCTTTGATCTCTGTTTCTCTGGTCTCTGTATATCTGGTCTTCAAAGGTCTTCACATGATTGAAAATGTACTGACTGTGTGTAGGTACACAGATTAAATGTCAGGAAATCTTGGAAAGAAACTCAAGTTAAGTTTAAAAAGGAATATGGCTTTAATACAATAAAACTACAAAAAAGGTATCTTTCATTTTAAGTAAAAAGATACACTTGTGTACACAATCAATTATAAAAGTGTTTAACAATGATTAAGTAAAAGTAGATATGGACCCACTTGAGGCATTATATAATAAACAGTGTTTTAACAATGCTTCATGATGTCCAAAAAATACCAAAGAGCCTCACAAATAATAACAACTTTCAATTGATAACAACCTTTATAAGGGAGGTTTATTTGGGGAAGACGGGTTTGCAGGATTATGGGGAGAGAGCTGGGGAGTTGGATTGACTTTGAATAGCTCTTTTTAAAGAGCCGACACAGACTCGATGGGCTGAATGGACTCCTTTCAGCCACAAAATTCTATGATTCTATGATAAGTACTGTCAAGTGTAGGGACTGTTTTTGCAGGCAAACACAGGAGCCACTGAAACCTACAAGATCTTGCAAACAAGTCAATACCCAATTGATTGGACTGGGATATGGTTGACCAGGACACTGTGTGAGAGACTTCCTTCTCTTTCCAATATAGCAATAATTTTTATTTTAAGTATGGGTTTTATACATGTGAGGAGTTTTAGTTTATTTTGGAAAAGAGAGCTTTTTTCCATTTTAGATACCCAACTATCAGATGTCACAAAGTACTCCCAGATCAGCGACAGCACAGGTTCGAGACTTCAGGTCAGAGATGTTCATTGGAATGGATTTCATACTTTCTCACATCCTGTTTACCGAATCCAGAGTAACAGGTACAGATTGGCAAGAGCCAAGGCTTGGAGCTGCATTGATGGTATGGCGAATGACTTTTACAACAACTTGCATTTGCATAACATGGGCCCAGAGTGCTGTTTGGTCCCCGCTGAGTGATGGTGATTTGCATGCCGTCGTTGGAAGTGACAGTCTCTCTGTTACTAGTCTGCAATGGCTGCTTCCCCCGCAGAGGGTCTCTCAAGGACAGGGTCCATCCGACAAAGTGAGCATTGCAATTATTAAGTAAAAAAAACACACTAAATAATGGCTCATGAATACATCAGTCATAGTACACGGTGAAAATCACACTGCATTTGTCTATGCAGAAATATAAAGTTGATATATTTTGTACAAATTCAGTTCACAGAAGACCCCTGGCTCATTTACAAGTCGGTGCTGCAGTCACGGTTATTTCACAGATGTTAGAGGTTCCAGGTTGGATTTACCCTCTAAGACAAGTGATTGACACGTTCAGTTGCATTCGCTAATGTTCCTAACATTCATAAGAGTTTGCTCTGGCCACGGTCTCCGGCAACAACCCAGCTCTTTTGGGGAGAGCGCAAAAGGCCAACAATCCAATTTTGTCATTCGGAGTATCTGACTGCTGGAAGAAATAGAACACCAGAGATTAGAGCTCAGCACAATACAAACTGTCCTTTGGATGAGACATTAAACTGAGGTCCTGTCTATTCAGGAGGATGTTAAAAATCCCATGGCACTTTTGAAATAAGAAGGGTGTTTCTCTCTCCTAGTGTCATTTACTTTCATGTTCAGAGGACATCTCAAAGTATTTAATACTGCTGGCTGGGCACTCAAGCTGGGGGGGGTTTGAGTTGAGGGGGGAAAAGATGATGGAAAATGTGGTTGAAGAGGATAAGTCTTTAGATAAACCCTGAATACATTCCATATGCTAACCCACGCGAATTGCACTATATATATGCAAGTTGTTGTTACCTAGGGGTCTTGTTTGACCGTCAACTCTCCTTTCTCTCCCACATCCATTGCATGACCCTCTCTGCCTTCCCCCATCTCTGCAACAGTGCCCGGCACCGCCACTATCTCACTCCTAAGGCCGCATTCACCTGTACATCACATCTAGACTCCACTATGCCAAGTCCCCAATCATCCAGAACTCTGCAGCTCATGTCCTGTCCCACACCAGGCTCCATGACACTATCAACCCCACCAAAGCTTGGTTCCCTGACTCCCCATTCCTCAGAGGATAGAGTTGAAAATCCTCATCCTCATCTTCAAAGCTCTCCGTGACCTTGTCCCCTCCTACCTCTGTAACCTCCTAACGCCTCACCAACCTGTCCACTCCCTCTGCTCTGCTGGTTCTGGCCTGCTTCTCATCCTGTGGCTTGTCCACTCCACCATTAGCAGTTGGGCCTCTCTGCCTCACCCTCTGGAACTCTATCCCACATTGCTTTCACTTTGCTCCCTCCCTTGCCTTTCAAGACACATCTGAAGACCCTCCTTTTCGACCATGCCTTCGGCCACCCTCCAATCTCCCTTATTCCAACCCCCACCACCCCACCAGCTCGGGTCCAAATCCCCGAATGTCCGGAGTCATTCTGATGTGAAAGGCGCTTTACAAATGCAATTTTGTATTGTATATCGTATAGTTGGGCGTTGAATGAGGGGAGGAATTTAAAGGTGAGAATGAGGCATTGATAACAGGAGATGATAGCACCAAAGTGCACTGATACATAAGGAAAACATTCAGAGTGCTTTTTACACATATAGATTTGGGTGTGAGGCGGGGGGAGATTTTGAGGTATTTCTTAAATAGGGAATCTGATTGTGGATTTATGACCCTTTGGACACACATGACTCCAATAAGAAATGCTCATGTTTTGGTGGCATGCATTTACGGAACTCTCAAACACGGCGATGGGTCTCTGCCTGGCAGTCACCATGGGGATAGAATTGGCTGTCGACAACTCGCTGCCAAATTTTGCGAACAAAATACACTCAATTCACTTCACTGTATATTCTGTGAAGCGCTTTGAGACATCTCAATGACTTGATGAAGCGCTATATCAAATTCAAGTATTGTAATTATTATAATCCTAACTGCTGTAAGTACTTTGGTTATTGAGAAATACAGTCAATATATGGATATATGGAGGTAGGGAGGGAGGGAGGGAGGCTCTTTGGAAAGCCATTCCAAGTTACTGAACCAAATGTAAGGATTTACTGTAAAAGTGACTGTATTTTATAGACAAACATGGAAGCCAATTTGCACACAGTAATGTCCTGCAAACAGCCATGGAGTGAGTGACCAATTTTATCTGGGGGATTATTGGCTAGGACACAGGGACCTACTGCCCAGGAAGTACTGCCCATCAGGACCTCATCTGATGGGCAGTACTTCCGACAATGCAACACTCGACCCAGTACTGCATTGGAGCATCAACCTGGACTTTGAGTTCAAAGTCCTGACATGGGTGGGGCTTAAACCCACATCCTGCCTGAGAGGCTGGAGTGTTACTAATAGAGCCAGTTGGTTAAGTTACTAAAGTAAAACTCACATAAGTCACATCAGTCAGGACCATAACATTTAATATGATTTACACAAAGTATGAGTTGCAGACAAATTATATAAGTGATAAACAAAAATCTAATTTAATCAATAATCTACACTGCACATGCATAATTTAATGCAGCCAGTGAGTGCGCATGGGGTATCAGGTCAAGACTACATTCCCTATGATTCAATGTGTTTTGACCCCTATGCGCACTTATGGACAGGTGGAATCATGTTGACTTGGGGGAAATTAAGTACTTCCACACATGGGTTCACAAATCAAGACTTTTTCCTGTGATTGAATGCAACTGGTAAGTGCAGTAGTAGTGGAACATAGAGGAGTAGCGTTATGAACTAATACAACTAGTGCAAATAAATTTTAGTGGTTTTGATAGGAAACTGAATAGTGACTTCGGTGAATTATAATTCGGACAGGAGATTGTACGACTTATAAAGGCTTATGTGAGTTTTCCTGTATATAACTGACAGGTTGTGGCCCGCTTACCCTTTCATTCTACTGTCCGCTGTAATCCCACGATTCTGGACCAGTCGCAATCCCACAGGCAGACTCCATGGTGAAAGGGAAACCTGTCTCAAACTGGCAGGAAGACTGCTGCGTGTTGACCTCACCATTGGGGAGGAGAGAGGGGTGCAGCGAAGGGTTAATGTGGTTCTTCTCAACGTAGCAGAATGCCTGCAGGGGACTGTGGTCAGATGACTGTTTCATTTTGGAGCATGGGGGCAGAGCAGCAATGGGGCTGGTGTCCGGGAAAGACAACCCATTCCTGGGGAGAGGCGTGCTGCTCATGTACTTGCACGATGGCAGCTGAAAGCTGTTGCTTGCCGAAGGGCACTGCCCTGTCTGAGGCTGGCCTGCCACAGCACTGTGAGGAGATGCCATGCTACAACCGTACTGCAGGCATGGCCTGTTGCCCTGAGAAGCTGTGGACAGGAGTTCTTGGGCTGAACTACACGATGTCTGTGGGATGTGAGGTTGCCAGCAGTCTTGCCCTTGGAGAGGCTTAGTGGCAACGGGCTGCTTGTTTTGCCAGATCGGCATGTGCTGCAGCTGTGTTGGCTGCAAGTTGGCTGCAGAATGCAACCTCGCCTGTCCCTTTGCCAAGTGCCATGGTCTCCGTGGGTCATCACTGAGGACCTGTTGTGGTGGGGCTAGCGGTGCAGTGTGTTGTAGGGCAGGTCTGGCTCGGTTCTGAGAGATATGCAAAGAATTATATGGGCTGTGAGCCAATAGGTTTTGTGAGTCAGTCCAAGAGCCGAGTGGATTGTGGCCCCTAGGTTCTGTGCTGTTCAATGGTCTGGCTTCCGTTGAGCCCTGCAGTCTAAGTGACATTTGGTTCTGTTGTCCACCCATCATCGAGTTCAGTGGGGCAACGACCATTGAGTCCTGTGAACTAAGCATCATTCCAGAGGGTAGACTAGGCATTACTTGGCCCTGGTCTCTATACATAGTTGGATTCCGGAGACCATGTGTCATTGGGGTGTGGAGACATATAGGGTGGCAGAGACCATTCTGTAGATCACAGGTTGTTGGGTTCTGGAGCCTAGGTTCAATTGGAGTCTGGAGATTAGGTGACACTGGGGTCTGCAGACAGGATGACACTGGAGTTTGGAGATCAGGGATTATTATGGCTTGGGATCCAGACATCATTGAGATTTGATGGCCAGATAGCATTGCATTCTGTTGACCCATCATTGGGTTCTGGGCACCATGTGCTATTGAGGTTTGACAGCTTGGTCCCATTGCTTTCTGTGGGTTGAATCCCAGCCCGTTTTCTGTAGGTACAAACCAATTCTGCTGGGGAGTTCCTGATAACCTTTTGTCTCCAGAATCCAACCTGCCCTGATGGAAACCACCAGTACTTGGACCATCCTTTGTAGCCAGCATGTCTTCAACATACGACAAAATAAAATCATTGCTGATAATGTCGTTGAGGTCATCTGGGAGGTTCGGGTCAATATCTATTTTAAGTAAAGTCTCTTCCCATTGTTCCAACTCCATATTCTCCACATCAACATCCAGGTTTTGTAACGTGTTACAGAGCTCTTTCTCATCGTCATTCTTTTGGGAAAGAATATCCATTAGAGCCGACAGCGAATCATCCTGATCCAGGTCTGACTTCTGTTTAGGAGCGGTTACTCCATTGCTAGCTGACTGCCAGCAATCATCCTGAAAACCGAAAACCTCAATATCATTTTTAAGAGTGTTACTGAGTGAAGGATTGGAATGTGAATCCACTTGAGACACATATATAGACCCATTCTGAGAAAGGATGACACCCAGGAGTGAATCGGAATCAATGCCGTTCATCCCCAATGAAGTGTTCTTGATCTTAACCCCTTTCCCTTTGGCCTGGAATAGATCCCGAAGTCCTGAAGTGAACAGGTCATTCTCGTACAGAACCGCTTCACCTGTGGCAAAGTTGAACGGCAATTGCATTGTTCTCTTCTGCAAGTGTTCCTCACCTTCCTCATTCCTGAGTGAGATGGGGAGGGAGACCACAGGTTAATTTGGTGCTGTTGATACGTGCTCATATAAAGCATACATTGTGGCCAAGGACAAGCAATTACACAATGAGACATAAGAACTTGCAAAAATCAGGTCATAGGAACAGAAGTTGGCCATTTAGACCTATTCTGCCATTCTATGAGATCATAGCTGATCTGTACTTGAGCTCCATTTACCTATCTTTGCTCTATATCCCTTGATACCCTTACCTAACAAAAATCTATCGAACTTGGTCTAGAAAATTCAATAGATTAATGTGGAGCTCCTGTGGCTCAGTGGTTAGAGCACTTGTCTTGCAAGCTGGGGAGACCAAGCTGGGGAGACCTGTGTTCGAATCCAGGCAGGTCAGGGTGAAACCTTGGGCAAGTTTCCTTACTCCACACACCTAATAATAATCCCTCCCAAAAAAAAAACAATAATAAAATTGGTCATTTCAATCCACGACTGTGTGTGGGACACTGCTGTGTGCAATTGGCTGCCGCGATTCGTCCACAAATATATACAGTCAATTCACTTTACAGTATATTCTGTGAAGCGCTTTGGAACGTTGATAAGATGTGGAAAGTGCTATATCAAATGTAAGAATTATTATTTATTATTAATTATTATTATTATTATTATTATTATTATAGCCTTCCGGGGGAGCAAATTCCAGATTTCCAATAATCTTTGTGTGAACCTTTCGTAAATTCACTCCAAAATGACTTAACCCTAATTTTAAGTTTATGGCCTCCTATTCTGGATTCACTCAACAGAGAAAAACAGAGAGAATTGGACACCTCAATTGGTATCACCTGGACATACATTGCACACCTCAACTCTGGATTTAGACACAGCCCAGACTGTTCAAATCCCTGTGTTATGTCTTTAATAAATTGGGGATTACAATACATTTACACAGCGCACTTCATTACGTTTACACAGCACACTTTGGGAGAAAGTCCCAAAGTGTTCCATACCGCCACCTGAGCTAGAACTGAGAGATGAAGAGGGGTGGGGAGAGTAAAAACAACTGAAAGAACGGTCAAATGGTAGGTGTTGAACGAGGTGAGGAAGCGAGCACATCAGGGATGGGGGTTCTGGGTTGCAGTTCCAGAAAGTGGGGGTGGAAAGCCTGAACACTTGCTGCCATATCTTAGGGTGGATGGAGTGAGGGACATGAAACAGACCTGTGAACACAGTTTAGGTAACGGTAGAGTCATAAGAGGTTGCTGAGGTAGGGTGAGGCAAGACCACAGAGGGATTTATGATGATAATAATCATGCATTTGGTATAGCGCCTTATCTCATCGCCAAGACATTCTAAAGTGCTTCACAGTATTTATTGTAAAATGGAGTGAATGTGTATTTTTGGCAAACATGGCAGCACAATTGCAACAAACACCCATTCATTGTCCCACACACAGCCATGCAGTGAGTGACCAATTTTATTTGAGGGATTGTTGGCCAACACACAGGGAGAGAAAAACTCCCTTCCCTTTTCGAATTGTGGCATGGGATCTTTAACATCCACCTGAACAGGCAGACAGGACCTCAGTTTAATATCTCATCCAAAGGTCAGTACCTCCTAATAATGCATCAACCCCTAGTGCTGCTTTGGAGTGTCAGCTTAGACTATGCAAGTTCAAATTCTGACGTGAGATGTAGGCGAGATGATGATTTTAAATTTGAGATAGATATTCAATACAAAAAGTGTATTGGAGGCCAGGACGTTAGACGAGTTTAAAGAAACCACTTAATGCTGTATTTTTTTGGGGGGGTTCAACCACGTGTCTGATACATGCGCAAACCTATCACTGTGCTTAAGGCTGGACTTTCCGCACACTGAGATGGGCTGACTGACACACACTGAGCTGGGCTGACACACTCCAAACTAGGCTATCACCACAAGATACAGTAAGTAAGTGAGCAGCTTTACTTACGTTAAGGCTCTTTGCCTGACGATGATGCAGTCAGGTTGGCCACCCTTGTAAACCAAGCGAGCGTTAGCCTGGACCCAGATCCAGGTACTCTGCTTGGTCAGCAATCTAAAGACGGTCATTCCACTCTCCCCAGTCTTAATCACTGAAAACAAAGAAGTTGCTATTGAGCACTGAAGAGATTATATGAGAAGCAGTCATTGGCAACCCATCCAGCTCACTGCTTCCGCTGACCATGGGACATCCTCCCGACGTGAGAGGCGCTCTATAAATGTAATTTTGTTGTTGATGTTGTCCACCCACCCACTGATTTTATCCAACTCACCCTGAACCTTTTCAAGGCAAAGTTCTGTGACATTTCCTGTGAAGTCTCCCTTGGGCAGATATCAATAATTAATCCTTGTCTTCATCCTACATCTCTGCCCTCCCTCATCCCAACAATGCCCCCCAACTTCCCCCATGCTCGGGTCCTCACTCCAGAGTCATTCCTTACACCCTGTTATTACTGTTATTTAACCGCTCAAAGTTTTGAACTAAGTGTTAGACTTGCTTTGTGGTAGACAGGAAACTGAATTGCACACAGCATTAAAATGCTAACGTGTCAGTTTAATCTGCTGAAGTCTTTGTTGAAGATGTTACCCTGGTGTTTGGCTCTACTCACTCCTGACATGATTGTCAGCGCAGTACATCATGTCCGCAGCGTGGATGAACTGGTAGCCTGTCCCTCGCATACACAGCTCTGAATCCGTATAGCCCAGCACAAACTTTCCCCTGTAACAGGACCACACCCAGTTATTGAAAAATTTCAATATTTGCCAATCACCTGAAAATCCCGACATTCCCGAGTCTCTGGAAAATCTTGAGAATCCCAAGCCATTGAAAATCCCAACAATTCCGTCACCTGAAAATCCTAACACAAACCTCCACACACATACACCCACACCCCTGCACACACACCCATCTCTACACCCACACCTCCACCCACCCCTTCACACACATACAACCCCTCCACACACATGCACCCCTCCACACATGGAAATACACACACGCACCCTTCACACATGGAAATACATATACTCCTCCACACACACGCCCCCTCCACACACACGCACCCCCTTCCACACACATGCCCCTGCCTCCACACACATGCGACCCCTTCCACACACATGCCCTCCACACACACTCTCCCCTCCATACACACATACTTGGTGTCACAGGCCATGGGGGTGAAGTCCAGCTTGTGCTTTGTCTGGAAGATGAGAGTCTTAGTGCGGATCTCCAGGATGGACGGGGACTGGAGAGGTGTAGCGACTACAAACAATGCCAGCTGGGGAGGGATGGGACTGCCGTCATCAGCCTTCTTCTTCTGCCCGTGCAGGAACTTCAAACGCCCCTGGAAACTCAATGCCTGTGGAGAGACCATAGACAGTCAATGGTGAGCAATGTAGCCAACTTGTGGCCTGCGGGGTCATCAGGAAACACCCCACCAAACATTTGCATTTATGGTAAAAATTAAGAAATATTCAATCAAGAACATTTATTTTGTTGGCCGACCACAAAGATTGACTACCGCTGGTGTAGTGTACACACATAGCTCTGCATGTACGCATGCTCTTCACATGTAGGAATACACATGCTCGTTTGCTTGGGATGTGGTTAGAGATGGCAGTAATTATACGAGAACATCACCTTCCCAATTCTTCCCTCCACAGGTTGCAAATAATCAAATAATCCAGAACTCTGCGGCCCATATCCTCTACCACTCCCAAGCTTCGTGACTCAATTTCTCCCATCCTCGCCTGACTCCTCCATTGTCTCCCCATCACTCAGAGGATCTAATTCAAGATTCTGGTCCTCACAGCCTCGTCCTACCCTACATCTGCGACCTCCTAACTTCCCCGGCCCCTCCACTCAGCAGACTCCGGCCTGCTCCACGACTCCTGACACACCCACCCCACCATTGGCGGGCAAGCCTTCTGCCACTCTGGCCCCAACCTCTGGAACTCCATCCCACAGTCCCTCCGCCTCGCCCCCTCCCTGGCCTCCTTCAAGTCCCGCCTCAATACCCTCCTCTTCAGTTTCCCTCCACCCATCCCGTCCCCGACTCCAGCTCAGGTCTGAAATGATCGTCCAGCACCTTCAGATGTCCTCCTGACATGAAAGGCGCTATACAAATTTTATTGTTGTATAAACCGTATGAAAAACCCACACCTCAAAGCTCCTTGCAGATTACACTGTAAAGTGTAGCGATGGTGTGTTTTGTGGGCGACACTGCTATCAATGGTTATAATAATTATTCTTGCATTATATATAGCTCCTTATCACATGGTTCAGCTGTCTCAAAGTGCTTCTCAAAATTTATTGTAAGATAGGTTGACTGTATTTTGTGGCTGAAGCACAGAAGCTGATTGCATGTAGCAGCGTCCCCAAAAACATTTGTGATTTGAGTGACCAAGTCACCCAGAGGATCCAAGTTTGAGTGAATTTCTTTTTAGAAGGTTTATTACCCCAGAAATCGATCTGGCAATTGACTGCCACCCAAGTTCTTACTTACTGCTAGGTAAACAGAGGTGTGTGGAGTAAGGAAACTCGCTTACGTTTTCGCCCCACACGGGAATTGAATCCAGGTCCTCTTGCTTGCGAGGCAAACACACTAACCACTATGCTGCAGGATTCAATGGTTGTATTGTATCTATGTTTCAGACCCTCCCCAGAGAGAAACATCCCCCACCCCAGCTCGGCTCCCAGTTGCTTATGGGGCATCACAAGTTTCGGAACCTGGTTAAACTTACAACAGTAACAATGGTGGGGAGGCTCTGGACATCAGCCAGAGTAAGGGGTGAGGGGGAGCCATGTCAAAGCCGAGCCACTCACCAGGAAGCCAGAGGAGTTGTCCAAGAGGCACCGGAAGCGGCAGATGAAGCTTCGTTCCATAAAAGAACTATTCTCCGGGGGCAGTCGGTGGGGATCATACGTGATCATGTTACAGGAGCTAGCTGAAGACACTGAGCCGGGGACAGGACAGGTGGTGAGAGAGAGGCGGACAGAGGTACTGATTTACAGACTGTACAATGTAGAAACCAGACTACCTTAATTTTGTGTCGCCTTGTTATGAACTCGTCAACCGTCAGCCAGATCTGGGAGAACATCTCATCCCCAGCCCTGACTACAAACACCAGGATGTGGCTTGGATGGCAGTCAAAAGCCCTTTCTCCCTCTGGGCCTTTGTGCAATATAAAGGCTTGGGGTCATGCACACGCTGCCTTCGGGAAGGTTGCGGAGGGAGAATGCGGAACACCTGTTCATACATTGCGCCTACGCTGAGGCGGTGTGGAAAAGGGACATATTGGCTCCTCTCGCATTTCGTCCCAGGAGTTCCGCTGTCACAGGACCCTGTGCTGTACAGCCTCTTCCTGGGGATGCACGGAGAGACTGACATCCCATGCACCTGGAGAGTTTGAGGTCTTCCGAAACCGGATAGGTCAGCGAAGGCCCGCTGCAGACTGGAGCAGGCGAGAGTCAGAGTATACAAGGGTTACTTGGGACACACTGGAGCTGGGCTCGGGTGAGGCTAAAGACAGGTGGAGCCTGACTCCGGCCAGAGCGACTCCTTGATGTGCGCATGAGTTAGTGCCACTGCTCTGCACAGCAGGGTACCTGTGCTCAGGAAAGTGTTTATAAAGGGACACTTGACCTGTAACCAGAGATTGTCCCGAAATATTGTGTCTATTTGTTTGGGTGGGGGAAAAGTCTCTCCCCATAAAGGGAGGAGCAATGGAGTGGGGTTTTGTTTGGCCTGTCATCCGGTAAGTGAAGGATGGCAGAGTTGGGATTTGCCCGATTTTAATTGCTCCCTGCAGATAAAGACAACAGAGGTGTAGAGAAGCGAGGAGGCCCTGGTCCTACAAGGGAAATGTGGGCGACTGTAGTGTCTGGCACCATTATTAATGGGCACTGCAGTTGGGAATGGAGTAACAGGCATGTTTTCCTTTAAATGAGTTTAGGTTTTTTTTTCCACAAAGTAGGTGGAATATTTTGCTTGTTTTGTTTCTTGGTGGAGGGAAAGAAAGAATGGGCCGATTTTCAGTTCCATTCTTGTCATGGTGGTGAATTTTGTTTTTGCGTGTGTTGTGACTGATGTGCTTTAACTTTTTGTTTAAATCATTTATGGAAATGTAAAGAAATGTTTTTACCAATAAATATATATTGGTTTAAAAAAAGTGATTTGTAAAGTTTGAAATTAAAGGACTGAGTGAATCTACATTGCGTTTTGTGGATTAAATAACATTATACCCATTGTGTCTGTGGTGGTGCTCACTTTCATACTGCATGGTGCACTGCTCTGATCTAGGCTCTTTCTCCTTTTATCTAATTGTCTTTCAAATGCTGTTGCAGTATCTGTACAGTAAATCTAGATGCCTAAAAACTGCAACGTTTCCCTGACATCCTGTCCTGTATTGCAGGCTCTTTCTGGGGAATGTCCTTCTCTGCGGTGGTCCGGTGGCAATACACACACACCATAAACATTGACCAGCAGGGGGCTCTACACCAAAGAAGCAATGAGGACAAAGGAGGTCTCTTGAACCAGACGCACCGAAGCCAACTTAAGTGTCTCCAAAATGTGGCTCGTCTGAGGACGTGAGTAGTCTTCATTGGGACAATAAATATAAAGGACACCAGGACAGGCACTTTCTGGCCATCTCTCATTCACTTCCTGTTGGATTCCCATACACTTCTTGTTAGCTTCCTTCAGGCTATTGATCACATTACACCATCTGATAACCAGCAAGTGACTATTCTCCTTGGGGAGGAGGGTCTCCTTGAAGCCAAACTAACTCTAAGGTGACGTGCCTTACAACAGAATGTCAGAGTCGAGTCCATCCTCTATCACTGTCTCTACCCCAGTTCCTGTTGACAGCACAGTCAGCTTGGCTCATTGACAGACTAGTCACTAACAGGAGGGACTCTTCCCAATCAGCTCCCATTAAGCCTGCAAGCCAATGCCCTAATGGCTAGGTTGGTTCTAGGTGGCCAAGCAGTGAGAAAGCTTGCCATACACTGTTCTCAATGGTAAGCTTTGCAGTTTTAGCTGTTGCCCCCAAGCTTGGGTCTTACCAGCCTGCACCCAGTATTCTCTAGAATTAGGTAAGCAAGATATATCCCTCCACGGAGAGAGTTTGCATTCCATTCCAACAATCTATCTTGGGAGTTTCCACTTAGGTAGGATACATGGAATTGTCAATTTAGTTTGGATACTCTTAAGGGGGGGCTTAAGGTACTCCAGACCAAAATTTTGCATTTTTCCAGTTTTTTTGTTTAAAATGATATAAGAAATAAATCTAAACAACTCATTTCAAAGAGACCTATGTGTGGATGATAATGTGTGAAAATGAGAGTGAAAGCTCTTTCCAGTTCCTGATGCGAATGAGAAACAATTTTCCTTTTATTCTTATTATGTGAAAATCAACTTGTTTCTCATTCGCATCAGGAACTGGAAAGAGCTTTCACTCTCATTTTCACACATTATCATTCACACATAGGTCACTTTGAAATTAGTTGTTTAGATTTATTTCTTATATTATTTCAACAAAAAAAATGGAAAAATGCAAAATTTCGGTCTAGAGAACCTTAAACCCCCCATTAAGCTTGGTGATGGGTTTTCATTTTGTCAAGACACCCAGCTGACCAAAATAAAAATACTTAGTGATTGCTTGAAAAATACTGGAGTACCCACCTCAACCACTAGGGGAGCCATGCAGAGCAGTATTTTGATGTGAAATTGCACAGTTGACTTACCGTCCCCCAATAGATTGGATTCACTGAAGTCAGGTGGATTGAGAGCCCAGTGGAGCTGCCGATGGAACTTTGGACGGTCATCTGTGTGGATCAACTCAAACACACTCTGGTGCACCACATCCGACTGCAAACAAACAACAGCAAATTATATTTGTATAGATGGCCCAAAGTGCTGGAGAGTCAAATTGGACCCAAGCTGGGGTTAGGATCACGAGGGTAAGAGGGTGACCAAAGGTGCAGTTGAAGAGTAGGGTGTTGAAGAAGGCAAGGGAGGGGCAAGGTGAAGGGACTGTGGGATGGAGTTCCAAAATGTAGGGGAAGAAAGGCTGAAGGCCCGACCGCCAATAGTGCGGAGGCAGATCATGAGACATGGAGCAGGGTGGAGGCCCCTGAGCGGAGGAGCTAAGACACCCAAGAGATGAGGATGAGCATGGCAACTGCAGGGCATTCCTTTACGAAGCAAAGGTAATTAAGAGTCAATGAGATAAAGACAGGAAGTACAAAAGAGCAATGGGAAGTGGGACAAATGGTGTGGTTACGGTTTATGGATTGGAGTGTACTAACTTGAGAATAAAGAAATCTGCTGAAACACATGGGCTTTTGGAATGGGGAATTAACAACAAAAACAACAAAGTGCATTATATAGTGCCTTTTATGTCGGGAGGACATCTCAAGATGCTGGAGAATGAAGGCTTTGTACCCAAGCTGAGATTGGGATCAGAAAAAGGGTGAGGGCAAGTCCTGGAGGAAGAAAGATGACCGAAGACATGGTCAAAAAGGACAGTCTTGAGACTGGCCCTGAAGGTGTCAGGGGGGCTTTGGAGTGGAGTTCCAATGAGTGGGCTCAGAAAAGCTAAACGTACAACCAATAATGGTGGAGCATGCGCGGCATGGGATTTGGAACAGGAAGACCAAAGGAAACAGACAGGTTGGTAAGAGTTTTGTAGGTTGCAGAGGTAGGAAGGAGCAATATTGTGAAACAATGACAAGGTTCTGAGAACTCGTTCCTCTGTGAAATGTATGATTAACTAAATATGTTTTAGCATGGAAACTAGCATGGCTGCCACCAGTAAGTGTTGATGGCAACGCACCAAAAAATAATTGCTTGTCTATAGACTATTTGATTGCTATTGACTATACAGTCTTGCCCTGGACAAGGATGGGGGTGATCAGCTCACAGAGTTTAATGCGAAAGAGGACACGAGCTACAGAGTTCTATTGTATCCTCAATCGCTCTTCAATGTTAAGCCTATTACAACTGTACCGCCAATTTCAGTCCCTAATAGTAATAATTTTATGCATATCTCAAATGGTTTTCATTTACTGTGCCTTTCAAATCTTGTTACTATCTGTGCAAGGCTTCGTGCAAAAAAGTGTTTTCTCAAATGTGGTTTGTCAACTGTACAGAAATAAATGAAAACCATTTCAGATATGCATATGTCTATATTTGCTTTGTATTTTTTGTTCTGTAACTTTTTTTTACAAATAAATTAGCATGGCAGCAACCAGTAAGTGTTATAATCATCATAATAATACACTGATGGCAACACACGGAAAATGTTTTATTTGAGAACCACTGATGCAGACTATACAGTCTGTGTCCTGTGCATCAGTCTGCCTCAGTCGGTTGCACTCTCACCTCTGAATCAGAAGATGGGAAGTTCAAGCCTCACAATTAAGGTTGATGCTCCAGTGCAGTGATGGGGGATGCTCCATTGGTAGAGGTGCTATTCTTCAGATGACACGTTTAAAAATATGGTTGAGGTGGTTGTTAAAGATCCTGTGGTACTATACGAAAAGGTCACCTTGCCAAACATCCCCCAAATAGAAATGGCCACTCAACTTCAGGACTGTTTGTAGGATGTTGCTGTGCGCAAATTGTCTAACAGGAAACACAGTGCATGGTAGGCACCCGAGGAGGGGTTGAGAACCACCTGAAAGTTGGGTGGGTGGGAAAGGGGTGGGGGGAGAGAATGGGGGTTGAGAGGGTATGAAAGCAAGCCAGTGCTCACTGAGGAGAAGCCAGTCACCTAGATGGTAAGTAACTTTTAAGAGACGCTGGGCTTCAATAGTTGAATTTATAATAATAATCCTTGCAAAATGCAAAAAAACTGCAGTTGCTGGAAATCTGAAACAAAAACAGAAATTGATGGGAACATTCAGCACCTATGGAGAAAAAAAAAGTGAGTCAACATTACAGTCCACGACCCTTCATGGGAAATGTCTTCTGACGAAGGGTCATGAACCTGAAACGTTGACTCGATTTCCTTTCTCCATAGATACTTCCTGATCTGCTGAGGGTTCCCAGCGATTTTTGTTTCTGTACAATAATCCATGCCTTTGATATAGAGCCTAATCACGTTATTGAGAGGTCTCAAAATGCTTCACAGACTGTATGGTAAAGAGTAGTGACTGTTTTTTTTGGGGGGTGAAATACTGCAGCAAGTTGAAGTGACCAATTGTTTTTGGTGGGGAGTTGTTGACCAGGACACTGGGAAAGAGAAACTCCCTTCTCTTTTCGAATAGTGTCACAGAATCTTTAACAACCTGAATAGGCAGTCAGGACCTTGGTTTAACGTCTCATCCAAAGGACAGCACCTCTGACAATGCAGCACACCACTATCATTGCATTAGAGGTGACAGACTATGTGATTCCAAGTCCCGACATGGAGCTTGAACCTACAATCTTCTGACTAGAGGCGAGAGTGTGCCAGGCTGACACAATTTCCATAGATAGTTGCTGAGATCAGACTGATTCAAGTCTTCCCAAAATATGGAATGTTAAGCAGTCTGAAGATAACAGACATGCCAGAGTGTGGAACAGACTTGGCACTAAGGGAATATCTCCCACAGAGCACAAGCTGCCAGCCAAATTCCTCTGACCCTGTGAATTCCCCCGTCCTCATACATGGCTGCTGGCCTCTCACACACTGAGAGCTGAGCACCTGTTTCCGATTAACAATGGATTCACTGACTGACCGATCTACCAGTGAACAGACCTCATTTCCTGTTTCGTCGCAGTTTTGAAGGTGTTGTAAAGAGAGCATGTGGCAACAGTAGGGAGCTGGATGGTCTGATCACAGCACACTGCATACATAGCTTTCAGCCAACGCTCGCTCAGCCTTTGATTTCACCACCTCTACAATCTCCTTCATCCCTAATAGGCAATCCCCCCCATAATACAGTAAGATTGTTCTTCAATTTCGTTTTTTTTAAGAGAGAGAATTTGAGTTCTAAGATTGGCTGGGTCTAGTGTGCACTTAGGTGGTAGTAGACCATTAAACTAGAGATAGTTCCTCTCCACCCTCTACATGCTCCCTATCGGTGACATCATCCGCAGACATGGGGTTAACTTCCACATGTACTACAACAACAAAAAACAAAATTACATTTATAGAGCGTCTTTCACATCGGGAGGGCATCCCAAGGCGCTGTATGTGGATGACACCCAACTTTAGCTTTCCGTTTCCATCCTCAACTCCAGGACGACCGGCGTCCTGACTGCCTGCCGAGTCCTGGATGAGACACAACTTTCTTCAGTTGAATGTCCACAAGATTGAAGCCTTCCTGATTGGCACCCATCAGTGCCTCCGCACCTCAGGCACTGACAGCAACAGCATCCAAGGCTGCACTCTCCACCTCTCAAAGCTAGTCAGGAACCTGGGTGTCTTGTTCAACCCTGAACTGTCCTTCCTCCCCTATGTCCACACCACGACCAGTACTGCCTTTCACCACCTTTGCAACATCGCACTGCCTCACACCTCAGGCTGCCGAAACCTTTGTCCACGTATTTGTCACATCAAGGCTCAACTATGGAAACTCCTTCCTTGTCAGCCCTCTTTGCTCTTCCCTCCACAAGCTGCAGATCATCCAGAACTCTGCATCTCATGTCCTCTCCTGCACCAAGCTCCGCGACCACATCACTCCCACCCTTGCCTGGCTTCATTGCCCACCCCCCAGTGGATCGAATTCAACATCCTCTTCCTCACTTTGAAGGCCATTCACGGCTCTGAAACAATCACTGTCCAGCGCCTTGCGACATCTTCCTGACATGAAAGGTGCTATACAAGTATAATTTTGTCGTTGTTGTTGCCCTCTTCTATCTCTCTGACCTGCTGTCCGCTTATGAACCTGCTCGCCCTCTCCGTTCAGCAGGCTCTAGTCTGCTCCATGTCCTCAGCTTGACCTGCCCTACCATCAGCCGACGGGCTTTCAGTCTCTCTGCCCCCACATTCTGGAACTCCATCCCACAGTCCCCTCACCTCGCTTCCTCCCTTGCCTCCTTCAAGGCCAGTCTCAAGACCATCTTCTTCGATCGTGCCTTTTGCAGGCCTCCCAACTCTCTCCCTCCCATCCTAACTTTCTCCCAACCCTCCCCCCTACCCTGCCCCTCTCCCTTGCTTGGGTCCGGACCCAACTATTCAGCGCATTGGGACGTCCTCCTGACGTGAAAGGCGCTCTATAAATGTAATTTTGTTGTTGCTGTTTGTTGGGACCCTCTGCCTCACCCCATCCATTAGTGAGGGCCACAATGGGTGGGCAATTGCCGCATTGGCACAGATGCGCTCACACTGACCTGTTGAAAGCCCAGGTAGTCCTGGATGGTGGTGGAGGCATAGAAGACAAATCCCTCAGCAGTCACAACCAGGATAAATCCGTTCAGTGCCTGAAACACACAAGAGGCCTCCTGTAACCTGTGCCCTGTAACACCCACATGCCAGTAACATACTACACATTGGCTAGCCACATGCCATCAACGTACCCACAACACCACACCCGAGCGCAAGGAGCATGCCATCCAAACGCTAGTAGCATGTCATAGAAACGCTAGAAACACACCAACCACCCACCAGCAACATGCCACCCACCAGCCACATGCCACCCACCAGCCACATGCCACCCACCAGCCACATGCCACCCACCAGCCACATGCCAGCAACACCTCACAAATAGCACAGGAAACATCAGGATTCCCCACCCAGAGGTCTATCCCTCACAGTCTCCCCACCACAACCGTTTGTTATGGTAGCTATCTTCTTAACCTGGCAGATTTTCCAAACATTGTCTTATGATTTAGCATTACGCGGTCTGAGACGCCACACTGAGTGGAAGGCTTTATATAAATGCAAGTTGTTGCGATTGTTAATCTAGCATTCCCTAACTGATGCGGACACGACAGTGCAGTCCTGTTATAACACGTTGTTAAGTAAAGCGTGCTTTATTTTAAGCTTTTTAAAAAAAAAAGTACAAGCTTTTCAGACAAAACTAAAGCAAAATATAAAATGTTAAAACAAAGTACTTACTGTATTCTTGCTACTGTAGTTTGTACTATGTGGCAATAATAAATCGGGTCATTTCAATCCACGACTGTTTTTGGGGCCCTGCTGTGTGCAATTGTCTGCTGCGTTTCGCCCACATATATCCAGTCAATTCACTTTACAGTATATTCTGTGAAGTGCTTTGAGATGCCTAGAAGATGTGAATAGACTGGATATTTTGTGGGTGAAACATGACGGGGAACTGCTCACAGCAATACCCATGAAAAGCCATGGGTTGACTGATCAACTTATCATTTTTTTTTAATGGGATCGTGATCTGCCAATTGACTGACAATTAAGTTCATACCCACTGCTGGGCAAACAAAAGCATGTGGAATAAGGAAACTTGCCTAAGGTATTGCCGTCAGGATTGCTCTAAAAGCTGAATGCTTTTAGGGTGGTCAGTGCGGCTGAGCATGTGGCAAGGGTAGATGGAGGAGAGAGGTGTGGATGTAAATACTGAGGTCAGGAATGCCTGTAAATAATAGGTGCCAAACTCTAGGAGAGGGCCACTCCCAGACAAACCTGACTCACTGCCAGGCTCCCCAGCCTCTCTGTAGCCCAGCTATTGTTTGGCTGGTTTGGATTACATTACTAGTATACTAGGGGTATACTATAGACCACCAAATAGTGGGGAGGAGATAGACAAGCAGATCTGCAAGCGTATCACGGAGAAATGCAGAGCTAATAGAGTAGTGATAATGGGTGACTTCAACTATCCCAACATAGACTGGCAGAATAGTAGAGTAAAGGGCAAGGAGGGAGAAGAATTCCTGAAGTGTGTGCAGGACAACTTTCTTGATCAGTATGTTTCCAGTCCAACGAGGAAAGAAGCATTGCTGGATCTAGTTTTGGGAAATGAGGTAGGGCAAGTTCAACAGGTTTCTGTAGGCGAGCATCTAGGGAATAGTGACCACAATATCGTTAGATTCAGAATAATTATGGAAAGGGATAAGGAACGATCACAGGTGAGGACACTCAACTGGAAAAGGGCTAATTTCAATGAGTTGAGGTGGGACCTAGCCAAGGTGGATTGGAAAGAAAAATTGGCAGGTAAGACAACTAACGAGCAGTGGGCAGCGTTCAAAGAGGAGATAGTTCAGGCACAGGTCAAAAGCATTCCCACAAAGGTGAAATGTAAGGCATCCAAACCTCCCTGGATGACTAAGGAAATCGGGGCCAAAATCAAACAAAAAAAAGAGGCTTATGATAAGTGTCAGGCTCAAAATTCAGAAGGGAACCAAGCAGAATATAGGAAGTGTAGGATAGAACTAAAAAAGGAAGTTAGAGGGGCAAAGAGACTGCATGAAAAACAATTAGCGAGTAAGATTAAGGGGAACCCTAAGGTTTTTTACCAACATATTAAGAGTAAAAGGTTGGTCAAGGAGAGGGTGGGGCCAATTAGGGACCTAGGAGGAAATCTCATTGTGGAGGCAGAGGGCATGGCTGATGTACTGAATGATTACTTCGCCTCTGTCTTCACAAAAGAAAATGATACAGCCAATGCCATGGTATTAGAGGAGAGGGTAGGAGAAATGGATAGAATAATTATAACCAGAGAGGAAGTGCTAAAAAGGTTGACGTCGCTCAAGGTGGATAAGTCACCTGGTCCGGATGGGATGCACCCTAGGTTACTAAGTGAGGCACGGGAGCAAATAGCAGGGACTCTGGCCACGATCTTTCAATCTTCCTTGGACACAGGGGTCGTGCCAGAGGACTGGAGGATAGCTAATGTTACTCCCTTGTATAAAAAGGGGCAGAAGGACAAGCCTGGTAACTACAGACCAGTCAGTCTAACGTCGGTAGTGGGCAAAATTCTAGAGTCCATAATCAGGGACAAGGTAGATCTTCACTTAGAAAGATATAGGCTAATAAAGGACAGTCAACATGGATTTGTTAAAGGCAAATCTTGCCTTACAAATCTGATAGAATTTTTTGATGAGGTAACGGAATGGGTGGATAATGGTAGCGCAGTTGATGTAGTTTACATGGACTTTCAAAAGGCATTTGACAAAGTGCCACATGAGAGACTTATTAAGAAATTAAAGGCCCATGGCGTAAAAGGGACAGTGGCAGCGTGGATCCACAACTGGCTGCGAGACAGAAAGCAGAGAGTTGTAGTGAGCGGCTGTTTTTCAGATTGGAGGGAAGTGAGCAGTGGTGTGCCACAGGGATCGGTTTTGGGACCATTGCTGTTTGTAATCTACATCAATGATCTGGACTTGGGTGTACGGAGTACAGTTTCCAAGTTTGCAGATGACACTAAGTTAGGGAGAATAGTAAACAGTGAGGAGGATAGTAGCCATCTGCAAGAGGATATAGACAAATTGGTAAAGTGGGCAGACACATGGCAGATGAAGTTTAATGCAGAGAAGTGTGAGGTGATGCATTTTGGGAGAAGAAATGAAGGGAGGCAATATAGGCTAGATAGTACAATTTTAAATGGTGTGAAGGAACAGAGAGACCTGGGGATTTGTGTTAGTGACTCGTTGAAGGTGGCAGGACAGGTAGACAAGGCTGTTAAGAAGGCATATGGGATACTAGGCTTTATAAATAGGGGTATAGAGTACAAAAGTCAGGAAGTGCTGACTAACCTCTATAGGACTTTGGTGAGGCCTCAGCTGGAATACTGTGTTCAATTCTGGTCACCACACTACAGAAAGGATGTGAAGGCATTGGAAAGGGTACAACGAAGATTTACTAGGATGGTGCCAGGATTGAGGGACTTCAGCTATGAGGAGAGGCTAGATAGGCTAGGGTTATTCTCTCTGGAGCAGAGAAGATTGAGGGGAGACCTAATAGAGGTTTATAAGATCATGAGGGGTTTCGACAGGGCAAATAGAGAAAAACTATTTCCACTCGTGGGTGAATCTGTGACTCGTGGTCACAGATTTAAAATAGTTTCAAGGCGCAGTAGAGGGGAGCTGAGGAGAAATTTTTTCACTCAGCGAGTTGTTCGAATCTGGAATGCATTGCCTGAAAAGGTGGTGGAGGCTGATTCGATAACAACTTTTAAAAGGGAATTAGATCTTTATTTAGGAAGAACGGGTCTATTAGGCTATGGGGAGCGGGCAGGGCAATGGGATTGAATCGCTCTTTTCAAAGAGCCGGCACAGACTAGATGGGCCGAATGGCCTCCTTTTGTGCCGTAAAATTCTATGATTCTATGATTCTATGATTCTATGATTCTACAGGCTGCTCTCAAGCTCATCAATGGAACCAACACTGGCTTTGGGATACTGCTCCCTCACCCACCAGGAGCTCAGGTCTGCCACAAGAGGTCCCTCTGTCATACTCTCTTCCCTCCTTCCCACACCCGCCCCGCTCGGGGTACTCAATCCCCCGAGTCCCAGTTTCGGGGCCACCCAGTCTTCCCCATTCTTGATGGTCCTCACTCTTGGGACCCCGCCTTCTCAGATTCCTGCATTCCCAGGCACCCCCAGTCTCTGTAATTCTCGATCATTCTATCCTGACCTGCAGAAGTAAGTCGCCCTCGGGGAATATGGCTGAGTCACAGATTCTGTTACTGCGGAAACCCTCTGTTTTCTCCACCAGCCAGGAAGAGCGTTTCTTCTTCATGGTCGCTGTGAGAGAAAGGTGCAAAGGAAAGGGTCAAAGGGCATCTGGTACACAGGAATCTACCACACGCTCAACACTGTCCAAACCAAACAGAGCTCTATGTACATCATCTACACACAGGAACACATTGTCTCTCTCCCTGGAGGGACACATCTTCCTTACCTAATTCCGGAATATATTATGCGCAGGTTGGCAAGAGCCACGGCTTGGGGAACCTGGAGTGTGTTGGGGTGATTGCTGAAGACTAACCAGATAAAACCGCATAGCTTGCCATTGATATTGCTATCGGGGTGGGGGGGGGGCTGTGCCTGAGGGGCCGGGGGGGGTCTGTGCCTAGGGGGGGAAGCTGTGTCTGCAGGGGTTGTGTCTGGGGGCGGCCCATGGGGATGGGCCTCGGGGGCCGTGTCTGGGGGCGGCTGTGTCTGGGGGGGGCTGTGCATTTGGGGGGGGCTGTGCATTTGGGGGGGGATATGCCTAAGGGGGGAATGTGCCTCAAGGGGGCTGTGTCTGCGGTGGGGGGGGGGGCAATTTCTTGGGGGGGCAGTGTTTTGGGGGGGCAGTGTTTTTGGGGGGCAGTGTTTTGGGGGCGGCCTCGGGGGAGTGAGCCTCAGGGGCTGTGTCTGGCGAGCGAAGAACGTGGCCTTCTTTCCCCCCAAGGTAACACAAGTTGAGATGAAGGAAAGAGTCCGATGGATGGAGCCTGAGGCCCTCCCTGGCCTGTGTGATTCGACCTCACACCGGTTTTGAACAGCAAAAGGCAGCAAATGCATCACTCAAAGTCAGGGAAGGGGTTAAAATCAGGGGGGAGCACCTGGAGCACCAGTGAGTGGAGGGGGCGGGGGAAGAATGTAGGAAATAAGAATCCCCCCTACCGCGCAAAACATCCGCTTTAAATCAGTGGATGGAGCAAGCCCTGAGGCATAACAGGTGTGACAGAATGGCAGATAAGTCTGTATAGGAATTGGTGGGGGGGGTCGAGGCATGATCAAATACATCACAGGTATAAATGAAGAGCTTTTATATTCACACAATAATACCACATTGTGTAAATGGATGAGGTTTGACTGCCGGCCTCCACGCACACAAACCAGATATATCGTTGGATGGGGAGATTTTCCCATGATGTGCCTATGGTTACCTCTCTTCCCCTCTCTACCCCCAGCTCCAAGTCTATTCCCCACATGAAGCAGGCTTTAAGTGTGTCAGTCTGACACAATGGTTGCACTCATGCCTCTGAGTCAGAAGGTTGTGGGTTTGAGCCCCACATCGAGACTTGGAATCATATAGACTAAGCTGTGCAGTATGTTTAGAACATGCTGGGGGAGAACTGCAGTGTCATCGGTGCTGTCCTTCAGTTCAGGTAGAAGCACCTTGGGATGTCCTCCCAACATAAAAGGTGCTCTATAAATGTAATCTTGTTGTTTTTGTGGTAAATATCCCATGGCACTATTTGAGAAGGGAATTTCTCTCTCCTGGTGTCCTGACCAACAATCCCCCAGATGAAATTGGGTTTGTGGAACATTGCTGTGTGCAACTGCCTGCCATGTTTCGCTCTCAAAATGCAGTCAGTTCACTTTACAGGATATCCTGTGAAGCACTTCGAGACATCTCGATGATGTAATTAGGCATTACTGGAACTCCTCGATATACGTTGTCCCAAAATATGTTGTTTCGCTTATACGTTGTTGATTAATTCATAAATACTTAGAAAAAAAATTAGAAAATTGGATTGATTGAAGGGATATTAGCTGATTACATTTTGGATTAATTGTTTAGTCAATCCACTTTACAGTATGCTTTACAGTATATCTTATGAAGCACTTTGCGACATCTCAACAACACAATAAGGTACTATACAAAATCAAGGATTATTTATTACTATTATTTTAAAGTGTCATCGCTATATGGGCGAGCGCAACAGCTAGATTGGACATAGCAATATCCCCCAAAGCAGCCATGGAGTGAATAACCAATTTTATTTTGGTTGCTTTCCCACGGCTCTATTCGAATAGTGACGTCAGGCTCCACCACTGTGAAGCGCTACGAGATGCTACCCTGCTTGTGTGAACACAGGTTGTTGTTGTTGTTGTGGTGCAAGAGGCATCTTTAAGTGTGAGAGCAAGGGGAGGTGAAGGCTTGGTTAAGTAGGAGGCCAAGGCGAGGGGAGAGGAGTCTCTCTTCCTATCCTCACAGTGCTCATCATGCTCACCTCAGGTCCAGTTTTGAGTCTAGACTCCCCCCTGGTGGAGTCCTGCGGTGAGTAGTGAATGCATTTTCCTCACAAACGAAAGAACCTGGGTTGGATTCCCGGGCAGGTGGAAACCTTAAGCAAGTTTCTTATTCCACACACCTCTGTTTACCTAGCAGTAAGTAGGAATCCATTTGTTTTCCTGATTGCTTTCAGGGAGTAATAATCCTTTCAAAAAACTATTTGGATCACTGAATCCCTAACTGTTTGTGGGACACTGCCGTACACCATTGATTTCCGCATTTCGCCCACAGAATACACAGCCAATCCACTTTACAGTATATTTTGTGAAGCACTTTGAGACGTCTCAATGACATGATTAAGCGACATATTAAAGGCAAGGATTATTATTATTGTTGTTACAATGCTGTGTGGAAATCCCCACGTTTCAGGTGACAGCAACCAGTCTGGTTATGTGCAAAGCTCACCACTTTACTGGAAGTTTGTCTTGGACTGCGGCTGCTTCAAAGGGGTAGGGGGAGGGTGACCCAGTTAGAGCCCAGATTATCTCATCGGGGATAGGAACATGCTCAAAACACCGAGCAAGAAGTGCGGTAGGTTTGATTGGTATTACTATGACAGCGGGAAGGTCTATAACCTGTGGAGCTAGAGAGAGAGAGAGAGGCCAGAATAATGGCAAGATTGCTGTTTAATACAGTTTAACAATTGCACACAGAGGTACCAAGATTAAAGCTGTAACTATGTTAGTGACGCTTCATAGAGATCCTCATGCGCTCCTCTCACATAGCAGAGTCGGGGCTCTGAGCTCACGCTCTAAGCTGGCGCTCCAGTGTCATGCTGGGGGTAGTACTGTATTGTCAGAGATGCTGTCCTCTTTAATCCTTGCATTTGATATATCCCGTTATCGTGTCGAAACGCATCAAAGCACTTCACAGGATTTACTGTAAAGTGCCAGGGCTATACTTTGTGGACAAACACTGCAGCACAATAGCACACAGCATTGTCACAGAAATAGTCATGGAGTGAGTTATTCATTTTATAGGGCCAGGACACCAGGAAAGAGAAACTACTTTCTGGTTTTGAAGAGTGCAACGGGATCTTTAACATCCACCTGAACAGGCAGACAGAACTCCAGTTTAACATCTCATTTAGAGAACCTCACTGCTGACAATGGAAGGTCAGCCTGGACTGTGAGCTCTCAAAATCCCGGTGACCTGGAGCTTGAACCCTCATCTCCTGACTGGAGTGCTATCAACTGAGCCAGGTTGACAGCAGGTGAAAGTGAAGAAAAACCTGCAGCAAATGAGGTGCTCAGAGCAAAACGTCACATTCACCTGAAGGTTTCAGTTACCAGTTATGGGCTTGCTGAAATCCACCCCCACGCCCCCCACTCCCACTTTGATATCTGTTGCCAAAGTCAAAGTTGACAAACTCAGTCAGTCAATCTCACGCAGACTCTAATAGGCTCCTAAACGTCAAGTATTAACACAGCCAGCGAGAGCTGAGATAATGTGGCCCATTGTGCTGAATAAACCTGTGTGTACTCTCTGTACAAAAAAAAACTGTTGTCCTTGTTGGAAAGCTGAGCTTGTGAGCTCGTCAACAGGCCAGCTCCGCCCAGTGGAATACCAATAAACAAACAATCGGTCGGCTCCAGAAGGGGCCCCACAGTGTATAAAATAAGGAAGGCGTAACTTCCCTCCCCTTGAAATGACTCGAGTTATCTGCCTCCAGAGGAAATTTACATGGCTTACATAATTGGCGTAAGGCACGCATAGCCTCTGCTTAGAGCTGCTGCCCCCAAATCCCACAGTCAGGGTTTCCGGTGCTAGGCCTCACTGGGAATCAGTACCATTGAAGTGCGTTCGCCTGCCACTCAGACAGATCGCTATCTAAGAATGCTGTTTAGTGGCTTTAGTAGACAGTTTCTCTCCACTCCTTTCCTTTCCTTTTTCGGGGTCTGTACACAAACAGTACACACTAGCCAGGCCTGCATGCATGTAAAAGATTACAACCTATTTCTCAATAAGGGCTTCACACGCAATACATTGGCAGGAGGAGAGATTCCTAGCCACATCTGTCAAGAGCTTGAAGCCAACATTTAGAGGCGGGGGGGGGGAGGGGAGAGGGGGGTTGTGGTTTCACATAGGGCTCTGAAGAGTTTTGTTTATGAAAGGATTTTGGCATTAACCCCGTGGCTGCTGGTCAAAGGAATCTAAGAGAAAGAACCCATACACACATACAACACACACACATATAAATACACAAACACAATGCTTGCATTTACAGGTAGACCCCGCTTATCGTTGCTTCGGGCAAACCGATACTGGAAACATGTATCCATTTAATGTCTCGACATTCATTATTACGTCGTTCACCGGCGGGTGGAAAAGAACTACTGTAGTTTGGGTAGTGTAAACCATCGTCCGGTATTCTGACACTGCGTCCATCCTGATCCTACCCCTTCATCCCAATAACTCCACCACTCGCCCCTCCACCCCAACCCACTTCTATAAGCAAGCTCCACAACCATCTCAGGTGAGTATTATGTTATTTAAGGGGGAAAGACGGTGATAGGGCCTGCCCATCAAGAGAATGACGGACAGGCTGGGAGTGAGCCAGGCCGGCAGCAAGAGCGCGAGGTAGGAAGGTAATGAGTGAGACCAGCCAGCCAGCAGCGAGTGAGACCAGCAGCGAGTGAGTGAGCCGGACAGGCAGTCAGGGAACGAGTATAATGTGTTTTTTTGGGGAAAATTTTGACAAAAGATATCCAAGAGAACCTAACTCCAGTTTCTACATTAATTCTTATGGGAAAAGTGTGTTCACTTTACGTCATTTCGCTTAAAGAACCAAACTACAATGTTAAGCGAGGAATACCTGTGCCTGGCGCCCCACATGCAGGGTGGCGCCCCAGACACGGTCGAAGAAGATCTCCAGGCACAATGAAGTTTGGGCGTGAAGGGGCAAGGCAGGAAAACACATGCACGCAAACACACACTCAGCACTCACACAACAGTACACATACCACACGTTTGGAGTCCTGTAGTTAAGTGTTTGGAGCACTCGCCTTACAAGTGAGGGACTTGGGTTCAATTCCCAGTGAGGTGAAACCTTGGGAAAGTTTCCTTACTCTACACACCTAATAATAATCTTTCAAAAAAAACAATAAACTGGTCATTTCAATGATAATAATAATCCTTTCATTTGCTATAGTGCTTTTCATGTCTTCTAGATGTCTCAAAGAGCTTCAATCCACGACTGCTTGTGGGCCCCTTATTGCATAATTGGCTGCCACATTTCACCCACATATGTGCAGTCCATTCACTTTACAGTATATTCCGTGAAGCGCTTTGAGATGTCGAGAAAACATGAAAAGCACTATATCAAATGCAAGGATTATTATTATTATAACACATACTAATAATGTGCTGAGGAAAGGACTGACTGACATCACCAAAGTGTGCAGCCTAGAGGGCAGGATATCAACAACCAAACCATTATTATCACTAATCAGCCAGCGGATAAGGAGAGCTCTGAGCACAGACTCAGCCCATTGATACATTGCCACTGATACAACATTGCTCTCCTAAATCAACCCATTGCACTCATCAGCAATTCTCTGGGCTTCAGTGACATTTCAGGCCTGGGGACGCTGACACTGAGCTGCAGCCTGTGTGAGAGTTTTAGGGGGAGGGTTACGTATCTATCAAGGTTATGATTTGCATTGTAATCTCAATCACATCAAAGCATAGCCCAGATTCTGGGGTGCTGCCTGAACATGCAACAGATTGGCAGCTGGCAGCGAAAAGTCTCTCTATCAACAGAGAGGATGCCTTGCTGAGAGTTCACTCCATAGTACAGGCTCTGGTGGGGGAGGGAAGAGGAGGTCACTGAGGTTCAGTCCCCAGATAGTGTCTCCCACCCATTCCAGAGGCTAGCATGGCATACGTCAGTACTTGCGAAGAAGTGGCCCTCCTGAACATTCACACAAGCCTAGGTAAGTTCGTGTTCAATTGGTCATATGTTTTTTTGTCTTGATTGAGAACTTCTTGATTCATGGCATAAATCAGGAAATATTCAATTAAGAAAATGTGTTTGGTTGGCTAACGATATAGTTGGGTGTGGAGAGGGGCAGTGTGGGCGCAATGAGAGATGGTGTGAGTGATGGGAAGCTGATGGGCTGGTGGGGAGTTGATGGGGGGGGGGTTGTGATGGGGGGGAGGTAATGGGGGGGAGGTGATGGAGGGGGAAGGTGATGGGGGAGAGGTGATGGGGGACAGGTGATTAGGGGACAGGTGATTAGGGGACAGGTGATTGGGGGGTGTGGTGATGGAGGAAGTGTGGGGGTGGTCACAGGTAAGGGAGAAGAGACTAAACCATAAGATTATTAAATGTGAACTGCTCCTCTGGCGTCTCAGGCGGGAGTCAGAGCCAGATGTTATCACGGGCAAGTTCATTTCAGTCGGGGAAGGAAACCTGAATGCTGAGAGATGTTATCTGAACATGAAAACATTTAGTTCCAGCAAATCATCGCGTTGAGTCCAGCGCTGAATCCAGCTCACACACGGAGCACACAGAGCTCGCACACAGAACTCACACACGGAGCTCGCATACAGAGTGCACACGCAGAGCACAAGACATTAAACCAAGGCCCGGTCTGCTTGTTCACGCACATGTCAAAGATCCCATGGCACTATTCAACAAGTAAAGGGAATTTCTATCTCCCAATGTCCTGGCCAACAATTCCTCAAATATAATTAGCCACTCACTCCATGGTTGTTAGGTCAGACGTTGCTGTCCGCAAATTGGCTCCTGCTCTGAACTGCCAAACAACAACAAAATTACACTTTTATAATGCCTTTCACATCACCTGCTGAGGGGGGGTAGGTTGGTAGCGTGTTAGGAGGTCACAGAGATAGCGTGCAGCGAGGCCATGGTGGGCATTGAATGTGAGGACCAGGATCTTGAATAGAATCCTCTGGGTGATGGGGAGCCAAAGGAGTCGGGCAAGGATGGGGGAGATGGGGTCATGGAGTTTGGAACGGTAGAGGACATGGGTCACGGAGTTCTGGATTATCTGCAACCTCTGGAGGGAGGAATTGGGAAGGCCAATTCCTCCCTCCAGAGGTTGCATAGTGGAGACGGGATGTGAAGACGTGAATGAGGGTTTCAGCGGCTTTGGGGGTGAGGTCATGGTGAAGTTGGGCAATATTGAGGTGAGGGAAGGCAGAGCGGGTCATTGCTTGGATGTGGGGTAGAAGACAGTTGAGGATCGAACAAAACAACTAGGTTCCTGATTGGCTTAGTGAGGTTGAATGTGAAATCATGGAGGTTGATGCTGCCAGCGCCTGATGCATGAAGGCGATGGCATGAGCCAATCAGGAGGGACTTGGTCTTGTTGATATTGAACTGTAGAAAGTTAGCTCTCATCCAGGACATGATGTCTGACAGGCAGTCTGTCCTCACCTCCACCTCACACCCACTCCTTCCTATATACCTTCAACGCCAACTAACCTTCTTCCCTCACCTCCATCATATCAAAATTGAAGCCTACCACCTACTCCCTCAACCCCATCCCCACCCATCTCCTCACCTGCAAACTACACTTCCTGGATCCTATTTTAACCAACTTCATCCTCTCCTTGTCCACTGGCACTGTTCCTACCCCTCTAAAAACAGCCATCATCACCCCCATCCTCAAAAAAACCTTCCCTGGACCCATCACTACTCTCCAGCTTTCGCCTCAAAACCAACCTCCCATGCCTCTCCAAGCGCCTGGAACAAGTCGCTGCATCCCAGCTTTACTCTTTCTTTTCCCGCAATTCCCTCTACGTACGCTCCAGTCAAAGTCACTAACAACATTCTGTCTATCTGCGACCAGAGCTACCTCCCTGTCTACCTCCCTGTCTTCCTTCATCTCTCTGCTGTCTTCAACACTGTTGACCATTCTTGTCGACCATCTGCTTGCGGCCTCCCCAACTCTTCCCTCCATCAGGATGCAGATTATCCAGAATTCTGCAACCTGTGTCCTCCCGCACACCAGGTTCCACTCAAGAGGATACAGTTTAAGATTCTGGTCCTCACCGTCAAAGCCTTCTGTGGCCTTGATCCTCCCTACCTCTATGACCTCTAAACCCTCTACCAACCTGTCCACTCCCTCCGCTCAGTGGGATCTGGCCCCCTGCACATCCCCCACCCACCTGCCACACCATTGGCAGGCTGGCCTTCAGGGTCTTTGCTCCCACTCTCTAGAACTCCATCCCTCAGTCTCTTTCTTTCATTCCCTCCCTTGCCTCCTTCAAGATTCGTCTCAAGACCCACCTAACCTTTACGCGTTCCGCCCCTCCTGATCTCAACCACCTGTTTGAGTAAGGATCCCTGACTGTCCAGCGTCTTGCTACGTTCTCCTGATATGAAATGTAATTTGCAGTTGCTGAATCATAGGCATGTAGATTTCCTCCTAACAATCCATGAACAAGTCTCCGTTAATATCTATCTTTAGCCCACAAAATATACAGTCAATTCAATTTATAGTATATTCTGTGAAGCACTTTGAGACTTTTCGAAGACGTGATAAGGTGCTATATCAAATACATGGATTATTATTATGATTATTATTATGATTAAGAGTTGGCAACAAACCAAGAGGCCAGATAGAGAGAGGAAGCAAAGGAAACCAGAGTCAGATATGATCATTCAATAGTGGGTGAGGCTGAAATTATTAACTGCATTGGAGGCAGGGGAAGGCAGGTTGGGCAGGTGTCTCCCAACTGTTCATTGTAGGTATATTTACATAAATAAACATTAGTAGGAACTGCACCTAAAGCACATATCAGCCACCCAGAGATCATCTGAGCGAAGTCACTATAAACTGCAATAATAATAATAATCCTTGCATTTGATACAGCACCATATAATGCCCTTGAAGTCTCAAAGCACTTCATGGGATTTTCACCAAAAGCAAATTACGAAGCATATTTCAAACAGAGAACAGTCCAACTGTGGTAAACAATGGCGTAGTTTGACCCTGAGCCAGGGAGGGACAGGAGGTAAGCATAGGAAGGAAACAGAAAAATCTGTTCAGATTTTACTGTAGAGTGTTTGTGTGCCCGTCTCATCTCTGAGTCAGAAAATTGAGGGTTCAAGCACCACATCAGGTCTTGGAATGACATTGTCATTCCAGCACAGTGCTGTGGGGAGGGATTGGTTGTATTATCAGAGGTGCCATCCTTCAGATAAGACATTAAGCCAAGGTCCCATTGCGCTATTCGAAAAGAGAAGGAATTATCCTAGCGAACAAATAAAATTGGTCACTCACTCCATGGCTGTTTGTGGCATACTGCAGTGCAAAACCGGCTGCCACATTTCACCCACAAAATATACAGTCAATCCACTTGAAAGACATCTCACAGCGCAACATCAAATGCAAGGATTATTTTTATTATTATAATTTCAGGCAAACGCAGCAGCCAATTTGTACACAGGAACATCCCACAAACAGCCATGAAACAAATGACTCATTTTATTTGGGGATTGTCGGCGAGAACACTGGGAGTGAGAAATGCACTTATTTCTTCAAATAGTGCTGCGGGATCTTTAATGTCCATCTGAACAGGCAGTGGCCTTGGTTTAACGTCTCAACCGACAGACAGCAACTCTCACAGCGCAGAGCTCCCCTCACCACTGCACTGAAGCATCAGCCAAGACTGTGAGCTCCACATCCGTGATGCCCGACATCACGGATGTGTGGATCCCACACACAGATGGGCCGTAGCAATGAACTCATAATAATCCTTGTGTTTCTTACAGAGCATTTTCACATCAACAAAATGTCTCAAAGCATTTCAGGGGATTTATTGCAAAGCTTCCTACAGCCTCGACAGTGGTTTAACCTCACCCCCAGATCGTTCACTCTCTTCTACCCCTCCATATCTGAACGTTTTCGGTGATGACAGAGCATCATAGCCCAGAGATACACCAGCTCCGAGAAGCAGCTGCACATGAGGCTTTAAGATTGCTGTGTAAACAGACTTTGAAGCCTTCTATAACAACAAGAAAATTACATTTATAGAGCGCCTTTCACATCAGGAGGACGTGAAAACAAGGACGTATAAAACCAGTGCCTTTAGCACGCACATATGGGCCCACTTTACAGCAATGTTGTAATCAGCCATTAAAACAAATCTTGCAGCCACTCAATCATTTCTTTAAAACAGTGAGTGTTTTTTTTTATTAAAGAAACTTTAACCAAAGCAGCATTGTGTAATCTACTCAGCCAATGGGGGTGGCATGAACCATCTGAACTCAATGCACAGCCCGTTAATGCCACCATCTCCAATCAGACTGGTCATTAACAATAATAATCCTTGCAATGTCCCATTAACGGCCTTAGAGTGAGTGACCAATTTTATTTGGGGGATTGTTGGCCAGGACACTAGGAAAAAGAAACTCCCATCTCTTTTTCAATAGTGCCATGGGAACTTTAACATCTCCCTGAATGGGCAATTAGGACTTCAGTTTAACGTCCTGATGTGGGACTTGAACCCACAACCTCTTGCCGACCCTGGCAGCCCGGGAGGGGGTTGGGGGGGTGGTGTGAACATGGCTACATTCTTTCTGCACAATGCTGTTTAGGAGCTTGTGTTGGAATGTGTTTTTTGGGGTGGCAAAGTGGGGAGGAGAATTCGCTAGGTGTTTATCCTCCACACTCGCAGTATCAACCAACTAGACATTTCAGCAAAGCAAAAAATTGATTCCCCAAATTAACATTTCCAACAGTCTCTCTCACACACCTATACACACACTCTCGCACGCGCGCCCTCCCTCCCTCCCTCACTCACTCATAGCCTCCACACTCTCTCACACACAGATATAATAGTTCCATTGTTCCTCAGTCCATACGTCACAACCATCTAAAGCCAAGAGATCTGTAATCTTAATCTTATTGCACACACCAACCCTGAGGCTCAGATGCTCACAGCCTAACACTGTACATAGCACCAAATCCCAGAGGCTGTCACCAGAGGGAGGGAGAGGCACAGAAAGGGAACAATGTGCATTCAGATAGTGAGGTACTGAAAGTATAAAGCTATCTCGCTGAGAGATTGCTGCCAATGAGGTTGGTCAAAGGAAAATTAGTAGCAATAATAAACCTTGTATTTGATATATAGCCTCATCACATCATTGAGATATCTCAAAGTGCTTCACAGGATGTACTGTAAAATGGATTGATTGTGTATTTTCAGGGCAGAAATAAATTTTAAAAAATTCTCGCATTTGATATATTGTGTTTCACACTAGAAAGGCACTCCTTCCTTCACCCAGAACAGTACACAGCAGCTTTATATTCAACTGTGCTATTCAGTATCAACTTAGCTCAGGCCATCACACTTTCACCTCTGAGACAGAAGGTTGTGGGTTCAAGCCTCACATCAGGACTTGGAAACACATAGTCTAAACTGACACTCCAATGTAGGGCTAGGGGGGAGGGGATTGTATTGTCGGAGGTGTCAACCTTCGGTTGAGACATTAAACCAAGGCCCGAAATGCCTTTTCAGGTGGATATTAAAGATTCCATGACACGATTCGAAAAGAGAAGGGATTTTCTCGCTAGTATCTTGGCCAACAATCCCTCAAATAAAATTGACCAATGATTTATTTACCTCACTCACGTCCCACAAACATGGCTGTTTGTAGGACGTGAGTGAGGTAAATAAATATTTTCCTATCGCCCATAAAAACAGTTACTGTACTTTACAGTAAATCATATGAAATAGGTTGAGACACCCTCCTGACATAATAAGTGCTGCAACAAATCTAAGTATTTTATAATTTTCGTATTATAAAATAGAGACTATCCCTGTTCAAAACAGACTTTCAGGCACCCACCCCCCACCCCATCCCAATCAAAATCCAGTTTAATCTGCAATGCGCATGTATAATTCAATGCACATGTGGTGACGGGTCAAGACTTTGTTTCCTGTGATTCAATGCAGCTGGTAGTGGAGGGGAGTGGCGTTATGATTAAAACAACTGGTGTAACGATTTCTAAGTGGTTTTTGATAGGAAACTGAATGGGACTCAGGTGGATGTACAACTTAGACGATTACACAATTTATACAGATGAGACTTCCGCGTGTTTTATTGTATAAAAAATAGAGACTGTCATTGAGTGAAACAGAGATGGGATGTTAGTCCTCCTGACGTGAAAGGCGCTCTAAAAATTTAATTTTTCTGTTTGTTGTTGCAGTGCCTATTGATGCTTCCCATTGATAACTCGGACATACCCACGATACTCAGACTCCAGTGCCCATTAATGTAAAGCCAACATTTAAAATTTAATGTTTCGCAACGCAAGCTTATTAAATATTCATTTGGGGGTGGGGAGGGAGGGGGGTGCTCCTACTCAGTTTCTGGGAAAAAAGAGGATTTATAGAGCACGAGAGGCCGAGATAACGGATGATACACATGACCTTCACCCGGTTAGCACTGAGGTTTCGATTGGGATCAGAGGGCTGGAGGCCAAGGGGGTGGGGATGGTAGGATGACCGAAGCACAGAAAAGGACAGCTTTGAAGGAGGCAGGGAAATGAGTGAGACGGAAGCGGCTCTAAGAGGATATAGTTCCATAGAGTGCAGGCTGAAAGCCTGGCTTCTGATGGTTGAGTGGGCAGGGAGAGAATGTGGAGCAGGCCAGTGCTCATGAACAGAGGGAAAGGACAGATTGGTGAATCTTTAGGAGGCCGTAGATGTAAGGGGGAGCAAGACCATGAGGGGCTGTCAAGGTGAGAATGAGGATCTTGGACTGGATCCTCTGAGGGATGGGAAACCAGTGAAGCAGGGCGAGGATTGGGGTAGGGGTGATCAGCTCACAGATCATAGTGTGGGAGATGACATGAGCTGCAGAGTTCTGAATACTCTGCAGCTTGTGGAGGGAAAAGCTGGGAAGTCTGGCGATATTATAATTTCTGAGATCATTTATTATTCTTAGATTTTGAAACATTTCAGAGACACCGTAAGAGGTTGGGGTGGCAAATGAAGGCAAGAATCCAGAGTGGGAGGTGGGTGGATTGTGGGGCAGAGTTTATGGGGGAGGTGGGGGGTATCCTAGAGCATGGCAGAGTTTGAGAAGGGGAGGGCATAGGTTAGGGTAAGGGACCCTCTGTATCTCCTTTCTAGTAAATCTTCTTGGGAGCCTATTAACATCAATGTGACAAGGACTCTGGCATATCAGATGCACTCCAACCTACAACCAAATGGCAGCAGTGGAGAGTCTTAAGCTCCAAGCGTCGGTCACTGATACTCACCCCCACCCCCACCAATAGAGACAAACAGAAAACACTGTAACCTGGCATATTGGAAATTCTTTAGGTATGTGTCAACAGTCGCAAGCATATTTGGTAGAAAGATATACCAGCAGCATTCCAATCAAATTCAACACTCCCGATCAACCACAGCAAATAGGACAGGTGAGCACACAAAACAACATTATATTTGTGTAGTGCCTTTTGGGACGTCCTCCTGACGTGAAAGGCGCTATACAAGTGTAATTTTGTTGTTGTTGTTGTTGACATCGGGAGAACAATCTGGATAATCAGCATTTCAGACCCGAGCTGAGAGTTGGGATCGGGGAGGGCAGAGGGGGGAAGGAGGGTGAGCAAAGGCTCAGTCGAAGAGGAGGGTCTTGTGATAGGTCTTGAACAAGACAAGTGAGGGGGCGAGGCTGAGGGACTGCAGGATGGGATTCCAGCGGGTGGGGACAGAATGGCTGAAGGCCTGCCCACCCATGGTTGTGACGGGGAACGTGAAGCAGGCCGGAGCATGCCGAGCAGAAGAAGCAGACATGTTGGTTGGGAGACAGAAGGTGACAAACGTATGGGGGGGAGCAAGGCCATGGAGTACTTTGATGGGAGGTCCAGGAACTTGAACTGTGTGTGATGGAGAGCCAGTGAAGTTGGGCAAAGATGGTGGTAATAGAGTCAAAGAATCTGGTGTGGGAGAGGATCTAGATGATCTGCAGCATGTGGAGGAGGAGTTGGGGAGCCTGCCAAGCAAAGAGTTTGCATTGTCAAGTTTCCGGACTGGCTTAGTGAGTTGGAGTGTGCATCCATGGATAGTGATGCTGTCAGCATCAGAGGTGTTGAGGCGCTGACGGGAGTCAATCAGGAGGGCCTCGGTCTTGTTGACGTTCAACTGAGGCATGTTAGCTCTCACCCAGAACTTGATGTCTCACAGACATTCTGTCAAGACAACTGTGGTCCTGGAGTCGAGGGTGGAGACAAGGTGTCATCTGCATACACGTGGAAGTTGGTCCCATGTCTGCAGATGGATGTCACCAAGAGGGAGCATATAGATGTTGAGGAGGAGGGGACCAAGGACACAGCTGGGCGCCCATACAGCTAAGCATACAACCGACCATCACTGGGGGCAGGCAGGGAATCCTACCACTCAGCTCCTGTTAACCCTATGAGCCAAAGCCCTAACAGGTAAGGTGGTCCTAGATAGACAAGCACTCGGAAAGCTTGCCAATCAGAGATATTGATGCCAAGTTATGTAGTTTTAGCTGGTTAGACTCTCAATAGTTACTCGAACACCCACTCTGGGGTCCTTACACCTTGGCACCTGACCATATACACCTAACAAGCTCCAGGATTAGGTAATGAGGATGATTCCCTTTCTGGAGAGCGCACATTACATTCCAACATTCTATCTGTACTGTAGCTCAGTGGTTAGAGCACTCCCCTCGCAAACAAGGGGACCTTGGTTTGATTCCCAGGCAGGGTGAAACGTTAGGCAAGTTTCCATACTCCACACGCCTGTTTACTTGGCAAAAACTTGGAACCCTGTTTGTTAGTCAATTAACGGTTTGCTTTTCCTGGGAAAATGATCTCTTAAAAAAAAATTTAGTCACTCAATCCATGACTGTGGGACACTTCTGTGCAAAATTAGGTTCCCTAAATTTCATCTACAAATGCACACTCATTCACTGTACATCACAGTAACATCCTGGGAGGCGTGTGAGACATTATAGAATGCTGTAACAGTCTTACAATCCTTACATTTGATACAATAGAAAAAACAATCAATTGCATTTATATAGTGCCTTTCACATTGGGAGCATGACCCAAGGCACTTCACAGAATTTACCGTAAAGTGTAGTAACAGTGGATTTGTAGCCAAATGTGACAGCACATTTGTGCACATAGCACCCCTCACGTGGGGTAGCAACCCAGAGCAACGTCCCTAAAACATCCGTGAAGTGAGTGACCAATTTTATTTTGGGGCGGTTATTGGTCAGGATATCGGGAGAGAGAAACTCCCTTCTCTTTTCGAATAGTGCCATAGGATTTTTAACAACCTGAATAGACAGACGGGACCGCAGTTCAATATTTCATCCGAAGGACGACAAAAATGGAAGGGGGCAGTGGTAGGGACCGTGGTGAAACTAAGGGGTGATTGTTGATTGGGGAGGAGGGGACATGTGGGGGGAAAGGAGAGTTCAGCCAAGTTTCCAATCTTTGAGACAAAGAATTCGAGGTACTATTTGACTTGGCTTTGGATACGAGGATACAAGATAAAACCATTAAAATCAAATGTCCCCTTTAAGCTTTAAACTCTGGAGAGTTCCTTTTCCCACCAACCTGAGAGTTAGGATTCCACACATTCTCCTTGAGATTGCGCATGCGTGTGTGTGTCTATATGTGTATGTATGTATGTATGTATGTGTGTGTGTGCAGTGGTGGTGGGTGGAGAGCCAAACACAGCTCCAGAGCCTGCTCACGATTCCGATAGATAAACCATCAACATGTCTGGATGTGTTCTGGCCTGGATTAACACTGAATAGATTGTCCAAATAAGGAATGAGGTTGACTTTTTTTAAAAAACACACACATACTATCTGCAAACATCAGCATTTTTCTCCAGATTGAGCCGTAAAATATGCCCACACCGACAAGCAGGCTATCCTCCCCACCCCCGCAAACACATATACACTACTCACCCCTCAATAAACACACACACCACTTTCCCCCCACTCCCCACAATAAACACATACACCACTCTCCCCGCCAATAAACACACACACCACTTTCCCCCTGATCATAAACACACTTACACATCACTCCACTCCCCCAATAAACATACACACACACATCACTCTCCCAATAAACATACACACCACCTCGCACAATAAATACACAAATCACTCCCCCCCCCCATAAACACACATACACCACTCTCCCCCTCCCAATAAGCACACACCACTGCCCCCCATAAACACACAGCACTCCTCCCTCATAAACACACACATCACTAACAACAACAACAATTTACATTTATAGAGCGCCTTTCACGTCGGGAGGACGTCCCAAGGCGCTGAACAGGAGGCGTGTGACCCGAGCTGGGAGGGGAGTGTTTGGGAAGGGGTGAAACACGAAGGGGAGGTAAAAGAGTTCGGGGTGGAACAAAAGGCACGATCGAAGAGGAAAGTCTTCAAACCGGCCTTGAAAGAGGAAAGGGAAGAGACGAAACCCCCCCATGAACACACATCACCTCTCCATAAACACATATCACTCCCCCAATAAACACACATACACATTACTCCCCCATAAACACACATACCACTCTCCCTCTACAATAAACACACAAACGCCCCCCTCCATAAACACACACAACTCCCCCTTCAATAAACTCACACACAACTCCCCCTCTATAAACACACAGACCACTCCCCCCCCCAATAAATACACATCACCCCCCATAAAAAAATACACACTCCACACTGCAGTCACTGTTCCCAGAGAAACAATATGTCAGCCTGGCTCAGTGGTAGCATTCTCGTCTCCAAACCCGGAGGTTGTGGGATCAAATCCCACATCAGGACTTGGAAATCACATAGTTTAAGTCTGGCAGTGCCGGGGTTGTTGCATTGTCAGAGATGCCGTCCATTAGATAATATGTTAAACTGAGGTCCCATCAGCCTGTCCAGGTGGACATTAAAAGATCCCATGGCACTATTCATAAAGAGAAGGGAGTCTCTCTCTCTAGGTGTCCTGGCCAACAATCCCCCTAATAAAATTGGTCCCTCATTCCACAGCTGTTTATGGGACACTACTGTACAAATATGTCTGTGTTCCCACAAAATAAACAATCTCTGCACTTTATAGCATATCCTGTGAAGTACTTTGAGACATCGACAAAATGAATAATCCTTACCAATCCAGGGATTACTATCATTGTTATTGAATTATTATTATTTTGTTATGATATTTATGTTATTATCATACAATTTAAATCACTCTATAGGGTTAATTTCTAAGTCGTTTTCAGTACATAAACACTTTGCATATGAATAGATGTTACTTCACGTAACATTTCTGAGCTTCCTAAAATAGGTTTTGCAGGAGGTTGATATTTTCGTTCACTAGGTATTTTGTCAAGTTTCTGAATAGTCTATTAACTGTCCAATTTGCCCCAAGGATTATAGATGTTATGTTTGTTTTAACATTGTCACATATACCTATATTCAACTTGTTGATCGATCTATTTCCTGATATTCTCTGGTTCCGTATGTCTTACGGTGTTAATCACTTGGGATAGACACAGCAAAGATACCACTTATACAATCTGTTTGGTTCTTCATGAAGAAGTCTGTTACAGGTTATTGCTGTTCTGGTCTGTTACAGGTTATTGCTATCAGGTCTCCTCTCTCTCAACCCTCTCTGCTCAGCTGGTGGCAACAATCACTTGCATTTATCTACACATAACATACACACGCACACACAGCACACGTAGCTGACACACATTTGGCACGCAACCCTACACACACACACAAAATACATACCATACCTGCCGCAAATACACACATGTCACATGGACATACACACACACATCATATACACATATCGACTCACACACACACATACAACAAACCCAGCAACCACTGGGTAATCCAGGGGTTAGTTCTCACAGTCACTACAGTGATCAGGGCTGACACTCACCGCCAAAGAAGTTCTTGACCTTGAGGTAGGCCACAGTCAGTCTGAGCACCGACAGCTTGTCCAGCCGCCCGCGGACATCCTCAGTGAAGGGCAGAAGGCCGGTCAGCTTGTCCAGCTCACAGTTCAGCCGGTCCCGGTGACGTTTGGACGGGTTTGACTTGATGCCATCCACCGGCCGGGGCTTCGGGCTGTTTGATATTCACGCAATAAAAGGCAGGAAAGAGAAGAGAAAATAGAGAGTGGGGGGGCGGGGGGAGGAACCCGTCAATTTGCTTCTCCCACGAAACAGTCACTTCAGTTGACAGTAAATCCCGGGAAGCGCTGGGACGTGTCTGGGCGACACCGCAAAGGCGCCGCATTAAACCCAACGATTAACTTACAGATGTATTTTTTTTTGCGCTGTCACTCCACCTGACAGTGTGCACCAGTGAGGCGCTCTGAGGCGCTGTATCCACGGCGTGTTACATCAAACAGGAGGATTATGTTATTAACCCTCATCGCCCCGAGACCGGAGTTTACATGAAACTTCTCACCTTTTCTGCACTGGTTTCTTTCGCTTTTTCACGGCGTAAATCCCCCCGGAGTTCAGCATTCCCGACAGATCCAGGGCTCCCGGGTTTATGTCTCTCCCTCTCTCTCTCTCTCTGTTGAGTGTGGAGTCGGTGAAAAAAAAACTTTCTCCCGTTTAACTCATTCAAAGGCGAGCGGGGACAGAGCACAAGCCGAACCCGTGTTCTCCAGATCCAGCTCCAGATCTTATTCCCACAAATTCCAGCTCCTTTTAAACCGAACCCAAACCGCAGCAATGACTCCGCCAATCCTGGGGATTACAGTCTGATCCCTGAGCGATCTCTCTCTGGAAAATGTTCTCTTTTCTCTTTTATTTAATCCACCTTTGGTCCTCTCTCCCCCCCAGTCGCTAAATATCTCTCAGGCCACAGTCTGGCCCCAGCCTCTCTCTAACACCCCAATCTCCCTCTCTGATCCCCAGATCTCTCTGATCTCCAGCCCTCTCTGATCTAGTTTTCTCTCCCTCTCTCTCTGTTTCCCTGGACTCGGCTCAACCCAACCCGCCTGATGTTATTGGTTACAATTTACATAACTCCCGGAAAAGAAGCTGAGAGGCAACTTCTTTTTAAGGTGGATCCAAAACTGCGAAAGAGAACGAGATGCACACACACACACACTCAATCACTCACATACACAATCACACACACACACACTTAACCGCACACACGCAAACACTTAATCACACGCACACAATCACTCACAACACATTTAATCAAACTTTCTCACACTCACATACACGCTCACTCGCACACACTCACATACACACTTAATCACTCACACACAATCACACACACTCACAACGCCTCACTCAAATACATACATACACTCTCTCACTCAGGTACTGGATCACATACTCAATCACATACAAACTCACTCAGGTACCTACTCAATCACATACCCATTCCCACAGCTGATTAGCCAGATGGAAACTCAGTTTAACATCTCATCTGAAGTATAGCATCTCCCAACACTGCAATCACCCGCACTCAGAAGCCTAGATTATTTTGGGGCGTAAAACGGGTGTCCTGACACTTGTGGAAACCCATCACCATTGCTTAAGAGCATCCAAACCAAGACGAGATTGCCATACATCCCACCTACACGTGGAAACTAGAGCTAGATTGCTGGAATGGAATGCACATTCTCTCCCTGGAAGCACTCATCCCGGTCACCTCATTCTCAAAAATATTATGAGCAGGTTGGCAACAGTCAAGGCTTTGAGACTCCAGAGTGTACATTGGGGTAACTGCTGGAATCTCACAAGCTAAAACCTCATAGCTTGACATTGACGTCACTGTCTGCAAGCTTTCTCATTGCTTCATCAGCTAGGACCACCCTACCTGTTGGGGCTTTGGCGTGCAGAGTTAACAGGAGCTGAATGGGATGATTCTCTGTCCTCACTGAATGTTCTGCTCTTCCAGCTCCTGCTGATGAGCCAGGCCGGGCTGTTCTGCTGTGAGCGGTGCCCTGGAGAACTGCAGACCCACCTGGCTCAGGAAACCAGACTATAGAGACCATCACAGAGGTCTGGCTTGAATCCAACATTCCAGTAGCAGGAAAATCACCTTGGACCCAGTTCAGTTCCAAGAAGACCCGGCTTAACTCCTCCACAAGGAGGACCTTAGATTCCGTGTGTGTTCCAACAATAAGCAGACCACCAGAGTCACATCCCAGCAAAAGTGACTGTTTTATTATTAAAATAAACCTACACAACAGGTCTGATGTGACCACAGACAAGCAGGCAATGAAGATGAATAATTTAATTTTTACTTTAGTTTTGGTGGGTATAAGCAGTCGCATCTATAATGGCTCCAATGTGTCCAGAGTCCAATGCTATGTGTTGTCAGCCAATGGCTCAGTCAATTGCCCCCTCACCTTCGGATTCATGTCCTGTGTAGAAACAGTCTATGCTGGCACTCCATTGCTGGACGAGCACTACATTTTCAGAGGTGGCTTCCTTCACATGATTCCGTAACCCAAGGTCCCGTCTGCCTGTTCAGGTGGATGTTTAAAGATCCACTATGGCACTATTCAAAATGTGGTCACTCACTCCACAGCTGTTTGTAGGACTGTGCTATATGCAATGTCATCATTTTGATAAGGTGCTTTATCAAATCCAAGGAATATTATTATTAATTGCAGTGAGTTGATGAAAGGCATCAAATGACCTCTGAACCCCAAATCTAGGCGACCTTGACCCCAATCTCGGGCAACCTCTGTGAAGGGAACCAACCAAATGGGTAATTCACAAATTACCACAAGAGAGTCTGTGAGATGCAATGCCACTGGAGAAAGTTGAATAAACTGAGGCCATTCATAAAACCAGGTCAATTTGGGAGTTTTGGTAGGTCCACCTTAAGTATGGGTGTGTCTGGATGGCAGAGGAAGGCCAGCCTGGGCTGATGGATGAACCTGAGCTGTCCTATCACTAGGATTATGAGCCCAATGAATCATGCCGCCAAGCGACAGTGAGGAGACAGCAACAGCCAAAAAATGCACTACTTTCTGAGCCAGTCTGTAACCTGCTATAGATGTGATTTCTGATCACAAGATTACATGGCAGATTCGGAATGTAAAAGTCCCCTTCAGCCCATCCGATTTCATCCCCCAAAAAACCCATTCTTCCGCTCCCCCTCATAGCATTAAAACTACTTTTTATATGAGTCTCAGTGTCCTGGCCTCAACCACCCACCCTAGTAACCCTGGGACGTCCTCCTGACGTGAAAGGCGCTATACAAATGTAATTTTGTTGTTGTTGTCCCAGTTGTTGATTGCTCTTTCTCAAAAGCTCTCTAGAAACCTCTGAATTCCCATCTCCGTCCCTCCCAATTACTCTTTTTCACATATAAAAAAATCTCACATCCAATTGTCCCTCTTCTCCTCAAGGGGCTAGACTTGCACAAGGGTCTCAGTCTCCAATCCCCACTCTGATCTTATTCAGCAAGGAACCCACTCCTGATCACTGGGAGGTGAGTGGGTGGAGACTCAAGTCAGGATTTGGTCAGACAGGCAACTTGACCAAAAGGAAACTGGTGTCTAAAGTGTTAAAGATCTTCACCACCATTCCTACCCAACAACCTCGGCTCGATGTTTATCAAAATGTGTAGTCTGTTATTTCCCCCAAATGGGAAAAAAACCTCTCACCATCTAACCTAAAACCAAGGTTAAAAGGATTACAGAATCACATGACAGGAACGGAAATATGTTACCAGGAAGAGATTTGCAGTGTGCTGCCATATCTCAGTGCTCCAATCTGTTTCAGGAAGTTGGAAGGTTGTAACCTAATCAGTGGCTTCAGATAACATTCAGTTGATGATAATAATAATAATCCTTGCATTTGATATATTGTAGTACCTTATCACGACTTCGAGACATCTCAAGCCCTTCATCTTGCCCCCCCTCACTTTCTCTTCAACTGTGCTTAAGGTCACCTTCCCCCTCCCCCTGGCTCAGCCAATGTGAAGTGTTCTAAAACATTGCTCAGCATAGAGGGCACTATATAAATGCAAGTTATTGTATTTTGTGGGTGAAACACGGCAGCCAATTATAATAATCCTTATAATCCTTGCATTTGATATACCGCTTTTCACGTCTTCTAGACGTTTTAAAGCACTTCACAGAATATACTGTAAAGTGAATTGACTATATATTTGTGGGAAAAACGCAGCAACAAATTGCACACAGCAGGGTCCCACAAACAGTCATGGATTGAAATGACCAATCTATTATTTTTTTTGGAGGGATTATTATGCGGCATGTGGAGTAAGCAAACTCTGCCTGGATCAAACCCAGATCTCTCACTTCTGAGGCGAGTGCTCCAACCACTGAACTACAGGACTCCACGCCTGGGGGTTACAGAGACAGACTTACAATTTGACGGCGTATGCTGGATCTCAAATTTGCACGCGAGGCTGAGATGGCGTGAGACAGGAGAAAGAGCAGTACAAGCAAGTTTGACATCGAGACAGAACGATTAGGGGATTATGTCCCTGTGGATGGTGTGCTCTTACAAACTGGCTTCTTTTGATTGTATTTAACCATTGCCTATGTTCACAAGGTTACCCTCCCCTGTGTTTATTTTCTTACAATTCATTTTTATTTTCTCTTGCAGATGGCTCGAGTATAACAATGCTTCTCACCCCATTCATGTTATAGAAGATGTTGCACCGAACATGGCAATGGATCATTATCTTCCATGGAAATGATGGATGTCTAAATAGAGTTAAACATTTGTACTGAGCACAATCAAGTGTTTCTAAATATAATTATCATCATCATTCCACATGTTTCACTTGTTGCTCAGTGCACGGCAGAGAGAAAAAAAGGGGCAACAGGACTTTGTAGACACCCGGCACGTAAATAAATAACTCCTTCAACTCTTGGCACAGGTTCCAGCATGGTGTGGGAAGAATGGCTGCCGCTTTGCCAGTTGGTATAATAATAATCCTTGCATTTTGATATAAGGCTTTTCACATCCTCTAGACATCGCAAAGCGCTTCATAGAATATACTGTAAAGTGAATTGATTGTATACTTGTGGGGGCGAAACCCGGCAGCCAATTGCGCACAGCTGTGACCCACAAACAGCCGTGGATTGAAATGACCAATTTTTATTATTTTTTGGAGGAGGGATTATTATTAGGCGTGTGGAGTAAGGAAACTTGCCAAGGTTTCGCCTGCCTGGAATGGAGTGCTCTAACCACTGAGCTACAGGACTCCACACGCCATAATAATAACAATAATAATCATTGCATTTGATGTTTCACCTTATGGTATCGTTGAGACATTTCAAACGCTTAATAGGATATGCTAAAATACACAGTGGAATCACTTTATAGTAAATCCTGTGAAGCTCTTTGGGACATCCCAATGATGTGATAAGGCACCATATCAAATGTAAGGACAAGAATGGCAAGGATTATTATTATTAATAATAATGATTCTCCCCCAAACACAAGGAGGGTCACAGATAAGCCCGACTCAACATCCCCTCCCCTCCACTGTGTGTGCACTTTACAGTCTGGGAAACAATGGTCACTGGTATATGCATCCCACCTACATGTGGAAAATTTCCCGTCTGGAATGGAATGCAGTCTCTCTCTGGAGGTATGCACCCTGCCCATCTGATTCCAGAGCATTAAGCGCAGGTTGGCAAGAGACAAGTTTTGGGGAGCCCAGAGTGTGCTGGAGTGTGCAGTTATCAGTCAGACCCTGTAGTATTGCAAACTCTTGGCTCAGGAGCCAAACTACTGAGCCAAAATAGTTTTGCAGATGGGAGAGAAGCTTTGTGAATGATTGTGCACCATCCAGTGGCCAACAGAGGTACTACACCAGAGAACTTTACTGGTAACCATGCATTTCAAACACTGCTTTCTTACATCAAAACCTCTAAAAATATTTCACTAAGTTTTTCTGTTGAGTGTAAACTTTCTGATTTTGTAATTTGTGATTGATCCACAGCAGCCCATTTGCACACAGCGATATCACACAAACAGCCATGGAGCGAGTGACCAATTTCACCTGAAGTGCTCCCCAACACTGGGTGAGAGAAACTGATTTCTTGTTTTGAATAGTGCCGCGGGATCTTCAACATCCACCAGAACAGGCAATCCTGAGAAGCGAGCTGGTGAGTGCCTCGGGAACTGTGAGGCGTCAGAGAAGAGGAGACCAGGGGTGGCTGACCAACCTCACCCTGTGTAGAAGATGCGAGTGGTGAGGTTGGAGTGTCCAGAGCAGACTGTCGGACGAGCCAACAGTCAGGGATCTTTGAGGGAAAAAGGATATTCTTTTGTACTTTTGATTCACCTCTTCCCAGTGCTCCAGTTTTAACCTTTGTCCAATACCCTTTCTGGGACTGGTCCAACAAAGCCATGAAGCTCAGTGCTGTCTCCCATAACCCCGCCATGTCCCACTAAATGCCTTGTTGGCAGTCCCATGTGTGTTTCAGCGTTCCCCCCCCCCTACCAACACAATCCAAGACCCCCCCACTCCCCCAAAATCCTCCCCCCTCTACTCACCACAGTCTGCTATTCCACCGCCCTCCTCTTTCTCCTGGACTCCACCACCATCTCCCTTTGCTCCAGCTTGACCATCCTCCACCAGGTCCATGGAAGCTCCCACCGATGGTTGTCCCAAAGCTGCCACCCCAACTGCCCCATCACCCATTCTCCTCGACACAGCCACCTCCCCCACCACCGAAAGGTAAGCCCCCCTTCCTTCATCCACATCCTTCCCCTACAAAAATGGTTATTTCTGCTGCAGCCTCCTCCCCTACATCACCTTCTGCACCCTCCAGTCCATGTGCATCACCCCCTCCATCCATCATGGCTCCTACACTCCCCCCACTCCCTAACTCCTTTGCTCTGATTATTCTCACCTCCCGCTCAACCAGCAACTCCCAGATGAAGTCCACCACCTCTGTCTCAAACCCCTCCCCACCCATCTCCTCACCCAAATTCCCCTCCTCTCCCCACTGCTGGCCTACACAGTCAACCAGGCGCTGTCTTCATGTTCTGTTCCCCTCTCTATGAAAACTGCTGTCTCCTTCTCAAAATACTCACTCTGGTTTCTCTCTCCTGGTGTCCTGGCCAACAATCCCCAAGATAACATTAGGCTCTCACTCCATGGCTGTTTGTGAGAAACTGCTGAGTGCAAACTGGCAGCCACTTGCACAAAATAGAGTCACTGCACTTTACTGAGAAGTGCTTTGAGACATCTCGATGATGTAATAAATCACCAAATTAAATGCAAGGATTATTATTACAAAGTATATTTGCATAATAAATACAGCAATCTCTGGCCCCCACCTATCTGCCTACTATAACAAATCAGTCCTGTTTTGACAAAGTATTGCTCAAGCTGCTGTGTATTGCTCACAGAACATCACACACCTCACTCATCTCCAATTCCAGCACGAGTTGTCAGGACTTGACACAGCGTTTTCCAATAAAGCAGGCATTGTGTAGTAGAAGAACTGTACCTCCATGCAGGCACGACTCAGCAGCTCAAGGAGCCTTTGTCAACACAGCAGCTAATCATCTCTTATAATAATAATAATCATAATTCTTGCATTTAATGCAGGGCCAACAATGTTTAAAAATGTCTCAAAGGCAATTGCTATCAAAATGTAGGGACTGTGTATTTTTAGGTGAATGGGGTGATCAGCGGTGTCTCTGGGGGGACCTTACAGAGATGTACAACATTATAAATGAGATTAGAAATATAAATCCAGTTCAATATTTTAGGCTGCACAAAAACAGTAGAGAATAAGAGGACACAGATTTAGTTACAAAGGGCAATTTCAGGATCAACACCAAGATATTTTTCTTTACCTCAAGGGTAATTATCTTCCGAAGGGATTGGCAGGATAAGAAGGGTACTGACTGCATTCTGCTCGAGATCAAATGGGCCGAAACCTCGTCTACATCCAAACCAATCTTGTGATTAAATGAGGATGAAGGAACATTGCCTTTTCTAAATCAGACTTATTCCCCAATTCCTTTATTGAGCGAAACACCCACAAAATACACACAACAGAAAGCTTACAATTGAACAAATTTTATTATCACTCTCTTTTTTATCCAATTTTCATTACAGTCATCATTCTGGAGAATCGCAGTTACACGTTTCCTCAAACCTTGCTTTATAAGAGGCAGGGCATGAGAACTAATAAATCTGTTCTAAATTCTGTTGGACATTGTTTATTTGGTTCTGGCCCAAAGGTGCAATTAAATGCATCCCACAATCTGTCAATGTAACAATTAGGTATTCAGTGACTGTCTAGTCTCCATTTTTCTAATATTACATAACATTACAATTTCCTCTACCTTAATGCACAGCACTCATATTGGCTCTGTGCAATCCTTTCAATGTCCCATATTTCATTTGTGGAGTTAATACGTTAAAAACTGAGTTGTGAGTGTCATTATTAGTAACCGCCTCTCTTATCACAGGTATTTTGTATGGCTAACCGCGAAAGCTCATTAAAATGTTTGTAAGCATCCTGCTTTCCATCAAATTTCAGAAATGAACTGGCTATTGCTTGTATTTGTATTGCATCATAAGGTATTCATTCCATAGCCTTTTCTACCTCATCCCCTTGTCATCAAATTGGAGAGAACCATTTTCCTGACTGTTTTCTTTTGGATTTCTACTCATGGGATACTCATCCTTGTAGTGATAAGCTTCATCGGTTAATTCTCCCCAAACCACCAGATTCTGTTTATCTATCATACAACAAATAATACCTCACTTTACTAATAACTGCGCTTGAAGCTTTTCTATTTCCTTTTGACGAAGAATCCCTTGTTCTGGCTTCTTTTGCCAGAACTTCTTAATTACAGCTTTTGAATCAAGTTGTTCCTTATTTCTCATCTATTTATTTTTATCATCGCCCTATTCCTACGCTTGCCTCATAATATCAGTTGCCTGTACCTGATAATATTTGGTGTGTTTTCTTCTAAACTGTGTATTTTTTCACACTAAAGTTAGTCTCTTCTCTCCTCCTGCTGCTTTTCATTAGTACTATATGTCTAAGTTCTCTAGTGGTATCTTGTGAAATTGAATCTCAGTATCTCTCATCCAGGGCATCCCGAAGTTGACTGTTCACGTACCTTCGGACGTCCTCCCGATGTGAAAGGCACTTCACAAATGTAATTTTGTTGTTGTAGTTCAAGTTCCCTCACTTGGAATTTGCCTCTATAACTTTTTCCTTTCTTTCTCTCTCAGCCTGAGCATCCTTAGGTTTCCTTACTTCTGCCTATATAGCTTTTTCCTTGAATTCTTAATCAACTCTTCCTTCTCCTTGTTCAACTTCTCAATTAACTCTAACTTCTCCTTGTTCGGGTTCTTCCTCCTTTCCTTTGTAATCAAGGAGTTAATGAGGAGGGAGAGGACAAAGACCAGGAAGCCACCAAGGATGATCAGACACTTGGACGATAGCGTACTGGCTGTACATCAGTACAGGTGCAACTGGCTCATTAGCAAAGTGGTCACCTTACACAAATATTTAATTTCTAAATATTTAATTTCTATTAAAATTTGCATTTTTTTCAACTTCAACATGAAAATTTTAATAGAATTTGCGACAATTGAAAGGGTTAATTCAATTTGTGACCCTGCAGAAGTATGAACTGACACAAAAGTTCCTTTGAAGTAGTAAAATTTAATAAAAGACTAGCAAAGCTTTGCATATCAAAATTAAGATGTTTCAGCAAATCTAAGTTAATGATTACAACAGGTTAGTAAAATTCACTGCAATTAATTGACCAGTGGGTCTTCTTTTCTGCTGGAACAAAAAAGGTTAAGGAGTGACCTGATCAAGGAACTAGTCAAATACTCCAAAAGAAGTCAACTGCAGGGAAATATCAGATAAATGTGACTGAAAGGACTGCTGGCTCTTGAAGGAGCCTGTACAGACAAGGTGGACCCAATGGCCTTCTTCAGTGCTATACATTTCTATGGTTCTAAGGCAACTGTGCTGAAAGTCATGCTGGGAGATATAGTGGGAGTTGCTGGGAAATTTGCTGAAAGCTGTGTCGGGGAATATGCTGGAGAATATACTCAAAACAATGCTGGTAGCAGTGCTGGGGAATGTATTGGGAACAATTGGGGGAGACATACTAGAAGATATATTAGGAGCTGAACTGGGGGAGGTACTGGGGAATATGTTGGGAGATGTACTAGGAGTTATACTGGGAGAGGTACTAGGAGTTATACTGGGAGTGGTACCGGGGAATATGTTGGGAGGTAAACTGGGAGAGGTACTATGGAATATATTGGGAGATAAACTGGGAGAGGTAAACTGGGAGCTGGGGGGCTGGGAGCGGCTGGGAGCTGGGAGTGGGTGGGCTGGGAGCTGGGGGGCTGGGAGCTGGGGGGCTGGGAGCGGCTGGGAGCTGGGAGTGGGTGGGCTGGGAGCGGGGGGTGGGCTGGGAGCTGGGAGTGGGTGGGCTGGGAGCGGGGGGTGGGCTGGGAGCTGGGAGGTGGGAGTGGGTGGGCTGGGAGCTGGTGGGCTGGGAGCGGGGGGTGGGCTGGGAGCTGGGGGGCTGGGAGCTGTGCTGTGAAGCGAGGTGGCCTGAAATTTAAAAACCTGTTTATAGCTCATCGTCCACCAAGCGTTATCCCCAAAGCAGCCGGATATTAACGGGTATCGGGGCAGAAACAGTACAAAAAACACACTAATTGGAAGTAGGGGGAAGAGAAAATCTTGCAGATTTACCTTTTTTTGTAAAAAAAAATTCTGTCCCATCCGTGTTTTGTTCAACACGTGTTATAGAGCAGCACAAACTGCCCAATTTGGACGTTGAACAGCTACCGTGCCAACCGCCATCGCCTCCTGCGTCACTAGTCGCGCGCCTCTGCCATCGCCGCGCACGCCACCAGCCGAGCGCGCAACGCAGGCGGCGATGGCAGAGGCGCGGGACTGGTGACGCAGGAGGCGATGGCGGCGGCGCGCGGCTGGTGACGTAGGCGGCGATGGCGGTGAGGTTGCTCGGTAGGCGACTCGGAGTCACTGTGACCTCGGTTCGAGACACAGCCCGAGGCAACCGAGGCTCCGGTCGTGGCCCACACTCACCAGCGGTAAGCGAGGAGGGAGGGAGGGAGGGAACGAGCGGAGACAGAGGATGGACATATCGGCGCGGGTATTGAAGGGAAAGTCACGCGGGTGAGAGGCGGGTTTGTTGAGGGGAGGACACGGCGGGTGTTGAGGGTAAGGTCACGGGGTGTCTGGGGGTTTGTGGGTTGACGGGAGGTCACAGTAGGGGGTTGTTGAGGGGGAGGTCACGGTAGGGGGTTGAGAGGGAGGTCACGTGGGGTTGAGGGGGAGGTCACGGGGTGGGGGTGTTGAGGGGGAGGTCACGAGCGAGTTGTTGAGGGGAGGTCACGGGGGGGGGGGGGGGGGGGGGGGGTTGGAGATCACGGTGGTGGGGTGGGTGTTGGAATGGCTGGGTAAATACACAATACAAATTTACATTTATATACAGTATAGTGCTTTTCATGTTAGACGCATGTACCAAGTGCCGCACAGCCTTGGCTGGACATTGAGGTGAGAGGGGTAAGATGACCGAAAGTGTAGTCGAAGGGGAAGCTCTTTCGATGGACTTTAAAAGAGTTGAGGGAAGGGAACGAGTCGGAGGGGCTCATGGATGGAGTTGCAGAGAGTGAGAGCAAAGAGGCTGGAAGCCAGCCCGCTTGCTTTCCCACCGATAGTTGGGGGGCAGGGGAAATGAAACAAGTGCCCACTGAGTAGAGGGAACAGCCAGGGCAGTAGACTTAAAGAGGTCGTTGGGTTAGGGTGGGAGTGAGACCATGAAAAGATTGAAAGTGAGAATGAAGATCTCAAACTCGATCTACTGGGACCTGTGGAGCCAGGTAAACATTATAAAACAATAACAACAAATTACAATTGTATAGCGCCTTTCACATGAGCAGGACATCCCAGGGATTTGGATGGGCATCCTCAGGAGGGAGGGTATGGATGGGAGTGTGACCGAAGGCAGGGTTGAAGAAGGGGGTCTTGAAGGAGTCATCTGAGGGGGTGAGTTGGAAGAACTGTGGAATGAAGTTTCAGAAAATGGAGGCAGAAAGGCTGAAGGCCCAATGGTGGTGGTGGTGGGGTGGGGGGGGGGGGAGCAACACATGGGAAGTGAAGTGGCTGAGCAGAGGAAATGGCCAAGTTAGTAGGGCCTAGGAGACAGTGGAGGAATTTGAAGGTGAGGACCAGGATCTTGAACCAGCTCGGGTCTGACACACTGACTGCCCAGCTTGAAAGCCGCTATACAAATGTAATGTTGTTGAACTGTATCCTCTGAGTGATGCTTCACAGATCCTTTTCTACGAATCCCACTGAGAGCAGATGCTGGATATCCTCAAATCCAAAATCGAGGGAATCTGCTCAGCTGTCATCGCCCTTCCAACTTCCACCCCCTCCCCACCTCCCTCCCACACTCTGACTCCTGCCCATCCCTCTTTCCACACCTTCGAACCTGTCTCCCCATCCTCTATCATGACCACCATATCCTCCATGAAGCCTACCACTTCTCCCTGGAACCCATCCCCACCACTCTCCTTACCACTCAGCTCCATCTCCTTGCCCCACTACTTACCGACACAATCAACATGTCCCTTTCATCCGGCATTGTTCCCACCCCACTTTAAAACAGCCACCCCCACCTGTCCCCCCCCTCCCCCCCCCCCCCCCTTCCTCCTGGCCAAGTTAGTGCGGAGAGGGGGGGAAACGGCTCCAAATATAAAAGATGCCTAATTGGACCTCTTGTGTTTGATGTTTTTGTGTGTGGCTCAGGCTGGCATCCACACCAGCTGTACCAGGACATTGAAGTATGGCTGGCTGGCTTTTGCTTTGGGTGAAAGAACCACTCCCAGGATGAAGGAGATGAGTAAGATCATCACCGTGGAGGGAAACCTGGCATCTGGGAAAAGCAAACTGGCACAGAAACTAGCTCAGCGTCTGGGTAATGTATTATGGTTTTATCTAAAGATGTTGGTCAAGCAGCGATATGGATGCCCTCCCCCCACCCTAAATTGAGTGTGTTTTGTAACATCTCCCTTGTGTTTAGGAAGTTGAGGCGTGCCTAATTGACAAATGTCATCTTTTTAAAAGATAGAGGGATTCAATAGAGTATATAAATAAATAGTTGTCTCTGGTTGGCAGATCGAAAGCAAGCAGGCCTATCTTAAAATTGAAACCAGGCTATTTAGAATTAAAATCAGGAAGCCCATTCTTAATAATAATAATAATCCTTGCATTTGATATAGCGCTTTTCACATCTTATCGATGTCTCAAAGCACTTCACAGAGTATACTGTAAAGTGAATTGACTATAATTGTAGGCGAAATGTGGCAAGCAATTGCGCACAGCAGTGTTCCACAAACAGTCATGGATTGAAATTATTGTGTGTTTTTTTGGACAGATTATTGATAAAATCATATGGAGGCTGACAATGGCTTTCAATAATTGAATGTGGTAAAGAATATACAGTATACACACACAAACCCCTCCAAAATATCACATGACAAAAAATATACATCAACTATATCAAATAGCCTAATTTCTTTACACAAAGGCTGGTGGAAATCTGGAACTCTCTCTTCCAAATGGCCATGGATCAATTGAAACTTTCAAGACTGAGGTTGATCGATTTTTTTAGACATGGGTATCAAGGGAAATGGAGCAAAGTCATATAAACAGAGTTTATAATTCAGCCATGATACAATAGAATGGCTGAACAAGCTTGAGAGGTTGAATGGCCTCCTTGTGTTCTTATATCCTGCAGCTCAGTGGTTACAACACTCGCCTTACAAGCGTGAGACCTGTGTTTGAATCCAGGCAGGTCAGATTGTGGATTTCCTTAATCCACAAACCTAATAATAATCCTTCCCAAAAACCACAATAACAAAATTGGTAATTTCAATCCATAACTGTTTGGGGGACACTGCTGTGTGCAATTGGCTGCCTGGTTTCGCCCCACAAATACACAGTCAATTCACTTTACAGTATATTCTGTGAAGCACTTTTGAGACGTCTGGAAGATGTGAAATTCAAGGATTATTATTATTATTATGTCTCCCCTACATGAAGCTACAGGCGGGGAGTAGGCTGGCTGAGGCTGTCAGTCATATTATCTGCTGCGCTCTGGGGTGTTCAGAGGGCAGGAAGGAGAGTAGAACAGGCTTGGAAGGCTGGCTCATTGAGTCGTGCCCTCACCTCACATCAGAAACTTGTGGGTTCGAGCTTTGAAGTCTAAAGTTCAAAGTAAATTATGTCAAAATCCCAAATCCATCACGAGATGCACTATAAAGTTGAGTGACTTTGTGTTTTGTGGGCAAACGGGGCAGCCACGTAATGCTATGGGATCTTTAATGTCAACCAAAAAAGGCCAAAAAGACTTTGATTTAATGTCTCATCCAAAGGACGTATGTCCAACAGTGCAACCGCTTCACTCAGGGTCACTCTGGCCAGTCCATGACTATGTATGTGCCTCTCTGTGTACTGGTGCCGTGTCTGGAGGTCATTGCTTTCGGAAGTTAAGAAAGAGCCAATAAAATAAAGACAGGAAGTATAAAAGGATCATGGGAACGGAACCAGTATTTGGGATTTATGATTGGAGTTCCAGTGCCACGCCGGGGCCACTGTTACCTCTGGACTGGGGGAACCATGGCATCAACAACAACAACTTCGATTTATATAGCGCCCTCCACGCCAGATGGCGTCTCAGAGCGTTTCAACCCCCATCAAGGGGATTGGGAGGAGTGGGATTGATTTTGTTGCGTTGGGAGGCTGGCTCATTGAGTCATGCCCTTACCTCACGTCAGAAACTTGTGGGTTCGAGCTCAGTACTTTTGGTAGCACTGAGGGGGGTGGGGAGGTGCTGTCTTTCACAAGAGATGTTGTCTCTCCTGAGTGTGTGTGAGTCCATCATTTTCACATATTGGGTGCGACATCTTAACATGGATGGATGGAGTGAGTGGCAAGTCGAAATGCATCTCTTGACTATGTGAAATCTTTTAGTGTATTGGTTAGAACCTCACAAGCGAGACAACCAGGTTTGATTCCTGGGCAGCTCGAAACCTTAGGCAAGTTTCCGATGTGCAAGGTGATATACAAATGTAATTTGTTGTTATTTGCGTGAAATTGCTGGAGTTTGCAGCACTGAGGTTCAGCAGTTGGTAAGTTATATATGTGCCTGTTTCCCTCTTCACAGACATGCTATACATCCCTCAGGCTGGTGTTGATTACTGGGAGAAGAAGCTCGGAGATGGCCCACTACTGGAACCCACGTTCAGCGAGAACTGCAGCTTAGAAAAATTCTATGCTGATCCCAAATCCTCGGATGGTAATTCTTACCGACTACAGGCCTGGCTATACCACGTCCGCACCCTGCAGTACTCAGATGCCCTGGAGCACCTGCTACAGACTGGTAGGAACACCTCTTTTCTGTACCACCCATGACCTCAGAGCCCGGGTCTAGGAACGTGGATGAGGGGGTGATGCAGTTCCTGACATCATGCTCCTCTGGAGCATGAAGTCAGGAATCTCATGCTCACACCAAGCAGATTTCTGGTTACCCATAGTCCCATGTTGTCTTCCGGACCAGAAGGCACTCTACAGGGTATCCACAAAGGCATCTTACTCTCTGGTACTAAACAGTGATATAATACTACAGAGGAGCTGAAACAAGCTGTGTGTGATCTATAAGATCACCTCTAATTCTTCTATATTCTAGAGAATATGGGTCTAATTTGCTGAACCTATCCTCATAGGTCAACCCCCTCATCCCAGGAACCAACCTAATCTATGCTGCATCCCCTCTAAGGTGAGTATGATCTTTCTTAAAAAGGAAGACCAAAACTGCACACAATACTCAAGGTGCAGTCTCAACAGGGCACTATACAATTGCAGCAAGACTTCTCTACTCTTATATTCTAAACCTTTTATAATGAACGCCAACATACCGTTAGCCTTCCTAGTTGCTTGCTGTACCTACTAACTTTTTGTGATTGGTGTACAAGGACACCCAAGACCTCCTGAACGCTAACACTATCTAGTTTCTCACCTTCTAGAAAATAATCCGCTTTTTGTTTTTACTACTTCCCCATATTATATTTCATGTACCACCTTCTTGCCAACTCACCTAGCCTATCTATATCTTGTTGCATTCTTTTGTGTCATCCTCTGTGTTTACTCTCCCTCCTAGTTTAGTACCATCCGCAAATTTAGATATTTTAAGTTCGATGTCCTCAAATTGAGAATTCCATGATTCCACTTACACATGAAATTCCAGAGATAAATTTTTGGAATAGAATACACAGAAGAACGCATCTTGCTTGCCGGAAAATATTAGGTGCAGTTTGGCAGGAGTCAAGGCTTGGGGTCCTCTCCAGTATTGGGATTATCACCGTCTGGCAAGCTTTGCCGATGGGGCTTGCAGGGATAACAGCTGAGCGAGAAGATTCCCTACCTCAATTGACTGGTCTACTTTCCAGGTCTTGCAGTTAATCCAGGCTGAGATGCCATCATACCCTAAAGTACTGTGGACCCGCCTCGCTCAGCAATTGTAATACTGAGGCTACTGCAGAGGGTAGACTTGATTCTTCAATTCTGTGGCCGGGCATGTCACCTTGGAGCCAATTCAACTCCACCTCACCCCCCAAGGAGGATAGTGTTAACATGTTCCATCTCCGAACAAGCCTTTGTTTAAAGAGATTTTACATTTTAAATGATCTTGGAATTGTTGGCCTTTTGCCGCTGATAATGTTGCAAGTTGCTGCCAGTTGTAACCAATTGGTGTTGAGAATATGGTGTTGAGAATGTGCCTGGTTGTGTGTTGCTGCAGGTCAGGGGGTAGTGCTGGAGCGTTCGCCATACAGTGACTATGTCTTTGTAGAAGCCATGTACAACCAGGGCTACATCCGGAAACAATGTAAGTGGCGTTTCACAACTTTCTCACTTTTTCCCCCTCCCAATCCTTAAACATCTAAACTACAGTTCTTTGTTAGTTAATTGTCAGATCCCATAACCATTTTCCCTATACCACTTAATACCTTGGCATGTGTCGGCCAGGCACAGTTGGCCAGGACACAGGGAGAGAGTATCCTGGCCAACAATATTCCCTTCTCTTTTTGAATAGTTCCATGGATCTTTAACATCAGTGCTGGGTGAAACCGAGGTGCTGGCCTTTAAATGAACCGTTAAACTGAAGCCCCATATCAAAGAAACATAGAATTATACAGGAGTCCATTTGGCCCATCATCTGCATGCAGACTCTTTGAAGTAGCTGTCCAAATCAATCCCACTCCCCTGCTCTAACTGCGAAATTGCCCTCCCCAAATAATTATCTACTTCTCTTTTAAAAGTTAATATTGAATTGGCTTCCACCACCCTTTTAGGCAATGCATTCCAGCTCTGAACAACTCAGGTATGTCTGTTGATGTGGATGTTAAAGATCCTGCGGTGCTAATGGAAAAAAAAAGGAAATTTCTCACTGGCCAACAATCCTGCGAATAAAATTGTTCATTTTGTGGCTGTTTTTGGAGCATTGTTGTGCAAATTGGCTGCTGCGTTAATCTATAAAATAGTCACTGTACTTTACAGTATATTATGCAAACTGCTCTGAGATGTCTCCCCGACATAAACAACATCAACAACTTGCATTTATATATCAAATGTAAGGATGATTTATTTATTATTCATAATTTGCAGCCCTGGTTGAAGTTCCCAGCCAGTCTGTGTATTCCAGGTTCTACTCTCAAACTGTGTTGTGTTTACCAGGTGTCGAGCACTACAATGAAATAAAAGGAATCAGCATATGTGAGTTCCCGCCTCCTCATTTAGTTATCTACCTAAACCTACCCGTGGAGGAGGTACAGAAAAGACTAAAACAGCATGGAACTGTAAGTGTTATATGGGGTTTTGTGTTGTGTTTAGCGGAGGGAAAATTCATGTGTGTATGGCATGAACCGGAATGTCTGTGTGTGTGTGTGTAGTGTGACGGGGGTAGGAGATGTATGTCGAGGGGGTGGGAGTGATGTGTGTTTGTCTGCCTGCATTTGTTCGTGTAAGGAATATCTGTGTGTGTGTTAAGGGGAAATGTCTGCGTATGTGTGTCGGAATATCTGGGTGTGGTGGGGAAATTGTCTGTGGGTGTGTGTCGGGGGAGAATGTGTGTGTGTGAGAGCTGTGGCGGGGAGTGTCTGAGTGTGGTGGTGGGAGTGTGTGGGGGGGCTGCGGTGTGTCTGGGTGTGAAGACATCACCTGATTGTATTCTTGGGCTGTAGAGGTACAGGTCCCTGTCTTGATATCAGGGAACTGTTTTCAGGTTCCTGACTGATTTAGACTGACAGCTGACTCAGACCAGAATTGAAAGCCAGCCCTGTCAGTCACTGTACATACACAGGTGCTAATTACTGCAGGAAGCTGGGCCCAGGTTCATTGATGTTTGGGAGCAGTGTGGGCTGAGGTCGAGGGTTTCATAGTTGGCTTTTATTTATTGAATGCTTCCTGTTCTAGCCCCACGAGCAGAAGATTTCCACCGGGTATCTGCAGGGGATCGAGGATGCTTACAAGAAGTCCTTCCTGCCAAAGATTGGGTGGGTGACTTTCCTTCCCTCTCTGACTGTGCCTAAAGTCACCACCCATCTCACACTTAGCCGCTACCCTGTGTGAAGAGAGCTGTATGCATGAGTGCGGGGGCTGGAGGAGAAGCCACCTATCCACCTCAATCAATGTGAATGAATCCAGCATCCACAGCATTTTGGCGGTGGGGGGAGAGAGTTCCAGATTGTCACATCACAGAAAACATGATTCCTAATTTCACTCCTAAATAACCAAGCTCTAATTTTAAGATTATGCCCCATTGTTCTGGATTCTCCCACTGGGGGAAATAGTTTCTCTGTATGTACCCTATCAAATCTCTTTGTGAGAATTTGTGGCCCTGTGTTATAATGGGCTCCATTGTAGATTAGTTTCAGAGAATGTGACATTCTGACAGCATTTATGTTCTCTTGCTGAGTTAGGCCGAGCTCAGATACAAATCTCTGTGATGCTTGTTTCTGTGACATTTAACTCAATCAATCAATCAATCAAAACTTTACATTTATATAGCGCCTTTCATGTTGAGAGGACGTCCCAAGGCGCTGTATAGTTAGGTAGGAACAAGAGCGGGGGAGGAGGGGTCAGGGCAGGACGAAGAAGAGTAGGAAAATTTATTGTATATTTGTGGGTGAAACGCGGCAGCCAAATTGCGCACAGCGGTGTCCCACAAGCAGTCATAAAAGTGGGATTATGGGAAATGGGAGGGAAAAGATGTCAAGTGGAGGGGTTGGGACAGGGGGAAGGAGAGCAGGAAAGCCAACTCATAAAGAAAACTGAAGTCTCAAGTGGATATTTTTCCAAAGTTAGCTCCCGCATCGAGCCAAGGCCCAGTTTTGTTCCAAGCGGGAAGTTGGATTAAGTGACCGGCCGCGTTCCTTTTCAGTCTGCACAGCAGTGACTTTCAGAGGCTGTTTCAAATTTATTTAAATAAAAGAAAAAAAAATCTAGATTGATCTTTTTAAAGTGTTCTCGGCTGTTTCCACATAGCTCTCTCTAAACCCAAGCACTTGCCATGGTTAATCTACTTGTTTGGCCCCCATGCTGCTTTGGAATGTCTTAAACCAGTTGTTCAGGGTTCTGTTGACTGTAGACAGACTGTCACCACACAAGGTAGTCATTAAGGATTGGGTTGAGATGTATAAAAAAGAGACTGGATTAGTTTCAAACCTAGCTCCCAGAGATGTCTTTTTCTCTCCTCAGGAATCTTCTAGGTTGATAATTTTGAAATCATATATAGTTTGTGTACAATAGTTTAATCCTAAAATGCTAGAGTTCCTTGCTGTCCCTAGTAGGTTTTAACCACAAAATACATACTTTACAATATCTGTGAGGCAATTTGAGACATTAACCACAACAACAACAAAATAACATTTGTATAGCGCCTTTCATGGAGGGCTTTAAAGGTGAGGATCAGGATGTTGAGTCGAAACCTCTGATGGGAAGCCAGTGACATCAGGCTGGAATGGGAGTGATAGAGTCGCGGAGTTTGGTGTGGGAGAAAACATGGGTTGCAGATTTCTAGATGGTCTGCAGCCTATGGAGGAAATAATTAGTTAGGCTGACAAGTAGGGCATTAGCATAGTCAAACCTGGACGTAATGAAGGTAAGAATAAGAGTTTCAGCGGTCTGAGAGATGAAATAGCAGAGCTGCCAACCAGTACGTTTTTGCCATATTTAGTACGATAAATTGCAGTAAATACGACAGTACGGTTTTTCTTGTTAATACGTTTTTGGGAAAATCCGAATTTTGGAAATTCCATGCTCTCTCTCTGTCTGTCTGTCCTTTTCTCTGTCTCAGTCTCCCACTGTGTGTCTCTCTCTCTCTCTTTCCGTGTCTCTTTCACTCTCTCTGTCTGTCTCGGTCGCAATCTCTCTCTTTCTCTCTCTCTGTCTCTCTCTGTATCTCTCTCTTTCTGTGTCTCTCTGTTTGAGTCTCTGGCTGTCACAATCTCACTCACAGTCTCTCTGTCTTTCTCTGTCTCAGGCTCTTTCTCTAACTATTTCTCCCTGCCCTGCCTCTCTCTCCGTGATACACAGCCATCGCTGATACACTGTAAATGTTAGCGCTGGGCGCTAGGCTAGGCGCAAGGCATTACTGGAAACAATTTTTTTCATATACGGAAACACAGTAGGGACTTCCCTCTTAATGCAATTTTTGCCACATGGATTTTGAAGTCCCATTTTACTTGGCATCTTTTCGTGCTGTCATTTTTTCGTTAAGTACCAGTAGGTTCTGGGGAAAATACTTTTTTTTACTACAAAATACTGTTTTAGCTTTCAGGAGTACTTTTTTTTGTTAAAAAAGGTTGGCAGCTATGAAATAGTGACGGTATCAGGCAATGTTGTGGAGGTGAGGGAAGGCAAAGCGGGTCATGGCATGGATGTAGGGGAGAAAAGACAGTTGAGAATCAGGTGAAGTATGCAACTATGGAGGTTGATGCTGCTAGTACCTGAGGAATGGAGGCGATGGCGCGAGCCAATCAGGAGGGCTATCACATTTGCCTCCATAAACAGTTACCTGTTTTTTTAAAACAACAGTGTGACAAGGCTCTGAAAAAATTCAGCTTTTAACGTTTGGTGCACGATTTCCAGCTGGTACATGGCCTGAGCAGAGAACTGTCTGTGCTCCCATCGCCCATTGTTGATATTCGCGTTTTGCTTCCACAGTGAGGTGAGCGAGGTGCTAGAGTACAGCGGGATAAACCTTCCTGAAACAGAGCGGGTAAGTGCTGGCGGCCCAGGCCTAAGACCTCAGTTGGTTATAACTATCCAGTGACTCTCCCCTTTGCTTGGAGGGAAGGGGAGGTAAGCAGGGTCTCCTTGTAGATGAACTGACTCCAAACTGCCTCCAAGCTGTCATGTCTATCAACAGAATGTTGTAATCAAGCCGACCATCTCTGCCGGTCTGATTTTTGAGTCAAGCGGGCCCTCGGTATTCCAGTACAGCCTGGCTCACCAGCAGGACTTGGAGGGGCAGACCTGTCACTCCACTCAACTGCTGTTCACCCTGCAAGTGAAAACCACAAGCAGCCACAAAGCTTGCCAGACAGTGGTATCAATGGTAAACCATTTGGTTTTTGGATGTATCACATACCTGATCGACTCCCACCCCCCCCCCCCCCTCCAAAAAAATTTAAATAAAACCCAACAACCTGACAAAGCAAGGCTATGGAGCTTTCATTGTCTGTTAGATTTGAATTTCATTGTTTGTTAAATTGTTTCCTGTAAAGTAACAGCGAGAGTACATTCCCTGGCTCAGGCTCATCACTTTATATTTTTCCACATTAAACAACATCTGCCATACATCAATCCTGTTACCCAATCTGTCCAGAACTCTGTGTAGACAGCTCGCTGCCTGGTATTAGCACCCGTCGCACAATCTGAGAAGAAATTAAAAGAAGTCTTGTTTAACACAAGGATGTGGTTTTGTGACTAGATAAGTCCCCCAGACTACATTCTCAAGTCTCTTGTCAAAAGCCTCTGACCATGGCTCAATGGAATGCAAGTCTGGGTCCAGCTACGAGGCTCCCTTTGCCACAGTTTGTCTGTTATCTCAATTAAAATAACAAACCGCACCCAAGGAAGTCTTTCAATTATGCCTTTGTTCTGCAAATTGTGGACTTTTTCAACTTAAAAACATTGGAGTGTTCAGCCTGTTCCCGTCACTCAAAGACACAATAGCCAGAAATTGATAGGCTCAGAGCAGTGCTGACTGGCGGCTGAAGTTAATGGGACTGATTTGACCCTGCCTGAGGAAAGGTTGCATGTTTAATAGAAATAGAATTAGTTTGATCTCCGACGCATCACCCGTCTCCTCCAATATCTCACCCCAAAAGCCGCCGAACACTGGTCCATGCCTTTGTCACCTCTCAGCTGGAATATTCAAATGCCCTCCATGCTGGTTTCCCCTCCACTACCATTCCTAAAATCCAGGTCATCCAAAATTCTGCCACCCGCATTCTTACCCTTACGAAACTCTACTCCCTGATTACCCCAGTCCTTACCAAACTGTACTGGCTCCCTGTCCTGGAGAGGATTAATTTCAAGATCCTCAGTCTTGTTTTAAAATCCCTTCACTCCCCTGCACTCCCCTACCTCTGATCTCTCTCCTCACAACACTATCATTGCCTTCACTCCACCCGGTCTGGCATCCTCATTGTCCCCAGTATCCTCTGTTCCACCATGGGTGGCTGTGCCTTCAGCCACTACGCCCTGAGGCTCTGGAACTCTTTTCCTCACTCCCTTTGCCTCGCCTCCTCTCTTTCTCGTTTCAGGTCTCGGCTAAAGACCTTTCTTTTCGACCGCGCTTTCGGTCACTTTCTTCTTCCCTCTGGCTCAGCCCCGGGATCCATCATTAGGAAGAGCTCTGAGATGCCGTCCAGTATAGAGGGCGCTATATAAATCCAAGTTGTTGGTGTAACGGAATTTCTGCATGAAAACAGTCACAATGTGCAAGTAAAATGGTATAGGAAGTTCTTGTGTTGCGTACTTGTGAGGCGCTCTTGCTGTCTTGTACAGTGGGGAAGGAGGAGATTGGCACTGGAAGTGGTTTGAGCGATTGTCTGTTGCTACAGAATGTGGCAGTTCTCTGACTTTTGCTCCATGCGTTTCTCCTAGTTTCTGAAATGCAAAGATTTGCTTTTAAGTGGAGCCAGGCTTGGAATTATGTGATATTAAAAGTTTTATAACAGCAGCCAACTCTAGCATCATCTACAACTTGTCAGTGCTTGCTCTTCTCTTTCTTCACTCAGTTACTCACACTGGCTCGATTGTTCTGTTGCTGTCTCACCTATGCACATACTATATCCCTCATTTACTGAGTGTGCACACATATCACAGCCCTCATTTACTGTGTGCACACATTAGTCATTTTCTTTTAAATTTAAATGAAGGAAATTGACCCACAAATAATAATCTTTCCATTTGATACAACAATTTACATTTATATAGCGCCTTTCACGTCGGGAGGACGTCCCAAGGCGTATATAACATCTTATCACATTGTTGAGGCGTCTCAAAACGCTTCACATGATAGAGTGGATTGACTGTAGACTGTGGGCACAGCGTGTGTCATTAGGATGAATATTTTTTATTCTGTAGAGCCACAGCACAGGTCTTCCTGCATTGATAAATACTGTTCATTTTTTCCCCCTTTCCTCAAACCACTGTCTGCAGGGAGGCTGAGTCTGGTTGCTGATATTGTACAAATAAAACTATTTTCACTTATAGAGTGAGCACCTTTCGTATCGTGAGGAACCTCTCTCTATTCCCCCCCCCCCCCCCCCCCCCCTCTCTGTGTAGTCCTGTAGCTACAACAACAACAACAACTTTGATTTATATAGCGCTCTCCACGCCGGATGGCGTCTCAGTGCGCTTCACAATAGCGGATCCCGGGACCGAGCCAGGGGCAGGTGTAGAAAGGTGACCAAAGGCACAGTCGAAGAGAAAGGTCTTCAGCTGGGACTTGAAGCTGAGAAGAGAGGGGGTGAGGTGAAGGTAGTGAGGAAGGGAATTCCAGAGCCTCGGGGCATATGGCTGAAGGCATGGCTGCCGAGGGTGGAGCTGAGGATTCGGGGGACATGGAGGAGGCCAGTCAAAGGCAACGGAGGAGAGTGGAGGTCAGAGAGGTAGAAGGGTGCAGAGGAGTGGAGGGATTTGAAGACAAGGGTGAGGATCTTGAAGTCGATCCTCTCTGGGATAGGGAGCCAGTGAAGTCTGGCAAGGACTGGGGTAATGGAGGAGCGAAGTTTAGTGTGAGAACGTGGGTGGCAGAGTTCTGAATGAGCTGGACTCTGTGGATTGTGGAGGAGGGGAGATCGGCGAGGAGGGCATTCGAATAGTCCAGCCAAGAGGTGACAAAGGCATAGACCAGGGTTTCAGCAGTTTTTGGGGTGAGATATTGGTGGAGATGGGCGATCCGTCGGAGGTGGAAAAAGACAGTGCTGGTGAGAAACCGGATGTGAGGGCAGAAGGACAGTTGGGGGTTGAACCTGACGCCTAGGTTGCGCACAGGTTCGGAGAGTTTTAGGGGCAGACCGGAAAGGTGGAGGAGGTGAGAGCCATGCGAATGGAGACGTTGACGAGAGCCAAAGAGTATGGCCTCCGTCTTGTCAACATTCAGCTGCAAGAAATTTGCGCTCATCCAGCTCCTGATGTTTGGCAGGCAGGCTGACAGAACATCAGGGACTGGGGGTTGTGCTCAGTGGTTAGAGCATTTGCGGACAAATGTGGAAAGACTTAAGGTTAATGTGGTGAGAATTGGTGTTGGAGGTATGGGACCGGACATTATGTAATTGGCCAGACTGTCACTGTCATTACAGATCATTGAAGACCTGGAGCTCTTGAAGTGGGATAAAGGACCCTGGCTGGAGCAAGATGATGTGACCTTCCACAAGCTCAGGCTCCTGTGAGTACAGATTGCATCTATACAGTGGCTTCAACATCAGGAGGATGTCCTGCTTTGTCCTATTTTACTGCCTGTCTCACAAACAGGTCCTTAATCAGGTGTGACTTGCTGCAGCTACCTCGTCCAGCTCTTAGTAATGATCAGCCGTATTACATTGTTGAGATATATTTTGTTTGTATTGCACGAGTGTCCTCTGGTGGCAGAGCAGGCTCACTTCATGATAGCCTGCAGCAAGTCCATGTCACATAGTTTAAGATAGCACTCCAATGCAGTGCTAGGGGGTGCTGCTTTCAGATGCCATTCTTCAGACGAGTCATTAAATGGATGTTCCATATACCTATTCAGGTGGATGTTAAAAATCCTGTGGCACAATTTGGGAATTTCTCCCTCCTAATGCCAACTGAGAGATAATGCTTGACTTCTCGAATCCAAAGTTGAGGGATCTGCTCAGCTGTCTCGGCTCGTCCATTTACTACCTCGCCCCACCTCGTCCCACTCCCACCCCAAGCGCTACCCATGACTCGCTCCACACCTTCAAACCTCTCTCCCACTCCTCACTCATCACCACTTTAACCCATATGAAACCTACCATATGCTCCCTCGACCTCATCCCTACTCTTCTTAATTCTCAGACCCTCTACTCACAGACATCATCAACTGTCCACCGGCACTGTTCCCACCCCCTTTAAAAACAGCCATCATCACTCCTGTCCTTAAAAACCGCTCCCTGGACCCATAGTGGCATGAGAGCGTGAGGCAGCAGTTGTTCAATCTTCCAGCTGCTCAGTGTGCGGTGGTATAGTTTGTGTGCCATGAGTGACTGAACTGAAGTTATTCTGTCTAACCTTTCTCCTCTCTGGCTGGTGATGTGTCTGACATTGCTGATTGTGTCTCTGGACAGGGTGGAAAACAAACAGGCGGTGGCTGACTTGACCATCATCCCTACGTTCATCCCAGAGATCACCATCGGAGCTCATAAATTTGATGAAGCGTTTTACACCTACAGAGAGGTGAGAGCTGTTTGTGTATAATAGCGATAGCACAGAATCAATACAGAGTAAAGCTCCCCTAAACCATTCATCTACACTCCCCGGTCAGGGTTCTAGATATATTATAGCTCCCCTTATACTGTCCATCCACCCCAGGTGAGCGATAACACAGTATAAAGACAGAGTAAAGCTCTGCATTTACTGAAGCACTCACAGGTCAAAGACAGAATGAGGTAAGAGACTAACTACACACCTCCCCAATAATTGGCACATATAGTGGCAGATCAAGCTATGGGTGGGTCGGGGAACATGCAGCAGGCTGGAGCCCGCTGAGCAGAGGGAGCTGACAGTTTGGTAGGAGGTTAGGAAGTTGCAGAGGTAGAGTTGGGGCAAGGCCATGGAGTGCTTTAAAGCTAAGGACCAGGATCTTGAATTGAATCCTCCAGGTGATGGGAAGCCAGTGGAGTCAGGTAAGAATGGGGGGGTGATAGGGTTGTGGAGCTTGGTATAGGAGAGGACATGGGCTGCAGAGTTCTGAATCATCTGTAACTTATGGAGTTGGAAAGTCCGACAAGCAGGGTGTTGGCATAGTCAGAGCTGCCAACCCTCCCGATTTTTGTGGAAGCCTTCCGCTTTTACACGCTCCCTTCCTCCCTCCCGATCCCAGATAAATAACTTCCGATTTTTTGCCATTTCATAATTTAAGGTAAATTCCCCTTGCACCACCCGTATACGTACCGCAGGTAGAAATCACTCGACATCTTGTCTTCCCGCTCCCACGCCGGCGGCGTCACACGTCAGCGCATCCCGACCGGCGTCAGCGTCACCCCCGCCACCGCTAAACGTCATCACATCAGCCACCTCCCCACCATTCCCCCCACTGATCTCTGCTTCTGCTGAACTCTCGGGGCCACCGCTGCTGTCACAGCGCCCTCTGCTGGTGGCAGGGCTGCAGTGACATGGTGCTCAGCCTCCTGGTGTGGTAGTGTGCATTATGCAGTGTGTGTCTGTGTGTGCGCTGCACTGCTGTACTGTAGTACACGCACGTCCAAAGAGAGTAATACAAGGTAAGCTTGACCAGTGCTCCACACTAAACCGGTCGGTTTTGGGGCCTGACACCACACTGGGCCCTTTTTTTCTGCGCCCTTTTTTTCCCGCCATCTCAGGGATCGTCCAGGCGGGCGGCGAGGACAGGGAATGGTTGCTGGACGATTGTTGGACGATTGTTGGTTATTGTTTGTTGCTGTTTTTGTTGTTAATATTATTGCTTTTGTTGTTTATTATTGTTTATTATTGTTGTTTGATTCCCCCCACCCCTGCCCCCATCTTCTTCTTCACTCACTCCCTTTCCCCACTTTCTCTCCTCCCTTTTCCCCTTCCCTCCCTCTTCCCTCTTCCTGATCTTGCCTCCACCCATCTTTCCCTCCCTCTCTTCCTTACCCCCCTTTCTCCCCCCTCTTCCTCCCTAACCCTAACCCATCCCACCTTTCCCTCCCTCTCCCCCCTTACCCTCTTTTCCCCCTTTCTCCCCTGGCCCCATTTTCGCGATTGTTTGTGGGGACACTGCTGTGCGCAATTTGGCTGCCGCGTTTCGCCCACAAGTATACAGTCGACTTCCCCCTGCCTCGACCCCTCCCCTTTTGCTTCTTTACCCCCTTTTGCCCCTAGTCCCACTTCCATGACTGATTGTGGGACACTGCTGTGCGCAATTTGGCTACCGCGTTTCGCCTACTAATACAGTTACTTTTCCTACTATTCTTCATCCTGCCCTGATCCTTCCCACCCTTCTCTTGTCCTACCTAACTGTACAGCGCCTTGGGATGTCCTCTCGACGTGAAAGGCGCTATATAAATGTAAGTTTTGTTTGTTTGTTTGTTTCTTTCTTTTAGGGAGCCGAGCTGGACCCTCAGATTTTTTCAAGGCGCCCAAGTGTGTTGTAGATCATAACTTTTTTTTTGCGCGCCCAACGCTAAAATTAAGGTGTCCGGGTTGCCTGGATGCCTGTTAATGTCGAGCCCTGGCTCAAACTATTGGCTGATACTGAAGTGATAGAGGCAATAACAAAATCCTTCCTGAAAATGTAACAAACCTTCCTGAAAAATTACTACAATCTTCCTGACTTGAAGTTTGGCAGCTCTGCATAGTTGAGCCTGGACATGATGAAGGCATGAATGAGAGCTTCAATAGCCTGAGGGGTGAGGTAGCGACGGAATTGAGCAATGTTGCGGAGGTGAGCGGATCTTAGCATGAATGTGGGGGGGAGAAGACAGTTGAGAATCGAACAAGATACCTAGATTCCTGACTGGCTTGGTGAGGTAGAGTGAGCTACTATAGAGGTTAATGCTGCCAGTGCCTGAGGAGTGGAGGCGCTGGCACGAACCAATCGGGAGGGCCTCGGTCTTATGGACATTCAACTGTAGAAAATTAGGTCTCATCCAGAACTTGATGTCTGACAGTCTGTCAGGACAGCAGTGGTCCTGGAATCAAGCCAATTATGCATAGCCGGTAACACACAGGCATTAACTTCCCCTCAATCATCTGGGACTCACTGTGACCTGATATTATTATTATCTCAGTAATGAGGCTGTGAGCCGATCTCGGTAACAGATTAAGGTGAGATCATATCTCAACCCTCTCTTATCTCCTCAGCGGCCGGGTAGGCAGTATCAGAAGGGTTACAATGAAGACGTGGGAGACAAGTGGATTTGGTTGAAATGACAGCAGCGCTTTCCAGACAAAGCTGTAACCTCCGCCTCTACTCTTTGAAGATGTTCACCTTGGGCAGGTACAACTCGTCGAGCCCCGTGGGCTGCAGCCAATCAGCGTTTCTGCCCGTGTACAACATTTCAAGCACCTTATTCGTGTCCACACCTAATAAAACTTAAATATAAACTGTCTTCCTGCTGTTGAGTTGAGTTCCAGGTGTCTGGCTGTGTGTTAACGGTGCAGTGTTGAGGGGACATTGCAATTGGACAGCAGCAGATCTCTAGTGCTGGGCAACTGAATTTTTAGATGAGACGGCTGCTGCGTTGGGTCGGTCAGTGACTCTGGTTTAAGACCGGTGACCAGCCCACTGACTCCCTCCACTCTGACTATCCAGAACAAACTACATTTCAAAAGTGTTTTTCCCAGTAATGGATATTTTCACATATGGGAGCTGGATTCTTTAATAATACTTGCATTTGTTATCACATCATTGAGATGCTTCAAAGGATTTTGTATATTGTGTATTTTGTGGGCAAAACCTGGCAGCCAGCTGTGCACAGTAATGTCCCACAAACAGTCATCGATTCAGTCAACAATTTATTTATTTTGAAGAAATATTGCCTCTGGAAAGTGATCCGCCAAGTGACTAACACCCTCCTGTTAGTCCTAAATCATTGTACAACAAACAAACAATTACACTACTGAGTGGTCAGTGGATAGATTGATAGATTGATTGATAGATTGATGACAGTTAAAGTCATAGGTGCCCCGAGTCCTATTCAGTCTCCTATCAAAACCACTTGGATTTCTTTGCACTATTAGTATTAATCACCTTCTAAATCATAACGCCGCTCCTACCCTCCATTGTGGAGTCCTGTAGCTCAGTGGTTAGAGCACTCACCTTACAAGCAAGAGATCTGGGTTCAATTCCAGGCAGGGTGAAACCTTGGGCAAGTTTCTTTACTCCACAGGCCTAATAATCTTCAAAAAAAAATAAAATTTGGTAATTTCAATCCACGACTGTTTGTGGAACACTGCTGTGCACAATTGGCTGCCACATTTCTCCCACAAACATACAGCAATTTGCTTTACAGTATATTCTGTGAAGCGCTTTGAGACATCAAAGAAGTGAAAAGCCAAATATCAAAGTGAAATATCAAACACAAGGATTATTATTATTCCCGCACTGACCTCCGGTATTGAATCATGGGAAATTAAATCCTGACCCACCAACACACGCACACTTACCAAATGATGGGAAATGTAGTCTTGATCAGTTGCCGCGAGTACAGAAGAACTTCATTTCCCACCACTCAATGTGATTCCAACACTTGCCAATAAAGTGCACATGAGGCAATGATTCAAAATGTATTCTTGACCTGTTACCATATGATGGTCTGATATCACTGGTTACACACGATATATCTGGGTTATACAGTGGTCATGCTCATCATCTCATCATCCCAAGACCTCATCGTCAAGGAATATATAGACATCCAAAACCTGATGACAGGTGATACTCCCTTTGACCGAGGCCACACCACCCAACTACACCTTTCATCACACCCCATGACCTAACTGACGTGGTGGCATTACTTGCCCCCTCCCATTTTCCCCTTGGACATCTCCACCTTCCCATCTTTCCTCTCAATGCTCTGAACGCCTCCTCAGGCGACTTCCAATCTCCACTTCACCCCCTCTTGCTCGACCTTTGCAGACTTCTCCCTACTCACACCTCACCTATATTATCCAATTCCAACTTCGAGATGGTGAACTTTTTGAGTCAAAAATTGAGGGAATTTGCTCGGCTACCTCCTACGTCCATCACTCCCCATTTCTCCCTTCGAACCCCATTCTCCTCTCACTTCCAGCATCTCAAAAATGAAGCACATCACCTGCTCCCTCAACCACATGCCCACCCCTCTCCTCACCCCCAAGCTTCACCTCCTGGCCCCTTTTAACCAACATCATAAACCTCTCATCCACTAGCACTCTTCCCACCCCACTAAAAACAGCTGCCATCAACCCATCCTCGAAAAGCTTTCCTGGACCCATCCCTACTCTCCGGCTATCGCTCCATCTCCAACCTCCCATTCCTCTCCATAGCCCTGGTATGAATCAGTTGTCACATCCTATGTTCACTCTTTCCTCTAAGCCACTCACTCTAATGAACCCCTCCGATCAGGTTTCCATGCTACCAACAGTACTGAAACAGCACTGGTCAGTCATATGCGACCATCTCTGCCTCTCTGATCTCCTTGACCTCTATGCTGCCTTTGACATTGTCAACCATTCTATCCTCCAAAGCCTCTCTCAGTACAGTTCAAGATCCTGGTGCCCATCTTCAAAGCCATCCGTAGCCTCCTTATGTGCGTGACCTCCTAACCTACCAACTTGTCCGCTCCCTCCGCTCAGCGGACTCATGTTCCCTGCCTTGCCCACCCATCATTGGCAGGTGGGCCTCCATCCCAGACCTTCCACCTTGCCAACTCCCTTGCCTCCTTCGAGACCTGTAGCAAGACTCCTTAGACCAAGTCTTCGGTCTAAGGAGTCTCCCCCTACCCTCCTCCTGTTTCCAACCACCCAACTTGGATGTAGATCACTGACTCTCCACACCTTGGGATCTCCTCCTGATGTGAAAGGCGCTATACAAATGTAATGTGTTCTTATTAATATCACTGTACAGTAGTTGTACAGTAGTCTGATATGAGTGGGTTAGAAATAGTATATCAGTGGGTTATACAGCAGCCTGATAACATCACTTTTGTTTCACTTGTTTTGCTTTGAGTCACCCTCCCATCCACCTCTCTTAATCCCAACGCCCAGGACATCCCCCAACATGAAAGATGCTATACAAATACAATTTGTTGTTATTGTTGTTGAAATAATGCAAAATATGTGGCTGATCCCATCAATGTGTTTACATTTCAGTTCCTGGACGTTATTACTAAAGCTCTCCTCTTTGCAGGTACAGTATTAAGATGATGTTCTCTCATGTTCCTAGCACCATGCAATAAAAGGGTCAAATAATATGATGGCCACAAGAGACATTTACTAGGTATTTATTACTTCACACTTCGAATGCTTTGGAGCCAAATGGAAAACCTCTCATTTGTTTTTTAAATTTCCACATCTCTTATTTTTGCACAAGATGTTCATCGCCCGGTGAGCTGTACTGCTGATCAACATGTTCCCGCAAAGTTCATTTACATATTCACAGTGGAGCAGTCAAGCTTCACGTTCCAGGCTTTCGTCCCTCCATTGGGATGCCTCCGATTGCAGACACGGCAATTATCCAGTACTCTCCATTGTCAACGAGGCTAGTGGTCACACGGCTCAACACTATGTATCAAGCTGGGCAGAGCCAATCCTTCCGCTTTCCACAACCCTGCATCCAATTGAGATGCCTTCTGCTTCGTGTTGCCACAGAGGTAAAGGTTAAAGAAGACTGGCATGGGTTGCTGATGGGGCTCCATTTCAAACAGCATTTGGTGAAAACAGTTGAATGGACCAGTTGATTGGATTGTTTCTCGAGGGCACACCGTTGTTTTTCCAGAACAGGAGCGATGAGGGCGGAAAAAATGCAGCGGGTGCTTTTGTCATGAATATACTCTTTAATAAATGGAATATGCATGATTTTACAGCCAGCTAGTCAACCTCCATAAATCAGTCAACTTTACGAGTTATCTCTCGTGATCAAAAGTCAAAGCCTTCTACTTACACTCTTACAGTATTCATAGAAAACTGGGAGTGGCTTTTCACTCCTTCCTGTGCTGTGTTTTTTTCAGTTTTTAAAATTTTTTATTCTGAAGACGACAGTAGTTTACAATAGCTTCATTCATACACACTTGACTTTACAACAACCATGCAGCACGGTCTCTACAAAAAACACCTCCGTGTGTGACCCGTAATTACACAGGTCATCGAGAAATAATAAATGTGAGGAGGGTAAGGAGAGAGAATTGTTTTTGATAAAAAAGCGATCTTTAGCCTTATTGGAGATGACGTCCTAGGTTTATAAAATCATTTTTGCCAGAAACGTCTGAGAAATGTGCTAGAGTCCGTCAGTTAGTTCTGAGTGACTATAACCCCTCTGATACACACAAACCAGCAAAGGGTAGGTGGGGGGAGAAACAGAAATAAATCCCAACATATGAAGTTTCCTGCCACTACAGCTTATCAATATTATACTTGAGAACTATTTCATAGTACAGTATTTGTGTTACATCAGAATGATTAATGTGGGTAACAAATTTGAGTTACAGTTCAGACCCTCCGGGCAAGCTTGTGCCCTGAGCTGTAGTATTGGCACACTTTGGCACAGAGGTTTGGGGCTGTTGGGAGAATGGGGACATCCTGGTGGGTGTTGGGGGAGAACTGGACCTCAGAAGCATTGTCTAATTTGTGCCATAAGGCTGTAACCTCCTTCCTGTAAAAAGCCACCTATTCTAACTAGCAAGTGCTGTTCTCCATATGAGATATATGTACTAAACGCTTTCTCACCCGACATCCTAAAATTCAGGTCACCTCAATTCAGAGTTCAGGTCTTTATTCCCTTCCTCCTTCAGGACATGAGGCTCCACAACGCTTTTGAGTCTAAAACCCTGAATGTCCAACACTTGGGGTTTCGAGTACACGGTGACTCTGGTGCTTTAAATATTTCAGTTCAACTTTCCTATCAAAAGCAAAACGGAAGAGATTGTCACAAAAGAAATAAACAAAAGAAATAGTAAACTTGAAAAGAACCATCATACCACCAACAATAAGATTCAAGGGATTCAAAGGGCTTGAAGTGTGAGTAGTGGGAGGAACAAATCACCCAGAAATTGCTGCGTGTTTCTGATTGAGGTCTTCAGGAACACACATTAGTGTCTTACTGTCACTTGTCCAGCCTGAAGGGCCCTATTTCTCATTCTACATAAGTGCAAGTTGTCTTTTCTGCTGCAAAATTCACGCAAAAATTTGTAAATAACAAATTCAATAGTAGCTTTCGAGCAACAGAATCAATAATAGCTTTCAAAAGGAAACTGGATAGGTACATAAAAAGGAAAAACTTGCAGGACTATGGGGTAAGAGTGGGGGAGTGGGACAAGTTGATATCTCTTTTGAAACAGCTGGCACAGGCATGACGGGCAAAATGGTCTCATTCTGTACTTATGATTCTATGAATTCCAAATGTGATGGGGTCTCAGGAACTCTGAACTCTAGAAACATCCAAATCCATGGGAAACAGCATCTGTGCGGATTCTGGAATGTGGGATTCACTGGTTATTAACGTTTTGTGAAGTTTGCAAATTTAGACCCCGGTAATGTCATGTGTTATGTATGGAAGGGACATGGAGCTTCCACTGCACTGCTGAGCAGCAATCCTTGTGGCTTTAAGAGATAAAAGAGGCAGGTAATACAATATACGTTCACCCACCCTAACCCAGCAAGACAAAGGCCTAAGGGTCCTAGTTGGACAAGCAGCAGGAAAGCTTGCCAGACAGCAATATCAAAGGCAAACCTCAATAATCTGGTATAGTTGGGCCCACACACCTCCCGGATTTTGGAGTTTGCCGGTATTTAGAACCTACCCTAGACATGGCTGGGGAATCCCCCATACAGTGTAAACACAGCACTGAAGCCAAACTATGGTTGAGCTCCACCCACAGCGCCGGTGACAGAGCAGCCACACCGGGAACTACAAGCAGCTGTTCCAAATTTTGGGAGATTTGCCGGACTTTGGAAAAAAAATGTAATACGGTTGTATTTTGAAATCTTGCCGGTTTTAGGGAGTTGCCAGCTTTCGGAATGTCGGATTATCGAGGTTTTACTGTCTGCGCTTTTAGCTGGTTAAGACTCCAGCAGTTACTGCAACACTTGGGTCCTAAAGCCTTTGGTTCTTGCCAACTTGCCCCTCATACTCTCCAGAATGAGGCCGGCAGGATGTGTCGCTCCAGGGAGAGAGTGCGCATTCTATTCCAACAATCTACCTCTGGGATTTCCATGTATAGGTGGGATGTCTGGAAGTCTCATCTTGGTTTGGATACTCTTAAACATGATGATTGGTTTCTACAATATGTTATGCGACACCTGGCTGACCAAAAAAAGTGTGTGTGGGGAATGAATGATTGCCAGCACAGATTAAATGCTGTGCCTCAAAAATTATAATAATAATCGTTGAATTTAATGTAGCACTTTTCATGTCTTCTAGACATCTCAAAGCGCTTCATATATACTGTATATAAACTGTATATATACTGTATAATTGAATATACTGTAAAGTGAATTGACTGTATATTTGTGGATGAAATGTGGTGGCCAATTACGCACAGTAGTGCCCCACAAGCAGTCGTGGATTGAGTGACCAAATTATTGGGGGTTTTTTGAGGGATTATTATTTCCAGAAAAGCGATCTGCCAATCCACTAACAACTGGTTTCCTACATACTGCTAGGTACACAGGTGTGTGGAGTAAGTAACGTCATCTCCACCACACAGTCAGTGCCCATTCCCAATGGGCCCAATTGATGGTTCGCCGGGCTCCAGTGGGTCAGGGTTGGCAGTGGGTGATGCGATGAGTCTGTGCAGGGCGTCGGACACCACGAACAATCCTGAAATGCCCACGTTTCACTTCAAACTCACACAATTCCATCTCCTGAGGAAGAGGCTGCTCTTGGTTCCTTTGATCTTGTTTCCAGAACAGCGACTCCTGACTGACGAGCCCAGAGAGCAGGAGTGAGCGAGCAGAACACTGAATCTGTCAGGACAGGAAACCATCAAGCAGAGTTTGCCCCCCACCCACCCACCCACCCCAACAACAAAGCTTCCTGCTGGCTGCCTCTGACCTTTATACTGAGTCCGCGGTGACTGATGCCCTTATATAAAGAGGTGCTGCCTCTTTGCTCCTGGCCCATCAGCAGTCAAGTCCATCAGTATATGAAGGAAGTAAGTCTGTAGCCAGGAAGAGTCACCCAGTGGAACTCGCTAAACTTCTCAATAGTGAGTGGCAGAGCAGAGTGATCACTGGAGAGAGCACAGAGAGCATCAGCAGCTATGTGGCTGTTGTGTCATTGTGTGGCTCTGTCAGGGGAAGAAATCAAGTGCTTAGTTCAGTAGCGTTAACTTTCAATTGGACATTTTGAGTAAGGCCTGGGGGGGTGGGGGGAGGGGGGGTGGGGTGGGGCGTGTGGTTGGTGGCTGAGAATAGCCATGGATAAAGGAAGGGCAGAAGCAGAGATCGGTTAGATACCTATGGCCAACAGCCCTCTCACCATTGGGAAACAGGAGAGTGTGTGCTCACCATTTTAGCTCCTTCTTGTCTCTTGACCCCATTCGCTGTTACCGACCATCAATGAGATACAGAGGAGGAAAGGGGTGGGAGGGAAAGAGAACGAGAGGGAGAGTAACGGGAAAGATTAGGAGAGAAGGGCTTGAGGAGATAACTCTTAAATAATAATTTCTTTTCTAAAGAAAGCATCGCCCTACTAAGCCTATTGCACATTCCAACAAGATTTATAAAGTTGTGGGGAATGATGGTTGTTCTCCATCCTGAGCTAGAATAGCCAGCCTTATACAACACCTGCCGCCAAACTCCTCTCCACAGTCATACAGGCTCATTGCAGCTGCTCTAGATTGATTGTTGGTGCTAGTTAGTTTTAGGCGCAGTCCCTATCCCACCACCCATTTTTTGTCGGTAATAATATCGGACAGGGTTTCGGATTATTATCACCTGATTAAAAAGTGCAACAATGAAAAGGAAAGCTTGTAAAATGTGACAGAATAAGAATGCATCGCTGCATAGCTGGAATCTAGTTTAAACAAAAAGATGGTGGGGTGGGGGGTGAGAGAGAGAGACTGGGGGTGGGTGGGGTGGTAGCTAGGGAGGGTGGGGGAGAGACAGAGGTTGGGGTGGGGGAGAAGAGAGAGGCTGGATTGGGGTAAGAGAGAAGCCAGGTTGTGTGGGGGGCAGGCCTAGGGGAGAGAGAGGCCAGGGGTGAATAGGCAGTGGTGGGGAGGGGGAAGCTTGGGGGAGAGAGAGGCCAAGGGTGGATGGTTGGGGGAGTGAGAGGTCAGGGCTGGGTAGGCTTGCAGGGGTGAGAGGCCAGGGGTATGTGAGGGAGAGGGAGGCTTGTGGGGGGGAGAGAAGCCGAGGGTGGGGAGTGAGGGTTAAAAGGCCATTCAGTTTCGATTCTCTTTCACAACAAAATGGAGAAAAAGTTATCAGCAGGAAGAAGGGGGTTGTGGGGTTGGGGGCTGTGTGGGAGGAACTGATCAAAACAAATTCACAGGCAGTTCAGCCCCGTTTCCTGGGGGTGGGGAGCTGTGGTGATGGTAGTGTTGCCTCCCACCATGTAGACGGCGGTGCTGGATTTGCAGCGAGCGGCTCCGTTGTTGTTCACTTCCCCGTCGATGGTCTCGGTGGAGATGACCCACGTGGAGGGCCGCCATCTCTTCAGGGAGTAAGGCGTTTTGACTCGTTTTTTTATCTTGTCCCCCGGCGCTGGCTTGCTCTCCCCATCTGCTGTCTCACCTGCTGGTAGCAAAGCGCACACCTGTGGTGATGGCTGGCGGCATCCTGGCATCAACCTGCTTCTCCACGGATACCCCCGCTCCCCCCTATACCCTCCCCGCCTGCAGTGTGGATCAATTTCAACATCTTCACACTCACCTTATGCCCTGGCACCTCCCTACCTCTCCAACCCGCTAATACCTCAATCTTCTGCGACCACTACACTCAGCTTGTCCCTGGTCCCCTCCCCTCCGCCATCAACGCCTGTGTTTTCAGACACTATGTCGAACTGTTGGCCTTAAACCTCTCCACATCCCCATTTTCAGATCATGCCTGAAGACCTTCATCTCAACCATGCCTACCGTTAACAACTCTCTCCCCAGCTCGGCATTCAGCTCTGCCACTGTTAAGTGCTTCAAAATGCTGCTTGAGTCAGAAGGTTGTGGGTCAAGCCCTACATCAGGATTTAGAATCACACTCTAGTCTAAGATGACACTCCAAAGCAATGCTGGAAGTGTGTATCATTGTCAAAGCACTTTCAGATGTATGTCTCCCCGATGTGATAAGGTGTTGTATGAAATATGCAGTACTTATGTGCAGATGTAGGTGTGTGCGCGCATGTGGGTGTATGTATATATACAGAGGGAACTATGGCACTGTACAGGGTGTCCACAAAGGCCTCTTACCCTCCATTACAAAACAGCGATGCATTTTGTCTCATCATGTTATGGAAGATATGCCACCAAACATGGTGACGGATCATTGTAGGCCATAAAAATAATGGCGCTCACTGGGCGTCAAATACAATTAAACACTTGTACTGAAGACAATTAGGTACTTAGAATTACAATTATCACCACTCCACATGTTTCAGTTGTGGGTCAATGCATTGTGTGAAAAAAGTAACAGGTTTTTCTGAACACCCTGTGCACATACACATAGTCTGCGCTGGGACTTACAATGCAGAGTGTAGCCGTCCGGAGCACTGGCCAACGAGAGGTCCAGGGAATTAGGCCGCTGTGCTCTCCTGGGTTGGTGATGTGCTGTAGGCGGTGGCTGGGGCTGGTTGTCTGTCCCCTCGCTCGCAGTCTCCCGCTGGCCACTATTGTTGTTGTTGTTGGAGTTGACCCTGGTGGAATCTGCCAGTCGCTCCATCAGGCCTTGGTCCCTGGTTGGCCTCTGTTCCCTCCTCAGCAGCGGCTCATGCTCGTCGGGGCTGGGGTTAATGTTGATGTTCAGACGGCTCTCATCTCCGTTCAGTTGTGACCGCAGGAGCTCCTGAGCTCTGAGTGCTGTTGGCTGGACTCCAGGCACCGAGCCATTGGTGTACTGCGGGTATGGGCGAGGGCGGGCACCATGCCCCCTGCCCGCCACACCATTGACGGTGACCGTCACCACCTGGGCCTCATCCGCAGTGACAGCGTTCAGCTTCGCCACGCCCGTTTCCACCTGCTTCAGGTTGGACTTGTGTTTGCTGCCACTGAACTTGAGCCGGGTCTCCTTGGGGCCGAGGGCCAGGCTGGTGGGCCTCTTGGGCAGGTTCTGTTGCTTGGGCAGTGGGTAGAGGTGAGCAGGGGCAGGCGGCAGGTCAGCCAGTGGGCATGCCTGGACTGAGCCTGGTTGAGATAGGTCTGGCTGCCCCGTCACCTCGGCTGCCAGCTTGATCAGTGGGTATAGGAGCCCGGGGTTGGTACCACCGAGGGGGTCACAGACACTGAACTGTTTCATGGAATGTTCCATCAGATTCTCATCCGAGCTCTCCTTCAGGTTCTTGTCCACCTCCTTGGGATCCAGTTTGTTGGTCTCCAGATCCTCCTCAGTCAACTGTAGACATCCAGGGGTAGGCTGTCCCTCGCCCTCCTGAGGGTATGGTGCCTCAGAGATGGTGGACATGGCGGTGCTGGGCGTCAGGCCAGCCGTGTTGGTGGTGCCTGACAGGCTGGTCACACTGGTCTCGGGGCTCGGCACACGGGCCTGTGCCTGCTGCCTCTCGTAATTGATGGAGTTGCGGTTCTTCTCGCTGCTGTTGGAGGATGTGCCCGACATTGAGGTCTCAGTTGAAAGGTTCTTCACCAACCCCTCTGTGTGGTGGACCGGGTCCTCAATGTACGAGGAGGTGGAGTAGTCAGGATAAGGTCCCACTTTAGGCACTCGGCGGCTGTGAGACAGGTTCCTGTGAACAGGGAAACGTAAACAATAAGAATAATACTCACATAAAAAGTCTTATCTTCATAAATCGTATAATTTCCTAAATCATATAGAGTTGTTAGCGCTCTCACATCTGAGGCAGAAGGTTGTGGGTTCAGCCCCACGTTGGGAATTGATATCATCATAGCTGACACTCCATTGAAGGGCTGGAGTGGTGGGGTTACATTGTCAGAGGTGCTGTCCTTCGGAAGAGATGAGGTCCCACCTGCCTGTTCAAGTGGATTTTAAAGATCCCATGGTACTATATGAAAAGAGAAGGGAATTTCTCTCTCCCAGGTGTCCTGGCCAACAATCTCCCAAATAAAAACTGATCACTCACTTCATGGCTATTTGTATGACGTTGCTGTGCATCAACTGCCTGCCGCATTCAGCCACAAAACATACAGTCGTTTCACTTTACAGTATAATCTGTGAAGCTTTGAGACAGCTCGATAAGGCATTATATTATAACAAATGCAAGAATTATTATTTGACATCCACAATTCAGTTTCCAATTAAAACCACAGATTTTGTTCCACTAGCTGTATAATAAAAATAACAATAATAATCCTTGCATTTCATATAGCGCTTTTCATGTCTTTTAGACGTCTCAAAGTGCTTCACAGAATATACTGTAAAGTGAATTGACTGTATATACAGGGTGAAACCTTAGACAAATTTCCTTAATCCACACTCTTAATAATCCCTCATAAACAATAATCAATTGATCATTTCAATCCATGACTGTTTGTGGGACACTGCTGTGCGCAATTGGCTGCCGCATTTCACCCACAAATATACAGTCAATTCACTTTACAGTATATTCTGTGAAGTGCTTTGAGACATCTAGAAGACATGAAAAGCGCTATATAAAAATGCAAGGATTATTATTATTATAATTTGTGGGTGAAACACAATTACAACAACAACAAAATTACATTTATTGAGCGCCTTACATGTTAGGAGAATTACGCACAGTAATGTCCCACAAACAGACGTGGATTGAAGTGACCAATTTATTGTGTTTTTTTGAGGGATTATTATTAGGCATGTGGAGTAAGGATTCTTGCCACGGTTTTGTCCTGCCTGGAATTGAACCAAGGTCTCTCGCTTGCAAGGCGAGTGCTCACCACTGAGCTATGGGTCTCCACTTAGGATAAATCATTTCGTAACTCCACTCCTCTATCCTCTATTACTCCCTCATTTACTGGTTGTATTGAATTATGCATGCATAGTGTAGATTATTAATTAACCAGAATTTAAATGATTTGTACAGTTTGCCTGCAACTCTGACTTCATGAGAGTCATATTAAATGATATGGTCCCGACTGATAAAACTTATATTGCAATAATCCTTATGTTTGATACAGCGCCTTTTCATGTTGTTGAGTCATCTCAAAACTCGTCACAGAATAATAAAATAATAATAATCCTTGCATTTGATATAGCGCTTTTCATAATAAATGTAAAGTTGATTGACAGGTCACTTGCTTGCGATGTGAGTGCTCTAACCACTGAGCTACAGGACTCATGTCCGTGGTTGCAGAAACAACTGCCTATCTCAATGAGGATAGCATTGCTACACTTTCCTGTGGCCCCCTGTGGAGTCGTTGACCCCACAGTACATGGATTAGCCTAAATTGCCTTCCTCCGAAGTGTCATCAACCTCACAGGTATTCAGCACAGAAAACTAGTTTGTGAATGCCACACTCCCGGAGGATTTCTGCACGCCTGTCTCTGCTTCTTACCATCCACTCACTGTCCTGAACTCTGTGACTGCGGAGTGACCGCCTCCTGAAAACTGTCGCTGGGGTTTAGGGGAGTGGGAGCTCCTGTTAAACCCTAAATTAAAGCTGTAAAGTCCTAGTTGGACAAGCAACAGGAAAGTTTGCCAAACAATGTTATCTATCAACGGCAATCTATGCGGTCTTAGCACACATACCAGAGACCACGGCACAGGATACCCTGGGCTCAGGCTGAGCTGTAAAGTCCAGGATTGTTGATTCTGCAACTGATACTGACCTCTTGTGCCATTTGTTTTGCCACTCACCGTTCATTCTGCATCGCAGTTGTAAACTGTGACATGGGATTGACCGTGGGACTCACAGGCTTGTTCCTGTCCCATATGATCATGAGATCTGCCATTCTCTCCTCTGCACACTGTGCTGTTAGCCGGGCTTCGGCATCCTGGTCCCAACAGTCCTCCATTGTCTCCTTTAGTGAACGCACAGCCTGAAAAAATAATAATAATGCTTTGCATTTGATATAGCGCCTTATCACGTTATTGAAACATCTCAAAGCGCTTCACAGAGTATACACTTAAGTGAACAGACTATATTTTGGGGGTGAAACACAGCAACCAATCATCTCCACAATGCAATCTGACAATTGATACTCGGGTTCCTACTTGCTGCTTGGTAAACAGGAGGTATGCCTATTGTTTTACACTGCCCAGCAATCAAAACTAGGTCCTCTCACTTGCAAGGCGAGTGCTTGTTCTCTTATTGCTGGTTAAGCCCTAACCTGTGAGAACAGCGTCACGGATTGGTTTGATGAAGAAATGCCCTCTGTCCACCGGATCTCATCTCTCGCGTTCATCCACCTCCCATCACAAGCTGCTTTTTAAATTAGGCAAAGTGGTGTGGGGCTTCGATCCCGACCCCAGCTCAGGTCTGAAACACTGACTGTCCAGCACCTTGGGAGGTCCTCTGACGTGAAAGGCGCTGTATAAATGTAATTTTGTTGTTGTTGTTGAATCCACGTCTTTCTGAGTTGGAGACAATATTGCTGCGACAGAACTGGGCTGACGCAGGATCACAAAAGAGATTTGGGTGAAGAAGGCCCATTTAATCTCGCTCTTCCAAACGAACCCCCATTCTGTCCCCACATCACAGCATCCGGGTTTGTAAACCAAGTCCAGTGTTCTGGCCTCTCCACCCTGTCATGATTTTGGGGGGCTAATTATTCACTTGTGAGGGGAGGAGGGATTGAGGTATAAAAGCATTCGGTGTCTTACCAGACTGTTCTCTTTCCAGGCCTCGGGGAACTTGGGTCTCTGCTTCTCTCTGGAGACCAACACCTGCATATCCTCGAAGCTGGGATGGTTGCCCACCTCTGCCTGGAACGCCATCTGGTAATCAGGCACTGACTCCCCTGTCACAGGAGCAATAGGCACAGGTTAGAACCATTGAATACTCCGGCTGCTGGGGGCAACACAACAATTTTTTTGGTCAGCCGGGTGTCTGATACATACGGAAACCCATCACCGTGTTTAACAGTATTGAAACCAAACTGAGAATTCCATGCTTGCCAACTACACATGGAAATTCCAGAGATAGATTGTTGGAATGCAATGCGCACTCTGTCCGTGGAGGAACGCATCCTGCCCGATCAACCGTAACTTCTGTATAACCGGCATCGCAAAATAAATTAATGATTAACTGGAATTTATCCGAAAAAATGCATTGAAATTATTTGGGGGGGGTGGGGTGGGGGGGGGGGGGCCTTTTTGGCCGAATATCTGGCATGCGCTTTAACCGGCATTGGCCGGGTCCCGAGGGTGTCGGATAAACGGGCTTTTACTGTATTTGGAGCAAGTTCTGGCAAGCTATCCCCCTGATTGTCCAATGAAAATCTCCACAATTCATTCCATCGCAAACTCAAACATAGCCCCTGCTATAAAATGGTGATGGGTTTCTACACACGTCAGTCTGTGTTTTTGTATGTGGGATGCGTGGAATTGTAGGCGGGATGCGGACTGAAAAATCCCCTCTCTAAACACTTCAGCAGGTCTGGCCAACAACATAAATCCTTACATCTGATGTGGTATTTCTATTGCAGGAATATCTCAAAGGTCTTCACAGGGAATGCTGTCAAGTGCATTTGCACAAATATGCAACAAAGGGTCCTGCAGACATGCATGGAGTGAATCCTCATCAATTTATGAAGATACAGTCTGCAAACATTCTAACAGCTGTCCTCACATCGGTTCCCTTTGTCAGGTGCCACCCGTATCCTCACCCACACCAAACGTCTCATGTAAATCTTCACTGGGCTCTACTGGTATCGTCTCTGAACCGATCAACTTCAGCTCCTCATACCCAAACACAAATCCCTTCATGCCCCAGCACCTCTCTGACCCACTCACACCCGAATTCTCTGCCCACTGCCTTCCCCCAGCTAACACAGTTCCCCATACTTTCAGCCTCAATCCCCCCACCTCGCCCCTTCTTTATCCATCTTAAATTCCCACTTGAAAAACCACCTCTTTGACCACGTCTATGTCATTCTACCTCGATCCACATCCACCGTGCAGCGCTCCCAGACACTTTCCTGTGAGAAGGGGGCTGTGTAAATAAATGTGAGTTATTCTTTCTGTTTAATGTCTTACCCGGGAAGAGGTCGGTGCATCTCATGAAGGTTTCCCAGTAGATGAGGCCCAGTGAGTACATGTCTACCTGCTTCAGCGCAGACTCACAGTCTCGCAGGTTCACCGCTCCCTCCAGCACCTCCGGTGCCATGTAGCGGATTGTGCCAACCTGCAAATGAAATGTCTCAAAGTGATAAAGCTGTATGGAATGTAAGGATTATTATAACTGGACAAAGATATGTAGAAGAAGGGAATTGGAGGGAGAGGGAATGGGCAGGGAATTGCCATTTAGATGGACGGCTTCTTGGAGGAGTTAACGCCGAGTAGAGGAAGTGAGCTTCTAGTTCGGGCTCTAGCCGGCTCCGCTCACCTCACTGATGGCTGCAGTGTCCTCCTCTCCGGGACGGACCAGTCTGTTCCCCGTTAGCTTCATGGACAAACCAAAGTCACTGATGGCACATGTCCCGTCGTTCTTCACAAGTACATTCCTGCTGTTCAAGTCCCGGTGTGTGATGGCAGGCTTGTACTGATCTGTGGGCAGTGTAAAGAGGAGCTCAGTGCAAAATAATAATAATAATACTTATATTTCATTGAGTGCCTTATCACATAGAGATGTTCCAAAGCACTTCACAGAATATAATTGTAAAGAATTGTAAAGTGAATTGACTGTATATTTTGTGGGTGAAACACTGCAGCCAATTGTGCACAACAGTGGTGGGGGGGGGTAATGGGTGGAGTGGGTTAGCTAACAGATCTTGCGAGGTAGTGAGGTCCCAGGGAGTGAAGGGATTTGTTGGCAAGTGTATATATGCTTTCAGTCGATTGGTGATAGGGAGTCAGTGGAGCCTGGTGAGGACTGTTATGAGGATGTGGAGTTTTGAAACTGTTGGATTTTGTGGGCGAAGTGATGGGTTCCTGAGGATCGATCAGCTGCAAAGTAATAACTATAACAATTCTTGCATTTGTGATAGTGCCTTATCACATCGAAAGGACGTCTCAGCCCCATTGGGACGTCCTCCTATCCTGAAAAGCGCTATTCACGCAGGGCAGCATGGACCTTAAGCTGAGGTAACAGTTATACGGCGACATTTCCTCAACTGATCTTAGGAATCAAAGGCAGTCGAAAAGGCAGTGCATCATGAGTCAGGCCAGACGGCGGGCACTATGAAGCTCACCATTTCGAAGTAATTCTGTGTGCAGGTGGGCAAGGCCTTTGGTGATAGCGTGTGCCAGTCTGCAGGAGCTCACCCAGTCATTAGTGTGCAGGCTGAGGTACTTACACAGGGAACCCTGCGCAGAGGGAAAGAACACAAACACATGCATGTCAGCATCAGTAACACCAACTGTTTCAGTTACAGATCAACAACAACAAATTGGATTTATATGACACCTTTTACGTTCAAGAGAACATTAATGGGTTTGCACCCAAGTTGCGGGTTGGCATCAGAGACGGGTGAAGGGTAAGGGGGGGATGGGGGAAGGAAGATGCTCGAAGGCACAGTCAAAAAGAACCTCTGAATATTGAGGGCCTGGGCAGCCATAGCACTGAAATCTCATTCTCAAACAGCACCAAAGACAGGGAGAGGGTTATGATGTCTGTGAGTGGAGCGGGGGTTGGAAGGGAGTTGGAGCTGGGAGGTAAGTGTAGGGATGGGATTGAAGGAGCAGGTGGACGGTTTCATGTGGTTATAGTGGTGCTGAGAGAGGAGGAAAAGCCTGGCTAAATAACCAATCCAGTGAATAAAGAATCGTATTCAACAGGGCATTAATAACAATAATAACTAATCCTTACATCTAATATTCCACCTTATATAGAAACATCTCAAAGGGTTTCACATTGTTTTTCTGCAAAGTGCAGTGATTGTGTTTTTGTAGAGAAATGCAGCAGTCAATTTGCACACAGCAATGACGTGAATGAGTGATTTTATCTGGAGGGTTATTGGCCAGGACAACAGGAAAAAAATAAATGGACACTAAATTCCAGATATTGTTTACTGTGTGATTACTATGCAATACTGACACATACCCAGCAGGCGGCGCTGTTACACCTGTTAACAGGAATTCCCCACAAAGATCTCAGCTGCTCCACCAACAGGTAGAGGGCGGTACTGCCGTTTAGTTTCCATTTGTTAAAAATGCACCTCTCATCCCTCAGTGGCAGCATCAACCTCCATGGTTGCACACTCAACCTCACCAAGAACCTAGGTCTAGGTGTCAGGAACCTAGGTGTCTTGTTCGATCTTCAACTGTCTTTCCTCCATCACATCCAAGCAATGACCCGCTCTGCCTTCCCCCACCTCTGCATTGCCTGTCTCCACCATTACCTCACCCCCAAGGCCACTGCAACCCTCATTCATGCCTTCATCACATCCTGCCTCGACTAAGCCAATGCCCTGCTTGTCGGCCTTCTCAATTCTTACCTCCATAGGTTGCAGATAATCCAGCACTCTGCAGCCCATGTCCTCCTCCGCTCCCATCGATCACCCCAACTCCCTCCTTTCCCTCCACCCACCCCATCCCCGACCCAGCTCGGGTCTGAAACAATGACTGTCCAGCGCCTTGGGACTTTCCTGACATGAAAGACACTATACAAGTGTAATTTTGTTGTTGTTGTTGACTTGGCTGTCGCATTTCATCCACAAAATATACACAAGTCACTTCACTTTACAACATCAACAACAAAATTATATTTATATAGTGCCTTTCACATCGGGTGGACGTCCCAAGGCGTTGAATTTACAGTATATTCTGTGAAGAGCTTTGAGGTGTGTCTACGACATAAAAAATTGCATGGAGGCTGGGGGTAGGAGAGTGACCGAAGCAGCAGTCGAAAAAGAGGGTCATGAGATGGATCTTGAAGGAGGCAAGGTAAGGATTGTGATTATCTATTACTATATTATCTGTTGCCTCACCCCAGTGGCTATTTTTAATGTCTAAATCTAGATAGTAATTGTCACCAGGCTATGTGACCATTTACTTGATCAACACTTACACACACATACACTTTCTAGCAAGAGTCACTTCACTACAAGCTGGCGCAGAAGCTCAGCTAGGGTGAGACCATGTAACGTTTCACTGAGGCTAATCCGCCAGACCCCAAGTCAGTACTCACACAGGGATAGTGCTCCATCACTAGGAGGTACTCGGTCCTGCCGTCAGCCGACATCCGTTCCTCTCCCACGATAAAGCGTGCAATGTTCTCGTGCTCCATCAGGGGGAGCCTGTACATGTCTCTCTCGTTCATGTAGTTCTGCCGGTTTGAGGCACTGAATATTTTCACCGCCACCGGCCGTTCATCCAGTGACCCCTTGTAGACCGCTCCATACCGACCCCGACCAATCACCTGCAAGAGGTGAAACATTTCTTACACAAGTAGTGAGCAGTGCGTACTGGAGACTGTCCGATGCGCATTTTCTATACACTGCCATGGGAACTTCAAAGTCCACCTGGACACATGTTCTGAGCAAAAGCTTGGTTCACCATTTATCGAGTGCAATTTAATGGAGTCCCATGGAGAAATGTTTAGTGAGAAGATCCCGATTTGATTCCTAATCAGGGCCACACTCCTCTGTAGGAGTATGTCCTTCTTAAATAAGGAGACCAAAAGTGTACACCATATTCTATGTGCGGTCTCACCAAGGCCCTATACAGTTGCAGCAAGACTTCCCTACTTTTATATTCAAGGATTATTGCAAGGATTATTATTATTATTAAACCTAGGGCTTGAAATTTTTTCCAAAATCCTGCAAGATATAAAATTGCAGGCCAATCATAAAGCCATGGGAATACAATTCTGGAAAAGGAGAGCAGAAATATTCAAATAAAAACCAAAGGACGAACTCTGACCAATTTAACAGTGTTGGAAAGACAGGTGCCGACCAAACTGAGGAAATGTGGCCGCACAAATGAGAGTGATAAAGGTAGTGTGCGTACCTCAAGCAACTTGAGACTGTCCAGGTCCAAGGAAGGTTCAGAGTGAGCAGCCTCCATCATGTTCATATTGTGCAGCCCATGCTTCCTGTCTCCTGGGTGAAGAGATGAGACCACATAAAGAGCTCAAGCAACAACAACAAAATTACATGTGTATAGCAGATCGAAATACAACACGTGCACAATGGGGACACCATTTCCTTAAGGATGAGATCTTACAACAACAAAACAGAATGACACATTAACTTCCACATGCCCAGCAAGCTTTCACACTACTTGTCCAGCTTGGACTACCCTACCCTGTCCAGTTAAACCTGTAGCTGAGTCGATTCTGATATGCTTTTGCCAAGCACGTCACCTTGTGAATCAACCGAGCAGAAAGGAGACCCAGGCAGTGAATGCCTTAATGGTTTGGGTGAGTCCCAGTGAAAATCTTGGCATTAAGAAAGGGAAAAACTGGCGAATCCATTTAGTTCTATCACCTCTTTATGCTTCACGATAAAGTGAATTTCCTGCTCAGGGTAACCAGTAACCAATTCCCTCCTCAGTGTTGTTCACCTCAGAGATCCACAAAATCAATATACTCACCAGTATATTGATGTTGGCATCAATCCCAGTGCAAATGGGATGCAAACACCATTAAGTGGGAGTTGAGTGAAATTAAGCCACATTAAAGACTGGGTCCACCACGCAGCATAGTGAAAAAACACTCACCTGCGAGCATTCTGTACCCAAAGAAGAAAGCTGCGATGAGAACAGCCACGACTGACACAGAAGCCAAAGCGATCACGATGGTTTCCTCCTTGTAATACACTCTCCACTTATCTAAGATAAACAGAAGGGAGATTACTAACACTGAAGGTAACACTAGTTGCATACACATTGTCAACAACAACAAACAAACAACAAAATTACATTTATAGAACGCCTTTCATGTCGGGAGGTCGTGTCCCACAACAGCAATGGAGGGAGCGACTATTTTATTTGGGGGATCGTTGGCCGGGACTCTAGGAGAAACTCCCACTCTTGAACTTTAATATCCACCTGAATGCCCACTTGTAACATTGCAGCATCAGCAGCACTGCACTGGAGCGTCAGCTTAGACCATGTGAATCCAAGTCCTGATGTGGGGCTTGAACCCAGAATCTTCTGACTCAGTGGGGAGAGCTGCTTACCAATGTGCCAGGCTGACATATATCTTCAGGATAGGAGGGAATGTCGATTTCTAGTTTGCTTTCCCCAGTTCTCTTTCATTCTCCTCTTGTCTGCCAGGTTTTAATGCTGAGGGTAACATATACTGTAATGACCCACTAATGAAGGGAGGGTGCCCACATTTAATTTTTAAATCAGTACCCAGCTAAGAGGACCAAATCGACAGAAATAGATCATGATATCAAACCAGGTGGGAGAGTAAGCTCCGAGGCTGACTCTAAAAATATGCAATGGGATATAGATAGGTTAGGTGATAGGGACTAACTAGTTCATAAGCAATGCCCTTCACCTTTCTTCTGGTATCCTGTGAAACTGGGTGAAAGATGCTCAAGTGAACATCATGTGAATGCCGTAGGACTTATAGTTAGTTCCAGTCAGGCACCAATAAAACAATCTATCCACAATACAGACATGGTCAGCAAACTTGAGAAAAAGGGAGAGAAATAACTTGTCTGCACAAAACACCAGGTGCACATTGTGGTTGGTCACCCCCACTGTAGCTATGCCCCTTTTCCTTTGTTAGTTCAGAATCACTTAGAGCAACACAAAGAAACTGCTTTGAAACTTTTTCGCCTGTATTTTTGAACACGTGCTGAATAAACTTCGAAAAACCACTTCTCGGACTACGAAATACATGATCTAACAGTGAGTGGACAAGAAGATGGCAGATTAAATATAATGTGGGGAAGTCTGAAGTTATTCACTTAGGTAGTAAAAACAGCAAAATTAGATTATTTTCTAGAAGAGGAGAGACTAGAATTATAATAATAATCCTTGCATTTGATATCGCACTTTTCGCATCTTATCGATATCTCAAAGCGCTTCACAGAACATATAGATAGTGTTAGTGTTCAGAGGGATTTGAGTATCCTTGTACACCAGTCGCAAAAAGTTAGTATGCAGGTACAGCAAGCAACTAGGAAGGCTAATGACATGTTGGCGTTCATTAGAAAAAGGTTAGAAGAGTAGTACTATGTTACAGTTTTGCTGCAACTGTATAGAGCCTTGGTGAGACCACACTTAGAATATTGTGTGCAGTTTGGGTTTCTTTCTTTAAGAAAAGACATACTCGCCTCAGATTCACTAGGTTATTTCCTGGGATGAGGGGTTTGAGCTCTGAGGATAGGTTGAGCAAACTAGGCCTATATTCTCTAGTATATAGAACAATTAGAGGTGATCTTATAAAAACATAAGATTATCAAGAGGCATGACGGAGTAGACAGTGGGTATGTCAGCCTTATGTCTCCACAAGAAGATTTGCTCTCTGATCCCCAATTGGCGCCACCCTACCTTTGACTAACCTTTTATTCTTTATATGCTTATAAAATACTTTACGGTTCCCTTTAACATTTCCCGCTAACTGTGTCAGAAACAGCACATTGTATCGTAGCCGCAAATGATCACCTCTGGAGTTTTGGAATGTTATAGACCCCGCTCGCTGTGCCTGTGAGCACTGAGCAGGAGGCCACTCTGACCAGAGTGTGTGTATGTGGAGTGTGTATGTGTGTGTGTGTGTGCATGGTTATATGTGAGGCGAGTGTGTGTGTGTGAATGTGCTGGTGTATTAATGCTTCAAGAAGAAACTGTGAGATGTGGTTTCTGAATCCTAGTGACTGGGAGGAGAAAGCAGACTGAGATATTGAAGCCAAGGATGGCTGTTTGTGTATTAGGGTAGACATGCTATGGAACAGAGCTTTGTGAACCACATTGTACAATGCCAACTCTTGAGGAAGAATGTAAGGCATTTCCTGGTAACACACAGCAAATCCTCTCACACACCAATTCCATTCCCACATTCCCTTTCATCCAATCAGACTCTCCTGACACTTTGACTCGGTTATTAGCAGTGGCACTCTCGTCTGAGACACATCCACAGAGCTTTCGCACTGGAAACATCTAAAGCTCCGAAGAGATGTTGAGATTGAATTGGCTGGAGGGTCTTCCTGATCTTAATGCTGCTTGTGATCTTGTGGATAATTTGAGTAGAAGTATTGTGGTGCAGAACAAAAAGTCAGGCTTCCTTTCATGTGGCTTTGGATCAGTTGCTGTTTCCTCATCAACTAACTGGGTTGACGGACCCACCACATACTTCTGAGAGCAGTCGCTCAGTCATTTTTTTGGTCAGACTAGTGTCTGATGCATGTGGAAACCCAACACCATGCTTAACAGTATCCAAATCAAGCTGAGAATTCTATGCATCCCACCTACACATGGAAATCCCAGAGCTAGATTGCTGGAAAGAATGCGCACGTTCTGCCTTGATAGCAGCACCCACTTACCGAAGTGGGTGCAGGTGGCAAGAGACAAAGCTTGGGGACCCCAGGATATGTATAATAATAATAAAAAGAAGAAGAATAATCCTTACATTTGATATTGCACTTTTCACGTCTTCTGGACGTCTAAAAGCGCTTCACAGAATATACTATAAAGTCAATTGCGTACAGCGATGTCCTACAAGCAGTAGTGGATTGAAGTGACCAATTTATTATTGTTTTTATTGAGGGATTATTATTAGGCGTATGGAATAAGGAAATTTACCCAAGATTTCGCCCTGCCAGGAATTGAGCCCAGGTCTCTCACTTGTAAGGCGAGTGCTCTAACTACTGAACTACAGGACAATTAATAATGGGGTAATTGCTGGAATCTAATCAGCAAAAACCACATAGATTGCCATTGATATCACAGCCTGGTAAGCTTTCCCGGTGCTTGTCCAGCTAGGACTCGTTAGGGATTTGTCTCTGACAGGCTTCACAAGGACTAAATCTGCTCCCAAAAACATGTATAAAGTATCAGAGTGTTCCAGTATTTCTGAGCTAAATGTGTGCTTTACTGAAAACCCCAGAGTGCTTGACCCCACACAATACAGCAATGAGCAGCTCAATACAACTTCCTGGAAATAGCTGCCCTTTTAACAGTGCTGTCGGTTCCCATCCCTGAAATTAAGGTCCCAAGCCTTTGCCATAAATCAGTACATTTTGGTTAGTTCACTGACATTAATCACCTAGGAATTGATCTCAGAGGCACAAAAAGCACAAAGAAGTCTCATCCTCCACTCCTGCCGCCGTGATGATCAATAATCTGCATCCAGAGGAATGATTGATAACATTTATTCACTAATAATAATAATAATCCTTGCATTTGATATAGTGCTTTTCACATCTTCTACACATCTCAAAGCGCTTCACAGAATGTACTGTAAAGATTAATTGACTATATTGGTGGGCGAAACGCGGCAGCCAATTGCGCACAGCAGTGTCCCACAAACAGTCATGGATTTAAATGACCAATTTTTTTATATAGGTTTTTTTGAGGAATTATTATTAGGCATGTGGAGTAAAGAAACTTGCCCAAGGTTTCGCCCTGACCTGCCTGGATTCGAAACACAGGTCTCGCACTTGTAAGGCGAGTGCTCTAACCACTGAGCTACAGGACTACAGTGTCTGCTAAAATACAAAGGTAAGTTTCTGTTTTCTCCAGTGTATCACCTCTAAGCCTTTCAATTGAGCAATGCGAATCTTAAGTGTGCTCTGTAGATTATACTGCAGGGCTCTTCACAGACACAATTAAAATCAATAATAATCCTTGTACAGTAAAAGCCCATTTATCCGGCACTCTCGGGATCTGGCCAATGCCGGATATTCGGCCGAAAATGCAAAACAATTTGTAAAAAAAATGCATTTTTCCAGATAAATTCCGGTTAACCGAATGCAGACCTTTTTTTTGCGATGCCAGTTATACAGAAGTTACGATTGATCGGGTGCCGGATAAACGTGCTTTTACTGTATTTGAGAAAGAGCCTTTTGACATCAGAGGAATCTCCATCGGTAGGCAGGCTTTCAGTTTTTCAGTCCCCCACTCTCGGGAGCTTCATTTCCAGATCTTTCCAACATTCTTCCTCTTTCACCTCTTTCAAAATCTGTCTCATGACCTTTTCTTTGACCGCACTTTTAGTTCTCTTTCCCTTCCCCATCCCTCTTGGCTCCCACCACGAGCTCAGGTGTCAAGCCAGTACTCTTACGCTCTTTGGACGTCCTCTGAATGTGAGAAATTAAGTGAAAATTAAGTGTATAAGTGTAAAATTAAGTGTAAATATGTAAACTAAGTGTAAAGCATGTCTTTCGGATGAGATGCTAAACCAAGGTCCCACCTGCCTGTTCAGTGGATGTTAAAAGATCCCATGGCACTATTTGAAAAAAAGGGGAGTTACTTTTTCCCGGTGTCCGGCCAACAATCCCCCAAATAAAATTTGCCGCTTACTCCATGGGTGTTTGTGAGACACTGCTGTATGTAACTGGTGGCCACATTCTGCTCACAAAATACACAAGAAACTACTTTACAGTATAGCCTATGAAGCGCTTTGAGATGTCTCAATAACATGATATGACGCTATATCGAATGCAAGTTATTGCTATTATTATTGGTAAATCCATTGTGATAATAACAATAACGATCCTTGCATTTGATACAGGACTCCACAAGGTACTGTATAAATATAAACTTGTATTGTCTTATAACATTCTGTCTGGGATCATTGGTGTTGATAAGAAGCTAGCAGCCATCTGGCTTTTAAAATGTGCGCACATCCTACACCCCCCCCCCCCCCCCCCCCCACTCCCTCTCAGCACTCTCACCTCTGTAAGCAGAGTTCAGCAAAATCTAAGTATCACTTTTTCAGGCACAAACTGCTACACTTACACACAAAAAACAATCCAGAACTTCCTGCCTGCTGATCAGATGAATAGCTGGACAGCCTTGATAGGACATGCGTTATGTTTATAAATTGTGGAGCCAGACCAGTCCAAGCCTGGAGGCTCACTGTCTGCTTGCAGCTACTGTTTCTCTCCTTTTGGCAAGCACTCTTAACGACCCACGTCAACAATACTGAAAAATACATCTTCGCCCACGCAGAGACCCACCCATCAAAACAAAAAAAACTATAAAAGAGGTCAAAGGGTTCTTATCTGCCTAAGCTCCTGTTTACAAGCAAATGTACTCCCAATGGATTTCATGCGGATCAAGCCAAAGCACAGGTTCTGAGGAATCTTTGGAGCTTGCCCGATTGCGTGGTGGGTAAAAGCACAACAGCCTCGTGTACCAAAAATCTATGTAGACCTGAAGGTCCCAGATTCAATTCCTTGTCTGTCCTAAGTTTGTTCATCGCGCCTTCATTGTTATTGCTATGGAAGGTGGCTCAGTTGGAAGCACTCTCACCTCCAAAATGTTGTGGGATCAAGCACCACTACAGGACACCTCTCCCTTAACAAGCTCTGTGATCCAATCACCCCCATCTTCGCCCTGCTCCACTGGCTCCCCATCTCTCAGAGGATCGAGTTTAAAATCATCGTCCTCACTTTTTAAATCTTTCAGCCAATACCATACCAATCTGTCCGCTCCATCGGTTCAGCGGGTCCTGACCTGCTCCATATTTCCCACCGTGTCCTCCATTGGCGAACAAGCCTTTAACTTCTCTGCCTCTGCTCTGGAACTCCATCCCCAAATCCCTTCCTCTCATGCCCTCCCTTGCCTCCTTTAAGGCCTGTCTCAAGAACTTCCTCTTCGTCTGTGCCTTCGGTCACACTCACACTCCTCCTACTCTCCACCCATTTTGATTCCAATGGCCCCCAGTGTGGGTGCAAATCCTTCAGTCTACAGCCTTGGGATGTAATTCCGATGTAAAATGCTCTATATAACTGTAACTTCTGTGTTTGTTTGAGCTCACAGTCTAGAATAACGCTGACTGAGGTTCTGTCTATGTCTATTGAAGATCTCATGGAAACATTCAAAAAACCACCAGTTCTCCAGTCGGATTGGCCAACTATCCTCCAGAACTTAGCCAGCATGCTTGTCTACAAAAACAACTTTTACATGCAACAGCAATTACTGTGAAGCACTTCAAGACCTTTTTCATATCCTAGGGTCCACAAAAATACAAGCTCTTTCAGTATTTGACCAAGATTATGGAGATAAACAGCCCAACCCAGCTCATTACCTAAGTCGTGAATGGAACAGGTCCATGGCCCAATGCATCAATAAGCTCCCACTCACAGAACTCCAAACATAAGCCCCAGTCAGGAGCGAGCACTAGCTCAACCGGCACAATAAGAACACTCAGGCACCCTCCGTCCCTATAATGATCCCCATTAAAGAAGTACGTTTATAAAACAACTATTATTCACTGCCACCACAACAAAATGATCATCACACATGGTTGGAACATCTTGTTATATTGTAATACTTTGTACTTAATCACCCGTGAGTTATTAGGCTGCGTAATCTGTGAAACAAGGACTTCTTTCAACAACCACAAAATTATACTTGTATACTGCCTTTCACGTCAGGAGGACATCCCAAGGCGCTGGACAGTCACTGTGTCAGACACGCTCTGGGAACGGGGTGGGGAGGGAAGTGGGGGATTAGGAGTTTGCCGATGGAACTATCGAAGAGGAGAGTTTTGAGGCGGGACTTGAAGGAGGACAGGGAGGGGGGCAAAGCGGAGGGACTGCAAGACAGAGTTCCAGAGGTTGTGGGCAGAGTGGCTAAAGGCTTGCCCGCCAATGGTGGGGCAGATGGGTCGGTGGACGTGGAGTATGAAGCCCACCACCTGCTCCATGGACCCCATCCCCACCTCTCTCCTTACTTCCCAGCTCCAACTCCTTACCAACACTATCAACCTGTCCCTTTCATCCGGTATCGTTCCCACCGGCCTCAGAACAGCCACCATCACCCACACCCTGAAAAAACGTTCCATTGACGCATCACAGTTTTCAAGGAATGGCCCATCTCCAACCTCCCTTGTCTGTCAAGTGTCCTTCAAAGAGTCATTGACAACCAACTTCGGTCTTTCCTCTCATCCCACTCGCCTCTCCAATCAAGCTTCTGTGCTGCCCATAGCACGGAAACTGTTCCAAGGTCATGAATGATATCAAGGTCACAATGATATCCTGACCATTTGTGACCAGGGCTCCCTCTGCCTCCTCATCCTAATCGACCTATCCACCGCCTTCGATACTGTGGACCATTCGATCCTCCACTGCTGCCTCTCCTCCCACCTCAACCTTCAAGTTTCTATCCTTGGCTGGTTCAGGTCCTATCTTTCACACCGTCTGCACTTTGTGTCTGCCACTTTCCTCCAGCCCTTGCACCGTCTCATGCAGGGTTCTTCAGGGCTCTATCCTTGGTCCCCTCTCTTCATCCTCTACATGCTCCCCTCTGTGACATTATCCACAGATATGGGGTAAATTTCCACATATATACAAATGATACCCAATTCTATCTCTCCACTTCCACCCTCTACTCCAGGATTACCAGCATCCTGACTGCCTGCCTGTCTGCCATTGAGTCCTGGATGAGAGACAACTTTCTCCAGTTGAATATCCGCAAGACTAAGGCCCTCCTGATTGGCTCGCATCAGTGCATCCGCACCTCAGATGCTGACAGCATCGGCATCCAAGTCTGCACTCTTCACCTCTATAAGCCAGTCAGGAATCTGAGCGTCTTGTTCGTCCCTGAACTTTTCTTCCTCCCCACATCCCAGCTATGACCAGTACTGCCTTCCCCCATCTTTACAACATCGCCACACTCTGCCACTGCCTCACCCCTCAGGCTGCCGAAACCCTAGTCCATGCTTCCTAACCTTCGCTTCCTCCCTTGCCTCCTTCAAGTCTCGCCTCAAAACTCTGCTCTTCGATGGACCCATCGGCAACTCCTCCCCCCCACCCTTTCCTCAGCTCAGGACTGAATCAATGATTGTCCAGTGCTTTGTGGTTGTTGTTGTTTCCTCATTGTCCCATAAACAATTGAACTGACCAATTTTGTGTTATTATTTTTCTTCTTTTTCAAAAAGTCCCAACGGTTGGCTCATTGCAGAGGTTTGCAAGACTAAAGCGACACGCGCGCACACACACATAGTTTAAGTTAGATTTTTCTGTTTGTGAATTTCACTGTGTTATTTATCTACGACAAATATTTATGAATGGCAGCTCCTAGCATTTACGAGGAGGTTGCCACAGCAACAGCTCCAAGATGTAATGTAATTACTGGCGAGTCTCACCTTCGGGAATCAATGTAGGCAGCAACCAGAGTCATCAGGGAGAGCTTTTAAAGAGGGAATCCAGCCACTGGCCTTACTTTTTAAAAAACCTCCAATGTTAAATGTTAATTGTTACAGTAAGCGTGGGATACAGATCTGACTGAATTTTCCGCAAAGGGCAGCCCCATATCCTTCAGTTTGTAAGTTTACCACTAAATGAAAAACTAAGAAGGTCAGACCAATAAGATCCCAGCGTCAATCTCTCATCCATCCTGATAGTAAGTGTAAGAATTCTTGAATAATTCATAGCCCTAACGGTAGGCTGGACAATGCTATTGATGGCAAGCTAGGTAGTTTTAGCTGGTTAGACTCCAGCAGTAAGTAACCCTAACGCACACTGGGGTACTCAAGCCTTGGCTCTTGCCAACCTGAACCTAATACTTTCCAGAATGGGTAAACAGGATGTATCCCACCAGGGGATGCATTCTAACAATCTATCTCTGCAATTTTCATGTGTAGGTAGGATGCATGGAATTCTTTGGACAATCTTAAGCACTGGTGATGGGTTTCCACATATGTTCAGCATGTGGTGGTGTTAGAGGGTATATCATAGTTGGAGGTGTAATCTTCTGGATGAGATGGTCCTGTCTGTCTGTTCTGGTGGACATTAAAGATTAAGCAACAGTCCTTGAAAAGAGAAGGGAGTGTCTCTTTCCTGGGCTTCTATCAACCTGCCCCCGCTCCTTCCATTCAGCGGGCTCTAGTCTGCTCCATGTCCCCCTCATGACCTGCCTATCATCGGTGGCCGGGCTTTCAGCCTCTCTGCCCAAACACTCTGGAATCCCATCCCACAATCCCTTTGCCTCGCTTCCTCCCTTGCCTCCTTCAAGGCCGGTCTCAAGAACCTCCTCTTCGATCGTGCTTTCTGCCGCCCTCCCGATTCTCTCCCTCCCCTCCGCCCATCCTGCCCTCCTCCTAACTCGAGTTCCAACCCCTGATTGTTCAACGCCTTAGGACATCCTCCCAAAGTGAAAGGTGTTCTATAAATGTAATTTTGTTGTTGTTGTCAACATCTTCTATCTCACTTCCCGAACCAATGTGCAACCTAGGTTTCAGGTTTGACCTTCCTATTCGACCATGTCTACAGACACCTCTACCCCACCCCTTTGGCTCAGTGTCATGCTCCGCCACTGTCAAACTCTCTTGATTGCTACCCTGCGTGAGAGTCACTATATAAATGCAAGTTGTTGTTTAGTGCTAACAGTCAGATATTGGGAATGGCAGAATGAACATGCAAACCGGTGTTCAAATCCCACATTAAACAATAAACTGGAATTTGTTTGACACACTGGGCAATGATGAGACCAATGTGTGTCTGCCAACATCATTACCCTCCTCACTCTCCCACCCCCACACCCCCACCCTCACACAATAACTGTGACCTTCCTCCTTGATATCTAACACCAGAAAAGAGGTTTCTAGCTCAAACAAAGGAACTGAGACACACTTCATCAGATATGGTGAAATCTGACGTGAGACCCACATTTCAATGATAGCATTCAAAGCAATTCCAATGGCTGTTAGTCAGTGACTAGAGGGCATTAAACAAAGACGGTTAGCAAACATGCAAATGGGGAGGTTAGGAAAATGTTTATACACAAAGTAGATGGGATTTAGAATGCCCTGCCGGATGTGGTGGTTGAGGCAGAATCCATATTACAAAAACAACTTGGCAGTTATAACCCTATTCATGTGGGACAGCATCTAGGACCGCTTATTAGTGGCAGAGCCTGACGCCGAACCAGGGGGAGAGAGGAGGTGACAGCAAGTATGGTAAATCTTTGGTTGTGGAAAATCTTTGGTTGTGATCAAATGAGGAGAAGGAAGGGGCAAAGCAGAGTGAGAGTTGAGGGAGAGAATTCCAAAGTTTCGGGTGTAGTGTCTGAAAGCATGGCGGCCAATGGTGGAGTGAAAGGGAGGAGGGATAAGGTGGGCTCAAGGCAGCCAAGTGGAGACAGCGAGCAGTGGTGCGGGGAGAAAGCAGGTCATAAAGGTAGGGAGGTGCCAGGGCATTAATGGATAATTAGGAAGTAGATAAATTTCCTGTGATAGAAATTTCTATCGTTCTATGGTTCCACTGCAATGAATACTTGTAGGGCATTGTGAGAAGATAAGACATTGAAGACCTCAGAGCAAGCAATTTTATCCACCTCTGCTAATTGTCTTCTGAAATGACAGCTCCAGCCACTGGCCTTACTTTTTAAAAGACCCCAATGTTAAATGTTAATTGTGTAGTGTAAAATTGTAGTAAGCATGGGATACAAGTGTAACTGAATTTTCTGCAAGGGGCAGCCCCTCATCCCTCAGTTTGTAAATTTACCATCAAATGAGGAACTAAGAAGTTCCAAGGCCATCTCCATTGCCTCACCTACATATTGTACTTGTGCATTAGTGAACGTCTTGGGAAAAACTGAAGGAAATTATAATTGGGAGTCCCATAGCATAGTGGTTTGAGCACTTGCCTCACAAGCAAGAGGACCTGTCCTGGGTTTGATTCCCGGGTGGGGCGAAATCTTAAGCAAATTTCCTCTACTTACTCTACACACCTCTATTTACATAGAAATAAGTAGCACCCAGTGGTTAATTGATTGGAGGATCGCTTTCTGGTGGGTAATAGTGCCTCCAAATGAATATTTTTTGATCACTCAATCCTCAACTATTAGTGGAGCATTGTTGTGAGCAATTCGCTGCAGCATTTCGCCCACAAAATACATAATCGATCCACATCACAATATATTCTGTGAATAACTTTCAGACATCTCAACAAAATAAGGCACTATAAACCACAATAATAAAATTGGTCATTTCAATCCACGACTGTTTGTGGGACACTGCTGTGTGAATTGGCTGCCGTGTTTCGCCCACAAATATACAGTCAATTCACTTTATAGTATATTCTGTGAAGCGCATTGAGACATCAATAAGATGTGAAAAGCGCTATATCAAAATGCAAGGAGTATTATTATATATCAAATACAAGGATTATTATTAATATTTTAACTACAAAATATGGTAGGGAGAGAGTGAAACAGAAAAAATCCTGACTTGAAACACAATGAAGGAGGTTTGCTCAATCCATTTGGGACAGCCCCACCACAACTTTCCTCTTGAAACCTTTTTGGTTTGATTCCCAATATAAGGGAAGGCAAACTGAGAGCAACAGAGGCAGACTCCCTCGTCGTCAAGCCCCCAAATTCGTCAAGTTTCACATAAGCGGTTTCAGTGTTCTGGGACGTCCTTCCGACATGAAAGGCGCTATATAAATGTAATTTAGTTGTTGTTGTTGGTAGCTGATACCCTGAAATCAAGGTTAAACAGATTAACAGGCGGGCATGACCTACTTAACAGGGCGGGTGGAGGCTGGGATAAGGGTGTCAGTGAGGCCTGAAGCTAGCGGCTTTGTTTTGTGGGTGAATGTACGATAAGTCATTTACGCTTCCAGCATGGGACTTTATCTATTATCTTCTCACTCTCTGTTTTTCCTCCTCTCTCTTTTGGGTTGCGGTTCAGTATTTCCTCCCGGTGGTCTGTGCTGGGTTTCAATTGTGATTGAGTGAAAGCTTCAGTGTTAATGATATAACAGTCAGCGTCTCTCTCTCTCTCGCTTCCCTCTTCTCTCACTTGGTACAGCCTGGTTCTTTTGTCTGTAACCTATGCTTGGGGCTGGGAGCTATCGCCTGTGAATCAATCACAAAGTGTATGAGAGCTGGCTCAGTTTGTTTTATTAATAAAAGTGGCTGGGAAAAGCTTCCGCCCGGCACCCACTGTACACTGCCCAGCCCATCGGATGATTTCAATCTGACTTGTTTCTTTCAAAAAAGGATTTTCAAAATTCTCAAAATTTAGCGAAGAGTGGGAGATAACTGTCGGGAAAGGGAATTAATTACAATATTTGAGATTTTATTATATGTTGCGATCTCAAACTTAAAACATAAGGGTTATGCTAGGAAAAATGAAAGCCTTTATAAAGGCCCAGAAAACAGAAAATGTTCACCACCACTTTTTCTCTCTCTCTCTCTCTCTCTCTCTCTCTCTGTCTGTCTCGCTCTCCTCTCTCACCCTTTCCCTCTCCCAGCACTGTAAAAGCAGCAACAAAACAAGAAGCATTCATGTTGCAGAGACGGGGAGAGGCAAATGAATTCATAATGCCAAGTCTTGTTTAACTCTGTGCCTTCATCTGCTTTTTATAAGAGCGGCAGGCCGGCCTGTACCTTGCCAGGCAGCAATAAACACACATTAGCGATGATTAATGAGGGGCCTGATGAGGGTTGGCATTTCATTTCATTCCACTTCCTTCAAGAACAGAGGGACCCTTGCCAAGCCCTGTCCGCTCTGCCTGCTCACGTGACCCCTAATGCCTCTGGGAATCATTTCTGCAAATACAGCTGAATAGCAGTTAAACCTCGCCTTGAGGGGGTATATCAGTTAACGCGCAGCTGTTGTTGTTGATAACACCCTCCGGGGGCCCCAGGCCGAGTGCTGACTTTAGTCTCAGTTGCAGCCGTGTTTCTTTTCACCCTTTTCCCTCCTTTGTTTTTCTGCCTTTGCTGAACTCCCGTGTTTTTTGGGGGGCTGACAAATGGATCGCTACGATCCCAAAGTTGCTGCCGAGGACGACTTGAGAGCTTTAGCGACCTCTTTGTCTCCGGTTTCCACCTCACTCAAACGGGAGAAGGAGCCTGATCTGGACAACAAAGAGAGCTGCTCGCTGACAAAGGAAGAGGGCAAGGTCCGGTCTGGCAGGCACGTTGCAGAGAAAAGGCTTGTGTTGGCGGCTCCGCAACAAGACAGTGGGACTCCCTACAACACTAAGAAAGCCACGGCGTGGGGAGTCCGGGTGTGGGACGAGTGGGGTAAAACACGCAATGCTTATATCATGGAGGAGGGCGTGCAGCGTAACGAGCTTTTCCTGTACGTGCCGGAGCTCTGCTATGAGATCACCCACGATGAGCTGAACTTCTGGCTCTGCCGCTTCGTGTTGGAAGTGCGTCGCCAGGACGGCTCCGAGTACCCGCCCAACTCGCTGCGGCTTCTTTGCTGCTCCATTCTCCGCCACCTGCGGGAGAACTGCAAGCGTCGCGACATCGACTTCTTCAACAAGCTGAAGCCGGGCTTTGCTGAGTTCCGGGGCATGCTGGATGAGAGAATGAAGCAGCTACAACGGCTGGGGATCGGGCTGGTGAGGAAGCAAGCGCAGCCGTACAGCGAGGCGGACGAGGAGAGGCTGTGGCGCGCCGTTTTCCATCTGCGCGATGCCAAGAGCTACAGCTTCGCCGCCTACTTTTACGTCTGCAAGGTCTTCGCCCTCTGCGCAGCAAAGGATCACCACAAGCTGACCGTAGGCCAGTTCCAGTTCGGCTGTGATTGTATCGGGGAGTACGTGGAGTTTGCTGGACGGATGGGAAACCTTCAGGATGGTGGGCCTGAGCTGTGCGGGGGGTCGAGGACACGGCAGTATTCCGATTCCACCAACCCGCGTTGCGTTGTGTCGCTTCTGCGGCGCTACCTCGGCATGATCCCGGCCGAGGGCCCCTTCTACCGACGACCGTTGCCGGGCAGCCTGCAGTTCTCGGAGCAAGCCATAGGGGTGCACACCCTGGAACGCTATTCCAAAGAGATCTGCGAGGCTGGTGGGATCGCGGGGCACCATACAGGACACTCGGGAAGGGTAAGCGAATGGCTGGGGATTCCCTGATGACTTGCGTTGCCTACCATACTGACGTTCAAAAGTGGAGTCCTGTTGCATAGTGGTGTTAGTGTGCTACCTCAGCAGCAAAAAGACCTAGGTTTGATTCTGGGAGTGAATTTTTCCTTATTCCATATGGATATGAATTTGTGCTGCAAAGTAACATGCCAGAAACAGCCTTGAAGTGAATGATCAATTTTTATTTGGCGGATTGTTGTCCAGGTTACCTGGAGTCCCACAGCATAGTGCTTAGCACACTCGACTCGTAAGCAAGAGGACCCGGGTTTGATTCCCGGGCAATCCACAGCTATTTGTAGGACACTGCTGTGGGCAATTGCCTAGGGCATCTCGCTCATAAAAATATACAGGAAGAAATCACTCTCGGGGTGTGGGGGTGAACGACTTGAGAGCCACAGAGCAGGGGGCATACCTGGTAACACCACTCTCCACACCTTTTCTCCATTCCATTGCTGTTTGTGGGATATTGCTGTGTGCAACTGACTGTTGCGTTTTGCCCACAAAATATACAGTGACTCCAATTGACAGTATATTCTGTGAAACGTTTTGAGACATCTAGAACATGTGATAAGCGCTATATCAAACGCAAGGATTATTATTATTATTAGTTACAGTATATTCTGGGAAGCCTTTTGAGTTTGAGATTTTTCAATGACATGATAAAGCGCTATATTAAATACAACTATCATTATTATTATTTGACAACTTGTTGATCACACAAACGTGCGCTCACACACATCGTGAATTCACAAACACACACACACACAGTTGATAGTGGCGTGTGCGAGAATGATGCTGCCTCTTCCTGGATGGTTTCATAGTTCAAACATCTACCGAGTAGTGCCTCGTAAACTGCTCACAGAGCTGCTGAGATTGCAAGCGGGGCATCAGGGAGGACTATGTACATATGCAAGCGCAGGGACAGTTTTTCATTTGCTTTGTGATTTTTGATCTTTTGACTGTGCTGGAAAAGTCAATGACTTCATGGGTTTACAACAATAACAACAACTTCGATTTATATAGCGTCCTCCATGCCGGATGGCGTCTCTGAGAGTTTAGAGAGTGATATGTGACTGGTATTTAGGTTAAGAATTCACTTGGGAATGGGAGACCCACTTTGTATTTGTATTCTGTCTTTGTAGCGAGTTCCTAATCACTTAAGATGTAACCTTAAAACAATGCCTGCTGCTTTAACTTCATCTGACTGGGGAGGCTCTGTATGCAAACACACACATTTTCTGAGTTAACACTCAACCTGCACCCCCCCACACCCCCACCAACTCACCCCGCTGCGTGGCTGGGGAGTGAGTGGCAAGATGCTCATTCTTCTTACCGGTCTGGCAAAGGTTCCCTCCTGCACAAATGGATCAACCCAATAGCAAGATGCCAATGGGCACAAGGGGCTTTGTTATACTGGGGAATGAATGGTCTGTGTTTCAGGGAAACCCATAAGCAGAATCCCTCACAGAGCTCCTTTGCGCCTGTACATACATGGCAGCAGCTAATCCAGTGGGGGAACAAGGGCAAGTCACTGTCTACCTTCAAGTAGGCAGTGGAATCCTGTAGCTCAGTTGTTATGAGCACTCGCCTTTCAAGTGAGAGACCTGGGTTTGATTTCTGGCATGGCGAAACCTTGGGTAAGTTTCCTTACTCCACACGCCTAAAAATAATTCCTCAAAAAAACCCAATAATGATTTGGTCATACTACCCACGACTATGGAAACTCCCTCACCTGGCTCCATTGGCTCCTCATCCCCCATAGGATCAAATTCAAGAAACTAGTCCTCACTTTCAAGGCAATTCACGGCCTTGCCCCCTCCCATCTCTCACCTGCTGACTCTCTATGAACCTGCACAAGCCTCTATTCAGCGGGCTCTGGTCTGCTCAATGTCCCTCGCCTGACCATCGGTGGCCGGACTTTCAGCCTCTCTGCCCCCACACTCTAGAACTCCATCCCACAGTCCCTTTGACTCGCTTCCTCCCTTGATTCTTTCAAGACCGGTTTCAAGAACTTCCTCTTCGATCATGCCTTCTGCTGCCCTCCTATCTCTCTCGCTGCCCTCCCAACTCTCTCCCTCTCTTTCCCCCGACCCTGCCCCTCTCCCTTGTCTAAGTCCCGACCTGCCTGTTCAGCGCCTTGGGATGTCCTTCTGACATGAAAGGCGTTGTATAAATGTAATTTTATTGCTGTTGTTTGTGGGACACTGCTGTGCGCAACTGGCTGCCGCGTTTCGCCCACAAATATACAATCAAGTCACTTTACAGTACATTCTGTACTGAGACGTCTAGAAGACGTGGATAGCGCTATATCAAATGTAAGGAGTATTATTATTATTACTTTGGCCATTGTTGTGTGGATGGATAATGGAGCGGTGTTATGGGTGGTGATGGTTGTTTCTCGCTGTTACTGTTAAAACATAATTTGGAGTAACCCCATATTCAAATTGTATACTGAGAATAACCACATATACACATTGTATACTGAATGAGTTACCAAATATACAAATAACAATAACAATTTCAATTTATACAGTGCTTAAAAGTGGCAGGGTCTGACCTTGAGCCAGGAGAAGAGATGACCATAAGCACTATCAAAAAGGAATGTCTTTAGGTGGGATTTAAAGTTGAGGACTGAGGGGGCAAGGCGGAGAAATTGAGGGAGAGAGTTTCAGAGTTTGGGGTCACAGTGGCTGAAGGCAAGGACACTGATGGTGGAGCGAATGGGCCGAGGGACGAACAGGAGCCAGTCGAGCAGAGGCAGTGGGTGGGAGAGTGGTGGGTAAGCATATCGGGTAGGAAGTGGGATCCTCTGGGGGATGGGGAGCCAATAGAGCCGGGTGAGGGTGGGAATGATGTGGTCATGGAGCTTTATATGGGAGAGGACACGACCTGCAGAGTTCTGGATGATCTCTAGCTTGTGAAGGGAAGAGCCAGGAAGGCCAACGAGGAAGGAGTTTCCATAGTGCAAGGGCATGAGGGATTTGAAAATAAGCAAGAGGATCTTGAAATCAATCCGTTCAGTAATTGGGAGCTAGTGAAGTCTGACAAGTACTGGTGTGATGGGGTTACTTTATTTTGTTCGGATGGGAATCTGAATGACAGCGGTCTGAATTAGTTGAATTTTGTCTATTGTGGAATTGGGGAGACCAACGAGGAGGGTGTTCGAATAGTCCAGCCGGGAATTTGCAAAGGCGTGGACGAGGGTTTCAGCCACTTTTGTTGTGAGGTATGGATGGAGATTGGCATTGTGATAGAGATGGAAAAAAGCAGTCCCACAAGAGAGAAGATGCCAATGGGAGCCAGAGTATGGCTTTCTGTACTCTTTTAGAATGTACTAATTATACACTGAAGGATTTCTAACTTGCAATTATGCAGTCCTCCATGTAGGGTAGACTCCCAGCTCGGGTCTGACATAGTGACCGTCCAGCGCCTTGGGATGTCCTCCTGACGTGAAAGGCGCTATACAAGTGTAATTTTGTTGTTGCTTCATGTCCCCCACCTCGCTCGCCCCAGCATTGGTGCGCCTTCAGCCATTCTGCCCACACTCTCTGGAATTGCACCCACAAGTCCATTCACTTCACCCAATTCCTTGCCTCCTTCAAGACCTACCTTAAAGCCCTCCTCTTTGACCATGCTTTTAATCAACTTCCTTTTAATCTGCCTCCACACCCTCCCCAATCCTTATCCCAGCTCAGTTCCGGAATACTGTCTGTCCAGCGCCTTGGGACATCCTCCCGATATGAAAGGCACTAGGCAAATGTAATTTTGTTGTTCCAAGTAAACCAGAAACCAATCTTGTGATCTCGTGACAAGATCTATATAATGTTTCTCAACCAAAGACCATATAGCATTAATCTTCCATTACAGCACTTTGGCTGAAAAAGGTGTGAAAAACAGTCTAGCCCCAAATACATACAAAGAGAAAGTGTACTTGAATGGTGGGCTGAGACTGACAACATTCCACTGTAAGCATTAAGTACAACCATTTTCCATAGAATGATTTAGTTAATTGCAGTGATTCCCAAATGTTACTCTTCTGTGAACATCAACCCATCTCTATAAAATGAATCAGGCTAGCAAGTGCCAACATAAATCCACAACTAAATAACCAGCCTATTGACAATCCACAAAAAGCAAGACCTCTGCTAGTCACTTCAAGGCTGTGAATGGAGTTAAACAGGTTAAAACTGTTTGCTGTTGCAAATGCTGTCAAGTGTAGTAACTGTTTTATAGGCAAATGCTATAGCCATTTTACACCCAACAATGTACCACAACGAATCAAGAGGTGAATACACAATTAATCAGTGGGATTGTTGACCAGGACAGCAGGAGAAACTATCTTCTCTTTTTAGGGGCTTTTGATTGTCCAATTTAGGACAGGGAGACAGCACTTGATTTAACATCTCACGTGAAAGATGGATCTAAACCAGTGATGGCCACCCTTTCTGGATGGACAACCAAATACATTTTTCATTATTGAATCTTTCTCCATTTAAGACTGAGCCATGGGTATTGCTGCTTGGCAAGTACTGGAAACGAGATATTGATTTGGCACACTCGTCAGGACTGGGGCAGGGATTTGGCAGGCCACTTCTTGACCACCCCTCCCCATGCACGGGTTGGTGACCACTGATCTAAGCTCAGGCTTTGTATAGTGTTATGGAGTCCTGTAGGTTAGTGGTTAGCGGGCTGAATGTGCAAGCGGGAGGACCCAGGTTCAATTCCTGGATAGGGCGAAACCTTCGGCAAGTTTCCTTTCTCCACACATCTCGGTTTACTTAGCAGTAAGTAGGAACCTGGTTGTTAGTTGATTGGCAGATCCCTTTCTTGCATAAAAATTCCTAAAAACAAAAGTGGATCACTCAATCCACAACTGTTTGTGGAACCCTGCTGTGCATTTCACCCACAAAATATAGTCAATTCACTTTACAGTATATTCATGTGAAGCTCTTTGAGACATCTCAACGATGTGATAAGCACTATCAAGTGCAAGCATTATTATCTGATTATTAACTATTGTTTATTTCTGTGTGTTGTCTGTGTGCATTCATGTACGTCCATGGATACACATGTTGCGTGTATTTGTATGTGTGTACATGTGTAGGTCAGCAGTGCAACTACGCTATATAACCGAGGCTTCGATGAGCAGGCAATCAAAGAGCGGACGGGGCCTTGTGGCAGCGGGGTGAAGGGTTTCAAGAGGACATCTCCTGCCCAGATCAAAGCCATGTCGGACTGCCTGCAGCCTCCAAATCCACTGAAGAAGATTTCGGGCTGCTCGCCTGCCCCATCCACCTCGTCCGAAGATCATCGATCCGAAGATCAGGACGAAGGGCCGAGCAACATCATCATCATCACGGAGGATGGAATTGATCACGAGCACCCCAACCACACCACCACCATTTTCAGCCGCCCCGAGGTGCTGATCACAGAACAGGATGGCGTGTTGAAAATTGAAATGCCCACACGGACTCCTCTGGTCTCACTCATGCAGTCTCCTGGCCAAACCATCACCAAGTTAAAAATAGTCAAAGGCGATGTCGTTCTAGAGTTGAATCTGTAAACGCATCTGGCAACAGAATACTGCGTCTGTAGTTGCATGGCTCAGAACCACTGTAGTGCCTGATCAGTACGAGGTGTGGCTGTCTACAGCAGGGTACGTGCTGCCAAGTTTGTAATGGCGTGGAGTCTGAACGTTCAGTCCCTTTCCTCCAAGCACGCGTCAACCACTCTGCTCAGGTCCCCCATTGCATTGCGATCTATGCTTTTCATCATCCCACAAGACATCAATGGGCTTTTCGTATACTCATTGCCACTCCTAGCAATTCCGCACTGACCATCACATTGGACCCCCGCTACTTAACTAATGCAGTTGTAGTGCAAAACCTGGTTACAAGTTCCCTGGTTGCTGTTTTTTTAGTTCATGAATGGTACAATTTTATCTTCGGAACCAGTTATATTACAATTTGGAGGCACGGAATGGTGGGGGTGGGTGAGTGGTTGGTGGAGGTTTAGGATAGAAGAAAGAACTTGATTCTCCCACCACAATGAGGTGGTGCAGACATGGTTCAAGGCAGGAAGGCAGGCAGCGCAAGCTTGGCAGTGTACACAGGCCCATGGAGCATCGACAGTGCTGTTCCCGTTTGTGATTAAACAATAAACGCAATCCGCCAGGAGGAGCAATTCTAAAACTAAACCTGTCTCCTGCCATTCTGTTTCCCTTGCCTTCAGACACGAATCAAACTCAGAATATCTGAAACATATTCATTTCTATGCAACAAACCAGTTTGAGGCACTGAAATTGTGGAAACCAGTGGTTAGAGCACCTTGCAAGTGAGATGCCTGGGTTTGATTCCTGGCAGGGTAAAACCTTGGGCACGTTTCTTTACTCTATATGCCTGATAATAATCCAATCCAGGCCTGACCAGTCTAACTCAATCCTAAGATTTTCTGGTTCAAAGTGAGCTCACCTCTTTTAAGATTGTTTATCTGTCATAGAAATATGTGTTAGCCTGGCTCAGTTGATCACACTCTCACCTCTGATCCAGAAGGCTATCCCCCACATTGGGCCTTGGAATACATACTGCATACTGACCCAGACCAAACTCTGTATCCACATCTCACCAGTTCTGCCGAGGCTCCACTGGCTCACCATAACCGAATGGATCAACTTTAAACTCATATTTAAATCCCTTCACTCAATGGTACCTTCCCACCTCTCCAAACTCCTCACTCCCCATTCTACCCCACCACACCATTGCTCGACTGGCACTGGCCTCCTCTCATCCCTCGCACCTTCCACCCACCATCAGAGGTCATGCTTTCAGCCGCTACGCCTTAAAACTCTGGAACACTCTCCCTCAATACCTCCACCTTGTTCCCGCTCCCATTTTTCAAGGCCCACCTGAAAACCTTCCTCTTCAATTATGCTTACGGCCATATTTCCAACCCCCTCAAAGTCAGACACATAGAGTGTGCATATAGGAGGTAGCTCTGCTGCTTTTAACTAGTGTGTAATACAACCAGAACAATCCAGTCCTTTGCATAGATTACCAATGTAGAAAAAAAATCATGAAACAAGACTACAATATATCACACACACTATAAACAATAGCAAGCACATTATATTTCAGTCTCTCTGACTTGCTCCCTTACTCGCCTCATTACCTCTCCCCTCCTCACCCACTTGGCACATCCCCGTGCCCCTTCCCCCAGCTTGGGTGCAAAGCCAGTATTTTACGTGACTCCTGAAGTGAAAGGTTCTGTGTAACTATACATTTGTATTGTACTATGGTAAGTGCAAATAGTAAATGTTAAGTGCAAAGACCATTATTATGCGACAGTACCTGTATGTGATACATTCAGTCATCTCTCAGGTCAAAGTTATACCACCTTCCTCTCTCCCAACATCGCATGAACTTGGCCTCAGCAGGCCTAACCCCCAGCAGTAAGTAGGCATGTCTATATCATAAGTCTGTTCAGGATCACAATGATGTTCTCGACAATATATCTCTGTCCTACATCTCTTATTGCGTGCTAAAATCATTACAGGTATTTAAACCTCTCTCTGTCTCTCTCTTTGAAGTGTCAAGTGCAATGTAACAGTGGTTCCCACTACCCTTAGATGTCTGACCTGAGTTAATTAAATCCAGAGCAAGCAAACAAAACCCTTACCAGAAGCCACAGGTCCGGTGGGACTGGGCAGAGGGCTGAAGTTCTCAGTAAAGTTGAGGTTGCACATGTCAGTGCTGCAGCAGCAGAAGCGGAAAGTCCCGTTCTGTCTGTGGTTGGTCACCACGCACTCTGGCGAGTAGCATTCCTCCTTGAATCCAACGTGCGCCCAGCATCCTTTGGGAAAGGAAATAAGAGTTCTGGTTTGTGAAGGCATCTGGCACATTTCGCACTGAGATGTTATTTGAATCAAATCATCCTGGGTTAAATAGGGATAGGGAAGCGGCATTAGGAGATTGGAAATGAACATTACGCATATTGCGAAGAAATTTAAATGGTTTTGAAATTTAAATGATTTTAAATGGAAACTGAATGAGTCTCGGGCTATTATACGATTGATAAAGTTAAGACTTATGCAAGATTTACTATATTTGTATCAGTGATACTTGGGCTAAAGCAGTGGTTTCTAAACTGTGGGGCGTGCCTCCCTTGGCTGGGGGATGCTGCCATTATTGTTCTTATTACAGGTAAACCACGCTTAATGTTGTGACGTTCGCTAAAACGTCGTTTGCCAGCGAGTGGAAAGGGGGCGCGATGGCGTTAGGACCTGGGAGTGAGCCAGGCCGGCAGCGAGAGTAAGCCAGGCCAGCAGCACGTGAGACCAGAACCGAGTGAGTGAGCTGGGCAGGCAGTCAGGGAGCTAGTGATTTAGCCGGGCAGGCAGTCAGGGAAAAACTTTGCGCTGAAAAGCAAGCTCACACATCACACTAAAAATTCTAAGTATTGTAAATTGTAAATGTAAATAATTGTTTTCACAATTTTTGTTCATTTAATAATTTTTTTAAAACAATTTAAAAACAATTTAACATGCTGTGTTTTGTCCACATATATATACAGTCAATTCGCTTTACAGTATATTCTATGAAGCATTTTGAGATGTCTAGAAGACATGAATAGTACTATATCATATGCAAGGATTAATATTACTTTTACTTTGCACCATGCTGAAAATGGGAGAAGGATTATTGCCTTTTTCCATCTCTGTTCAAGCAATTCAAAGTCTGAGTGCAGGCAAGCTCGGGACACTGTAAGACTCACATCCACACAGTTCTCCTTCACAAGTGACAGCTTTGAGGTGTGCAGTGGAACAACAACAACAAAATTACACTTATACAGCGCCTTTCACATCGGGAGGATGTCCCAAGGCGCGAAACAGTCAGGTCGGGACCCGAGCAAGGGGGGAGGAACGGGAGAGAGTTAGTGGGGGAGGGAGAGAGTTTGGGGGCCAGCAGAAGGCACGATTGAAGAGGAGGATCTTGAGACCGGCCTTGGAGGAGGCGAGGAAGGGAGCAAGGCGAAGAGACTGTGGGATGGAGTTCCAGATTGCGAGGGCAGAGAGGCTGAAAGCCCGTCCACCAATGGTAGCGTGGGTCGGGTAGGGGACATGGAGCGGGCTGGAGCCTGCTGAATGGAGGAGGTGGGCAGGTTCATAGGGGGACAGCAAGTCAGAGAGATAGATGGGGTCAAGGCTGTGAATGGCCTTGAAAGTGAGGACGAGGATCTTGAAATCGATCCTCTGCGGTATGGGGAGCCAACGGAGCCGGGTGAGGGTGGTCACAAAGCTTGGTGCAGGTGAGGACACAAGCTGCAGAGTTTTGGATGATCTGCAGCTTGTGAAGAACCAGGAATATCGATAAGGAGGGAGTTTCCATAGTCGAGCTTGACGTGACAAATGCGTGGACTAGGGCTTTCGGCAGCCTGAGGTGTGAGGTAGTGGCGGAGTCTGGAAAGGTTTTCCTGCAGTCCACGGCTGATGAGATCCAACTTTCAGCACATTTGAGTTAGTTTCTACGTTCACCCTTTGTCCAGTTCAAAGTCTGAGAGGGGTTAGGCCAGAACTTCACGAACTCTGTGAGGGGCCAAAGCGCAGCCTAAAGTCCTCTCACCCTGTTTGTTTATATCCATAAAGGGCTGAGAAATGTCTTTGTGTCAATATATGATGAGCAAGAGTATCCAAATTTGCAGATGACACAAAGTTAGGAGGCACAGAAAGTTGTGTAGATCAGAGCCAGAAGTTACAATATACTAAAATTGGTACAATACAGAGATTAGTATGGCCCCTGCGCAAGAATCAGAGTTAGGTTTAGTGACATAGATGGATTAAGTGAGTAGGCAAAACTATGGCAAATGGAATTCAACGAAGGGAAGCGTGAGCTCATCCACTATTGATAGAAGCAAGACAAATCAGAATATTTTCTTAATGGTGTGAAACTAGGAAATGTGGAGGAGCATTGGGATTTGTGTATCCATATACACACGTCGCTACCAAAGTCTGGTTTACTGGTACAAAACATAATCAAAATCACTTATGGAATGTTGGCCTTTATCTCAAGTGTGCTGCCATACAAAGGTGAGGAAATAATGCTTTAGTTGTGTAGACGCTTGGTCAGAACCCATCTGTAATTCAATTTTGTGCCCCACCCCTGAGGAAAGATAGATTAGCTCTGGAGGAGGTGCAGCACAGATTCTCCAGCATGATACTAGGACTTAAAGGGTTAAATTATAAGGATTTAATTGTATGTTTTTAAAGGTTATGGGGTGATCCAATTGAGATGTTTAAAATGATAAAGGGATTCAATTGGGTAGATGCAAAGAAACTATTTCCTCTGGTGGGGGAAACCAGAGCAAGGGGCATAATCTTAAAACTATAGTTAAACCATTTAGGAATGACATCAGAAGCACTTTTTCCACACAAAGTGTAATCGAAATCTGAAACTCTCTCTCCAAAAAGGCTGTGGATGCTGGATCTATTCAAATTTTCAAGACTGATGTGGATAGATATTTGTTAGGTCAGGGAATCAAGAGATATGAAGTATAGGCGGGTAAATGGAAATGCAGTACAGATTAGCCATGATCTAAAAGAATGGTGAAATAATATGAATCCTTGCATTTGATATAGTGCTTTATCACATCTTCGAGACATATCAAAGCGCTTCATAGAATATACTGTAAAATTAATTGACTGTATATTTTGTGGGAGAAATAGGCTCAAGGGGCTGAATGGCCTATTCCTGTTCCTATCACAGCACTGTACAATTAAAAGACCCAACACACTGGGTCCTACAGTCCCTAAATCTACTGCCTAAAACATACTTAGAAAACACTCACCTTGTTTCATCATATGGACTCCCCCATCTCTTGTCTCCCACAATCCATAGCACTGACTTCCCTCATCACACAGCACCGTGCCGTTATCCCGGTTGATGCGGTTTTCACTGATGCCATGCTCCTCGGTTCGGGGGTATGAGTCTCGGTAGGCACATAGTCTCTCAATGCTCTGGGGAACTAAGATTGCAAAGAACAATATTAGCAATAATCCTTGCATTTGATAAGGTGCCTTATCATGTATAGCGTTCATTTCAAAAGGTTTAGAGTACAAGAGTAAGGAAGTCTTGCTGCAACTGTGTAGGGCTTTGGTGAGACCGCACCTAGAGTATTGTGTGCAGTTTTCGTCTCCTTTTTAAAAAAGGACATACTTGGCTTAAGGGGGTGCAGCGTAGATTCACTAGGATGAGGGGACTGACCTATGAGGATAGGTTGAATAAACTAGGGCTGTGTTCTCTAGAGTACAGAAGAATTAGGGAGGATCTTATTGAAACATATAAGATTCTTAAAAGGCTAGATAAAGTAGACACTGAGGGACTGTTTCCCTTGGTAGGAGAATCTATAACCAGGGGTCACAGTCTTAAAATTAAGGGTCAGCTTTTTCGAACAGAGTTGAGGAAACATTTCTTCACTCAGAGGGTAGTGAAGGAATTCACTACTCCAGAAAGCTGTAGATGCTCAGTCCTTGAACATTTTCAAGGCTGAGACTGATAGATTTTTGAAAAATAGAGGGATTAGGGGATATGGGGATAGGGCAGGTAATTAGAGTTAGATGAGAAGATCAGCCATGATCTTATTGAATGGCGGAGTAGGCTTGAAGGGCCAAATGGCCTACTCCTGCTCCTAATTCTTATGTTCTTATGTCATTCAGATGTCTGCAAGCACTTCACAGAAAATACTGTAAAATGGATTCACAGTATATTTTGTGAGCAAAAAGATGCAGCCATTGCCCACAAATAGTCATGGGTTGAGGGATTTTTTGAGGAATTATTAACACCAGAAACTGATTTACCAATCAACTAATAATCAGGTTCCTACTTACTGCTAGGTAATCAGAAGAGTGTGAAGCAATGAAACAGTTTGCCTTGAACGGGAATTGAACTACTGCGCTATGGGACTGCATAAAGAACAAGAGGGTGAGGTGTGGATGCTATAAAGAGAAACTTTTCCAACAAAGACAGCAGATGGCATTGTCCTCATAGTCTAGGCTGACTAACTCTCCAGTAGAGGGCTGGGGCCATGCTGCATTTTCATAAGACATTAAACTTGACACTTAAGGAAATGCATTGCGTCATGTGGTTTTATCTGTGCTCAGTTCCAGCAGAAAAGCAGTGGCAACGTATGCAGTTTAGCTGATTAAGACTCTAGCCTAATATTAAAGTATTATTAGGCTAATATTAGACTGGAGTCTAATCACCTAAACTACATATGTTACGGTTTACACATTGCTTTCGCGTTGGAATGGGCACAAATAAACCACACAAAGCAATGCATTTCATCAAGTATTTCTCTGGATGATAGATTAACTGCGTAGATAAAGGCTCCTATATAGGTAGTCTGTGTGTAAACACTGGAACCTGATTGTTTGGGAAACAAAAATCTTTGGGGAATGGTCAGAAGTGTGCTAATAAAATAAGTTTGAGAGAAAGAAACAAATTTAACCTCAGGAGAGAGGAAAGACGAGGATGTTTTGCCTTCTCTTGGCTGGGGATCTGACAGCCGCACGGTGGTTTACGATGAACAAAAATAATTAAAATTCATTGCTGTGGCCAGTGATATTAAGAGACAGCCCGGATACACTGCCTTACTGAGGGCACTAGCATCTGTAATAGCTTGAACTTTTCGATAGCTGTTCAATAGCTTGAATAGTGTAAATGCACTAAATGTATTCTTTGTGTGCAGAGCCAGCACTGCTGCCTTCCAGCAAATGGCTGCTTCTTCTCCTTCCTGCCTGCTCCCTCCCTGAACCCACAACCTGTCACACTGCCTGACAGCTGGCCTAATCCAGAGTTCGCTCCACTTAAAGGCGCCACTGTTTGAGATATCATAGGAAAAATCCCAGGATCTATGCACAAGGCTGATCCCCAGCAGCACTAACCCAGACTGTGACTCCCTGTGTTGCACAGTACACAATCAATCTCCTGAATATAGGCAAACTAAAGCAGCAATATCAGGATAATAATACAGGAGTAGGCTAATCCAGTAAGAGTGAGTAGTACTGTATAATGCACACAGGAATGGGCTAGCCCAGTAACAGTATTACTGTATAATACGCATAGGAGTGGGCTAGTCCGGTAACAGTGACTAGCCCACACAACAGTAGCTCAGCAACACACTTTATTGTTGCTCAATATATAGAGAAGTATAGACCATAACATAGTCAGGAGAATGCTATCTAACAGTTCAATAGGGTGCCTCACCACTGAGAGAAGTCAAGACAAGTTGCAACTCAGGTAGCGACAAAGCATTGCTCAGTCAGAAACAATGTGTTCATTCTTCCATATGTGCAGGAAGATTGCATCAGGTAACGAAGACAGCAGGAGGGAGGCGTGGGAATGCAATTGTGTACACATGAGTGTGCAGGAATAATATTAATCACATTTCTTCAGCATTTGATACAATCCATGGTCACTCCATGACTATTTGTAGGACATTATTGTGCGCAAATTGGTTGACGGATTTGTCTATGAATACACAATTACTGCACAGCATAGTACATTCCATCTACATATGGAAATTCAATATATAGATTCAATATGTAGATTGGAATGGAGAGTGCACATTCCATCCCAACAATCTATCTCACTTTGGTTTTGAATACAGAATACACTGCAAAGTGAATTGACTGTACATTTTGTGGGTGAAACACAGCAGCTAATTGCACACACAGAAACAGACAGACCAAACAAACAAACAGTCATGGATGAAAATGACCCCAATTTTTTTTGAATGGATTATAACCCCTGGAAAGCGATCTGCCAATCAATTAACCATAGGTTCCAACTTACTCCCAAGTAAGCAGAGGCACGTAGAGTAAGAAAACTTGCCTATGGTTTCACCCCTCCCAGAAATCAAATCTAGTTACTTTCGCTTCCAAGTCGAGCATGCTAACCACTACATTATGGGACTTCTGGTATCATAGCCAACAATCCCCTCCATAAAAATTGGTCATTCATTTCATGACTGTTTTAACAATACTATGTTAAAATTTGCTGTGATGTTCCCATACAAATACATATGAATCATTTAACAATAAAGAAACATCCAGCCCCTTGCTCATCCCAATCCTGTCGCCCCCCCCCCCCCCCCCCCCCCCCACCCACCATCCCCCACCCTGCTTGGGTACCCAGACTGTTCAGTGTTTTGGGATGTCCTCCCGACGTGAAAGGAGATCTACAAATGTAATTTTGTTATTGTTGTTGCCCAACACTCAATAACAGAAGCATATATCTTTGAAATATCAAGATCCATGTTTTTTCCCCCTTATATTTTGCATGGCTGTAAAAATGGTGGAAGAGTTAATGACCCTCCACACACTGCACTCAGTGTCAGTCAACTACAGTCAACTACACAGAGGTTACTGTCCTACAGGAGAATCATCCAGCCCGGTGATAAGGCAGACACACTCAGCTTCAGGCCCAAGAGATATTTGAAGTTACACAATGCACAAAACAGGCTTATCACGTTGGTGAAGTTGCACAGCAAAGACACACAAATAAAATGCTGTAAAAATGCTATAAAAAGTTTCTTTTTTTGAAGTGGCATGGATGGCTATTGACTACCCCCTCAGAGGGAGGTAAGAGGAGTCTCCTTGGACTGAACTGACTAAAATGGTGAAATGTTTGGCAATGGAATACCTGGCGATCTTCCGATTCCTGAGCCAAGTGGGCCCACAGTGTTCCAGGGCACTGCTGATGACAGAACAGTCAGTTTAGCTCATCAGCAGTAATTGGAATGATAGACTAGTCACTGGGAACAGGGAATCCTCCCACTCAGCTTCTGTTAACCCTGCAAGCCAAAGCCCTAACAAGCAAGATATTCCTAACTGGACAAACAAGGGAAAGATTGCCAGACAGTATTATCAATGGTAAGCTATGTAGTTTTAGCTGGCTAGACTCCAGCAGTTACCCCCAAAGCACACTCTGGGGTCCCCAAGCCTTCACTTTTGCCAATCTGCACATAACACTCTCTGGAATTAAGTAAGTGGGATGTGTCCCTCCAGGGAGAGAGTTCCATTCCAACAATCTATCTCTGGAATTTCCATGTGTAGGTGAGATGCATGGAATTCTCAACTTGGTTTGAGTTCTTTTAAACATGGTGATCGGTTTCCGCATGTGTCAGACACCCGACTAACCAGAAAACAAATGAGAAAAACGATCGGATAGACACTCACTGGCTATGTCCTTATCTTTTGCTGAAATTAAGTTGTAAACCGTGGTGCCACCAGATGCTTGTTGGGATGATCAGGATGATCACCATGTGTAATAGAGAATACAAAAAGCATCCACACATGCAATAACATCCATATGTTGCTTATTAGCTTTAACAACATAAGTGATAATTAAGTATGGGGTAAGCATAAAAGGATTCTGGGACAGGTGTCTTGAGAGGTATTTGAGAGACAGTGTGAAAGAGGGGATTTGAAAGAAGTTGAATTGTAAAGTTGCATGAGAGATTGGAGTGAATCAACATTGCGTTTTGTGGATTAAATAACATTACACCATACTCATGTGGACATAGATGCCAAAGTTCAGGCAGGGACTCTACAGTTACAACCCCTTACTAGGCCACACTGCATAGTGAATCCAAGTATCCTTTGCGTTGTGGATTTCCTTAGCGTAGTGGTCAGTGCGCTTGTCTTGCAAGCAAGAATACCGGGGTTCAATTTCTAGTCATGGTAAAACCTGAGGCAAATTTCCTTATGCGGTCACTCAATCGAAGACTGTTTGACAATTGGCTGCCACGTTTCACCCACAAAATCCACAGTCAATCCACTTTACAGTACATTCTGTGAAGTGTTTTAAGACGTCTCGAAGATGTGATAAGGCACTATATCAAATGCAAGTATTATTATTATTACAGCTATGATCCCTCGTGACTCTGTACTGGATAGTAGATCCACGTAACTTGTAGTGCAGGGTCTGCCCTGGGAGATCAGAGCCCCCTGATTACTTCTAATCTGTATCAGCATTTGCAAAACCTCTGGAATTTCAGCTGTCCACAGCTCACGGCTGAAGAGACAGCGGGATAGCAAACTGGACATGAACAAGATGTTATATCGAACAGAAAATTTGCGTAACAAATCAGAAGTGGGTTATTGTTTAAAAGGCTCTTTCCTCTCAGGAAACTCTGTGTGACTGGAATGCATTCTCAGGGTCAGAGAGAGAGAAAAAAAAGACAAGCATACAGCCAGCACGAAGAATGAAGTTAATGACATTGGCCACAGTCGCCTTCTAATAAAGTTGCATCTTTAAACTGCACATCCTGCAGAGAGTTATTGAATCAATAACTGTCCAGCGCCTTGGGACATTCTCTTGACGTGAAAGGCACTATAGAAATGTAATTTTGTTGTTGTTGTTGTTGTTGATGAGGGCAATCCTCACCCTAATCTAGAATGCCCAGCAATTCCCACAGTAAATCCTGTGAAGTGTTTTGAAACAATATGTTAAGACACTATATCAAATGCAAGGCTTGTTATTATTATCATCAGACAGAATTCAGATAAACTGGATTGCATCCTGCTACATAGCAATAATGTGCAGCTACCTGATGTCTTCACGTAAGCAGATGTCTTGAAGAGCTTTGCAAAACATAACCAAATGGGAAGGAAGTGGACGTTGTTACACAGTCAAATGTAGCAGTTAACCTGCTGCAGCAATGTCCCCCACACAGCAGTGAGATGAGCTGCTGATCAATTTGAATTTAGGCGCAAATTTGGATGAGGAGGGAACGTAAATCAGGAAAAAAATGGGAGAAAGCTTCCATATTTCCTTGAAATAATGGCTCATATGTTTGCCTTCAAATACACATCTACAGTGACTAAAATTCATAGTGAATCCTATGAAGCGTATTGAGATATCTTGATGGCATGGAAGGCACAGTACCAAATGAAAGGATACTCTTGTTATGTGTAAACTGTGCATAAGAGTGTGGAGAAAGTGAGACTAAATATAATAAGAAGAATCCTTCCATTTTTATTTAGTGTCTTATCACATCATCACATCGTCTTAAAGCACTTCACAGAATATATTGTAATGTTAAATTACTGTATACTTTGTGGACAGTATCCCACAACCAGTCATTGATTGAGGTAACAATTTTTTTTGGAAGGGATCATTAGCCCCTAGAAAGTAATCCAACAATTAACTAACAACAGGGTTCCTACTTACTGCTAGGTAAACAGAAATGTGTGTAGTAAGGAAACGTGTCTAAAGTTTCACCCAAACCTGGGTTTTGTTGCTTGTGAAGTAATTGCTCTAACCAATACATTACAGGGACTCTACAATGGATGTTCACTGGCTCAAATAGCCTTTTTCTGTGCCATAAAATTGTATAATTCTATGTGTATAACAAGTCACAGGGAGACATGTGTATCAAAGGAATAACAAGTCATTTTAATGGTATAAAACCAAGAAAATAATAATAATAATCCTTGCATTTGATATAGCACTTGTCACGTCTTCTAGACGTCTCAAAGCACTGCACAGAATATACTATAAAGTGAAATGACTGTACACTGTATTTTGTGGGCGAAACACAGCAGCTAATTGAGCACATCAGTGTCCCACAAACAGTCGTGGATTGAGTGACCACATTATTATTGTTTTTTTGAGGGCCAGAGGAATAAGGAAACGTGCCCAAGGTTTCACCCCGCCTGGAATTGAACCCAGGTCTCTCGCTTGCATTTGGAATTGAATCCAGGTCGCTTGCAAGCACTTGCTTGCGAGTGCTCTAACCACTGAGCTACAGAACTCCACAAATCACATGTTACACAACGCCTATAATTCCTTTTGCCCATTTTTTTTTACACACACATAATTCATAACCTACATGCTTCATACATGGTGCATAATATAACTGTGCTTACAAAGTGGATATTGCATAATACATAACACACACACCAGATGCACAATACACATTACACATGACATATAGTACACATAGGTTCATACATGATGCAAAATTCACATGCATTTACACATGGTTTACACTAATTGGGTTCACACGTAATAATTCTAATAATAATCATTATATTTGTGGCAGCGCTTTTCACATCAAGAGGATGTCCTAAAGCGCTTAACAGACATGTTAGCGTAAAGTGCCTGTGTAATTTGTGGGTGAAATGTGGCTGCACAACAATGTCCCACGGAATAAGCGACTAATTTTATTTGGAGGATTGTCGGCCAGGACGCTGGGAGAGAAAAACTCTTTTCAAATAGCACTGCGAGATCTTTAATGTCCACCTAGACAGGGAGACTGAACCTCAGATTAATGTCTAAATACAAAGGACACTAAATCCACTCCGAGTGGCTTCCCATCCTCCTCCCCTAGAAGGTGTTCAAAGGCAGATTCCCCCCTCCCTTCTCTGTTTAACAGGAACAGTCTTTCTCCTCCTTAGTTCAGTTCCCGAAATTTCCTTCACTACTCATTTCCCCTCCATGTAGTACAATACTGCTCGGAGCATCCTGACAATCCATCTGGGAATACAGTAATTGTACCTGGAGTACTTATTGCAAATTGTGAATGTTTGGTTACATGTCTCATAGCGCAGTGGTTAGCACATTTGCTGCATATGTGAGAGGCCCCTGGGTTCATTTCCTGAACGGGTGAAACCTTAAGCAAGTTTCGTTACTCCACATAATAATAATCCTAGCATTTGATCGAGCGCTTTTCACATCTTCTGCGGCAACAACAACTTGCATTTATATAGTGCCCTCCACTCCAGATGGTGTCTCCAGAGCTTCTAGATGTCTCAAAGTGAGTTACAGAATACAGTAGTGAAAATTTACTGTACAGTATATTTGTGGGTGAAACGCAGCAGCCAATTACACAGAGCAGTTTCCTACAAATAGGAGTGGATTGAAATGACCAATTTATTATTGGGTGTTTTCCTTCAGGGTTTATTATCAGGCATGTGGAGTAAAGAAACTTGTCCAAGGTTTCACCCTGCCTGGAATCGAAGGAGTTGCCGATGGGACCATCAAAGGACTTGAAGGAGGCCAGGGAGGGGGCGATGCGGAGGTATTGCGGGATGGAGTTCCAGGGGTTGGGGGCAGAGTGGCTAAAGGCTCGCCCACCAATGGGGGTGGATGGGTCGGGGAAAGTGGAGCAGGCTAGAGCGGGGGGTGGGCAGGTTAGTAAGGGGTTAGAATGTCATGGATGTAGGGTGGGGCAGTTTTTAAGGTGGGTGGGAACAGTGCCAGTGAATAGGGAAAGGTTGATGACATTGGGGCGGAGGGGCTAGGAGATGGGAGCTGGGAGATGAGGATAGAGGTGGGGATGGGGTCATGGGAGCAAGTTAGGGTGGATCCACTCGATTTTTGATTCAAGAAAGTCCAGCATCTCCTCGCATTTGGAATTGAAGGATAGGATGGTTGAGGCGTGGGAGGATGGATGGAGGAGATGGTTAGGGTGGAGAAAGGGAGCCTGGGGTTGTCCTTGGCCTCCAAGATGAATTTGGAGTTATTGGAGGATGTGGCAGAGGCTAGGGCAGAGTGGTAGGCCTTGGTGTGATCTAGCCAAATTTGATGGTGGACTGTTCAGCGCCTTTGGAAGTCCTCTCGACGTCAAAGGCACTCTATACATGTAATTTTCTTATTGTTTAATGTTTCTTATTATGTTTTCCCATTAACCTTTCCTCATACCCTCTCTTTGCCCCTCTTATTTCCTTTTTCAGTTCTCGATCTCCTCCTTGAAGGCCTCCCATTGTTCGTTTACTATTTTATTCATAAATCTTGGTTTCCAACTCACTGAAATTAGCCTCTTCCAGTTGATTGTTCATTCTCCCTTTTCAAAAGTACTCTACTCTAAACTACTTTATATTTGATACTTTACACTGTTTTCTTCCCAGGTTATGTTTAAATAATTGAAGTGCCCCATTTTTGCTGAGTTTGATTCCCGGCGGGGCATAATATTGGTCAAATTTCCTTACTCCACACGCCTCTGTTTACCAGTAAGTAGGAACCTCGTTGTTAGTCAATTGGCAGATTACTTTTCCGTGGGTAATAATTCCTTAAAAAAATAATAAATTGGTCACTCAATCTACAACTGTTTGTGGGTCACTGCCGTGTGCAATTGGCTGCCAGGTTTCTCTCACAAAACAAAGGCAATTCACTTTATAGTGTATTCTGTGAAGCATTTTTCAAGACATCTCAAAGACATGATAAGGCGCTGTATCAAATGCAAGTATTATTATTATTATTATTACTCTATTGATTTTACATCTTTCTGAAACCTGCTTGCAGATTTGCTTCTCTATCTCCTTTCCACTATTTGGTGGTCTATAGTGTACACCCAGTAGCATAGCAGCTCCTCTTCTGCTTCTGAGCTGGATGTCGGCAAACTTCCTCCACAGCAATGCCCCACAAACATTGATTGTTTGTGCAAACTGAGCACATTTTTTGTTTTGTTTGCTGTGGTTTTATGTGCTTCCTACCACACCAAAAACAATCCACCAATCAACTTTGACAACCAGGTTACTAACAGCAGGTAACTGGGTGAACAGTGACATGTGAAGCAAGACCTGTCTGAAGTTTTACGGAAGAACAACGCTTGTGTTCTTGTTCAGCTTGCTCCGCATGCTGCAGAACCTAGCTCAATGGGGAAAATCATATGAAGCTTTGCCCCTTCAAAATGTCTTTCGGCGTTTACTAGTTAAATTAAATTATGTGTGTCCGCCTGGAGCACTCTCACCTCTAAGTCAAAAGTTGAGACACATTGAGACACCCTCCTGCACCTTCAGGTGCTGACATGAAACCAAATCCTGTATAAGGATTATATTTTTATTAAAATCCCTCTTTCCGTCTATCTCGCTCTCCATCTTGCTATCCCTTCCCCTACCCCATGCACTTGCCTCTCAGAGCTTCCAGTGAAAACAGAGAAGTTGGGGAGTGGAAAGCCAGCTCCCCGCCTACTCAATACTAGACAATGACAAGGACTGGTTGGGAATCCTCTGGGAACTGTCCAGTGTTAAAACAGGACAAATGGGAGTGCAATGGTTTATTATGGTTAAATGCCCGGTGGCCTGATCGCACAATCTGCACCGAGATGAACGAGAGGTGGGTGGGGGAGAGTGTGTGGGGTCAGTCGCCCAACACTTTCCCCTCACAATATGGTTGTGACTGAGGGCCGGCCATGCCATGCAGTGCGGGGTAGGGGGGAGCAGAGAACAAAGGCTTAAATAAACCAGTTCATAATTTCAGCCAAGTGTCGCAACATCCTGTTTGTGCGGTGCAAGAAACACTGCATTTAAAGGGAAGAGGCCTCACTGCACTTAAAGGGGAAGCACCATTGCACTTCATTGTCATCCAACAGCAATTTCCACTAGGCGTCACTAGATAGCAATCAGGTTAAAGGAACTGGCTCCATTCCCAACCCCCTCCCCTGTGATTCTACTGCACTTAAAGAGAAAATAAGCATTAGCAAACAAACCAGCTGGTACTATGAGTTCCCTCACCAAATAAAATGTCTTTTGTCACCAGGAATGGGGGGGTTGCGCATTTACCATCCTGCTATTGGCTACCGCCTATCATAATAATAATAATAATAATAATCCTTGCATTTTGATATAACACTTTTCAAAGCGCTTCACAGAATATACTGTAAAGTGAATTGACTATATTTGTGGGATAAACGTGGCAGCCAATTGCACACAGCAGTGACCCGCAAACAGTCGTGGATTGAAATGGCCAATTTATTATTGTTTTTTTGAGGAATTATTATTAGGCGTGTGGAGTAAGGAAACTTGGACAAAGTTTCCACCTGCTTGGACACAGGTCTCATGCTTTTAAGGCGAGTGTTCTAACCACTGAGCTACAGGACTCCATCATAAAGGAAAAGCTGCAGAATATCTTGTAGCTCTGGCTTTACATTTCACAATCCAGAGAGGACAAGAGAGAGGTAAAAAGAGAGGCTTACAATCACTTTATTGGTAATATTATTTTAAGTGCTATACTACATCACAACCACTGGTTCCGAGCACTACTTCTTTCAGCGGTGTTCAGTTTAAGAATTTTAAATAGTGCCTTTGGTCACCCTCCTATTCCCACCCTGCTAGCCCTCCACCGCTCTTGATCCCAACCCCAAGCTTGGGTGCAAATCCTTGAATGTCCAGCAACTTGTGTTGTTCTCCCAATATAAAAGGCCATAAATAAATATAATTTGTTGTTTTTTTACCACCTCTTGATGTGCTGAGTACATTGACGAGTTCCATGAGAGGCGACAGGCAAACATTACAGCATGTTCAATGGTATTTTAAACTAAAATCCCGCTTACCTGTTCAGGTGGATGTTAAAGATCTCATGGCGCTAGTCGAAAAGAGAAGGGAGTTTCTCTCTATCGGTGACCTGACCTGCAATCCCCCATTCACTTCAAGGCTATCTGTGGGACATTGCTGGGCATAATGGCTGTTATGTTTGCCTACAAATTGTGCTTTGCCGCTCTTCACAATACACGTGAAATGCTTAATAATAGTAATCCTTGTATTTGATACAGCATCTTCTCACATTGTTCAGAAGTCTCAAAGTGCTTCACAGGATATACTCCCATGCCTCCTTCAAGGCTTGTCTCAACACCTTCCTATTTGACCTTGCCTGCATACATGAAGCAAACTAGTGCCTGTGTATAGTCCAGACAGCATATCTGGAACAAGCATAACAAGGCCTTTCAACAGTACAGCACAGGATAGACCTAACAATGGGAAAACCCTGCAACTGACAGCCTGGAGCACTTGGAGACAGTAAAATTATCGTAGCAATGACTCAAACATGTTCAAAAATGTGATGATCATTCTCTCTGTTCTGACTCTCTTTTTTGTCTCTCCATCTCTCTCGGTCTTTCTATGACACTCTCCTTGTCTCTTCACAAGAAGAAGAGGGGAAGAGAAGGGTAACAGAGAGAATGAAGAGTCTAACAGAGTATAAACACCAGCACAGACTTTTTGGACCAAAAGGCCTGTTTCCAAGTTTTACATTCTTTGTATATCTTTGTAAAGTGTCTCCCCTTTTACTGAATCCATCAAAAAATCACCAAATAAATGCTACATTCACATTGTTGATACATGCATGAGGCCGATCCTGTTATGCCTGCCGCGGTGAATTTGGGGATCCCGGAATCAGAATGCGCAGGAAAGCAACTTCACTGGTGACTAAACCTCGATAGGAAAAGCAGCTGCATCACCCAACTGCGACAAATCCTTGGAAAGTGCTGTACTATTCAAATTAAAAGACATCCTCCTGACATGAAAGGCACAATACAAGTGTAATTTTGTTGTTGTTGTTCTTAATGCATTAAACTAAATTTTTTTGATAGAATGTTATAAGCACATAAAACCACAGCAAACAAAAAAATTTCTAATGATAAATGCATCATGAAGATCAATTATTATTTTTTGCTTTCTAAGTGGATATGGACCTCAAAGGCAACTTAGTCTGATAACCTGCTTCTCTAGAGCCACTACATCATCTTTGGAGAGGAAAGAATTCATATTGAACTTTGTACAGTGTTTGACTAGAGCAGACTTGCTTGATAAAACTCCTGCCTTTCAAGAATTTCTATGCAAGTATGGCAAACAGGGAGGGACTTTTTCAACACTATCACAGCTTTTTAATACATAATTGAAGGAGCTTATTTCTGAGCATGAAGCATTTTTGAAGAAACATGTTGAGGATGTGGATATGTACTTGTTTCTGGATCAGACCACTGATTGAAATTGCACTTTTGCCTCTTTTGAAAGGTGTTATGTTCTGTTTTTGTTAATGCAAACACTAATATTTTTCCCAATAATCTATGATGTGTTATTTCTTCATGTTTAGTTTTAAATATGAGAAAGAAAAAAATGTAGGTTAGCAGCAAAATCTGTCTCTTAATAGCACCATCAACCCTCCACAAATTCTCTACAAAATTCAACCAAAGCAATTCTGTAAACACCCACAGAATTTACGAAGTACTCTGCAAATTTTTGCAAATATTTCCACATTTTTCTATTGGCCCAGATCATTGCTGATAAATATAAGCGTAGTGCAGTGAGGAGCGTGCTTGCCTTGCAAGCAAGAGCACCTGGGTTCAATCCTGGGCAGGGCAAAACTTTGGTTAAACTTCCTTAATCCAGATGCTTCTGTTTAACCAGCGGTAAAGTAAGCAGGAACCCAGTTGTTATTTAAATGGTGGATTGCTATCTGGAGGTTATAATCCCAACAAAAGAAAAGTTTAGGGTCACTCAATCCATGAAGATTTGCGGGACACTGCTTGGCTGCTACATTTCATCTACAAAATACACTTTACAATTTATTCCGTGAAGCATTTTTGACACTTGATAAGGTGCTAGTATCAAATGCAAGTGTTATTATTATGGGCCACATTACACCTGCACTAATCCAGGACCTGGACTAAACCTGGGTGTGCAATATGTAGATTGGTAGAAATTCTACCAGCTTCACATAGACACGCGCACAGTCTGGCTTCACCTACTCCCCCCGCACCCCACCCTTTTAGTGATCTGTCCCTTTGTTGCCTCTCTCATTGTGTTTGACTCAGATATAGCAAAGCTCCTCAATCTGACACGCTGCACAAACAGAAAACAAATCCTGGCACTGGCTGATGTTTTGCAGGCAGTTTTCAACCTATCTTAAAACAATATTAAACAGTTCCCAAATCCTGTTTCCTAACTTCCTTTCTGAGCATGATTTAGTTTACAAGAGAAGGCTCAGAAGACAGCAGTTAAACTGTACTTAGTGGATATCTTTTCCTGTGTTCAGTAGAGCAATGTGCATTTTCCTTTCCAAAGTGGAGCCCATGTTGCTAAATTCAGCCTACAGCCTAGTAGCTTGACGTGTAGGTGGCGCTGTTTGGGGAAAGAGCCAGAGCTCCGAGCTCCAGTACATTGACTGCACTGCCGATGTTGTTCCATGTATAATCACCCAATTTCTCCATTCAAGTCAACCTCAATGAGTTTTCCTATTTTACTTATACATTAAAACAAGCTATTGTAGCGTTCTGCCCACAGTACATTTCGCCCACAAAATTAATGCAGACTCTCTTTACTTGAACTTTACAATAAATCTTCTGAAGCGCTTTGATCTATGTCTATGGCTCCTTCTCACGAGAAGGAGCCATAGACATATACACGTCCCTCCCATTCCACCATTGGAGGTGCCTTCAGCCACCAACCTTTGGAAACATTGGAAATTCCTATCTGATTCCTGCCGTCTTGCCTGCGGCATTTTCAAATTACATCTCAAAGTGCTTGGAAGCCAGGGGGTCACCTCCCCTCCTTTTCCAGCTCAGCATCAAACCACACAGTTGCTGCAAGAATCTACCTGTGTGAAGGGTGCTATATAAATACTAGTTGTTCTTATTTAAAGTGGTAGGACTTGAGATTGGACTTGGATGGGGCAAGCCAGTAGGTAAGCCGTAGTAGTAGAGGGAGGGAGATAATAATTATTATTATAATAATCCTTGCATATGATATAGCACTTGTCTCATCTTATCGATGATATGCAGAGGTTAGGGGGTAGGATGAAAGTGGCAAGGGGAATGACATACAGCAAGTCTGAGTTAAATGGCAGGAATGGGTTGCGTAGGAGTAGGGTCGAAGATCGGAATGAAAAGGAGGTGTTAGAGAGTGAAATCAAACTTTATGATTCAGGTGGTGGGGGGGGGGGGGGGGGTAGCAAATAGGTTCTTAGATTGCAGAGCTTGATGCAGTGACTTTGATCAAGCAAGAAATTTAAACAGAAGGGTGTTTCTCTGTCCTGTTGCCCTGGCCAACAGTACTGGACTCTCATTTCATGATTGTTTCAGGGATACTGCTGTGAGCAAATTGGCTACTATGTTTCAATTATGGGGCATCCATCTGAAGGCAAACAGGACATTAGTTTAACTTCTTATTGGAAAGGTGGCACCACCGATAACATAACACTCCCCCAGCACTGCGCCCAACCGTTGAGCTCAAAATGCTAATGTGGGACTTGAACCTACAATCTTTCCAGTGTTAGTCCATGGACAGTATTGTCAAAGTATCCTCCTTTTGGAAGAGATGTTAAACGAGGCCCAGTCCGTCTGTGTGCAAAATAGCTGCTGTATTTGTTTACAGTAGTAGTCATTGTGATATGGTGATGGTAAAATGCAAGCTCCTTCGTCTTGCAAGAGAAACATTCTATTGATCTATAAGTATGATTTCACATTACAGTCTTGACAATAGCTGGATTTGAAAGTCCATCATTCTCCTGTCTTTGAAAGCGATAGAAAGTAAAACCTTGAACCACACAATGCAGTTCTGGTGAAACGCCTTCAATACTCTGATGCCCTGTCCCACCCCCACACTTCATTAATAGTCGTGCAATTCATCTTAAGCTGGGCTCCGACTTCAATGAAACAGATCCTCTTGGATGTGGTGAGTTACTCTTGGTTTTCAGAGGAGTTAATGCAGTAGAGGAAAGGGCAGTGTAATGAGATGAGAGGATCCAGCTCCAATGGAGGAAGGAGAAAGCACTGACTGCATTCGGCAGGATAGGCCGAATGACTTCCTTATGTGCAGACATTGCTATGAGAAAATAAGAACTTGCTTGGCGAAAGAAGACCAAGGTCCATCTAGTTCACCTTCCACCATTCTGGCAGTTTGTTGACATATCGTGTCCCAAACTATATACTGTATCCTGAGATCCAGCTATAAATTCATAAACTAATCCGAGGCTCTTCCCTCTCTCTCCCGCATGTGCATAGACACAATTCCCAAAATATAACAATCATCCTAGCATTTGGTATAACCTTTATGTCAGGAAGATATCCCAAATGTACTTCACAGGATTTACTGTGAAGTGACTCTGCATTTGTGGGTGAACGCAACAGCTAATTTGTAGACTATGTCTCACAAACAGCAACAGAGGAAATGACCAATTTTATTGGGGATTGTTGGCCAACATATCATGGCTAATCTGTACCTCATCTGCATTCACCAGCCTTTGCTACATGTACCTTGATACGCTGACCTAACAAAAATCTATTGACCTCAGTCTTGAAAATTTCAATTAATCCAGCATCCGCAGCCTTTTGGAGGAGAGTTTCAGATTTTTGAAGATGGGTAAAGTGTGGGCAAGACAGAGGTACACAGAGGTACAGAGGGTTGGGGCGCAGTGGATTATGGCACACAGTGGAGTGGAGGGGATAAGGGACTTGCTATAAACTCGAGCAGACCAAGCAAAGTGGGGGGGAGGAGTGGGGGGGGGGGGGGGGGAGGTAGAGGCGGATGAGCAGGTTGGAGAGGTAGGCAGGTGAATTAAGTGATTTGTAGGTTTTAATCAATCCGTTCTGCTACATGGAAATCAGTGGAGCCTGGCAAGAACTGTGGTGATGGGAATGCAGAGTTTGGCCCAGGTGAGGATACTTGCAATGGAGCTTTGAATAAATTGAACCTTTATGAATGGCAAAGCTGGAGAGACTGGCAAGTAGGGCAGGAAAATGGGGATCGGAGATCATTTGTGTGGCGTGTCCCTTCTTCCAAGCCTTTAATCCCTTGATTTGAGATGGATATTAGCAGTGTCTGAAGCTGACACTGATTGCCACATGAGATTCATAGCCCTATTCCCATGGGCACTGCAAGCCCAATATCTCACAGCTTTCATCCTGGTTATTAATTTCAGAGCCAGCAGACAGAAAAGGACAGCGACGTTGTGCTGATGTCTACAGTCAGCTATTTGTTGTCAACCTTCAAGAGGTCAGCGAATTAAGACGTGGTTTACGCTCAAACTGTGGACCCTGTAATAAAGGGCAATTCAATCAGTGTCTTCCACCAGCCGCCTGCTCAGAGTAGGCAGAGGATACAGGAAACACATTACAGGGAAAGACAGTGAAATAATCTTCCCTCTGACACGGTGGTGAATTGTACAAAAGGGCATAAAGAGTCCTATATGGGGATGGGGGAGGTGAGGGGAGGAGTGAGGGAAAAGAGAGAGAGAAAAAGAAGAGGGAGAAAGAGGAGGGGGAAAGAGGAAAAGAGAGAGAGAGGGGAGAAGGGAAATAGAAAGAAAGAGAAGAGGAAGAGGGGGATAAAATAGAGAGGGCAAACAGGGAAATGGAAAGAGGGGTAGAGGGAAAGAGAAAAGTGAAGGGGAAGATAGTAAAAGGGAAAGACAAACAGAGAAGAGGGATGTAGAAAAAGAGTGAGATGGAAGGGAAAGATAGAGAGAGGGGAAACAGCGTTCTGTTATGGTTTACACATTGACCTGGTAATTGCTCAAAAACCCTGAAAGTCTCATGAAACCCCATATTTAATCCTTATCACATTGATCACAATTCTCTCTTCCTTCCCCCTCTCCCCCTCCCCCACTCACTTGAAGCCAGAGATGCTGACACAGCTTTCGACTGACGGCTAGTCTAAGCTTTTGTCCAGTTAGAAAAAAGACAGCAAGTGGCAGTCAAGTAGCAGAAAACCCCCAGTAGTCCCACACCACGAGGTCCACATAGATTCATAGAATTTTACGGCACAAAAGGAGGCCATTCGGCCCATCTAGTCTGTGCCGGCTCTTTGAAAAGAGCGATTTAATCCCACTGCCCTGCCCGCTCCCCATAGCCTAATAGACCTGTTCTCCCTAAATAAAGATCTAATTCCCTTTTAAAAGTTGTTATTGAATCAGCCTCCACCACCTTTTCAGGCAATGCATTCCAGATTCGAACAACTCGCTGAGTGAAAACATTTCTCCTCAGCTCCCCTCTACTTCGCCTTGAAACTATTTTAAATCTGTGACCACGAGTCACAGATTCGCCCACGAGTGGAAATAGTTTTTCTCTATTTGCCCTGTCGAAACCCCTCATGATTTTATAAACCTCTATTAGGTCTCCCCTCAATCTTCTCTGCTCCAGAGAGAATAACCCTAGCCTATCTAGCCTCTCCTCATAGCCGAAGTCCCTCAATCCTGGCACCATCCTAGTAAATCTTCTTTGTACCCTTTCCAATGTCTTCACATCCTTTCTGTAATGTGGTGACCAGAATTGAACACAGTATTCCAGCTGAGGCCTCACCAAAGTCTTATAGAGGTTAGTCAGCACTTCCTGACTTTTGTACTCTATACCCCTATTTATAAAGCCTAGTATCCCATATGCCTTCTTAACAGCCTTGTCTACCTGTCCTGCCACCTTCAACGAGTCACTAACACAAATCCCCAGGTCTCTCTGTTCCTTTACACCATTTAAAATTGTACTATCTAGCCTATATTGCCTCCCTTCATTTCTTCTCCCAAAATGCATCACCTCACACTTCTCTGCATTAAACTTCATCTGCCATGTGTCTGCCCACTTTACCAATTTGTCTATATCCTCTTGCAGATGGCTACTATCCTCCTCACTATTTACTATTCTCCCTAACTTAGTGTCATCTGCAAACTTGGAAACTGTACTCCGTACACCCAAGTCTAGATCATTGATGTAGATTACAAACAGCAATGGTCCCAAAACCGATCCCTGTGGCACACCACTGCTCACTTCCCTCCAGTCTGAAAAACAGCCGCTCACTACAACTCTCTGCTTTCTGTCTCGCAGCCAGTTGTGGATCCACGCTGCCACTGTCCCTTTTACGCCATGGGCCTTTAATTTCCTAATAAGTGGCACTTTGTCAAATGCCTTTTGAAAGTCCATGTAAACTACATCACATCCCAGCATAGCCACGGGGAACAGCACTGAGAGGCTTTCATAGGTGCCGTTCTTCAGATGAGAAATTAAAACGGGTGCTGTCTGCCTGTTCAGAAGATGTTAAAGATCTCATGGCACTATTCGAAAAGAAAACTGTATCCTCTGCCTCTGCCGAGACAATGCAATACAGCTCCAGCACTGCGCTGGCGGGTCAGTTTATGCTAAGTTATTCCAACTCCCAACATGGGTACCTTGAACTCACAAACTTCTGACTCAGAGATGAGAGTGCTACCGCTAAGCCAGTCTGACACAAAATTATTATTAGAATATCATCTTTCACCCTAAAGAAGCATCTTCCCATATAGTTTTAAGGTGATTCTGAATATTAATGTGGGAAATAATTATTTTTTAGGGATTCCAATAAACTGGGAAACCAACAAAGCTAGATGGACATACAGAGGAGGTTGAAGATTAACTGGATTAAGCCGTACCCTTTCAAGAGGACAGCTCATGAATATAAATAAAGGCTCAAGTCTGTGAATGTAATTAGTCAATGTAACAAATGTAGAGAACCGAAGAATAAATTCAGCAGCGTCAGGTGAGACTGAATCTCATTCATGAATATTTATCAAGAGGCAAAGGAGGAAATTGAGGGGATGAATACTGGTCACTTTCTACATGCAGCAATTTTTACGTTGGTGTGTAGTGAGGAAGCTTTTTATTCCCCCCGACAAGACTGTACCTTCCCATCATGTATTCCATTCTTGCAATGTAAAACTGCCCAGTAATCCGAAGCAATGTGACCACATGCAGATATATTACAGCTGAAGCTGCCTCATTTATCTGCCTGCGACAGTTACCAATTCCCAGAGCAAAACATGGTCTGGGCTGAGATAGCTGATCTCAGTTGGGGTAACAATGTTCCTGCTCTTAATTGGTATTCCTAGATCGTAGCTGGAAAATGCACATGTGTGAATGATGGGGGAGGAATAGATCAGTGTATATGTGTGTGAACACAGAGTGAGGACGGGATTGAGCTTGGTGGATATGTGTACGACTGACTGATGGCTGCCCTTTGCCTCCCACCACAAGTATGGGGGTACGGAATATAATAAATGAAAATACACTTTTAGACACTGCAGATCATCATTTGCTTGGTACAGAGTGATGGAAAGCAAATGGAAAGCAGAAAGCATCCCTCCCGGGAGTTAAAAACAAACAATAATAAATTGGTCATTTCAATCCATGACTGTTTGTGGGACACTGCTGTGTGCAATTGGCTGCCGCGTTTCGCCCACAAATATACAGCCCACTTAAAAGTAAATTTTGTGGAGTGTTTTGAGATGTCTAGAAGACTTGAAAAGCACTATATCGAATGCAAGCAATATTATTAATATGCATTTCATTCCAACAATTTATCTCTGGAATTTCCATTTGTAGGTGAGAAGCATGGAATTCTCAGTTTGGTTTGGTAAGCATAGTGATGGGTTTCTACATGTGTGAGACATCCGACTGACCCCCATAAAATAGTGAAGCAACAAACAAACAAAACTTACATTTATATAGCGCCTTTCACGTCGAGAGGACATCCCAAGCACTGGGACTTCAGGGTTCAGAAAATGTAATGAATGGGATTGCGGGAAAGGGAGGAGTGGGCTGGCTTGCATTAGAAAGTTAAAGTGCAACCACAATTTTGTGAAATCCACTACAACTGCCCTCATCCATTACAACGCCCCACCCCAGCTGGGTCATTTCAAAAAATGTGTGTCTCTATAACACCAATCAATCCTCTGCAGCTTTGCACAAAATTTACCAAAGTTCTCCGCATTTTTTGGCAAATATTCCGGTGCTTTTCTATTGGCCAAGGCTATAACCATCTTCCCAGTTTTTACATGACTGTGGCCCTGTCCACTTCTTGTTTACTTTGCTGGTAATTGAACAGTAGCTGGCTCAGGGCAAAGTAACCTTCTTGGCAGTGTTTATCGTGGGCTTCAATTACTCTCCATTTTCAACTAAGTGAAGTTCAAGGACTCAGAAAGTGTCTGCTTATCATTCTGGCACCGAGCTATCAGCGTGCTCTTGAGCGAGGGCCACTCTGAACCCAACGATGCTCAGTGCAATCTGCTTCAGACAAGCACATCCCACAGTGCAGACTGCACCACCAGGAACAGCAGCAAGGAGTTCAAGCATAGAATGAGGATTATGATGCCACTACACCCTTGGTGGCTGCTCGAACATATGATTCAGACTGAGCGGCAAAGCAGTATGAAACAGCCATAGAAATTTATAGCGCAAATGGACACCATTTGGCTCACTGAGTCTTCACCAGCTCTCACTCAGAGAGAGCTGTTCCTTCACTGTCCTGTTTAAGAATGATTTTGTTGGTTGTTCCCGAGCATCACATCATTGTGTTCCAAACAGCAAAGCAACAGGACCAGAAAAGATTTTCCTCACTGTAACATTAGGATAGCGCTTTTCATATCAGGAGGACGTCCCAAGTTGCTGGACAGTCAGGGATTTGCACCCAAGCTGGGGATCAGGATGGCAGGGAAGATAGGGTAGGAGGTTGATTGTAGGTCTTCAAGATGGGTCTTAAAGGAGGCAAGGGAGGGGTTTCAGTGAAGAGATGGTGGGATCTAAAGGATGGGCACAGGTCGGGAATTCAGAAAGGCCGAAGGTCCAATCACGATGATGGGGAGGACAGGGTGGGGGACATGGAGCAGGCCAGGACACATGGGGGCGCGGGAGGATACGTTGCTATGGAGGGGTCATGCCATGTCGGTATGGACTCAGTCTCAAGACGTTCAATCCTCAATGTTGGTGGGACAATTGGCTGCCACATTTTGCCCACAAAGTATAGTCATTTCAGTATTCTGTGAAGCATTTTATGATATTTCAACAATGTGATAAGGTGCTATATCAATGCAAGGACTATTATTATTACAGAGATACATCAGTAACTCAGCCAAGCTAATGGTATCAGGCCAACCAATGGCAGGTGAAAAATGGCTCTGTTTGCTCCATTGGACCAGTTACATGGCCTTCACCAGTATTGATTAAAAATGAAAGGCCAATACTGCAATTCTGAATAAGGTATTCTCTCAGCACAATGGCAAGTGGACCACAAAGCTGAAAGGGGGAGCAGGACAATGTGAACAGAGCATTGGTGCACTACAAAGGAGGTCATGGACCACACCACAAGGAGAGGGCCCCAGAGCAATCTGATGTGAACATTAAGGTCAGTGATGTCCCGTAGTGTAGTGCTTTGCGCTCTTGACTCACAATGAAGAAAACCTGGATTTGATTCTAGGGAGGGGAGTCCCCACTCTACATCCCTCTGTTTACCCAGTACTAAGTAGGAAGTCAGTTGTTAGTTGATTGGTGAATCACAGGGTAATAATCCCTCCCAAACCCCCCAAAAATTGGTCACTCAATCATTCAATCATTCTGTGAAGCAGTTGGAGATGTCTCAATGACTTGATATATGCTATGTCAAATGAGTTGTTATTATTATATTCCACATTTCATTTGCTTGCTTCGTAATTTTACAATAGCATCAATAAAGCAAAGAGACATCACAGAACTCAGAGAGGTTCACAGCTGGGCAATTGTTAAGGAACAACAACAAAAACAACAAAATTACATTTCAAAAGCGCCTTTCACATTGGGAGGTAACATCCTCACGATAGCAAGCAAAGTCATAAAGTATGTGTAGAAGATGGGAAGTGTGGGCAGTATCAGTGCGTGTGGTTTAATGATAACCCTGCCAATGTTACTTTAGGGTGAATTTTTCTTATTATTGTACCATAAGTCAATCAAATGAAATGAACTCAAAACTGAAACAGAACCACAGATTGAATTACTTCCTCTTAATTCACCACGAGTCATTCAGGGTTTCCTTGTGACACGCAACAAGCAGCTTTCTAAAATGTTTAGTTAACTATGGATAGCTGAACATAATAGAGTAACAACAACAACAACAAAATTACATTTGAATAGTGCTTTTCACGTCGATAGGACCTCTCAAGACACTGGCCAATCAGTGTATCAGACCCGAGCTGGGGGTCAGGATCAGGGAGGATGGAGAGCAGGGAGAAAAGGAGGGTGATCAAAGGCACGGTTGAAGAGGAGGGTCTTGAGATGGGTCTTGAAATAGTCAAGGGAGGGTGTAAGGCGGAGAAACTGCGGGATCATGCATGGGAGTGATAAGAGTCACGGAGTTTGGCGCCGGAGAGGACATAGACTGCAGAGTTCTGGATGATCTGCAGCCTACGGAGAGGAGTTGGGGAGGCCGACAAGCAGGGAATCTGCTAGTAAAGCCTGGATGTTATGAATTTGTGTATGAGTGTGTCGGCAGCCTGCAATGTGAGACAGTGGCAGTCGGGCGATGTTGCGAGATAGGGAAAGGCAGAACTGATCATGGCACGGATGTGGGGGAGAAAGACGGCAAGGTTACAGACTGGCTTGGAGTGCGGAGAGTGTGCATTCTAGCAATTTAGAATAAATGAAACAGCCACAAAGGTCACTTGAAGGGCAGCTGAAGGCACGATCGAAGAGAAAGGTCTTGAGACCGGCCTTGAAGAAGGCAAGGAAGGAAATGAGACAAAGGGACCGTGGGATGGAGTTCCAGAATGTGGGGGTGAAGAGGCTGAAAGCCCGTCCACCAATGGTAGGGTGGGTTGCGCGGGAGACATGGAGCAGAGGGGGATTGAATACCGGGGGAGGGCAGGTTCATAGGGAGTCAGCAGGTTGGAGAAGGGAGGGGATACGGCTGTGAATGGCCTTGAAAGTGAGGACGAGTATCTTGAATTCAATCCTCTAGGGGATGGGGAGCCAAAGGAGCCGGGCGAGGGTGGGAGTGATGTGGTCGCGGAGCATGGTGCGGGAGAGGACACAAGCTGCAGAGTTCTGGATGATCTGCAACTTGTGAAGGGAAGAGCCGGGAAGGCCAATGAGGAGGGAGTATCCAAAGTCAAGCATTGATGTGATGAATGTGTGGATAAGGGTTTTGGCAGCCTGAGGGGTGAGGCAGTGGCAGAATCTGGCAATGTTGCGGAGGTGGTGGAAGGCAGTACTGCTCATAGCTTGGATGTGGGGAAGGAAGGACAGTTCAGGGTCGAACAAGACACCCAGGTTCCTGACTGGCTTCGAGAGACGGAGAGTGCACCCTTGGATGGTAATGCTGCCAGTGCCTGAGGTGCGGAGGCGCTGATGCGAGCCAATCAGGAGGGCCTCAGTCTTACGGACATTTAACTGGAGAAAGTTGTCTCTTGTCCAGGACTCGATGTCAAACAGGCAGGCAGTCAGGACGCCGGTAGTCCTGGAGTTGAGGGTGGAAGCAGAAAGGTAGAGTTGGCTGTCATCTGCATACATGTGGAAATTTACCCCATGTCTGAGGATGATGTCACCAAGGGGGAGCATGTTGAGGATGAAAAGGAGGGGACCAAGGACAGAGCCTTGAGGAATGCTGCACACCAAACGCAGAACACCAGTATACAGATATACTCCACAGAAGAATTACCTTTAAAACATCCAGGCGTCAACTACGCCAAAGCCCTGCTTTATCTGCATTCCCAATTCCTCCCTCCGTAGTCTACAGATAACAGAAGTCTGTGGCCCGTGTTCTCTACCACTCCAAGCTCCATGACCCCACCTGCCCCAACTCCATTGCCTCCCCCAGAAGATGCTGGTCCTCACATTCAAAGCCCTCCATGGCCTCGGCGACCTAACCCCCTACTAACCTGCCTGCCCCCTCCACTCAGCAGGCTCTGAACCTCAGAACGGAGGGAGCGGACAGTTTGATAGGGGAACACAGTCTATTTATCTCTCTTCACCTAGTAATGGCCCAAGCAGAATAAAATGGTATGTCGCCCAAGCATCCCACATTTCAGCAAGCCTAGAGTGAGTGAAGACTCCTGATAAATGAATACATCACGACAAATGCTTGGAGCCAGTTACTGTTCAGCTGAAAGAAATACCCATCCCCTGACAGATCAAAAACACTGGTTTACAGAGGGCAGAACTAATAAATCACTCTGCCTCATCACACAACCTCGAGTCTTGCATGGAGATGCTCCTATTAACAATTACTGCAAAGTAAGGGAATCAATGCTACAGCCTCCATTTGTCTTATTGACAGAGGGTCACCTGCCAAGTTGTCCTTGTTCTATTTGCCTGTGTTTAGCATTTTATCTGAGGCACAGGGTGCTGGTCTGTTAAGGATCCTTGGTGACAGTTACAATTACTGTACAGAGGGTGTCCAAAAGGCCTGTAAACCCCATGTGCACTGAACAACAGCTGAAAGACATGGAATAATAATGATAATTGTATTCAGAAGTACATAATTGTATTCAGTACAGGTGTTTAACTGTATTGAAACATCCGGAGCATCAGTGTGAACGCAATAATTTTCATTGCAGATAATGATCCGTCACCAAGTTCGGTGCGACACGATGATGGAGCTTGTATCAGCTCCTCCATAATTCTCCATCTCGCTGTTTTTTTAACAGGGGGTAAAAGAACTTTGTGGATTCCATGTATAATAGAACATTAGCAGGAAGTTACCGAGTAAACATAAACCGTGAACAAAAAGGCATTCATGTCATTTCACACCAGCACTGACTGACCCTCCCCTGCCCCGTGACCCATATTTCCCAGACAACAATTTACAGTGACACATACGCTCACAACATGACATACACTATTCAGGCTGACCAGAAGACAGGACGGACAAAAGGAGGAGGCAAGGGCTAGTTCAGTTACAGTCAGGAATTAGGAGGCCCATTCTCTCTGAAAGTAAACCTACAATAAAATATATATATATATTTAAAAATACGGTATGTTGAATTTGTAAATTTAAAATAAATGGAAATAATTTATCCTTTGACTTCCAGTGTTATTTCCTCTACCTGGCTCATTCATAGCAGTCTCATCTCTGATTCAAAAGGTTTAAAGCCCTCCACAATCTCACCCCACCCTACGGAATGGAATGTGCATTCTCTCCCTGAAAAATAGTGTTAAGCACAGACTGGCAAGAGCCAAGGCTTGGGGATCCCAGAGTGTGCATTGGGTAACTGCTGACCTCTAACCAGCTTATCCAGCTAGGAAGTTCCCTATCCATTCGTTCGGGTTTCAGAGAGAATTCCCTGCCCCAAATAACTAATCTATCCTTCCAAGTCCTGTCAGTGGGCCAGGATGGCACTGTCATCAGCAGTGCCCTGCAGTACTGCTTAGCTCAGGAACCAATATTTCATTGCCAAACCTTGGAGCCAGTTCAGCTCCAAGAAGACCCTGCTTACTAGCCTCATTAGCTGGTTGTTCGATATCTGACAAGTGCGGGTTTGCACCTTCACTTGGATGGTAGGTAACAGGATCTCCCTGCCAGCTTTACAGTCAATAACACAGTTCAGCATGAAATGCCTGAGAGCTTTGCCACCATCTTCCTATCTGCAGTTCAGGCCCTTGTCTTTTCCCATTGAGTGATAGATAGTTCTACCATTTGGGAGACACGACACATTCCTAAAAGCAACCTTTTAGAGATCTCCACAACCAAACATTCCCCCCACGTGCGTTCAATGCCACTTGGACCATTCCCTAAACAATAGACCAACAACAACAACAAACAAAATTACATTTATAGAGCACCTTTCATGTCGGGAGGACGTCCCGAGCAAAAGACCTCGAATCATGCAATATTTCCTCTCCAGCAATGGATTAATCACTTCCTCCCCGATTTAGCAGTGCAGAAGTCACCAGCCCCCAAAATAGACTCTAATATCCAGTTTGGTATTAAATTTGGCCTCAGACCTGCACTGAATTCTGATGACCTTGTCCCTAGCAGTATTGAAAAATAAACATTTATATTATTTGTGGCTCATAATGCCGTGAACGAAGTAAACAGACTTGCACACACTTCCTTCCACATTTGGTTCACATCCCCAGATGTGTTTCCTGACTCACCTCAAACTGCTGGACAGAGACTGGCTGAAGAAATAAATCTCCAATAAGAGTATGCGAAGAGAATATATGTGCAGGGATTTCTTAATTAAAAAGCTGCCTTTTCAATTTCAGCTCTTAGGCCAAGATAAATATAATAATAATCATTAAATATCATAGGATAATGCCCTTTCACATCACCAAGATGTCTCAAAGCGCTTTATATACTGTACATTGTAGTGACTGTTTTTTTTTGGGGGGGTGGGGGGGGGAGGGGGTGCGAAACTTGACAACCAATTTGTGCAGAGTTGTCTCACAAACACCCATAAAGTGAGTGACTGATTTTATTTGGGGGATTATTATAATAATAATCCATGCATTTGATATAGCGCTTTTCACATCTTCTCTCTACGACTCAAAGCTCTTCACAGAATATACTGTAAAGTGAATTGACTATATTTATGGGCAAAATGCAGCAGCCAATTGCGCACAGTAGAGACCCATAAACAGTCGTGAATTGACATCACCAATTTATTATTGTTTTTTTTCCGAGGGATTATTATTAGACGTGTGGAGTAAGGAAACGTGCCCAAGGTTCGCCCTACTTCGAATTCAATCTAGGTCTTTTGCTTGCAAGGTCAGTAGTCTAACCACTGAGCCACAGGACTCCTTATTGACCAGGATACTGGGGGAGAGAGAGAGAGACTATTCCTTTCGAATAATGCCTTGGCATCTTGTCCTGAAAAGGCAAACTAGTCCTCGGTTTTATATCTCATCGAAGGACAGCAACTCCCATAATGGCAGTAGCACACCCCAATTGTCAGCAGCATTGGAAATGAGCTATTGGTTTATAGTCTAAATCAGTGTGATCCAACAGGCAGTCTGCAGGACTTCACTAGTCCAATAGATGATATTGTCATGCAAGAAACCATTTCCGACTTCACTGCTTTGCGTCCCAGATGAGTCTCTCTTCTGGTCGGTCTGCATGAGACAGTGACAGGAAAAGGAGCGTATCTAGACCCATCCCTCCATCATGTTTCATGCTGCCTCAAGCCTTGTGCAACCTGGTGAGACATAGCGAGCAGCAGCAGCAGCTGGAGTAGTTTGCAATTCTAAATCTACAAAACTACGAGTCTCAGTAGGAAACACAAGATAAATACAGAAAATAGAGGATTTCAATGTAATTGGGAAATAGATTATTTGCTTATTGAAAGTAATGGAAAAGTTTGTTTGCTTCTAAGTCATTTCTGTGGTGAAGTTCAGAGTTAGTTTTAGAATTATGGATTATTCTGTTTCAATTCTCTGCTGAGGCTTCCATGTGCTGAGTGGACAACTTGTGTTTTGACTTTAATACATTAAAAAGTGTGATGCATACATTTCCATTTGAGGTGATCCATACTAAGTAATACAGTCGCACAATTTAAAACATAGGATTTCTGTTCAAATCGTTTATGTTTATGGAAGGGAAAAACAATAATATTGCTTATGCGTGGATCTTTCTCAAATATGGCATCCACCTCAGCGCCTTGGTACGTCCTCCCAATGTGAAAGCTGGATAAGCGCAAATTTGCTTCAGCTAAATGCTGACAAGGTGGAAGCCAATCATTGGCTCTCATCTACATCTTCAGTCCCATGGCTCTCACCTCCTCCACCTACCCGGTCTGCCATTAAAACTCTCTGAACCCATACATAACTTAAGCGTCAGCTTCGACCCCCAATCATCCTTCCTCCCCCACATCCGGTCCCTCACCGGCATCGCTTTCTTCCATCTCCGACACATTGCCCATCTCCGCCAATAACTCACCCCAAAAGCTGCCAAAACACTGGTCTTTGTCACCTCTCGGCTGGACTATTCCAATGCTCTCCTCTCTGGTCTACTCTACACCACCATTCATAAAATTCAGGTTATTCAAAATTCCATCACCTGCATTATCACCCAAACCAAACTTTGCTCCCCAATTACCCGTCTATACCAGACTTCCCTGTCTCAATTTCAAGTTTCTCACGCTTGTATTCAAATCCCTCCACACCTCTGCACCCCACTACATTTCAGTTTAAGGGGAGTTAAGATGCAGGATGTTAATATTTTCTTTTTTGCCTAGTTCTAATGCAAGAAAATTATCACATTTTGTCACCATAACTAGCTGATAGCTAATAATCAGCAGACTTGAGAAAAGTTATTTTGGTTTAGAATTCTGCCAATAAAACATACTTAACATTTTCATATATCTTTAATATGAATTTAACTTTCAAAAACTTTCATTTGTTTCAGACAAATTAAGTGCAGAGCAGTGGGTAATTTTGGTGTATGTTATTTTAGTTCTTCAATTTGACCTCTTATCTGTAGACAAGAACAATGTTGTAACAAACAATCGATCCTTAGACTCACAAGCAGGACTTCTATTTTGCCTCTTGGACTAGACTGCTTTTTGTACATTTTAAGCTCAGTCGGTGTGATGCTGAAAATAATTACAGTAATTACACTATTCTTTCTCCTCTTTCCACTCCAAAGTCATTTTTTTCTACTTAGGATTCTGGCTGACATTTTTGTACCATGAATTTGAATGCCAGTGGGCCATTCAACCTTGGATTGATGTTGCAACTACAGGGAGAGTATGTAGTCTTTCTTCAAACCCACCGCAAAAACAACAGATTTAAATTGACTCTGTGTGATTTTATACAATCGTTTGCAGAATTTAGCCCTCTGCCATTTTTATCTTTACTCTTTGCGATATGAGAAAGCACTGTTGAACCAAGTTCTGTTGAACAAACCTTAAAAGAATGAATTCCATTGACACACAAGAACTATGCATGTATTGGCTTGATTAATTAATTTGACCCGTAGAGGCCTATCGCTCAGTGGTTAGAGCACTCCCCTTATAAGTGTGAGACCTGTGTGCGAATCTAGGCAGGGTGAATCCTTGGGCAAGATTCCTTACTCCACACGCCTAATAATAATCCTTCAAATAAAACAAAAATAAATTGGTCATTTCAATCCATAACTGTTTGTGGGACACTACTGTGCGCAATTAGCTACCGCGTTTTGTCTTCAAATATACAGTCAATTCACTTTACAGTATATTCTGTGAAGCATTATTAGACAGCTAGAAGATGTGAAAAGCGTCACATCAAATGCAAGGATTATTCTTATTATTAAAACAAAACATATTGTAAGGAATTGCATTCGGCGCCTTGGGGTTAGACAGGATGTGTAGTTAAAACTCTGGGCTGGTCTGGGAAGAGACCACTCTAAGATATGGGTTTCAGCCAATAATAATAAATAAATAATAATCCTTGCATTTGATGTATTCACATCTTCTAGTCATCTCAAAGCACTTCACATGTTGTGGGCAAAACACGGCAGCTAATTGCACACAGCAGTCTCCCACAAACAGTCGTGGATTGAGTGACCAAACACTATTTTTTTTGAGAGATTATTATTAGTGTAAAGTAAGGAAACTTGCCCTGCCGGAAATCAAACTTGAGAGGCGAGTGCTCTAACCAATGATTTACAGGACTCTACAACATAGGAATAGAGTACAACACAATACAAATTTACATTTTACTGTACACAGTAACTTTCATGCCAGAAGGCCTATGGCCCTTAACAATCCTGATTTGGCATCCAAACTCAGGCTGTTTTGTTTTCCAAAAGGGCTTGGATTCTGATGAGCTGGCAATGCAGAATGTCAAAGTCCAGTCTACCCTCTGTAATAAGTTTTAGTTGGTTTAATTAAAGCACTTACCCCAACTTACACTCTTAGATATCCAAGTTTTTCACTTGCAAACTGTACAGCTTCTTTCTCTAGTTATAGCCTTATTCTGAGGTGAAGCAAACAGTGACAGCAGTAATGTTGGAGTATTCCATATACTGTACATCCTACAGATGAGTCATTAAATCGAAGCCCTATTTGCCTGTACATTAAAGATCCCATGGCACTATTCGAAAAGAGAAGCAAAGTTTCTCTCCCAGTATCTTGGCCAATAAACCCACAAATAAAATTGGTCACTCACTCCATAACTATTCGTGGAACATTGCTGTGTGCAAATTTGCTATCGCGTTCGCCCACAAAACGCACAGTAATTGCATTTTATAGTATATCCTGTGAGCTGCTTTGGGGCATCCTCCTGACATGGAAGACTGTACTAAATGTAATTATTATTAATAATAATACTAGGGATTCTAAATTGCAGCAAGTAGTAACCTCTGGAAGCACACCAAGACTCTACCCTATTTGAAGGACACTATATAAGTGCAAGTTGTTGTTGGAAGTTTGGTTTTACTGCATTCTGGACTGTTAGAATGAAAGCCTCTGTGCTATTCTCCTCCCAACCCCTCCTCTTTCAAGTTACGATTTAATAAGAGAGTGGAGCCAGTCTCAATCTAAATCCTCAAGGGTTTGAATCTAAGCTATAAACCTGCCAATAGCTCAACATCAAACTGTCAGCTTACTCAGGCCGGCTATATCAAAGGCACTTCTATGAAGTGCAATTGCAAGATTGCATCCACACTCTTCCTGGTGCACCCCACCACCCTCATCCTCACCCAGTTTCACTTGCTCCCCATACTCCAGAGAATTAAGTTAAAAATCCTTGTCCTTACCTTGAAAGCTCTCCATGATCTTGCTCTACCCTACCCCTGAGCACAGCCCTACCTACACAATGTCCTCCGCCCTGCCCACTGCACAACCCCAACCCTGCCTGCTCCACGACCTTCGCTATTCCATTTGGAACTCCATTCCAGAGCCTATTTGCCTCTTCCCCTCACTTGCCTCATTCAAGGCCCATCTCAGGACTTTCCTTATCGACCACTCTCAGTCCCCACCACAACTCTTGCCCTCCTCCCCTCGAATCCACCATCCCAATATGAAAAGTGCTATATAAATGCAATTGATTGTTTTTGTACTGCGATTTGGTGGCACTTAAACTCAGGAAACAAAGGAGAAATAAGGTCCAGCACTGACATCCCTCGCTATGCCTTGAAAAACAAGTTGATTTCGTTTTCAACATGCGTGTCCAAAATGCTGCAGAGAAAGCAGTTAAAACATTGGCGTGGCAGTTAATGTTCTGAAACGGAAGCCAACTTATTTTATAATAGATTATGGTGAAGCTTATCTCTGCAGGAAGCACTGAAGAAAGACATTGATTTCAGACCAGATTACACTCCATTTTAGAATGTTGCAGTACTGTTGGACTCCTGATATTCCCTCAGGATAGAGGCAGGATGTAGAGTGCAGCGTGATCTCCCTTGTGAATCTAGTTGGGGGTGGGGGAGGAAGGGCCTGCGACTGCCAGTCGTCTATTCATTGCCTTTTGTCCTGTGACTTCACATTGCAGTAATCGATAAGCAGCTGAGACTGCACAACAGCAATAATGTCAAACAAGGATTATTTTTAAACAGATCCAGTAATGGTTATTAGTTATTTGGGAGGTTACAGGACCTAGAGGGTTAACAGGACATCCTGGCTGCTGAACCCCGGACACCTCCATGTGTTTTTTTTCCCCCAAAGGAGGAAATCAAGGGCATCTTAGATTTAAAAATATTTTCAATTTAGCAAAAACAATTTACAGAAAAATGTCTGATTTGATTCCATGAAACATCTTATTGTAAAATGTTATTATAAATTTATTATTTTGTTTATGATGTCTGGGAGAATTTCTTCACACTGAGGGTCGACAATAGGGCTCACACTGCCGCAGAGATGAATGAGTGTTTATAAAGGGAGAAAATCAGACACTCAGAAAGAAAACTGTTCAATGAGTATGGAGAAAATGCAGGGAAACAGCCCTAAGTAATCTATTATTTCTAATTTAAAAAATTACTCGATAGGTTGAATAATAATAATAATAATCATAATAATCCTTGCATTTGATATAACACCTTATCACATCATTGAGACAAATCAACCTGGGGGTTGTTGGGCCAGAACACCATCCTCTCTTTTTAAATTATGCCATCGGATCTTTAACATCCACCTGAACAGGTAGATGCAAGATGCCTTGGTTTAACGTCTCATCCAAAGAACAGGACCAAGATCCATATCAAGTAAGCAGACAAGCTAAAGAACAGAAAAAGAGTTTATTGCAGATGAATGCAATGAATTGACTCAGGAGCTGTCACAAGACAATGCTGCCAATCAATGAAGGTGGTGGAGAAGGGTTACCATTGGATCTTTTGTGTCTCACTGACCATCCACTAAGCATTTTCAGTTGATGCGAATAGGTACAGATCAAATATTGGGTTACTTGAGAAGATGACTGGTAACAGAGCTGAACCTGTTGTCAATTATACTTTTATTTGGGTGGGGGTGGTAATCATCCAGGAGCCCAACATATGCAGAAACCACCAGTAGTGCTTATGTCTCCAAATCCAACTGCTGAATTTCCATTTAGAACACAGTTTGGGTGGTGGGGGCGGGTGGAAGATAGAGACTGGGGACATGGCACAATGAGATGTCCATAAGATGTGAAAAGCGCTATACCAAATGCAAAGCTTATTATTATTAAACTGGTAACCCCATATCAACCTGTCCACTCCTTCCGCTTAGCATATTCTGGCCTGCTCCAGGTCCCCTGACTGACCCACCATCAGTGGACGGGCCTCAGTTTCTCCACCCTTTGGACTTCATTCCCAAAGTCCTTTCATCTGCTCCCTGCCTTGTCTCCAGACCCTCCTCTTCAACCATGCCTTCGGTCACCTTCCTGCTCCTACCTGAATTATTATTTAATCCAAAACACAATGTATATTCACTCAGTACTTTTATTTGAACCACAGGTATACAAATCAACCTTTCAAAATCTGCAAGTCACACTTCCCAGAATCCTTTAATACTTGCATCCGACATATTTAATTGCCAGTTATGTCATTACAGCAACATCTTCCTTCTATTAGTTTTTTCTTTTTTTTCCATTTAGTTCTATCATTCTTTGTGGTCTTTTTATTTCATCTGGTCGTTTTCACAGTTTCTGCCACTCCTTGCTCTACCTTCTGCTTTTCCTTTTTCTCCTGTATTTTCTTTACTGTTCTTTGTTTGATCTCCCATGATTTTCGGCTATATATCTTTCCTTTTTCATCTTTTACCCAATAGGATCTGGGGTTCTTATCCTTCCCCCACCAAATATTTCCTTTGATCCAGCCTTGTGTTTTTAAGATGTTTTCTCCAAAACCATATGGATTCTCCATTTCTAAATGTTTTTTTCCTTCCATGGCTCTTGCCCTTGTTTCTTCCAATTTCTTTGTCTCTGTACCTGTGCTCTCAATTTTGTTTCCTCCCATATTAACCCATCTCTGGACATTAACATTTGTGCCAGTTACTGTCCTGGTCATCTTTTGGGGGATTTCTGCACGCTAGTAATGCCAAATGTTTATCTTCCTATGATTCCTCAGCTTTCTTCCACATTTTCTTCAATATTTTTATCTTTCTTTCCACCATCCCATTGCTTTGTGGTGAAGATGTTCGGTGATCTGTGTCCCTCTGTTTTGTGATTTTTTAATATTCAGCACTCGCAAATTGTGGCCCATTTGTCACTCTCTATTTCCTTCGGTATGCCATTGCCTGGCAAATATTTATTTAGTTTTCTCTATCACAGTTTATGCATATTCACTATACCTTGTGATAGAGTCTAGGATTAATAAATAACCTTTCCCATTGTAACAAAACACATCTGTTCCTATTTTCGTCCATGTGCCATGTTTGGTCTCTGATGCTCCATTAAGGGTTCATGCCTTTCTCAATTTTGATGTCTTGTGCATGTCTCACACTTTCCGATGTAGTCCTCAATTCGTTTGCTTACACCTAACCAAAATACTATTTATCTTCATAAAAATGCTAAATACTGCAGAAGCTGGAAATCTGAAACAAAAACAGAAATTGCTGGGAACACTCAGCAAGGTCAGGTAGCATCTGTGGAAAAGGAAAAGTGAATCAACGTTTCGGGTGCATGAACCTTCGTCAGAGGAGACGAAGAGTTCTGACGCACGGTCGCGGATCTGAAAAGTTGACTCACTTTCCCTTTCTCCATAGATGCTGCTTGACCTGCTGAGTGTTCACCGCGATTTCTGTTTTTGTACATTATTTCTCTTGCTCTCCTCTTCACTCTTTTTATTCCCCAATGCCCTTTATGTAAGTTTCTTAAAAATAAATTTCTTAACTGTCCTGGAATTATTGTCCTATATATTCTTTATATATTATTCTCTTTTTCTGATATATTTCATTTCTATACTCCCAATATGGTCTTACCCCCTTCTGGTGCCTCTTTTCTGTTTTCTGGCCAACCTTTGTTCTGCATCTTTTGAATTTCTTTACTCACTTTATCTCTTTTGTTTGCTTCTATTATTTCATTCTCAAGTCTTGTTGCTTTTGTGATTTCCATTTCCAATTCCATTTCCTTTTCTAATTGTTTTTCCTCATTATTCCCATTTTGACATGTGGCCCTACTTAGTGTATCTGCCACGTATCAGATATTTCCTGGCTTATATCTAAACTCTAAATTGTACCTTTGTAGCCTTATTCACATTCTCTTATTATCTAGGTAGTGTTTTGTTTAGTCTTTTCCAAAAAATTGCCTCTAATGGTTTGTGATCATTTTCAATTATTACTTTCTTTCCAAATATATACTGTTTAAAATTTTCACATTCTACTGTTAAACAATCCGTTACTATCTGTGCTTTTTTTCTGTCTCCGATAGAGCCCTTCAAGCATATTCTACAGTTTTTTCTTCCTAAGTTAACATTGCTCCTAACCCTGTCTTACTTGCGTCTACAGATATTTTAACTTACGCATATACATCATACAATTTTAGCACTGGAGCTTTTATTATAGCCTTTTTTTTGCTGAAATACTGTTTTCAGTTATTCTTCCCACATGGACTCGCTTTTTTCTTTTGTCAGTTCCCTTATTGGCTCCATTATTTCTGTTACTTGGGAATAAGTACTTATGGAAAGGGACAAGCAACAATCAAAGGTGAAGATACTCAACTGGAAGAAGTAGGAAGGTGCCAGCCAGGGCATAAAGGGATTTAAAGATGAGTGTAAGAATCTTGAAATCGATCCATTTGGTGATAGGGAGCCAATGGAGCCTGGCTATAACTGATGTGATGGGGGTGGAAGTCAGAATTTAGTGCAGATGAGTATGCGGGTAGCAGTTTTGGAATAGTTGAATTTTGTGGAAAGTGGGACTGGGGAGACTGATGAGAAGGGCATTTGCAAAGTCGAAAGGTGATAAACATATGAACAAGTGTTTCAGCTGCACCTGGGGTATGGAACAGTCAGTTCCAGGTCTCGTAATTATTACCACAAACTGTCATGGATTTAGTGATCAATTGTTTTAAAGGAATTATTACCCCACGGAAAAACGATCCGCCAATCGACTAACAACCAGGTTCCTACTTACTGTTAGGTAAACAGAGGAATACGGTGTTAGGTGTGGAATAAGGAAAATAGCCCAACATTTTACCCATTGGGAATTGAATACAGGTTTCAAGGTAAGTGCCCTAAACCACTGAACAGGACTCCACGACTCGACAGAACATTGGGTGAGGACAGGAACATACTCAATTGGCATGCTCCCTAAAACCCTCTATTGCAGATAAGACTTGCATATTAATAATGTCCAGTTGTATGAATGATTAAAATAATCCTTACATTTTACACCACCGTCAGGTGACATCTCAAGTGCTTCACAGGATATACTGTAAACTTAAGTAGGCAAACGTGGCAACTCCAATTTGTGCACAGCAATATCCTAAAGCTGACATGAAGTGAATGATTAAGTGTATCCGAAGAATTGTTAGCCGGAAACTCCCTTCTAGATTGAACTAGTGCCACGGGATCTTTAAGGTGCACCAGGACAGGGAGAAAGCACCTTATTTTAAAGCTTATTGGAAAGACGGGACCTCCAACAAGTCAGTGTTCTCCCAGCATTGCACTGGAATGTCAGCTTCGACAATATTGATTCAAACTCCTGATGTGGGAATTCAAACCAAATGCACCCATGCAACAGAACCTGAGGTTCGGTCAGCATCTTCAGGAAGAGATGAGGGAAGAAATAGAATTGAGATGGTTTCTTGAAGCCTCTCCTCTGCAATAATCCTGGAATGCAGTTAATCAGAGAACCCATGTTCATAATTGTAGTACGTCCTTGTAACACAGAAGTGATCTTTTTCAGGGAAACATTTCAACACATCAGTCGACTGTCACAACACAAGTGTATGGGTATTATATGACGCCCTCTCCCAGCACAGATCAGGGAAGGTGCAGTTCTGACTAGCTCAGTTACTCACTTGATAACCTTGTTGAACCATTGAGAATACCAGTATCTTGTAGAGACCCATTAACATCACACCCCTGAGTGCTCTCAGATCACTGTGATGCTCACATTCTCTGGCTCTTACCAACGACTCCTCACTTCAGACTCTGACCTCCTCAATCTCCTGATCTACATCTCAAAGTCACCGGCCTGTGGTTAACTTTAGCATTAGGTTTGATCATCAGCTGTCCTTCCTCGCCTTTGGTCCCTGACTAAGACTGCTTTCCTCCATCTTTGGTCCTCCCTCACACCAACTTGGGGCCCTGGGGCCAAATCTGCCCTGTTTTCAGTTCAGCAACAAATTAAAGAGTAAGAACAATAAAATTCTAAAACAGAAACACTCATCAGAAAAACACAGCCATTAATTCAGAACCTTCTCCAGTAACTGCCAGACTCAGGATTTGCAGTGTGTTCAATTTTTAAAAATATACTTATCCCTGGATTTGGTTCATGAAATATAGTCACTCCAACCCTATTGCAGTGGCTTCCAAACTTTAAATAGCGGCGCCGCCACCCTAACTCAGCAAAGGTTTCGTTGCACACCCCCCACCTCGCTGCTTCTTCACATTGAATGATTTTCACAAATAATAACAGTAAATTCTATATTTTCTTTACCTGTTTTTAATCTTTTTTTAAAGTACCCGTATTAACAAAAAAACATGAAATTGTTAAAAAATTTAATTACTGTAAATGAAAAAAATTATTAAAATTGTGAAACTAATTACTTACATTTACAATTTACAACACTTAGAATTTGTTAGTGTGATGTGTGAGCTTACTTTTCAGTGGAAAATTTCTCTCTGACTGCCTGCCTGGCTCACTCACTCGCTGCTGGTCTCAATCGCTGCCGGCCTTGCTCGCTCTCTTGCTGCCGGCCTGGCTCACTCCCAGATCCTAGTGTCATCACTAGCGAACAACGTTTTAGCAAACGTCACAACGTTACACAAGGTTTACCTATAATAAGAATAATAATGGCTGCACCCCACCAGCCAACTGTACACATTTGAAAATCACTGCCCTATGGTAAACGTTGCCTCCCGCATTGCTTGGCATCTAACTGTGAAGCATTCCGAGACATTTGAAGAGCGATGTAAAAATGTTGTGCTCCCAAATTTAAATTTGTAAACATGACTGTAGGATGGGGATTCCCATCAAAATAAGTCTGACTATTCCAGTCTTTAATAACAGATTACAGAAATAACCCTGTGGCTGCAGACTGAAAATACACAAGAATACAATCACTGCAGAGGAGTCAGAAACAGGCAATGTCGTTTCCTGGAGTCAGAGACACACCCGTCTGCAAGCTGTCAGTGAAGGACTTTCTCACACTTCCTGCTCTGTCTTCTCAACAAACAATGGGTGGGATGAGTGTACAGCAATAATAATAATTCTTGCATTTGATATAGTGCTTTTTATGTGTTGTAGAAGTCTCAAAGCACTTCACAGAATATACTGTGTATACGTGAGCAAAATTAAGCAGGCAATTGCACACAGCAGCGTCCCACAAACAGTCGTGGATTGAAATGGTCAATATTTCGAAGGATTATTAGGCACGTGGAATAAGGAAACTTACTAGAAATAGAGGCCAATTGCAGCGCCACTACTACCATTGGGGCATCAACAACTTGCATTTGTATAGTGGCTTTCATGCATGGGGCATGACCCGGCTTTCCAGACTAGCAATCCAGAATTGGGACGATTTGTATTTTGGTGCAGTTAGAAAATCCATGGCCGTTTGAGTATGCGAGTAATGTAGGTGGTTCAGGTTCCACTGTTATGTTCCATTTTAAGGGAGTATTACCTCTGGAAAAAGCAATCCACCAATTGACTAATAAGCAGTAAGCCACTATATCAGCAAGGATTGTAATGTTAGTCACTAGATATCACCCTCTAATAGTGGACTGCAATCTGCTTCAAGTGTTTGTTAGTTTGTTAGTTTGTTCCTTTCAGTTATTTTATCTCCTGTGCTAGAGAGAAGTCAAAGCTAAGAAATCATAGGACCAGGGGCACATGAGTAGGCCATTCAGCCTTTCAAGCCTGTTCCGCCATTTAATTAGATCATGGTTTATCTGTACCTCTACTAATCCGTTCAATTCCAATTTCCCACTTTCTCTCTGTATTCCTTAATACGCTGACCTTTCAAAAGTTTATCAACCTAACTCTTGAAGGTGTGGATGCATCCACGGCCTTCTGTGGGAGAGAATTCCAGATTTACCAGAGAATTTAAACGAAAGCTACACTTCAAGTGCCCAGATATTAATCTGCACAAAACTCCATACCCCCATCACACCAGTCCTTGCCAGGCTCCACTGGTTCCCAATTACTGAATGGATCGACTTCAAGATCCTCTCACTTGTTTTCAAATCCCTTTATGCCCTCACATTCCCTACTGATCTGATTTGTTTCCCCCCACTCCACATCTGCTTTCACCACTCGGCAGACTCCGACCTTCTGTTCATCCCTCACCACCCACTCCACCATCAGTGGCAATGCTTTTAGGCGCTACGTCCCAAAGCTCTGGAACTCTTCCCCTCAATCTCTCTACCTTGTCCCCTTCTTTTCCCACTTTCAGTTGCCACCTAAAAACTTTCCTTTTTGATCTTGCTTACAACAGCAACAACAAAGAACAAAATTACATTTAGTATAGCACCTTTCACATCGGGAGGATGTCCCTTACGGTCACCTCCTTCCTTCTTCTCCCCCTGGCTCAGTATCACTCTCAAGTGCTCCAGAACACTATCTGCTGTGAAAGGTGCTATATAAATGCAAATTATTCAATTGTTGTTGATGAGGTCTTTCTTAATCATACATTGTGTTTAGCGGTGGTTTAGAGACTCAGAGGATTAATCTTAAAACATGCCTGTGGTAGCTCAGCAGTTAGAGCACTCGCCTTACAAGCGAGAGACCTGGGTTCCACTCCAGGCTGGGTGAAACCTTGGGCAAGTTTCCTTACTCCACACGACTGATAATAATCCCCCAAAAAAATTGGTCATTTCAATCCGCAGGACACTGCTGTACCCAATTGGCTGCCTCGCTTCACTCACATATTTACAGTGAATTCACTTTACAGTATATTCTGTGAAGCACTTTGAGACAGCTAGAAGATGTGAAAAGTACTATATCAATATTATTTTAATTCCAAACACAGTCGATTTACCTCCATATCTGTGCATTGTGCTAACAGGGATGTAAGCCTACAAACACATGCAAGCAGATGGAGCTTTCAGCCGAACCAGACATGCAAATCAGACACCAGCTCTTGCAGCCAGCCATTTACAAAAGGTCACAGCTGTCCACAAAGCCAACCCCCAGTTCCAAAGAAATGTCTCCTGCATTCAGCAAGGGCATTTGCTGGAATGAGGGTGGTGGGCAGCTAGTGGAGAAAGTGGAGGCTAGTGGAGAAAGAGAAAGGAAAAACTACAGAGAAAAACAAAATGAAAGAGATATAGACACACACAAAAAAAACACAGAATGAGATTTTAAAAACTGACAATGAGAAAAAAGACTAACATGCATTGTATGCATGTACATATATACTACACACACACTGTTTCATGCACATATTCACACACACACAGACATATACAGATAGACACATACTGGAAAAGAGGGAAACAAAAGGATTAGAGAAAAAATGAGAATGAATCAGTGATCATTGTGAGCCTACCAACCCCCACCTTGTTCCTTCTGGCTTTCAAGCACTGAATACCTGGCTTGTCTCCAAGCTTTGCTTAATGAGCTATTTGGCAACTACCCTGCACTGCAGACATCATCCACAGAACAAACAGTAGAGCAGCAGTCAGGCAAGGTATAGAAAAGCAAAAAAAAAGGTGTTTTTTGGTGGGGGAGGTGGTAAAATAAAAACAGCTCTATAGGGTAGTTGAAACAGCTGAATGGTCACTTTGAAAACCAATTTTCACATCATTCCCAGCTTTTGGAATGGCCTTTAAAGCTGAATGTGTATTGTACTATTGGAACCCAGAAACATCAGCCAAATAACTATTCTGTGTGAGGTACTTTCAGATACTATGCCTCAACTTTTCAACAAAGCTTCAACGTTGACAGTTCCCCACCTATAACTGTGTCTGGACAACATATTTCTGTGCTCACGTCTGCTATGCAAATCATCCATTCTAGATGAGGGAATGGGGAAGGAAATGTCTGGGGGTGGGGGGGCGAGGCTAATAAAAAGAATCTGAATTATAGTCACCAAATGTAGAGGCAGTTGTGCAACAACAACAACAAAATTGAATTTGTATGGCGCATTTTACATTGGGAGGACAGTACATTACATTACAGCCCATTAGTACTGTTTCAAGAGGCCAGGGTTTCATGGATACCAAAGCAAGGTGAGATAGATTAAAGATGTTCACACATTTCCCCAGGTTATTTGGTCATTTTTCCATTGCACTGCAGACTACAGTAATCTCAAACATAGTCAAAATTGCCACACACATATATTTAGAAATTAAGTTACCATCGGTTGTCTTCAACAGAGAACAGTCCACACAACAAGCACTGAATATGCAACATCTGCCTTCTCACACTAGTCTGCAAGTCACTTCATGCCCTGACACCTCCCCACCTACTTCCTCCAGCCTCTTGCTTGTCCCTTGTCCCCTCCATTCTACCATCAGCGGCCATGCTTTCCAAAACTATGGAACTCTCCCTCAATCACTACACCTTGCCCCCTGCTTCCCCATTTTCAGATCATGCTTTAAGAGATTGCTCTTTAACTGTGCCTACGGTCACCCTCCTCTGCCTCAGCATTAGGCCCCATCATTGTTTTGCTATGTAAGACGTTATGCCGCGTTAAATACTCTGCACAAATATAATCGTTGCATTTGATATAGCGCCTTAATACGTCTTCTGCCATCTCAAATACAAGTTATTATTGTCTGCTTTAAGGGTAAATTGTTGATGCAGTTGTTGGAATGGACAGAACCATTTCAAACTGTGTATTGGTAATGTAGAGTTTGTGTATCTTTCTCAGGAATAAAAAATGGTACTGTACTGTGCAGTGCAGCATGACGTTCCTTCAGAGTAGCTTTCAGATACTGAGGTGATTTGGTGAGCACATCGCATTTGTATAATAGAACCCAAATGGGTGTAATAACCATCATACTTTCTGGTTGGGATAGGGTGGGGCAGGGAGGCCAAGTTATCACCTCATGGGCCCTACCCACACAAGGTCAACAAGGTGGTTGCGACGTTACTGTGTTGTCCAGTCCTTTCGAGGGATGGGGGCAGATCTGAAATTAAAAAGTCTCACATTTCAACAAGGAAACAATCTCGATCAGTGCCAGTTCAGGAGTGCAAAACTTTCTGTGATGTCACCATGGCTGAAAATATTTCCCCCCCACAAAGTAGGCAGATTGCAGACACCAGAAGCATTATGGTACTGGTTATCAAATGCTGCATTATTGCTTTGGGGGCTGTATTTACACAGGCTATTCCTCAACACTTGGTAACTAATGAGCCATTAAATTGACCCTGTTACAATTATCATCCACAAAGGTGAGAATAGGCGGAAGTAAGTTACTGCTGAACGACACACACAGCTGACATGTGATGAACCATCACGAAATGAGCTTGTACTGCATATATTTTACAGTTGATAAATATAAATATTCAGAATAAATCAAACTCCAATGGATCCAACTGTGAGATGGGGGTGGTGGTGCTCAGTGTGGCAGAGGTGAAGAAGCAATTTGCTCAAGCCACGTCTCAATTTAATGAATGTGAACTATACTTGATCTGCTTTCTCCACGTGATATCCTTCCTCTCCCGCACGGTCAACTGGGGAGGACATCAGATATGTATTCTCAACCCTTTCCTCATCTACATGCTCCCACTTTGGAACACCAGAAATAGGGTAAATGTCCACATGATACTCAAATCTACTTCACTTGCCTGTCAGAAATCAAGGCATAGATCAGCATCAATTTCCTGCAGCTTAACATGGACAAGATAGACACCAGCCTCCTCAGCTTCTACTGATGTCCATTACTATTAGCTCTGACCTCCACTACCTTCCCAGCCTCTCAAACTCACTGAAAGCAGTGCTCAACATTGGCATCCCAGTTCAATCCACAACCCTCCTTACTCACACCCTGAATGATATTGTCTTTCATAACCTCCAACATACCTCCCAGCTCCACACCCATCTCACTCCAAAATGTCAAACCATCATCCATATCTTTGTCACCTTCTGCCATGACCTCTCCAATGCTCTTCTTGCTGTTCTCCCCAAGGGACCATTCACAAGCTCCACCCTACCAAAACTTGACCACCTGAATCAAACACTTGCATGCCCATCACCCCATTTCTTGTCGTCTCTACTGGCTCCCAACTGATTAGCTTCAAGATCTTCACCCTCACCTACAGGTCCCTCATGCCCCAGCCATCCCTATCTCTCCCATCCTCTCCTACCCCACTCCTCTGCTTTCACCTTCTGCTTGGCTATCTTGTGTCATCATGAGGAGTGGAGCCTTTGGTCATTTATGCCCCTTACCTCTGTAATTCTTTCCTTCTGCCACTTTGACACTTCCCACCCTAACCCCCCACCACCAGCCCCGCAACCCCATTTTAGTCTTTAAATCCCACTGCCCCTTCGACCATTTTAGTCTTTAAATCCCACCCTCTCATTCACTCTCTGTGGAGTCCTGCAGCTCAGTGGTTAGAGTACTCGTCTTACAAGCAAGAAATCTGGGTTTAAATCCAGGGAGAGCAAAACCTCGGGCAAGTTTCCTTACTTCACAGACCTAATAATTATCCCACAAAAAAAAATTGGTCATTTCAACCCACGATTGTTTGTGGGATACTGCTGTGCACAATTGGCTGCCACAATTCGCCCACAAAATATACAGTCAAATCACTTTACAGTATATTCTATGAAGCGCTTTGAAATGTCTAGAACACGTGAAAAGTACGGTATCAAATGCAAGCAATAATTCTTGTTATTATGACCCTTGCTTGCCATCTGACTCCGCAACTGTGAAGGATTAAATATGGTGTACTTATTTTTAATGCTAAAAATTGACCCCAGAGAGTCCTGACTTTGGATGAGGAAGGGTTAAATTCTCCATGTCCGTTGCTGAGGTTTGTCCAGCCTCTTCTGTTAGGTCTTGATGTCTGGGAACCAAGCACACAACAAACAGGGGTCCTGAAAATCACTAACAATGCACACATTAGTGCAGTGAAGCTGAAAAACACCAGGTCAGTAAACAATGGCAATGTGCTGCATGTTAACCAGAACCTAACAACCACAGCCAAACAGTCGCGATGCACTGTACACAAAAGCCTCACAACCTCACAAGACACCAGATGCCACAATTATTCCCATTACTCTCTATGAATGCTTTCCAATACACTTGTATCCTTTTGAAGAACAGAGTTCCCAAACCCACATCAGATACAGTATTTGAAACAAAGTACAAAATACTGCAGATGTTGGAAATTTGAAACAAAAACAGAATTCGCTGGGAACACTCAGCAGGTATCCACAGAGAAAGGAAAATGAGTCTGACAAAGGGTCATGGACTAGAAACATTGACTCACTTTCCTTTCTCCATAGATGCTGTCTGACCCACTGAGTGTTCCTAGCAACTTGTTTTTGTTTTTGCAGATATTGGAAAGGTGCCCCTGCTCCAATTTACAGTCCTGTAATTTAATGATTTGACCACTTGCTTCGGACGCAAGAGGACCTGGGTTTGATTCCCGGTCAGGACAAAACATTAGGCAAGTTTCCTTCCTCCACAGGCCTGTTTACCTACAGTAAGTAGGAACCCAGTCGTTAGTCAATTGGTGGATATAATATTAATAATAATTCTTGCATTTGATATGGCGCTTTTCATGTCTTCTAGACATCCCAAGAACTTCACAGAGTATATACCGTAAAGTGAATTGACTGCATATTTGTGGGCAAAACGTGACAGTTTTCCAGGGGTAATAACCCCATTTAAAAAATAATTTGGTCACTCAATCCACGACTGTTTCAGGGATGCTGCGCAATTGGTTGCTGTGTTGCGCCCACAAATATACAGTGAATTCACTTTCCAGTGAATTCTGTGAAGCACTTTGAGACGTATTGGAGATGACCAAGAAAATTCCCTGCATTAAAATCGTATACTACCGAGCTCCGCAGAGCTAGCTCCTGGGCTCCTCAACAACACAGACACAGACACAGAATAACCAAAACTGGGCCATTCCTGCATTGCTCATTCTTAAGAGAAATGACGTGAAGCAGCCAAAACTGTCAATCAGACCTTGCTTTCACCTCCGTTGTTGTGATAACACTGTATATCCTGACAACACTAAGCACACTAAGCCACACACAGATAGTGGGAGTCACTTTACTAATTGTGCTTATCAGCTCAGCTGTCAGCAGGCCAACTTTTTCACAAAACTGAGAACAGAACATTGGTCCCCAGAGCAGGCACAAAGAAAATAAGAACAAAATAACTTTGCATATACTTATACTCGTTAATCCTGCATTTATTATAAATCAGATTAAAAAAAGCATCAGCTACAAAATACTACAACAAATAAATTGGAACACGATTCACTCTCGATGATGTGGAAAGGCAAAGCATAATGCAGGTTACATTGTTAATGATGGTTCTCACCTCTCCGTGTACCCACAAATGTTGGTTACGCAAAGTGTACTACTGGGTGTCCTCTGTTTTAACTCATTCTTAAGAGAAATGACGTGAAGCACCTAGATGTCCACTGTAACTGTGAGAGCAAATACCCACTCTTGAATAATTTGACTATTTCGGAGACATACGACAACAGGTATTCCCAGCTTACTGACCCTGTGATTAGGATGCTTTCCCTACTGCCTTATCACACTACCAGGCCACTAAGTATGGCAACATCCTGCTCTAAAGTGTTTTATCTACCTCTCTCCCTAAGGAAATAACAGAGACTTGAATACTGAGCAGGTACAACAGATATTTCTTAACAATAGCCAGATATATGTTTGTATCTTACTTCTAGGCCAAAGTGAATCAAAGAAACACAATAAAATAGATACAACTCACATGTATGTAGCATCCTCCACACAGGATAGCATCTCAGAATGCTCTTAACTGTGATGAAGCCTAACTCTGAGCGGGAGGGAGGGAAAGATGGCCGTAAGCACAGTCGAAGAGGAAAGTTTTCAGGCAGGACTTGAAAAAGAGGAGAGGTGGCAAGTCGGAGGAATTGAGCATTCCAGAGCTTCAGGGCATAATGGTTGAAAGTGAAACCTTGGACATAATAATAAAAATAATAATAATAATAATCCTTGCATTTGGTATACAGCTTTTCACATCTTCTAGACATCTTAAAATGGGGCACACTTCCACATGTACGCTGATGACACCCAACTCTATCTCTCCACTTCACTTTGTGACCCCCAGTCCCCCGATGTTCTGTCAGCCTGCCTTTCGGACATCAGGGGCTGGATGAGCACAAATTTCTTGCAGCTGAATGTTGACAAAACAGAGGCCATACTCATTGGCTCTCGTCAAAGTCTCCATTCACACGGCTCTCACCTCCTCCACCTTCCCGGTCTGCCCCTAAAACTCACCGAACCTGTGCGCAAACTTGGCATCAGGTTCGACCTCCAACTGTCCTTCCTCCCCCACATCCAGTCTGTCACCAGCACTGCCTTCTACCACCTCCGACGGATCGCCCGTCTCCAGCAATACCTCACCTTAAAAGCCGCCGAAACCTTGGTCCACGCCTTTGTCACCTCTCGGCTGGACTATTGCAACGCCCTCCTCGCCGGTCTCCCCTCCACCACAATCCACAAAATCCAGCTAATCCAAAACTCTGCCGCCCGCGTACTCACCCGCTCTAAGCTTCGCTCCCCCATTACCCCAGTCCTTGCCAGACTTCACTGGCTCCCTATCCCAGAGAGGATCGACTTCAAGATCCTCACCCTTGTTTTCAAATCCCTCCACTCCTCTGCACCCCCCTATCTCTCTGATCTCCTCTCCCCCCAACCCAGCACCCGCTGCCTTCGCTCCTCTGGGTCTGGCCTCCTCCATGTCCCCCGAGTCCTCCGCTCCACCCTCGGCGGCCGTGCCTTTAGCCACTAGGCCCCGAGGCTCTGGAACTCCCTTCCTCACTCACTTCGCCCCCTCTCTTCCGGGTTTCAGGTCACAGTTGAAGACCTTTCTCTTCGACCACGCTTTTGGTCACCTTCCTGCCCCTGCCCCTGGCTCGGTCCCGGGATCCGCTATTGTGAAGCGCTCTGAGACGCCGTCTGGCGTGGAGGGCGCTATATAAATTGAAGTTGTTGTTGTTGTTAAAACGCGTCACAGAATAAACTGTAAAGTCAATTGACTGTATATCTGTGGGCAGATGGATTTGAACACGGGTGTGAGTGTCTTAAAGTTGATCTGTTCGATGATGGGCACCAATGGAGCCTGGCCAGAAATGGTGAGATGTGTGTACAGAGTTTGGTCCGGGTAAGTATGCATGCAGCAGAGTTCTGAATCAGTTAGATCTTTTGAATAGTGGATTCAAATCCCTTCAGGCCGTGGCACCTCCTTACCTCTCTGACCTACTTACTCACTGACCACTATTCGCTACCTCCCCTCAACTGTCCTTGGCGTCCTATGTCCCTGGTACTCTCATTCCATTGCATTTACAGCCAGGATCGATCTTGAAATCGATCCATTTGTGATAGGGACCTGGCTAGAACTGGTGTGACGAGAGTACAAGGTTCAGTGCGGGGGGGTATGTGGGCAACAAAGTTTGGGATCAGTTGGATATTGTGGAAGGTGGAGCTAAGGAGACCACTGAGGGCAATTGAAAAGTCAAGTCGGGAAGATGGACAAATGTGAGGCCGAGTCTTTCGGCTACATCTGGGATAAGGTACAGTCGGAAACGGCAATGTGACAGGGTTGAAGGAAGGCAGTCCTGGTTAGGGGGAATGTGGGGGAGGAGGGATAGCTATGGGTTGAACTTCTTAGTCCTCCCTGTACTCTTAGCCAAGGGTGAACAATAACAATTCCTGAACAATCAAAGTTATATAGCACAGAAGGAGGTAATTCGGACCATCATGTCTGTGCTGGCTCTTTTAAAAGAGCAACCCAAATCAATCCCACTCCACCGAGCTCTCCTCAAAGGCTTGCACACTTGTTTTCACCAAATAATTATGTACTTCCCAAAACTTATTATTTATTCAGCTTCCACCACCCCTTCAGACAATGGACACTTTCCAATTGATTCTGCACATTTTTCCCTTTTTATTTTGCACCGCTTGAGTCTGCCTGCTAGTGCAAAGAAGGTACAGTAGAAGTCCCTTTATCCGTGACTTGATAAACCAGCACTTCCGTAAAACCGGCACGCCAAAAAAAAGTCCCCATTCGATAAACCGGAACAATAGCAGTGGAGCATTTGTAAATGCATAAACAATAACATAATAACAGAATATTGTATTGGTACTTATTGTTAAAACTACTCTCTTGCTCTTCTCACCTTTACTAGTAGATGCTACGCTTGAAGCCATGATACTGCGGTTGAGGTTTATACTCCAGCGATTCTTTTTAAAATGGAGGACGCCAAGCTCATGAAAAATCAGAGCGCGATTTTAAAGCCATACTAGCGGCAAGCTGATAACGCTAACTGATAATTCACATTGTCGCACAGGTTCAGTATTTCAGTTTGCCGCTAGTAGAGTCTAGGGCTCTAGAAAGTGGAAGAGTCTAGGGCTATTGGCTTGCCGCTAGTAAAGTCACGCGACTTTAAAATCGCACTGCTGTTTTTTTTTAACCTACTTGGTGTCCCCCATTTAAAAAAGAATCGCTGGACTGTAAACCTCAATCAGTAAAGGTGAGAAGCGCAAAAGAGTAGTTTTAACAATAAGTACCAATACAATATTCTGTTATTGTCTGTTATTATTTAGTCTGGTGTATATTGTGTGTGTTAAAAGAACTTTAATTTTTTTGTTGTGGGTTTTCGGCTGCGGGCCACTCGAATATCCAGCAGTCGCTTTAACCTGCTTTGGCCAGGTGCTGGATAAATGGGCTTTTACTGTATTAGGAAACAGAATTTACATTTATACATTATACATTACATTTATGTTATAGGAAACAATTTACATTTATACAGCACTTTTCACGTCAGCAAGGTATTTCAAAAGTACTTGACATTTGCTGTCTGGGCAGCCAAATTGGGAATAAGGACCAGAACGGATCATATCAATTAATTATCGGATTATCAGAGGAAGGAAGAGGATAACAGAAAAGCATTTAAAAACCAAATAAATCTTTCAAAACAAGTTGAGATAAGTTATTAAAGATAAGAAAATGGTACATATTTTTCTCACAAGTTTTCACCAACAGCCCCCGGACAAATTTTAGATTTAGTTTATTTTACTTCATTGGAGGGGGAGCTATCAAGAAAATCAAAGAATATAATGTTTTAGATGACAACAATTGCAATACATCTTTCAAGTCGGTAGGACATCTCAAAGTGCTTGACATTTGCTGTCCAGTACTTTGGAACATCCTCCTGACGTGAAAGGTGCTATACAAGTGTTATTTTGTTGTTGTTGTCGTCGTCATCTGCACACCCAAATTGGAAATGAGAGCTGAGAAGAGTAACATGGGAAAGATGACCGAAAGCTCGGTCAAAGAAGTAACGTTTTGAGACAGACTTTGAAAGAATGGAGGGAGGAAGCAAGTCAGAAGAATATGGAGTCCCTCCGACTCGCTCCTTCCATCCTGGAGTTCCAGAGGCATTCCTAAATAGCTAAGAAAACACAAAGAAACTGGTGATTCCTGGAAAGCAGAAAATTGAAAATGTCATCCAGTTATTCCAAAGAGCAAAATTAACTGTAGAATCTGCAGACTAATAATCTTTAGCAGAACATTGTTCACAGCATTAGGCAGTATGCTATCGAACTAAGATTATCTCAAGCACAGATCAAACAAGAAGCAATGAAGTACAGTGATGTATTCTCCCTCGTGAATCTACCTAAATGCTCTGGGGAGGTAGTTAAATGTGCAGGTGAGGACTGCCAGTGGATATACTTCACTGGGATTTTTGAAAAGATACTTATTAGTTACTATTAAAACCTACAATTGTTTGTTGGACACGGCACAATTGGCTGCTGCATTTCGCCCACAACCATAGAGTCAATTCACTTTACAATATATTCTGCGAAGCACTTTGAGATGTCTGGAAGACGTGAACAGTGCTATATCAAATGCAAGGATTATCATTATTCCATATGTGAGACTTCAACAAGGTTACAGTTTATGGAGTTATTGCAAATTGGCTGGCGGGTGATAAGAACTTGCTTCGGCTGGGGCAGTAAACAGCAGAGTACAGCAGGGCTGTGAATAGGCTCCTCTTTTAGAGTCCTAAATGTCTTGGAGAGCACTTCCTAACACAGTGCAACATTCACTGATATCAAATCATAGGAGCAGAACCAGAAAAAAATGGCAAAGTAACAGGCTAAAATACCTCCCAGCAATTAGGCAACTAAGACAAGCAGCAGGGATGGCCCTGATGCAAATGAATCTTCAGCAACACATATTAGAAGAGGAAATAAGTGGACATGATGAAGTGGGAAGGATGATGAGAGAAGAAACATTAGGAAATGGATTAAGAATGGGTATTGATCATTCAATGAAAGTTTACAGACAATCCAACAATTACTGCACTTTACAAAGCACGTTTCATGTGGGGCACCGTCCTGGAGCTTGATAAGTCAGGGAGAGAGGGGAGGTGACCGTAGATGTGATCTGAAGATGGGCAAGGAGGGGACGAGGTGGAGAGATTGAGGCAAAGTTCCAGAGTTTTTATATGTAGTAGCTGAAAGCAAGCCTCTGATGGTGAAGCAGAGGTGATGGGGGAACTTGTGGAAGGCCAGAGCTAACTAAGCGAACGGGGCAGGTAGTGCAGTGGGATGCAATATAGTACAATGCTCAACAAAGCAAATCAAATACTGTTTTGCATCTTCTGGGCACGTAACTGGGTAGGCGACTGGAGGCTTGCTTCTGAAGGATGGACATTGGCAATAATAATTTTAATGATACTATACTTGCACTTGATATAGCTCCTTATCATGCCATTGAGACATCTCAAAGCGCTTCACAGAATATATTGTAAAATGAATTGACTATGTACCAAGCGCTCTGAGGCGCCATCCGGTGTGGAGGGGGCTATATAAATCAAAGTTGTTGTTCTTGTTGTATTCAAAAATGTTTTTTTAAATGTGTTATCCTGCAAAATGGAGACAGAAAACATTACACCTAGAATAGTCTGCAGTGCCCTGGAAAGTTTCAATAAATAAACCTTGGAGTTTGAACAATATTTTGTAAACTCGTCTTTCACTATCATGGGTTATGTCGTCATTCGAAACTCAGATTGTGTTACAGCCTTGAAACGCACTCACAGTCATTCATTTGTTTCTTTCTCTCTCTCTCTCTCTCCCCCTCTTTCTTTCCCCCCTCTCTTTCTCTGAGAGTAGGACTGTCTGCCCCAAGAATTTCAGTCAAGTACCAGCTGCATTGCAGTCAATATTTGCTCTCCCTGCAATCTTAACATAGTAGCAAAATAATGAGAAACAAAGACCTGTCACATGTCCACTTCAATTGTGGCTGATCCAGCACATTTACAGTTTCCTCGTGTCTGACCAAGTACTGGCCAGTCACCAGCGTTATCACCCAAAGTGATAAAATACAGTATATTTGTTAAATATGATTAAGGAAGAGAGTGAATTGCAGAATAAAATAAAATATACATGTTTGATAGACTTGTGTATCCAGGCATTCAGAGTCTGGCTATCTCTACAGCAAAAAACACACAGAAAGGATGTGATAAGGGAAGTTTCCACACTCAGACTGGCATGGAAACAGAGGAACAAAGCAGCTGGAAGAGAATCAACTTAAGAAATTACACTTATAGAGTTACTGACCCCCCCCACCCACTCAAACCGTGTCAACCACAACAGGGTAGGAGGGGTTGGAGAGCGAGGGAAGGGGGGAACAACAGGAAGGGGTGAGGGAGAGCAACAGGAAGGCGTGGGGGGGTGGGAGTATCTGGAAGGGTGGGGCCCAGGAAGCCCAGAGGGGGGGGGAAGGCTCGAGAGCAGGAGGGGAGTCAAGAGCTAGGGGGGGGCTCGAGAGTGGGGTGGGGGGAATCCACAGTGGGGTGGAGGATGATGGAGAGCAGGGGGAAGAGTCCAGAACTGAAGGGAGGGTGGAGAGTGGGATTGGGGGGGGGGGGGGGGGGGGGGACTAGCTTGGTTCGCAGCTGAAATGTGTCAATACAGTGGTAGCATTGGCAGTGGGGAGTGAGGAGCAGGGGGGAAGGGCGGAGAATTCCAAGCGTTTCCTATTGTATTATGTACAGTGTCCACAGGGACAGCATTGTGAGGGGGAGAGAGAGGAATATACTGCATTGTGACTCCACTGTTGCTTGGGGCACCATTGTCCGGAATAAGAACAAAATTACATTCGCACAATGCCTTTAATAACTTGTTGAATTCTGTAGCATGTTGGTTAGAGCATTCGTCTCATAAGTGAGAGGATCTGGGTTTGATTCCCGGGCAGGGTGAAACATTAGGCAGGTTTCCTTACTCCACACGCCTCTGCTTACCGAGCAGTAAGTAGTTGATTGTTAGTCGATTTGCGGATCACTATTCCGGGGGTAATAATCCCTTCAAAAAAAAAATTGGGGTAACTCAATCCACGACTGTTTGTAGGATAGGACACCATTGTGCGCAACTGGCTGCTAAGGCACTATATCAAATGCAAGGATTATTATCGAATATAAGCATTATTATTATAAAAGTTACAGAGAAGCGATTGTTTAGCAGCTTGATGACTGCATCGGGATCACTGCGGGGGAAGGCCAGAGGGAGAAGAGGTCCAAAGAAGAGTTTGTGAGAATCAGGTGGAGGAAGCTTTTTCCAATCGTGGAAAAAGATAGTGAAGGGCTTGGACGAAGTTGAGGGGGATGCGGGAGGAGATGAGATGGCTTTGACTGTGATGAACGGATCAGACACATCAAGGACGATGACATTTGATGATGAGGTCCAGGAGATGGGCGCATTGTGTGTCGGGGAGTTTATTTTGAGGATGAGGTTTAGCGTGGAGAGGAGGGCAGCAAAATCAGAAGAAATCGAGCAAGAGGAATTTAGGTGGAGGTTAAAATTCCCCATTATGAAAAAGTGTTGAATGCACAGGCAAAAAGATGAACACGACAAACAAAATTACATTTATAGAACGCCTTTCATGTCGGGAGGACGCCCCAAGGCGCTGAAGAGTCAGGTCAGGACGTGGGCAAGAGGGAGGGGCAGGGTAGGGAGGAGGAAAGGGAGAGAATTCAGAGATCAGCAGAAGGCACGATTGAAGAGGAGGGTCTTGAGACCGGCCTTGAAGGAGGCAAGAGAGGAAGCAAGACAAAGGGACTGTGGGATGGAGTTCCAGAGCGTAGGGGAAGAGAGGCTGATTGCCCGTCCACCGATGGTAGGGCGGGTTGGGCGGGGGACATGGAACAGATCAGAACAGAGTGGGTGGGCAGGATCATAGGGGGACAGCAGGTTGTAGAGCTAGGATGGGGCAAGGCCATGAATGGTGAGGACGAGGACCTTGAATTCGATTATCTGGGGCATGGGGAGCCAATGGAGTCAGGCGAGGGTGGGAGTGATGTGATCATGGAGCTTAGTGTGGGAGAGGACACGAGCTGCAGAGTTCTAGATGATCTGCAGCTTGTGAATGGAAGAGCCGGGAAGGCCGATGAGGATCTATGCAACCTGCTCCACCCCCAACACCCTCCAAAAAGCGCATATCTCAACATATCCAGCCACAGGTCACATTCCACCACCGCTACATAGGATGTAATCCTGATCTCAAAGCAACAACCAGGGACAGAGAAGCTCTCAAGAGAGAAAGGGTGGACAAAGTTGTTTGTGTTGGGAGTTTAGGTGAGAGACATGCTAACAGAGAGGACTTTGACTTATTACTTATTACACTTGCCTATTCAGATTCCCCAAATAAAATTGGTCACACACCGCATGGCTGTTTGTGGGACATTGCCTTGCGCAAATAGGCAGCCACATTCACCCATAAAACACACAATCACTGCACCTTACTGTACTTTACTGTATACTGTGTGACACACTTGCCTTCCTGATAGTCTGCTGTAACAGCCAGTATTATTTTCACTCACTTTTACTGCATCCTCCCAACACGATGGAACCTGCAGTTCCACCAGGGAGGGAGCAAAATTGGAATGTTGGAAATGATCTCGGCCCAGATAAAATCACTACCTCTTACTCCCAAACATCCCCCTGTACAGCAGCCATGGGCCGGCAGCTGACCAATACTAGATGCCGCCCATGGACCTTCCTCAAATAGGGAATCCAGCCTACAACAGCCAAAAGGTTGAACCACCCTACTTTGAAACACTATCAGGGAGAGGTGGGGTTTGTGAGATCCTATCAAAGAAAACCTTACCAGTTCTGAGCCCATTGTCCCCTTCTCCCAATGGATGAGCATTAATATGCACGTAAAATATTTAGTATTATCACTATGACCTTATTGGAGTCGGCCTAACAATTTACTCCTGGGGTTTGATTAACGCACTTTAAAACACAATTTGTGTTCACATATAAATAAGTGACGCACATAAATTTTTGTAAGAAGTTAGAGAGCTTGTCGGAATGCGTTATCTCTGCATAGATAAAATGCACACTATGTACCTGTTTATTTCAAAATAAATAAAACCCTGCAGTTTTAAACTTGAATGATGTCCAAAGTCAACATTTTTAAAAAAACTCTCTTTGGCCTGCGAAATCTCTGCTCCCTCTCTAACAAGACACTCACCATCCACGTGCTCACAGTCGACGACAATATCAACATCTTCACCCTGACCAAAACCTGGGTTACCCCAGGTGATACCTTCCCCCTGATCAAGACCACACCTCCCGGCTACACTTTTCATCAAACCCCATGGACGAACTGCAGTGGTGGCGGTGTGACTCTCATCTCCCGGTCCACCCTTGGCCTTTCCCCTTACTCCTCTGCAGCCTTCCCTTCCTTTGAACATCTTACTCTCTACCACTGCTGCAGTCTCTCTTTCAAAATCCCCCTTATCGATCGTCCCCCCCAAGCCCTCCCCCACCTTCCTCCCAGACATCTCCACCCTCCTGTCTTCTCTTGCTCTGAAACCCTCTTCATCCTAGGCGATTTCAACCTCCACTTCACCCCACCTCCTGCTCCACCTCCAGTGACTTCTCTTCCTTCCTCACCTCCCTTGATCTGTCCCTCCAAATCCACTCCACCACCCATATCCATGGCCACCCACTCGACCTGATGATCACCTGAGGCCTCACCGCTTCGGACATCACTATCACTGACATAGCCATTTTAGACACTTCATCTCCCTTAATACTTGCATACCTCTTCCCCCTACTCAATCCTCTACCATCACCTAATCGTCCTTAGAAAAAAATATCCCCCTCTCCCTCTCTGCTGCCCTTGAGTTGTCTGAACTCATACCTCTCTGGCCCTCACAAACTGACTTACCCTCTTTTTTCTCCACAAATCCCTTTCCTCCATCCTTGACCTTAATTGCTCACTCATTCTCACCATGCCAGTCAGGAACCTAGGTGATCCTCAACTGTCTTTTCTCCCCCACATCCAAGCAATGACTCTGCCTTCCCTCACCTCCGCAATATTACCCGACTCAACCACTACCTCAACCCCAAGGCCGCTAAAACCCTCGTTCATGCCTTCATCACATCCCAGCTTGACTAAGCCAACACTCTGCTTATTGGCCTTCCCAATTCCTCCCTCCATGGGTTACAGATAATCCAGAATTCTGTGACCCGTATCCTCTACTGCTCAAAGCTTCATGACCCCATCTCCCCCATCTGCAGATCCAATCCTAGTCCCCACATTCAAAGCCCTCCATGGCCTCGCCCCACCTTACACCTGCGTCATCCTAACCCTCTACCAACCTGCCTGACCCCTCCTCTCAGCAGGTTCCGGCCTGCTCCACGTCCCCCGACCAACCAGCCCCACCATTGATGGGCGAGCCTTCAGCCACTCTGCCCCCAACCTCTGGAACTTCATCCCGCAATCCCTCTGATTTGCCTGGCCTCTTTCACGTCCCACCTCAAGACCCTCCTCTTCAACAGTCTCATCGTTCACCCCAAATCCCCCCCCTTTCCTTCACCCTCCCCGTCCCCAGCTCGGGTCTGAAACAATGACTGTCCAGTGCCGTGAGACGTGAAAGACACTATACAAGTGTAATTTTGTTGTTGTTGTTTGGGTATCCATTTTCAAATTGTTATTATTTCATCCCCTTTAGGTTTCCTTGGGTTTCGCAGCATTTCCCCCAAACAAGAGCTTGCTCTTCAATTCTCTCATTTCTGTAATAAAGTTTCTACTGGGGTCCCAGCCAAACAGGCTGTTCAATAACAATCATGCTTACATTTGGTAAAGCGCCTTTCATGTGGGAAGAATGATTTAAGGATTTGGGGTATTGTTGGCCTGGACACCAGGAGAAACTCTTTTCTCATAGTGCTGAAGGATCTTTACAGTCCAACTGAACAGGCCTCCGTTTAATGTGTCATCTCCAGGACTTCATTGGGAGTGTCAATTTGGACTGACAACGCGAGTTAAGTCTCCACATGGGCCTTGAACCTACAGTAGCTGGGTTACTGACCACTGGATCCCTAATTCAGAAACTTAAAAATGCGGAAATACTATTCAGTTTATAAGCGGAGGGAAAAGTTTCTGAGGTGATTTAAAGACGGAATCATTAGAAATCATCAAATTTTTGCAGCACAAAGGGAGGCCATTCCGCCCATCGTGTCTGGTTCCTTTGCTCTTTGAAAAAAGAGCTATTCAAAGTCAATCCCTCTCCCCGGCTGTCCTCCCCCCTCCAGCTCGCAGTGTCCACCGGGCGAGGCTCTGAACCCGCGGAGTAACTGGATCCGGCCACACAGTGCACCTGCAGGGGACACCTGATTTGCTCCGGGTTCGGCGGCTCCGGGAAGCGTCGTCTCTCGGCGTGTGTCTGGATGCCCACCGTCGCGCGACTCTTCCCACCGCCGGCAGTTGGAGTTAGCACCTCACCCGCCCCCCCCCCCCCCGCCCATACTCTGCTGGAACTCGTGAAGACAACGCATCGTGTTGTAAGAGTATAAGCCGTACATTTGATGGGTGGTGGGGGGGGGGTTGTTCGGGGGAGGGGGGGGTTGTTCGGGGGGGGGGGGTTGTTCGGGGGGGGGGGGAGCACCAAACGGACTTCAATTTCTTCCCACAGAGGTGGGAATACACAACACCGGGTTAATATGGGCGGCTACACAGAGAATTTAATTTCTGACCAAACCCAGTATAGTCTGGGAGGCGAGGCACAAACACTGGGCACTAACCGGGCAACAAACGCGGTTTAATTTCCAGCAGAAAAATACACAAAACACACACACACACACACACACACCAGGCCCCAGCTGGAGCCTGGTACTAAATTGCTCGCACTTACCAGCCACGGCGTGGGTCAGGGCGGGCAGGTGGACGGCGAAGAGGAGGCAGAGGCGGAGGCGAGGGTGGAAGGAGGTCATGTCCACGGAGGCTGGCGGGCGGCGGGGAGACACCATGACTAACGGCGGGTGGGAGGCGGCCCGGCAGCGGGAGCCGGGAGGCCGGGCCTCAGCGCCATGGGGGCGGCCGTCACAGCGGCTGCTTTGATCGTTTTTCCTAAAATAAAGGAAATATCGAGATGTTCTGCCTCCTCCACCCCCCCCCGCCCCCCCCCCCACCTTTCCCTGGGGAATAAAAAAAACTCTCTCTCTCTCTCTCTCTCTACTCACACAGACCTCGTCCTTATTTTGTTTTAAATCGTTCTTTTCTCTCCTTTTTTCTCTTTTACTTCAACCAACCCCGAAAATACACAAATATCACAATTACCACCTCGGAAAATGGAAAAAAAAAGCCTTTTATTAATTATTCTTTCTTTTTCTTCCACACGAAAACTAAGCCAAATAATCTTACTCCTCAGAATTCTCCCTTTTTTTTTATCCTCCCCACCCCCTCCTCCCCCCCCCTATCTCCTCTCCTCTTCTCACACCCACAAAACAGCTAAAAAAAAAACCCTCTTCTTTTCTCTCCAGGAATCGGCGTTTAATTTAATTTTTCAATAAAACTTTTCTTTTTTTAAAAAAAAAGAAACGAGATTCCCCCTCCGTCTGCCCCTCACAGCTCAGACAGTTACTTTGCTCCTTTTGTGTCTGGAAGACACTTTGACATCTTGTTTCTTTTTTTATTTTCCCTTTTCCTCTCCTGTATCCCTCTTCTACTGCCCCCCCCCCCCTCACCCCCAAACCCTCTCTCCTGTCAGCTGCCTCCTCTCTCCCCAAACTCCACACAAATAAGAATAAACTAAATAAAAAGTTATCTTAAAATGTATTCTTTTGCTATTTTCCTCCTTCTCCAGAGCACGAATCCTGCTATCCTTTCCTCTCTTCGTCCCTTTCTCCTCAAATCCCTCCTCTAAAACATTATTTTCATTTTCTTTCCTTGAAAAAAAATGTTTTTCTCTCCTCTTCTGAAGACACGAATTCTTTTTAAAACAGTTGCCTTTTCTCTTTAAAAAAAATTCCTAATTTTTCAACAACGCGTTTCTTTTTCCCCTTTAATTTCTTTAAAACAAATGTTCCTGTTCTCCTTTAAAACAATCCCCCCCCTCCTTTCTTTCCCCCCCCCCAAAAAAAATTTAAATGATATTTTTTCTCCTCAAATTCCTCCTTTAAAAATAATCCCCTTTCCCTTTCCGTCTCGGTTTTACTCGAGTTTCAGTTAAATCTCCCCCCCTCCCTCAAATCAAAGTCTTTAACTTTAAATATCCTGAAGAATATTTTCGGTGAGATCGAGCTCAGGCTCCATTTCCAGACTCCAGCCACCCAGCGATGTCTCTCGCCCTCTCCTAATTCTCCAGTTCCTTCCACGAAAAATAAAATCCCGGGTTCGATCCGCAACCTGGGAAGCTTTTTACTGCCCCGAGGAGGTCAATCCCGGTCGGAATTTCCTTCAGAAATGTCCACATGTAAAGCTTCCTTCCCTCCCCTTCTCTTGCTGACAGTCAGCGAGCGACGTCTTCACACTTCCAGCCCAAGGCACACACGCCAGTCAGCTCTAGGATCAGCTCCCACACGGTTTGAGTTACATCATTGCTCTCATCCTCTCCTCGTTCACAGTCCAAAGGTCCCAGACACTGAAGCCTATGAAATCGACTGTTCCAAGTGGCCCGTGAAGTGATTGATACACACACACACACACACACAAGGGAGGAGGAGAGAATGGGCAAATCTGGTTGCTTTTTTTTTTAAACACCCCCCCCCCCCCCCCCCCCCTCCACACTTCCTTCCCTTATTGCTCTTGGGGTTTTTTCTTTGGAGATGGTTTGGGAGGCAGGGGGTGGAAGGAAGAGACTGAGCTAAAGGGAGAATGTGACCGTGAGCACGAAGAAAGGTGGCAGACAGACAGACAGACAGAGAGAGAGAGAGAGAGAATCTGGGAAACGCCCTCCCGACACACCTACGAGAACCAGGAGCCGGGATTTTAAATGAAAAATCACATTTGTGAAGGCACAGCGCCCCCTGCAGTACACTCGATGATAAGAAGCGATACCTCGCTCCCTTAAGGACTGGAACGATTTGAGAATAATTTGTCAAATCCTAAAACAGAGAGTTGAGATACATACAGTGTTCGCCAAATATATTATTCCCCGAAAGGTTAACCAGAATTATTCTAATAGTCTGCATTATTCACTATCTCACCCCTCAGGCTGCTGAAATTGTCATTCATGCCTTCATCAAGTCCAATAATAATAATACTGTAATCCTTGCATTTGATATTGCACTTTTCACGTCTTCGAGACGTCTCAAAGCGCCTCACAGAATATACTGTAAAGTGAATTGACTATTTTTTGGTGGACGAAACGCGGCAGCCAATTGAGCAAAGCAGTTTCCCACAAACGGTCGTGGATTGAAGTGACCATTCTGGCTACCACTTTTCGCTCACAAAATATAGTCAATTCACTTTACAGTGTATTCTGTGAAGCCCCTTTGAGACGTCTAGAAGATGTGAAAAGCGCTATATCAAATGCAAGAATTATTATTATTTTTGAAAGGTGAGCATTTTATCGGAGAGATAACAGGCATTTTGTAAAGTGTGTGTAAAGTAAGTGTAAAGGTTGCGTGTTTCCCCTAGGAAACAGAGGAGGTTGTTAATGATTTTACTCTTAATTTCGGCAGGTTTTCTTACTCCGCACCCCTCTGTTTACCTGGCAGTAAGTAGTTGTTAATGAATTGCCAGATCACCTGTCGGGAAGTAGTAATCCTTCCCCGCCAAAAATAAAAAATTGGTCACTCAATCCATGACTGTTTGTGGGACATTGCTGTGCACAATTGGCTGCCGCGTTTCACCCAGAAAATATACACTTTACAATATATTGTGTGAAGAGCTTTGGGACGTCTGAAAGATGTGATAAGATACTTTATCAAATGAAAGCATTGATTGTTACATTTACACATTTTGATACATTTATCAATTGGTACGTGAACACATTGATACATTTATAATTTGATACATTCACAGATTGATAATATTTACAGATGATAGATTTGTGGACTCCTGTAGCTCAGTGGTTAGAGCACTCGCAAGCGCAAGACCTAGGTTTGATTCTCTGCAGGTCAGGGCAAAACCTTGGGCACGTTTCCTTACTCCACACATCTAATAACAATCCCTTAAAAAAAATTTGGTCACTCAATCTACGGCAGTTTGGGGAACACTGCTGTGCGCAATTGGCTGTCATGTTTCACCCACAAATATACAGTGAATTCACTTTACAGATTATTCTGTGAAGCACTGACCAGTGGGTTACCAACCCAGTGGAAACAGTTTCTCCCCATCTACTTTATCAAAACCCTTCATAATTTTGAACACCTCTATTAAATCTCCTCTTAAACCTGAGGAGAATAATCCCAACTTCTCCAATCTCTGCACATATCCAAAGTCCCACATCATTGGTACCACTCTGGTAAATCTCCTCTAAACCCTCTCCAAGGCCTTGATATTCTTCTTAAAGTGTGGTACCCAGAGTTGGAAACACATTTAAAGCCCTCCGCAACCTCGCCCCTCCCTACATCCATGACCTATCCCTTACCAACCTTCCCGCCCCCTCTGTTCAGCACTCTGGCCAACTCCACGTCCCCTGACCCACCCGCCCAACCATTGGCAGGCGAGCCTTCAGCCACTCTTCCCCCAACCACTGGAACTCCATCCCAAAACTCCATCCGCCTCACTCCCTTTCTAGCCTCCTTCAAGTCTCGCCTCAAGACCCTCCTCTTCGATGGACCCATCAGACCCCCCTCCCCCCCACCCCCCCCACCGCATTCCTCAACTCGGGTCTGAAGCTGTATCTGTCCAGCACCTTGGGACGTCCTCCTGATATGAACGGCGCTATCCAAATATAATTTTGTTGTTGTTGTTGGACAAAATACTCCAGCCTGGGCCTAACTAGTGACTTAAAAAGCTTTAGCAGAGCTTCCTTGTTTTTGTAATCAATTTGCAAAGCCAAATATCCCAAATGCTTTTTTAATAGCTCTATCAACTTGCCCTGTCACCTTCAATGACATGTTACTGCGAACCCCCAGGTCTCTGAACCCCTATTAGAACTGTACCATTTAGTGTATATTGCCTCACCTCATTCTTCTTCCCAAAATGCACCACTGTACACTTCCTTCCATTAAATTTCGTCTGCAATGATTTGTTTCAGATTTCCACCATCTGCAGTATGTATTTTACCTTCCTATCTGCCCTCCTGTCTTCCCTCTAACTCTCCTTATCCCAACCCCTAGTTTGCTTCCAAATTCTTGACTGTCTAGAGCCTTGGGGCATCCTCTTGAAGTGAAAGGAATAAATGTAATGTGTTTTTATAATTGATAATCTGAGCATAGAAACCATGGGAAACCAATCCTTAATCTTCTAGTCTGTATGGTGCAGTGATTCAGAAGATGATGGTTTTACCCTCTAAGCCATTGAACAGTTTGCAGGGAATTACTTCTACCACGATCAATGCTTTGAGTTTTGACTTTGTGTTATGTGTGAGGAGCAGACAATCTGATCTCACGGCAACATTTTCTGCAAGTTATGATTACAGTGCTTAACTTCTGTCCAAGCACATCAACTGTATATCACAAAATAGGCAGCAGTTATAGTGATAAACTTTGTATCTGATATAGTAACTCTAATATCAAAATGTTTCACAGGGCTTCATAGGTAATTTATATTATAAAATATATAATTTATATTATAGGTAATATACACATAGGTAATGTGCTATGACTGTGTATTTGTAGGTGAATGCAACAGTCAATTTGTACAGAGCAATGTACTGCAAACAGTAATCAAGTGTTGGCCAGCACACTGGGAGAGAGAAATTCCCTTCTGTTGCTAATTAGTGCTGGGGATCTTTAACATTCACCTGTACAGGCAGACAGCACCTCACTTTAACATCACATCCAAAGGATGACACCCCGACAATGTAGCACTCCACTGGAGTGTCACCTGGACTGTGAGCTCAAAGTCCCAATGTGAGACTTGAACCCACAGACGTCTATTCCTCACAGAATAAAGTGTTCTCAATTGTTCCGTTCCAAGAGTCAGGCTGTCACCAGTCATCTGATCTCATCAGTGACGACAGAGGTGCCATAATGGGCTCAGATTTTACTTGCACAACTGCAAAAATTCACACAATATTCTCTTCAGCCTTTATCATTGTTCAAATCTAAATCTAAATTCAATCAGTTCTGCAACAGCCTGAAACCAAGATGGTGTTTTGATGCCAAGGTAGTGAAGCCATGTCAGATAGCCAAGAGCTTTCTAATGAAAACCCCTTTCTTTACTGAAGCTGTCTGTGTGAAGAACTGTTGTGGAGCACAAGTCTGTGCCAACTTCAGTGGGACATGTTCTCAGTGTTGTCCATGGTTGGGGCTAGGAGGCAAAGTGTTCCTTTAGTAAAGCTCCATCTCTGACTACAGATGGGTAGTGCATGCCAACTACTTTGGAAAAGCTGTGGAATTAGAACTCCATTTGTCGGCCAAAGTAAGCTTTCACACACGCCAAAATTGGAGTGGAGCCTAAAAGTACATAGAATGTTTCTGGTGTCTAAGAAGTGTCTGGGAATATCTGCAAGTAATGCAGTGAATGATGAGTGTGGAGGCTTGCTGGCAGGAAGTAATGTGTCCAGAGATAAAGGGAATCCACTTTGTTCACGGAAAATTCTGTTTGGAAAGGGAATTCCAAATTGAGTGCAATTGAAATGTGTTTTTTTAATGTTGTCTTTCATTTCACAACCAAGTTAGCGGTGAACATGTGAGGGAGCACCATGTTGGTGTACCTGTCTGTGTCTGTTTACATTCCTTTCAGGGTTATATGAAAGTAAGGATGAGGATCTTGAATTCAATCCAGAATTCGATCAAGACAGAGATTTACATGAACTACCACCAGTCTGTTGCTCACATTATAGTCTACTCTACATTGCGAAGACCAAACACAGATTGTGTGACCGATTTGCCAAACACCTCCATTCTGTCCGCAAATACAATCCTGATCTTCCAGTTTCTTGACATTTCAACTCTCCTTTCCACTTGCAGTTTGACCTCTCTGTCCATGGTTTCCTATACTGTTCGAATGAACCATAATGCTAGCTTAAGAAATAAGCACCTTATCTATCTGCTAGAGATCTTACAGCCCTCTGGCCTCAATATTGATTTCAGTAATTTCAGACCAGAACAGCTCACCTTCTCTGTCCCCCTCCTCCTCTTCTGTGACCATCCGATCTGCCTGTTCTTTTGCAATCCTTACTTTATTAACATCTCCTCTCTCCACTTTTGTTGCAATTCCCCCTTTGATTTACACTATTAACACGTCTTTAATTCATCATCTCCTGTCCTCTACTGCATTTTCTCCTTTGTCTTCCTTGCCCTATCTCTCCCCTCTCTTAGTCCTTAAAAGCCTCAGCGTTTAGAGCACTCGCTTTACAAACGAGAAACATGGAGTCAATTCCAGACAGGATGAAACCATGGGCAAGTTTCCTTACTCCACATGCCTAATAATAATCCCTAAAAAAAATTGGGTCATTTCAACCTCCAACTGTTTGTGGGACACTGCTGTGCGCAATTGGCTGCCGCATTTCACCCACATATATACGGTCAATTCATTTTATAGTATATTCTGTGAAGCGCTTTAAGATGTCTAGAAGACATGAAAAGTACTCTATCAAAATGCAAGGATTATTATATAAAGATTATTATTATTATCATCTTAACATCTCGAAACATTTCGCATAGTTTACTACAACAACAATTCAGAGTAGCCTCCCAGAGAGCCTGACAGTGGCAGAGCATGACTCAAAGCTGACTCACTGCTCTATAAAAGTCAGTGACAGTATATTTGTACGTGAAATCCCAGTCTGCCTATCTTTTCAATGAAAAGAGAAAGGAGTTTCCCCCTGTATCCTGGCCAACAATCCCCCAGATAAAATTGTTCGCTTCATGGTTATCTGTGCACAAATTGCCTGCTGTGTATGCCTAAATTTACGGTGATTACACTTTACAGTAAAGCATGTGAAGCGTTTTGAGATGTCCTCCTGATGTAAATGACTCTATAGCAAATGTAAGGGTTTTTATTATACTATTGAGTATGGTTTATGGCTGGCAAAGTGTTGGTGCATTGATGGTTGCACAGTTTGCAGATTGCTCTTTTCAGATGAATAACTTAACGGTTCTGATTTCTCGTTGTATTTGCGGATTTTAGTAACACTTATACTAGGTGGCCTCTGCTCTTTTCTAACCCGGTCAGTGCGAGTCCTTTCTCAAAGGTATCTCAACCGAATCAGAATCAGTCACTTACAATTATTCCCAGAGCACTCCAATGTCTGGTGACTGGAATGTCAGATCGAGGGTCTGTCTGCACAGCCAGAACTCTGATGTTGACAACTACTCTTCAAGTGATTTACTCATTTTCTTGTCTTAGAAATTTACAGAGGCTCGACAATACAAGCGGTAAAAGCAACAGCTCTTTATTAAGACCCAGCAACCCAGCAGATAAGAAACACAACAATGGGATCAAATTTAATTACCATATATAACTATAACTAGCAAAATACTACATTAGTATGAAGTAATTTAAACCAACCTGACTAGCACAGTAATCTTGTACATGTCAGCATTGCTGGTTTCCTATAGTTTGCAACTTGCTCTTTTCAGATGAATAATTGAACGCTTTCAGTCACATTACATTATTTAGTACAGAATACAAATTATTCAATACTTGCCATATGGTTTAAATAATTCACTTGCTATAAGAGCAGTTATGTTTTAAATTGAACATTAGGGCTGACACTTTGGAGGAAAGGAGGGAGTTTATAATTAAAATTAGCAATACGTGTTTACTAACAGGTCTCCTGCATACTGACTGAGCAAGGGGATTGGGGCTTAAATCCTGGTCGATCAGTAGGAGAGAGAAGGGCAGGCACTATGTCATACTGCAGTATCAATATTGGTGTAACTGACGATTAAACAATTTTTAAGTGGGTACCGTAACCAGTGTGTATTTGGGGGCAAAGTTAAATTTTTCACAACAAGGTCAGTCCAAATCAAAGTAGATATTTGGCTTCCTAATATACTGGTGGGCTGAAGTCTTCCTCCTTAGCTGAAACAAAAACCTCTCACCCCCCATCAACCACCCTGAGTCCACTGGGTTTTAAATTGAATTGGACAACAAGCACAAGTTTCCTGTGGTCACAAGTTCAGAAATTGTTTATTATTACTCGTTCATCCTTTTGTCATGGGAGTTTGTCTATTTTTTTACATGAGAGCAGAGAGGGTGTAGAGAGATAGGGTCAAATGTGTGTGAGGGGTGAGATGGTGATACAAATGTAAATTATTGTTGATACCATTATTGCTATGGTTATAGGGGTCAATCCAGTCCTTCTGCCATCCTGTGGCAGTTATGTAGTAATGAACAGAGCCAAATGTGTCATCTTCCAACTCCACCAGCAGCCATTAGATTCTCACAGAGCAATCAGTAATTAATGAATGCACATAAAAGCTGCACACTAAATAAATGAGACCTTTGCAACTCTCTTCCACGGGTTTCTCTCCTTTCCATAAATCTTCCATTCTTCTCAATTTATGGGCCCTTCTCAGACTAGAGATATTAGGATAGTATGTTGGAAATTGAAAATAAAACTAAAAACAAGCTTCAATGTATTTCTGGAATTCATAGAAGACATTATAATTACTGATGTGACCCTCAATAAAAATCCTTACATGTAGAGCCTCTAAAATTTAATCTGACAATACTTTAAAGTGGAGTGATTATTTGGCAATTTGCACACAATCTCTCACAAACAGCCATGAATGACCAATTTATCTGGGGATTGTTGGCCAGGACATAGGGAGAAATGCATTTATCTTTTTCAAGTGTCATAATTTTTAACTTCCACCTGAAAACAGGCAGACCTGTACTTCAATTTAACAGCTTGACTGAAGGATGCCACCTCTGACAATCTCATGTTTAGCGAGCACTTCAATGTCAAACAAGCTGAACGTTTCAAGTCCTGACTTGAACCCACAAACTTTGGACCCGGAAGCAAGAGTGCAATCAACTGAGACAGATTGTCACCCTTCATCAGAACTCTGGCAACAGCAGCTCCTCCTCACCAGTTGGAATGTCAGACGCATGTTTCCGGACCATTGTGGAGTCTTGTAGCTCAGTGGGTAGAGCACTCACCTTACAAGCGTGAGATCTGTGTTTTGAATCCAAGCAGGTAAGGTGAAACCTTGGGCATGTTTCCTTACTCCACACACCTAATAATAATCCCTCAAAAAAAAACCTATAATAAATTGGTCATTTCAGTCCACGACTGTGCACAATTGGCTGCTGTGTTTCACCCACAAATAGTCAATTCAGTATATTCTGTGAAGCACTTTGTCTAGAGGTCCTGCCTCAAGACTCTCCTCTTTGATGGTCCCACCGGCAACTCCTAATCGACCCCTTCCCTCTCCTCCCCCATCGCCAGCTCGGATCTGAAACAGTGACTGTACAGTGCCTGGGACGTCTTCTTGACGTGAAAGGCGCTATACAAGTATAATTTTGTTGTTGTTGAAATGTTAATGTACTTTCCTCTCCATAGATGCTGCTGAGAGGACCAATCTCCAATTGTTTCTTAATAATATTTGGTATAGCATTTCACTTTTGAGTAGGTTCCAAAGTGTTAAATAATGATCCTTGCATTTGATATAGCGCTTTTCACATCTTATAGAAGTCTCAAAGCACTTCACAGAATATACTGTAAAGTGAGTTGACTGTATATTTGTGGGCAAAATGCAGCAGCCAATTACACACAGCAGTGTCCCACTAAGTCTTTGATCGAAATGATCCAATTTTAATTTTTATTTAGGAATTATTATTAGGCGTGTGGAGTAAGGAAACTTGGCCAAGATTTCGCGCTGCCTGAATCCATAAGATTACTGTGTATGTAGAAAATAATCTCAGGAAAAACAGCAAATATTGAGTCAATTAATCTTTTGAGAAAAGAGCTGGTTAAATATCCAACATTGGGATTAACAATTAAGAGGAAACCAGGAAAGGTGAGCCAATTTTTTTCTTAAAAAAACCAAATTTTCTGTGCAGCTGCGACCATGAAATATAGAAATGAACTTTGGTTTATTGCTTCTGAACCAGTCATTTGTGCAATATTAACAATGTTACCGTTTTGTCCTGCATTAGTATTCTGAAACAGGATAGATACCCTTACTGTTAAATGTAATGAGTTGGGTTTTGTGATTGAATGCAACAGCTGATTTGGGCACTGCTATATCCCACAAACAACCATGCAGTGTATGGCACCGGGGGAAACTCCCTTGTCTTTTCCAACAGTGCCATGGGATTTTTAACATCCACTTGAACAGGCAGATAGGACATGACTTGGGTGTTAATATCTCATCCAAATGACAGCACATCCCCAGCATTGATAAAATGGCTATGATAGTTGCTAACCTCAGCAGCTGAACCTCGGTGTACGTTTTTGAAATGCAAATCTGTGATGTTACTTTACACTAACTGATATTCTAAATAAGTTGGGACATTTCCTTTGGTTGTTGACCAACTTTGAGTAAATGTGAACAGGTAATTCATCTTTAGACTATAATGACACAAAACAAACTTTTGAACAACTTAATACTTTCATTAAATGGAAATATAGGTCAAGATAGATCATTTTACATGGAGCATGAAGGGCAACAAAGGCAAGGAGAGTGGGCTGGGTGTTACCTATCTCCTGCCACTGAAAGGCAGCACTGGTTGCATGCTACATCTAAAGATATACATTTGATACAGCATCTTTCACATAATGATGTCTCAAAAGAGCTTCACAGTATTTACTCTAAAAAATATTTGCAAAAATGTTTTTTTTAAAGTGAATGCAACAGACAATTTGCATACAGTGGGATACCACAAACAGTCATGGAGTGACAAGTTTTTCCTGGGAGACTGTTTTTATTGAATAGGCTGTGGGATCTGAGCTGGCAGAAGGGACCTAGGTTTAAGCTCTCATTCCAAAAGGATGGCACCTCCAGCAATTCTCCAACATTGTATTTGGAGTGTTAGCCCGAACTCTTCAAAATCCCAGAGGGCAGCTTGAACCTTCAGCGCCTTGGGACGTCCTCCCGACGTGAAAGGCGCTCTATAAGTGCAATTTGTTGTTGTTGTTGAACCCATAGCCATAGCGGCAAAAGTGTACTAACTGAGCCAGGCTGACACGTGATTTTTTTAAATGAAAAAACAACAGCTCTCATCCTGTACTACGAATGGAGGTTGCAAACGTTTGGATATAAACATGGGCTGAATCTTTAAAAATAAATCCTACCAATAATTTTTTTTAGCAACAGTGATAAATAGACAAACAGGTACAGATACTGAATGAGTGTGCTTGTTACAGCCAAATGGGGGAAGAATGGAACACTTAAAAAATAATTTATATTTGGCACTGTATAGTGCATTTCATGTCTGGATAATAATAATCCTTACATGTGATGTAACACCTTATCACATCTTCGAGAGGATGTCTCAAAGCGATTCATTGTAAAGTGGAGGGAGTGTATCTTGTGGGCAGACGTTGTCATTGTAGTTCTATATTGCACAATAATAACCCCCCGCCCTACACCTTTCCTGGAAGGTCCATATCCTGCTCCAAAAGATGGGAAATTCAGCATATCAGCATGGCTACAAGCTCCCACTTGAACCCCAGCTAGTTCACAATTCTATACATAGCTCAATTTAACAGGGAAATTTCCTAGGTGAAACAATGCAGATTTGGGAAATGTTTCTCATTTTAACAGCATCCCTTAACCTGCAATTTTTTAATTGATTTATTTGCCCCCTCACTCGAAAAGATTCTTCCCCAAAACTCTAGCAGCCTTCTGGGGCCTAAAAGTATGCAATTTAAACTTGGGCTGTGAGTATTGCCACTTTGCAATCTTGCACCAACACAATCCAATCCTGGTTTGGCATCCTCATGGCCTATATGGCTATGGTGTCTGATTGGCTAACGGAGGAGCCACAACTGTTTTTCAAAGCCCAAAGTTTTGTTCCATCGCTGGAGGATTCTCAACACATGAGAATTTCCAACATTTTCATACATTCATTCTAGACAATGCCAATAACAAATCTAATCTAAATGACAAATACATTTTTGGGGTAATGGTTTATATTTGACAAGGACAGGATTAAATCAGAACACAACTAAGAGGATGGTAAACAAGGATTAGTTTTCTCATTGATAAGAGCACTATTTGTACAGAAAACAAATCAAGACTGTTCAAGTATCAGCCTGTCATAGTGGTACCACTCTTGCCTGAGATAGCAAGTCAATTTAGACTATATGATTCCAAATCCAACATTGGGAATGTTGTGTTGTTGGGAGGTGCTGTTCCTTTAGATGAGACATTAAACCAAGGTGCCACCTGCCTGTCAGCGCCTTGGGGCATCTTCCTGATGTGAAAGGCGTTCTATAAATGTAATTTTGTTGTTGTTCAGGTGAACATTATAATAATAATCCATGCATTTGATATAGTCTTATCACGTCTTCAAGACATCTCAAAGCGCTTCACAGAATATGCTGTAAAGTGAACAGACTTTATATTTTGTGGATAGTAGCCAATTGCACACAGTAGTGTCCAACAAACGTCATGGATTGAGTAACCTTTTGTTAAATTAAAAAAGGTTGTTACCCCTGGAAAAGCGTTCCGCCAGTCAACTAACAACCGTGTTCCTTACTGCTAGGTAAACAGGGGCATGTGGATTAAGGATATTTACCTAAAAATTTGCCCTTTCCGAGAATCGAACATGGGTCCACTCACTTGCAGGCAAGTTCTCTAACCACTATGCTATAGAACCCGGACCTAAAGATCCCATAGCACTATTTGAAAAGAAGAGTCTCTCCCGGCCTCCAACAATCCTCTAAGTAAAATTGGTCACTCACTCCCTGTCTGTTTGTGGGACACTGCTATCTGAAACTGGCTGCTGCGTTTTATCCACAAAATACATATTTAATTTACTCTACAATCTCAACTATGTGATAAGGCACCATATCAATTGCAAGGATTATTATTATTATGAAACCAATGCCAGTGATCTTTCAGAAATTGGCAACTCCTAGCACAACAGAAATGTTCTATTAAAAGTTTTTTTTTTAAAAACTGAGCATTGCAGTCACAAACTCATTGGAGCTTCCTACAATGAATTTCAGTCTTTCAGTACTTCATTCATCTTCCTCTTTAATTTTTTTCTTCTTCTTTTTCTTCTTCTTCTCTGTAGTCTTTAAGGAAACACAGTGAAAAGGTTATTGCTAAAATTCTACAACATCCACATACAAGAGCACAAATCTATCTGAACATGTGAGATCACAGAAATACCAGATGCAGGTTGAAGCCCCATCTTCCCACTACCAATGTTGTACTGTATATAGTTACAATACAAATTTACATTCACACATAGGAATTGTTAGGCAAAAGAGGACCAAGGTAGTCTAGTTCGCTTGCTACCATCTTGATAATTGCACTCTATAATAACATAAGAATGAGGAGCAGGAGTAGGCCATTCAGCCCCTCGAGCCTGCCCCAGCATTTGATAAGATCATGGCTGATCTTCTCACTTAACTCTATTACCTGCCCTATCCCCATAATCCCTCTATATTTTAAAAATCTATCAGTCTCAGCCTTGAAAATGTTCAGGGACTGAGCATCCATAGCCCTCTGGGGTAGTGAATTCCATAAATTCACTACCCTTTGAGTGAAGAAATGTTTCCTCAACTCTGTTCTAAAAGGCTGACCCATCATTTTAAGATTATGACTCCTGGTTATAGATTCTCTTACCAGGGGAAACAGTCCCTCACTGTCTACTTTATCCACCCCTTTAAGAATCTTATATGTTTCAATAAGATCTCCCCTAATTCTTCTGTACTCTAGAGAATACAGCCCTAGTCAATTTAACCTATCCTCATAGGTCAACCAAGGTAGTCAGAGTGGAAAGCTTTGGGAACCTTGGATCCAAAGTTGTCTGGTTCTTCCAAGCATATTGCACTTAATATAGTATATGCCATGTCCCAAATTGCTCATATATTATACTCCAAAATATTACTTTCTAAGTAATATTTAGAAATATTACTGTCAAAGAGGCAGGTCTTGAGATAGTCCTTGAACAAGATGGGAGAAGAGTTGACATACTCTGGTATGGAGTTCCGCCCATTTAGCATGTTTCAGGGGAGTGGGGGGGGTTGGGGTTGGGAGGTGAGAAGCCTGTAGAATACTATCCCAAAAGTAATTTCAGAAGTGAAGATTGCCAAGAAAATGTTATTTTGCAGTGAGAATCCTATAAAGTTATGAGTTATGGGTGACCAATGAACAATTACCAGGAACCCAAAAGATTGGTGGCAGCATTTAGGCCTCACTGAGTCCTGTTGCTTAGGAACGTCTCCTAGAGGCCCGTTATTACAGGCAGGGCAAAAGATGGTTTAAGTGGCCATACATCACTCAGAAGTTGAGGAATCCATGTATTAAAGGAATTCCGGCTGCTAGAAGAGGCTATATAAATGCAAGTTGTTTGTCAACCCATCATATGTAATTGAGACCATCCAACATCCAGATAAACAGAGGAACTGTACAAAAGAACCTTACAATTTAATAAACAGTAACAGAGGAACTCTGTGATGATGGCAAATACCCAGTTATTCACTCCTTCAACCCATTAAACCTTCACATCCTCACCTCTTCATTAACAGTGACCAGCTGTTCGTCTTCATCCTCCTCTTGCTTTACAACCACCTCAGGCTCTGACTTCTCTTTTTTCTTCTTTTTCTTCTTTTTGGAATGCTCACCATCCTCTTCACCTTCCTTTTCTGCTTCCATTAAAATGAAAGATACTTAACACCACATATATCATAGCACAGCAAACACACAGAATCACCTTCCACCAACAGTTAACACAATAAGCTCCTCAGTTACTTATATAATTTCAGCCAAAGTATAATGTCCAGACAGTTAAAGGCCAACATAGTCACTGACCTATCGTATCAGCTGCTGAGAGTCGTGCCTTTTTCTTTTTGGTTTTCATTTCTGGCTTTTCTTCCATCTCATCCTCTACCTCCTCGAACTTCCTTTTTTTTGGTAATGACGGCAAAGTCGAATCTCCAGACGGGTCGTATACTTTGACTTCACTGAAAACAAGTACAGTACATTAGGAAAGCACAAGGTAACTCTTCTGCGGTATATAATTTAACATAATATGTAAATATTAAAACACAAACATGTACCATTTCAGCTCCCTCATAGGAAACACGTTCATCCTAAAATCCTCCCCGTACCACTCTCTCCTCCCACCAGCAAACCCACTCACATTTCCCTTCAAAATGTTCGGTCCCTCTCAAACAAAGCCCTAACCACCCATGACCTCATTCTAGATGAGCAGATCGATATTCTTGGGCTTACAGAAACCTGGCTCTCTACCAGAGGTAGGACTCGAACCAGGCGAGGGCAGGTCTACGGAGATTGAGGAGGGAGGAGGCGGTGTAGGAGGATGGAATGATCGACATTGTCAAAGGCGACAGAGAGGTCAAGGAGGCAAAGAGAGCCCTGGTCGCAAATGTTTAGAATGTCGTTAGAGAGTTTGACTAGGGCTGTCTCCGTGCTATGGTCTAACAAATTTATCTATTGATCAGCCCGCGCCAGCAGCTTCATGCATCAAGCGCTGGAAGCATCAACCTCTATGGTTGCTCACTCGACTTCACTAAGCCAGTCAGGAACCTAGATGTCTTGTTCGATCCTTAACTGTCTTTCCCCCCCCACATTCAAGCAATCACTCGCTCAATCTAGATTTTAAAAAACGCATAGGAAGGAACTGTGGCTTACCTCTTATTTTGATATTTGTCGAACTTTGCCAGGGCCTTCCCTGTCCCACTTATTCTTCGCAGCTATAAGAAATAACAGAAGAGCGTTTGCACGCAAAATACTATTTATTCTTAGATAGGGAGGTAGTCAGAGCAGTGCTGGGCAGGGGGTTGAGGAGGGCAGTCGGACATGACCCCCCAGATTGTGAGGAGAACACACATACCCACCGACACAGAAATGTTAATTATTATTTGTTCCAATTTAAAACCTATACGCAATGAAACTCTTCACCCAGCTCAATCTCCACAGACCTGCCCTCACCTGGTTCGACTCTTACCTCTCTTATAGTTTCTACTTTGTTGCTACCAACGACTTCTCTTCCAGCTCGGCTGGCGTTCCCCAGGGCTCTATCCTTGGACCCCTACTTTTTAACATCTACGTGCTTCCACTTGGTGACATGAATCGCAGATAAGCAGATGACACCCAACTCTATCTCTCTGCCTCTACTCTCGACTCCAGGATTACTACTGTCCTGACAGACTGTCTGTCAGACGTCAAGTCCTCCTGGATGAGAACTAACTTTCTAGTTGAATATCAACAAGACAGAAGGACTCCTGAATGGCTCCTGCCAGCGCCTTCACGCGTCAAGCACTGGCAGCATCAACCTCCATGGTTGCTAACTCGTCACCAAGCCAGTCAGGAACCTAGGTGTCTTGTTTGATCCTCAACTGTCTTTCCTCGCCCACATCCAAGCAATGACTCGCTCTGCCTTCCCTCACCTCCGCAGTATTGCCTGACTCCGCCATTATCTTTCCCCCAAGTCCGCTGAAACCCTCATTCATGCCTTCATTACATCCCAGCTTGACTACGCAAATGCCCTGTTTGTCGGCCTTCCCAATTCCTCCCTCCACAGGCTGCAGATAATCCAGAACTCTGTGGCCCACATCCTCTATCACTCCAAGCTGCACAACCCTATCTCCCCCATCCTCACCTGACCCCACTGGCTCCCCATCATCCAATGGATCCAATTCAAGATCCTGGTCCTTACATTCAAAGCCCTCCACGGTCTCGCCCCACCCTACATCCGCGACCTCCTAATTCCCTACCAAACTGCACGCTCCCTCCGTTCTGCAGGCTCTATGTCTCCCACCCTACCATTGGTGGACGGGTTTTCAGCCTCTCTGCCCCCACACTGGAACTCCAACCCAATGACCCTTTGCCTCGCTTCCTCCCTTGCTTCCTTCCAGGCCGGTCTCAAGATCCTCCTCTTCGATCATGCCTTCTGCTGCCCTCTCAACTCTCTCCTTCCCCCTACCCCTTGCTCGGGTCCCAATCTGACTGTTCAGGCTCACAATTATAGCCAGGCTATTTAGGCTTGATACCATTTCTGTGTGTACACCACTAGAAGTACAAGGCAACAAAATTTGTTTTTAAAAATATCGGATTTTAAGCTATGGACAAGAGGAGCAGCGGGAAGCACTGTTTGCTCATTGCATTGGATAAACTTATTGATAAAAATGCCATTGCTCATGCTGTACACTCACCCCTCTCTCCTCTAAATGTCGGAGTCTTATCTCCAGCTTGGCTCGGTTTTCAATTCCCATTTCTACATTTGTGTCATCACCCAGTGCATCATACCGGATTGCCAAGGCCGTCTTAGCTGCCAGCATCCTGGAGATCTGATGAAAGAGAAAAGCAGCTCAGCATTAACAGTTTACATCTGATACCCTACACTATGCTCATCGACTGATTGCGGTGGGAAAGGCTAGATGGGCTGAATGGCCTACTTCCTGTGTGTGTCATTCTTGTTATTAGTCTATGTTAACACTGATGATCATTTGTCCTTTGATGATAATAATCCTTGCATTTGACAAAGCGCTTTTCACATCTTATCGACATCTCAAAATGCTTCACAGAATGTATGGTAAAGTGAATTGACTGTATATTTGTAGACGAAATGCGGCAGCCAGTTGCTTACAGCAGTGTCCCACAAACAGTCATGGATTGAAATGACCAATTTTATTATTGTGGTTTGTTGGAAGGATTAATATTTTATATATATATCTACACATACACGGGAATATATTTCTCAACGTTTTGTTCAAAGCCCCCTCCGCCACCCACAGAGCGATGTAGTCTTCCTCAAATATAGAAAAAGCTTTCTATATTCTCCAATATTCTATACTCTCAAATAAATACCATGAACATTTCCCCTCCTAACCGCACCAGCATGACATTTCCATTCTCTATTTATCCCTGTGACAGCTGATTACACCATCATTTGGGTTACCAACACTTACTCCTCACCTTGCCTTTGTTCTTTGGTGTAGTCTGCCCAACCATTGAGGCATGGTAAATTAGACCATATTTTGGGGTGTCTTTCCTGGTCTTAAGCGCTCTGAATAGCGCCTTCTCTGCACCTAGGATCTGCACAGTGGATGCAGGATGTTTTGCCAGATTCAGCAAAGAACCTATGGGAGTAGATGCATCAAAGCAATCATGTTCGGCACTATTAATATCAGGCTATATAGAGGTTCTCAATGCTAACATCAAGCTAATTGCCAGTATAAGGGTATGTCCTTCAAAGTGCTTTAAAAAAATGACTGACGCACTGACATACCTATACAAAACCCCTACTTTCACATACCCCTAAAGCCATACGAGCAAGGAGCACAGCATTTGGCCCTGGATTGCTAGACCCATTGTAATTTTCCACTCTGCATCTCCCAGCCTCATTTCCTGTGATGCGTCAAATGTTTGTGGACAGGCTCATTCAGCGAGTCTTTAATTGGCATCCCCAGAATATTCCTGGCACAATAACAGACTAATGCCACTGCAGGACCTCAGTAAACTTTAAAGGAGCAACCCTTCCCCTGGTGGCAAAGCACGAGTATTGCAGTAGAACAAGTTTGCTTTGTGTATGCATTTAAAGATTGCCATATAACTTAGAGCAATATGGTCCAATTGGCCTGGAGGGTGATTTTATCTGGCCAGGAACCACGCTTTCCAACATTTGATCCCTCCCTGTTGAATGTCCTCTCAGGGCAGAGACAGGAGCCGGCGGTTGGGAAGAGAATGGAGCCAGTTTGGGTCACAGTGTGAGGGGGTGGGGGAGGATGAAGAGACGATTGTTGGGGGTGGGGGTGGATGAGAAGAGAGATGGGAGTGTGAAAGAGTAGGGAATGAAGGCGAGGGAGAAGGGAAGAGAAAGAGTAGTTGCAAGGGACAGAATGTGTCGTAGAGGAGGTTAAGACTGGAGGAGAGGGTAGAGAGAGTGTCACAATCAGCTGTGTGGTTCACTGCAGTGCCAGGACTAAGTTGCTTGCCATCCTGACAGATTGTAGTAATGACAGATTTTATTTGCAACAATAAAATTACATTGGTAAAGTGCTTTTCATGTCAGGTGAACATCCCAAAGTGGTGAATAGTCTGAGCATGGGGAAGGTTGATGAGGTAGGGCAGGGACATAGGAGGGCGGATGAAGGCATGGTCAAACAGGTCTGAGTTGCGCCTTGAAGGAAGCAAGGGAGTGAGCAAGGCAAAGGGATTGTGGGATGGAGTTCCAAACGGGTGGACACTCACTTCGCTGCATCTAAAACGACAGCACCTGTCTTTTCCCTGGGAGGATGTTTACCAGGGAGGGAGCGGGTTGGAATGCTGGAGATTGTCTCAAGCTGAATGCAGCACGTGGACTTTCCCCAAATTGGGAATCTGGCCCAAGGCAGCCAAAAGATTGGACCATCCTGACCTAGAGGAATTAATGGGTCTTAATCAGGGACCCATTAAGACCCAGTAGATGAGGCTGTACCTTCAGGAGAGGAACAAAGCAATTTTTTCTATTCCACCAAACTTTGGTTAGATCCTGGACCCAGCTTGTGGGTTAACCCGGGAGAGGGTGAACTGGTCACCTCAACACCACATACCTAATTGACCTAATTTAGGATAACTTCTCAGGCCTACAGCAGGCAGTTTGCTATAGTGGTAGGTGGTGCAGAGAAATTAAACAGTAAAGAAAAACTTATAAGAAACAGTGAAGCATTTATAAGCAGCAATAATTCACCAGCATGTGCTATCAATCGAGCTCCAACCAGTTCTCCCACCATGATGGTTAAGTTGGGGGCAATGGCCATCATCCGGTTTTTCAAATAATCGTAGAGCTGGGTCCTGTACTCGGAAATTTGCACTACCTGGAACAAGCAGATAACCATCAAACTGTTACAATCTACTCATAGCAAAGGCTGGAGCTGAAACTCTACTATCCACTCAACAGAGTCATTTAGGCAAATGTACACCTATAATGGGATCATTGCAATACATCACCTCCTCATTGGAACAAGACATTTTGTTTTGCACAAGTTATCATGTAATTGAATAGTGCAGATAAATTATTGCAAAAGTGTCCTTTTTTAAAAGGCATCCTGCGTGGTACATTCCATATCATAGTGTATCCCTGACACAATGGATCTGGCTCTCTCAGATGAGGTAGTGACTAAAAAACCTTCAGAGTTACATCAGGAAGAGTGACAATAGTCATCATCATCACTGGAGCCAGTATTAAACATGCAGCAAAAATGGGGGGGTGGGGGGGGGGGTTTGGCTGTCCAAAGTAACAGCAGCACTAACCTGATCACACAAGTGCAAGATATTCACAATGTCTTCCTCCGATACCTCTGTTCCCATGGATATCTCGGCTGCAACCTTGACTGCAGCTTCCACCTCCTCTGGAAGGATGTCTGAAAGGTCAGTGGTGGCAGTGTTTGTTCGGTCTCCTGCGGAGTCATAAATAAGCAATATAAAAAAATTACATGAGCACAGTTCAGCTTAATTTTAATTAATTAGTTATTTATACACAGGAACCATCAGCTTCCTCAGCATAAAGTCTGGTTTCAACCTTGGAATGATGGACATACTGCCAAAATTTGTCTTTCGTTGAAGGGAGGAAAACAAACCAGAATTTTCACTTCTGTTGTGGAGGTGTGTGCGAAGCATCAGAAAAGGATAGTATCAACCCTGGTTGTAATGCTGCTGCTACTGCCATGAATAACCAATTTTATCTGGGGAAACTTTGGCCAGGACAACAGGAGAAATTGCTTTAGCTTTTCTCAATTGTGTCATTGGATGTGTAACATTCACCTGATCATCCCATATCTAACCCGAAGGACAATGTAGCAAAAATCTATAGCACTAGCCTACAATCCCAAAGTTCCGACGTCAGGCTTGAACCCACAATGTTCTGATTAAGAAGCAACAGAGTTAGCAGGCTAACAGGCCGACTGAGCCAATCTAGTAAAACTGTATTTACCCAATTTCTGCACACTCTTGCAATATGCCAAGTTATCTGTGACGATTTTTCCGAGTTCTGGGAAATGCCAGCCATACCACTCACGGCATCGCATGATGTAATTGTTCAGCTCCTTATCCAGGTCATCCAGCAGAGCTACAAATATCAGAAAGGGAATACTTAATTCAGTAGATTTACAGCTAGAAAGGAGAGCTAATACAGGCCCCACCCCTCCTATTAGAATGCAGTGATCTGGGATCATAAAATCAAGACCATCATGTTTGAAACAAGAAAATTGGCTGCTGTCCAGGTGATCCAGGGTGGTGCGGTATGAGAATAATCCTTGCATTCGATAATATTACACCGTTGAGAAGTTCTCTCGCTTGCAAGGCGAGCATGCTAACAACTATGTTATAGGACTCCAAACACTAATACCATTCAGGGAAACATTACAGATGGATGTGAGGCTAAGAAGCAGGTCCTTGTACTTACATATCGCTTGCACAATCATGGTGTCCACCTTGTCTGGACTAAACTTCAACTTGTAACGGGACAGACTGCAACAAAACGAGAAAACAGTTCAGGTTATACGCAGCAACAGCATTAACCTCAGGCCTCCACCCCGTAAAAGTTATACACGAAATCAGCAAGCAATAGTTTATCTTCAGTACATGAAAGGAATGGGATTCAGTGCGGGTTAATAACTGTATAAAATTAATTCATTTTGAGGCAGCCAAGTTTACAAACTGAAATTAAGCTATCTTTTCAGTCCACTGACCTGTGAGCGAGACCCAAAGACATGGCGCTCATTTCCCGAGGTTGCAGTCCAGTGATCAGGCCACTCATCTGGGAGCGGATTCCCCGCATCAGTTCAGCAATGGCTGCATTGTGAACGCAGCTCAGGTTAAGCTTGTCCTGCACCAAAAAAAATTGAACTCATTGGCAGATAATCGGGAGTCATGACCACAATTTCAGGAAATTTTAAGTGAGTGACCCTCCTTCTCCTCCTGCATGTATGCCACCAGTAAACTGACTGGGTGTTTTGTTTTAACAGTGAATTTTGTTACATATAATAAATAATGATCCTTGCATTTGATATAATCCTTTTCACATCTTCTATACATCTCAAAGCACTTCACCGAGTATAACTATAAAGTTAATTAACTATATGTTTGTGGGCAAAACCTGGCAGCCAATTACACACAGCAGTGTCCCACAAACAGTCCTGGATTGAAGCGATTCATTTTTTTTCTTCTTGAGGATTTTTTTTATTTAAAAAAAATGTGTGAAGTAAGAAAAATTGCCCATGGTTTTGACCTGCTGGGAATCGAACCAGGGTCTCTCGTTTGCAAGGCGAGTGCTCTAACGCAACAGGACTCCACACTCTTGTTGGTTGCAAGAGATTCTGTGCTTGGTGATCAATACAGACTTTGCTCAGCCACTGATCAATTTCTGCCCCCCCTCCCCCACCGATACTCGACACCGTCAAAATAAAATGAAACCAATTTCTTCAAAATCTAATTTTAAATGGGACCATTTCTGTGGGACCTGGAGTTCAGCAGCAATATTCTAAGAGTGCCAGGTTCGGGCAAATATCAAATCATATGTTTTTCACTGCAGCCACAAAGCCAAGGTAATTACACAAATGTAAAAGTCATTACTGGTGAGCAGACCATCATCTTAAATACACTTAAGAGTGGGGCAAGAAAATAATTGCTGCTCCCCCGTCAGTTGCACAGCATTCTCCGGAGTGTCAGAGGTAGTGACAAAGTATCAAAGATTCTTCACAACTGAGGCAGAATTACTGAAACGCATCATTGACACAGAGAAGCGCTAAATCCACACACTGACTGACCTTTCTCCTTCTCCCCCCACCCCACCATGGTATCTACTATAGATAGTAAATTTGAATGATCCATATAGTTCACTCTTTGTCAGTTAACCTTGTCCAATAGAAAAGTGTAGCCGCAATTTTCCCAGGATCCACTAAAAACGACAATACTTGCTGCCAGATGTGTACGTGGTGCGAGCATGAAATGGTTTTTTTCTCACCCTGAGGCCCCACTGTTAAGCTTTGCCTCTCCTCTGTCTGTAAGTGTAGGTCTGTTTGTGAGTATCGCTGTGTGTTTGTGCCTAGGAGTGTGTATCTTGTCAGTGAGTGTGTGTCTCTCTCGGACTGTATGTGTGGGGTAGTGGCCCAGAGAAGCAGGAGGTGGCAAGCAATGCCGGTGTTCGGCGGCATTCTGGGTCTTTAAATATAGTGCATGTTGGAAACAGACTATTCACACTGGCAATCAAGGTAATTTTCCGCAATTTGTCAAATTTTGCCACAATTTTGGGCATATATTTCCGACATTTTCTACTGGCCCTGGTTATAAGCATCAACAACAACAACAACAACAATTTACATTTATAGAGCGCCTTTCACGTCGGGAGGACGTCCCAAGGCGCTGAACAGGAGGCGACAATGGGCTCAAACACCATCAAAGGAATGACTGAACTCGCATTGGCACTATATACCGTGAAACAAAGGGCACAGGATGCGAGCCAGCCTTCACAAGCATTCCATTCTTCCCTTTGGGTTGTGCAAATGTATCTAAACGAAGAGTGGATATGCAGCTTGTTCAAACTCAAATTAGGGAATGTTTGTGTGCAAGAATAAAGGAAGCTACAAATTGTTCAATTATCCATTGAAATGCCAAGCCATTGTACCTTGATCACACCTCCAAGTTTGGCATCTGCGATGGCCAGCTGCTCATGAGCTTCCTTTGCTACAATCTTCTTCAGTATTTTCTTCAGGCTTTTACTCAGTTTACCTTCCACAAGGGCAGTAGCAGCTGAAAAAGAATCAAAGAAACCAATGAGCCTAAACTAAGAATGACAGTGGTGAAGGTGAAGGAGATTTAAGATTTTGTTGAGCAGTTTTGACTTTGACACTGGTGGTTTTCAGTTCCATTTTTGGGGGTCAGTTGGATGTCTAACACATGTGGAAATCCATCACTATATTTCAGTATCCAAACCAAACAAAGTACCATGCATCCAACCCAGATATGTAAATTTCAGATAGATTGTTGGAATGGAATGTACACTTTCTCCCTGGAGGGACACTTCCCGTTCACCTAATTCCGGAAAATATAGGCGCAGGTTGGTAAGACCCAAGGGTTGGGAACCCATTGTGCGCTTTAGGGTACTGCCAGGAGTCTAACCACTAAAACAACAACAAAATGATATTTACTGAGCGCCTTTCACATCAGGAGGACTTCCCAAGGCGTTGAACAGTCAAGGGTCAGGACGTGAGCACAAAGGAGGGGCAGGGTAGGTGGGTGGGGAGGAAGAGAGGTGGGGGGGGGGGAAGGTGCTCGAAAAGGAGGGTCTTGAGGCCGGCCTCCTTCAGGCAAGAGAGGAAGCGAGGCGAAGGGACCACACAACCTGCCATTGAGAATACTGACTGGCAACCTTTCCTACTTCTTGTCCATCTAGGACCACCCTAACCATTAAGCCTTGGTTTGCAGGGTTGTAGGAAGTCTCTGCCTCCAGTGACTCTTCCTTGTCCTGTCGATGATCCAGCCTGGCTTTGCTGCCATCAGGAACTGGTTTCCTAAGACTGCCAGCTGACTTGATTTTGATATTTTGTGGCGCCATCATGCTCCCTTTCCACCACTGGCGAAAGATGTAATAGCGAACATCGCAACATTAAATGAATATATGTTCCCAATGTATCAGCAACGTAATAACATTATGAAAGAACAACAAAAGAACATTAACCGGGGCAACGTTAACAAGGTTTACCTGTATGCCGATATATGTTTTTAACCCTACACTGAATGGTAAAAATAAGCTGTTGAATGTCTCACTGCAGACTTGGCAAGTGTCACTAAAAAGGTCTAAATATGGGAACGAAGAAAAGTATATCCGATCTTGGGAAAAAGAGATGTTCTACAATCAACACAAATCATACCACGTTAACAAGTCAATTCCTAATTACAGCCACTGTATCCTTCTGATTCATTTAATACTCTGAACTTCATGCCGTATGCTTTTATGATTGCCCATGCCATAATTTTATTTACAATAATTTATTGTTATTGCTCCCTATTAAGGACTATCTGTTTGCAATCATTCCGCCTGCAGTTAGCTATCTTAATAAATCATAGATAAGTGAGATTATTTTCTCACTCTCAAGGTGGTAACTGTTAGGTTTAGTCGAATCATTAGGTTTACTTTATGTTTAATTATTTTTAATGTTTAATAAGTAAATCAATGTGTATAATAAGTAGTATAACATTAGAAAGGTAAGGAGGCAATGACAGGTTGGTATAGGGTTAGAAGGTCGCAGAGGGAGAGGGAAGTGAGGCCATGGAGGGCATTGAAGGTGAGGAGCAAGATCTGGAACTGCATTGTTGAGGGTTGAACAAGACAAACTACAACAACAAAATGACATTTATAGAGCCTTTCACGTTGGGAGGATGTCCCAACATATTACTCCATCTGCATTGAAAACATTAATGGAAATAGTAGCTAGTCAAATGATTGACACTTCTTTAATTCAGTTGTCTCACAAATAATTTGAGCGTTGTAGTCTTGTAATAAGATCAATACCAGAGCATTCAAATCTTGCACGTACTAAATGTGCACTCATTTGCCACTTGTTCAATTCTCCTTGGTTAGTCCATTTGTGCAAAGGAATTTTCCGTCTGGCAAGTTGCCAGTTTGCATCAAATGGCATAGACACAATCTGTATTTTCCAATACTGATTAACCAGTGTTTGCTTACCTGCAAGAGCTTCTGTGGTATCTTGAAACTTTTCAAATTGTTTTAGCTTCACACTAGAGAGGAAAGATAAAGTTTAAAAATGTCTATTTAATCTACCGTATTTTAAAATACTGATCATGTCCTTCTGATCATGCCCTAATACATCACTATTGGGAAGGACCACAAAACTCTTCAATAATAAGTCCCTACAAAGCTGCCACCTGGTTTACCGGTGGATCTCCTTCTGCCTTGGGACGCCTTCCTGATGTGAAAGGTGTTATACAAGTATAATTGTGTTGTTGTTGTTGTATGCTGCCATGGCAGCGCTGCTTAGATCCACATGTGACGGAATAGATTATAATCGCCTTCAAATAGAAGAAACGTATCAAATCTAAATTCTTTTCGGTTAACGGAAAGCTGTACCCTGGACATTTATGGATATATGTCTGATTTCTAACACTTTTCACATACCCTTTATGTCAAAATACAGTTCTAGGATGTTACAACGTCCATCAATGAGGATCTTGACCTTTGCTACAATACCCATATGGCATATTAGCAGTGGTTGTGCCATCTCACACTAGCTGTCTCAGATGAGGTAGTGACTGAAATACCTTCACAGCATTTAATCAGGAAAGTGACTTAGTCGTCATCATCATTGCAGCCAGTGTTAGATGGGACAAGACCATCTTCACCCCAGCAAGGTCACACGATTGAAGACACAATAACGCATTGAATCAATGGTTACCAATTAATTGCCAGGCAACACGAAAGTCACAGACTAATCTTGCATGTGTCCTGCCGTCCTAAAGCACAGCAAGCAAAACCGCAACCTATTTAGAATAATCTACTCCCATACTTAATAGACAAGCTTCAATACGACAAGTTATCTGGAACAAATCCAGGCATTGGTAAAAATGAAAAATGGCTGCATTCGCTATCAAACTTATACATCAACACAAGTATAATGCACTCCTTATATACCCTAGTACAGCAAGAGTTTAGCTAATTAGGATTGATTATTTTCAGACTGATTTAATTATTTTTAAAGATTACTTATGCATCACTAAATCACCTACATTTGATGTGCTTTTTCTGCCGTTTCAAACTCCCGCCATAAATTGTCCACTTCCTGGAGTTTACTCTCATCTAGAACCTATAAGAAGTAGAAAAACAACCAGGTTAATAATATATAATAGTTGTTTAGTCCAACAAAGTAATTGACTCATGACTTGTCAACCTACCTTTTAATATGTTTTGCTATAGAAAATGTCAATTAACTGCTGTCCGCTCAAATCAGGTAAATGCGCTATATCAAATGCAAGGATTATTATTATTAGTAGTAGTAGACAGGCCATGTAAAATCTACAGCCTTCTAACCTGCATGGATTATTGGCAGGATATCCCACATAACGTTCAGAAACAATATCATAAACTTTTCATTACAAATTAATTCTATTTGCAGTTATCTGCCTTGTAGATTATTAATACCGGTAATTGCATTTGATACAGTGGTTTATCATGTCTTCGAGACATCTAAAAGCGCTTCAGATAATATACTGTAAAGTTAATTAATTGACTGTATATTTTGTGGGCAAAACGCAGGAGCCAATTGTTCACACTAGTGCCCCCAAACAGTCGTAGATTGAGTGACCAAATTCCGTGTATTTATTATTTAATGCTAGGTAAACAGAGGTGTAAACAATGAGTGTCCAGCTCCTTGGGATGTCTTCCTGACGTGAAAGGCTTTATACAAGTGTAATGTTGTTTGTTGGAATAAGGAAAATTGATCAACGTTTGCCTTGCTGGGAATTGAATCCAATTGGATCCAGGTCCTCTCACTTGTGAGTGCTCTAACCACTAAGTTACAGGACTATCAAGATATCCTCCCAATAGGAAAGACTTTATATAAAATGTAAGAATTATTAGGTATCTATGCTAAACTAAGGATTTACCGCTGTCCATTTTCTTCCTCTCCTGAAGAAGGTACTGGTTCTACTGTTAATGCACCATGCATTGAAGCAAATATTCAGCGAAACATGAGGAAGTGAAGACCGAGAGTTAAGCACCAACCCTCCCATATACATACACACACACATAAAAAAGTTACCTGCACTCATGGACCTGACCAAATTTGCTCCCATTATGAGTTGAGAAAAACTGAGAGCAAGTGCAATAATAAGAGTCCTTGTATTTGATATTGTGCATTATCATGTCAGTGAGATTTCTCAACGCGCTTCACAGGATTTACTGTAAAGTGGATTGAATGCGACTCTGGACAAATCAATCAATCAATCAAAACTTACATTTATATAGCGCCTTTCACGTCGAGAGGATGACCCAAGGTGCTGTACAGTTAGGTAGGGAGAAGAGCAGTGGGGGAGGGGTCAGGGCAGGATGAAGAAAAGTAGGAAAATTGACTGTATATTTGTGGGCGAAACACGGCAGCCAAATTGCGCACAGCAGTGTCCCACAAACAGTCATGGAAGTGGGATTAAGGGAAAAGGGAAAAAAAGCAAATGCAATTCTAAAACAGATACCTCAGAGAAATCAGCTACTGTGTTTAATCAATCTAACAAACTACAGTACTGCCAGCACCAGGAATTATAGCGAATTCAATTTATACTTGTGTGTATACGTGTCCCTGAATTTAGCTTACAAAATTTTCACACAGAAAATACTCAATTAACTTTACTGTAAATCCTGCAAAGTGCTTTGAAGACATCTCAACGATGTGATAAGGCGCTATATTAAATGCAAGCCCCCCCACCCTCCGCCCCGTGAATTTATCCCAGCTTTCTCATCATTTGCCACGCGAATTCCCCCCAACCACGCTGCGGCCTGAGGAGGGTTGGGGGTAAAAGATAAGTCAATATCTACCGCCCAGGCCCAACGCCACCACAATACCACGTGTGTAGCCCAGGCGGTCCGCCGCGTCTCAGTGCTCCCCTCCCAGCTCAGGTCTGTAGCTGCTGGACATTTAAGAAGCGCCGTTGGCATCTTATTGAAGTGCGGGTGTGTGTGGGTGTGGGGAGGGGGGGGGGTGGGGAGAGAAGAGAGAGGAAGGTGAGTCGGTCCGCTTGCGGTAGTACTACAACCCGAAGATTGAGGCCTAGTTTCAGAGCCGCCGCAGTTTGCTCCCAAACACCTGGGGCCGCTCGATTTCAATTATTGACTGTCCCCCAGCCCCCCGTGAAAGTGACTCCTTACCTTGAAGATGGCGTAACCGGCCGCAGTCTCAAACAGCACTAACATATTAGCGACCGCGACTCCCACCGGACCAACCGTTCACAAGCACGCGTGAGAAAGACAGCCTGTGCGCAGGCGCGATAAGCTCAGCAGCATGGTCGAGCAGCCAGAGCGCAGGCGCAGCAAGGCCAGACCCTGTTGTTGGGGGCAGTGTTAATACGCAGGCGCAGCAAGCAGTTTGAGGACAATTTGAGAATTTGTTTGGAAAGATGGTATCTGGGTTGTCAGGCAGCAGTAGCCATGATGTTTTTCGCAAAGTTTGGAAATCACACGAAATTAGGAGGTGTTTGTAAACCGTGAAGAAGACAGGTGAAAAAAACACAGTGAAAAAGATAACTGATTAAGCAATTGGGCAGATGATCACACGGTGGAGTTTACAACAACAACAACTTTGATTTATATTGCGCTCTCCACGCTGGACGGCTTCTCAGAGCTTAATACTACAACAGCTTGCAATTATACAGCGCTCTTCACCTGGGATAATAATTCTATAATAATCCTTGCATTTGATTTAGCGCTTTTCACATCTTCCAGATGTCACAAGGCGCTTTACAGAATGTACTGTAAAATAAATTGACTATATTTGTGGGTGAAACGTGGCAGCCAGTTGTACACAAACAGTCATGGATTGAAGTGACCAAATTATGAGGGATTATTTTCAAGCATGTGGAGTAAGGAAACTTGCCCAAGGTTTCGTCCTGAGTGCTCTAACCACTGATCTACAGGACTCCATAGTGGCTTGGATAGCCACATCTCGTGGGGTTGGATACCAAGCAATGGAGAATTACATTTGTAGAGCGACTTCACGTCGGGAGGACTTCACAAGGAACTGGACAGTCAGCGTTTCGTACTCGAGCTGGGTGTTGGGATTGGGGAGGGTTGGGGGGTTGCAAACAGGAAGCAGGGTAATTGAAAGCATGGTCAAAGATGAGGGTCTGATTGGCACACGCCAGCGCCTTCATGCATCAGGCGCTGGTAGCATCAACTTCCGTGGTTGCATACTCAATCTCACCAAACCAGTCAGAAACCTAGATGTCTTGTTCGACCCTGAACTGTCTTTCCTCCCCCACATCCAAGCAATGACTCGCTCTGCCTTTCCCCATCTCCGTAACATTGCCCGACTCCACCACTAACTCACCCAATAAGCTGCTGAAACCCTAATTCGTGCCTTCATTACACCCCGGCTATGCAAATGCCCTGCTTGTCGGCCTTCCCAATTCCTCCCTCCACAGGCTGCAGATAATCCAGAACTCTGCAGCCCATGTCCTCTACCATTCCAAACTCTGTGACCAAATTCTCATTAGTGGTTATTAATGAGAATAGGTTATTAATAGGTTAATAGGTTTTTCATGTCCACTAACCGGTCAGCCTCATGAGGGAGCCATTGCTCTTCCTTTGCTGGTTGTGAATGTGCTCTCTTCCATTCGAGTTATCTACTCTTCATCCAATTCATCTGCATTTTTTCTGGTATTTGAGCCTGTCATTGTAAAGCGCTCCAAGATGTTAACCTACATGAAAGGGGGCTGTATAAATGGAAGTTGTTATATTTTCAAAAAAAATATTCTGACTGCCCTGAATTCTCATCTGGTGATGACTTAGAATTTATGTCCCTCCAGTCTGCTTTGGCAGCTGTTGCACAATCAGTTTTTGTAACATTTTGCTTACCTATCAGGTAACTATATTAGAAATAAGCAGTACAAACTACAGGGCAGCAAAATTGCATATCTTCTGACTCATCAGTTTAGATAGCTCCAGGATGCTAGGGAGTGAACCTGGTGCAAGATTACCCAATCTTGTCTCCAAGTCAGAAGTTTGCCGGTTGAGTGTTAAACCAATGTCCCGTCCATCTATTCTAGTGGACAGTAAAGATCCCATGGTACTATTTCAAAAGTGGAGAAAATGTTTCCTGTTGTCTTGGCCAACAATCCTCAAGATACAATTAGTCTTATTGTGGTCATTCACTTCATGATGCTTTGTGGGATGTTGCTGTATAGAAATTGGATGCTGTGTTTGCCTACAAAATACAAACATTACACATTACAATGTAATTCTGTTATTTATTATATGTCCTCTTGACATGAAAATGACGTGAATATAAGAATAACAATAACTTGTATTTATATAGCGCCCTTCATATGGGGTAGCGTCCTGGAGTTATAATAATAATGCTTGCATTTAATATGGCGCTTTTCACGTCTTCTAGATGTCTTAAAGCGCTTCACAGAATATACTGTAAAGTGAATTGACTTATATTTGTGGGTGAAATGCGGCAGCCAATTGAGCACAGCAATGTCCCACAAACAGTCGTGGATTGAAATGACCAATTTTATCAGGTTTGTGGTGTCAGGCTTGTGGAGTAAGGAAACTTGCCCAAGGTTTCGTCCTAACCTGTCTGGATTTGAACACAGGTGTCACGCTTGTAAGGCGAGTGCTCTGACCACTGAGCTACAGTACTCCACCCCTGACTCCAGGACCGCTGCTGTCTTCATAGAATGTCTGTCAGACATCAAGGTCTGGATGAGAGCTAAGTTACTTCAGTTGAACGTCAACATGACCGAGGCCCTCCTGATTGACTTCCGACAGTGCGTCCACACCTCAGCTGCTGATAGCATCGCCATCCATGGATATACACTCCAGCTCACTAAGCCAGTCCGGTACCTTGGCGTCTTGTTTAACCCAGCTATCCTTTCTACCCTGCATCTGTACCATGACCACTCCTGCTGTCCCCCACCTCCACAACAATGCTCGGCTCCACCACTGTCTCATACCCGCAGCCACCGAAACTCTCATACATGCATTCAGGCTTGACTATGCAAAATCCTTAGAAACATCGTTAGAAACATTGTTAGAAACATTATACAGCACAGAAGGACATTCAGCACATCGTGTCTCTGCCAGCTGTTTGAAAAAATCTTTTCAAATCAATCCCACTCCCATGCTCTCTGCCCATAGCCCTGCAAACCTTTCCTCCAAATAATTATCTACTTCTCTTAAAAGTTGTCAACAAATAGGCTTCTTCCACCACCCTTTCAGGCAATGCATTCCAGATCAGAACAACTCGCTGTATGAAAAAGAATGTGACTTCACCTCCCCTATTTCTTTAACAATTATTTTAACAATTATGTACTTTGGCAACTGGCGAGAACGCAAAGGTATATCATTTTCGATCAAACCGGATTGCATTAAAATCTTAGGCATCGGGTTTCGGACCGTCAGGATATGGAGGAAAAACTGGGAGAAGTTGATCAAGCAGGTCAAGAAGAAATTTGGGCACTGTCAATCACTGGGAAAAGTCTGGTGATCCAATGTGGGGTGATCTTTTGTTTGTTGTACGTGACGCAAGTCTGGCCTTTGACTAAATACAGTGCCACTGCAGTCACCAGAGCCATCTTCAGATTTATCTGGAGTTCTGGGATGGATCGTGCAGGTAGAGCCACGATGCCCAAGGCTGCAGATAAGGGAAATATGGGTGTCCCAGACACAGCCTGGACACTCATGGCCATATTTGTGTTCAGCTGTATGAAAATATGCCTGGAGCCCCGATATGAGGGCACTTTGTACAGATATATGCTGGGCTTCTATCTGTACCCAGTGTTAAGAATAGAGATAGCAGACCTGCCACAGAACACTCCTCTGGGTTGGAGTGCCCAGAAGTATTCAAAAATAGCAATATTTCTGCCCAAGAGCATTGTGGACCTCCATAGGATTACCAAGTGGTCAGCATTGTCCGAGAAAGAGAGGTGAGGGAATTGATAGTGGGTATCTTTTGGTGACTGTCAATCAAATCTGGAAGAATGTTTCTTCCCCAACTGTCTAACAAACACCAAGACATGGTCTGGATGGCAATCAAAAGAGCTTTCCCCCCTCCGGGCCTTTATGCACTATAAAGGCTTGAGCCCATCTGCGCGCTTCCCTCGTGAGGGTTGCAGAGGGAGGGAGAGTCCTGCTGTATTCTTTTCCTGCAGTGTGCCAACGCCAAGGAGGTGTGGAAAAGGACTTGCGTTTAGTCCCAGGAGGTCCACTGTCACAGCACCGGGTGTGCAGTTCACCTGAGGAACCAAGGGTGGTGATCCTGGTGGCACGAGAAGTGGGGCGAGGGAGGGAGGGTGGTGGAGCATAGGAACATGACATGAGTAGGCCATTCAGCCTGTGGAGCCTGTTCCACCGTTTAGTTCATGCTGATCTGTACCTCTACTAATCCTTTCAATTACAATTTCCCGCTTTCTCCCCATATCCCTTATACCCTGACTTACCAAAAATCTACCAACCTCACTCTTGAAGGTGTGGATGGATACAGCATCCACGACCTTTTGGGGGAGAGAATTCCAGATTTCTACCATCCTTTCAGTGAAATAATGCTTCCTGATTTCACTCCGAAATGGCATGGTTCTAATTTTAATACTATGTCCCCTTGTTTTGCATTCACCCACCAAACAATAACACCTAAATTACATTCAGCAACAACAAAATTACACTTGTATTGCACCTTCCACGTCAGGAGAATGACCAAAGTACAGTAAATAGCTTCTCTCTATCTACCTTATCAAATCTCTTTATCATCTAAATAAACCTCTATTAAATCACTCCTCAATCTTTTAAACTCAAGGGGCCTGGTGTGGGGGGAGGAGTGGCCTTGTGTGTGTGTGTGTGGGGGGGGGGAGGGAGGAGGGCGGGTCTTGCAGCGAGGGGCGGGGATAGGTGGGAGGGGCCAAGGTGGGGGTGGGGCCTGGGGACGGGAGACCGTTGGTGCGCGTGTGTGAAGCGGCTCGAGGCAGACGGAGTAGCACGAGTCAGTTAGTGAGAAGGGAACGAGGGAAACCGAACTAAACGGCAGGTTTTTTTTGCTTCAAAAATACTTTATTTTCTTTCCATTTTCTTCTTCTTCCTCGCCCACCCAACCCCCGCTCGCCCCATTTCTCCCACAATTATAAACATAGCTGTTGGGGGGTGGGGTGGGGTGGGGAAGAGAAGAGAGGGAGATGTCTCAGAGGGTTCGCCGGAATGGGTCGCCGACGAACGGTGTTAGTAGCGTCGGCGGTAGTAACAGTGGCGGTCGGCCGCAACCCATGAGGGCCACTGTGCCGTTCCAGTTGAAGCAGGGGAGTCCGACGAGGGCTGGAGGAGGAACGGGTCGACAGCAGCAGCAGGCGGCCTCCTTACGGAGCAGCCCCACCAGGACACAGCAGCTGCAGCAGCCGGCAGCCCTCTGCTCCTCTCCCTGCTCCTCGCCCACTCCTCTGTGGGCCCCAGTGGCTGCGGACTCTTCACAGAGGGTCAGGCACAGGAAATCTCCAGAGCACAAGGGCTCCCCCGAAAGGAAGAGCCCCAACTCCCCTCTCAGCAAAGGTACGGTAACACACCTGCTGTGAATGCAATTTGTTGTTACTTTACAGAGAGCCCTGGGGAAGGGTACTATTGACCAAACTTCAGTGCAATTTGTAAAATTCGAACTGCCAGTTGATTCAAAATAGGTTATTTTATTAGAATTTGCTCTGGCAAAATACTGTCCAGTTGAATGATAAAAGTAAACGGTTCCAATTTGTACTGTGAAAAAATGTTTTCTAACGTAATCACAGTGAATGGTAAATGCATACAGGTGTGTGTGATACTTCTATTCTCCGCCCTACCCCAGGAATCTGTAAGATCAATAAACATAAACCCCTTGTTCAGTTAAATGGATGTTCTCTGGTGATTTCACCAGAGGGATCCCTTTGAAATATTACTTCCGACTATTTATGTTGTGCGTGATTACTTTGTGATGAACTGGACACACGAAGGATGGTAGATAGAATCTATAGTACTGAGGGAAATCCCCTTGCTTATGCTACTGTAGCATCTGTTTTGTTGAGCTAACAGGCTCAATGGAGGTTATTTAAAATTAATATTCATATAGGCTGCTTTGTTTGGTTGGAGTAGAATAAATATGCGGATTATATATGGTATTAAATACCAATTAAATGTAGAATCCCAGTTCCACATATAGGATAGCTCCTACCTGTTTGGTTTAAGTGTTCAACATTTTTGGCCTATGTGGTAGTGTGTGTGGGATGGTGACTGGAGGAGAGAAATCACAGCAATGCAGCACAAGATGCTTTTTCAAGGCAAGGGTCAAGATGCGCTTTTTGGACAGCATTATTCAATGTTTGGGAGACCTGAATGTTGACACTGGATAATATGCTAACCTGAAAAGTTGTACTTCTGCTTAAAGTATGATCTAATTCTTGCTTATTTAAATTGCAAAATAAATAATTCTTAATGATTTGATTATAGCTGTAGGACTTGAGCCATGCTAAAAACATTTACACTGTTTAGTATGTGATTCTCAGAACCCTCTGTGTTGGGACATCTTCCGGACATGAAAGGCGCTATACAAATGTAATTGTGTTGTTGTCTTGGCAGGTTCCCGTTCACGTTTATAAGAAAATAATAAAAGGTGATGATAAATGGAAAGAGAAGAGTATCTGCCCCTTCTAAAGTGTTGCTCTCCCCTTGGCAATGCAATTTTGTGATGCAAGGGAAAAGATGCATTTTCCCAGCGAGAGACCTGGATTTGATTCTCCACATGCCTGATAATCCTTCACAAAATAATAATTTGGTCACTCAATCCATGACTGTTTGTGGGACACTGCTGTGTGCAATTGGCTGTCCACAAAATATACAGTTGATTTGCTTTACAGTATATTCTGTGAAGTAGAATAAAAATGTGGATTATATATGGTATTAAATGTAGAATTATTATATTTGTTTTTAGAGCATTTTCATATAGAAAAATCTAATTAACAATAAATGAAAAATAATCCTTGCATTTGATACAGCACTCTTCATGTCTTCTAGATGTCTCAAGTTTGTCAGGAATGCAAGTGCAAATCTTACCAATTGCATCCACCAGCTCTAGCTGTTGCAGATTGTGATTGACATGCGGCTGATTGAGGTGGAGGCAAGGAAATTAATTGGGTGCATAGTTCAGTTGGGATTTATTTCTTTATCCCATAATCTTGACATTATGGAATCCATACTCATTTTGGACAATGTAGCAAGATGCGTTGTGCTACCAATACCCTCCTTGCCAAGAATACCATTATAATTGAAGAATGCATTCCTTCTCTGAGACCCAATGCAACTCCTTGCCTATACAAATTGCTTTTTAAAATTAATTTACACTCATTGAATGTGGTTGAGGTTAGGTGATAATTACAATTCAATGTGACTGGGTTGCATGCGGTAATATAGCATCCTAGATTTGTGTATAAAGAAGGGCTTCTTAGTTGAATCCCTGGAGGCCTAGCTGTGTCTTGGAGAGATAGGATTTGCATTTGTTTCATCTGAATATACTGAATTTGTTGTTTAAAAAATATAGATATTGCCATAATAGTTGGGGATTCTTAAATAAAATGTAGATCACACCATATATAAATTCTAAAGACATGTTGAGATGAATTTTTGGTGATGGAACATCTTACTGTCAACAAAGTTGGACCCTCAACAGGAAAATGCTGTCGAGGAGAGCATCATCTTTTGGGAAATAGCCTTTTTTGTCAGCAATCTGGTTTAATGGAAATTGAGATTGGCATTGGAACAGGAATCCAGTTGGCCAACCTCTGACAAATTGTGAATTGGATATTGCAAATTGTAAGATTTGCTATTTATGAATCAATTTCAAAATCAATCAATTAAGTATGATGTGTTAACCAAGTTTAATGCATAGCCATAAACTGCTTCAGCTGTATGCTGCTACAGCATACAATTCTAACAGAATCATTACTGATGCCAGTGTGAAACTAACCCAGGCATTGTGTAGAATTGACCTGTCTTCAATATCCGATCTGAGTTGACATCTGAGTTGGAGTGGTGATGCAGGTATTAAAATTGTCTGTGGTGCCTTTGCTCCTGTGCTGAAGAGGGCAAAAAAAAATGATGGTTTCTATTCCTGTTTGAGAAACATTTCCTGGAAGGTTCAGGTTTGTGGACTTTTGTTGAGGAACTGATCACTGATCACATCCTGACCTCCCATGCCTTCTTTGAGAAGAGAATTTATTATTTTCTTTATGGGTCATTACTGTGTGCAAATTGACTGCTGCATTTGCCCACAAATAGTCAATATACTTAATTGTAATAATCCTTGCATTTGATGTAGTGACCATCATCACCCAAGGCTCCACAGGATGTGGTGCAAAATGTAGTGACTGTATTTTCAGGCAAACTTGGCAGCCAATTTGTACACAACAGTTTTCCACAAGCAGGTATGAAGAGGATAGCAACCATTATTTGAAAAATGTTGGCCAGGACCCTGCCTTAACAGGCAAAAGTATTAATATCTCATCCGAAGGACAGTACCTCTGACAATGTAACCCTCCCCCAGCTCTACTGTGTCAGTCTGGACTATATCTCAAAGTCCCCGACATTGTACCCGAACCTTCCAAACCCAATTTAGATCTTACTACATAAGGTGCTATATCCAATGCAAGTATTCTTATTCCCTCCCACTTACTGTATTTTGTACAGGTTATCTGGGGACACATGTGACACTGTATTCATATGTACTGAATACATTGAACTTCAAACTTTTTTTGTCTCTCACAACCGATTATTTTGGGGTAATTTTATTTCTACTACTGGTCCTCTATAACAACAACTTCGATTTATATAATTGGCTTCTAGCTTAAAATTGTATAGAGCCAATCTTGAGTTCAACTTGGAATTATTGCAGTAAGTGAGACTCTGGTTGCTTTTCTGGGGGATATAATTCCTTCAAAAATAAATAATAAATTGGTTGCTTCAATCCATGCCTGTTTGTGGGACACTGGCAATTGGCTTTTGCATTTCGCCCACAAATTTACAGTCAATTCACTTTACAGTATATTCTGTAAAGCGCTTTGAGACATCTAGAAGATGTGAAAAGTGCTAAATCAAATACAAGTATTATTATTAAAATAAGTCAATTCATTTTACAAACTTTCTGTGAAGCGCTTTGAGATGTCTTGAGGCTCCCTCTGCTTTCTCGTCCTCCTTGACTGCACTGCTGCCTTTGTCACTGTTGACCACTCTATCCTCATCCACCTCCTCTCACCTCAACCTTCATGGTTCAGTTTGTACCTATCACACCACCTCCATTTTATCTCCACAAATGTTTTCTCCGTCACCTACAAACATATACAGTCAATTCACTTTACAGTATATTGTGCGAAGCGCTTTGAAATGTCTAGAAGACATGAAAACCACTATCAAATGCAAGGATTATTATTATCACCAACTGGCTTCTCTGCCCACCCTCTTAACGCTTCACCCATCCTCACCTCTAATGCCGTCTGCGAGGCAATGCTATACTTCCTTGAATCCAAAGTCAAGGGGCTCCGCTGCATGTACCCTTTCCCATCTCCCCCTCATACCCTGGTGCCTGATCATCCCTCCCTCCACACATTTAACTCATCTCCACTCCTCTCTCCACCACTATGAACCCGCATGAAACTGACTGCCTGCTCCCTCGATCTCATTCCTACTGTTCCCCTTACCTCACAGCTCCACTTCCTTGCTGCTTTACTCAGACATCATAAACGTCTCCCTGTCCACTGGCACCTAAGTCTGTCATCGCTCTCATCCTTATTAAACAACAACAAAAAAACCTCCCTGGACCCATTCCTGCTTTCAAATTTCTCCCACCTTTTCTCTCCAAGTTTTCTTAATAAGTCATTGCTTGCCAGCTTCGCTCTTTCCTCTCCTGTCACCCATTTCACTCCTCCAATTGGGTTTCGGTGCCGTCTATAGCACAGAAACAGCTTTGATCAAAGTGACAAATGACATTCTGTCCATCGGTGACCAGGGCTCCCTCTGCCTACTTGTTACCTCTGCCTCCTTGTCCCTTCTGCTGCCTTCGATACCATTGATGAATCTATTCTCATCCACCAATTCTCCTCTCACCTCAATCTTCATAGTTCTGTCCTTGACATAGTTCATACCTCTCACATTGTCTCCACTTCATCTCCACAAATGGTTTCTCTAATATCCTGCGCAGTGCGCCTCAGGGCTCTGTCCTTGTTCCTCTCCTCTACAACATCTAAAGGCTCCATCTTGTTATCGCCATCCACGGTCATGATGTCAACTTCCACATCTACACGGATGACACCCAACTGTATCTCTCTTGCCTCCACCCTTGGCTCCAGGATCACTGATGTCTTGACAGAATGTCTGTCAGATATCAAGCCCTGGATGAGAACTAACTTTCTTCAGTTGAACATCAACCAGACCAAGACCCTCATGATTGGCTCCCATCAATGCATTCCACACCTAAGGTGCTGACAACATCACCATCCATGGATGCACACTCCATTTCACTAAGCTGGTCCAGAACCTTGGTGTCTTGTTGAACCCTCTACTATCCATTCTACCACACACCTGTGCTACAACCTCCTCTGCCTTCTCGAACCTCCACAACATTGCCCACTGTCTCACACCGCAAGCCGCCGAAACTCTCATGCATTCATAACATCCAGACAATGCATGACTATATCAACTTCTTGCTTGTCAGCCTCCCCAACTCCTCCCTCCACAGGCTGCAGATCATCCTGAACTCTGTAGCCCGTGTCCTCTCCCGCACTAGGTACCATGACACTATCACCCTTGCCCAACTCCACTGGCTTCCCATCACGCAGAGGAATCATTCAAGATCCTACTCCTCACTTTCAAAGCCGTCCATGGTCTCACTCCCCCTTGCCTCACCTCACAACATACCAGTTGTTGATTTGGTTCAGTACAACTAACACAGCCCTGATTGAGGATTGAACCTAGGACGATTATGGATTGCTTCAACTGATGGCCCACTGAGCCATTTGAGAATATAATTTTATAGCTGATGTTCCCCAACAAAATATATAGTCACTGCTTCACAGTAAATTCCGTGAACTACTTTGAGGCATCCTCCCAACATGAAAGGCTGTGTACTAAATGCAGGACTTGTGTTTGAATTTTAAGGAATATTAAAATATTTTAAGGGATATGAATTTTTAGATATATGGGCATTTGTGTTTTAGGCAGGATTCTAGCTAGAAATGTCAGCAAATTCATGAAATTAATGCAGTATTCAAATTGGGACAACATTTTCTAAGTTTATCAGCATAACGTAGCAGAACTGCCGATAACGCACGTAATACCACACCTGGCTCTCCCCTTCCCTCCCAACCTGGTTCTGCCACCTCTGACCTGGTGCAGCAGCACCAGGTGGGGGGGGAGTGGCGCCAGGTGGGGGCCCCCCAGCCCACCCACCCGTTCCCCCACCAGTTTGGCAACGCCCTTAAATCGGCAAGATTTCAGTATTAGATTTTTTCTGATATCCAGCGTATCTCTCCAAGTTTGGAACAGCTGCTTGCAGTTCTCAGCGTGGCCACTGTGTCACCCGGCACAGTGGGTGGAGGTTGAGCATTTGTTGGCTTCAGTGCTGTGTTTACGTGGTATATGGGGCGGGCTTTCCCACCCATTTCTAGGATAGGTTCTGAATACCGGCAAACTCAGAAATCTGGAAGAAGGTGAGTGGCCCCAAACAGGCCGGATTATCAAGGTTTTATTGTATTTCATTTTATTGTCTGATTGAATTGTATTTTGGCCAAACTAATTTTTTGCTTCTTGTCAGTTGAAAGGTCACGTCAACCTTTAGTGAGCCCCTCCAATAATATTCGTCGGACATCCTCGGTGGACACACTTGCAACCCCCTACCTCACTGGTCAGTGGCCACGTGATATCCAAGGCCATTCTGCACCTTATATGAGAGACAAAGCTACGCAGGTATGTGTCAGGTGAACTCACTGTCTTCATAGTGTAGGTTTATGTTTAAAAACAGATTTTAAATTGCAGTTAGGTGCTTGCTTAAAGTTATTGGTGTCCGGTTTGGGCTGCAACTCAGACACAACCAGTCTAGTGCTGAGATCTGCAAATAAAGTAATTTTTAGTTCTGAGTAGATTTGTAGCAAGATGACATTGATTTGAAGAATGTTCTGCGATTTTCTATTTTTCGCTGTCATTTTCAATTTTCACCACAGCGTCTATCTGTTTTTCATTCATCAGTATAGGTATCAGTGGTTGGAAAAAGAGAATGGAGAGAGCCTGCCTTGCCTGCTCAGTTGGTCAAAAAGGTGGAATTAGATTGGCAGTTTTCTCGTGTTTTTGCAAATGGTATTATTCCACCTATCATTCAAAAGTAGAACAAACTTTATAGTTTCAGATTTAGATCAGATTAGTCATATAGGTTTTGAATGCTCATAAATTTGATGTTAATTTTAACTTTTAGTTTCTGTTAGAATTCAGGTTCCTGGCTCACTAGACCAGCACTTTGTATAGCCCTTACTGATATCCTTCTGGCCTACTCCACCCCAACCAGGATCATTTCAAGCTTTGTCTCCTTTCCATCTCAGTTGCTCCGTCCGTTTATCCCATCACCGGGCCCACCCACACTGTAGTCTTCAACACTTCCACTCTTTCTCTCACCGAGAAGTTTTAACTCCCTCTTTCAATTATGCTTCCTCACTCTTCATCTCTCCCACACAAACTCTCTATCTCTGCTTTCTCTCCATTTCCTTCTTAACCTCTCACATTCTCTTTTTCTCTCTCTCATCCGTTTCTCTCTTTTCCCCCGCCTTTGTCAAGCACCCTCTCTCATTCTCCACCCCTTTCTCCCATACACGTCTCACACTCTCTCTTTCTCCCCCACTCTCAAACTCCCATCTCCCACTCACCCTCTATCTCTCCCCCCCCCCCCCCCCCCACTGTGCTCTCTCTCTTCTCTGACAATCACCCTCTCATAATCTCTATCTCACACACTCGCTCACTTTCTTTTTGACCCTTTTAATTATTTTCTCTCTCTTTCCCCCTCTGTTAATTCACTCCCTCCCCTTCCTTTAAGTGCAAGTTATTTTTATGTAATTCAAGAGAAGCAGATAATCAAAAATGAGATTTTGATAGTATGTTACAGCTCTAAGGTAGTGTGTCATTGAGCAGGACGGTATGAATCTGTACCCTTGCTTCCTATTGGAGCAGAGGTTACTGATTTTACCGAGCAGAAGCCAAATTGTTTGCTCTTGTGAAATGTTCTTCTTTGGTCTTGGTCTATTAGTGCTGCTGTTCCCTGTCTATTTAATACCTGTGCCTTTTTGATACTACATTGAATTTTATTAGACCTCATTTATCCAGGAGTTGGATTTGATAAGCTAGTTTTGTTGCCAAGTATTATAAACAAACTCAACAGATGTTTCAATTGTGCTTGAACTTGGAGACCATAGTTCTGGGAATGTTCAGACAATTAAGGAAACTATATGCTTTCTTTGGGCAAGTAAGCTAATTCAAAGTAAATATTTATCAATGAGCATTTTTGTTTATTTAAATTTTTAAAAAGTGCACTTTTGTAATGTTCAAATCTTAGGCAGATAATTGTGAATAATGTTTCCTTATGCCACCAATTTTCTTTCCACTCAAATTCCCTAATGATTAGAAGTGGTAAATATAACTTTGGTAACTGAGAACAGAAACAGATTTTCCAGTTCATAACAATTGACCGCAGTTACAAAACTAATCTATTTTAGTGATGAACGCAAACAAACCAATGTTGAAATAAATTCCTCCCTCGAGATCCGCAATATCCGGATTTGAAATGTTTTGTATTTCTGCTGATGCACAACATAAGTAGCATTCAAAGCTACACAATTCGTTATGTACTGGAAAAGATCAAGCAAATTTTTTTAAAGGTATTTCTTATCTTTAACAGCAATTTTGTCACCCATTTCCACTGCTTATGTACGTTGGCCTGAGAAGCTGTGTGCAACAGAAATATTTCTTCCTGCTGCCTAGAGTCCTGTGAAAACTTATTTCTTGAAATCTGGGGCAAGATATGTAAACAATAAATATGATTTTACTCATTGTATTATGGAGCAGGAATTAGAGGGGTATGAGAAATAGTCTGAGATTTTTTTTCTTATTTCAGGACTGGCCAATTAAACCTTCATGGTCTCATCCAGTCCTACATGTCCAAGTTCCTTTGTTCATCATCTAAACAGCTCTATTTTCTGTAACCTTCATTTAAATTATTGCATTATTATATCTTCATATTTAAAGTGTCAGACTGGTTCAATTGGTAACACTCTTGGCACTGAATCAGAAGATTGTGTTATCAAATCCCATGTCAAACTTTGAATTCATATGATCTGTGCTAACACTCTGATTCAGAGCTGGCAGCTTGATGCATTGTTGCAGGTGCCATATTTTGGATGAGGTACTGATAAGGTACTGTCTGATTGTTCAGTTGGATGATAAGGATCTCAACAAACCCACAAATAAAATTGATCATTTCATGGCTCCTTGCAGGACATTGCTGTGCGTAAATTGGCTGCCACTTTCATCTACAAATCGTAGTGCTTTGAGATGTGCTCTATCAAATTAGAAAATTATTTTTAGTTACCTGAAGCTTCAGGTAATTCAAATGTGTCTGCAGTTCAGTTGTACAGTACCTGCCTAGTTGTGTCATTCTAGCCAAAAGTCCTTTCTGTTTTTCCCACCCCACTTGAAGGCATATTACTTCCTTTTCTACTGCCGTACGGTTCAAGAATTGCTGTTTGTCTTCCAGCATCTGCAGTTCCATGTCTACCCTTATTTATATGTTAGGTTACATGGTGAGTTTGACACATTGCTCAGCAACATATTTCAACCTAGCCCAATCCTGTCCTTTCCAATATGTGCATCTCCAGCAGAGGTAGTTGGGAAGTGATAAATAACTTGATGGAGGAAATTCTGGTAGATTTTTCTCTCCCTAACTTGGAACATGGAGACCAAATATGTTCCTATTGTTATCTGGCTCAGTGACTGAGGTCAGCTCTCCTTGGATGCCCCCCCATCCCATCCTTTTTTATTTGCAGTATCCTCATTGCGTAGGAAAAGGTCTGCACTATTGGCAGTTTCTTCCTTAGCAACATACTACCTTTAAGACGATTTTGACATTGTTGCGTCATAACATAAGGAGATGCTCCCATATTACACCCACCCGAGAAAAAGAAAGTGCAAAGATGACTGGTAGTTGCTTCACAAGCCATGGATTTACAATTGATTTCACCGCCCCATACAGAAATCAGGCCAGATCTGAACCCAGGGGATCCAAGTTGATGGCCTGGCTATTGAATTATCTATCTTTCTGAAGGATCAGTGAGGTACAAGCAATGTCGCATCAATCAGACTTGATTGATCTGGCATTTTGAGAGAGGGGGTGGTTCTGCGACCGCTTCCCCACCCTAAGTTTCTTCCAAAATAGTGTCGTAGTTCCACCTCAGTCAGGAAGTTGCTATCAGAATTGTCTTAAAGAGAAGATGTTCCTGTGGAAGAATTCTCCAAACGTTCCAGAACACATGTGGACCTCATTCTATGCTGGATGGATGATTTATTTGGTTGAAAAAATGAAGACCTAAAGGTAGGTTAATCCTGCTTTATACTTTCCTTTTAAATTTGTGTTCAGCAATTATAAGTTTTTATCTTCTAATTCACTGTTAATAATGACAACTGGAACCTGGATCACTTTCAATTTTCCTATTATTACGTGTCCATATGTGATTAAAGATGTTGCCAAAATGGCCAATTCACACTTGAGAGAGTGCACATTCTGACAGATCTGCCTTGGCAGGTACAGTACTCTGCACTACAATTCTGTAAAAATACACAAACTCCTGACTAGATTATTTCCAGTTCTGGGATACTTTAGATTGTTAATGCTGTGATGTATAACTTTACTGTGGTGCCAGTCTGCTGGGAGAGGAATCTTGAGTTTGTAATTTGGAGCATTGTAACAGTGGCAAATTGTGCATATTGCTAAGGATCTTTAGAATGCAACTCAAATTGTCATGGTAAACTGCACCACCTCAAAAAAAGCATAGATTCACTGTCTTTCATTTGATATTTTAAGGCCAGAATTCCATAAAATTCCCCAGTTTTGTAACTGAATTGAAATCGTACTGAACAGTAGCATATTGCAGTGTAAGTTTATTTTCAAATTATTTGAAATTTATTTAAAATTTTAAAGCAGTCATACTCATACATTCAGTCCAAGATTCACACGTGGCATGTTTGTCTCCTTTGTGGCCTCTGACGCTTTTCTCTAAATATATTTCCTAAATATTTTCCCCGACTCCTGATTTCCCTCCAGATTTAAAAATATTTTGATTCAGAACAAAGATGAGTGCAAGTTGGTGGGTGTACAGGACCATCTAATGATCAGCACTTGACAGTAAATATGGTGAAGCACTTTGAAACGTTTAGACATTGCACGGCACTTAAAAAAAAATTCTCATTAATTTATTTGTGAGCTTGTCGGTCTTGAGAGAGTTTACTAATCAACCTTCAGTTCTTCTTTTCACCCAGCCTTGAAATCTATGCAGTAGATTATCTGTCTTGAGAGAGTTTTATTATTCAAAAATTTACAGAACTCATAGCATTTTTAAAAGTCCTTTTTGGATAGGTATTGGGTAGGTATTAAGTTGCTTTATTTGAAGAGAAATGAATTGCAGGGTATTCTATGTGGTTATCCATCATGGATTACTGTAACTCAATGTTTCCTTACTCCTCATGCCTCTGTAGCATTAAGTAGGAATCTGGTTGTTAGTCGATTGGCTGGTTGCTTTTCTGGGGGGGTAATAATTCCTTCAAGAAAATATAATAATGGATTATATTAATTCAATCCACAATTGTTTATGGGACACAGGTGTGCGCAATTGCCTGCAGTGTTTCACTCACAAAGTATACAGTCGATTCATTTTGCAGTGTAATTCTGTGAGTTGCTTTTGAGACATCTCAAACACATGATAAAGCGCTACATCAAATGCAAGGATTATTTTTAAAGATATCTGAACATTCCATCAAATCAAACTGATGAGGGTTTTGGGGTTTGCAACCTTGTGCCCAATAAAACTTCATTAAGATTATGACTTAAAAGTGTGACTTGTTTCTTAAAAAGGCAATATGCCATTATTTGTTTCCAGATTTGGCTTTCTTAAAGCTGGATTATCACGTTATCAATTTTGATTCCTTGTTACATATTCAAATCAGGTGATATTATATAATGGAATTCAGAACTAATCTGTATTTCTTTTAACATTAAGTGATGCAGGTTTAGGCTCTGTTGGGCGTGCATGAGGATTAAATGACTACTTTGCAAATTGAATTGCAAACACATTTATTCATAAAATAGAAACTTGACCATTACCAAGAAGAAGAATGGAAATGATTACTAGGAAAGTTGTTAATTTTCAGAAAGGGATTACTATCTACAAGGTACATATTAAAATTGTTCTCAAATATTAAAACTCAGTCTGTTTTTTGTCAACTGTTAAATGGCCATTTTATTAATGGAAAAAAATTGATCCTTGCACTACTAACTGGTGAACACTGCATGGTTGGGAATGCATATCACTGAAGTCATTATGGTATCTCTCCAGCCATATATATCACTACTTTTTGTTAAATGGGGTTTGTGTTTAGCGACTCTTGATTCTCAGTCAACAGGATTTCTGGATTCTGTCAACAATATCTCATCGCGTCTCTACAAATTCCTTGACATTTCTTCAAATTCCTTGGCAAAATCCTTGGGATATGTCAGAGGTTTTAAGTTTAAAAGATTAATTATAAAATTTGAATCTAACATCTGTTGAAAATTAGCAACATGAATCAGAGAAATTTAGATTGTCTATGATTGTTTCTTCTTTCAAATCAATCTTAATTAACTTTATGACTGAATTCTTGCAAATTCACAGCTGTATCATTTTTCCAGTGGTCTGCTCATGTTTTTGAGGCACTGTAAATGTTCTACTAAATGTAAAGTTTTAGTCCTGTCCTGCTTGCCCACACAAAAGTAGAGTCACTCCACTTTATAGTATATCCTGTGAAGTGCATTGAGTTGTTCTAATGGGAAAGGTGCTGATTCTAATATAAGGATGAGTATCTTCAAACCAATTTGCTGGGGATAAAGAGGACCTGGGAGAGGATAGGCTGTTTGTTCTCAGAGCTTGGTGTGGGAGACTGGTGCAGAGTTCTGAATAGGTTGGCAACAAACTTGCTTCAGCTTTGATAAGGCACATAATACAACTTCTTTTATAATTCGTTATACTGTACAGTACTTTCTTATCAGCCCTTCTAGCTATTGATGGAGATATTTGCTTCAAATACATTGTCACTACATTTCATTGTAAAAAAAGACTGTTCAGCAGCTTGGGACATCCTCCTGATGTGAAAGGCGTCTCTAAATGTAATGTTGTTGTTGTTGTTCATAGAATGCTATGTGATTTTCTTTTCATCAACGATGAGGTCATTGATGGTCAGAACCTTGCTGCAGAGGGAGGCTGGAGCAGAGGGAACAGTTTCCTAGGGAATGTGTGAGATGGGAGGGGTTGATGGAGAGATTGGATTGAGGATGAGAAAAGAAAGGTTGGCCATCTGGGTCCAGCGGGGCTTGCGGTCATAGTGGGGAATGGGGCTACAACAAAATTACATTTATAGAGCCTTTCACGTCGGGAGAATGTTCCAAGGCACTGAACAGTCAGGGGTCGGGACCCGAGCAAGTGTGAGGGGGCTGGATAGGAGTGAGGGGAGGCAGAGAAGTGGGTGGGCAGCTGAGGCACAGTCAAAATGGGGGGTATTGAGACTGACCTTGAAGGAGACAGGAAGCGAGGCTAAGGGACTGTGGGATCGAGTACCAGAGTGTGGGAGGACAGAGAAGCTGAAAGCCCAACAACCGATGGAAGAGTGGGTGGAGAGGGAGACGTGGAGCAGACCAGAGCCCGCTGAATGGAGGGAGTGGGCAGGTTAATAATAATGATCATTGCATTTAATATAGTGCTTTGAGACGTCTAGAAGAGCCGTGGAATAAGGACTACCTTGCCCCACCCTACCTTTGCGACCTCCTAACCCCCTATCAACCTGCCCGCTTCCTCCACTCAGCAGGTTTCGGCCTGTTCCATATGCCCAGATCCATCCGTCCCACCATCGGTGGGCTGGCCTTCAGCCAACTCTGCCCCTAACCTCTGGAATTCCATCCCGCAGTCCCTCAGCCTTGACCCCTCCCTGGCTTCCTTCAAGTTCCGCCTCAAAACCCTCCTCCTGGACAGTCCCATCAGTCACCCCGAATATCCTCCTTTCCCTCCACTCTCCCCGATTCCGACCCCAGCCTGTGTCTGAAATACTGACTGCCCAGTACCTTGGGATGTCCTCCTGACGTGAAAGGCGCTGTACAAATGTAATTTCTTTGTTATTTTGAAGTCTAAAGCAAAATGTTCCAGAGTGAAAAAAGAAATATTTAATTGTTAGAGGGAAAAATAAAACAAAGATTACATCTCCTCATAAGGAAAGCAGCACTGAAGGGTGAAAAGCTATTGTAACTGCTCCTGATTCATTGTGATTGGGACATGTCAGTGGGTACAGACTTCTTTCAAACATATTTCAAGTTGGCCCCCACCCAAAATTATCGCTGTTTGGATTAGTTTATCTGAAGTAATTTTTTCCAATTCAAATTTCTTAACAGACCAGAAGTGTGGGTGAGTAGTTTTCAATAAGTAGATTGACTTGAAAGATTGTTGAGAACCATACAGTATTTTAGTATTTTTAAATCATACAATCATACATTTTAAAATCATATTTTGTTAGTTATGAGCATTAATCATAATGAGACTAGTTTCTGTTTTTTTTAAGCTGGCACAGGGTAATACAACAACCTAAAAGAGGAGTTTATAGAATGAGCTCAAATCATACATTGTGTAACAGGTCTCCCACTTGCAAGAAGGCAAGTTCTCTAACCATTGACCTACAGGACTGCAAGTTGTTATCATTTATTCTGAAGTCCAACCACTTCTTTCTCCCCAGATGCTTTGTAATTCCTCCATTTTTACTTAGTCTTTTTATTTTAACTGTTGATCTATTTTGGAGAGTTTTTATAAAATTTACTCCTACCTGTGATTGAGTATGTATGATTGTCCTCATGCTCGGCATACTGGTTTTGAAGAGTGTCCATTTGAACTCAACTGATGTGTCCTTGAGAAATACCTGCCACATTTCTCCCAACAAAACACACAGTCAAAACCACTTTACAGTGTGTGCTGTGAAGCACTTTGAGATAATAATAATAATCCTTATAGCATTATAGGAAAGAATAATGGTTAGTTTGTAATCAGTAAAGTGTTTTGTCCTGACAGACTCCAAGTGCCTGGGCAGTGGAGAACTCAGAAAAGAAGAAAGGGTCTCACAAGCGCTCAGCATCCTGGGGAAGCAACGACCAGCTGAAAGAGGTGAGAATTTCTTTGTTGCTCTCGAATGTTGGGGATCAAGGCGGGAGGTTCCATTGCATTTGAAACCCTTCGTATGTATCAATGTTCTCTGTTTTCAGGCTGGATTCATTTCCATATGCCAGGGTATTGCATTGAGGCGATCTGATATAGGTTTCGCAGCAAATTTTTATCGCCATTAAGAGTTTCTGTTTCATATGTTTGCCTCAGAATTCTGCAAATCCTACCCATAGTATCGCAGAAACAAAATAGAAATGTTTTCAGTCCTGAATTGTAAATGGCATAGGCTCATTTTTCACTGTCCTGTATCTGTGTAATATGTGCATAAGTCTGACAATGTGCAGGCTACCCTCCTAACGAGTCTCTGGACATTGGTATCTCCCTTGGAGAATCTAGTGGCTCAGAAATTTGAATGCACAAAGGAAGATAAATTGCAGACTTTCCAAATCAGTTGCGCACAGCAATGTCCTACAGTCGTAGAATAATTTAAATAATTTTTTTGTTAGTTATGAGCATTAACCGTAATGAGACTAGTTTCTGTGGTTTTTTTAAGCTGGCGCAGGGTAATACAACAAACTAAAAGAGGAGCTTACAGAATGAGCTCAATAGGCAGTATCCTTGGTCTCACTCTACTGACTACTTTAAAAGAGCTGAATAAGCAGATGAAATAGAAGAGGAAACAAAGATGTGCTGCAAAACCTTTTTTGATACCCACTGTCCAGTGTGACCATGATGTGGTGCTTTATCTAGAGGATGCTTTAATGCTTTATTGTGAGCAGTATAAGTAGAACTGTCAACTGGTGCAATCTTTTGTAGTAGTCGCAGTGGGGTCCTCTTTCTCCCTTCCTGTGTGTATATGTGTCTACACAGTAAACCCAATCTTGCTGGACTCTGGGTATCAAAACATTTTTTTAAATATTAATTTCTGTGAGCCCTTGTCCGAATAAACTCCTACCAGCCCAGCTTTCCTAGTTCATGTCAACAAGAGTCGCTGAAAAATGCTGGTAAATGCATTACTGGATTTGTGATTACACTTAGTTGGAAAATGTGGCATGTCGAACCCGATCTTCCTTTTCCCTCCACTTCCTGATTAATCTGGCTAGCTGAGGTTTTAGTGCATGTGTATATATAATAATAAACCTTACGTTTGATACAGCGCCATATCACGTCATTGAGAAGTCTCAAAGTGCTTCACAGAATACACCTCAAAGTGCTTCATAAAGTATACTGTAAGTGAATTGACTGGATTTTGTAGGTGAAACATGGCAGCCAGTTGCGCACAGCAATGTCCTACAGTCGTAGAATAATTTAAATAATTTTTTTATTCCCCAGAGATTATTTCCCTAGGAGAACAATCTGCCAATCGACTAACAACCGGGTTCCTACTTTTTGCCAGGTAAACGGAGGCGTTAAGTGTATGGAGTAAGGAAACTTTTCCAACCTCCCCTTTCTTTCCAAAGTCTTGGAATGAGTTGTTGCTTTGCTCATTACTCTCCTGTATGAACCATCTCCGGTTGGGTGATGTGCTGCCCATAGTACAGAGACAGCCTTACTCAAGATTACAAATTGCATCCTGTCCGTTTGTGACTCGGGCTCGCAGTTGTTTAATTCGTTTTGATCTCTCAGTCTTCAACACTGTTGACCACTTCTTCTCCACTGCCTCTCCTCTCAGCTCCAACTTCAATGGTCCTGTCCATGCCTGGTTTCGTTCTAACCATTATTGACTGTTAGTTTCCACTAATTGCCTCTCCTTCAACCCTTGCACCGTCAAGTATAGGGATCCTCAGGGCTTTGTTCCTGACCCTCTCCTTTTTAGTATCCATTTGCTCCTGCTCAGTGAATCTTGGAGTCAACTTCTACATGTATGTCAGACATCACTCCTGGGTGAGAGCTTTTTTTTTACTAGCTTGAATGTTGGTAAGACCGATGCCCTCCTGTTTGGCTCCTGTCATTGTCTCCTCACCTCAGGTGCTGACACAATTGCTGTCCATGGATGCTCTCCAAGCCAGTGTGGAACCTTGTTGTTTTATTGTTGTTCTGCTTTCCCCTTCTTGCCCGTTTCCACCATCATCTCTCCACTCAGGTTGCTGAGACCCCCATGCATGCTTTCATAATTTCCAGCTCCCCGCTCGCTAATTTTTCAAACTGTTCCCTCCACAAACTACAGATTATTCAGAACTCTGCAGTTTGTGTCCTCTGCTGAGATTATCACGTCTTTAAGACATTTCAAAGCGCTTCACAGTATTTCCAGCAGCATTTTGTGGGCAAGCCACTGTAGCCAATTGTATACAGCAGTGTCCCACAAACAGTTGTGGATTGAGTGACCAATTTTAAAAAAATTTGAAGCAATTATTATAGATAATATAGCAATCTGCCAATCAACTAATGACCAGGATCCTACTTACTGCTAGGTAAACAGGTGTGTGGCAAAAGAAGCTTACCCAATATTTCACCCTGCCGGGAGTTGACGGTGGCTTTACGCACGGTCAAAGTTTTGAAGCATAGTGGCTGAAAGAGCAATCTCTGATGGTGGGGTGGAGGGTGGGAGGGACAAGCAGTAGGACGGTGTCAGTCATGGTAGATTGGGGAGTGAGATCGGAAAGGTAGGGAAGGGAGGTGCCAGCGAGTGACTTTTAACACAAGTATGAGGATCTTGAAGTTGACCTATTCAGTGGAGCCTGGCCAGAACTGGTGAGATGTAGAGTTTGGTCCAGGTCAGTATGTGAGCAACAGTTTTGAATGAGCTGGATCTTTTGAATGATGGAGCTGGGAAGCAGTCGGCAGATGTATGATTTTAAAAGGCATAGATGTTTAAAATCTAAATACTTATTCGTGCCATTTATGGAAAAGTACTGAAGTTCTCTATTCTAGTAGGTATCCTTCCTTTTTCACAAAAGTATTTTAGTTGATTTATGAATACAGTTAATAAGTTTTATTATTAGACACTGCACCTATGTTGAAAATTGTCTTGTACATGAGAAGATAAGAGTCTATTTGGTGCATCAAGCCAGCTTTCTAATAATAAGATAAAATAATGAGAAATTCCATCATTTAATCTCCAGAGGGAAAGTTCTTCATATGTTTTCTGAGATAGTATACAATATTTCACTTTTCCCACATACTCACTGTTCTATTCTAGAACTTTTTACCACAGATTGCAATTCTTTAATCCTTATATTGGCCAAATACTGCACGCATATTATGTCGCGTGCAGTATTTCCTCATAAGACTGAGCTTACCAGGTAGTGACTTTGAAAAGGTTTCTCTGTATTGTGGACTGTGGACACATAAAATCTTTGTTTAACCTCAATGACTATCACCAACCTTTTAAATTTACAGATTGCAAAGTTACGTCAGCAGCTTCAGCGCAGCAAACAGAGCAGTCGGCACCATAGAGATAAAGACAGACAATCTCCCTTCCATGGCAACCATGCAGTTATTAATCAGTCACAGGTAAGACTACACTCGGGTGGATCACATTAACTATATTGATAGATGCTGATGTGTGTTTCAGGTGCTCAACTTCTCAAAGGAACAGTCTGGATTTAAAGATCAATGTCATTTTTTTTCTCATGCTTTTTCCTTTTAGGATGAGATGTCCTTTTGAAGCTACTTTTTCTCTTTTGTGTATTCTGGTGCCTCAGCTAAAAGGGAGGATATCATGATCACAAGCCTTTGGACATGTAGAAGAGTAGGCAAACATGACTGCCTTTCAATTTCTCTCTGTTTTCTTACAGGGAAGACATTTGCCTTTGTTTTCTATTCCTCATACTCAAGATTGGTTATTTACTGAAATGACTGTGAACTGTGCCAGCATTTAGTTAGTTTTGCCCAGTCCCTTAACTCACTATGGCACACATACTGACTATCTCCTACTCTATGGCAAGAATCCTTGCACAGAATCTTTAAAACAGGATGGACAGCTACATGAGCAGCTGTTATTGTGCCATGCATATTAGTAGGTGATAATAATAATAATAACAACAACAAAATTACACTTGTATAGCGTCTTTCGCGTCAGGAGGACTATTAATAATAATAATAATCCTTGCATTTCATAGTGTTTTTCTAGACATCTCAAAGCACTTCACAGAATATACTGTAAAGTGAAAAAGTGATTGACCCACAAGAGCACCCCTCTTCATCTGAAATAGCATTGTGTCCAAAAGTTTTTATTACTACTAGCCTCGCCTTTCAGGAAAGATTTCCTTGCCTATCTAAGAATCACAGTCCACATTTCGCTGTTAAGTGATATAGTATAAATGAAGAAATATTCAGTCAAATAAATTTTGTTTGGTGTTCAAAACGTTTAGCCACCACTGTTCTAGAGATTCATAGGAACTATGAATAGGAACAATGTAGGCCATTGAGCCTTTTGAATCTGTTCCGGCATTTGATTAGATCATGGCTGATCTGTACCTCAACTAATGCTTCAATTCCAATTTCCCACTTTCTCCCAGTATCCCTTAACATCCTGATCTACCAAAAAATCTTATTAATCTGACTCGTGAAGGTGTGGATAGATTGGCCTCATGGTCTTCTGGGAGAGAATTTCAGATTTCCACCACTCTTTGAGTGAAAAAATGCTTGCTAATTTCACTCTTAAATGGTCTGATTCTAATTTTAAGACTATGCCCCCCTGTTTTGGATTCCCCACTAGAGGAAATAGCTTCTCTGTATCTACCCTATCAAATCCCTTCATCTTAAATACTTCAATCAAATCACCCCCTCAACATTCTAAACTCAAAGGAATACAATCCAAGTTTACTTTCCTCGTAATTTAACCCTTTCAGGACCCCCCCACCCCCAGTAAAAGCTCGCTTATCCAGCACCCTCGGGACCTGACAATGCTGACCATTAACAATGCTGGTTAATTAAATATGCTGGATATTTGAGCGGCAAGTTGCTGAAAATCCTACACAAAAAAGTCACTTATTTTAAAACATTGATAATAGAATAAATAATAACAATATTGTATGGATACTTAACAACAACAACAACAAATTACATTTATAGAGCGCCTTTCACGTCGGGAGGACGTCCCAAGGCGCTGCACAGGAGGCGTGTGACCCGAGCTGAGAGGGGAGTGTTTGGGAAGGGGTGAAACACGAAGGGGAGGTAAAAAAGTTCGGGGTGGAACAAAAGGCACGATCGAAGAGGAAAGTCTTCAAACCGGCCTTGAAAGAGGAAAGGGAAGAAACGAAACGGAGGGATTGAGGGATGGCATTCCATAGGGTGGGAGCGGAGAAACTGAAGGCCCGGCCTCCGATGGTGGGGCGGTTCGGGCGGGGGGCTTGGAGCAGGCCAAGTCCTGTTGAACGGAGGGTCCGGGTGGGCGTGTAGGGGGAGAGTAAATCGGTTAAATAGGGCGGGGCAAGGCCGTGTAAGGCCTTGTAGGTGAGGACAAGGATCTTGAACTCGATCCTCTGGAGGATGGGGAGCCAGTGGAGACGGGCGAGGGTGGGGGTTATGTGGTCGCGGAGGCGGGTGCGGGATAGTACACGGGCTGCAGAGTTTTGAATGACCTACAGCCTGTGAATGGAGGAACTGGGGAGGCCGACGAGGAGAGAGTTTCCGTAGTCCAGCCATGAGGTGATGTATGCGTGCACAAGTGTTTCGGCAGCAATTTATTTATTGATAAATAAATATTATCGGTAAAATGATTGGTAAAATAAAAATTCCAGCGTTCGTTAAGTTTAATAAGTGCGCATGTGCACGCATGCGCAAAGTGAGCATACTCGCAAATGTCCCGGATGGCTCCGGTATGAGATCCGTTTGCTGGATGGTGAATTGTATTGGGAGGTACCAGTTGGTTGAGCATTCCCGTTGGTTGGGTGCCGGATAAACAAGCTTTTACTGTATATCTTTCCTGAGATGCAGTGTGAAAAACTGAACGCAGAACTCCAGCTAACAGCTGAAGCATAATTTCTTTCCGTTTGTATTCCAGGCTCCTTGGAATAAAGGCCAACATTCCATTTGCATTTTTGGTTACTTTTTGCATCTGAGAACTAGTTTTTAGTGATGTGTGGATATGAACATTCAAATCTATTTGCTCCTCCAGTTCTTAATTTCTCCCCATTAATATAATATTCTGCCCTATCTTTTTTCAGTCTACAGTGGATAACCTTGTACTTCCTTACATTGAACTCCATCTGCCACAGCTTTGACCACAAACTTAATCTGTCTAAATCCCTTTGTAACTTCCTACTCCCACCTGCACTACTTAGCCTCCAATCTTAATGTCGTCTGCAAACTTGGATATAAAACTTTCTTTTCCTTCAACCTATGTTAAGTAAAATAATTAGATTATATGTAGATTTAAGGTAAATTGTATGAAAATTGTTTTCCATATTCTTTATTATTTTGAATTATTTTTTAAAAAATAAACCTTATTCAAAGGTATCTTTATGGGAAAAACCTATTTTGGTTTTGTTGGGCATTTGCTGTTCAGTTTCAACCATGTACTGGTTGATATTTTGTGTTTTGACTTCAACACAATACAACATTTGTTGCATTTATTTTCATTTGAGATAATCATTACAGTATTAATACAGTAACACAATTAAAAACATAGGATTTCTACATGATTTTTTATGTTTCTAAAAAGGAAAAATATAAATATTGCTTATGTGGCCCCTGGATGTCTCTCACGTGAAATCTGGTTCTCGACACTTCAAATGTAAAGTGCAATATAAATATAATTATTTGTGATTGATACTATTCTGCTGAAGCTGCTGCATTGCTCCATCCTTTGTGTTAAGAGGCAGCAACTATTATTCGTTACAGCATTGCTTGTATTTATGACCTCACTTTTGGCCACCTATACTTTATTACATTTTGTGTGTACTGGTGTCATCATATTGTCTCACTGTTTCACAAGGGTTAGATACTACCATGGGTCTGGTGAAATGATTACTGACACTTTTAAATGTAACTGGCTAATTATTTAATTTAAAAAATTCTCTCAGTTTGCTAGGTCAGTTCTTGCATGGCATGAATTGCATAGTAGATATGTTTCCTCAGTTTGTTTGCAAAGTGCTTAAATTCCATTTTTATTTTAACGCTTCCTGGGAGCCGAGCAGTGTAAGGCACTATCTAAGTGTACTCTAATTTGTATTGTATTTACTGCAGCGACTGAAACACTGAGCCTGAACAATTCAGGTTCCATGAATTGGTTGGTGATGACCTGGGCGAATAGAAAAGTGCGGAAATATTTGCCCAGAATTGCTGAGAAATTTGAAAGTGTTTGCGGAGATTTGGTTGGTGTTATTGAGGTACATTTTGCTACCAACCTATATTTTTTCACTTTATTTATTAAAAACTAAACATGAGGAAAAGAACATATTAGATTGTTTCAAAAAATATATTAATTGCTTCTTTACCAAAATTGAGGGGCTCTTTTTTTTTTAGAGAGGGGTGGGGCAGCAAGGCTACAGGAGCTCACCAACAGGGCCAGCTCACCCTCTCAGGGCCAGCACTGGACACAGACCCAGAGATTCAGAGAGAGATAGAGAAGCACATGCAGACAGAGAGGAGAAAGACACACATACAAAGACACACATAACAACAAAATTACACTTGTATAGCGCCTTTCATGTCAGGAGGACATCCCAAGACGCTGGGAGATGCACACACAAACACATACGCACAGAGGAGAGAGAGACACACACATACATAGAGAGACAGACATGCACGTACAGAGAGAGATACACACAAATACATAGATACAGACAAACGCACAGACATAGAGAATCATAACAATGGGGCCTTTGAGTGAAGCCTATTTGCAGCTTGTGCCACACCTCACATGCAGAGCCACCCATAGTTGGGTTGAGTAAAAAGTGCGAGGTCCGCAGGTTGTAGTGGATTCATGCAGAGAAAATATGGAAAAAGCCTTCACCTGATGATGGTCTACACAGACCGAAAAAGTTCCCAGCTGGTTCCCAGATCTCTGCTGAATTAATTGATCTCATCCTAAGCAATGCTTGTTTGTTTAGTATCTTCAGTGCATCTTGTCAACCATGATTCTAACTTGTGATGAAATGCTACTTGTATAGAAGTCTGAAAGTATTGGATGGACTTCATAGAATCAAATAATAATAATCCTTGCATTTGATATAGCGCTTTTCACATCTTCTAGACGTCTCAAAAAATATACTGTCAATTGAATTGACTGTTTGGGCGAAAGATGGCAGCTAATTCTGCATAGCAATGTCCCACAAACAGTCATGGATTGAGTGATCACATTTTTTTTTTTTTGAGGAATTATCAGATATATGGTGTAAGGAAACTTACCCAAGCTTTCAAACCCAGGTATCTCGTTTGTGAAGCGAGTGCTCTAACCACTGAACTACAGGACTCCGCATACCTTTGTTTAGTTTTTCAGCACAGTCTGACAAATGGGGGCAGAATAATCTCCAATGCTAGATGTACAATTTAACTGATTGGTATTTTAACAGCAAAAAAAAATACAGCAACAACAAAATTACATTTATAAAGCACCTTTCACATCAGGAGGATATCCCAAGCCACTGAATAGTCAGGACGAGACCCGAGCAAAGGAGAGGGGCATGGCAGGGGGAGGGGCGGGAGAGAGTTAGGGGAGGAAGAGATTTGGGAGGGCAGCAGAAGGCACGGTCAAATAGGAGGATCTTAAGGCTGGCCTTGAAGGAGGCAAGGGAGGGAGCGAGGCGAAGGGACTGTGGGATGGAGTTCCAGAGTGTGGGAGCAGAGAGGCTGAAGCCCGTCCGCCGATGGTAGGGCAAGTCAGGCGGGGGACATGGAGTAGGTTGGAGACGCTGAACGGAGTGGAAGGGGAGGTTCAAAGGAGCACACCAGGTTGGAGAGGTGGTGGGGGGGCAAGGCCGTAAATGGTTTTGAAGGTGACGCCGAGGATCTTGAATTCGATCCTCTGGGGAATGAGGAGCCAATGGAGCCGGGCGAGTGTGGGAGTGATGTGCTCACGGAGCTGGGTGGGGGAAGGGGGTGAGGCGGAGGGACTGCGGGATGGAGTTCCAGAGTTTGGGGGCAGAGTGGCTGACGGCTAGCTCGCCAATGATGGGATGGGATGTGTCAGGGACATGGAGAAAGCCAGAGTCTGCTGAGTGGAGCGGGCGTGCAGATTGGTTGTGGGGTTAGGAGATCACAGATGTTGGGTGGGGGGAGGCCATGGAGGGCTTTGAATGTGAAGAACAGGATCTTGAAATGGATCCTCTGGGTAATGGGGATCCAATGGAGTCAGGCGAGGATGGGGCAGATGATGTCACGAAGCTTGGAGATGTAGAAGACACGGGCCACAGAGTTCTGGATTATCTGGATTTTAGGGAGAATATCAGTTATTTACTTAATACTTTTTGCTGTTGGGATTTTATTGTTTCCAGGGGCATTAACAGCTACAAATATTCAGAGTGTAGGGAATGTTTGTAATTGGAAGAATTTTTTTGTGTGTCATTTCAGTTCTTTCCAGTGAATCACTGATTATTTTGTATTCCCTTTTGAGCACACGAGCAGACAGCACCTCATTAAGGAGTACATCATTTTTATTGCATTTGTTATGAGATTTATGGATAGTAAATGTTTAGTTTTATACACGTCTCTTGTTGTACTTGAAAGCATTTGAGGCTGGCAGTTGGTATAGGTTTTTTTTTATCGGATAGATGTGATCTGCAAAGACCAGTTTGAAAGCTGTAAACGCTTCAGTGCAGTACTCAAAGGGTAAAGTAGAGCTGACTGCTATGACATATTTTTTTCTTGCCGTGATTGGTTGATGCGTTGATGGGGGAGGTTGCTGATCAGCTCATAATCAATGAAATTGTTTCTCATATTTCACTCCCCCTTCCCCCTCAAAAATAGGCCTGACTCCTGCAGTGAATATATTAGCTGTAGGTGAATGGATTTATAACACCTCGACAACTGACGGGGTGAGAAGATGTTTAAAGGCGGTGGAGTTCAGGCTGTCTGCAGTCTACCAGGCTCTGTGAGGCACATGGCACTTTGTATGGAACTAGTGAAGTAAAACAGTGAAGAATAAAAAGGGTCATTTGGGATGCAGGATGCATTTTCTGCTAAAGCCACAGAAACTTGGAGCGCCATTGATATGCAAATCAAGTTTTATTGATGAGAGGAACCCATGCTGCAGAAGAGAGGTGTGCCTACCAAGCTATTTACATCGCTGGGATGTGCGGAGGTTGTTCATGTGTCGACTTGTTAGAGAGCTGTGAAATTTATCATTTTTTCAATGGCTGCGAGCAGGTTAATGAAAGAGGTGAGGGACATGGTATATTGTATGTGGATGGGGGGCGTGGGGGAGAGAGAAAGTGAGTAGAAAACAGTCCAACCGATCAGAACAACTCAATTTTTTAAAAGAATAAATAAAATTAGTGTTCATTCTGAAAGAAATGTCTTGTTATTGGAGGTGTAATTGGATTATGTATAGTGAATTCAAATCTGTATTTAACACGGGACACATCAAATCAGAATAATATTTCTTGCATTGATATTGCGCCTTATCAAGTCGTTGAGACATCTCAGAGCGTTTCACAGAATATATTGGAAAGTGCATTGACTGTATTTTATGGTCACAAAGTGGCAGTGAATTACACACAGTGGTGTTCCACTAACAGTCACGGTTTGAGTGACCATATGTATTTTCACGTAAATGTTCAGAGGTGTGTTATGAAAAAAAGAATTTGAGGCTTTGTTGTATTTCTGCAAGTAAAATGAATATATAATGGATGTGCAGAGATATATTGTTATTCATTTGATAGAAATTGTCACTTGCGGGTTACCAGTGCTTTACAAACACTTGGCCTATATTTATTTTCATATGTTTGAATTGCATAATCAGCCAGGATAAGCTCCCAAGCTGAAAAATGAATTTATGTTTAACTGTATCATAATCAAAATTTGTATCAGTTATATATAGTATATACAAGAATGTGTGAAATGGCAGTATGATAAATTAGCTTTCTTTCTGTTTTGGGATATAGCAGAGCTTTAAGCAATGTCCTCACCTCCATATTATTTAAGTTCATGATCTATGATTTGAGGATCTCCAGCAGACTAGCTCTGTTTGGATAGCAATAGCTGTACAATGTAAATTAATCTAAATAGAATTGCTTGTTTTGGTGGTGCTTATTTCATGCAAAACCATATTTTGATTATTTCAACAAATGTTTCAGTTTCTTCAGTTCCACCTCATAACAATAGTGATTCCTATGCCTCCAGTCCCTCACCCCACCCGTCTTCAGATTTCACCTGAAGACCTTCGTCTTTAACAGTGCCTACCTCTTCTCTCCCTCTCCCTGACTCGGCAGCAGATTCCACCACTGTTAATCACTCCCAAGAATCTACCCTATGTGAATGGTACTATGTAAATACAAGTTGTTTCATTATTTCTCTTAGCTGCCTGCTTTTCTTATTCCAATAAATTCATACTTTATACATGTAATCTAACTGCAATTTTGCACCTTTTATTTATAGTAGTTCCCCATGCAATGCATTCTTTCCTGTGCAAAAGACCAGTAAAATTATCTCATAGACCGTGCATAGATTATTCCCTAAAACCTAGCCAAAAGACTGGGGAACATGACAAATTTGTCCTTTGTGCAATAACTAATGTAAATCCATACCGTTCCATGCTCTGACCTGGCACATTAATACTGCAGCATGTTGCGTCACAACTGTGCAGCAATTGTCACAGTAATCTTAACATTTTAATTACTAAGATGTCTCCAAGCTGGCATGATAGTCAGTGAGCCAAAGAAACAATCATTAATGCCATGTGATTGTGGATTGTACCCACAATCTCACTTGTGAAATCCTGATCCCAGATCTACTGATGATGAAAGTGGTTGGTGGGGGAAGGGGTGGGTGGAGAGAAGAAGATTGAGTCAGATGATTGTCTACACTACAGACTGCTGTTGAGAGCTTCTCAACAGCTAGGTGCCTGGAACTGCTCCTACTCACTACTTCTGGCACCGTTGTGGCAGGGCCAATCGAAGCCAGAGATAATGGAGAATAAATAGTTGGGAAAAGTGTTTTGTATCTTTATTTCAACCTATTTTTTAACAATTGTGAAGTTTTAGGCATTTCACATTCTATATTTTTTCATTGAAATCTCAAATGGGTGTCAGACTAATACAGTTGGTAGCTTGGTAGCACTTTATCTTTTGGTCCACTTCTGCCACTTTCACACAAAAAATATATACTCAATTCACTTTACAGTAAATTCTGCAATAATGCAAAGATTATTATTGGTGTGGACCCTATTTCAGAGCTTTGAACTCAGTCTGGGATGGAACTCGTAGGGATTGTGGAAAAGCACTGCATTGTCAGAGGTATGACCCTTGGAGAACATTTTAATCAAGGTCTCCTCTAACTGTTTAGATGGATGTTAAAGATTCCATGGTACCACTTAAAATGCAAAGATGGACTATTAGTCAAGTTTGCATTGACTGGTATATCTAATAATCAGCCACAGATAAAACTTTCAGTAATTATATAATCACAAATAGCTGAAACAAAAACAGAAACCACTGGGAACACACAGCAGGTCAGGCAGCATCTATAGAGAAAGGAACATGAGTCAATGTTTCATTGACCCTTCGTCGTAGACCTGAAATGTTGACTCACTTTCCTTTCTCCATAAATGCTGCTTGACCTGCTGAATGTTACCAGTGATTTCTGTTTTTGTTTCCAGCATCTGCAGTATTTTTTGTTTAATCACGAATAACTTCTTGGTGTGTCTCGTCACCACTGTTGATACTTGATCCTGGAAAAATCACTACTCATGGCATTCAAGTGACCATACTAAACTGTTTGAAATTAATTTATGGTTTGATAGAATCCCTCAATTACTGCCTTATAATCAACATTAATAATTTTAATGCATTTGATCTAGTCTTCGAGACATTTCAAAGCGCTTTACAGAATATACTGTAAAGTGAATTGACCATATACTTTGTTGAAAATTCATGGCAGATATTTGCATGCAGCACTGCTCCACAAACAACAACAAACTGCACTTGTACAGGAGTCTTCACGTCCAAGAGACATCCCAGGGCCCTGGGACCCAAGCAGCGAGGAGAGGTCAGGAGGCATGGAATGCAGGGGGAGTGGGGGGTTGGCTAAAGGCACAATCAAAGAGGAAGGTCTTTTTTTCAATACGCGACTTGATAAAGGCAAGAGTGGGGGTGAGGCGGAGGGATTATGGGGTAGAGTTCCAGTGTGTGGGGGCAGAGATCCTTCAAGATCCATCTCAAGATCCTCCTCTTTCACCGTGCTTCTGATCAATCTCCGTCCCCCTCATGCTGAGGGTTGAAAAGGACTCTGCAGTTTTTTATTGGCTCAGTGAGGTGAAGAGTGCAGCTGTGAATAGTGATAATGTCAGCGGCTGAGGTGAGAGGGAAGCTATCAGGAGCCAAACAGGAGGGACTCTTATCTTGCCAACATGGCGCTGGAGGAATTGACTATTTTGTGAGTGCAAAGTGGCAGCTAGTTGCACACAACGTAGTCCCACAAACAGCCATGGAATGAGTGACCAATTTTATTTGGTATATTGTTGGGCAGAACACCAGAAGAAACCCCCTTCTATTTTTGAATACAGATAGACCCCAGTTAACGTCGCTTCGGTTAACGTTTTTTCGTTATTAGATTGCTGATACATTGGGAACATTTATTCATTTAACGTTGTGATTTCAGTATTATGTTGTTCGCCAGCGGGTGGAAAGGGGGCTCAACGGTGCTAGGACCTGGGAGTGAGCCAGGCCGGCAGTGAATGAGACCAGCAGCAAGTGAGTGAGCTGTGGTTAATATGGGGAAAAAAAGGAATTTGACACATCAATTAAGAATGAAATGCAACTGTTCTTAGGAGGTCCATTGGATTAGTTTAACCCTTTTTAATAGCATTTAGTTGGGCTTTTTTGATCTTGGCAGGCAGTCAGAGAGCGAGTGAGTGAGCCGGGCAGGCAGTCAGGGAGCGAGTGAGTGAGCCGGGAAGTCAGGGAGTGAGTATAATGTTTTTTTAAAGAAATTTTTTGATGAAAAATGTTAGGTGCAATGGATCTTTAACATCCATATGAACAGATAGATAAAGCCTCAGATTAACATCTCATCTGAAGGACAGCACCATCAACAATGCAACCCACACACCTAAAAACTTTATTTGAGTGTCATTTTAGATTATGTGATTCCAAGTCCCCATGTGCTGTTTGAACCCACAACCTCTGACTCAGGGGTGAGAGTGCTACCACAAATAGCAGGAAGATGCAAAACTTTTATTAGATTGCTGATACATTGGGAACAAAAGGTAGACTGACACAAAGTTAGTTTTGCCTCTCCCTGCTATTGATTATTAATCCCAAAAACATAGATCAAAAAACAGTGTGAACCACATACAGGCATCCACTGCTAAACAACTCTAATATATATTGTAATGTTTTGTGCATTATATATATATATATACACAGGTATATATGTATTATATGTAGTCTAAATTTAATTTACAATGTGCCTTTATGGGATTAATCCACGTAATGTAGGACGGATCCCTGAGCCAGGCTGATATGGATGCACTGATTTAATCTTTGGGTGTGAAATCACTACAACTCCAGAAGAGTGCAAGTACTTTGGCTCGTGGTTGGTGTCCGCCACCCTTTTTATAGACCTGTGTAATCCAAGTGAGTGTTGGGGAAGTCGGTACCTCTTAAGGCACAGAGTCTACTGCTTGAGCTTTCCTCCCTGAGGTCCTAGTGATCGCTAAATATGTATACATAGATACATCGCCGTGTGTTCCCCCTATAATCTACCAATGTACATACGTTTGTGGCTCTTGGGTATAGACAGCAGGTGGTGGCTAGGGCTAGAGGGGCCTTTGACCCCCCCCCCCCCCCCCCACCACCCCACCAATTTAACTGCAGCTCAATTGTGTAAGGAGAGATGGGAGAGGACTCCCTGTGCCCTGATGAAGGCTAATCATCGGAGTGTCCTCATGTTTGATTGGCAGATGGACCGATCAGTCAAGCCACCATCTTGCCTGTCTTAAAGGGGACTGACCTTTAACTGAGTTTCACTCAACTACCTTCTCCCCCACCCCAAAATAATATTTTGACCCACCACCTATACACTGAATGAATGATTGAAAACTGCAATGAAGATTAATGGGATTGAATCTATCATTCAGTCCTGTCAATCATTTTTCTTGTTTAATATTAAAATGAGAGCTCGGCCATTTAGGAGTGAAATCAGGAAGCATTTTTTCCACAGAAACGGTAGTGGAAGTCTGGAATTCTCCCCCAAAAAGCTGTGGATGCTGAATCGATTAAATTCTTCAAGACTGAGGTGGATAGATTTTTATTAGGTCAGGGTATCAGTACAAGAATTTGTTTAAATTTGTATAGCGCCTTTCGCATTGGGAAGACATTCCAAGGCACTGGTGATATCAAGGAATATAGGACAAAGGCAGATATTTGGGTTGAGATACATATCAGCCACAATTTAATTAATTGGTGGAATAGGCTTGAGGGGCTGACTGGCCTATGTTCCTACCATTTTTGTTTGCTGTAAAATTGGATTCCTCCAACCTCTAAAGTGGGAGGCAGAGGAGCGATTGGGGAAGTTTTAAAGGTGGAAAAACACAGATGGAAAATATTACAGATAAGGTTAAAATGAACAGGCTAGAGATTATTTAAGAGAAGAAACTGAAAAGAGATTGTCGAAAAAAATATTGTTTTTTTTTTTGTATTTAGTGGATTTAGAGTTGAAATTACAGTGAACACTTGTCCTGATATTTTGGTAGTGTAATACAATACTACTGTTTCAAATATCTATGTTTAAGCAGAACGTTTACATAATTGTTTGCTTCAAAGAGATAGTAGTGTATATTGTGTCCGGGTCTTTTTGGCCATATGAAGGCTAAAGCATTTTGCTAGGCACTTAAAATACACAGTTGAAGGTTCAACAGTTTGAGTTCCTCTTCATGTCACATGGCTGTTTTCTTTGTTCTGTTTGTGCTTGTCATGCAGAGATCCATAGTTTATGAAACCAGACAGGAATTGACAGATCTATCATTCAGAAACGCATTGCATCTTACAGTTTGCAACCACAACATGCAATTTTGTGTAACTGTTTAATTCTTGCCAAACATTGTGTTAATTTGTAAAAAAAAATAAAAAGGTTTAGCCATTTTCTCGGTGCTGATGTTCTACCAAAATTCTTTTCTTCCAGGCGCCCATTCCAAAGACAATTTTGATTCCAGTGGCAATTCCTATTTCAAAGTCGACTGTTTCCCGATTTCGTAACAGTGTGGAGGGTCTTAACCAGGAAATTGAGAGGATTATTATTAAGGAGAGTGGGGACAAAGAGGAGCAGATGATTGTAAGTGTTTCTTTATATATGGCGCCCCCTGTCTGCAGTATGTGCAGCAGTCCAGGCTAGTTGAATCAGTGTGTCCTCCAGCAGCGAGTCGATTATCCGCAGTAAATCAGAGCAGCTGCATTTCAGCTGCAGAAAAAGTGGAGATAATTGGTTAGCACACAAAATATAAATTGGCTACAGAGCTGACCAAAATATTTCTTCCAAGTTATATTGACTCTTCTGTAGTATCAGCCTTTATCTCTGTTGTTTTCTCTGTGAGTTTATCCCTCCTTCTCTAAGTCATGCATTCTTTCTCTCTCTTACTTTCTCTCTCTTAACTTTCTATCTCATTCCCTGACTCTCTTTTCTCTAACTACATTGCTCTACCAGTTTTTTAAAACATCGAGGTGTGTTCATGCCTTGCGGGGAAGTTTTTATGAAATTTGTGAGAAATTTGCAGGGATTTGGTTTGTGCATTTCTGGCTGAGTAGGTACATTTTGTACACAGGTCTGGAGCTGCTCTATCCCAGTAGCATTGGATAAACAGCCGGCAGAAGGAGATTAAAATATTTACAGGTTTTTAGCAGAGGATGTTGTTTGTAGTGGAGAATGCTGTTTATGCTGCTGCTACCAAATTCATATCTCCTGTCTCTCCTCGTCCCCAGGTCCTGACTGCTTGATAGTCTCTCTTCTGTGAACTTCAAATAGAAAGTTGGGATCTGGATACTGTGGTCTCTTATTCACAGTAATTGCATGTTTGATTCATGTGTTAGCTGCAGGATACTCCGGATGGCCATCGCGCTCCATTTCCCATACAGCAGCGAAGCAGCAGCACACGCAGCATTGACACTCAGACCCCCTCAGGACTGGATCGGAGCAGTGCAAGCAGCAGCCGCTCACAGTCTGTCTCACCCATGTTCCTCACCATAGCTAACGAGGGGAATGAAGAGAGTCCATGCTACACTGAAGATCTCCTCACAGGCAGCAGAGAGAAAGGTATGAGCTGGGAAAGAGGAGCATTAAACACTGACAGAGTTCATCCCTGGTAATTCTAATGTGATTATGCTCTTATTACATTTGGTCTGAATCAATAACCAGTCAGTTGACTTTGGTCTGTTGCTATTGGAACAAAGTTATTTTTAAGGGCTACATCTTTCTTCCCCGCATAGACATTCTCGTGTTATCTACCATCTAGCTGCCAAACTAATTGTGGATCGGTTTCTCAGTAAACATAGACCTAGTTGTAGACATGAGCTATCAATATGGAAGCCATGGAGAACAAAGGAAACCCTGAGAAAGTGTTTTTTGAAGATAGGTGTTTTTCTTCTCGTGTAAAATGGTGCATCGGAGGCTGTTCCTTGGTTTCTCCTTTTTCTGAAGACACTTGACTCCTCCTAAGGTAATAATCCTTGTACTTAATCATATTGTCAAAACGTCCAAAAGTGCACAAACCATTTACTATTGAATGTAGTGACTCTGCATTTACACCCTAGTCTGTAGCCAATTTTTACCCAGCAATGTCCCACAAAGAACCATGATATGAATGACTGATTCCTGGGTTTAATTCCCAGCAGGGCATACAAGCATTATTATTATTATTATCTATTTGGGATTTTCAATTCTATTCTCTGAGGAATGGGGAGCCAGCCCTTTGCCTCGCGTCCTCCCTTGCCTCTTTCAAAGCCAGTATCAAGACCCACCTTCGATCGTGCCTTATGCCGCCCTCCAACCTCTCTCCCTCCCCTCCCCCTCTATCCTGCCCATCCCCATACTTGGGATTCCAACCCCTCAGCACCTTGGGACTTCGTCCCGACATAAAAGGCGCTCTATAAATGTAATTTTGTTGTTGCATTGTATCTTGTTGCAGAAAATGGAATCAGCTCTCCACTGCCAAAATACGCCTCCTCCCCAAAACCAAACAACAGTTATGACTTCAAACGTGAACCGCCAGAAGGCTGCGAGAGGGTGAAAGCCTTTGAGGAGACTTCGTAAGTATAAGTTGGTCTCTGTATACAGTATTATCATGTGATGGTTAGTGTTAATCACAGATAGGTCTGGTGTAATCTTTTGGAAATGTATATTGAACGACTATTTAGATTTCACTGTTGCTAAAAGTGCCTGCTACCTCATGCCCTCCAACCACTATCGCAGCTGAACCTACATCTACTATGTCCCTACTCGCCATCTCATCTTGTTTAATTATTATTATCTTGTGCTGGATTGTGTATAATATACAATAATTGGACACCATTTATCCATTGTCCTTGCTTGGAAACTAGCTGCCTGGTGCAATCCCATCAACCTGTTAAAATTGATGTTGCAGTTTGTCATTAAGGTGGATAGGCCTCTTTATACACAGTGGTAAATTACAGATGTGTAAGGGAATCCCTCCCATGATTTATATGGTATGCTTGTAACACCTATATAGAGCTATATAATTCTTAAATCCAAGATCACAAATGTGTCTCGTCTATGTCTCACCGCCATTAATATAGCTTGTACCAGACTGAGTTTTGTTGGCATGTGGCTTAATTTTTGGCTTAAGCTTTTGATTGTAGAATGGATTTGTTTGCTGTTGCCTGATGGCACCTTTCTTTTCTCTCCAGACCAAAGCAGTTCCACGAGATTCCACAGTTCTTTTGCCCTGATAAAAATAAGGTGAACTTTATCCCCAAAAGTGGCTCTGCTTTCTGCCTGGTCAGTATCCTCAAACCACTCCTGTCCACGGAAGACCTTACACTCAAGGGTTCCAATCATGGTCTAATTGTCCCCACAGCTGTCACCCCTACAGTATCTTTGGCACAACCTATGCCTCTGCCAACACATACGGAGCAAGACAGGATCTCGAGAGGCACCTGTACGAGCCACCTTCAGGCTTCCGTGCACCAGCAATCAGCACAGACAGAAGAGTTGGAGAAATGAGCCAGTGGAGCAGGCCTTCACTGGGGAAACCCACAGCTACTCCACATATCTGCAGCTCTGCATCTTGGCTGTAAGGGTTCAGGCCTGAGTTGCAGGCAAAGGGTTGGGAGTTCAGTCAGCCACCAACAACATCTAAGGCAATGACTTCCTCATACAAGATCTAGGTGGTGGCGTTGATTCTCTTATGGTGCATAAACTATGCACACAGTTTGTGAGAGTGGGTCCCAGACAGGCACAGATCTAAAGACTAGTGTCTGGAACTTTGAACTGCAATGTATTTTGGACCAATATTACTTGAATAGACCACAGCTGTCACTATTTCCCTCGCCTGCAGAGCCTTAACTTTTAATGGCCCCTGTTCTGTTTACATTTAAATAAAGATTATATATTATATATGGTTAATTTTCCAAGTTAATCAAGTGGAAGCCTGCTTTACACTTGTGCAACACTTCAGTGCTACAGTAGTTCTGTTCTCAGGAAATTTTCCTCATTTGATTTATAGTCATATATTTACTGTATAGTTGGCCAGTTTCACATGAGAAAAACTAAACCAGCTGTATCCAAGGTTTCCAGGACCCTCCACTATGGGTGGACCACTATGAAGTTGCCAATATGAACATTACCAATACCGGAATTAGCACCAACTTTCTATGGAGCAAACAGAGCTAAAATAGACTGCACTCTCTCTTCCCCTTCCCTCAGTGAGGAGGCCCACAGGCACTCAGTTTGACCATTTATTCCAGTGTTCTCCAAGGTATTTATTCTAATTTTACTCTTAAATATTACTTTGGTGTGCTTCAGTTTCACTAATTCATTTCCCTAATGCCCTGTCTTAAATTGTATTTTTATTATATTGATAAATAAAAGGTCAATCTTGTGATTGACCTTTTAACAAAAGATAAATTCAGACCAAAATATTTATCCACGACTTGATTCCGCAAAATTGTAAGATGCATTGAAGAAGTTGAAGAGGGCTCCTTTTCTTGAATTTGATTGAGAGCAAAAAAATCTTCACATAGATGGGCTTCCCCAGATTATAATGTGTATACTTTTCCCTTGGGATGCTAAATGGTGCTTTGCAACTTTTGGAAATGGTCGATTTTATTTACTTTTGGTAAAATGCTGTTTTTTCTGTACTTCTCTAACCACCACTTCAGATAGACATGTACACATTGTTTAGTGTTTACTGTAGTTGCTAACTATTGGCTTTCCTTGCATTGTTTTCTGTTATGTTGATCAATGTTGAATCCCGAAAGCTGAATATGAAGAATATAGATACCGCATAGAAATAAGTTTTTATAGTGCCATATTAACCTTTCCCTCCCTCCACTCATAAGACTCTGACCTGCTCCATGTGCCTTACCCGTTCCACCATCATCGGCTGAGCCTTCAGCCTTTCAGCCCTCACCCTAAGGAAATATATCCGTCTTGTTCCTTTCCTTATAGAGCACCTTTCATGTTGGGAGGACATCCCACAGTTAGTTAATCCAACAACAACAAAATTGCACTTATAAAGTGCCTTTCATGTCAGGAGGACGTCCCAAAGCGCTAATCCACAACTGTTTGTGGGACACTACTGGGTGAAATTGGCTGCTATGTTTCAACAACAATGAAATTATTTGTGTAGCATCTTTCATGTCAGGAGGATGTCCCAAGGCACTGGACAGACAGTATTTCAGTCCCAAGTTATGGATAGGGATTGGGGAGGGTGGAGGGCAGTAAGGAAAATAGGTTGATTGAAAGCATGGTCAAAGAGAAGAGCCAGAAGGGCCTTGAGGTATTTCCTGAAGGAGACAAGGGATGGGGTGAGGCAGAGGGACTTTGGAATGGAGTTCCATCATGTGTGCGCCGGCTCTTTGAAGAGTTGTCCAAATCAATCCCACTCCCCCATGCTCTCCCCATAGCCCTGCAAACAACTTGTCCTCCCCAAATAACTACTGTATCTGCTTCTCTGTTAAAGGTTGTTATTGAATCGGCTTCCACCACCCTTTCATGCAATGCATTCCAGAACTGAACTCACTACGTGAAAAAATATCTCATCTCCCGTTTCTTTTAACAACTATTTTAAATTGGTGTCCCTGAGTTATGGACCCAATCGCCTTGTTCATCCAATCAAATTTCATCATTTAAAATTTTCTATCAAGTTTCCTCTTAACCTTCACTCTCCAAGGAGAATAATTCTAGCTTCTCATAACTGAAGTCCCTCATTCCTGGTAAGTACCATCCCATTGTTAAATCAGCAAATGAAAGTAGACATTCCAGACATTAATGGTCAAGATTAATCTGTTACATTCTAGAGGGTCTGCAGAGGTTTCATTCCATATTGCCACATTGACATCTTCATTGGAATAGTTTCTGTAGATGTTTATTACATATTATGAAGAGCATCAATGTGCGTCAATACCAGTCTGTCTCGACTTCAAATTCAGCTAAAGTAACAATAGCAACAACAACCTGCACTTACTCCTTACGCCTTCCACGCAGGGTAGGAACTCAGAGCACTTATCAATGGCGGAGCTTCACTCTGAGCTGGGGGTAGGGGGGAGGCAGCCGGAAGCGCGGTCGAAGAGGAAAGTTTTCAGGTGGGACTTGAAAGGGGGGAAACAGAGCAAGGCAGAGGGATCGAGGGAAAGTGTTCCAGAGTTTTGGGGTATAATGGCTGAAAGCATTATCCGATGGTGGGGTAGAGACCACTTCATCCTCCTATGCCTCTCCTCCCTGCAAATTAAATGTGCTGGAAAATTTCCATTACTGGTTGTTTTTTTCATGTTGTGCAACAAAACCAGTACGTTAAGGATTCAAACCCCCAGTGGTTCTGGGTTACATCAGACATTATACAAAAGGCCAAATTTGTTCTTTTATTTCCAACTTCGTTGAGACTAACGATGCCAAGAGTTGTATATTTGCAGTAATGTAGTCTTATTCATTTATTGTTTTTGTACATATAAGCAAACAGCTGCATTGTTACTGCTTACCAGATTATAGGCAATAGAGTAATTAGTTTGTCAAACCACCCATTTCTGTTGGCCCAAACTCACTTTTTGCTGGAGGCAGATCCATTGTTTTATTGTTAGTATAATGCTCTGACCAAATGCTAGGAGTAGATGAGATTCATTCTGCTATCAGATGAGTAGTGCAACTATGCAACGTTTGAACTGGAAAACTCCCATTGTGTGCATGAATCGTGTATAAAGCAGGTAAAGCAGTAGGATTAGCAGGAAACTTGTATGTTTATTGTTGTCAATTTCTCTCGTATCTGAAGCTAGAAGTTTGTTGTAAATAATGTTTTCCTTGCATATTACCGTTTTCTGATCTCAAGATACAATGTTGAGAAATAATGAATGATCTGTTTGTCACTTCAGCTCTGGCACCCACTGATATCTGACTTCATATAGATCACCTTTATTTTACTTAATGACAAGTAGAACATCTAGCCCTGAGTATGCAAGTGTATCCACATATAACAAACATGCTTGGTGCTACTTCACCCTCTTATCTGGCAGAAAAATATGGACCTGGTGAAAAAGGATGCTGTAAGAACAGTCTCGATAGGGAATGATTCCCTGGGCAAGGTTAAGCTCCAAGCAGCTGAAAGCATATTCTCTGGTTTGTAAAGTTCTAGATGGAAATTCCAGTATTAACTGGACTGTTAATACTATTCCAGCACTGGCAAAGGTCAGTAAATTTACTGATGCCCTCAAGTTAGCACCAGATTCTGTAAATATTAGTACAAAACAGATTGAATTAACAAACCTGTTGCTTCCACTTTGGGGTTCATTTCAACAAGGTGCCAAAGCAAAATAAGAAATAACACTTAAAACTCCAAATTGGAAACATAGATACTAAATGTACATTAGAGGATTGCTGACTTTTAATAGAAGAGGCAATGTTTCCCCTTTCCAGACAACCTTTCAATACAAAATACAAATATTAATCCATTCCTGGGCCAAGACTTGCATTTTTTTTTGCACACACACTACATATTTAAATTATAAAAAGAAATATTTTTTCATTTGTAAGTTCACAGCCATCAAGTATTCATTGTAAAACACAACTCTGCTCCCCCCAATATACCCAATAGACATGGTGTGATCCACTTTCAACAGAAATAAAACTATTTGAATTGGTACGGTGTTGGCAGTTGCTGGAATGTTTTTTCCCATTAGCGGGTCAACAGCGACTGGCAGATGACTGCAAGTCATTTAACCCAAAGGTGAGCAATTATTTTTGTAATGTGACAAAATTTAAATAGGATTAAAACATATTGCAATTTTAATGGTAGTGTTTTTTCATTGGTTCACAAAAGAAACACATTGACTTTAACAAAGGACAAATGAGCCAGTCTTGGTGGTTGGTAGATTGTACAGAACCGAACAAATCTTTCACATTACCTAATTTGGTTGAACTCAACAACTCCTGGGCTTGGGAGGGCAAATCTTAATTTGCTCATCATCGACCTGCTGCTGGAAAGTGCATGTGTGTGGGGGTGGGTGGGTGGGATTGGCAGGAATGACACTCTGACACTTACTATGTAACAGAAAGGAAGGGAGCAGAGCTGCTGGATCCCACCACTCTCTTCCTTGGTTTTGAGGCAATTCATGGAGTGCTGAGCCCTGTTTCTGTGACATAGTTAGTAACTGAGGTTACTGAAAATTATTTGTGTTGATAATGGTACAAGCTGGCCAGTCGTCAATGTCTTGAAGTCTATAAATGATCTTCAAGCATCTCAAAGGACACAGTGAACACTGTTGATGGATAAGTCATTGGGAACGAGTACTCACCAGTTGGTGACAGCAGACACGTTAACATAGCAACCTGCAACATTGTCTATGTTCAGTTTGGACATTAATTAATTAAAACAAACATGAACTTTACTACTTCAATTCCAAGTAGTGTAACAGTGAAAGGCAAATATTTGAATTTGGAGATCAATACTAGACTTCTATTTGAATACAGTAGTTGCACATTTAAAGATGTACCCATCTCTTCCCCTTCACACTTTGCTTCCAACAAATCCCAAATTTTTGCTTCTGAAACTTACTTTTCCCCTTACCCTAAACATTGTATGTGTTACAGACAGACAATACTGGTGAGTGTGTAACTTTTCCTCTCTTCCCCTCCCATACACACATGCTACAGGTGAACATGATACTATCCGTCTATTCTGGACATCACCTCTGCTCCCCATCAAATTCTAGGAGTGCTCCCTAGAGAACATAGTGTTAAATAGAGACATCCACTTGTAAACAATTGAACACACTGGGAATGGACTTCATTTTCACCTTGGAATTAACAGTCAGCGCATTAAAATGTACTGTTAACTATTCAGGCTTTGGATTGGACCCTGGCAACCATTCCTGAAGTCAACACACATTGTGCGACATCCAGGAGAGATGGTTGCAATTTGAGAAGTCAAAGACAAGCTGGTGCCACATTCCAGACGCAGGCACTGTTTGTAACATTTAATTGTATTTTCCTTACTCCCACCCCTACTATTGAAAAGACCCTTTGATTCTCATTCTTCCAGTTGATAACCTAGTGGTTTGGTAAGTACAGTATATATCAGAATTAGTGCAGTATTGACAGATGTAGTGTGTAACAAGCTCATCATATAATTTATTCCCCTTAGGCATTGAGGAGTTCTTCATCTGCTCGACCGATGGCATCTGGGTTAGAGAGGGGGTCGAGATCAGCAAACAAACTGAACCAGGCAGACTTGTCCTTTGCATTGCCCTTTGTGGCTGCAGAAAAGAGCAAAGATTTTATTAATAACTCTCAAACTCTTGCACAGCAATTGCAGATGTAGTTAATATATAGATGTGTACTTAACCACTGATTCAGGAACTCGATGCACAGACAATGTAATACTGCAATCAAATATTGGACCCATTGCCCTGACCCTTTGCAGAGTTGCTGTGGAAATGTCTAAGTGATTTTTATCAATAAGCTCTGATTCACCAATCAGTCATACCAAACACAAAATATATGGAGTGAGAGAAGAGGGTTTGGTCAATCAAGCCCACTCTCCACAAATCATTTACAATGCTTCATGAACCACATCAAATCCACTGAATCAACTATGGATGAACCTACACCCTTGATACATCCCCGCAAGCCACAAACACCCCTTCCCACATGTATACATTGGGGCAGCCTATCCCACCGATAATACCCTACACCCCACTTTAACTCAAAGAAAACAATTCTCCCACCCCCCCCCCAATCCGTCATCCAAAATCATCCTGTATATCTCACCACCCAGGCAGCTGATGAAACACTTCTAACACCCTTTTACGCAATAATCCTTGCAGTTGATATAGTGCTTTTCATGTCTTCTAGATGTCTCAAAGAGCTTCACGGAATATACTGTAAAGTGAATTGACTATTTGTGCGTGAAACGCAGCAGCAATTGCACACAGAAGTAAACAATAGTAAAATTGGTCATTTCAATCCACGACTGTTTGTGGGACACTGATGTGCGTAATTGGCTGCCGTGTTTCGCCCACAAATATACAGTCAAGGCACTTTACAGTATATTCTGAAGTGCTTTCAGATGTCTAGAAGGTGTGAAAAGCGCTTTATCAAATGCAAGGAATATTATTAAGTGTCCCCAAACAATCATGGATTGAGTGACCAAATCATCATTGTTTCTTTTGAGGAATTATGATTAGGCATGTGGAGTAAGGAAACTTGCCCAAGGTTTCACCCTGCCAGGTTTCAAACTCGGGTCTCATGCTCTAACCAATGCTACATAATGAAAGCATCCTCCTCTTCACCCACTCGCTACCCATGAAAAGCTGGGAAGATTATGACAAAACTTAGATAACTGCCGATACAGAGAGTAAATGTACTTTTGTGTTCATAACAGAGGGGTTGGATCTGTGGGAACCATAATAGCCTGCCTGTGGAATGCCTTGTTCCATTTTATATGGTCTATACGTCTTCAAATCCCTCCACTCCTCTGCACCCACCTACCTCTCTGATCTCTTCTCAAACCAGCACCCATTGCCTTCGCTCCACCCTCTGCTCCATGGAGGGTCTAGCCTCCTCCATGTCCCCCAATTCCTCCACTCCACCCTTGGCGGCCATGCCTTCAGCCACTATGCCCCGAGGCTCTGGAATTCCCTTCCTCACTACCTTCGCCTCGCCCCCTCTTTTCTCAACTTCAGGTCCCAGCTGAAGACCTTTCTCTTCGACTGTGCCTTTGGTCACCTTTCTACCGGTCCGAGGATCCGCTATTGTGAAGCGCTCTGAGACGCTGTCCGACGTGGAGGGCGCTATATAAATTGAAGTTGTTGTTGTCTTCAGTATTTGTTTGGTGAACAGCAACAGATCCTAACAGACTGAATTAATTTCTAAAATACATTGTCAGGAGCTATGTAATGTTTCTGATAACAGTACATTTTCACTAAATGCTTAACATTATAGATTGATATATTTATTATCGATTCCAGTATCTCATATCACCTACCTCTGGATGGGATCTTTGGTAGGTTCTGGAGAGGCACCGGTGGAGTTGTTGGCTGTGGTGGGAACATGGACTCTGGCTGCAATGTAGGTGGATCAGTCCAACCTGGTAATAATATTGCATATAAAATACATCATGTTCATCCAGAGAGATAGAAACTTGCACCAATAACAATCATAATAATCATAGTATTTAATACAGGACTTTTTACAGCAGGACTTCATATGATATATTGCAAAGGGTAGTATTTTGTAATATATTTAGTAAGGAAATATAGCAGCTAGTTTGCACAAAACAGAGCTGTGAAATTACTATTTTTATTTGAGATGGATTATTGGCCAGGAGAAACTATTCACATTTCGAATAGTGCATAGATTCTTTAAAGTCAGGCAGACAGGACCTCAGTTTAACATCTCATGCACAGAATATCACCTCTTGACAATGCAGTACATCCACACTCTGCAATTGAGTTTCATCCTAAACTATAGAGTTCAAAGACCCAGTATGGGAGCTTGAACTCACAACCTTCTGACTAAAGGCATGAATGTGCTATCATCTGAGCCAGGCAGACTCTGAAAAGTTCAACATTCCATCTCTTAATGTTGACCATTGACCAGTAAATACTTTCCCTCATCTGTGCTGAACAATGAGGTCTGGACATCTTCAGCTCAGCTACTCACTCAGTATCCTAATTCATACAGCTATGGTTTTAAACCAGCAAATGTATTAGGGAGTGGATGGTAGTAAATTCTGGAACACTCTCAGGTCAGAGATATGTGTCTGAAAGCACCTCCTAATTATGGGGTGAAAGTTTGGACAGTGTAAATGAAATAAATGGGTTGCATGAATCACACAGGACTCACTATAGTGGACACACGTCCACATCACAACAGTGATAATGGAATCATGAGTAGACCCAAGCTAAGGCCTAACATTTCCCAGAGATGAGTAGGAAATCAACAAGGCCTGGGAGCCCCACCTTTAGCACAATGTGCAATCAGCTGCATGGGAAAGCACAATGGGGAGTAAAACAAGCTTTAAATTTATAAAAGTGTCAGTATACTAAACAGTTCTAAACTGCTCACTAAACTATTTTGATTGTTACTTATTAAAAGGTCTGCTAAACTGCCATAACTCTCATGCATTCAGAATTAAACTGAACTGATATACAAAAGGGGTTTTACTACATGAAATTGTCTCACCAATGAAAGCTCCTCCTGTGTCGTGGCTAAGTTCAAAAAGCTGGGATGGCAGGAAGCCACTTGTTGGTTCAGGCTGGTTAGGTCCCACTGCTTCAGCTACATACCCCATCGGGTTGGGCTCTGAGCTCTGAAACACATTCTGCCACTCCTGGCTGAAATCATCCACGGCATCGAAGTTAGGATTTAGCAGGTCATTCAAGAACGTCAGCTCACTCTTCTCCAGGTCATCAGTTTGTAGTGTATCGCCCAGCAAGTCCTTAGGCACTGGAAAAAAGAGAACTGAATTGACTGCGCTGGAGCGCTTGGAGATCTGCCCCCATTGAAACAGAAATTCTGCAATATAAAAGCAGGTGGATCAGCATATGAAAGAGAAAGATGAGTCAGTGCTTTGGGAAGAACTTTTCATGAGAATGGAAACACTAGCTGGAGAGAGACTCTCATATCTAACACAAGTAACAGAATCAGGAAGGTTTCGATTTCACCAAGAGGCAGCTAATAACAGACTGTGAGCCGAAAAGCAAAAGTAACTGAATTACTGTATGTCACAGCACAGAAACCAGCCCATCAATACTCTAGTATCCTTCTCCACATAATCCACCAAGATTAATCCCACTCTCCTGCTCTCCTTTAATATTCAGGCTGGGGAGTACAGAACAAGATACAGCGAAAAACAATTAAGTACTTTGACGGCCAAGCTGGAGCAGCAAGAGGGAGGCAGTGCTGGGAGTCCAGGAGAGGGAAGGCGAGGAGGGCAGTGGGAGAGAAGTACTGATTGGGAGTAGTGGAGTGTGGGGAGTAGAAGGGGAAGCATTTTTGGGTGGGGGACACAATGACAAAACACTCACACGGAGATCTGTTCAAAGGGTTCACTGGGATTTGGTCAGCTACAGGCATGGCAGGGACTAGGGGAGACAGCACAAAGGGAGGAGAGAGGGGATGGCAGAGATGGAGGGAGATGTTGGACAGGGTGGTAAAGTAGGAGGTCAGGGAAGAGGTGAGGAATAGAAATGAAAACAGAATACTGAGCCTAAGGGGGGTGCCTCTCTGCAGACGTGACCTCATACGATGGTTTCGGCCATCGGTCTGGGCGGGAGATTTTCCAAGGTTGTCTCCTCACCAGGAACACTGAACCTTTGGCCATGCACCAGTTGTTGCTGACCTTAGATCTCACTCTAATCTCGCTGCTCACGTCGTGGTGACATGTTTAAGGTCTTGTGAGCCACTCAATCTCAGAGTGCTATGCTGTGAGCCCATTAAGAACTGGACTGTGATTGTCCAAACTTTCACCTTATCAGTTTGGTTTAAAACCAAGCCTTAGGCACAGTTCCAGTGACCACCTCATCCTTCACTTTTAAATTAAAGGAGCGCATACTTTACCCAAATTCTTATTTTGTATAAAATAATCAGCTGGTAAACATGATATTATTCAGCTGTGATTGTTGACACTTTCTCCAGAGATTTGGATCACAGATGTACTCGTCACCAACACAATTAAGAGCACATTGCTCATCAGCTTTACCCATCTCATAGAACTGCTGTGTGTCACCAGGTCGTTCTAGCTCTGACAGCTGTGTGGAGACATGGTCCATGGGCTGGTTCATGCCATTCGCCGGGGCTTCACTCTGACTCCCTGTTAGAGTTGAGCAGATAGTGAGACCTTGACACACAAACCTTCTGATTCAGTTTCCAGGAATTCGTGGGCAGTAATTAGCACAGAGGGAACTGAAGTTAAATAGGGTTATTTTTACCCTTCTAAATATCTCTTCAATGCCGCACACTGAAACAGTGGAAAGAAGAGCCTTTCTCATGGCCATTCGGATCGCTGTCAGGCTGGATGGTAACACAAGGGTTTGAGAAAACTGGCCGAAAAGTAAAATAACAGACAAACAGTTATTTTCCTCTGTGCTGTTTGCTGATGGAATTTGACAGCACTAAATATGAAGTAGGGCTTTTTATAAACAAATCAAACAACACCAAAATTACATTGTATAGCGCCTTTCACATCAGGAGCACGCCCCAAGGCGCTGAAGAGACAGTATTTAATGCATGATTGATTCAATGGTTGTGACCCTCCTCAATGAACATAGGCAAGCAAGGTTGTACACTGATCTCGGTTGAGATAACTTTTTCAACACAAACACAACACATTTAGGATAACAAAACTAATGTGCCCAGCATTTGTTTCTTTTTAATGAGAAATCTAGTCTGATCGCACCTTTCTTCCAGTTTACTCTGAGGCCAGCACAGCACACACCTCGCATTCTCTCACCTGCATTGATTCCAGGCTTCACTTCATTTTCTTCATCTAGTAGCAACAGTCTGAAAACAGATGAATGGGGCAACATCAGACTAGATCACATTAACAGGGCAATATAATTAACTGGCTTCTCCTCTGACACTTGTGACAGTATGTAAATCATAGGCAACAATAGAAATTATGAACAAAACACAAAATACTGCAGATGCTGGAAATCTGAAACAAAAATAGAGCTGGGAAAACTCAGCAGGTCAGGCAACATCTATGGAGAAAGGAAAGTGAGCCAACGTTTTGGGTTCTGACAAAAGGTTGTGGACCCGAAACATTGACTCATTTTCCTTTCTCCATAGATGTTGCCTGGCCTGCTGAGTTTTCCCAGCTCTCTCTGTTTTTGTAACACAAATTATGAGTTCATATAACTGAAATTTTGACTGACATGTTTAAAAGTCAAATAACAATAATAATCCTCATATTTAATAAAGTGACTTTCCTATTAGGAAGACGTCTCAAAGTTCTTCACAGGATATATTATGAAGTAATGAATGTATTTTGTAGGGAAACCACAGAAGCCAATTTGTTTACAGCAATCTCCCACAAATAGCCATGAAATTAATGCATTGTTTTATCTGGGAGATTTCTGGCCAAAGTATTCTATGTGTAAATACTCAACAATAATTTACAGTCCTGTAGCATCTGTCATTCTGGGAGGACATCTCTAAGTGCTACACACAACATATGCCAATCATTATTCCATTCATGCCCATGTTTGGCAATTTCATTAATTCTTAGATAATGATCTAAACAAGTATTAATCTGAGTTCTCTGTACTGTCAGCAGTCAATGAAGGCAACTGATGACTAATGCCATTGGTATCAGCGCCTTGGGACGTCCTTCCGACGTGAAAGGTGCTCTATAAATGTAATTTTGTTGTTGTTGGATCTCTTACATGATTTACTGTAAGTGAATTCACTTTACAGTATTCTGTGAGACATCTAGAAGATGTGAAAAGCGCTATATCAAATTCAAGTATTATTATTATTAATTTTATCTGGGGGATTATTGACCAGGACACCTGCAGAAATTATCTTCTCTTTTTGAGTAGTGCCCTGGACTAAAGCCAACCTAAATAGGCAAACAGGACTTCAATTTAAAGTTCTATCCAAACGATGGCACCTTCGACAATGCATTTCTTCCCTCAACACTGTATTTGAGTGTCAGTGAAGGCTGAGTTCGGAGTCCCGCCGTGGGGCTTCAACTACAACCTTGTGACAAAGATGAGAGCGCTCGCTCCCATTGTCCCAAGTTAACATCTGAGTTCCCTTTCTGTTAGTACAGACACCTTCACTCACTTGTCTACGTTGTTGCATATGTCATCTTTCTCTTTTGTTTCATCCTGCGTAGCTTCGTCCCCAGTCAGGTGCTTCACTGGATCCTGTAAGCTCTACATGTTAGAGACAAATAAACGATTAAATGGCGTAAAAGGGACAGTGGCAGCGTGGATCCACAACTGGCTGCGAGACAGAAAGCAGAGAGTTGTAGTGAGCGGCTGTTTTTCAGATTGGAGGGAAGTGAGCAGTGGTGTGCCACAGGGATCGGTTTTGGGACCATTGCTGTTTGTAATCTACATCAATGATCTGGACTTGGGTGTACGGAGTACAGTTTCCAAGTTTGCAGATGACACTAAGTTAGGGAGAATAGTAAACAGTGAGGAGGATAGTAGCCATCTGCAAGAGGATATAGACAAATTGGTAAAGTGGGCAGACACATGGCAGATGAAGTTTAATGCAGAGAAGTGTGAGGTGATGCATTTTGGGAGAAGAAATGAAGGGAGGCAATATAGGCTAGATAGTACAATTTTAAATGGTGTAAAGGAACAGAGAGACCTGGGGATTTGTGTTAGTGACTCGTTGAAGGTGGCAGGACAGGTAGACAAGGCTGTTAAGAAGGCATATGGGATACTAGGCTTTATAAATAGGGGTAGAGAGTACAAAAGTCAGGAAGTGCTGACTAACCTCTATAGGACCTTGGTGAGGCCTCAGCTGGAATACTGTGTTCAATTCTGGTCACCACACTACAGAAAGGATGTGAAGGCATTGGAAAGGGTACAACGAAGATTTACTAGGATGGTGCCAGGATTGAGGGACTTCAGCTATGAGGAGAGGCTAGATAGGCTAGGGTTATTCTCTCTGGAGCAGAGAAGATTGAGGGGAGACCTAATAGAGGTTTATAAGATCATGAGGGGTTTCGACAGGGCAAATAGAGAAAAACTATTTCCACTCGTGGGTGAATCTGTGACTCGTGGTCACAGATTTAAAATAGTTTCAAGGCGAAGTAGAGGGGAGCTGAGGAGAAATTTTTTCACTCAGCGAGTTGTTTGAATCTGGAATGCATTGCCTGAAAAGGTGGTGGAGGCTGATTCGATAACAACTTTTAAAAGGGAATTAGATCTTTATTTAGGGAGAACGGGTCTATTAGGCTATGGGGAGCGGGCAGGGCAGTGGGATTGAATCGCTCTTTTCAAAGAGCCGGCACAGACTAGATGGGCCGAATGGCCTCCTTTTGTGCCGTAAAATTCTATGATTCTATGAAATGCCAGAAGGATGTCAGCCCTGAAAACGGAGGACCTACCACCTGAATCCACCAGATTATTCTCAGGTTCAACATCTTTTGGGAAAATCCAGATATAAACTGCTCTGTGATGTTACATTACTGAACACTTCAATTACTCAGTCACTTATTGGAATATGTCTGTGAAAAATCAATATAGATCAAGTGGCCTGTTTCCATGATGTAACGTGCAATTCTGCGAAGAGTTAAAAGTCCTGTTACCTTCAGCGTGGTGAAGTTGTATGGCTGATAGCCCTTGAAACTCTCGTGAATTTGGGACATCGCTTTGGCCGTCTTCTCCCAGAACTGAAGCAGTGTATTCTGAAAGAGAAATTATTACCTCAACATAGCCTACCGAGTGATACAGTGAAAACTGGTGTGATGGGGCTCTGTATTGGCTACCAGCACTGCTCAGAAAGTTTTTTTTTTGAGTGGGGAAGCACCCAACTACCGAAGGGAGACTAGATTGGAATCCTCCAGGTCCACAGTTTCAGCCAAGACTGGGAGAGACCCTGACTGGGGGATACTCCTTCCTAACAGGGTGGGATGGAGATTGAATACAAGTGGCCAAGACCTGGGCCAGAGTGGGAAAGGAGTAGGAGAATAAGAAGGATCAATTCTCAAGTTATTTTACCTGGTAAGTGACGAGTGACTGGGACAGCATATTGCAGCGACTGGCTCCGAGCAAGTCCACCTTCTGACACACATCATTCTTTAGTTTATCAAACTGAGCCTTGGTATTCCGAACTTGCACCTGCACCTGTTATTAAACACAATACATGAATCTTTAGACTTTCATTCAAGAGTGAAGGTTATTAGCAAAACAATTTGCCAATATAATAGTACGTTTGGATTTCTTGTAATATTGCGGTGCACAGAACTAACAAACAAGTTGGTAATCAAGTGAGTATTTGCGGAGAGGCTAGGGCTACCACCTGCCTGATCAAAAACTGGTGATGACCATTCTAACTGCCCAGCTTACTCCTGGCTCCACTTCTGCTTACTGCTCTGCATCCCAGACTTTGCTTGTGTAGACCATGGAAATCACTGCCAACAAATGTTCTCTGGGTTCAGACCAGGTATCAGCTGTGCTGACCAGACTACTGACACTCTGGGCTGTGTTCCAATTCCATATTGTAATCTTAGGAACAGCCTAAGGTAGTATACAGCTATACCAAAGCTTCTGCAGTCAGATAATTAGCCCAGTCTAGCCTATTTGAGCGATCCTTTTCTCCAAAGTTTAATTCTGCTCCTTTAGAAAGGGTTCTATGCCTCAATATCTATAAATTATCTTAGCATTGTCTTTGTTACCATTCCATTATCATCATTTGTAAATAGTTGATGTAAAATGTCTTTCCTTATCTCTGGTCTGCACTGCCTTAAACATGTTATTTGATTATCATATAAAATCTTTAAATAAAGGGTGTTTTATTTATCTGATCAAGAAAAAGAAAAAACTTATTCAGAAAGCAGTCTAAGATCATTGATTCTATATACAGATATTGGTCAACCTGGTCAGTTCCACATATGCATGGAAATTTCAGCTTTCTGGAATGGAGCATGCACTGTTTCGCTCAAGGGTCGCATCCTGCTTATACCAAATACTGAAGTTTTACAAGAGCCAGATTTAGGGACACCAATGTGTGTTTTGAAAGTATTGCTGGGATTTAACAAGGTAAAACTGTATGGTATAATACAGTGAAGTGGAATTGATTACCTTCCTCCAAGGATGCTGTGGCACCTGATAATCCATCAGAACCACCATTATCTACCCCTATACACCTTTCTTAACAGATTTTGACCCAGACACCAACAATGCAACCCACACCACACAAAGTCCAATCCACATTCACTGAAACATCTTCAACTTCCACAAATAGGAATTCCCATTCCACCAAATCTTGTGAGACCATTTTGGCTTCAAATTTTTCACTGTTGAAAGGTCTTAAATTCAGTCTCAATTTGGATGCTGGTTTCGATGCGCATTCGATAACTCCCCAATCTTAAAATTTAAGATAAAATGACCTTATTAGCCATTTGGTTGTCAAGTTTAGCTAAGACCAGCCAATTTTGTGTGAATGCACAGTCCCAATCCAATATTAGGCATTGTGAATCCCTACCTTCCTGAATTTCTCCATCTGCTTATATGTGTCAGGATCCAGCTCCTGAGAGACGTCCTTCATCCAGAGAAGTGCCCCTCTGTACTCCGTGCGAGACTGCTCCATTCGATTCATGGTAAGCAGAGTATCTGAGACTGCTCGGCGCCGGAATGTTTCCACCTCCTGCTCGAGTCGGGACAGTGGGGCTCGCAGGGATAGTCTGGGAAGGACCAGGAGAGTGATATTAAGGTGTTGTTGACTGTCCCTTTTACTGCTGAACCCACCTTCTAACATCAGACAGAGAGACACACACAGAAAGTGAGAGGTAGAGCGACTGAGAGAGAGAGACACTAAGAGAGAGACAAAGAGAGCGGTAGAGGCAGAGAAAATGACAGAGAAAGAGAGCATCGATACAGAAGAGATGTGCACACAAAAAGTAAATGGCACACAGATAGGCATCACCTTTAATTTCATTCTGTCTCAAAATCTAAGACCATATAAAACTGCAGATAATTCTAAATATTCAATCAATTTTTACAAGAGCTACAGAGTAACAAACACATTTTCGTCATCCTGTGCGGTCTTGAACATTAAAACAAAATAGCCTCACAGGCTGCTGTTACGGGTTAGAGATAGTACCTTTGCTTTGCCGAGCCACACAGGGCTTTGCTAGTAACGTTCATCATCTTCCCTGCTGTGGTCTTATCCTGCTCACTCTGAGATTTCAAGAACATGCCCAGCTCATTCTCCTCCAAGGACAGGGCTGTGACAGAGAAATAAAAGATCACTCAACAATGGAAATCTAGTGATACACACACTTCAGCTAACCCTTGTTGCAGGGAGTGTGTGCATGGATGTGTGTATGTATGTTTGGTGGAGTGTTTTGTGTACTCCCTGACACATTTTGTCTGCAGGTATTGTGTGCAGACGATTGGGTAACAGGACTTTGTGTGCAGTTTCACATCTACCTTACACCTCAGGAGAATCACAAAGGTGGAGGACTGATAACGCTGATGTATGCCATAAACATCAAGATTCCACCACAATCGTGAAGAGGACAACTTGGAGAGGCCTCCCTTCACTCTGCTTCTTTGGGGACTGTTTAAATACTGTTTAATAAAACGGGATTGTTAGCATGGCTGTTTGTGGGATACTACTTTGAACAAACTGACTGCTGTATTTTGCCCACAAAATACAGTCAATCTACTTTACAGTGTATCTGTGAAGTGCTTTAAGACAGCTTGACAATACGATAAGTTGCTACATCAAGGATTATTATTATCTATTGGACAACCAAATGGGAATGAGTGGGGGCTCAGGTCTCGCAACCCTTGCCAAATATCAATCAGATACAGGTGGGAGAGAAAAAATTTAGTATTTAGAAAGTATTTCTTAAAGGGTTTCCTTGTTAAGGTTTGGGGGTCATTGTTGGTATAGTTTGTAATCTTTGCTGGAATAGTTGTCATATTTGCCTACTTAACATTCATTCAAAAATAACTCATTTTGCAAAGACATTTTAAAGTGATGAAGTGCAAGTTCCTGAGGTAGACGGTTCCACGGTATTCCAGGGCGCTATTGATAACAAGCTAGCCAGTCTGGTTGCTCAATAGGACTTGAGAGTCTAGCCAAAAGGTACAGGGATTTTTTCCTGTTAACTCTGCAAGCGAAAGCCCTGATAGGTGGTCCTAACTGGACAAGAAAGGAAAAGCTTGCCAGAGGGTGGTCTCACAGTAACATTGCATGATTTTCGCTGGCTAAACTCCAGCAGCATCCCAACGCATACTCTGAGGTCTCCAAGGCTCTTGCCAACCCTCGTCTAACACTATGGTATTAGGGTTAGCAGAATGCATTCCTCAAGGGATTTCATTCCAGAATTATTTTATGAAAACATGGAACTTTCAGTAGCTGGCTTGGATACTCTTGCAGATGACAGACCCAGCTCCCACACAAAATCAGAAGGGTTATTGAATATGCTGTTTTAGATAAAAACTGTTGTCTATTCCAAGGCTGTGAATAATGGTGTGGTTATTTATTTATTTTGTCTGTCCCACAAAAGACCAAGGTACTTACTGTACAGTCGGTGCTGGTAAATCTCAATCACTTTCAGGAGCTCCAAACATGATGTCTGGATTGTACGAAAAATCTGGAACAGACAAAACATATAATGGTATTTAAGTGTGTTAAAACATATTGCTGGGATGACCCTTTTGGTGTAGAGGCTAGAGCTACAGCTTATGGGCTGGGTGTGAGCTGATTTGATTCCTGGTTTGTGCAGTTTCATGGTCTTGCAGCTAAATTGGCATTTGCCTTCCCAGGGTGAGGGAAGTTAAAATCTGTCAGGGCTTTCTGCCCCTGGTCCCTCTTCAGCCCCCTCTGCTTAGTGCAGGTAAGTGAAGAGAGGATCAGGCTTGGCTGTGATGACCTATACAATCGAATGATCTGCTGCAGAAGCTCATACATGATCAATGGCTACTTGGGCAGAATATTGGAGTGCAAACAGTGCCTGAGAAACTGCACCCCAGCAAGAGATCAAACCAGGAGCAGAGAGGATAGCAAACCAGCAAAAGAGAAGCGGTCAGAGACCAGGTGTAGAGCGGAGGTCAGACCAGGGGCATCATCAACAATGTTGTAGTGAAAGGCTAGTAAAAGACAACTCAATGTTTCAATAAAAAATAATCCTTGCATTTGATATACAGCCTTATCATGTCTTCGAGACATCTCAAAGTGCTTCAGAATATACTGTCAAGTGAATTTATTCATATCTTGTGGGCAACATGCGACAGCCAATTGTGCACTGTAATTCAAGTAATCATGAATTGAATGAGCAAATCATTATTTATTTATATGATGTTCAAGGGATTATTATCCCCAGAAAAGCAATCGACTAATTTAGCTCCTTGGTTGCTATTTACTGGTAGGTGAACAGAGGTGTGCGAAGGAAACTTGTTGAATGTTTTGCCATGCCAGGGAATCAAACCCAGGTCCTCTTGCTTGCGAGTGCTCTAACCACAAAGATACAAGACTCTACCTCTCTCCAATTCCACTGTCTTGCCCGCTCTTTGCCCAACTTCACATCACAGTTTAAGATTTTCCTCTTCGACTGTGCCTACGGTCACCTCCCGTCTCCCACTCACCATCAAACTACGACATCATTAAGCACCCTTTCACAAGGGGTGGGAGACGCTACCCCTTGTGAAAGGGCATATGTAAATACAAGTTGTTGTTATTGCACAAGCGCCCTTCAGTAATTGGTGAAGATTCTTCCTGCACACCTCATCAGAGTTCTAAATCCCGTTGTTCAAGCAAGGCAACCTATTTGTACAGGCAGCCTTGAGACAAGATGTAATGTGACACTGTGCAGGATTTGTATCTGCTGGTTACAACAACATTCAGCTAAATGAGCTGGCGGTCACATTATATGGTTGGGGAAAGGTGGGGTCGTCTCTTTCCCCATCGCACATCCCACTGATCAGAGGAAACCCTGACAATCCACTAATGAGATGGCAACACTCCTTGTCCCTGTCTGCTTGGAGGTCAGAGAAAATGCCCAGGCAGGAGTGAAGTGTACAAACCATTGCTTACATGAGCACTCACACCCACACACTTTCTGTGTTGTAAGACTAAGCTGACATTGTCCTTTCGAGGAGACGCTAGATTGAAGTTCATCTACCTGTTCGGATGGGTGTTAAAGATTCCACAACATGGTTAGAAATTAGAAGGATGTCCAGCAATCCGCCAGATAAATTGGCCATTCACTCCCTTTCTACTATTCGTGGGACAATGGAGTCCATAAATTGGCTGATGGATTTGCCAACAAATACAAAGTCAGTGCACTTAGTTAGCATTAATTATTGTGTGGTACTCTGAGTAATTTAGTGATATACTAGCCTCTATATCAAAAGCAACAATTATGACAGTAAATCCTGATACTCCTGGTAACCAAGGGAAAGGGGCTCACTAATGAGTTATCAGGAGGGGCCTATGTATAAATATTTAAATAAACACAATAAGAGTATGGACTGCCTCATGATTAAATAGTAGTGACTAGTTAAGCGAGTGTCCAGTTATCAGGAGTTTACTGTATATTATTCAGCTCCAGCAAGGTGAATCCAGGTACATAAGAACAGGAGTAGGCCATTCTGCCTGTCGAGCCGGTTCTGCCATTTAATTTGATCATGGCTGATCTGTATCCTTACTAATCATTTCAAATCCAATTTCCCACTTTCATCCCGTACCAGGTACCAGAAGCCTCAGGCTAATTGAGAACTGGTTCTGTTGCAACTGATTTTTTAGGTTGTATTATACTAGTTAAAGACAGCAGAAGGCCACTCCTGCTTTGCAGCGTGGCAAATTATAATAGCAAACCGGTTATATCGGGATATCATCAGGGCAGTGCTGTAACCAATGACAACATAAATTTATTTCACTCACCAAGCCTTTCATACTTAAACGTGAGCTGTCTGCCAAGAGCAATGACATATACATACACACTGCATGGCGTTGGCGCACAGTGCAATCACAGACAGTTGCCAGGCCTCAGTTGTTGGGAAGAATTGAGAGATCAGGCACCTGATAAATGGCCTGCAAAGTTTAAGGGGAAATTATGCAGTATGTAAAGAAGTGACAATGTAACTGTGCAGCTCTATCAATTACACATACAATGAAATCGATTTTTTTTTGTTGAAAGTTATTGTGGAGTCCTGTCGCTCAGTGGTTGGAGCATTCACCTGACAAGTGGGAGTCCTGGGTTCGATTCCCAGCAGGGCAAAACCTTGGGCAGGTGTCTTTACTACACACATCTGATAATAATCCCTCAAGGAAAAAAACACAATAATAATTTGGTCACTCAATCCACAACTATTTATGGAATGAATGGGCTGCAATGTTTCTCCTGCAGCCAATCCACATTACAGAGTATTTTGTGAAGCACTTTAAGTCTCAAAAGCGTGAAAAAGCATCATATCAAATGCAAGGATTATGTTTTTTATTATAAAGCTGACAAGACTGATCTGTAACTAACAAACACTTCAGTTCCAGTGAAAGGGCCTTTTACTGGAGTTAGTTCTAAATTATTCTAATGTCTTTAAGTATGCACAATGGAGATTCAAATTCAGTTGTGATTGCTCTCTCTTTCTCCCCCACCCCATCCCCACGTTGAATAAGATACCAACACCCACTCATTAGGCTTGTTTGGGTGAAGTACAGAGGGCAGCGGGCAAGTATGGTACTGCACCCACCACACATAAAAACGTGCTAGGACCTTATCGTACATCTTGAGATGACGTGATAAGGCGCTGTATCAAATGCAAGGATTATTATTCAGGATAGTAAAGGACAAAGGGATGCAAAAAATAATAACACTTAAAGATACATTTCCACTCAGCTTTTTGTTTTCGTTACACAGGGAAATGCTTTAGGACACATGTATTATGAAGTTTTTTTCCCTGGGTTTTCTGCTGACATGATAGAAAATTATTCCACTCCACCAGCACACATTGATCCGCCAAAAATCTACTCACAAAAGTAAATGTAGGACAAGCTTGTGATCTGGTGCCAATACAAGAGTCCCATGTTAAAATGGAGCATGAAAAATTCACCTGACAACTTCCAGGTAATCGGGTCGCTGCTGCCTTTTTCCTGTGTGATATCAACAGGGCTTCCTGTGCAAGACGCTCCACTAGTCAGATTATTTTGCTGAGGAAGTTCGTAAATTTTTTTTAGCTCAGGAGCTGGCCAGCTTGTGATAGAAGCGTCCCGCACTGAAAGCAAACCGCGCTTCAGGGAGGTGCTTAATAACCGAGTTGCCCTGAAGTACAGGTAGACCTCACTTAACGTGTTTTTTATTATAACGTTGCTGATACATCGGAAACATATAAATTTAACGTTGCGATGTTTGCTATTACGTCGTTTACCAGAGGGTGCAAAGGGGGCACAACGGAGCTTGGACCTGGGAGTGAGCCAGGCCGGCAGCAAGTGATACCAGCCCAGGCCGGCAGTGAGTGAGACCGGCAGCGAGTGAGTGAGCCAGGCAGGCAGTCAGAGAGTGAGTGAGTGAGCCGGGCAGGCAGTCAGGGGGTGAGTATAATTTTGTTTAGATAATTGTGACGAAAAAGAACCGCTTCAGTTTTTACATTCATTCTTATGGGAAAAATTTATTTGATTAACGTCATTTCGCTTAAAGTCGCACTTTTCAAGAACCAAACTGCAACATTTAGAAGGGTTTACCCGTACTTTTTTGGGGGGTGCATCATTAGTTGTGCAGGTGAGCAGGTGTCCACTCTATCTGCATGTAGAAGTCTATGGAGTCTTTATTTTTCTGTAAATCCCTCAACAAAAATGTGGAATTCAAGAGATTGAAACCAAATCAATTTGATTTCAGCACCAAAATGCTACTGCTATCCTCGATTTATTCTACAAGAATAAACCCAGTCTTAGTCTGCAAGACAGTTCTGTCTTTAAAGGGTAACATCATGCAGGAATGTGGAAAATCCATCAACTCAGCCTTATTTTGGAAACCAGTTTCTAAAAAGAAATGGCTTCTCAATTGAAATGAATTATATTTTTTTCCCATGATTTTGGATGACTTTTAAAAACTTAAGACATGCAACCACTGCTTGTGATACAGCACCCCAGCAAGAGGAGAAAAGAGCAACAGCATGTCTGGTGGGGGAGAAAATAAAGAAAATAATAGGATGCACTAAATTTATATTTTAAAAAAAGACAAATTAGTCTGACGTGCCAAGACGAGTTGAATCATGGGCCTAGGATCTCCCACTGCCCCGTGTATGGACACAGAGGGAGCTACCCGACAGGTTTACCTCCAGTTTTGCGTCCAGATCTGCATCTGATGCCACTACATGCTCATCTTCTTTCTTGCCTGTTGCTTTGATGAGGACTTGCTTCGTCTTCCAGTACTTCTTCTGCATCTGGCTCACCATTGACTTGTCCTCACTGAGTACATGACGATTAAACATCTCACTGGAAACAATAAATAACAGGGACTGTTAGCTAAAGGATTCGAGCAGTCCTCTCAAACGGTAGTTCTGATACTGTTAACAATTCAGGTTTCGGGTGGGGACCTGTTCTGCAGATTCTCTCCCTAAAATAACAGATTATGGGAGTTGGACCGCAGGAAATCTCTGTGATAAAGAGTACGGCAAAGGAATCAAGCAGTTTTAAGATTTCCAAAAGCGGACTGAGAGCCTGAGTTATGTGGACTGCCGTCACCCAAAACAAAGTAGCTTGCAATGAGACAAAGATCGTCCTGCATAAACTACTCCACTCCACATGGGTGCAGTTTATCAGGGTTTGACATGATGTAGCACAAAGCAGTGGGATGATTACTTCATGTACCTTGCCACTGAGTTCCTAATCTCAAACGAGGAAGAGATAGATGCCAGTAGAGGCTCATTTCTCTAGGCGGTTGCCTAAATTTGTTAATATCCTCCATACATTTGGCTGTGATGGGACATTATTAAGAAAACTTACCTCTGATGGCTGTCCATTGCATAGGATTTCTGTTGCAAACCTAGAAAAAACAAGAAAATCACGGTATTGACAAGATTAGTTTTGTTATTTACAAAATCAAATACAGATGATTTATTTCATCCCCTTTATTTCAGCACTCAACACCTCCCTGGACAGAAAACAAATGTAGCCAGAATAGAGTGGAAAGACAGTAGTTTGTCAGCCTGACTCAGGTGCTGGCACTGTCAACTCTGAATCAGTCAATTGTGGGTTCTAATCCTGCATGAGGGACTTCAATTATGAGAGGCTAGAGAAGCCAGGTCTATTTTCCTAAGAGCAGGGAAGACTAAGGGGAGATTTAATAGAAGTTTTCAAAATTATGAGCGGATTCAATAGGGTGAACAAAAAGAAACTATTTCCGCTGGAAAATGGGTTGGTGACCCAAGGAAACCAATTTAAAATAGTTGTTAAAAGAAACAGAGGGGAGGTGAAGAGACATATTTTCACACAATGAGCTTTTCAGATCTGGAATGCATTGTCTGAAAGGGGTGTTGGAAGCCAATTCAATAACAACTTTAAGAGATAAGTAGATATTTGAGGAGGACAAGTTTGCAGAGCTATGGGTAGAGAGCAGGGGAGTGAGACTAATTTGGATAGCTCATATCAAAGAGCTGGCACAAACACGATTGGCCAAACAGCCTCCTTCAACCAATATATACTGAACACAGTAAAGCCTGTTTATCTGGTACCCTTGGGACTTGGCCAATGCCGGATATTCGGCCAAAAACGCTCCAAAATTTTTTAAATAAAAAAACATTGTGACGAATAAATTTGGGTTAATCAAATAGGGACCTTTTTTTGAGATACCGGTTATATGGAAGTTACGGTTGATTGGGTCACGGATAAACAGGCTTTTACTGTATATATTGGCTGTGTATTTTGTAGTCAAAACGTGGCAGCCAATTGCTCACAGCAGTGTCCCACAAACAGTCGTGGATTGAGTGACGCCCAAACTTTTTTTGAGGATTACACCTGGAAAGTGATCTGCCAATTGACTGACAAAAAGGTTCCTACTTACTACTGTACTAGGTAAACAGAGGTGTGCAGGAAGGAAACTGGCCTAAAGATTTGCAGCATCTGGCATTTGAAACTGGGTCGTCTCGTTTGCGGGGCAAGCAGGTTAAAACTAAGCTCCCATCATAATTACAATAAAGCAGTACATTTTGATGTTGAGACATTTTGATGTTTTAGGCATATCAAATGCAAGCATTATTATTATTATAATTAATGGGTAAATGCATCACCCAGCGAGATATTGAGTGATAAAAGATCACAGACTCTCTTCTATGAGTTTTGCTGAGTTACCTTTTCATACTGGGAACGTAGTAGAGTTAGCTTCAGCTACCCTAGTTCCTCTCCCACACCAAGGGAGTCACACCATGACTCTATCAATCCCATTCTCACCCAACTCCACTGGCTCCCCATAACCCAGAGGATTCAGTTCAAGATCCTGGGCCTTTCTTTAAAGCCCTCCATGGCCTTTCCCCACCTTACTTCTGCGACCTCCTAACCCCCTACCTAGGCTGGTAGGGAGTTAGGAGGTCACAGAAGTAGGGTGGAGAAAATCCACGGAGGGCTTTAAAGATGAGGACCAGGATCTTGAATTGAATCCTCTGAATAATGAAAGCCAATGGAGTCGGGTGAGAATGGGGGAGATGGGGTTCACGGAGCTTGGTGTGGGAGAGGACATGGGCTGCAGTGTTCTGGATGATCTGCAGAATAAGAAGTGAGGAGCTGGGGAGGCTGACAAGCAGGGTGTTGGGATAGTCGAGCCTGGATGTGAAGAAGACATGAATGAGGGTTTCAGCAGCCAGATGGGTGAGGTAGTGGCAGAATTGGGCAATGTTGCAGAGGTGAGGGAAGGCAGAGCAGGTCTTGGCATGGATGTAGAGGAGAAAAGACAGTTAAGGATCGAATAAGACACCTAGGTTCCTGACTGGCTTGGTGAGGTGGTATGCATCCATGGAGGTTGATGCTGTCAGTGCCTGAGATGTGGAGGTGCTGGCCAATCAAGAGGGCCTCAGTCTTATTGAGATTCAATAAGAAAGTTAGCTCTCATCCAGGACTTGATGTATGTCAGTCTGTCAGGACAGCTGTGATCCTGGAATCGAGGGTGGAGGCAGAAAGATAACAGATGGGTGTGGAAGTTGACCCCATGTCTGTGGATGATGTCACCATGGGGTAGCATACAGAAAAGAACAATAATAACTCTTAAATTATTATTAGAGCGGGGTTGAAGAACATTTTGTTTACCCAGAGAATTGTTACAATCTGGAACGTGCTGCCTGAAAGGAAGCAGATTCGACAATAGCTTTCAACAGGGAATTAGATAAGTACTTAAAAAGGAAACATGGGGTAAGAGGAGGGGAGTGGGATTAGTTGGTAGCTCTCTCAAAGAGCCGGCACAGATATGATGGGCCGAATGGCCTTTCTCTGCTGCAAAATTCTATGATTCTTTCATTAGATATAGTGATTTTCCCGTCAAGAGGAAAGTGTTTCGCAGTCAGGTGTAGTAACTATGTATTTTGTAGCTGAACTCGCCAACCAATTTGCACACAGGAAAGTCTCTATTAAGAAACTAAAGAGGCTGGTACCAGCCTTCACATACTTTAAATCTTTGAATAGCAATGATCACAATCACACACTTTGATTTCTTGAGACAAGCAAGCCTGAGTACATAGTTTTAAATTTGGGAGTAGCACTGTCCTAGCCAAATTATTTCTTTAAAAAAAACTTTTTCTCAGGATCTGGGTGATGCCCAGATTTTATTGCCCATCCTTAAACACCAAACAATATAAAATGGTACTGCCGACAAAACAGGAACCCACTAATCCCCAGTCAGATGAGATAAGAGCAAAAAGTGCTCTTTGTGAGTAAGAAATGCCAGATCACAAGAAACCATGGATCTAAACACATCCAACATAAATCTGTGAAAGCAAGAATCAAAACACTGGGAGAAATGACTGGTCCCAGAAACAATTGAACTTTCCAAGCATACTTCCTCTACTCAATAGCACTCAATAGGATGTTTACCAAATGATTTCTTCCCGAGATTTCCTCCTGTGCCTCCATCTTCAATTCCAGGACAACTGACGTCCAGACAGAATGTCTGTCAGACATCAAGTCCTGGATGAGAGACAAGTTTCTATAACTGAATGTCAGCAAGACTGAGGCCCTCCTAATTAGTTTGCGCCTCGTTGGCCTCCCCAACTCTTCCCTCCACAAGCTGCAAGATTATCCAGACCTTTGCAGCTTGTGTCCTCTTCCGCACCAGGCTCTGTGACCCCATCTCCCCCACCCACTCCACAGCTCCCATCCCTTAGGAGGATACAATTCTAAATCCTTGTCCTCACTTTCAAGGCTCCACAGCCTTGCCCCCACTCTTACCTCTCTGATCTGCTGACCCCCAATCAACCTGTCTGCTCTCTCCATTCAGCAGGGACCAGCCTGCTCCATGTCTCACCCAACCTGCCCTACCATCAGCAGTCAGGCTGTCAGCCTGTCTACCCCCACCTTTTGGAACTCCATCCAACAGTCCCCTTCCCTTGCCTCTTTCAAGGCCCAATTCAGGATCCTCTTTGTTTGACTGCTTCAAGCCACCCTCGTCCCTCTCCCTCAGCCCCCACATACAGGTCCTGAACCCAACAGTTCAGGGCCTTGGCATGACCTCCTGATGTAGAAAGGCACTTTACAAATGTAATTTTGTTCTTGTTGTACTAGTCATGAAAAAATTCCTAATTTTAACGATTTTTTCTCCCCCCCCCCCCCCCTAATTCATAGGGGGGAAAATGGAAAACTGCATAATATGATCTTGGTTTCCATTGATGACTTTGTTTTACAGTTTCAAAAAAAAGCCACAACAACTAAATTGGCTGCTACCCAAAGAGGAGTCAACAACATAGATTGGATTATTTTTGTTTAAAAAATTGGTCACTCAATCTGTGCACGATTGTCTGCCGCATTTCACCCACAAACTAGTGGATTCACTTTACAGTCTAGCCCGTGAAGGGCTTTGAAATAACAACATAATTACATTTGTCGAGTGCCTTTCACGTCAGGAGGACGCCCCAAAGGCGCTGAGATGTCTGGAAGTTGTGACAAGACACAATATCAATGCCAGGATTATTGTTATTGTTATTATTATTATTATTGGGCTGGTATTTGGTGGGTTTTGGGTTACAAACCCATTTTAATTTCCGACAAAGCCTTACCTGCCCCCACTGGAGGCGACGCGTAATATTGGGCTATTTTGGGGCTACAAACGCATTTTAAATTCTGACAACATCCTGGACGAGCCCACAGCCTCCTGCCCCCGAGGCCGAGCTGCCCTGCCGCCTCTTCACCCTCATGCGGAGCCGCTTTATTTTTTTTTTTATCGGTCGCTACGGCCCCCGGACTCAGGCCCAAGCGTTCTCCGGTTATTCACCTGTTCTCAGAGATGCCGGGCGCCGCTCCCCCGGCAGGCCCTGAGCGGCCGCTCTGCTGTCCTCACCAGCGGCTTCTCCGGGCGGGCGGTTGGGATGTGCAGCCACTAACGGGCGCAGCTGACACGTCTCACAGCGGCTGGAGCCGCGCGCCAGTTGCTCCTCGGGAGTCACCGTTTTACCTGGAGATCCGCTTCCACCACAGCGAGCAGGATAAGGCCGCCGCCGTCCTCCGGCCACGGGGGGCGGTGTGAGTATAATCCTCTCGCCGCAGGGGGGCGCTGTAGCCCCAGCAGGCTCACACGTGGTGACATCTTCGAAGAGAATCCAAACCCATACTAAATTCCATGCAACCCACCTTCACGTGGAAAATCCCCATGTATTGGAATGCACCCTCTCCTTGCCCAATTCTGGTATCAGGTGCAGACTGGTGAGTGCTATTGTGCTTTGGGGGTAATTGCTGTAATATATTTACAAATATGCAGGCACTGGGATGGAGGAGCCTGGTGAAAGCCATCACTGCTGCTGCACATGAGTCTGGCTGGATGACTATAATGGTCCTTCTCGTCCGAAGTTCCATTGTTCTACATGATAAAACAAATCTGCCTCAGGCCTTTGCTTCTATCCAGATAGATCCAGTGGTTCAGTTAACAGAGTAAACACTGATGGATATAATGGAACTACTGTTCAGAGCAACCAGAGGATCTGCAGAATATCTCAAGGATTCTTGCTCATTTTCTGGATTGTTAAATCGGTTAATATCATCGGTTATTATCATACACGTCGCTAGCTAGCTCAGTTCTCAACTTTGTGTTGGGGCTGGGAACGTCCTCCCGACATGAAAGACGCTATACAAATGTAATTTTGGTGCTGTTGGTACAAACCCCAGTAGGCTTGGCTCTTTAGGGATATTGGTCATGTTTGTTGAACAGTGAAAAAAATGTGCCATAGTTGTAATAGAAACTCAAAAGAACATGGAAAACAAGCAATCCTGTGACTTAAGACGAGCACTCGGAGCTTCCCTCCTAATCAATGACAAAAGAATGTGAGCATTAGTGAACCCGTTTTGGGCCCAAAGCGGCCATGCAATGTGGAAGACTGCACTGGTGAAGATTAAGTAGTTCTTTTAGAGCTGTTTGTTGACCACAATTTTCCAATTGTTTCTGGATAATAATGGCCAAAGCCAGAGAACACTGTGGGATCTTAATGCATTTTCTCCCAAACAGCCTCCCAACTAATTCAATAGGGAAGACTGGCCAACCACTGCTCGCTTGTATAGCAACACGACAAATAAATTAACAACTTGCATTTGCATAGCACCCTTCATGCAAGGTAGTACCCTGGAGCGCTTCACAGTGGCAATATCTGACAATGAGCCAGGAGATACAGAGTTTCATGTGGGTGAATAAATGGGTAGCAGAATTTTTAATTACTGTACAGGTAATTATATTTTGTGAACAGTGGAGCTGGGGAGACCAACGAGGAGGGCATTAGAATAATCCAGCTTGGAAGTTCTGAATGAATCGACGAGGTTTTCAACTGCATTGGTTGTGAGGTATGTAGAGGCAGGCAATTTGGCGAAGGTAGAAAAAAGCAGTCCTATTCAGAGAACAGATGTGTGGTAAAAAGGAAAGCTGGGGATTGAACCTGACACCTAAGGTGTGCACGATTTGGGAGAGTCTGAGGGAGAACTGGGAAGATTGAGTTCAGACCCAGAGTGAAGTTGACAGGAACCAGAGTATGGCTTCCATCTTGTCAACATTCAGCTGCAGGTAATTTGCGCTCATCTAGGCCTTCATGTCTGTCAAACAAGCTGACAGAACATCAGTGGTCTGGGAGTTACAGCTAGAAAAATAGATTTGGGTGCCATCCACATGCACATGGAGGTTGACCCCATGTTTGCAGATAACTGTGCCAAGAGGGAGCATGTAATTGAGGAAAAGGGGGACAAAGATGCAGCTTTGGGGTACTCCGCAGGTAACCAGCGGGGGTGAGAGAAAAAACTATTGGAGGAATAGTAATAATAGTAACAATAACAATATTATTATTATTTGATAAAGGACTTTTCACATCTTCTAAACAACAACAAAATTACATTTGTATAGTGCCTTTCATGCCACCTCAAAAGTGCTTCACATAATATAGTAGGGCAATATATATAATTCTATATATATTATACATAGTTAAATAGTTCAAGTAGGACTTGAACTATTTAACTATGTATAATATATATTATACAGTTGACCACACCATCCACCACTGCCTCCTTTGTGGGAATATACTTACATAGTTCAAGTAGGACTTGTGGGAATATACTTACATAGTTCAAGTAGGACTTGAACTATGTAAGTATATTCCCACAAAGGAGGCAGTGGTGGATGGTGTGGTCAACTGTGTCGAATGTAGCAGAGGGGTCCAGGAGAATGAGGAGGCAGAGAAAGCCCTAGTCACACAGAGAGAACATCATTTGATACTTTGATGAGCGCTGCCTTGGTGCTGTGGGCAGGGTGAAAACCAGACAGGGGGTTCACGTAAGGAGTGGAGATTTCTCTCTACTGAGGTTTCAAGGTCTCTTCCTAGTTAAGTTGGTACAACTACCTGGTTAAACCCTTCAGAAAATGCTGGAAATAGGTATTGCAAGCATAAAAAATGTTCCAAGATACACCACCAAAGACTAGGAAATCCATGTTTTTTTTCTGAAGTTAGTGACTGATATAAACCAGCACCTGTGTCAGCTGGATTGGCAAAGCCTGTTACAAACGGTGCACATTGAGTTTCACTTTCTTTAGAACACTTGCCCGTTTTATTCTAAATTGGCTCAATCTTTTTCACTTTTCTTTTGAATTTTTCACACAATTAATCTCCAATTATGAGAGTTATCAAACCATCACCTCACCTAGTGAGCTCAACCAGGACCAGCTCAAAAAGTAGCCAGAGAGCACCAGCTGGCACAATAGATGCAGGCTCAGTCATCATTCACAGGTAGAGACAACACTTTGAGCTGTCATACCTAGAACATGATTAAACCAGAAGCCACTTTGTGCTTCAGTTTATCAAAATCAAACTAAGATTGGGTCAACCATCAAGCCCAAGGCGATAGCCTTTCCATCAGTGAAACAGATGGTCCAGGAGAATCAAATGAGTAAGGATTTCAGAAGCCGAAGTATATTACTTGGAGATTAGATCCTTGGGACCGCACCAAGCTCCACGACCACATCACTCCCATCCTCATCCGGCTCCATTGGCTCTCCATCCCCTAGAGGATCGAATTCCTATTTCCTCGTCCTCACTTTCAAGGCCATCCACGGCCTTGCCTGCTCCATTCAGGGGGCTCTGGTCTGCTCAATGTCCCCCGCCTGACCCACCCTGCCATTGGAGGATGGGTTTTCAGACTCTCTGCTCCCACTCTGGAACTCCATCACAGTCCCTTCGCCTCACTTTCTCCCTTGCCTCCATGAAGGCCATTCTCAAGACACCCCTCTTCTGCTGCCCTCCCAACTCTCTCTCTCCTCTGCAGATAACATGAATGTTAATTGATGCCGCTATGACCTCTATTGTTTTATAGAGGACCCCATTATTTAACCAACCGCTTCCATTTCACCTCAGAAAATGGTTTCTCCTCCTGTCCCCACTCAGCTCCTTCCTTTTCCTTGTCTATATGCTCCCTCTAGTCAACTACATGTATGCTGATGACACATAAATATACTTTGCCTCTTCCAGTACCAACTCCAGGTCCACCGATGTTCTATCAGCTTGTCTGGCAGACATCAAGGCCTGGATGCACGTAAACTTTCTGCAGCTGAACATGGACAAGACGGAAGCCATACACTTTGTCTCCTGTCAACGTCTTCACTCCTGTGGATCTAAACCCCTCAACTCTGTGGAGTCTCCCTCAACTCACCAGCTCCACCGTTCAAAAAATCCATCCCATTCAAAACTCTGCTACCCGCATGCTGACCTGGACCAAACTCCGTACCACATCTCATCAGTTCTGCCCAGGTTCTACTGGCTCCCCATCACTGAACGGATCGACTTCAAAGATGCTCACCTTGTGTTCAAATCTATTCACTCCCTGGCACCCCCCTATCTCTTTGATCTCCTTACTCCGCAATCCACCACCTGGCACATCTGCCGCAACATCCGAAGTTTAACTTTCAGCCACTTTTCCCCAAACCTCTGAAAGTCTCCCTAAATCCCTCTGCATTACCCCCTCTTTCAAGTCCCGCCTGAAAACTTTCCTCTTCAACCATGCCTATGGCCACCTACCCCAGTTCGAAGTCAGGCTCTGCCATTGTTAAGCACTTTGAGACACTACCCTATGTGGAGGGCACTGTATATGTGCAAGTTGTTGCTGCTGTTTTATACAAATTTGTCTCAGTACTAATCACATATGAAGAAACAAAACACTTGAATGTCTGCAGACAGAATAAGAGCTGAAGTCAGAACAGTCATTGAGGACAAATGGATTCTATTTGTGTGGTGGTTTAGAAAAGAATGGAAGGCAAGAATGTCCAATCAAATGTTCTGTTGCACCCGATGGTGTGTTGAGAAAAGGAGCTTCTGTCCCCATCGATCAGGCTCCTTCCCCAGAGCTGGGAGTCAAGTATTTGAATGAGAATAATTTATTGTCTGCTCCACCACTCAGCAGCAACTGAAAGAAATGAGAAAAATGAATTGAACTTTTGTTTTTTCTTCACTCATCCCAACAATCATAAGTTACCTACCATCTCCTTGTGCCACTTGTTCACCCATCCCAATCTGAGAGCACAGCTTGAGTGGGGGGGGGGTGGGGGAGGGGTTGTGGTTCTAAGCTTCTCCCACGACTGATAAATCAGCTCCCAGGTTTATTCAACCACAAATGGCCTTTCTTATTCATAGATTTACAGATTGTACTGTATAGCACAGAAACAGGCCACTCATCCTAAACAGTCGATGAAGCTGCTTGTACTTCACAGGAGTATCCACCCACTTCTTACTGGCTTCCACATCCTTATGTGTATAACTGACTTCCTCGTAAATGCATCTATATTATAGATTCAACCACGTCAAGCAATGGCATCCTCCACCATGCCCATCGTAGCTTAAGGAGAGGCTTTCCCAGAGCAGCCACCCCAACTGTCCCATCATTCTCTCTCTGCACACGAACCGCCAACTTTGCATCAGCTTGGCCACTTACCCCCGTCTCTGTCCAGTCTACACAGAGTACTCTGTCTTCGTGTGCATTCACGTCAAATAAAGGAGCCTTGCAACTAAAATGCAAGAAAAAGACCATCAAATCGACTTACAAAAATGATTAGCATTTATACTGCATTTATATTAGGATTTATCCTTCACACAGGATAATGTCTTGGTGTACTTCATAATAACTGCCATTTGGCCCATCAGGTCTGTGCCAGCACTTTGAAAAGAGCTATCCAAAACAATCCCACTCCCCCACTCTCTCCCAATAGCCCTGCAAACGTGTCCTCCCCAAATAATTATTTACTTCTCTCTTAAAAATTATTAGCGAATTGGCGTCCACCACCTTTTCAGGCAATGCATTCTAGATCCGAACAACTCACTGCATAAAAAAAAATTCCCCTCACTTCCCCTGTTTCCAATAAGGAGTCATCCCAATAGAAGTCCTAGCAACAGGAATCCTCACGCTGAGTTCTCCCAAAAGGATATGTATGCAAATACAGGTAGACCCCATTTAATGTCGCCTCGGTTAATGTTTTTTCGTTATTACGTTGCTGATACATTGGGAACATATATTCATTTAACGTTGCAACATTCGCTATTACGTTATTCGCCAGAGGGTGGAAAGGGGGCATGATGACGCTAGGACTTGGGAGTGAGCCAGGCCGGCAGCGAGAGAGTGAGCCAGTCGGCATCGAGTGAGACCAGCAGCAAGTGAGTGAGCCGGACAGCAATCAGGCAGCGAGTGAGTGAGCCGGGCAGGCAGTCAGAGAGCGAGTATGTTTTCTTTTAGAAAATTTTGACAAAAAATGTCCAAAAGAACCTAATTTCAGTTTTTACATTCATTCTTATAGGAAAATTGTATTTGTTTAATGTTGTTTTGAAACAATGAAACAAGTATAGCTGGAACGGATAGATAGTATGCTATAATGCAACAGTGTACAAGTAACCTTTGAAACTTCATTTTCTGTCACTATTGTGCTGTTTGTGAATTGCAGTTGTAGCCATAAGAGTTTGAGTAAGGAAGTTAGTAAGATATATGTCCCTCTCCAAGTACCTTCTTGTGTCCCAGAGCTTCACCAGTTTGTCAAAAGAACCTGAAATCAGCTGATACTCGTGGGTGGGTGACCATTTGACCGCGGTCACCCACCCATTGTGTGAAGTCATGGTGAGAAGCACCAAGGATCCATCTGATAGAAAATGGAATAACGTTAGCCCTCTAGTCTTTAGTTTCACAAACACTCGATATATTAAAGATAATGCAAAATAATAATGATAATAATTCTTGCATTTGATATAGTGCTTTTCACGTCTTCTAGACCTCTCAAAGCGCTTCAAAGAATATACTATAAAGTGAATTGACTGTATATTTGTGAGCGAAATGCGGCAGCCAATTGTGCACAGAAGTGTCCTATAAACATTAGTGGTTTGAAATGACCAATATTTTTTGGAGGGATTATTATTAGGCATGTGGAGTAAGGAAACATGCCCAAGGTTTGGCCCTGACCTGACTAGATTCAAACACAAGTCTCACACTTGTAAGGCGAGTGCTCTAACCACTGAGCTACAGGACTACGAGCAGTTAGGAGTCTGCTACCTGAGTGCCAAAGGTCAGGTCAACAAGTTACACTTGTATAGGGCCCTTCACATTGGAAAGATGTCCCATGGTGCTGGACAATCAGGGGTTTTGGTCGAAGAGGAATGTGTTTAGATGGAACCTGAAGGAGGCAAGAGAGTGGTGCGAGGTGGAAGGATCGCGGAATATCATTAATAGGGTGGATGCCGAATGCCCAATCAACAATGGTGGGGTGCTTAGTGCGGGGGAACTGGAGCAGGTGTTCACTGAGCCGAGGGAACGGACAGGGTGACATGGGGTTAAGGAGGTCTTTGAAGGTGAGAACAACGGTTTTGAACTCGATTATCTGCTGGATGTATGAGAGACCAATCCTCCCCTATTTTGTGACGGTAACAAAACATAAAAGTCCCCTTAAGAGCAAACTGTTTATCAGTCATCTTGTGACAGGAGAAATAAATAGGAAAGAGGTTATCTGGGCCTGTTCTAGCACACAACCAAAATGTGACTACACTCAATCTTAGCTGGAAACATTGGCACTTAGAAAAAGGGTAGATTATACCCCTTTTTGAATGTATTTTTAAGATCAAAGTTTGGATATGTAGAATGGAGATACACAGGAACAGAAGTGGGACATTTAGCCCCTTGAACCTGTTCCACCATTCATATTTGATCTGTATCTCAACTCTACTCTCTGTGATGGTAAGGGTTACAAGGTCGTTATAGGGATTAGATACGTAGAGCTGAGATGATTACAGGAACAGTACCTTGCAGGAAGCACTGCACAAACGTTTACCTTTTGAGCGCGGATCCCACAATCTTATGTGTCTGTCTGTGCTGCCTGAGACTAGCCTTTTGCACAATGGAGAGTAAGCGAGGCAATCAAACACCTTATTTCCAGTCTGTGAAGGAGAAAGTACAGAATTGAAGAAAGAAACCAGCAAGCTCTCATTTCAGAAAGTACAAGATGACAAACGTAATGTCCAATCTTGAAGTTTTTTTTGGTTACCTGGGTGCAGAAACACATGCAGAAACTCAGGATATTGCTTAAGAGTGTACAAACTGAGGACAGTATGCACAACCCAAGTATGTATGGTAAACTGCCTAATCCGGGAGAGTTTCGGTACAGGTTGCCAAAAGCGAAGGATTGTGGAACCCAGAGTGTATACTGATGCACTCTGCTTTCCCGAGGGAAACTTTCATATACGCCAAAGCATCAGAATAGGGCTCAGATTTAGGATTGTAAAAGGACAGGTTCAGGACAGACACCAGGTAGTATTTGTTTACCCAGAGGGTACTTAACATCTAGAATGGAGTTACCAGGAAGGTTAAGGCCAGGAAGCCAGAGATGTAAGAAACAGCAAAATGTTGTGATATGAGACGGGTAAGTTGGGTATTCTGGAAGAATGAGATCAAATGAGCCGAAGAGCCACCTTTACCCGAACGTCTGTGAATGTTGTGGCACCGAACAAAATTGTCAGGGTGAGTCCTTAGACTACAGATTGAAAGGATGCACATTTCTGCACAGCATTCTCAACAACAATTTAAACTTATAACTTATATATGTTTGATTCTCAATTTGGAAAGACCAGTTATTTTGGGTGTGAATGAATAGGGTTAAGGAGGCAAATGAAAGAGAAAACTGGCTCCACTCAATTGAAGCCATTAGGTAAAAGACACTGACTCACCAGTGTGGATTTATGGACCCCAGTCTCAGCATCCCAGATCCGTATTGTGTGATCCCAAGAGGCACTGCAGACCTCATCAGTATCAGACCACAAGACAGCAGAAACAGCCTCGCTGTGGCCTGACATTGTCATTTTAGGAGTCTGGAAAAAGTACATCTAAGTTAAACTGGTGATAGAGGCCATCTAGCAAGATACATACCAACCTAACCACTCCCTTTGCTGAGCGGGCACTGGTGTGCTTCATGTCCCAGCCAAACCCATTTCACAATGAAAAATCGGGCTTTCAGCTATCTGCCCACACCCCACCCAGTCCCACTGATTAGCCTCCCTCCCTCACTTTATTCAGGTTCATCTTAAGACCATGCTTTTGATCATCTCTCCCCTCCCCAACCTTTTGACTCTCACCCCCAGCTTGGATGTTAAGCCTAAACTGTTAAGGCTGTGTGATGTCCTCCTGACATGAAAGGACCTCCTTTATAAATGCAAATTTTTAATATATAACAACAAAATTGTATGGAAGATTTGTGTTTTTATATAAAGTATTGACTTACTCTTGTTAAACCTGGTTGGTCAATCTTCTGCTTTTTCTTTGGTCTGCACTCGGTTTCCTCTATCATTTCTTCTTCTTCACTGGGAACTAGCAGATTTCGAAGAGAATTCAGGCAAATCTTACAAAGCAAAGGAGGCACAGTAGCACAATGCAGGTTTTAGGCACGCAGGGAGCAATTTCCTAACTGTAGGCCGTGCCACAGTGAAGTACAGTGCATTAGTGTGGCTCAGTTATCATTTGGAACTCATACAATCTAAGCTTACACTCTAATGCAGAAGTCCCTTTTCTTCGATTAATGCTATAGAATCTTTGAAGTCCAGCTGAACAGGTGTAGTACTGTCGGGAGGTTATTTACATCAGATGAGATATAAATCAAGATTCTGTCTTCCTGATCAGGTTGATGTTAAAGACTCCATAGCACTATTCAAAAGAAAAGGGAGGTTTCTCTCGGTGTCCTGGACAAAACCCCAAATAAAAATTGTTCAATCATTTCATGGCTGTTTATGGGACATTACTGTGAGTAAATTAGCTGCTTTGTCCACTACAAAACACAAATTTACATTTTACAGTGTATCCTGACGTGTACCAAGGACGTATAAGGATTATTATTTATAGGATTATTATAAATTAAGAGAGGGATGAATGGTCAACACAGGTTGCATGAGCACAGCATTGATGTAGAGCAGTGTTTCTCAACTTTTTTCAGTAATGTACCCCTTGTTAATTTTCAATATTATCGTGTACCCCCACCCAACCACATACACACACCACCCCCCTCATTCCACTTACATTTTATGACCGAGCTTTTCTTATATAACAAAATAAGTAGTACATATAAAATGAGGGGAATAACAATTAAATATACAATTTGGAAGGTTATAAAATGCTCAATAAGAGAGCTAAATATATCAATGAACCGCTACCTGTACCCCCTGGAAGTAATTTTGTACCTCCTGGAGTACATGTACCCCTGGTTGAGAACTGCTGATGTAAAAGGCAAACAATAGTTTACCCAGCTGCCTTCACAGCCAGTTTATGGTAAATGGTTCCTTTAGACACAAGTGGAAATAGTTGGTCTACATGGCAGTCTGCACTGAGATCCTACAAACAATCCTCATAACATGTAACATATCTTAAGATGGCTGGTCCTTGATTATTATCTTGCTTGTAGTAGTGCTTTGATCTAAGATATTCAAAGGGGTCTAGAAAATTTCAATACAATCTTAAAGGAACCCATAGAAAACTGGCTACCAAATTAATACATCTAGAAAAATATCAAATCAAAGTTCTGCATTACCTGCTGACCAAATCTTTATCATCTTGTCCCAGGAGCCACTGCAAAACTAAGCAGAAGATTTAACAATACAAATCCATGAAATGTAGACCATTTTTTATAACCATGATTAATAACAAAACCACCAAGGCTATATACCAAGAACAAAGGCTTTGGGTGACCACAAATTATGATGATATAATAATCATTGCATTTGACCTAGTGCCTTATACACATTGTTGAGACGTCTCAAAGCGCTTACCAGAATATATTGTAAAGTTAATTGACTGTATATTTTGTGGGAAAATTATAATAATCCTTTTGCACCTTATTACATCGAAACTTCTCAAAGCTTCACAGGATCTTAACTGTATATTCTTCAGAATATACAGTAAAGTGAATTGACTAAAGTGAATATTTGTGGGAGAAATGTGGCAGCCAATTGCGCACAGCAGTGTCCCACAAACAGTCGTGAATTGAGGTGACCAATTTAATGTTTTTTTTCCAATCTGCCTGGCCAATTCCCAATCTGCATGGCCTTAAAACACCTTAGGAATACCAACCCAGAGATACGCGCTAGACTGAGGTGGCCCCAAACTGGACAGTTAATATCTCACAACGGCATGACTTACTTTGGTCCTCGTACCGTCCACAGAGACTGAATCAACGCTCCCAGCGTGTCCGCGACAGGAATGCAAGGCTTTTAGTTTATTCTTTTCACAGTTCCACTCCCACATAATAACGGTCTGGTCCTGGGAGGCACTGAGTAGCAAATTGGAGGCTCCATCTAACAGAAGGAAAAGATGCAAAAGCCTTACAAACTGAATCACTCAAAGGAGCATCACTTTCTTTACAGAATTTTGCTTTACTATGTATATCTGAATGGTCAATGCAATGAACAATCTGGTAAGCTTTTTTCCCCCGTTTCATAGTAATAATCGTCGCAAAGTCAAGATGTCTCAAGTTGCTTTAGAGGGCTTTATTGTGAAATGTAGTGACTGAATATTTGCAGGTGAAGGCAGCAGCCAATTTTCACACAGCAATGCCCCACAAATACCCATGAAGTGAATGACCAATTTTAACTGGGTGATTGTTGGCAAGGACACATTCACTTTTCAAATATTGCCTTGGGATCTTTTACAACATGCCATCCTAAATGATAACCGAGATCCCATCTGCCTGGGCAGCCAGCCAGTCAGTAACAGAAGTGTGTTGTATATTGTATGCTGAACTCGCAGACACTGTATAGAGGGGCTGCAATGTAACAGAAAAATGCTTTGTTCTGTAATAAAGTAATTTACACAACATATCAGCCAAATATATGCTGGGCGCTAGTACTTCTCTTCTCATTTACATGCTCCCTCTTGGTGATGTCATACGCAGACATGGAATACACTTCCATATGTACGCGGATGACACCCAACTCTATTTTTCCACCTCAATTTGCGATCCCCAGTCCCCTGATATCCTGTCAGCTTGCCTGTCAGACATCAAGAGCTGGATGAGCGCGAATTTCCTTCAGCTCAATGTTGACAAGACAGAAGCCATACTCTTTGGCTCTCGTCGACATCTTCAATCCCATGGCTCTCACCTCCTCCACCTACCCGACACACCCCTAAAACTCTCTGAACCCGTTACACAACTTAGGTGTCAAGTTCGACCTCCAATTATCGTTCCTCCAATATATATTGTAAAGTGCATTGACTGTACATTTTGTGGGCCAAACCCAGCTACCAATTGGGCACAGCAGTGTCCCATTTGGATTGAGTGTCCAATTTTTTTGGAGGGATTATTATCCCGAAAAGCATTCCATCAACTGGCAAACAACTGGGTTCCTACATGCTATTAGGTAAACAGAGGCAAGTGAAGTGAGGAAACTTACCTAAGGCTTTGCCGCAGAATTGGACCCGGGTCTGCTTCCTGGCAAGACAAATGCGGTAACCACTATGCTATGGGACTCTACAAATGTTCTGTTTTCATGGTGTACTGTAGGTATATCTGACAGATTACTCACCTTTCTTGATCCAAGCTACATCTTTTACTACTTCATTGTGCCCAACAACAGCCATGAGTGGCCGGCCATCCATAGACCAAATCCGGGCCGTTTTATCATACGAACCGGTGAGAATCCTGCGAGGACAGAAATTAAAATGTTTAAATTGTTTCAACAGATGGGAAATTAAAACAAATCTAAATATAGACAGATTGGCAACTTGATTCCAATAATGTCCGCCTCTAGAAGTGACAACAATTGGTCCCATTATAGTATACTTCAGGTCTGTATATACACAAAATATATAAAATGTATATAACAAATGAATCCAAATGGCTGTGGATGCTGGATCCATTAAAATTTTGAAACTGAGGTGGGCAGATATTTGTTAGGTCAGGGTATTAAGGGATGTGGGGCAAAGGCAGGTAATTAAGAGTTGATATACAGATCAGCCATGATCTTATAGAATGGCGGAACAGGCTCAAGGGGTTGAATGACATACCCGTTCCTAAGTTCCTCGAATGCGCAGTCCATTCTGACACTGACTGGATGGCTTTATGGGCACAATAGGTTTTGCTGAGTCCCAGCTTGATAAGAGTCTATACCACAAATGAGGACATGTATATATCCAGCTCCCATCACTGCAGGAGGATGTCCTACACACAGTCCTTGCTTATAACACAGCATCTCTTTTTAAAAAGCCAAACAATTGCATTATAATAGGATCAGACAGTGCTTTTTCAGAACAGTCCACCATCTTATTTGATCGGGTAAGAGCATAGGTCAAACATAGGGACCTAAGGCCTTTTATTCTTAAATAACAAGAAAATTACACGTGTATAATGCCTTTCCCATTAGGAGGACGTCCCAGGGTCCTGGACAATCATTGTTTCAGACCGAGCTGTGTTGGGGACGGGAAGAGTAGAGGCAAAGGGAGGGATTTGGGGTGACCGATGGGAAAATCAAAGAGGAGGGTCTTTAGGCAGGTCTTGAAGGAGGCCAGGGAGGGAGCGAGGCAGAAGGACTATGGGATGGAGTTCCAACAACATCAACCACAATAACAAAATTACATTTAGAGTGCCTTTCACATCAGGAGGACGTTCCAAGATGCTGAGAGGTTGGGGGCAGAGTGGCTGAAGGCTTGCCTGGCAATGGTAGGGCGAGTGGGTCAGGTGACGTGGAGCAAGCCGCAGTTCGTTGAGCAGAGGGGGCGGGGAGGTTGGTAAGGAGTTAGGAGGTCACAGATGTAGGGTGGGCGGAGCCGTGTAGGGCTTTGAATGTGAGGAACATAATCTTGAAAGTGGAAAATTAACGTTTAACTAGGATCCAGAAACATTTAACTTGACGATTGGGAGGAGAAATAAGCCATGAGCCCACCGCTTGATACCAATTACCCAAAGTAATTCAGCAGCCCTTCGGGTCTCACCATTCTCCTTCTGCCACCACAGCACTGACCCAGTCATCATGGAATATGCACTCCTGTGGTTGGGGAGCAGCATATCGCTCCACGTACTCCAGCTCAACTACCTCTTCCTGTTAAAGTGCAGAAGGAAATAATCAAAGCCAGGTCAAATTTTGTTGCTTTTTGATTCAGGCTCCAACCAGCTAAACTCTAGGAAACAAAATCTTTCGAAATATTAAAATGATCACTCAACACAGTGTGAGTGATGTTTAGTTAAAGCGCATACATCTTTGAAGTGCTGTAACTAAACATCAATATTTACACTATACATTGTGATAGAATTACCGTTACTCCAGCATTAACACATTATCTTTCTGATAATTATTCTTATATTTAATACAGTGGCTTATCACATTGTTGAGATATCTCAAACTGCTTCGCAGAATATACTTTAAAGTGTACTGACCATATATTTGTGGGCAAAACATGACAGCCAATTGCACATAGAAGTATCCCACAGACAGTCATGGAATGAATGACAATATTATTTATATTATTTATTAAGTGTTCAAGTGGACATCCAAAGATCCTGTGGTAGTGTTTAAGAGAAAGTAATTTCTTCAGGCTTTCTGACAATTATTTTTTGGATAAAATTGGACATTCACGTCATGTCTGTCTGAAGGAAATTGCTGTTCACAAATTGGCTACTCTGTTGCATATAATAAATAAGTCAGGAGGACGTCTCAAAGCATGTCACAGGATAGACTATAACATTATTATTTTGTAGTTCAAAGTGGCAATCAGTTTGTGCACAGAAATGTCCCCACAAAGATTAATTAAATGACCAATTTTATGGGGGGGGACTATTGTCAGAACCTTGTTCTTTTCTGAGTACAACTGGATCTTCAACATCCACCTGAACAACAACAAAATTGCACTTTCACGTCAGGAGGACGTCCCAAAGCCCTGAACAAGAAGGGGCCTCAGTTTAACACACAACCACATACTTAAAAGACTAAAGCTCTACTAAAATTCAGCCAGGCTGTCACACTAACAACTGAATTCATCTCCGCCTAGATGCAGTATATGAAATCTAATGTTAACCAGCATCACAACCACAGGCGATTTACCGTTGAAATGCTTTCCAGTTCCATGTGCTTCCCCAGTGGTACTCGCAGGAACTGGCCCTTGATGAGAAAGTCAAACTCCACATGTTTATGATTGTCTGTAAAAGGTGCAAAAGAAAATCAGTAATGTCAGTAACCATTCCAACCCCTGCGTGCAAAAATAGCTCCCAACAACAACAAAATTACATTTGTATAGTACCTTTCACATTGGGAGGACCCCAAAAACTGGGATTCATATAATCGAAGATGACAGTACAATACAGTACTGGGGATGTGATGCATTGCTGGGAGATGTCTTTCGAACAAGAAACTAAACTGAATTAAAAGTCTGCCTGTTAAGGTCTACGTTAAAGATCCCATGGCACTATTAAGAAAGAAATGGGGGTTTCTCCTAGTATCCTTGCAAACAATCCACCAATAATATTGGTCATTGACTTAATGGCTGTTCATGAAATACAAAAACTTTGATTTATATAGTGCCCTCCACGTCAGATGGAGTCTCAGAGCGCTTCACAATAGGGGTAGAAAGGTGACCAAAGAAATATTGTGTGCAACTTGCTGCCTTGTTAACTTACAACAAGGCAGCCAGCTGCACACAGTAGTATTGCACAATCTTTAGCTGCTTAAACTCCACTTTCTTGAAGGCCCCAAAGTTTGGGTCTTGTCAACCCGAGATTATCTGATATGAGATTAGGTACCCAATCTCATAAGAGAGCTGATTTATTCCAAAGGAAAATTCACATATATATATGTGTGTGTGTATATATATATATATATATATATATATATATTTATATATATATATATATATATCTATATATATATATTTATATATATAGTATAGAAATCTCAAGGCGATGGATTTCCAGGTGTATCAGACACCTAGCTGACTAAAGGAAAACTCATTTAGAGTAGGACCTTTGGTCAGGTTACCCAGTCTTTGAAAACCCACCATAAAATTAGGTCCTAAGGATTGTTTCATATAAAAGACACAATTAATGAACACCAGATAGTTCACCTCAACTGGTAAATAACCAGTTGGCCACTACTTTGAAGGATATACTCACCATATTTTGCCTCCAGTAGCTTGTTAATAACATTGCTGAGTTCAACTATTTCAGAATCGGCTGGTACAGAGAACGGTATGTCATCGATTTCATACCTGTATGTACAAACACAATCTTTATTACTAGAACAAAAATAACTTCCTTTTTATTGCCTCTCTCTTCCCACCACATTACTGTACTCTTTCCCCTGGCAGTTCATTTACTGCAGCTGGACAGGCTGCTCTGGAAGGATCTCCAGGAAACTCTATCGTGATCAAGGATGCGACTGATTGACTGTTTGATTGACAACAGTGGCAATTTTGTAATTTTAATTTTGTATTAACACAGCACCATCAGAAGGACATCTGAACATTCTTCACATAGCTCCCCTCGATTTAATGTAAGTTGTCTGGTGTAAATATGCAGATTGTGTCTCTAGTCTGGTGTAAAGTTTACACTGTAAACAGAGATGTGATCTATATGATCTATATGTTTATTTATATAGATCTCGAATCCTACATAAGAGTGTAGATTATGCCTGTCCAGTCTGGTATAAGTGTGTGGATCATGTCCCTCCGGTCTGGTGTAAACACAGAGACATGATCCGCATGCAGTACATGTACTCCCATGCGCTTCTCCAGCGTGTACCCATACCCATGGTGGTAGTGCTGAGCATGGCTGAGATCGGTGGTGGGTGATGGTAGAGAGGCTAATGCTGTGTGTGGAGGGGGTGATGGTAGAGAGGCTAATGCTGTGTGTGGAGGGGGTGATGGTAGTGAGGCTAATGCTGTGTGTGGAGGGGGTGATGGTAGAGAGGCTAATGCTGTGTGTGGAGGGGGTGATGGTGAGTGAGGCTAATGCTGTGTGTGGAGGGGGTGATGGTAGATAGGCTAATGCTGTGTGTGGAGGGGGTGATGGTAGAGAGGCTAATGCTGTGTGTGGAGGGGGTGATGGTAGATAGGCTAATGCTGTGTGTGGAGGGGGTGATGGTGAGTGAGGCTAATGCTGTGTGTGGAGGGGGTGATGCTAGAGAGGCTAATGCTGTGTGTGGAGGGGGTGATGCTAGAGAGGCTAATGCTGTGTGTGGAGGGGGTGATGCTAGAGAGGCTAATGCTGTGTGTGGAGGGGGTGATGGTAGAGAGGCTAATGCTGTGTGTGGAGGGGGTGATGGTAGTGAGGCTAATGCTGTGTGTGGAGGGGGTGATGGTAGTGAGGCTAATGCTGTGTGTGGAGGGGGTGATGGTGAGTGAGGCCCTCGCTGAGCTGGGGGGGGGGGTGGGAGAGGAGAAGCGGGGTGAGAGAAGCCTCCAGAATCCACGCTGGAGCCAGCCGGTGCTCTCCTTTCCCGCTACACGCCGCTGCCTCGTGGGGAGGAGAGACCACCGGCGCCACTGACCTTTTGTTCTCCGTGTGGAAGCGAGCCTGCACCTGGGACATGGCGGCAGTCAGGGTGGGGGGAAGGGCAGTGAGCCGCCCCGCCGCCGCGCATGCGTGGTAGCCAACCTCCGCCGCGTGTCACAGAGGCTAGCACACCACGTGGCCACCAGGCATAACCAGCCGCGCACCGATTCAACCTACCCACATCACGTTTTCTGCTATCCATTAAGCGGCGCTTAATGTCGTGCTGGGGACCAGTGAACCGACGGCCCCATTACTCGGGTGACGTATGTTTTGGAAACCAAATCTGCGGACACACACATAAAACAATTGAACTCACTGCGATCCGCGATGCTTGTCAAAAAAACCTATAATTAATTAATTCACCTATAATTAATCTCCCCCCCCCCTTACCCTCTTTTCCCCCTTTCTCCCCTGGCCCCATTTTCGCGATTGTTTGTGGGGACACTGCTGTGCGCAATATGGCTGCCGCGTTTCGCCCACAAGTATACAGTCGACTTTCCTGCTTTTCTTCCCCCTGCTTCGACCCCTCCCCTTTTGCTTCTTTACCCCCTTTTACCCCTAGTCCCACTTCCGTGACTGATTGTGGGACACTGCTGTGCGCAATTTGGCTGCCACGTTTCGCCCACTAATATACAGTTACTTTTCCTACTATTCTTCATCCTGCCCTGATCCTTCCCACCCTGCTCTTGTCCTACCTGACTGTACAGCGCCTTGGGACGTCCTCTCGACCTGAAAGGCGCTATATAAATGTAAGTTTTGTTTGTTGTTTGTTTGGTTATTTAAATCCACGCCCGCGTTTTGCCCACAAATATAGTCAATTGACTTTCCTGTATATTTTCTGTGAAGCGTTTTGAGATGTCTAGAAGATGTGAAAAGCGCGATATCAAATGCAAGGATTATCATTGTTGTCAGTTGCTGGAGAAGTTTGTGGATTTATGGCTGTATTTAAAGACAGATAAAGCCATCTCGGACCACCGCTTCATCTCCCTTAACACCTCCATACCCCTTTTCCCCCACTCAACCCTCTAACATCACCTACTGCTCCTGGAAAAAGTGTTCTCCCTCTCTGCTGCCCTTGAGTCATCTGAACTCCTGACCCTCACAAATCGACCTAACCCTCTTCGCTCTCTTTTCTCCACAAATCACTCTCCTCCATCCTTGACTCCTTGCCCCCTCACCTCCCAAACTGCCACTTACTCCCATAAATCACCCTGGTACACCAGCCATCTCTGATCCCTCAAGGCACAAGTGCGAATCGTCAAACACATCTGGACCAAATACAAACTGAGTCTATCAGCAGATTTGGCTTGATCTTACTAAGATCTACTGCTCCGCTCTTGCCTCTGTCCAATCTTCCTTCTATTCCAAGTTAATCAAAATTGAGGGGATCCGTTCAGCCACTTCTATCCCGTCTAGTGCCAGCCCATTACCTTTCCCTCAAGACCCACCCCCAATCGATCCCCCCTCTATACACCTTCAACCATATCTCTCCCTCTGCCCTCACCGGTATCATCTCGAAAATGAAAACCACCACCTGCTCCGGCAACCCCATCCCCAGCTCTCTCATCACCCAGATCTACATCCTGCCCCCCCCCCCCCCACCCCCCCAACCAACATCATCAACCTCTCCTTATCCACCTGCACTGTTCCCAACCTTCTAAAAACAGCTGTCATCACCCCAATCCTGAAAAAAACCTTCCCTACACGCAGCCCTGCTCTCCAATTACTGCCCCATCTCCAATTTCTCCTTTCTCTCAAGGCCCTGAAACGAGTTGTTGCATCCCAGCTTCGCTCCTTTCTTTCTCGCCATTCCCTCTGTGCACGCCTCCAATCCGACTTCCATGCTGCCGACAGCGCAGCACAGAGGCAGCCCTGGTCAATGTCTCTATGTCAACAACAACAACAACAATTTACATTTATATAGCGCCTTTCACGTCAGGAGGACGTCCCAAGGCGCTGAACAGTCAGGAGTCAGGACCCGAGCACGGGGTAGGATGGAGGGGAGCGAGAGGTGGGAGGGCAGCAGAAGGCACGTTTGAAAAAATGGGTCTTGAGACCTGCCCTGAAGCAGGCAATGGAAGAAGCGAAGCAAATGGATTGTGGGATGAAGTTCCAGAGTGTGGGGGCAGAGAGGTTGAAAGCCCGGCCACCGATGGTAGGGCAGGCCGGGCAGGAGACATGGAGTAGACTGGAGCCCACTGAATGGAGGGAGTCAACAGCTCAGAGATAGGCTGTGAATGGCCCCGAAAGTGAGGACGAGGATCTTGAATTCGATCCCCTTGGGTATGGGGAGCCATTAAAGCCGGGTGAGGGTAGGAGTGATGGGGTCGTGGAGGCTAGTGCAGGAGAGGACATGAGCTGCAGAGGTCTGGATGATCTGCAGCTTGTGGAGAGAAGAGCTAGGAAGGCTGACAAAGAAGGAGTTTCCATAGTCAAGCCTTGATGTGACAAATGCATGGATGAGGATTTTGGCAGCCTGAGGGATGAGGCAGCGGCGGAGTCTGGTGATGTTATGGAGGTGGTGGAAGGCAGTGCTGGTCATGGCACGGATGTGGGGGACAAAGGACAACTCAGGGTCAAACAAGTTTGCGAGGCGAGTGTTCCAACCATTAATAATAACATAATAATATAATAATAATTAAACTAGTAGACTCCAGTAGTGGCTGTGGGATTGCGCCCCCATTTAAACATACTCATCATAAGAGCACCGACTGAGAGTCAGAAATGAAAACAAGATGATTAAAATAAAAGTTGAATACAATTAAAAGTGGCTTTTATTTGAACTATTCTTGTTCCTTTGTGGATTGCTTTGAATAAAACACCGCAATCCTCTGCCAACACTGTCTTATTGGGCAGCAGCATAATATTTGGCCAAATGTCATCCGTTCCATGTCGCCCTCTTAGACAAGGCCTGGTGGGTGGATTAGCAGTGGTTATTTCCAATGAGCATGAATCATTCTGACGTTGCCCGCTAAAAAGGTACGGGAGAAGAGGGGGGAGATCAGAGTTTCTGCATTCCTCTTCCCTCCATTGTAACCAGGAATATGAATCCCAAGGCAGCAGGCAGAGCGCTACTGGAAGAAATGGTAGTTCTGTTCCCCCTCACTCGGGTCTCTCTAACCCCCCACCCCATGTACCAGCAGCGAGATACAGAAGGGTATGAGAGACGACCATCTCTCTCACCCAAAAATAGGGAACAAGTTGCAGTGAAGGCCACATCTTCCCCACATTGCTCCTCACATTCCTTCAAAGAGATAAATACTGTGACTAAAGGCTCTACGTATTCCTTGGTCAATCCAAAGAGTCAAAGCCTTTAAAACAATGTATTTCTTCAGTTCAGTCCTAGAACCTGTCTCTTTTCACGGTATGCCTTAAGCAAACTTCCCAAAGCTAAAAGTTCTAGACAAGCACAGCAGCAAAAAAAGCTACATATTGGCAGCATTTAAAAATGCATGCTGCCAGTCCACTCCCAAACGTTGTAATTCCCAGAACTCAAACACACCGCTCAGCTCTACTTGCAGGGAATCCAGTGAGGCATTTCTCTAGAGATTAAAAACTGCAAGGACATCTCTCAGGCTCTCTAACTTATTTCAACTCCAAACAAAACAATGGCTATTGCAAACCAGCTACGTGTTGTGTTTTTTTTCCCAATGTGTTTGCAGAAATTTCAGAATAGAGGTATTTGGCCTGATCAGATCTAACATGCTCTTTATTCACATACTCTTACCAGCACAGAGATCCATTACCGCCACCACAAATACTCACAAGTTGACTTTGAAACAGTGTGAGCAATATTACAGCCTCAAACCGAGGGCTGCAATAGACTTGTAGTGGAGACATGTCCTTAAGATAATCCTGATATTTCTGGTACAAGACCAGCTGGTGAATACAGACCTGCATGCAATCCTGGCCCTGTATTAGCTTTCAACAATGTTTAAGAGTATACCTTAGGTAAATCAATAGAGTACTTGGATACTCTCCTTTTCAGCAGCTTCCAGCACCTATGTTTTGTCAGTCAGTCAATCCCTGTAAGGTTCATTTTCACGAAGCAGCAAAAGTTCCATGCAAACATCCTGCCTTGTAAATCAGGCGAACAATGTTACTGTTATAGGAGTAGAAGGGAACCTTCAACAAGGCCCTGATCTGGCCCCGGCAACTCCTATGTATTCCGGGGCGATTCTGTACTGCTCCAAGCTCCAGATTGCTGTTCAGCATCAGTCACTGGCAACCATCATTGTTTCTTTAGAGAGCCCTCAGACTGGAAGCAGCAGGTCAGTCTCCTGGTGCCGTTATCTCTGATGTGCAGGAACGAATTCCAGATAAACGCCCATCTTCCATCTCTTCTTTCACGTAGCTTACAGAACTGTCCTGGGCTAAGATCACATTAAAAAATGTCTTTTAATAAAATGTAACTCTTGAGCAACGAAGTAGCAACGTAAAAAAGCAATAGCATTTCCCAGTTAATGTTTCCTTTAGAGCAGTGATGGCCAACCTTTATGGTCCCCCAGCAAAATAAATTCTGCGCCATAAATCAAGAAATATTCAATCAAGAAAAAACATAGAGACATATGCGAATGTTCATGGGGCCACTTCTTGTCGACATCACAGGCTACTTTCAGCCAATGGGTCACAGGTTAGCCATTACTCACTGCCTTAAGAGTAAGCCCAGAATGATAACCATGTATCAACTAGACAGCATATCCAGTGCTTGAATATATTTTGAATCAGTTACAACTAAGTGAGCAAGTTAACATGTGTCTATCCTCCGGGTGGGGGGGGCAGGGGGGGTAGGCAAACAGGGTCTCCTTGGAGCTGAACTGGCTCCAAGGTGACATGCTTGGCAATAGAAAGTTGTAATTGAGCCAGGCCACTGTGGTGATCTCAGGAATCCAGTTCCTGAGCCAGGCGAGTCTGTGGTATTTCAGGGTATTGCTGATGACAGCATGTGTGATATTCGAGAGCAGCTCATAAAGGATTTCAGCCAGGAGAAATTAAGATGCATTACTTTCTCATTGGGGGTCACTGAGGATTGCTTATGCTCTGAACTCAGCAGACAGTATCAGCTGTCATGCAGCAAACTGATAGTGTGAGTAAAACGCTTTGATCTCTGGGGCTTGGGAAACTCTAGAGGCAGATGGAATGAAGGACTCTGATGGAGCATTTGGACATCGCAATGTTTTACTCCTGGCTCTTTCATCTGTTTACACACCAACAATAACAAAATCACATCAGAGACAAGGGTTTAGGTCTTCTCTCTATAATACAACAACTTGTATTGATATAGAGGCTTTCTTGCAATCAAGAACCAAATTTACTTCCCCTGATATGGGTAAAGGCACTGCCTTTGCAGCACTAGTTCATATAGGTCCCAATCTGGGTCAATAATAAAAATAATCCTTACATTTGGTATAGCATCTTATCATGTTGGAAGGACAAAGTGCTTGACAATAATTAATTTGAATTGGAGTGACTGTGTTTTTATAGCAAACATGGCAGCACAATTGTGCACAGCAATGTTCCATAAAGTGCCATGGAGTGAGTGACCTATTTAATCTGGGGGATCGTTTGCCAGGACACTAGGAGACATTCCCTTCTCTTTTCAAATAGTGGAATGGGATCTTTATTGTCCATCTGAACAGGCAGGAGCTATACTGAGTTAGCTGTTCTCAGGTGAGGGAGAAGTCATGTTCTGTAACCGAGATTAGAATTAGTGAAAAGAAAATCAATCTTGCTGGTCGGCTAGTCAGTGGATGCCACAAGGGCAGGTTTAAGTTTGGTGCTGATCTTGAGTTTGGTGGAGTCCTGTAGCTCAGTGATTAGAGCCCTCGCCATACAAGTATGAGACCTGTGTTTGAATCCAGGCAGGTCAGGGTGAAACCTTGGGCAAGTTTCCTTGCTCCACAAGTCTAATAATAATCCCTCAAAAAAACAATAATTGGTCATTTTAATCCACGACTGTTTGTGGGACACTGCTGTGCGCAATTGGCTGCCGCATTTAACCCACAAATATACAGACAACTCACTTTACAGTATATTCTGTGAAGCTATTCGAGATGTCTAGATGTGAAAAGCGCTTTATCAAATACAAGGAATATTATTATTATTATTGTCTACTCCACAGATCAAGTACTCACTCCTGAGAAGAATGATCAATGGGTAAATATTCCCGAGGTGAAAGGCACTATACAAAAATGTAATTTTAAAATTTTTGTATAGGATACCAGAATGCATCTAGCACTCATGAAACCAAACCCCATTAGGTCGGTAGCTCCAGGAGAGAAAACAAACAAAAACAAAATTATAGAACTTACTGACTGTGGAAAGTGAGGCATCCATGATTTGTACAGGGATGGTCTGTCCCAGCCCAAGCAGAATCTGGTGGACTCCTCCATCAAGACCAGTACCTCTTACTGTTACCAGTTGCCTTATGTTATGCTCAGGTACTGAGACAGTGGCCAGCGCTGAAGCTGCAGAGTCACAGTCTGACAGTGAGCTGCTGAGCTGCAGGAAGTGATCTTGGCTGAATACCTGTTGTTGCTGGTGATCCTCCTCCTGCTGCTCGAGGTTGCTCGAGTTGAGCACTGTCAAAGTGTTGGTGATGCTCGATTCATGGGCACTCAATGTAACAACTGCTGTACTTGTGTCGGGGGAACCAAAGTCTGGTTGAAGCTGTAATCCCTTGACAGAGACACACACAAATAGAATTTGGTATCGCTGTAGGCAGAATTTTCCCTCACTGTGGGAGAAAAATTGATTGTATTTAGATAGTGCCCTTCCATGTAAACGAACGTCTTAGCCAAGTTATAGCGGAACCCCTTCGTAAGGTGGTAATTGGGGTCAATAAAATCTCAACCCATTTTATAACGGGCTGCAATAGCTGGTCAGAACTTCTGCACATGTCGTTATGAATGCTCACAGCTGGCCGTCTCCCACCTTTTAAAAGGCTGACATTTTGAGATATCAGGTTGCTGCCAATGTCACTTCCTGCATGCAGAAGCAAACCATCTCACTGCATTTGCAGTGAATGGGGCTCATGCTCGTTTTGCACTATAAGCAAAAAACCTGATGCGTATGTGTAAAAGAATGTCTCTGACTCCAAAATACTTAGGGGACAAATACTGTTCCATTAAAATAACCTAGGGCTAAGTTCCATTAAAACCACAGCCTCATTGATGAAATTGTGTACTAATCCAAGTTCACATCAGGCAGGTGACATGTAAACTTGTGTCCCGGTTCCTCAAATGGCTCTGTCAAGCTGATTGCTTGACAGAGCCATTGTCAAGCAATCAGACAATGATTGTCTGAGGTAGAATTTCCTCCAAAGTTCTTTAAAGTTACAAGTTCCCATATCTTGTGGGTACTTCAGCAGCACTGAATGTCTCCCTGACAGACAAAGTAATTGTTTCATTGTTGATCAACAGGTAAGGAGTGATACTGAGCTCCCAGTAAGAGTAAGGTATGCACAGGTACTTTCCATCTTCAAGCTGTAGTACACAGACTGACAATGTGTACTATCTACACACAAAGTCCCCATGAACACTTTTAACAATTGCTCTTTCAGATGATCTCTTACACAGAACCAATCTGATAACGAGCTTGGAAGAAAACAGAAAAGCTGAAATGTTTTTTAGAATTAAAAATCCTCAAGGCACTCCATGGCCTTATCCCTCTCCTACCTCTCTGACCCACCTTGAAAGTGAAGATGAGGATTTCTTATTCTGAAAAACATTTCCCTATCAAACTATCCTCTCCCTCCGTTCAGCATGCTCCAGCCTACTCTATGACTCTCGCCTGACACGCCCCACCATCGGCAGCCAGGCTTTCAGCCTGTCTACCTCCAAATGTTGGAATTCCATCCCACAATCCCTTTGCCTTGCTCCCTCCTTTAAGGCCCGACTCCTACTTCTCTGCCCTCCCCCTCATCCTAACCCTGCCTCCCACCTCCCATGCTCGCGCCCTGACCCCCGATTGTTCAGCGCCTTGGGACGTCCTCCTGATGTGAAAGGAGCTCTATAAATGTAATTGTTGTTTTTGTTGTGGGAGGGTGGCGGGGGGAGAAAAATGTTGTTAGGAGAATGTAAATCAACACATTCAAGAAACAACAACAACAACAACACAATTACATTTATAGAGCACCTTTCACATTGAGAGAACATTCCAAAGCACTGAAAGGCTGAGATCATGGTTCACTTTAGTGGAGCTGTATGTTCAACTGACCTGTAATTGTGCAAACAGCTTTGGTTGCAGAGACGAGAGCGAAGACGGAAGCTGGGCTGCCTCTGGAAAATGTACATCTTCCATCTGCGCCAGCTCCCCCTTAGTCATGATCGAATCAGTTGTGATATTCTCTGTGGAACAACACTCAGGGGTGAAACATGGCAGCAATTTACCCTTTTAAAAGTTTCTTCCATTGTAAAGCTCAGCACTTCAGCCCCTGCCCCTGCCCCCATGCCATGGTCAATGACAAACGGGCAAACATAACATCCTGAGTACAAAGGAAGAAAATATCTGAGCACATGGGAGTAAAGTAAAATGAGCTAGTCAGATTCAAAGGTCTTTCTCTTTTCCTCACTTAACAATGTTCTTAAATAAAAGTTGGGGCAATTGGCAGCGTAGTGTAATCTTTAAGTTTTAGTTGAGTAGAGATCTATGCATAGTTTTGAGAGTGGAATACTGTCTAAGATTTGCAGTAACATGCTCAGTACACACCATCATCATGTGCAGCCGCAAGAGTGACCGTGACTGTCTCAGTATGTAAACTTCCATTGGAGGCTGTCCACTGCAGCTGGGAGGACAGAATCACACTGATCAGTACTGCAAAAAAAAATAATGCAAGACAGCAAGAAATCGTGTCAACTACTAATTATCGCCCGGAACAGTTCTATACTCAACTTATAATAGTTTTCTTCTCAGTTTATAATTGTTCTACACTTAAATTTTTCTTTATATGTGTCAGTAGTTTGTAAATGTTTTCTACTCAGAAGGTTGTGGGTTTGTGTGTATCCCAAGTTGGGAGTTCAACTCACATAGCCTAAGATGATTCTCCAATGCAGTGCTGGGGATGCTTTGCTTTGTCAGAGATGCAGTCCTTCGGATGAAACCGAGGTGCTATCTGCATAGTTGGGTGAACGTTAAAGATCTCCTGGCACTATTTGAAAAGAGATGGGAATTTCTCCCCATGTACTGTTCAACCATGGCCCAAATAAAACTAATCATTAGTTTCATAGCTGTTTCTGGGACATTGTTGTGCACAATTGTGCAGTCGTAGTTGCCTACACTCACTCCATTTCATAGTAAATCCTGAGAAGCGCTTTGAGACATCTTCCAATTTGATAAGTAGCTATACCAAATGTGAGGATTATTACTCAGAGGTTAAGTGCATAGAATCTTGGAAAATGACGAGAATTCTAATCCCTCATCTGATATTACTTGTGCACCAGATCTTACCGCTGCAGTCATGGATCCAGGTGTGTATTCCAGCTTGCCTCTCTGCAGGGTTCGTTGTGCCTCGTGGATGTGGTTCTTGATGTCATTGACCGTGGGGAAGAAGGAGAGATTGTGTCGCTCAGGAACATCGTCGGGTTTAAATAGTTCTCTTTCCACAAACTTTCTAAACAAGAAATGACAAACAAGACTATCCATTGCAGGTAAGCACCGTTAAATTTGTAAGCAATTTTTACTAATAAATAATCATTGTTTTCTGGTAAAAGGCAATTGGGAAAAATGTATTTTTACCTGAATTTAATGAGGGGGAAAAGCTGGTGAAAGCAATTTGAAAAATAAAACATTCGCAGCAGTATTAATACAGTTACCTTTAACGATATGCCAATTTTAATCACAATACCATCGGTTGTAAGGGAGGACGGGTTTGCGCAGTTATGGGAGAGAGCTGGGGAGCGGGATTGAATTGCTTTTTGCCAAGAGCCGGCACAGACCGAATAGCCTCCTTTTGTGCCATAAGATTCTATGAAACAAGTCACAAAGATTTGGTACTGATTCAATGAGGTGTAGAGTGCATTCATGACTGGTGATACTGTCAGCGCCTGAAGTGTGGAGGCGTTGACGGGAGAAAAGCAGGGGGAGCTTGTCCTTGATCACATTTGACTGGAGAAAGTTAACTCTCATCCAGCATTCTCAAACCATAAAGGCCATGCAATTGACTTGATCTGTAATTGCTTTATGAGACACGGAGAATATACCTTAGTTGTTTCCGGACTGTGTAAACCTGGTCCAGCCCTTGAGCAACCAGCTCAAGAATCTTCTCAGTTACCCGTGGGTGCAGGCGAGAGGACAAGGTGCCATTTTCATCCGCAGCCCCAATTTCTTCTTCTTCCACTGCAACAAATGGTGGTGGGGATGGTGGAGGGGGTGGTGGTAAGTAGACACCTTCCTGATCGTGGTACTGGTGGGCCTGCGGTGTAGGTAACTGCACGTACCATCTGTAGCAACAGGGACAAGGTTAACAATGAGCGATCAGGGCAAATTCCCAGTACCAGCAGCCCCGCACTAGCTCACCTGCAGACTGAAAGAGATACAGAACTTGAGATGGAGAATTTATGTCTTGTCAAACTACAACAATTAGTATTATACTGCAGCTGAATGCATGGGGTTGACAAGTGATGAAAGCTCATCACTATGGGGGATAGGTGATGGGACAGTAGGTTAGTGGTTGGCCGTTCCTGTCAGAAGGAGTGTGACATTGGATCCCAGTCCATGTATGCACTGCTGGTGGTGAAATGCCACTTGCTGCCAAGCTCAGAGCATCCAACTAGAATCTCAGAATAGTGGAGCAAGGTTCCAGGCTTTCCAGCACCTTCAAGTGGCCTGAAGAGCTCTAATCCACACAAGGATCATCCAGGCACCCGACAAAAGGCAAGACAATGGGACAGACCTAGAGAGGATTCCGGATCAGTATAATTGATACAACAATAAATTGGTCACTTCAATCCATGACTATTTGTGGGACCATCTGTGTGCAATTGGCTGCCGCGTTTCACCAACAAATGTACAGTCAATTCACTTTCCAGTATATTCGTTGAAGCACTATGAGACTTCTAAAATACATAAAAAGCGCTATAAGGATTATTATTATTATTATTATTCTCCTCGCTTTCAAGGCCATCCGTGGTCTTGTCCCCTCTTACCTCTCCGACCTGCTGACTGACTCCCTACCAACTTGCCCGCTCCCTCCGTTCAGCGGACTCCAATCTTCTCCATGTCTCCCGCCCGACCTGCCCTACTACCTTCAGCTGCCCTGTCACCTCTCTGCCTACCCTCATCCCTACTTCACTCCTCCCCTTGCTCGGGTCCCGACCCCTGACTGTTCAGCTCCTTGGGAAGTCCTCCCATCGTGAAAGGCGTTCTCGTAATGTAATTTTGTTGTTGTTCTACTCCAGAAGGGGGAAGCAGGAATCCCACACAAAGGAATTTTCCACTAAGAATTTAACAAAGAGGAAACCATTCAGTCGCATGGGAATCAACTGATCATTCCCAATGTCCTCACTAATCCAGAAGCGAGTTTATGTGTAAAGCACTTTACCTGACAACTCCACCTGCATCAAATCCATTCTTTTTTAGCATATTGAAGGCCTTTTCCTGCTCTTGTCGTATTACTTTCTTATCAATCTTGGGGTCTGTGGGAACCCTGTATTCTGGGAATTTCCGGACTTTTTTAATGTAGATTCTGTAGACAAATAAACACAAAGATGCATTCTTTTGACGTTTGCTTTTAAATACAGTACTTCTAACCATTAATAATCTGAATTAATAAACATCTGTATTTTTGTACAACATTTCGTCAGTCCTTACTTCACCGCAGGGTCAGGAATTTAAATTAACCATTAGTTTCCAAACACTCACATCACAGGACCTTAGTTGGCTACACTCGACTTTAACAGGCAACATAACAGTAACAGCTATCAGCCTAACTCATTTGTCAGCATGCTTGACTCAGACAGAAAGGGTTCAGTTGGATTATGCACTGTCGATTCAACTCAGATTATTTTTCCATCTGAGAAGTCGTATTTGTTGAATAATCCTTGTATTTGATCGTGTCATTGAGACATCTCAAAGCGCATCACACAATATAATCTAAAGTGAATGGAATATGTATTCTGTGTGGAAAAAAGGGCGGTGAGTTGCATACAAACAGTTGTGGATTGAGTGACAGCATTTTTTTGGAGGGATTATTACTGGCAGAAAGTGACCCACCAAATGACTAACTGGTTTCTATTTATGCTGGGTAATCAGAGGGTATGGAGTGAGGAAACTTGCCTCGGCTGGGTATTCAAACCCAAGTTCACTTGCTTGCATGATGAGTGTGCTAACCAGTATGCCTCAGGACTCCATGAATGGTTACAAGCCACACATATCAAAATCCTCCCAATGAGCCCTTCAGTCTGTATGCTAATACTGTACTGAAATTCATGGCATGAGCCCATAGCAGACTGTTGCAAAATTAGTACACTTTTGCAAGCTTCTCACCGTGCAGCACATGTAGCTTTGTAATTGTGATTAGTGTTGCTTTCCTGTTCCACGGTTTTCTTAATCTGGACACCTTTGCGCCTTGGTCCGAATTGGCATTCCATCACTATTGCTCTACTTCCTGGAATAAAACGCAGATCCACACAGATCAAGAGCATAGATCATACAATCACACCAGTTACAATCTGTAACAGCTGTAACAGAGCTGCAAAGACTGGCTCCGAGGCTGCTTGTGGACCAGAGTGGAATTGCAAGGATTCCCTCTCCTGCGTCCAAATAGTAGAAGATGGCAACCTAGCTCAGTTGGTAGATTCTCATTTTCGAATCAGAAGATTATGGGTTCAAATTACAGCCCAATGCATTGCTGGGGATGCACAGTATTTTTTTATTGTAGTGGGCGTGTGGAGTAAGGAAACTTGCCCAAAGTTTTGCCATGCCGAGAATCGAACCCTGAAATCGAACTCAGGTGTTTCGCTTGTGATGCGAGTTCTCTAACCACTGAACTACAAAACTCCACAGTACAGTACTCTACAGGACTCTATGGAGAGAGCGTGGGGACCAGGACTAATTTGGACAGTTCTTTTCAAAAAGCCAGCATAGACAAAATGGGCTGAATGGCGTCCTTCTGTCCTGTATAATTCTATATGATATCATTCTAAGTTTCTAGCTCACAAAAAGTTTATTTTTATCTATATTTGTCTCACCTGCATTGACAAATGGAATGCCATCATATGGAACGTACTGGGACTTCCACATTAGCCTGGTGGCAGGTTTGGCAGGGCTCGGAGACTGGCGCGTCCCCCACACACTTTGGGTCTCCTGCTTGTGCCAGGTCAGTACGCTTTCCAGTTCTGCTTCACTCTCGCAGAATCCACGGTAAGAGTCTCCAATTTTCTGGAACAATGAACATCGAACACTACTTGAACCACAAAGAAAGGAGGAAATATCACATATGATTAATAATTTCTTTCTTGCCAATTCCTACTCCTATTGCTTCTTGAGTCAGAAGGGAGTGGCTTTGAATCGCATATCGGGGACTTTTGACTTCAGTCTAGGCTATCACTCCAATACAGTGCTAGGGCAAACTCCTCATTGTCGTGGTGCCCTCGTGGTAAAATGGTGGTAAATGTAGTCTTGACCTGTTACTGCATGGGCAATTACCATCTTACGAATTGTTGATTAAATAGGATTTTCTACGGCCTTATACAGTTTGCCTGCAACTATGACTCTGTGAACGTCATATTAAATGTTATGATCATAACTAATATGAGTTTTATTGTACATACTTTATGTACACATAAGTTTATACCTGTATTCTACTTATCCATTTGTTCAAAACTGTAAAACTATTGATTAAGAAAATCAATATTCCCATGAAGTGCATTAATAAGATAATAAAAATTAGAATTAGAACTAGTTTTAGAAACAGACTCATTAGTGTACTGAAGCAACCTTGGGTTCCCAGTAGTGTAAATCCCAGATAAGATTCACTGAAAATTCAATGGAATGAAATGAGACTCAACATGTGCAAAAGCCAGAAATTAAGGCAAGTAGTTCATGAACCTCGCAGCTCCGGAGTCGCCGAGCCCAAACAGGGGTGTTGTGTGGCAAAGGCTGTAATGGGACCGGAAAATTATCTTCAACCACTCTGAAACAAACAAGAGTAAAGTTTGTGAAAATGTGAAGAGCCACTCTCTACGCCTGGGTTCAATTCCAGGCAGGGCAAAACCTTGGGCAAGTTTCCTTACTGTACATGCCTAATAATAATCCCTCAAAGAAAAACAATAAATAAAAGTCATTTCAATCCACGAATGTTTGTGGGACACTGCTTGCGCAATTGACTGCCATGTTTTGTCCACAAAATATATAACAACAACAACAAAATTGCACTTATATAGCGCCTTTCATGTCGGGAGGACGTCCCAAAGCGCAGTTCACTTCACAGTACTTTCTGTGAAGCGATTTGAGACGTCTAGAAGACATGATAAGCAGCTTTATCAAATGCAAGGATTACTATTATTATAACCCATTTCAAATCAGGGCCAAAGAATGTATGTAAGCCTTAATGAACTCAAACTAAAAAAAATCCCTCATTAATCATAAGGATGCATCTTCAGGCATTGGCAGCATCATCATCTGTGGATGCACACTCTACCAAGCCAGTGAGGAACCTGGGCATCTTGTTCGACTCTCAACTGTCCTTTCTCTCCTATATTTGTGCCATGACCAGCCCTGCCTTCTACCACTTCTGCAACATTGCCCGAATTTTTCCATAGCCTCAGTCCTCAGGCTTCCAAAGCCTGTATACATGCAAGTTGTCACCTCAAGGCTCGACTATGGAAACTCCCTACTTGTCGACCTCCCCAAATCTTCCCTCCACAAGCTGCAGATCATCCAAAACTCTGTATCTTGTGTCCTCTCCTGTACCAGGCTCCGTGACCCCATCATCCTTTGCATGGCTCCACATGCCTCAGAGGATAGAATTTGAAATCCTTGTCCTCACTTTCAAGGCCATCCACAGCCTTGCCTCCACCTACCTCTCTGATCTGCTGACCCCCTTTCAACCTGTCCACTTCCTCCAATCAGCGGGCTCCAGCCTACTCCACGTCTTCCGTCCAACCCACCCTACCATCAGTGGCCGGGCTTTCAGTCTCTGCCCCCATCCTTTGGAATTCCATCCCACAATCCCTTTGCCTTGCTTCCTCCTTTGCCTACTTCAAGGCCTGACTCAAAACCCTCCTTTTCGACTGTGTCTTCAGTCACCCTCTACAACAACAACAATTACAACAACTACTTCGATTTATATAGTGCCCTCCATGCCGGATGGCATCAGAGCTTCTACCTCTCTGCCCTCCCTCATCCCAACCCCCACCCACCCCATGCTCGAATCCTGGTCTCCAACTGTTCAGCACCTTGGGATGTCCTCCTGATGTGAAAGGCACATAAATGTCATTTTACTATTGTTCACATACCTGAGTGAGGTCTTCCTGTACAGCAGTAATGAAGACTGAGGATGTAAAACATAGCCGGCGTTCTCTGCAATGGCACCAACAGTTACCGTCTGAAGCTCATCGCTGGTCTGTTTGTCTTCAGCATCATCTGAGAACCAATGTAATTCACTTTGTAATATTTTAATATTTTAGTTATATGGACGCCTTCAAAATTTCAGAACCACGTCAGAAAGTCTTAGTGACTGATCCAAATACTGCTTCAACAACCTCTGATCTTCAAAAATATTAAGAAGATAAGAATTTGCTTGGCGAAAGATCAAGGTCCATCTAAATCGCCTTCTACCATCCTGGCAGTCGCTTGATATGTCGTATCCCAAACTATGTATTGTATCCCGAGATATTATTTACTGTAGAAATCTATCTAATTTATGAATTCTTAGGCAGGTTTCCTTACTCCAAAAGCTTCCGTTTACTCCCTACTCCAAATGCCTTTGTAAGTAGGAACTTATTTGTTAGTTGATTGGCAGATCGCTATCACAAGGAAAGTAACCAAGTGGGAAAATTGACATAGTGTATTTCTAGGCTGGTCTTGGTACCTACAGCGTCAGCTAATCATTTCTCCTGCCCCCCACAAATTGGTCATTCAATCCCCAACTGTTTGTGGGATACTGCTGTTTCACTCATAAGACAATTAATCCACTTTACAATAACGACAACAATTAGCATTTGTATAACACCCTCCATCCCAGGCAGCGTCTCAGAAACTTGAGCGCTGTGAAGTGCTTTGAGACGTCTAAACGACGCGATAAGGCACTATATCAAATGCAACAATTATTATTATATTTGGTGGATTGTTGTTCCAGAAACTCCCTGGTATTTCGGAATAGTTTTGTGGGATCTTAATGTCCACCTGGACAGGTAGTCAGGACCTCAATTTAATATCTCATTCAAAGAAAGGGTCAAGATGGAATAAATAACTAGATTAATCGTTTGCAGATGGGATAGTCCCCAGCAATTTGTTCTATTACATCCAAGTCTCGTGGTTTACAAGACCCCAGTTTTATTCATCAACAATTGTTATTGAACCACAATTATACTCCAAGGTCAGGTTTGGAAGCATTACAATGAAGAATTTCCAGCCACAAGTCTGTGGACATGGATGTGTAGGAATAAATGATCAGGAAGTAGAGCAATGAGGTTTCAGTTCTCTTCTCAACATAGGATTGTTATCTATGGAAAACACAAGCCTCAGGAGATTTCATTTACGAAGCTACCAAGAGTACAATGTATACACTGGAACTTCTACATTGCTTTTTGGCTTAGTGACACAGCCATTCTTTAACCAGCTTTTAACATTTTATAAATGAATCCCGACTGCTTTATCCAGTGTCACAATTCATTCAACCATCCATAAAATGCATTAGTTAACACAAGAGTCATCCACAGTAATTGTCCTTACCCTGCGAGCCGGCGACATCAAGAAGTTGTGCCTGTGGAATCAGCACCTGAGCTACCACTGGTTGGTTGGAAGGAATCACATGAAGCAGCTGGCCATTGTCCGACTGGCTGGTTACAATCATCTAGAAATAACGATCAACATTGTTTGGCATTGCATTCAACTTCCAAAGGAACATAGTGCACTCGTCCACTGAGCCATCGCAAGACAGGGACATTCCATCACGCAGAACGAGAGCGAAAGAGAAATAATCCCGGGTAAGATGCACATGGCAGCTCTCGGGCATTTCTAAATGGCCAGATGAAGAGAACGAATAATGCTTGTATTTGATACAGCGCTTGACACATTGTCAAGCAGTCTCAAAGTTATACTGTAAAGTGGGGTTACCCACTGAGGTTATACTGTAAAGTGGGGTTACCTTTGTGGGAAACTACTTTAAAGTAGTGATCCGATTTTTAGTTGTAGATTTCTTTCTTGAAAATAGAGACATCTGAAGGAAATTCAAACAGGAATTGCTTTCACACTTTGAAGAGAGTGAAAGAGGGTGAGCCTGTGGGATTGAGTTCCAGAAGATGAGGGCAGAAAGGCTGAAGGCCTGACCACCGATGGTGGGGCGGGTAGGGAACATGCGGAGAGCTGGAGCCCGCTGGAGCGGAAGGCAGCAATGAAACCCAACAAAGAAGAAACAGCCTGAAAGATTTGAGTGAATGACACTGCATATGCACATAGTTGTGTATTTTGAGGTGAACGCAGCGCAGAGCCTCATCGTGTAAGTCAGAAAATGGCAAGAATAAAGGGGAACAAATTGTCCTCTTTCAACAAAAATACAATTTTGTTCAGGAGTTTCTGCTGGGCCACCAACACAGCTTTCATAAGATGATGCTAAAGCTTCCTGGTGCCCAGAGGAACATGCACCACAAAACTGAGTTTAACTGAGGCAGACTATAATAATAATAATCCTTGCATTTGATATAGCACCTTACTTTGTCTTCGAGGTCTTAAAATGCTTCACATAATATACTGTAAACTGAATTTATGCATATTGGATGGTTATTTGGGGAGGACGGAATTGCGGAGTTATGGGAAGAGAGCTGGGGAGTGGGACTGACTTTGAATAGAGCTTTTCAAAGAGCCGGCAAAGACTTGATAGGCCAAAAGGCCTCCTTTTCTGTTGTAAAATGCTACAATTCTATGATTTTTTTGGGGGGGTGGGGGGAGCTGCACATCAGCCAATTGCACAGCAGTGTTACACAAATGGCTATGGATTGAGTGACAGAATTATTCTTTTAAAAACATTTTTTCGGAGGGATTATTACTCCTGGAAACGCAATCCAGCAATCGACTAACAACCAGATTCTTACTTGCTGCTAGGTAAACAGAGGGGTGTGAGTAACAAAATTTGCCTAACAATTTGCCCTGCCCAGAAATTGAACCACAGTCCTTTGTTGCGAGGCAAGTGCTCTAACTAGTGTTACAGGATTCCATCAGATGCTCTAATTTAAGAATCGATAGACAATCTTAATTTTGATTATTGAGTTGTCATATGCATTTTGAAAGCTCCAAACAGCAAAGTGTTTCCAATTCCAATATTGCATTTTTTTTCTCATAATAATAATACTCCTTGCATTTGATATAGCGCTTTTCACATCTTCTAGATGTCTCAAAGTGCTTCACAGAATATACTGTAAAGTGAATTGACTGTTTATTTGTTGGCGAAACATGGCAGCCAATTGCGCACAACAGTGTCCCACAAACAGTCGTGGATTGAAATGACCAATTTTATTATTGTGTTTTTTTTTGGAGGGATTATTATTAGGCATATGGAGAAAGGAAACTTGCCCAATATTTTGCCCTGATTTGTCTGGATTCGAACACAGGTGTCACGCTTGTAAGGCAAGTGCTCTAACCACTGAGGTACAGGACTCCAATTCAATTTAAATCAATTCTAACGTCAAATCACAAATAAATCTTTTGACCCGCTACGTAATCCTGTAGCCTATACCTTGATGCTATAAACTCTACACATTCCTAAATGATGGGCGCTATTATGCAGTATAGTCCTGTTGGATTTTTGTAATGTTCCTTGGATCCCGTCAGGCTTTCAAGTACATTTTAAGAGTTTTCATATAGCGTTAGTTATACGTTACCAACCATCCTTGCACTTGGTTCTCCCAAAGACTGAAGCTCATATTGGAGAGGCTGCCCATTCTGATCCATCAGCTGAAATTGCTCATTGGGTAAAGTCGGTGTCTGCTGGGACAGCTGCACAGTAGAATTCTGAGAAGTAGGAGGGTCATCTGTAATATGTACTGTGATAGGAATGACTGTGACAGGATCGTTCCTTCCAAACGCTGTTTCCCCATCATCAATCCACGTTAATTGCTTTGAAGTAAAAAAAATATGGGAAGACGAGTTCATTAACCTTTGAGTTCAGGTGGCAGCAAAATCAGATCGTTTAGCCACACTCAACTCTGACAGATGTTATGTCAGGACCGCAGTGCTCCTGGAGTTGAGGACAGAGGCAGAGAGATACAAGTTGGATTTCATCCACATACATGTTCAAGTTGAGCCCATATCTGCGGATGATGTCACTGAGAGGCAGCATGTACAAGTTGAAGAGGAGAGCACCAAGCACAGAGCCCCAGAGGAATGTCACGCAAGACTGTGCGGGGACTGGGGGCGAAAATGTTTGTGAAGATGGTTTGAGAAATAGGATGCTATTATTAGTGTGCTGGAATACTACAGAATTGCCTGGCTCAAGAACGGGACTACTGAAAATGCCAGAGGGGTGGCTCGATTCAAACATTCCATTGCCAGGTATGTCACCTTACAGCCAGTTCAGCTCCAATTAGATCCTTCTTACATCCACCCACCACCACCACCCACAGCTCAACGTTTATTCTATCCTCTTGCAACTGCAAGTCACATATTTTTCATGTCATTTTGACATCCTCACCTGGAAGACCTGTTGTTCTGCTTCGGAGTCCTCGGTTATGTCAGCATCTGGTCCAAGAAGTGCAGTGCTCCTCTCCATATTGATCTCATCCTGACTGACATCCTCTGCCATCTCAGACCTAACCCTGAAAAAGAAATGGAAATTATCTTCTGGATTGGCACCAATACAGAGTTTCAAAATTCACACTTAAACTTTGCTGTGAGGTTGACAGTATCCAGAAAATAACTCTCACTGCTTGTCTCACACACCCGGTGTGTAGTGCACTGAGACCCACCCGGTGTGTAGTGCACTGAGACCCACAAGTGTATTATTTTATTGTAGTTGGTAGCTTTGTCAAAGAGCCGGCACCGGCATGATGGGCCGAATCCTGTAATGATTCTATTCTTGAAGAACTTGACAGGACAAATAAATAACTGAAATTCCAGAGATAGGTTTTATATCCCTTACTGGTCTCCTCCTCACTGGTCTCCCAAGCTCCACAATATACAAAATACAACTAATTCAGAACTCTGCCGCTCATATTCTCACCTGCACAAAACTCTGTACCCCCATCATACCAGTCCTTGCCAGGCTCCACTAACTCCCAATTAAGGAATGGACTGATTTCAAGATCCTTTCACTCGTTTTTCAGTTCTCATCATGCCCTCACATCTCCCTACCCATCTATCTCTACCTGTTAGCTCCACTTGGCTGACTCTGGCCTCCTGTTTGTCTCTTGACCCATCCACTCCACCATCGGTGGCTGTGCCTTCAGCCACTACACACCAAAACTTTGTAACTCTTTCCTTGAATTCCTCTGCCTAAAGTCCTTCCTTTTTGATTGTGTTTATGTTCACCTCCCTTCCTCCCTCTCTGCCTGGCTCGGGGGTTCCACTGTGAAATGATCCGGGATGCTACCCCATGTTTAGGGTGCGATATGCAAGTTGTTGTTGGCTGCTTTGGAGACACCGCTGTGCACAATTGCTGCTACGTGCAATTGCTGCTGCATTTCACCTACAATATATAGTCGGGTGTATTTTTTTTAAAAAAAATCCAAGTAATGTATTGTGTAATTTCCTACATTAGATATATGGCCAGCTTGCTATTAACAATCACATCCAATGTAAAAGAAAATTAACAAATGAATGAAAAATTTGCCGCCTGAGGTGAGATGTTCGCGCTGTAATGATTTGGTAAGACATTTGGTACCAGAATTTGGTACCAAAAACAAGAACCATCTTAGTTGAAAAATGTGATGTCTGTACAAAAACAGCTATTAATCATATCAAAATATGCATGCAATACCTCATGGAAACAATAATACATATATATATATATCCACCTTTGTAGTGAAGAGAGGAAATGATTTCTCCAAACACTGTTTTAGAATTATGCGGTACAGCAGGAGGCCATTTGGCCCATCATGTCTGTGCCGACTCTTTGAAAAGCGCTGTCCACATCAATCCCACTCCCCCGCGCTATCGAATCACAGGATTAGTCTTGCGACAATAACATCCTTACATTTAGTAAAGCGCCTTTCACCTCAGGCAAGTTTCTTTACTCCACATGCCTAATAATAATCCCTCAAAAACATTACTTGGTCACTTCAATCCACAACTGTTTGTGGGACAATGCTGTGCGTGATTGGCTGTCGCATTTCGCCCACAAATATAGTCAATTCACTTTATACTGTATATTCTGTGAAGCACTTTAATATTTCTAGAATGAAAAGCGCTGTATCAAATTCTATTATTATTACTGTCTTATGACAGTATTATATTTGGTACAATGGCTTTCACATTGGGAAGACTTCCCAAAGCACTTCACAGGATATACTATAGGTGAACTGACATACCAATTTTATCTGCTGGATTGTTGCTACAACTCAAATAGGGTTTGAAAAGAGAAGGGAGTTTCTCCCGGTCAAACAATCCTGCAGTGAAGTGTACAATTAATAATAATAATAATCCTTGCATTTGATAGAGCGCTTTTCACATCTTATCGACGTCCCAAAGTGCTTCACAGAATATACTGTAAAGTGAATTGACTGTATATATTTGTGGGTGAAATCACGGCAGCCAATTGCGCACAGCAGTGTCCCACACACAGTCGTGGATTGAAATGACCAATTTTTATTATTGTGGGGGTTTTTTTTTTTGATGGAATATTAATTAGGCGTGTGGAGTAAGGAAACTTGCCCAAGGTTTCACCCTGACCTGCCTGGATTCGAACACCGGTCTCCCCAGCTTGCAAGACAAGGGCTCTAACCACTGAGCCACGGGAGCTCCACAATTCTGCCGCATTCTCCCACAAATAGTCAAAACGCACAACAGAAACTTTGTGAAGCCACCCGGTCTCGACACGACAGTTAAATTTACAGAAACCACAGGTTGAACGAGAAATGCACAGAGGTTATCTGGCTGGGGGGGTGGGGGGGGGGGGGGAGGGGGAGGTTACGGTTCGGCCAATATTCTGACTATTGCTTTTTAACGATTATCAATATTGTTTCCATTCACATATTTCTTGGTGTGTGTGTGTGTGTGGGGGGGGGGGGGGGGTACATGCCCACCACTCTGGCGCCAGGGTGTTCATACGGACTCGGTTCTTTTATATATTTATAAAGAGAAGCCTGGAAGATTCTCGCCATTTTGTCGCCCCGAGAGAGAGAGAGAGAGAAAAAAACGAGCGCTTGTAAACGGGTCAGGGAGCGTGATGTGGGGACCTTGACACCGCCCCCTCCCTCCCCTCCCTCCCGCCCCTCTCGTCTCCCGGGGGCGAGGGCTGAGAGGCCGGAGCGAGCGCGGGACAGACAGACAGCAAAACACCGGAACGAGTCTACTCAACCTCGTCTTCACTCCAACACATCAGCCATGGAGGAGGCGGGGGCCGCAGCGCGCATGCGCCACCCTCACGGCAGCCAGGAATTTCAAATGCATCTGTAGCCGCAAAGTAGCCCAATATCACGCCTGGCCTCCTGTGTGGGCGGCAAGCGGCGGGGAGCGGACCGAGATTCAAATTACGCCCGTAGCCCGAAATCCCTCGAACTAGCCCAAAAGTAGCCCAATATCATAATAATCCTTGCATTTGATGCAGCGCTTTTCACATGTTAACGACGTCCCAAAGCGCTTCACAGAATATACTGTAAAGTGAATTGACTGTATATCTGTGGGCGAATCGCGGCAGCCAATTGCGCACAGCAGTGTCCCACACACAGTCGTGGATTGAAATGATCAATTTATTATTGTGGTTTTTTTGGAGGGATTATTATTAGGCGTGTGGAGTAAGGAAACTTGCCCAAGGTTTCGCCCTGACCTGCCTGGATTCGAACACAGGTCTCCCCAGCTTGGTCTCCCCAGCTTGCAAGACAAGTGCTCTAACCACTGAGCTACAGGAGCTCCACAAATGCATTCGTAGCCCAAATACTGTGCTACCCAAATACTTCAGCGCCTTGGGACGTCCTCCCAGTAAATGTAATTTTGTTGGGATTTTGTTTGTACCCCAAAAGCAGCCCAATTTCATGCATCTCCGCCAATATGGCTATCAGAGTCATTTAGGATTAGTGATTTTCTAAACAGTGCAATAACAATCATCAAAAGAATGTTTACTGTGTATGCAAACATTTTACGGGTTTAAAATAAAATTGTAAAATAAAATGTTAAAATTGGCACTTGTTCAAAGTTGCTTTTGTCCCATGCGGAGTGCAACAAAACCTCACCCAATTTGGGACGTGAACCCACCGAATTTGGCGACATGGCACACACATACATAGCTGCCTCCCAGTGCGCACTCGCCTCCGCACGGCTCGAGCCCGCTTCAACTGTCCCCGCTGCGGAGTGCGCTGAATGATAGCTCTTAATTATTACCCGGAGATTAGAGTAACAGTTTTTTTTTATTTTAATGTTTCATTCGTTTGATTTACAACTGATCTGAAGGGGCATTGTTGTTGCTGTTGTTTGTTGGTGAAGGAACGAAGAAAGAGTTTATATTGAGGGAAAGTGAGGGAAAAGGACCGGAAAGGAAGATGGGCAGGTTCCAACAACAACTTACATTTGTCTTATTCAAGAACGTCGAGACATCTCAAAGCACTTTTATACTGTAAAATGCAATGACTGTATTTTGTGGGCAAAATGCAGAAGTCATTGTGCACAGTGACAACCCACAAACACCCATGGAGTGAGCGATCAATTTTAATTGGGGATTATTGGCCAGGACACCGGAAGAGAGAAACTCCATTCTCTTTTTGAATAATGCTGCAGCTGATCTTCAGTATCCACCTGAACAGAGAAACAAGGACCTCGGTTAAACGTTACATCGAAGGGTTGACTAAATAGTTATTTATACAATACAAAATATATGATGTTTTCAATGTACAGAATAAAGTAAGAAAATTAAGTTGGTTGGTTAATACTATATCGAATATACATTTTAAAATGCTGGGTGTTCGAACAGCATTTATTAGTGTGTGATATGATGACAGAATTTGAAGCATTTTCATGGCTCTTGTATATGGCTCTGGTGTAATAAAAATAATAAAACTTTTCTGCCTGTTTCTTTTTCTAAAATGGTATTATTGTAATACCTAAAATGGTATTAAAATTGTAGTACATTTTATTACCCGCTTCTGAATTTTTTAAAAAGTTTTCCCTCCTTAAAAAAATGAAATGGTTGCCTCTGGGTGAATGACAAAAATCAGTGATATGAACAACTTCAATCACATATATTAAACGTTACAAAATTGCACTGAATGGAGTCCATAAATGACGTGTTCAAAACACTCAACAGAAGAAAACACACTGCACTCCATCTTAATCTTGTGTTTCATTCAAAAATGCAATATGTAATACCATCACAAGTGCAACATATACACAAACTATACAGTACATTTAAAATGAGAAGTTTCTGACACATGATAGAAATATTAATGCAATGTCCATTAATCATACTTTGCTCCACAAGCACGTTGAAGTATACATTAAAAAAAATCTCATTATATTCACATAATTTGTGTATCTGCACATTGGTTGCATTATTTTTTGTTTAAAAAGCAAGTGCTGGTGACACCCCTGGAGGAAATGGTTATGTGGGTGGGGCAGGGGGTAATGTGCTATTGATGGTGCAACCGAGCTGAAATCACATCAGTTGAGGTGCTAATGGGGCATAAGATGGGAGAAATTACTAAACTTGGCAGTGTGAGAGAGCTGAATTAATATAAACACGTATAGAGATGACTGCGAAGTATTGCTGAACCTAACAATGGGAGCTGGATTAATATCAGTAGCAATAAAGTACTTGATTAAAAACATGCTGTTAGCTCAGTAACCTAGGCAACTTTCTGTAATTATTTAGTCAGCACTTCAAGGTTATGTAAGTGAGATTGATTACAATTAGAAATCAAGTTTGATTTTTGAGAGACAGCAATGGTCATGATTGGAATAAAGCTTTACATCAACACTCAAATAAACCCATACCAAATTTTCTCCATTGTGTGCTCCAAATGGCATGAAAAACTCAATCACGGAGATTGAAATTTCTACAAATATATAATTAGTATACTGTAGTTAAGAACTGCTAATCAGAGATGGGAAGAGAAGTACTTCTTGATTATGTTGTTTTGTGTTCACAAAGTTGAGACACATAATTGTACACTTTGCCAGTTTTAAATCCAGTGTTAGCATGAGTCACTCACTTCAGCCATAGCACAGTTAAAGCCCCCGCCCCCACACCCTGTCAAGTCCAAAAAGGATAAACTTGTTCTTCCCAAACAATATGCTATACCCCAAGATTTAGAAGAATATCTCCTGCGCACCAATGTATTGTTGCTATCTCCCATACCTACAGTCAGGATTCTTAACAAGCCTAAAATAGGATGTAATGTACCATGTGACAAATGGGGGAAAAATCCCCAATGGATGTTGCTTTAATTGGTATAATTATACGGGAAAAATCCCTGTCTTTATGGCTCTGATGGTGGAAAATAATCTCCGAAGAAATAATCTGACTGATGAAGAGGAGTGGTGGTAGGGAGATATCAATCAAGATAACAGGGGGAGGGGATACAGGAGAAAAGGCCAGATAATGGGACTAAACAGATAGCTCCTTCAAAGAGAAACAATGGGCTGAATGGTTTATTCTGCTATTAAGTTAAACGATTCTATGGATTCTTAAGAGAGACAAATATTAAAATTTAATTTTGCATTTCATATTTCTAAATTTGGATCAACTTGCAAAATATTGATTACTTTCAGTGACGGAATTTGCAATTGAATTTATACATAGTTGAATCAAATTATATTAAAAATTGGTAAAAGTTAAACCTTCTATGCTAGACCCACATTGTCTTCCTAACAGAGAGTCTTTGGCTTGTGATTTGTTTTCATTACACAATTACTAAAGAGAATGTTGATAGTTTAACATATTGGTTTTATAATTGTACAATATTACACACTGGATGGACCTTCATTCATCCTGACTGGAGTCTTCTCGTTCTTGGATTGGGATACAGATACGACGAGTACCAAAGTCATATTTCCGTGAGTTTTCGAAGGTTAGACCTCTTCTTCCAAAACGGCCCACGGGCCTTATCCCCCGACCAGTGTACCATGAAGAATCAATATCAGTATCTGCAAAACAAAGTGCCAACATTTATTAATACTGGCTTATTATTAGCTACTGTAATCACCAAAACGGACTTAATTGTTAGTTGAAGCATGACAAAATAACTATTTCCACTGGTTCAGTGGAAATAAATAATTTCCACTAAACCATTCAGCCCATTGTTTCTCTTTGAAGGTCAGTAACCCGAGGACACCGATTTAAAATAGTTGTTAAAAGAACCAGGGGGGGTGAGTGGAAATGTTTTCATGAAGTGAGTTATTCAGGTCTGGAATGTATTAGCTGAAAGGCTGGTGGAAGCGGATTCAATCACAACTTTTAACAGAGCGGTAAGACAGTTATTTGGGGAGGACCGTTTGCAGGGCTATGGGAAGAGCATGGGGGAAGTGGTATTGATTTGGACAGCTCTTTTCAAAGAGCCGGCACAGACACAATGGGACAAATGGCTTCCTTCTCTACTGTATAATTCTATGATTCACATGCCTCCACATGGAAGCCGGATCACTTTTCCAGGGGTAATAATCTGTTCAAAAATATATATAATACATACTCAATCCATGACCATTTGTGGCACTCTGCTGTGCGCTATTGGCTGCCTAGTTTGACCCACAATGTATGCAGTCAATTCACGTTACAATATATTCTTTGAAGCGCTTTGAGACGTCTCAATGTCATAAGGCACTTTTACAAATAGGATTGTTACTGTTATATTACTCTGGAATAAAGAGTATGGTTTGCCTTTCTGCCACACAAAAAGCACACATTCTCTATTCTGGCAGTCACATTAAAGTGGGAGCAAAGACAACCTACAGAAGCCAAGCAGCTCAATGTCAGCCACTTGCATCAAAGCAGCTCTGAGTGCTTCTTCTCCTAAAAATAAATTGCACAGAATATGGAAGAAATGATTAACACAACTTTAAAGGATATCAACAAGTAATTTTCTTCAGTGATGTTCCATCTCTCTCATCCAAACTCAATAATTCCTCCCAGCCAGCAGCTTTTTTCTACTGTTTCTGATCAAGTCCCTCACACTGCCATGCTCCTTAGGACCTTGCAACATTTGTCTTGTGTTAGTTAAGACTGTTTCCTAACTGATGTTAAATCCAGATCTCAGGCACCATCATTAATTTCGCCAGTGTTAAATCTATTGATGTTTATCCAGCAATCAAAACATTATTGGGCTCAAGATCACCTTCAAACTTGTTTACACGAATCTGTTTCAGAACAAACAGTAAAACTCTAGGGTTTGGGACATGGAGGAAACTGTTTTTAGTTAACAGAAAAGGCCGGATTTGTGCCATCTGAGCTCCAGCATCCTTGTTTTCATTTTAAGTGAGTGGCGGTGACTGTTGTACCAATGGGAGTGGTTAAATTTGGAGACAGTCCAGGGGCTAAGGGAGTTGAGGGTTGCAGACAGGCGATCGTTTAGCGGTTTAATGACTGGGGTAAGTCCGGGTATTTGGTACTTGAACTCCAAATCAGACACGAGCTTATAGAATGGTGGAACAGGCTCGAGGGGCTGAATGCTCTGCTGCTGTTCCTATGTAACTCATCCTGGCTGGCTTCCTATCACTGAACATCCACCGTTATCTTTCGAAAATAAAACCAATGGATCACTTTTAGATCCGATTGCACCCGCTATTGCACTAACAGACAGTAATGCCATGTTTGTGGCAAGTTAAAATCAGAACGAGATGGTTCAAAAAAGGTTACGGCCACATCTACACCTTGCAGCGGCCCCACTCGCTAACCGGGGAACTTACTTCGGATCTCCATGGACGATCCTTGGAGCCGAGAATCTGCAGAGGGCACAGCGACACTAACCAGGAGGATCACAAGGGAGAGGAGAGTGAACGGCTTCATGCCTCGTCAGTCCCGCACTGCACAGTGAACTCTTGGCTTCGCAGATCTGAAAGAACAGGACTATTGGCAGAAGCAAACACCGCGCACGGTTTGGGATTACAGTATTGTATCATATTGCAAAACAAAAACGGCGACTCGTAACATATTTACACAGCTGCCCGGACCAAAGTTTTAAACTATATTCTGAACACGACTAGTGTCTGTAACCGCGCCGCGCAAGTAAAACCGCGTGAGTTTAAACTAAATGCTAAACCCTGGAGCTGCTGGATGTCGGACATGTCTGGGAACAGTCCCCTGGGGAGAAGGGAAAGTCAGCCAACCATTCGGGAAACTTCCCTTCCCCACGGGAGCTGCCTGTGCAGTGAACACTCGGGACCTGCCGTCAGGTCACAGACATTTCTGTTTTTGTTGCATTCGTTTAAATTTTTTTTTAGGAATGAAAAAAAATCACGGCTTCTCTGCCTAAAGTACCGCTCGGTCCCCAGCGGCGCAGGCAGCAGCTGTACCGTACACCCTCTCGGTATCTCTCTCTCGGTATCTCTCTCTCGGTATCTCTCTCTCGGTATCTCTCTCTCGGTATCTCTCTCTCGGTATCTCTCTCTCGGTATCTCTCTCTCGGTATCTCTCTCTCGGTATCTCTCTCTCTCGGTATCTCTCTCTCTCGGTATCTCACTCACCTCTCTGTGCCGGCTGAGCTGCTCGGTGGCGGTGCCTGCTCCCGGTTGGTTTATATATATACTTGTCATTTCGCGGTTACGTCAGCGGGTGAGGGGATCGCGGGTCACTTTGCTAAGCGTCACTCCTCGGTGTGCGATCCCATCGTGTACCGAAGCCGGACAAAACAACTCGATTTTTTTTTTTTTACTAATGTCTTCACAGCTTCCATTCACCTATTCAATGTTATACCCCCCCCCCCCCCCCCCAACCCCGCAAACTCCTTCCCCAAGTTTGTCTGAGGGTCTGCATTTCGCTGCTTCTTCCGAGTATTTATTTGTTTCGATTTTTAGGGATGTGTGTGTGTGTGTGTGTGTGAGGTGGGGGGGTTGGGGGGGTATCTCTCTCCCATGGTGTATCTCCTCTTTGCCCTTTCCATTTCCATCTTCTTGACACTCACCTTCCTCCCACAATCGTTTCTATTTCCGACCTACTGTGCCTCAAGTTGATTTGCTTTGCTTTTTCTCCCACCACCACCACCACCTCCGTCTCTCTTGGCTTCAGTCGGTTTCTTCCTTTCTCCTTTCAAGTGTGTGATTGCCAAATTAAAAGTTTTTAAATGGTCAAAATATTCAGTGACCGAAACTTACCTTTTCGGCCGATTTAAGTCGATTGTAATGGCCCCAGTTAATATCTCCCAAGACTTCTGTGGCAAGTCGTACAACACAGCGGTGTGTTTACACGGTTACCGATTCATAACCTTTAATAAGTGAGGCACAGAAATGAAATGAAGGCAGCCTTGTCCCCAGGGCAGTCACGGGGTAAAGGGGGAAGAAACAAAACGCTTAACAGGTAGGGTGGTCCTAGGCAGACAAGCGGTGGGAAAGCGTTCCTGACGGTTTAGTCACGAATATTCAGCTCCCAAACCCTGCCCTTATTTCAACCGGATCTCCATGACTGCCACCAGATCATGGATTAACCCGATGTCCCAATTTGAGCCTGCAGCTCACCGAATTTTATTTGTCACACTCGGTGCATTTACGCACATGCACTCCCAAGACCAACCTAGTCTGCTCTACTTTTCTCCCGCGTCTAATCCATCCTCTTTCTGGACTACTCAATCCTTATTGCATTTGTCTCTCCCAGTCTTCTGTAGTGACTTGTTTCTCCTCTCTGATGCTACACCCTGATTCCCTTTACCCCTCAAAATCAATTTAAACCCACCCCCACACCGCTACGAGGACATTGGTCCCAGTCGTGTTCAAGTGAAACCTATCCCCCTTGTACAGGTCCCACCTGCCCCAGTTCCAGGAACCTGAAGCCCTCCTCTCTGCACCATTTTTCCAGCTATGCATTCATCTGATTTATCCTGCTGTTTCATATTCACCTGCACAAGGTACTGGGAGTAATCCAGAGATCAGCACCTTTGAGGTCCTAGTCTTTAGCTTGTTCCCTAGCTTCTGATACTCTCACTGTAGGATCTCAGACCTTTCTTTTACCTAGGTCATGGATCCTAAACGTGGACCAAGACTTCTGGACGTTCTGTTTCCCTTTGTAGAATGCTTTGCACCCATTCCATGAAGTCTTCAACCCTGGCACCAGAAAGGCAACATCCCATGCAAGTATAACGTCTTTGGTTACAGAAATGTCTGTCTAATTATTTCACTGTTATGTCCCCAGTGACAATTGCATTAATACTCTTCCCTGTGTCCCCCTGTGGATCCATTTGTTTTTGACTCCTCCCCCCCAAAGGTGGCATTATCCTCACTGGTATTCAATACAGAGAACCAGTTTGTGACTCTCAGGCGATTTCTGCATTGCCTGTCTTTGCTTCCTACCATGCCAGGTTGTCACCTACTCACTTTTCTTCTGTAACTTTTGGCTGTGGGGTGACCGAGCCTCCTGAAACATTGAATCCTTGAACTCTTCAGCTTCCCAAATGTTATGTCGTCCGAGATTCCGGTCTCTCCTTGAGCTCAGAAATCCTGAGCTCAAGCTCGAGTAGAGCCCAGCCGTCCTTGTTCGGCTGGGCTCTCTACTTGAGCTATCGAGACAATATCCAATTCCAGATTCTATCCCTTTGTTGGTATATTTTTCCCAGTTTTCATCAGCTCATTTTACTGTTTGTCATGTAGATATTGGATGGTACAACAGAGTGAGATGGTTCCTCTCTCTTTGCAATGTGCTGGCAGATATCAAAGCCACACAAAGTCATATTTTACTCCAATGTACCCCTTTCTCCACTGCCCTTAAAAATAATACCATGCTTTTAATATGGTTAAAAAGTACAAGACAAGCCCATAGGTTTCCAAATGTATGGGTAAACATTTTATTGCACATTTGTTTGAAGAATGAAACAAATATAATCCATGGTTGTTGACGGAATTAAATCATGGCCAGTAACATTTCATGGGACAAAGTCTATGCTATGTTTCAGCAACCCTTCATGAGAAATGAAAAACAATCTCCAGGTATCTTTCAGCTGAGATACTTTTGGTGGTATTTAAACCAGAGTGTCAGTGATGCAGATCCATCTGTTGTGATCAATTCAGTCAAAGTGGAATCAACCAGCTTTTCCAGGAATTGAATCAATGTGCCAATAGTGCAGATGGGTTCATTATGGAAATACCATAAAATCTGTGCTGCTTATGAACAAAGACTAACCCCGATTCCTATTATGCATGACATGAGGGTTAAGGTGAGCAGAGAGGTAATGGAGGATAGATTGGTCAACAGTATCAAAGGCAGCAGAGAGGGCGAGGAGACAGGGATCCCTATTTACAGATGGGCAAAATGTTCATTTGTATTCTGACCAGGCTGTGTCAATGCTTTGAGCAGCATGGAAACCCCAATTGGAGGGTTTCGTATAGGAAGTGGTGGGAGAGGAAGGAGGACCTTGGAAGGGAAATGGAGATTAGAGATGGGGCAGTAATTTGAGAGCAGTGATGGATCCAGGGAAGGTTTTGTGAGAATAGGGGTGATGATGGCTGTTTTTAAGGGGAAAGGAACGGTGTAATGGTAAATAATTGTGAGTAGTGGAGCAAGGAGGTGTGGCTGGGAGGTAAGGAGAGACATAGGTATGGGGGTCAAGGGAGCAGGTAGTGGGTTTCATGTGGTGAGAGAAAAGGGCAAGACATATTTAAAGGTGTGGAGGGAGAGATGGGTAGTGGCTGGAAAGTAAGTGGGAGGTGAGGAGGGGGTAGCAGTTGAAATGGCATGGGAGGCTGAGCGGATATGCTTGAATTTTGGTCTTGAGGAAGTCCAGCGTTTCCTTGCAGTTGGGAGTTGGAAGACAAGATGGACAAGACGTGAGAGGATGGATGGAGGAACTGGTTGGTGGTGAAGAAAAGAAGCCTGAGGTTGTGCTTAACCTCCAAAACTATCTCCAATATTATATATATTTTAATATATTAATTAAGATACAATAGAGGTTTAACACAAGTTAAGTAAACCATGTTTTTTTGTATGTTTGTATGTTCCTATTATACAACGTTTTTTTAAGAAGGAGCCTTTTGAGCAGTTTTGCTTTCTCATGCAAGTTGTATTTTTGAACCTAAATTGGATAGGCTTTGACTTTGGAGTTGGGGAGAGAGACGAGAGCTTAATTGGAGTCTCAACTCATGAAAGAATGCGCAGATTAAAGTTTTAATTGTGTTATGTTGCGGGGAGAGTAAATAGTGAAAAGTTAAAAGCCAAATTCAGATTTTTTAAAATATATATATACATATATATATATATATATATATTTAAACAATGAGAATTTGGTCACTCAATCCATAACTGTTTGTGGAATACTGCTGTGCATGATTGGCTGCTGAGTTTCTCCCACATAGTATAGTCAATTTACTTCACAGTATATTCTGTGAAGTGATTTGAAGCGTTCGAAGATGTGATAAGCGCTGTATGAAATGCAAATATTATTATTATCATCATCATCAAAGAGCCTCTAGGCATTATGCTTAAAAGGTAAAGCCTGAGTGCTCAGTGATATAACTTTATTGCACTGACATTTTTAGCATGCAGGAGCTTTTTAGAATGCTGGAATTCTCGAGTTCAATCCAACAAAAACTTTAAGATGTTTTTAAGAAGCCTTTAATATGATTTAATATTTAACAAGAAAACAATTTCAGGAGGCAGGTTTATAAAATGCATTTCTTCTTGCTCTCTCTCTCTCTCTCTCTCTCTCTGTCTCGACGGTCACATGGACACGGCTGGTTTCTGTTTATTTTAAAGAAAAAAGTGTAATGAACAATTACATAGAAAAGTCAGTGGAAATGAAAGAGGAATTCTGTAAATAAAATGCCTGCTGGAATTCTCCACAAGTGTCCATTCATACACTACTGTCAATAACATGGGACAATCTGTGAATAAATTGAATTCTGAATTTTCTCAATGTTCAAATACTCACCAGTGCCGCAACACCTATCTTCCCAGACACAGACTCCTGTTTGCTATTCAGCATTTCTGATTCTATTTTTAATTACAGTATTATAATACTCACTAATTCCAGGTCTGACTTGGTTTTAATCACTCCCTTATCTATCAGCACTCTGCCTGTGTAAAGCTGCAGAATTTCTTCTACAAACAATCCTTTAACTGGCTAAAATGTCCTTTGCACCTCTCCTGCCAGCTATTTTTTAATGCATGCTACAGAGGAGCATGAACCATGATGAATTCTACACTATTACGACTTAATACAATCCTCTTCTGTTCAGATACCTGCACATTGGGTTTGAAACTGTGGTACTCTATTTCGATTTAGCCAATTTATCTAGCTTTTTCTCCCTCTTCCAGAATGTGTCATCTCAAGTACAGTATGTCCAGCAATCTCCAATACCTTTGCTGGGTGACCAACCTTCATTGATTAACCTAGATTGTAAGTATTGGCAAGCTATTTGACCGAGGGGCTGGGGGAGAGATCATAGCAGAGCCTGATTCATCATCCAACAACGATAACTTGCACTTATATAGCACCCTCCATGCCTGGTAGCGTTGTATAGTGCTTAACAGTGGCAGGGGTAGGTGCGGAGTGGTGGGAGGGGGGGTGGGGGGGAGTTGTGGAAAGGTATAAACACAGTCGAAGAAGGTTTTCAGGCGGGACTTGAAAAGGGGGAGAGAGGGGGTAAGGCAGCAGATTGAGTAAGCCTGTATCTGAGAAAGGAGTGCCATCATACCGGAAAAACACGGTCCAACCTCCTTTTGTTACTGGGATTTCGCTGGGTCACGGATTCTCTGTACTGCGAATTTCGATCAAATGCATCATTGTTGGCTGTGAGAACAAAAATGTTAAGTAAATGGCAGATGTGAGCTGATCAAATTAATTTATTAATACTCTAGAGTTGTCTCCCTTCCCCCCCACCCCCCTGCAAGACCTTTAAGATGAACAAAAACATAGTTCCCTGGTTTTCGAGCAACCAAGAGTAGGAATCGTAGCTAATTTACCCCTTCTGTAGACTGACATGAGCCAGCTTCTATCCTTTAACTTAGTAAAGACAAAGCTGGTTCACGTCCACCTGGGATAGTGTATTTATCAATTAAACTCGGGGAAGCTTTCTCAATATGTATCCCAAACAAAGCATCCATATCAAATGATTCTTACTTGCAGATGAATTTGAGACTTTTCTTCGAATGGGCTGCTGCAATTCCGCTGCCTTCAATAGAACGGAGCATTATTGGTCAGTTACTTCATGACTGTTTGCGAGTCATTATTGTGCGCAATATGGCTGCCATTTTCGGACGCAAAACAACAAAACAAGCAAAATTACATTTATAAAGCCTCTTTCATGTTGGGAGGATGTCCCAAGGTACACAGTCACTCAATTTTGCAGTATATCCTTTGAAGAAATTTATGATATCCTCCTGTCAAGAAATCTGCTTCAACAAATGCTGTTAATTATTATTATAACTGTATTGATTTATGAAAAGTAAAGGTAACAAAGTTGGCAGGCACTCTCTTAATGTCATAACCTTCTCTCCACACATAAACTTGGAGATTGCCAGTGCCATTAAATTATAATTTTAACCAGCGGCACACAGATTCATAAAAATACAGGTGGGCTGTATGCATTTTAAATAAGCTTTGAGTAATCCCCAATGCTCTGTAACAGCAATTATGTATATGCACACACTCACATGAACTCACACAACAACAACAACAAATTACATTTATAGAGCGCCTTTCACGTCGGGAGGACGTCCCAAGGCGCACACACACACCTGCCTGTCTTGTTTCCTTTTGGGCTTATCCTCAGGTGAAACATTCACTCCTGCAGTACTCAGAGCTGCAATTCGGTTTTCAATGTCAGACACCTGCAGCACAAAACCATAGTGATGTTTCAAAGAACAAATTAATTAACTTTAAAGATCACTGTGACTACCTTGGATTACTGACAATGCCAGTTCACGGAGCACTCCCCCTTTCCAATTCCAGGGTTTGTTTTACATATTACCTACTTATAATCCCTTAAATGACCTAATGCAGCAGGATTCAAACTCACAATCTTCCAGTGATCCTGAAAAGTTAAGGCAAGTACACAGACAGACCTTAAGAAGCAGCAACACCTACACCAATACCCCATACCTGGTGGGGTCAATAATGCTACTTAATGTCGGCCAGAGAAGGGGAACACTGAAGATTGACACTCTGAGACAGCCTCAATTGTTCACAACTTTTGAACTAAAATTTCCAACAGGGCCAATTGTTAACAAAAACTGCACATTTAAAAAACATAAAGAAACACATCCATCTGTGCCTGAATAGAGTGCATGTTTCAGATATTACTGAAACATGAACTGAAATAGGCCCTATACAGCATGGTGAAAGGGAAGTCAACATAAAGACAGTAGGAAGATGTTGTAACAATTGCTAAGGCACTGTACCTTGCTCTCTGTGTACTGAACCTGGGCAGCCGCTGATGCCACCTTGTCTTCCAGTTCTGAGAGCTCGGAGTCAGTAGTACTCGTGGTGTGGCTTTGTCTGCTTCGTGCACGTTCCTCTAGCTCCTGGAGCTGTTGTTCCAGGTTGTAGTTTGTGCTGGCTGCCATATAAACCTATTGGGACACGAGTCTCAGTTTCACTGAGGGCTTCTGTCTATTACAGTTCCACTTGCAGAAGCAGCAACAGTAGGCCCGCTTGGATCATGAACCTACAAGAGCCTGCTTTCTAAAGGCAGTCTAAGGACAGGTGTCTGGGGAGCTTTGTGCAACAGGAGATTTAGTCTTTTACGGTACATGATTTCTTTATATTTTACTTTCTTTTGATCATCACACAGTTTCTACTTCCATACTTCTCCTGAAGGAATTCCTTTTTAGTTTGATAGGACAAGGGCCTCTGGTCTAAAGTGGCAGCACAGTACCCCCTCCCTGAGCTATGTGGTGGGTGGGGGATAAAGTTCAGAAGGTATATTGTGCAAAACATGACTATAATCAACATATTTGGGGAATCTGGAGACATCGTCCAAGCTTTTGGCTGCCACAGGCCAGATTTCCTATTTCAGAAAGGACAATGGCTGCATAAACAATATTTTGTTTTTCTCTCCTAGAAACATGACAACATTTACACAGCACCTTTTTCATGTTATAAAGATAACTCAAGACAGTCTACACTCCCAGCTGGGCACCTGATCCGCAGTCAAAGCAGTCAAAGAATTAGGTATTGATGTGGTTTAGGGGAAAGAGGGAATCAGAGTCCATGAATGAAACTCTGGAAATCAGGGACAAAATGGCGATGGTGGGGCATATGCAGTAAGCGGTGTTGCTGGTGTGAAGTAGTTAGGGGTTAATGTGGTGAGTGTTTGGGTTCAGGGAGACGGTAGCAGGAGTTCTGGAGCTAGATGTTCTACTACATTGGTTAAGATTGAGGTAGCAATCAGTTTATCTTTTGTAAGGGATAAAATGTGAGCTAAGTTTATAGTTCTTAAGTTAGATTCTGGGAGTTAATGGGTTTTATGGCCCTGTTTTGGAGTCTTCAGGTCTGAACAATTGTGAAGAACTGCTAAAATAGTCACATGGGACATAAGGGACATAAGAAGGAAGGAGTAAAATTATACGGGGTGTTTGAGGTTATGTATTTTGGAGACTGGAAAGAACGCAGTCACATACCATATGCGGGGAAGCCAGACTACATCAAAGTCCTCGGCATTTGGTTTGGGGCTGCTGGGGCATGCCAAGAAAACTGGGAGGATCCTCTAGGTTTAGTGAGGAAAAAACTGGTGATGTGGCGCCAGCGCTCGCTGTCCATCACGGGGAAAATCTTAGTGATAAAGTGTGAGGCCCTCTTAGTGTTACTGTACATGGCCCAGGTTTGGCCTTTGATCAAGAACAACGCCACTGCAGTCACCAGAGAGAATGCGTGCTGACTAATCTGTGGGTCCAAGATGGATTGTGCCCACTGTGTCCCAGAAAAAGGGGTACCCAATGTAGCCCTGATCCTCTGGACCAGCTTTGTATGTAGCTGCCTGAGGCAGTGTCTGGTGGCCCTCTATGCCGGCAGTAAATGCTGCTCCAATGCTGGGTTTCTACCTGTATGCGGAGCTAAGAAGGGTGGATCTGACAGAACTGCCCCCAAAACGTTCCACACAGTTGGAGCGTGCCAAAATACATATCCAACACAGAGAGCTTCCTGAAAAACACCATTCCAGATCCCCGTGCAATCACCAAGCAGTCCGTGCTACAGGTAGTGAAACTGGTTAGAAAGGGGAGAGGGCAGACCCGATTGGGAGGCACCCTGGGACGACGGCCGGCTACATCTGGCAAAACACATCATCATCGGTCTTGACCAATAAACATTAGGACATTGCCTTGCTCATGATTAAAAGGGCCATCCACCTCAGGGTGTTCATGTACATTCGAGGTCTGGGCCAGTCAGCACGCTGCCCTCAGGCCGGCTACAGAGGCGAGGAGACCGTGGACCACCTCTTCCTGCAATGTAGTTTTGCAAAGGTGGTTTGGAGAAAGATGGAAGTGGATACTCTCGCGGTTCATCCCTGGGGACTTGCTGTCACGGCAAGTGCTGTACGGTTGCTTCCCGGGCATTCACTGCGAAACCCATAAACTTGATAAAGGAAGGCCAGATGGGGCCTGATCCCAGCAGGAGACAAACCACTCAGAACGCACCTACTGGGCAGCCCACTTGCGGCCCCAAGACTGTTGTACAAAAGCGTAAGAGGTACAACATGATGCTCAACAGGCAACCAGAGTGTCCGGAATATACAATAAACATATGCACGTACGGTGCACATCGGGATATCTTCTGAAAGTAGCAAATAAAGCTTCTCAGGGCGAGCGTGTGTGTGCACATGTTGCGGTGAACACAGGGGCGACTCCTGACTGTTATAAAGGGAGCGTACTCAAACAATGTCGGCACAGCCTGTGTGTGTATTTTCTGTACAGTAAAACCTCAACAATCCGACATTCCGAAAGTTGGCAACTCCCTAAAATCTCCCCCCTGAGTCCTCACAGAGGCTCTCACACCCTCTGACCTCCACGATCGCCTCTCCTCCACCTTCAACTCTCTCATTCCCCCTGAAATCCAGGTCCATCTCCAAACCTACTTGTTCCCCCTGGTACAACACATCTCCGTTCCCTAGAAACCTAAACCTGGCTGCTAGAGCGCAGGTGGCAGAAAACCGGTGTGACGAGCACTCCACAGATACCGTCGCTCTTCGTTACGTGCGAAAACGGCCAACTAAAATATCTTCCTTGAAGCTAAAAAAAAACAACCCATAAGTCCTTTTTTCCACCACCCACCACCTTCTCTGTCTGCCCTCTCAGGCATCCTCAACCTTCACTTCGAATGCGAAATTTGAGGAGGTCACGGACTTCTTCTCATCCAAAATCCACAATATCCGCCAGGCAGCCTCATCCTCCATTCCGTCTCACTTTGCAAGCCCCAGTCCCCTGAAGTTCTGTCAGCCATCAGACAACCTGTCAGACATCAGGAGCTGGATGAGCCTGAACTTCCTGCAGCTGAATATTGACAAGACGGAAGCCGTACTCTTTGGCTCTCGTCAACGTCTTCAATCACACAGCTCTCGCCTCCACCAGCTTCCCGGCCTGCCCCTAAAACTCTCCGAACCCATGCGCAACCTAGGCGTCGGGTTCGACCCCCAACTGTCCTTCCTCTCCCACATCTGGTCCTTCACCAGCACCGCTTTTTTCTACCTCCGACGGATTGCCCGTCTCCGGCAATATCTCGCCCCAAAAGCCATGCCTTGGTCCATGCTTTTGTCACCTCTCGGCTGGACTATTCCAATGCCTTCCTTGCCAGTCTCCCCTCCACCGCAATCCATAAAATCCAACTCATTCAAAATTCTGCTGCCCGCATTCTCACTCGCACCAAACTTCGCTCCCCCATTACCCCAGTTTTTGCTAGACTTCACTGGCTCCTTCCCCTAGAGAGAATCGATTTCAAGATCCTCACCCTTGTTTTCAAATCCCTCCACACCTCTGCACCCCCCTACCTCTCCGACCTCCCTCCTCAAACTAGCGCTTGTCGCCTTCGCTCGACTAGGTCTGGCCTCCTCCTTGTCACCCGTATCCTCCACTCCACCATCGGCGGCCGTGCCTTCAGCTACTATTCCCTGAGGCTCTTGAACTCCCTTCCTCACTCCCTTTGCCTCTCCCCCTCTCTTCCCAGTTTTAGGTCTGAGCTAAAGACCTTTCTCTTTGACCGCGCCTTTGGTCACCTTTCTACTCCTGCTCCTGGCTCAGTCCCGGGATCTGTTATTGTGAAGCGCTCTGAGCATGGAATCTGGCATGGACTGTCCGGCATGGGGGGGCGCTATATAAATCAAAGTTGTTGTTACATAAGGATTATGTGCATGCTTGCATCAAATGCTCCGAATTAGGGACTACTATCCCTACTCTCTGTTTCCTGCCTCTCAAACCAAGCCACGTCACAAGATTACCTCTGATTCTGTTCACTTCCATTTGCTCTAATAATGTTTTTTGTGGAACCTTGTCGAATGCCTTCTGAATGTCCATATAAACGACATCCATAAACACTCTCTTAGCCACCATTTTAGCGAACTCCTCAAAAAATTCAACGAGATTAGAATCCCAATCACTCTCTCTCCCCCTTTCTGTCAATCACTCTCTCTCCTCTCTCACAGTTCTTCTCTCACTTAAACTTTCTTACCTCTCTCTACCATCAGATACCAACAATTGTACTGCTACCATTCACTCTAATTCCACCTTTGGCTTCAATCTAACAGCTTGTTCTTAACACATGTTGTCAGAGGGGGTTCCCAGTCCTGACTTTCCCTTACTCTTAATGAATAGGTTATGGAATAGGTTAGAATTCCGAGCACATAGGAGACTTGCCATAAGAATGAATGCTAAAGTGCTCTTACATTTTCCTCAAGTTTTCTGTATGCTTCATCAGTATCTTTAGCCTCACTCGCATTTGAATCTTTCTCCCCAAGCGTAAGGTGTGAGCTGCGGTTTGGGGAAGCTTCGTAACACAGCTCATCTGCTCCAGCAAGGTCACGCAGCGCTTTCTCGGTTGCATTAATGGTCCTTAAAGCTTCCGTAGTGATGTCGCAAAGAGCCACTGCGGAGGAGCGCTGTGAATGTCATGTACACACAAACACAAACAAAATTATCAAGATGCTCAGTGAGAGAGAAGTAACAAAGAGCCAGTGAGGTAAACCAAGTTGAATTTAAATAGCTACATTAGCTATTAGTCATCAGTAAGAATGGAGTCTCTCAGTGGCTCCAGAACCCGACCCTTCATCCAGCCACACCTTCAAAGCTGTTCCCCTCCTCTATCACCATCATTATAACCTACGTGAATCCCACTACCTGCTCTCTCGATCCCATCCCTTCCCCTCTCCTTACCTCCCAGCTCCACCTACTTGTCCCTCACAAACTTCATCAACCTCTCCCTGTCCACTGACATCATTATCACCCCCTTAAAAACAGCCATCCCATCATCACTCCTATCTTCAAAAACACTCTTTGGCTCTGTCCATCCCTGCTCGAAATTACCGTCCCATCTCCAAACTTCCTTTCCTTTCCAAGGTCTTTCAATGCGTTTTTTCTTCCTAACTCCACCACTTCCTCTTCCACCACTCCCTTTGTGAACCCCTCTAATCGGGTTTCCATTCTGCACTCAACACAGACCTCAATCTGTGGCACCTTGGTTAAAGTGACAAATGGCATTCTTTGATACATTTGACCAATCTATCCTCCTACCTTCATGGTTCTGTCCTTGAATGGTTTAGTTCCTACCTCTCACACTGAGTCTACTTTGTCTACAAACAGCTTCTCCTCCAACCCCTGACCATCTCATGTAGTATTCCTCAGGGCTCTGTCCTTAATTCTCTCCTCTTCAACATGTACATGGTCCCTCTTGGTGACATCATCCACAGACAAGGGGTCAACTTCCTTATGTATGCGGTTAACACCAAACGGTATCTCTCTTCCTCCAACCTCAACTCCAGGATCACTGCTGTCCTGTCAGAAATCAAGCCCTGGATGAGAGCTAACTTTCTATAGTTGAATGTCAACAAGACCGAGGGACTTCTGATTGGCTCCCATCAGCACTTCCACTACTTAGGCACCATCCATGGATGCACATTCCACCTCACTGAGCCAGACAGAAACCTTGGCCTCCTGTTTGATTCTCAACTGAGCTTTCTCCTCCACATCCGTGCCATGACTCCCTCTCTGTCTTCCACCACTTCCCCAACATAGTAATAGTAATAATCCTTGCATTTGATATAGCGCTTTTTGCATCTTATCGACGCCTCAAAGCGCCTCACGGAATATACTGTAAAGCGAATTGACTATATATTTGAGGGCAAAATGTGGTAGCCAATTGGGCACAGCAGTGTCCCACAAACAGTCGTGGATTGAAATGGTCAATTTTATTATTGTGTTTTTTTTGGACGGATTATTATTAGGTGTGTGGAGTAAGGAAACTTGCCCAAGGTTTTGCCCTGTTCTGCCTGGATTTGAAACACAGGAATCAAGCTTGTAAGGCGTGTGCTCTAACCACTGCACTATAGGAGCTCCAACATCACCTGGCTCCACCACTGCCTCACCCCTCAGACCACCAATATCCTCATTCACGCATTCATCATATCTGGGCTCGACTATGCTAACTCCCTGATTCTTCTCCTTCACAAGTTGCAGATTATCCAGAACTCTGTAACTTGTGTCCTCTCCTGCACAAGGCTCCATGACCCCATCACTCCTATCCTCGACCAGCTTCACTGGGTCCCCATCCCTCAGAGTATAGAGCTCAAAATCCTAATTCTTGCCTTCAATGCTCTCCATCATCCTGACCCTTATTAACTTGTCCTCTTCTCCACATCCCCTGACCAACTCGCCCCACCATTAGTGGTCAGGGATTCAGCCTCTCTGCCCCCACCCTTCCCCCTACCCCAACCCTCTCCCCTCACCCCGGTTCGGGTCCTGACCTGACTGTTCAGCGCTTTGCGACGTCCTCCGGACATGAAAGGCGCTATATACGTGCAATGTTGTTGTTGTTGTTATTCTAAAGATGGCAGTAGATTTGTATCTAATTGGACTAGCTAGCGCTTTGGGACATCCTCCCGACGTGAAATGCGCTCTATAAATGTAATTTTGTTGTTGTTATCACAGTTACACAAAGTGCTGTACTAACTGCAAGACCCTTTTTACTCCACCACTATATACTAACACTCTTACTGCTACCCTTCGTTCTAATTGCAGGATGGCTGTGATGCATTTGTTCACTCTTTCCATGATGCTATACAAATATAATTTTGTTGTCGTACACAGTTTATTTCTCTCTCCAAGTTGAACTCTCCCTCCATCTTCTGCTTGGACGACTGCTTTTGATGAACAGCCTATTAATTTCCTCCTTTGTCATGCAGCTTTGTAATACCAGTTACTGATGAAAGCTTCAGGAAGGGACAAAATCTAGTGCCATTAGATGAAGCGTCTTTCATTAACAACAACCACCTTTCCTGATCCTCTTTGAGCAGCATCACTACCAGAATGGGGACCAGTAAAGGTTGCGCATCAACAAACCTTTGCTTTAATAAGCAAACAAAGGGAGCAGGCATACCAGCTCATTTCAGTGTTCGCTAATACTGTAATTTACCACCAAACTTGCTTAAGAATATAGGAAACAAAAGGGCCATTAGGGGATCAAAATAATCCAGGCATTTCACGTCAGTGGGCTAAAGAGACAACTTTCCTTTGCTCTCTTAGAAATGGGCTAATGGAACATTGGAAAAGCTTGGTTTCAATAAGTGTGGGCAACACAGAGTAGCATCAAAGAGCAATCAAGAGTTGGACATTTTAAATAACCTCAGCATTTTGCTGGCGCCTCAGATCCCATGCAACATTCAAAAAGAGCAAGGAGTTTTTCTTTCTGTCTCCCAGGTAAAATTGTCATTCACTTCATGCTGTTGGTGGGACATGACTGTGTAGAATTTGGTTTCTGTGAATTCCTTTAAGATGTTTTGGCTACATGGTAAGATGGTATAGCCAATGCAAAGATTATTATTGATCACCAGTTTCTTATTTCTTTAATCTTATATCTTGTTCTCACCGAGATGCAGTTAATGCACACAGTGTTACATACTTCAGCTGGTATTCTGCTGCACATATTCTATTGGAAAATATATATTTTCTTTTAATCTTTTGTCTCAGTTTAGGTAATTGATTGTCTTATCCTGTGGTTCTGCCCTCACAGGCAGTCTCTGTGCATCCATGGATCTTATCACTCTAAGGCCTGAATACAATTCTCTTCAATATTTTTTTCTAGGAACTTGGTAGGTGGTGAATCATGGAAAAAAAACCTTTATCTAATTAATCTAGTGTAGATATTGAAGAACTAAAAGCACAACTGTTCTCATGTTTCCTAGAGACTGAACCAAACCTATAATTTTGGAGAGTTATTGAGTTACTGTATTCAGTATTTGGAGAGTTATTGAGGCTTTATTAGCCTATTACTGTACATCCTTCAGTCATGGATATTTAGAGTCAAGCACCTGAAAACCATTGAGCAAAAACATAATATTCAACACTTAATTTGACAGATGGTCAAGCTGAAACTATTGTATTGGAAGGACAACTGACAACATTTCTTCCTCTCAAAGCTCTAACACACCTTTACTGCCTCATTGTGGATTTCTTCACTGGAGGAACTCAATTCTTGTTGTCGTTCTATTTTCCTCCTTGCGTTCTCCTCTTCAGATGAGGGGCCTTTGTCGCTGATGTTGTCGGCTAACTCGCCCAATTTTTTTTTCAGCTTCTCTTCTTCTATATCTGCGTCTGTCAAGACCCCTGATGCCTCAGAGCCAACTGGAGATGCCGTTGTATGTCTGCCCTTGAGATTTGGTGACTGCAAAATAAGAATAATAATCTTTGCATTTGATATAGTGCTTTTTATGTCTTCGAGACACCACCACCAACAAAATTACATTTAAAGAGTCAAAGGTGTTTCACTATAAAATTAGTGAATTGTAAATATATTGACTGTATATTTGTGGGCGAAACACTAATTGCACACAGCAGTGTCCCACAAACAATCGTAGATTAAGCAGCCAAATTATTATTGTTGTTTACTCAATGGCATGAGATTGATATCTTCAGAAGGACAAAGGAGAAAAAGAGCTGGAAATATCCAAGTAAAAGCTGTTTATGTTGACAACATCAGGTTTACTTGAAACACATCTATGGTATGGATCCACCAGCTATATGATTGTGTTTCAATCTATTCTGTTTCCATTAGGAAAGGATTTATTAGCCTAATTACAATACTGTGATTGGTATCTGGGCCGGTAGCAATATATTGGCAGCAATGACGCTCAGATTGGGGTTCTTTACATATAAAATATATTGGTCAACAATCCATGACTGTTTGTGCGACACTGATATGCGCAATTGGCTGCCGCGTTTTGCCCACATGTATACAGTCAGATTCATTTCACAGTATATTCTGAGATGTCTAGAAGATGTGAAAAGCGCCATATGGAATGCCAGTATTATTATTATTATTATTATTCCAATAGAGTCTCTGGATATTGAGATCCTTTGCAGCTTTTACAGAGTTCTGTAACAAAAAATGATCCCTACCTCTGCAGACTGAGGAGTCATCTTCTCCTCCAATTTACTCAGCATTTTCTCTATAGAAGACATTCGTTTGGACAGGTCTGAAATCTGCAGGCAGGCAAAGGTTTAAACCACCACCAATAGCCCCAAAACTCAGCTCCCCCTCCCCACCTCCCACTACCAAAAGAGAGTGCATCAGAAGCTCAATCGATTCCTAGGATCTTGTCCTTCTTGCACAGCCCCCATTGGTACGATTCCTATAGAAAATAAACCACCAGCAGAAGATATTGTATACAGAGCAGCATTAAAACAGCAGGAAAGCAAAAGATTCATTTGCAGGGGTGGATTGAATGGAAATACAGTATATAAAGAAAGAGACTGGCATTGGGTCTGCAATGCCTCGGAGCTATTACTCTTCCAAAAATTTGTGTCAAAATGTAATTGTGTTATCAACTTTCAAAAAGTGTTCTGTTATATCCTTTGAGTAATAGAGATTGTGCTTCTCGGATGAAAGATGCTTTGTGTAAATTTAAGCCATGCACAAAATCATGTTTGGTACATATTTCCCAACTAGGTCTTTCATTGACATAGCGTTTAAAATCATAACATTCAGAAGAATAAAGAGAAAATGAAAAATAACTGTGGCCAGATAAACTCACTGGTGAGGCTGCTCACACATGCATTTCTGACTTGGCAGACAAGCCTACCAAATTCTACTGACTTTTGTTTTAAAATTTAAAGATTGCATCGAATCATAAAAGTTAAGAATTAATTAAAAATGTTCTATCTTTGTTAAATTGCAAGACAAAATGGTCTGGATGATATTACAGGCCCTCAAAAGTTACTTATAAAGGAAGAATGGGTATTGAATGCTGGTTGTGACACATAGACTAGTGCAGTGGTGGCTAACAGCATGGCGAGTGGGCTGCAAATGGCCCATAAAAGAGAGCCATAAAGAAGCGCGTCTCTTCAAACATTCGAGGTCTAGTTAAGCCTGTGTTCAATTAATCAATACATCTCCATAAATCAAGAAATATTCAATCAATATAATTTTGTTTTGTTGGCCGCCCACAAAGATTGTCCACCACTGCACTAGTGTGTCTCCACCTTGTACAGAGGTGGAAATGGGAGTACAGTTTTTGATTGTATTTTGGTACTCTTATTCTGTGTATTCTGGTTCGATCTGGTAATGTTGAACAGGGTAGATCTTGTGGAGTTTTGGAGAGATACCTGACTGCCTGAATTCTCCTGGGAACCGCTCTTGCTCCTGTGCCTTATGAAGTGCCGTTGATAGACAGGATATTCGGGAGCTCGCTCATCCTCGGAACTCTCCATGTCAGCGTAGTACTGGGCACCACGGTTTTCCTGTGGAAGCGAGAGGTGCACATCTGTGTCCCCCAAGTTCCACACTCTGGGGAAAGAGCGGGTGCGGGGAAGCCTGTGCTCACGTATGAAGATCTCCTCTGGTGTCAATAGATGGAATGGGAAGGGTTTGGGTGGGTGGTGGGGGGAGGGTGGTAAAGAGTGAGTAACAGAGGAGATGTTGTTATACATTTAACAGAGTTAAGCAACCATACTGCAATGCAATAAAAGTCTACAGAGGCAATGTCAGAAGCAGAAAGAATAAGGTTTCAATGCAAGTAAAATCCCTGGGTGATGGGTGCCCAGCTGTTTTGTACAGGTGGCACTAACATCCCACAGTAAGGCCAGGTCTTGCATATACATAGGGTACTGAATGTGGTTAGCTCCAGGCAAAGCTGGATACTCAGGCAAAACTAAATATTTCTGTGCATTTTAATTGAATGCTTGAGGAGTAACAGTGTATAACCTATTGATGTGGAGTGAAGAAGGGGACAGAATCATATTGTTGTAGAGTACACAGGAGTTAATGTACAGGTCATATAGCATATTCAAGGCTTCTTCATGAGTCAAATGTATGGATTTCAACTTGGGAATGACCAAGTTTAGAGGCATAATTGAAGATATTTTGTGAAAGGACGTGAAGCTTGTGTAGTATAGGAACACGGCATAAAAGTTCCCCCCCCCATTCGATTCACCTGCCAGCTCCCCACCAACCCTCCCCCAGGCAATTTACTTCTCCATCACAACACGGTTTCTCTCCCCTATGCATTTCCCCTACGTGCGGAAAATTAATTTCCCAATTTAACAGTACCGACCACTCTTGGTCTTGTCCAAGCTCTTCCTCCTGGCACTGACTTTCAGTCGGACTTCAGTATTAAACTGCGACTCTGGTATTGCAATGTTGTGTCCTTTCTCCTGGTGGATGTCTCGGAATACCGAGGCCAGGTCCGCCTCAGCAAACAGCGATCCTTTCCTGGACTCTCCCTCTGTGGGACCGCTGCCAGCAATGGAAAACTCGGAATAGGATTCCTGGAAGAACAAGATGAAAATTAACCATGTTTGTCGAAAGGAAGGACAGGGCTTTTTTTTGGTCAGGTTTGTCTGACACGCGCAAAACGATCACCATGCTCAGGTGTATTCAAACCAAACTGAGAATTCCATTGAAATTCCAGAGGCAGATTGCTGGAATGGATCCTGCTTATTGCTTACGAAGTCCTGAAAATATTAGCATTTGGCAGGTTGGTTATAGCCAAGGCTTGGAGAACATAGAGTGTGTGTTGGAGGTAACTGCTGGAGTCTAACCAGCTAAAACCACATAGCTTGTCATTGATATCTGCCTTGCAAGCTTTTCTGCTGCTTGTCCAGCTAGGACCATTTGGAGCTGAGTCGAATGATTCCCTACCCCCAGTGACTGGTCTACTTTAATCCTAGCTCAGTGCTAAGTTTACCCAATGTGCCATGTACAACACTTGACCTCAATCTATACTAATAAACAACAGTATCTGTGTGTGTGTGTGTGTATCTGTGTATGTGTGGTATGTGTGGTGCATATGTATCAGCCAAGATCTAAAAACTGATTGTAATGAGGTATACATGAATTATACCTCATTGGAAAGGTATGTCATGGCAGAGGTGATGTCCTCTTCATTACTTTGTTGCATGCACATATTTTGGGGCTTAGTTAAAGCATTTTCATCAAGGAGATTCCCCCCACAGATATACCCATGACACTTGAGATTGCAAGAGCTTTCCAATGATGTATAAATCATGTCTCTATGTCAATTGGTTATTGAGATCTTTGCTGATACACACAACAACAAAATTACACTTGTGTAGCACCTTTCACATCAGGAGGACGTCACACTCACACACATTATCATTCTATTAGTGTAGATAAGTATAAGAAAGTATGATAATAAAGTATAATAATAATATAAAATACAATAATCTAAAGTCTAATATTATAATAACGTCCAATGATATAATATAAAGTATAATAATACTGAAAACTACATTCCATATTGGATGTAGTGCATCATACTCGCTTTGAGACTTTACAATGTAAACTTCCTATCTTCCAACATAAAATAACACCAGATGATGAGTCAGAACCTTGCTTCCTGTGCTTTAGTATTTCAAACATAGCAGCCATGCGGTACTTAATCAATGCAACCCGCAAGTGTGCTAATAACAACAACAAAATTACATTTGTGTAGAGCCTTTCACTTCGGGAGAACATCCCAAAGTGCTAGGAGATGATTTGCTTTAGGATTAATTGGGACTAAGAAACCATTACAATTTAGCTGTTTATCCAACTTGTAAAAGCGCTATATCAAATGCAAGGATTATTATTATTAATAGCAGCAATAGAGTTACCTGTAAACTATTCCTGTCATAAAACGATGACGGAAGTTGGAATGAATGGCGGCGAGACTGTGTTGAGTACTCAGACTCCATGTCAAAGTCAACAGGATGCACTGAAAGGAGACGCTTGCTCCTCCGTATCTGAGGAGTTTGAGACATGAAAACTCTCGATAACGTACTGTACCATTAAAAATGAGAGCACAGTGACCAATAGTGCGGCTTGTCTGCAACCGCTTTTTCCTTGAATTAAAGGGACACTAATTCCCCCAATTTATCCCATGCTCTACCCAAGCTATTCCCCTAGTTCTCTGCCACATCTATTTCCCCACCCACAAACACCCACTAAAGCATGCAAGATCCACTTTGCATGTACTACATATTTCTTATGTGCAATAAAAAGCTGTTGTCTCACTATCCAGCAGTCAACGATTTTGATTTGGCAAGTTCTACACCTGTCTGGCTTGGCAGACATTGCCATTGACAATGCAGTTCTGCCCCCGCTTATCCGTTATGATGAATGCTGAATGCATTGTATCACTCTATAGCGGTTACATCCTATTCCCAACAACAGCAACAACAATAAAATTACATTTATAGAGCGTCTTTCATGTTGGGAGGACTTGCCAAGGCGATGAACAGTCAGGTTGGGACCTGAGCAATGGAGAGGGGCAGAGTAGGGAGGAGGGGAGGGAGAGAGTTGGGAGGCACAATCAAAGAGATGGATCTTGAGACCAGCCTTGAAGGAGGCAAGGGAGTGTGGGGGCAGAGAGGCTGAAAGCCCGTCCACCAATGGTAGGGCGGGTTGGGAGGAGCACGCATTAATGGAGGGGGTGGGCAGGTTCGTAAGGAGACAGCAGGTCGGAGAGATAGGAGGGGGCAAGGCCATGAATGGCCTTGAAAGTGAGTACGAGAATCTTGAATTCGATTCTTTGGTGGATGGTGAGCCAGGCGAGGGTGGGAGTGATGTGGTCACAGGGCTTGGTGCGGGAGGAACCCTGCATGAGACAGTGCGACGACTGGAAGAAAAGCCGTTGGTGTTCACAAAGTGGAGATGGTGTGAGAGATAGTTCCAGAACAGTCAATCACAGAGCCTTGAAAGTTGAGGAGGGAGGAGAGGTGGTGGAGGAGGATTGGGTGGTCCACAGTATTGAATGAGGTGGATAGGTCAATGAGGAAAAGGAGGCAGATGGTCAGGATATCATTTGTGACCTTGACCAGATCATTTTCTGCTGTATGCAGCACGGAAGCTCAATTGGAGTGGCTCATGGAGGGAGTGGGATGAGAGAAAGGATGAAACTGGAGGCAACGACTCTTTCAAAGACTCTAGTGGGGTAAGGATGTGGAGCTGGGAGGTAAGGAGAGGGGTGTGGATGGGTACGGGGAGCAGGTGGTGGTGGCAACAACAAAATTACATTCATAGAGCACTTTTCACATTGGGAGGATGTCCCAATGCCATTGAAGACACTGCTTACATTTAAAGAAGCATTTAAAGGAACCATAACTCTCCTTTCACATACAAATGATATTCGGAATATAAAAGATACCAATCAAAAAAATTACTAGGCTATAATGTTGAGCCTGTGAGTCATCTAAAGTGTCTTCATTCACTTCAAGAACCCCCGCCATTGCCTGAGGCTTATATTCACCTGTAGGGAATAATGGAGAGAACACAGAATTAGTGTTGCGGATGGAACCCAACAGAGCATCTATAAAACACCGCGGTGCTTAATGGGGTCACAGGCATCAACATCACAAAGCAAGTAGATAACGCTAATGTCACTTACTTTTTAATGGTGCAATACTTCATTTCAGCACACACATTATGCTAATAGGACACATTCTAACCAGGATATCGAAAACAACTGTGCTTTATTTGGACTTACAGATATTAAGCTGTTCCATTTTATTGGCAGTGCTAGCAGTCCAAGCAGTCTTTTCTTTCTGTTATTGACAGTGCTGCTTATTTTGAAGTTAGCAGAGACCAGATTAGGCGATTGGTCATTTGGGCTTGTCACAGCGTGTCTAACTGCAGAAGCTGGCAGGATACTGGGGCTGTAGAGAACTTGTCAGCTATCTTCGACCAGAGGATGACTTGAAAGATGAAATTATGCCTCAACAGTTTCTATTACCTTTTCAGAAAGTTGATTTAAACTGAAAAGAGTTTAAAGCACTTTGAGACGTTGATAAGACGTGGAAGGCGTTATATAAATGTAAGAATTATTATCATATTATTATATAAATACCTTTTTCAGGTCTTAGATTAACAGAGCACATTTCCAGTATTGCATTACTAGAGCAATATGGATAATAATAAACCTCGGATTTGATAATACAGTAATATCAAAACTTTGCAGTGTTCAAAGGGAATTCCTGTAAAGTGCAATGACTGTATATTTGCAGATGTCAACTTGCACACAGTAAAATTTCACAAAAAGCCATAAATTTAATGGCCAATTTTATCCCACTGTGATATTATAAACGCCCTTCTCTTTTTCAAATAATACCATGGGATATTTCTCAGATAGACCTCAGTTTAATATCCCATCTGAAGGACGGCACCTCTAATAATGTGGCCCTACTCTAGGATTGCACTGGAGTCAATAACAGGAGTCGGGAGGACATCCCAAGGTGCTGAAAGACAGGAAGCAAAGAGTGGCGGTGAACGGTTGTTTTTCTGACAGGAGGAAAGAATGCAATGGTGTCACCTAAGGGGTCAGTATTGGGACCCCTGTTCTTTTCGATCTATACAAATGACCTATACTGGGGTATAGGGGGCACAGTTTCCACGTTTGCGGATGAAACTAAGCTGCAAAAAGTAGTAAACGGTGAGGAGGATAGTAGCAAACTGCAAGAAGACATATAAAAACGCAAAATACTGCAGGTCGTGGAAATCTGAAACAAAAACAGAAATCATTGAGAACAACCAGAAGCTCAGGCAGTATCTATGGAGAAAGGAAAAGTGAGTCAAAGTTTTGGATCCACAACCCTTCATCAGAATTGTATAGTTCTGACTGAACTGAAGATTCGGCAATTTCTGTTTTTGTTGCAAGAAGACATAGTGGAGCTCCAGTAGCTCAATGGTCAGAGAACTTGCCTCACAAGCATGAGACCTGTGTTCGAATCCAGGCAGATCAGGGTGAAACCTTGGGCAAGTTTTCTTACTCCACACACCTAATAATAGTAATAATCCATCCAAAAAATAATTTAAAAAATTGGTCATTTCAATCCACGACTGTTTGTGGGACACTGTTGTGTGCAATTGGCTGCTGCGTTTTGCCCTCAAATATACAGTCAATTCACTTTACAGTATATTCTGTGAAGCGCTTTAGGATGTCCTCCTGATGTGAAAGGGGTTCTATAAATGTAATTTTTATTTTTTTGTTGATAGGCGATGGAAATCAATGTCTTTGCATTGTTGTTCGCCTCCAAGATGACTTTGGAGTAAAAGTCAGTTTTAGCCTGTGAATGGGAGTGGTGGTAGGTGTGGAGGAGCTTGAGTTACGGCTGGCAGTGAATTGTGAGGCCGGTTTTCTGCCATCTGTGCTAATGTGGCCAGGATGGTGTTTTGAGTGAACAGAGTTGACTATTGTAGTAAGGTGAGCGAGTAGGTTTGGAAACAACCCTGGATTTCAGAAACAAAAACAAAACAAAAACAAAAACAAACAGAAACAAAAGGAAATGGTAATGGCGTTAGAGCCCAGCATGTGAGCTGGAGCCAGCGCAGGCACAATTAGACAATTGGCTTCCACCTGTTGATAAACCTTCTGTGATTCCATTCTATGATTGGAGACAGGCATAAATGGATTTGTTGGACATGATGGAACATATTCTCTCACCAGGAATGTAACTCTCATAAGCACTGTGAGATCCACCTTGTTCATCAGCTGAACCTATAGAGGATAATAAATTCTAAGTTACAAATAATATTAAAATCTTGGAGTTTTATTATTCATTTAATAATTAGGAATCCTTTTAACCCTTCAGTTTTCTCTGTTACTCTCCTAAAGCTGCTGCCTCACACTAGTGTATTGATCCACTTAGTCTTTTCCAGGCGCCATCCCGGAAAATGTTAAGTTAGCAGAGGTGTGTTTTAGTTTGCCTTCGCTTCCCATCCCACAGCCCCTCCGCCTTGCTTCCTCCCTTTCCTCCTTCAACACCGGTTTCAAGACTTCCTCTTCAACTGCGACTTCAGCTGCCTCACCAACTCTTCCCCCTCTCCCACTTTCCTTCCTCTTCCCCCTACCCTGACCCTCCCTCCACCGCTTGGGTCCCGACCTGACTGTTCAGCGCTTTGGGACGTCCTCCCGACATGAAAGGCGCTGTATAAGTGCAATTTTGTTATTGTTGTGTTGGGAGGTGAAAGTCACAAGGGTTATCTCTTGATAGTGAACTAGACACCAACCCCCGTCTAGAAGACTTGAAAAGAGCTAAATCAAATGCAAGGATTATTATTGCTAATTATTTGCTAATTTGGTCAGTCCCTGTTCAGTAACAGACAATCTATTATAGAACATTATTTGGTTAACTCATGGATTTGGAGTAAAAACAGCAGCTGGCCAGAGCTTATAGACAGGATTGAATTCTAGCCGTGGCACAGTCAAGTCTCAGACCTGATGAACAGTAATGTAAAGATTGACAGATTTCTAAAGGATAGAGGGATTGAGGGATATGGGGATAAGGCGGGTAAATGGAATTAGGTTAGAAGATCAGCCATGATCTTATTAAATGACAGGGCAGGCTCGAGAGGTTGAATGGCCTAGTCCTAATCCTATTTCCTATGTTCTTAAACTAGTGTTGCCGGCTGTACCAGAACCAATTGAAGTTACATCTTGATATTAAATAATCCAATAATTTGAAGTGAGAGCTCAGCATTGGGGAGTACACAGTAAATCAGGCAATGCCATAGGGACTGCGGTGCAAGAATTGACCATCCTACCGAAGAGTCCTGAGGAGGGCTTCTCTCCAGGCTGACGTCTCTTGTGCAGGGAACGCATGACCTTGGCGCTGCCAAAGTGCTTGAAGCGAGACCTCACATGGCTGTAGAACCAATCGAGTGAGCCAACCTTCACAATCCTACAGGAGAGAGCAACAACCTCAATTCCCGAACAAAGAGCTAGGACAGAGTCTGACAGTCGAGACACATTCTGTGAGTTGTTGCTACATTGTAAACTGAACTATATTATATGCGGTTTTTTTCAATGCAGTAACTCCTAGGCACCAAAGAACTGCATGTTGAATAGAATATTGAGAATATCAAAGTTGTGACAAATGTCATACTTCAAATCTGATAATGCCCATAGATACAGGAAGGTAAATATCGTGAGAAACCCAAGCACAAATGGGTGCAACGGTATAGAGATCAGGATCCACATTTCAAACATGTACATTTACAACCAATAACCACAAGGTGGCAATCATGCAGTGCTAATGGTTCAGTGTTGTTTGATAGCTTCCCCAGATGTGGGTAAACAACGAAAAAAATAATTACAATTGTACAGCACCTTTCGCATCGGGAGGACGTCCAAGGACGCTGGACAGTAAATGTTTTGGACCTGAGCTGAGGTCGGGATTGGGGAGTGTCAAGGGAAGGGAGGAGAAGGCGGATGACCAATGGTACGGTCAAAAAGAGATTGAGGTGGGGTTTGAAGGAGGCTAGAGCGAGGTGGAGGGATTATGGGATGGAATTCCAAAAGTTGAGGGCAGAAGCCTTCCATCCCATGGAAGGCAGGCGAGCCTTCCATGGGATGGGAGGCTCGCCTGCTGATGGTGCAATGGATGGGTTGGGAGACGTGGAGCAGGCCAAAGCACATTGAGTGGAGGCAGCGTACAGGTTGGTAGGGGTTAGGAAGTCGCAGAGGCGGGGTTGCAAGGCCATGGATGGTTTCAACCAGGCAGAGAGGACAGAACCTGTAGAATGCTGGATGATCTGCAGCCAATGGAGGGAAGGTTTGGGGAGGCTGACAAGCAGGGCGTTGGCATAGTCAGATGTGATGAAGGCACAAATGAGAGTTTCAGCTGCCTGAGAGATGAGGTAATAGTGGAGTCGGGCAATGTTGTGGGGGTGAGTGAGGCAGAGCAGGTGATGGCAAGGATGTGGGGGAGAAAATACAGTTGTGGATCGAACAAGGCACCGAGGTTCCTGACTAACTTGGTTAGGTGGAGTATGCATCCGTGGCGGTTAATGCTTCCTGTGTCTGAGGTTCAGAGGTTCTGGCATGAGCCAATCAGAAGGGCCTCAGTCTTGTTGAGATTCAACTGTAGAAAATTGGCTCTCATCCAGGACTTGACGTCTGATAAGCAGTCTGTCAGGACAGCAGTGGTCGTGGAAGCGAGGGTGAAGGCAAAAAGATAAGAGTTGTGTGTCATCCACATACATATGGAAGTTGACTGCATGTCTGCGAATGATGTCACCAAGGGGAGCATATAAATGTTGAGAAGGAGAGGGCCAAGGACAGAACACTGGAGGACACCACGTGTGGCGATGCGGGGACTGGAGGAGAAACTGTTAGTGGTGACAACTTGGAGAGGTAAGATTTGAACCAGGCAGGGGCAAGTGCGTGAAGATTGAGCTGAGAGGAGAGGTGGTGTAGCAGGATGGAGTGGTTGACAGTGACGAAGGCAGCAGAGGGGTCAAGGAGGACAAGAGAGCAATGATCACAGATGTTTAAAATGATCAATTTATCATCGATCAATAGCAAGATTAATCAATCAACATCAATAGCAAATCAAAATAGTGGGGTAATCCTGCCACTGTATAAATCATTGGGGAGACCATACTTAAATAATAAGGGAAAACAGGAACAGTAGGAAGCTACATAGTCCTTCTTCTGGCCTGTTCTGTCTCGGACATAGAAACCAGTCATTGCTTTCCAACACCTGAGCCAGCCACCCTCACTATACTGTATTGTTATTGTACAGAGTCTGACCTTGCCACGCGGCAGGGATCACACACCCAGCCGTACTCCTTCTTGTGGAACTTGCTGCAGTTTTTGCAAGTGAAGAGGCAGCAATCCAGGCAGCGCCGCTTGCTGTTGACGAGGAGTGTGAAGGGCTCCAGGCAGTGAATGCAGTGACCCTCGTTGAACTTGGCTTGCTTTGTCAACAGTTTCCTTTTGGTGCCTTCTTCCTCAATCTTACACTTCAGCCCCCTGGACAAGATGAGACAGAGAGAAAGAGAAGATTGATAGAAAGCAAAACAGGTGTTAATAATAATTCTTGCAAATGATTTATCACCTGTCGAGAAGTGTCATGGTACAGTGCTTCACAGGATATAATGTAAAGTGCATTTGATGTATTTTGCGGGTGAAACGCAGCAAACAGTTTACTCACAGCAATAACCCACAAACAGTCAAGGAGTGAATGAGTAATTTTATTTTTATCCTTCAAAGAGTCATTGTCTCCCAGCTTCGCTCTTTCCTCTCATACCACATCCTCCACAAGCCCCTCCAATCGGGCTTCGTGGTGTGGGCAGCACGGAAACTGCTCTGCTCAAGGTCACAAATGATATCCTGAACATTTGTGACCAGGGCTCCCTCTGTCTCCTCATCAACAACAACAAAATTGCACTTATATAGCGTCTTTCACGTTGGGAGGACGTCCCAAAGTAGGGAGGAAAGGAAGGAGAGTGGGAGAGGGGGAAGAGTTAGTGGGGCAGGCAAAGGCGCGGTTGAAGAGGAAGATCTTGAGACCGGCCTTGAAGAAGGAAAGGGAGGAAGCAAGGCAGAGGGACTGCGGGATGGAGTTCCACAGTGTGGGAGCAGAGAGGCTGAAAGCCCGGCTGCCGATGGTTGGGCAGTTAGGGCGGAGGACGCGAAGCAGGCCTGAGTCTGCTGAACAGAGGGTGCGAACAGGCTGGTACGGAGACAGTAGGTCAGAGAGATAGGAGGGGGCAAGGCCGTGAATGGCCTTGAAAATCATCTTTTCAACCTAGCCGCTGTCTTTGACACCATGGACCATTCAATCCTCCTCTACTGCCTCTCTTCCCACCTCAACTTTCAAAGTTCTGTCTTTGACTGGTTAGGTCCTAGCTCTCACACCGTCAACAATGAGTCTGCCAACGGCTTTTATTCTAGCCCCCGCACTATGTCATGTGGTGTTCCTCAATGCTTTGTCCTTGGTCCCCTCTTCTTCACCCTCAACATGCTCCCCATCTGTGACATAATCTGCAGACATGGGGTAAATTTCCACATGTATGCAGATGAAACCCAACTCTATCTCTTCGCTTCCATCCTCAATTCCAGAACTACCGGCATCCTGACTGCCTGCCTGCCTGTCTGACATTGTGTCCCGGATGAGCGACAACTTTCTTCACCTGAACATCAGCAAGACTGTGACCTTCCTGATTAGCTTGCATCAAGGTCTCCGCACCTCAGGTGCTGGCAGCATCAGCAACCACGGTTGCACACTCCATTTCACAAAGCCAATCAGGAACCTGGATATCTTAATTGAACCTGAACTGTCCTTTTTCTCACCACATTCGCACCATGATCAGCACTGCCTTCCACCACCTACAAAACATTGCCAGATGCCAGAATCAATCACATAGTGTGAAGCTGGAGTCATGCGTTGTCAAGACCAGGTAAGGATGCCAGATTTCCTTTTCTTGAGAACATGAGTGAATCACCAATGCAGTGGATAGTCTGAACAGCCTGTTAAACCATAAATCGACAAAGGCTTCTTTGTGAAAGCTGGTTCAGCAAAGAAATCACAAGAGGTGAAATCACAGCTACTCACAGGCATGTGATATTGGCTGTTGCTTATGACTAGCTCATGAATGCACAATGTTGTGTTTAAAGTAGCCCTTGACCCTAGAGATAAGGATTTGTCAAATTTGAACAGATAAGTTATGCCCATTACATCAGTGTAACAGGGAAAACAGACAGAGTACAGAGCAGGTGCACCATCCCCAGTCGAGAGTAACAATAACAGCAACAACAACAAAATTACACTTGTATAGCACCTTTCATGTCAGAAGGACATCCCAAGATGCTGGACAATCATTGTTCGATATCCGAGCTGGGGTCGGGGACAGAGAGGGTGGAGGGAAGGGGGGATTTGGGAGCGTCAAAGAGGATGATCTTGAGGCGGGACTTGAAGGAGTCTAGCGAGGGAGCTAAGGGGAGGGACTGCGGGATGTAATTCCAGAGGTTAGGGCCGACTGGCTGAAGGCTCGCCTCCAATGGTGGGGCGGGTGGGTTAGGGGACATGGAGTATGCCGGAGCCTGCTGAGTGGAGGGGCAGGCAGGTTGGTAGAGGGTTAGGAGTTCGCAGAGGTAGGGTGGAAGAGAAGCCATTGGTGGTGGCAAAGTGGAGACAGTGAGAAAGGTAGGAGTCGAACCAGGCAAGGGCAGGTCCGTGAAGGTTGAGCTGGGTGGAGAGGCGGTTAGGAGGATGGAGTGGTCCACAGTATTGAAGGCAGAAGAGAGGTCAAGGAGGACAAAGAGCTAGAGAGAGCCCTGATCACAGATGTTTAAAATGTCGATTTTGACCAGGCTGTCTCTTTGCTATGGGCAGCACGGAAGCCGGATTGTAGGAGTTCGAAGAGACAAGGGCGAGAGAGAAGGTGTGAAGCGGGAAACAATGACTCGTTCCAGGGCCTTAGAGAGGAATGGGAGGTTGGAGATGGGGCAGTACCTGGAGAGTAGGGATGGGTCCAATGAGGGATTTTTTAAAGATCGGGGTAATGACAGCTGTTTTTAGAGGGGTGGGAACGTTGCCGGTGTATAGGGAGACCTAGAGACCTAAACTGACAGCTAGATGGCGTTGCGACCCCAGGTTTGGGAAACTCGGGTGTAGAGGGAGCTTTACTGTGTACCTAGCTTGTGCCGAATGTGGGGATGTGGTCTCTGTCCAGAGAGTAAATATTGCAAGACAACTCTTTGTTTGTGCTGGTCACCTCAGTGCTTCAGAGCTGCATTCTGGAAACAGCACACACAGTGAGCTCTTTGATTAAATTAATAGCAGCCCAGATTACAACAACAAAATTGCACTTATAAAGCGCCTTTCACGTCGGGAGGACGTCCCAAAGCACTGAAAAGTCTGGTCGGGACCCGAGTGGCGGGGGTGGGAGTGGGGGGGGGGAGTGGATCGGTAGGGAGGGAGGGTTGAAGTAGGGGGAAGGGGAAGGAGAGTGGGAAAGGGGGAAGAGTTAGTGGGGCAGCCGAAGGCACGGTCGAAGAGGAAGGTCTTGAGACCGGCCTTGAAGGAGAAAAGGGAGGAAGCAAGGCGGAGGGCAGCCTGTGAAGGGAGGAGCTGGGGAGGTCGACGAGGAGGGAGTTCCCGTAGTCAAGCCTGGAAATGATAAAAGCGTGGATGAGGGTTTTGGTGGCGTGGGTGGTGAGGTAGTGGCAGAGTCTGGCAATATTGCAGAGTCTGGCTATATTACAAACATAAACACAAATCAAAGATCCATTAGGAATAAGCTAGCTCACTCAGTAACACTCTGATATCTACTTTCACCTCTGGGTTAAGAGGTTGCAGATTCAAGCCCCACATTATGGACACTGAGCTCATGATCTAGGCCAGGGTAGTCTAACAGGAGGCCCATGGGCCATATCCGGCCTGGCGAATGATTTCATCTGGCCTGAGATAATTTCAAACTTTTGGTCCCCGCTCCCATTTTCTCCAGCAAACTTCCCATCAACAGTTGGGAGGATGCAGTATGGAGAGTGGAAATAATGCTGGCTATTAGTGCAGTATGTCAGCAAGCCTTACTCAGAGTGAAACGCAAAATACTGTGGATGCTAGAAGCCTGAAACACAAATAGAAATTGCTGGGAACACTCAGTAGGTTAGGTAGCATCTATGGAGAAAGGAAAGTGAGTCAACTTTTCAAGTCCAGGACTCATTGTCAGAACTGGGGCATGTTGGGAGGGAGAAGTTTCTAAGGAATAACAGAGAGGAGGGAGGTGGGGCAAGGAAGACCAAGGAGAAAACCTATTTATTCTGTCCTTTATCAAAAGTTGCCCTTTGTTTTCTTTGCCCTGCCTGCTTTGGGACGTCCTTCCGACGTGAAGTGCACTCTATAAATGTAATTTTGTTGTTGTTGTTGATCTGGCCCCTACCCTAGGCTCAGAATCATGCTCCATCACTGTCAAGCAGAGGGAGTAACTAATGTGACCAATTTATTTGGTGGATTGTTGGCCAGGACACTGGGAGAGAGAAACTCCCTCCTCTTCTTAAATAGTGCTGTGGCATCTTTAATGTCTGCCTGAACAGGTCGACCCATCCTCAGGTCAACTTCTGAGACATCCAAAGGATGGCACTTCTGACAATAAAATAGAAATTATATAGATTCACTGAGGCTAAATTAATAAAATCAAGACTTAGTTGATGGGAGGATAGACCTGAGCATGTCTGAGTTGGCAGAGTGGAGGGAGTGGACAAATATACATTTATGAAATGATTTTCTCATCCAAAATTATATGTGAAATTCACAACAAAACTTGATTTGCCACTGAAGTCCACATAAATGCTCTTTCCAGCGGGAGTTACTGGATAGGAATTAATAGATTGAACCTTGGTTGGTTTTTGCATTGGTCACTAGGAGCAATGAAGACAATTGGAGCGTAGCCTCTGCCCGCAATTCAACGTGTCTTAACTGGTCGCTGAATGTGCATTTATTGGCTAACATTCAATTGCATTGAAGCATGGGAAAGGAAATTCTTCTGCTTGTGAACAGCGACTGATCAAGACTATGTTCACTGCAATTCATTGCAACCGGCCAGTAAGTGTGCTGGTAAGTGTGGGAGTAATGGAGGGTATGGAAATGGTGTTAGGAGGTGATTTATACAACTAATGCAAATAGATCTAAGCAATTTTGATAGGAAACTGAAGGGGGTTGGGATGGATGTATATCTTAGGATGTATGAATTACGAGATTTATAAAGATAACACTCATGCAAGTTTTACTATATTCCAGCGAGAGGATGGAATGTTCCCTAGAGAGCAATCTCAGCTTTCGTTCCTGCTCATTATTCCTAACATCCCTGGAATATGCTGCGGTACATCTGACCTGAAGTGCGTTACATGGCAATAACTTACCCAAGTCTTTCTTCTTCTTTCTTACGTAGATCAAGATCTCGCTGGACAACCTGCAGGACATGTTGGGCCTCTTCTTCGCTTAGTTTTGACAGATCCAGTTTCCTCCTCATGTTTCAATGTGGTTCCCAGACCTTAATGCGAATACGCTGACAATATCTGTGGACAAGATGAAAAGACATCTTGGAAACCTGCTCGAGTTGCTAAATGGATGGAGAATGAAAAGTTGGGAATGTAATATTTACGAACACACATGATAGGCTCAGGTTTTGCGAAGAGCATTTCAGCACAGCACAAAGTAATGCCAGGACCCAGAGACACGTTTCGGAAACTGCTTGGTGCTGTCAGGGAATATGATAGGGTGAGTATTCTGGAAAGATGAGATCAAATAGATCAAAGGGCCTTCTTTACTTGAACCTCTCTCATTATCTCTCCATTTTGTTTCAAATAATATTTTGCTTGCGTAGTGCTGTCTGAGAGCTATCATACACATCTGAATGCTGCCATTCAAACCTAATGGAAACATTACTAACATTGGGCCAGTTATGTCAAGTGATGGGGGAGTTTTCACATTTTCTCATGTTTCACAATGGCATATACAGGATTGCAGGATAGAGTTCCAGGCGTCAGACAGAACGTACCATGGCACCACGAGATTGCCTGCCCACATCTTTATCACCGCTCTCACAAAGAGAGCTTAATATACAATGGGTTCAGTCATGAAGGCAAGGACCCTTTTTTCTATTTTGAATATGAAAATAGAATACATGACTAGCAGCTGACTGCAAAACAAATACTGAGCTCTCTGTTCCCTGACTCAGAAGTGAAGCATACTTTCCAAATTATAACAACAACACAAAGGAGCTTACCAGTCTCTTCCCTCTAATAAAATGGGCTTTCATTCTCTAACCCCCTCCCCCAAACAACCCCCTATTCTGAAGATGTTGGCTATTGCTTTAATATGGATTCATGGGTATCGGCAGATCACTACTACATGCCAAGCGGTCAGTCTTTATCTGTAATCAAGATGACCCACGTTTGATTCTCAGACTGGGTAAATTCTTAGGCAACTTTACTTATTCCACACGCCTCTATTTAACTAGCAGTAAGAAGGTACCCGGTTGTTAGTCGATTGGCGGATTACTTTGTATGGGTGATAATTCCTTCAAAATTAAAAACACTATGTATAATGGGGTCACTCAATCCAAAACTATTTGTGGGACACTGATGTGAGCATTTGGCTGCCACATTTCTCCCACAAAATATACAGTCAACCCATCTGATATTATATTTTGCGAAGCACTTTGAGACATTTCAATGACGTGATAATATATATTAAATGTAAAACAAAAGTCACAAGGAGCACTCAGCAGGTCAGGCAGCATCTATGGAGAAAGGAAATGTTTTGGGAACAGGACCCTTCGTCAGAACTGTGGCATGGTGAGAGGGATAGGTTTTTAAGGAATAACAAAGGGGGAGGCCGGGCAAGGAAGGCAAAGGAGAAAATGTGGTAGAGGACAGGAGATGATGATGGGTTAAAGATGGTTAATGGTGAGCTCACCATGGATAATCAATGGAGTATCCCACATGTTCAATAGATACTCCGATGGCAGAAATAACAACAAATTACACTTGCACCCTTAATGTCAGAAAGACATCCCAGGGCGCTGGGCAGTCAGGGTTTTTTGGACCTGAGCTGCGATTGGGGTCAGGAGGGGTGGAGGTTAGGGGAAGTGGGAAGGTGGCTGAAGGTAAGGATGAAGAGGAAGGTCTTTCGATGGGACTTGCAGGAGGCAAGAGACCAATTACCACAACCTTCAGGGGTGTGTCAGAGGGTTTGCAGGATTGAGTTCCAGAGTGTGGGGCAGAGATGCTGAATACCGGACTACCAATGGTGAGGCGGGAAGTGCGGGAGACGTGAAGTAGATCATTGTCCGTCAAGTGGAGGGAGTGGATAGGCTGATATGGGATTAGGAGGTCAGAGAGGGAGTAGGGAGCAAGACCGTAGAGGGCTTTGAAGATGAAACAAGGGTTTTGGACTCAACTGTCCCAAGGACAGGGATTATTGGTTCACTTGTCTCCTCTCCTGGTACTGGAGAGGACACAAGCTGCAGAGTGCAAGGTGCTATACAAATATAATTTTGTTGTTGTTGTACTGATCAACAACAATTTACGTTTATAGTTTACGCTGGGAGAAACTCTCATTGTGCCTCACGGAAGTGATTGAGTGCCAGACCTGAAGGATGAGATCAATAAAAATAAGCAATTTAAAAAAACAGGTAGTAATAGGATAGGCAATCTCTCTCCTTCCCAACCCCACCCCCGATTCTATATTTCTAAAGGTATCACTGTGTTATATTGTCTGCCATATGGTGAAGGATTCGTTCAATTTTAAAACCAGCAAAAACAATCCCTGTTCTTGGACGCCCACAAAATATCCAAACACAGAACTCTGATGCAAAAATCTGATTTGCATGCAAATTGTGTTATTACTTAGCAACACCGGTGTGTGCTGGGTGCAAGGGGTCACTTTACACAATGGATTTGATCTTTTTAGATAGGACCCAGGGCTCAGCCGTTTGACAGAGAGGCATTTCTCTAAAAAGACCAGTCTTATGTAGATGGAGCGTGGATCAAAAAGAGGTGACATTTAGTTGACTGTCAGTCTGAAATTTAATCCTGCAAAAAAGGGTCAGCAACACTGAAATTGATTCTTCATCGGTACTGTTAACACCTTTGTTTCATTATAATACAGGAAACCAGATGGCAGACAGTATAAATGTGAAGCAAAGAGTTACACTATCGGCTTTGCAATATTTCGCTGGGGATATGAATTATATAATAAGAAAGTTGGGAGATCAAGATCTTAGGCCCATTTGATCTCATTCAGTGTCATTCAGTGTCAGCTTGGCACAGGCATAACACGCTCGCCCCGAGTCAAAAGTTTGCTGGTTTAATCTCCTATTGGAACACTAAACTCAAAGTTCAGGCTGACGCTCCAGTGCAATGCTGGGGGAGTGCTCCATCGTCATTGTCCAAATTAAATTTTGAACCGAGTCCTCATCCGCCTGTTCAGGTGGACATTAAATAAGCCCTTGGTTAATCAAAAAGAGAAGAACTTTTCTCCTGATGTTCTGGCCTACAATCCCCTAAATGAAATTGGTTATTCATTTCATTGTTGTGATTAACACTGATGCACAACATAACCTTACTCTGGTTATTCCCATAATGTGCAACCTAACACATTTGTGCTATTCTTCCCATAACAGGATTTTTATGCTTTGATTTTTACCTATCGCCTTACAGATGAGACAGCACACTATATTATGGGCATCAAAATGTGGTTCTCTGTACTTGCTGTGTCTATCCTAAAATAATAATAATAATAATAATAATAATCCTTGCATTTGTTATAGTGCCTTATCACATTGTTGAGAAGTCTCAAAGCACTTCATGGGATAGACGTGTGATGACTGGTACGGAGTTTAGTATGAATGAGTATGTGGGCTGTGGAGTTTTGGACTAACTGAATCTTGTGGATGGGGGAGCTGGGAAGACTGGCAAAAGGCCAAAAAATTGAGTCAGGAGGTGACGAACACATGGATACGTGTTTCGGCTGCGTCTGGGGTAAAGTATGGTTGGATCTGGGCAACGTAGCAGAGATGGAGGAAGGTGGTCCTGGTCAGGGACCGGATATAGGGAGGGAGATGTCTCAATGATAGGATAAGGTGCCGTATCGAATTCAAGGATAATTACTGTTGTTATATTTGTTGGCCCAATGTCTCAGCTATAATAATGTTAAATATGCAGTGAGGGCACCCTGGCAGCTAGCCTACTGAAGGTAGCCAACAGGCCAGAAGTCTCTGGTCAAAGGAGTAAAACGTAGGATTCCCATCATGTTGTTGAATCCCATTATTAATGTAGAAGCCCCCTGAATCCGGAATATTATGTCAGACGTTCTGCTGATTTCATTTATTTTTCAATTTCCTAGACAATTTCATTACCAAATTTGGTTCTTTATTTAGTCCACGCAGAATCCACTTTACAATAATTAACTGATGAAGGACAATGAGAGAGAGATGTACAGAGAGACGGAGAGAAATTATTTGTGGAGTCCCATGTGGTTAGCGTGCTTGCCTCTCAAGCGAGAGGGCCCCGGTTTGATTACTGGGCAGGACAGGGTGAAATTTCAGCCAGGTTTCCTTACACACACGCTTCTGTTTACCTAGCAGTTAGTAGGAACTCCCTTGTTATTCGATTGTTGGATCGCTTTTCGGGAGTAATAATACCTTCAAAAATCCTAATAATTTGGAGTCACTCAATCCACAACTGTGTGTGGGACAATTCTGTGCACTATCAGCTGCTGCTTTCTGCCCACAAAATACAGTCACTACACTATACAACAGTACATCCTGTGAAATGCTTTGAGACACCTCCAAAACATGATAAGGCACTGGTTCAAATGCAACAATCATTATTGTTATTAGTTTGGTTGACTAATGTCAAGGATCACTGAAGCTACACATTAACAATAATCACTGCACACATTAGCAACATCATAGATTAATATCACCAATTTTGAACAATCTTTACATGTCAAATACCATAATCCAACTAACAATGCCAATTAATAGTTTAAAATAACCGATTAATGGTCCACTGTTTATGAAACATCACAAGCGATTGTGCTATAAGTAATGAGTACACAACATTTCAATCCTGTTACATTCAATTATACTTCAGCAACTTCAAAGCACAACAACACAGCAGTGATCACAAAGTTTGCATTTGAGAAGTTGGTGAAGCAGTATGGAAAAAGAGAAAAAATCACTCAAAGGGTATCTGGCTTTACCTGGGCAGAGATTTTCTCGCCAGAATCTCCTGAATCCCTCAGAGCTGTGCAAAAAGAGCTCATTGCCGTGTGTATGTGAGTCTCCTCTCGCTTCTCTATCACTTGTGCTGTGGGTGCCAAGAAGGACACATCACATGCCCTGTCCGGTCACAACTGGTGCTCTGTCGGCCGTGCACGCAGCGCTCCAGGCCACAGGGTTTCACTGGGCTTTCTGTCCATAAGAGATTAAATCGAGCACAGGACAGAGCTCTTAAAGAAACAAATGCCTTAGAGCCATAAATGCCTTACAGTGTGCAGCAACACAGGCAAATGTTAAAAGAACAATGAAACAGCCAGGCTCCTATTTCCTGTGAGCATGTATTTGCATTGAGGATAATACAGAGCTGTGAACGAGATACAGAATAAAACAGAGCTACAGGATAAGAGTTACCTACAATATAACACAGAGCGTGTTACAACAACAAATTACATTTGTTTGGTGCCATTCACTTCGGGAGGGCGTCCCAAGGTGCTGGACTGTCAGGAATTTGGACCCAAGCAGGGGAATGGTATCTGGAGGCAGGGAGGGCAGGGAGAGTAGGGGTAGGAGAATGTCTGAACAACAATGAAAACAATTTGTACTTATATAGAGCTCTCCACACAGGGTAGCACCTCAGAGTGCTTAACAGTGGCGGAGCCTGAATTGGAGGTAGTGGGAGGTGGCCGATATAGGCATTTCAAAAATATCGATATATAAAAAAAGTCGATATATCGAGGGAAAAAATCGGAATGCGCGCACACTGAACTACAAGACCCAGAATGCTCATCTCTATACACAATGCACAAACCGAGGTGCAAAGCCGCCATATTGTATTCATAGTCCTCGAATACAATATACAGGTGTGCAAGGGGTGGGTGGGGGAGGGAGGGGGAGAGAGACGGCTGGGGGAGGGGGAGAGAGACGGCTGGGGGGGGAGGGGGAGAGAGAGACGGCTGGGGGTGGTGGGGGGAGAGAGACAGCTGGTGGGGTGGGGGTGGGAGAGAGGGACAGCGGCTGGGGGGGGGGAGAGGAGAGAGGAACGGCGGCGGGTGGGGGGGGGGGGGGGGTGAGACGGGGTGGATGTGATAATATACAGATAGATAGAGATGGGGGGGATGTGAGAGAGGAGAGAGACACAGAGACACAGACAGAAAAACACAGAGATGGAGAGAGTGAGTGTGAGAGACACACAGAGAGAAAGATATTTACCTCCTGAGGAGATAGGCGTGGAATGCGCGCGCACCCCGAATGCGCGCGTTGCGCGCGCATGCGCAGTACGAAAACCCTGAAAATATCGATATTTCGGTATATCTCGATATGAGCCCGTCGATATATCTAAATCGGAAAATTTCCATATCGACGGACCCTAGTTTCGAATGCATAAATTTCGAAATGTGAATAAAGATTTAGTTCGATTTTACAAGGAGCAAACTGCATCATGCATGCATAATGCACAATCCTCTCTTTGAAATTAGATAAAAGTTGATCTTCATAGTACAAAAGAATGCATCCCAAAACTCCCAAGTTCTATTTCATGGTGTTAGTGTTCTGGCTTCCTTCACCACTGAAGGATCCAGTATTATAATATGCATAATGTTTCTGTCACTAGAAGTCATGGGGTTTTTCAGAACAAGATCACATCAGGGTTTCTTAAATAGACTTTTCACGTGTTCGGAATGGTTTATGTCACCAGGAAGTCCAATCTCAGAGTGTGAAGCCCAATCACAGAATAATCATTCCATTCAATTTATCTCATCCTCTTTTGCTTTGCAGAATGACTATCACAAAGTGACATGCCCTACTTTTCCATATTTTGTGGTGCGTTTTTTACAGGCTGTGTGAATGGCACTGTGTACACTTATTATTAAGCCAGCGCTAAGCAACTCAATGAACATTTTCAAAGTGCTCACTATTGAGTATAATGTGATAGTTGGGCTCAGTATTGACTGCGACAGGTCTGATCCATGTCCCCTTCTGCACGCCAGAATTATTTCTGGTTCATAAATGAGGATAAAATGTACTTGTTTGCGAACAGTCCAATATTGAGAATGATGTATGGGATGGTACACAATAAACTGATCATGCAGCCAGTTTAACCTCAGTATCAAAGGATCACATCTTATTATCACTCCCAAGGAAGAGGAGAAAATTGAGGAAAAGTCTCAGAATCTGCAGTGTTCGAGGATTTAAGCTACAGTCACTTTGTGGCATTCGTGCAACACTATGAGGGACTAATCCAGCTTTCCATTAAGCAACCATCATTGCATTTGGTTATCATCCTACCACAGGTGTCAGTTTGGCATGCTAATGTGGTTTTAACTGGTTGAACTCCAGGAGTACTCCAATGCTAAGATCTCACCATCCTACATCTAATACTATCTTCTTTTCACCCTTTACACGCTCCCTCTGGGCGACGTCATCCGCAAACATGGGGTAAATCTCCACATGTATGCGGATTACACCCAGTTGTACCTTTCTGCCTCATCCCTCAACCCCCAGACGATCGATGTTCTGACAGCATGTCTGTCCGACATCGAATCGTGGACGAGGGACAACTTTTTGCAATTGAACGTGAGTAAGACCGAGGCCCTCCTGATTGGCTCAAGCCAGCGCCTCCGCACATCGGGCGCTGCCAGCCTCAACATCCAAGGCTGCACTCTCCACCTCACAAAGCCAATCAGGAACCTCGGCATCATGTTCGATCAAAAACTTTCCTTCCTCCCCCACATCCGCGCCTTGACCGGCACCGCCTATTTCCATCTGCGCAATATTGCCAGGCTCCGCAACTATCTTACCCCCCGCGCTGCCGAAACATTCGTGCACGCGTACATCACCTCACGGCTGGACTACGGAAACTCTCTCCTAGTCGGCCTCCCCAGCTCCTCCATTCATAGGCTGCAGGCCATCCAAAACTCTGCAGCCCGTGTACTATCCCGCACCCCCACCCTCGCCCATCTCCACTGGCTCCCCATCCTCCAGAGGATCGAATTTAAGATCCTCGTCCTCACCTACAAGGCCTTACACGGCCTTGCCCCATCCTACCTAGCCGATCTACTCTCCCCCTACATGCCCACCCGGGCCCTCCGTTCAACAGGACTTGGCCTACTCCAAGCCCCCCGCCCGAACCGCCCCACCATCGGAGGCCGGGCCTTCAGTTTCTCCGCTCCCACCCTATGGAATGCCATCCCTCAATCCCTCCGTTTCACCTCTTCCCTTTCCTCTTTCAAGGCCGATTTGAAGACTTTCCTCTTTGATCGTGCCTTTTGTTCCACCCCGAACTCTTTTACCTCCCCTTCGTGTTTCACCCCTTCCCAAACACTCCCCTCCCAGCTCGGGTCACACGCCTCTTGTTTAGCGCCTTGGGACGTCCTCCCGACGTGAAAGGCGCTATATAAATGTAAATTGTTGTTGTTGTTGTTATCTGGAATTAGGTAAGCAGGAATCATCGCTCCAAAATAAGAATGTGTATTCCATTTTAGACCCTGGGAAATTTCTATAGATGGCTATGTGAAACTCTGGTGTGGATACTCACAGTAATGGATTTCAGCATGTGACAGGCATCCAGCTGACTAACCCCCCACCCCCACCCCACCACACCTCCCAACATCTAGCTCACACCTCATCCCGCTAATGGATCATTCACATTGCTCTCCTCAGCACTAGCTCTTGGGCCTCCAAGTCCTTATGGTTAGTCAGGTGTCTGACACATAACAATAACAACAATGAAATTACACTTGTATAGCACTTTTCATGTCAGGAGAATACCCCACTAATAATAATCCTTGCATTTGATATAGCACTTCATCACATGCTTGAGACATCTCAAAACTCTTAACAGAAGATACTGTAATGTGAATTGACTGTATATTTTATGGGCCAAAACTTATCACCATACTTAAAAATATCTGAACCAAACACAGTTTGATCCATATGTGCAAATTTCTGAGATATTTATTAGAATGGAATGCGCACTCTCTCAGGGAGTCACACACAAATGAATATTTCAAGCTTATTTATGAGCTCTTTGGCAGAACATTTAATGAGCATATATAGAACTATCTGGTTTTAATTCTAGGTTTCAGTGTAGATTTCTTCCTAGCAATTGCACAATGTCATCATGTCACTCTGTCAATGAAGGAAATCCAAAATCATAAGTCTCTGTGTAGTGCTGAAACTGTAGGAAGTATTAATCATTTGATGCCACCATAAAAAACAACTTCATTGCATTTGGCTCTGTTACATAAACAGATTTTTTTCTTCAAATGGATCCTCAAAATTGTTTCTACTAATAAATATTATTTGACTTCATCGGTACTGAATATTGAAAAAAAATCTGGTGAAAGATAGGTTGATGGTTTTTCGCATGTGTCAGACAAAGGCCACACAGGAAGGGGCTGAGGCATGGAGGGAATATTTTTTCTGAGCAATAAGGATCTTGAATTTGTTCCTTAGCGAGACGGGAACTGAAATCCAGATATTGAAGTTAAACTTTGTCAACCCACAACCTCTGCCTCAGAGCTGAGAATTGACCCATGCTGATTCATTAAAGTGCTAGTCTCCAGGGCATTTGCCTTTCCCATCCAAGATGATCTCAACCCCCTAACAGTGGATCCACAAGCAGTGGCAAAGTTTGCCAGATAATGCTTTCATTGGCAAGCTATGCGGTTTTCGCTGGTCAGATTCTAACACTCACATTGGGGTCCCTAAAGCCTTACATTTACATTGTGCCCTTCATGTGGGGTAGCCTCTAAGAGCGCTTAACAATAGCGGAGCCTAGTGTCGAGCCTGGGAGAGAAGGGAGGTGATACTTTCCAATAAAATCCTCTGGAGCGCTTTAAGATGTTTTGAAGATGAGACACCACATCCAATGCAAAGTTTATTATTAATATTATCATCAGGATAAAAGTGTCAGGCTGTTAGATTTGATTAGTATTTCTAAAAGATTGTTTCCACATGGATTAGATTTACTATAATCAGCTATTATATATTAAGAAAGATCTCCCCTAACCTCTGGAACTCTTCCTCTATGCTTCCATCTCCCTTCTTCTCTATCTATCTTGAAATACTTTGCTGCCTAAAATCCTACTGTTTCGACCACATCTATGGTCATCCCCATCTTCTCTAACCTACTTCTTGCTTATTCGGCGGGCAGCAACATCAATGGCAAGCTATGTGGTGCAATGCAAGGATTATTATTATTAGTAGTATTATTATTATTTATGGGCACAATTGGCTACCGTGTTTGCTCACAAAATACAGTAAATTCACTTTATAGTATATCTTGTGAAGTTTTTCGATACAGCGCCTTATGTCTCAACAATGTGATAAAGAGCTATATCAAATACAAGGATTATTATTATTAATTCTGTCACTGCAATTCACCATTCTGATGAGTTGGGTATTATGATAATTGCAACTGTGTTGTTGAGTCTAATACTGCGTGCAAAATTATAGTTAGTCTAAAATTAAGGGAGGAATCCAAACCATGTGATGGTATTGAAACCTTGATGTCACACTCGGTGGCAAAACATTAACTTGTGATATTAAGAATTCTATAGAATGCTTGTACTCAGCTTTCTTGTTTGTGTTAAATGATTACAAAACTAGGCAATGAAATATATAACCAAAGTATATTATGGCAGCAAACATAATGGGGATAAAGTTATAAAGGAAGAGGCGAATGTGTGCCATGCGATCAGGCGGGCGCCTGATTCTCTTTTACTATTAAACAGTTAATCTATGTGTCTGCCATCTCACCACCGTCCCAGGAAGACGCAACAAGGGAAGAGGCAGGTCGTACATATAAAAGAGTTTTGTAAAGAAGCTAATGCTTAACGTACATGCATGCTTACAAAATATATAAAGAATGAATAGAGATTTAAAATCAATTTGTGTTGTCTTGATTCCCTCTGTTCCTGAGTTTCACTGAACAACACAATTTAAGTTGGATTTAGTGAAATGGTGATAGGGTTCATCCCTTGTCCTGGAAAAAACAAAACACAACACATCGAGGGTCTGCACAGGCTCCATGAGGTGACATGTGCATCCAAGCACTTTGATGTTTCAGGGACTGTAGTGAGATGGTGTTGACAGGATCCAAGCAATACAGCCTCTGTTTTTCTGATGCTTAACTGAAGAAAGTTAGCTCTCATCCAGGCCCTAATGTCCAACAGGCAGTCAACCAGGACAGCAGTGGTAATCGAGTCGAGGGTGAAAGCAGAAAGATAAGAAAGATAATTTGGGTATTACATGCATGTTGTTATGGTTACCCTATTCTTGGAGTTTTGTAATGTGTAAATGATTTTGTATATAATACTATACTAGCTGTACCTCTCTCAGTCTCTGCTTGTCTGTCTGTCTGTCTGTCTGTCTGTCTCACATGGGGGGACTTTAGCTCCCATGACAACCAGAAAAAAGTCCCACATATTTGTTGTAGAATATGGATTTATCTCTCTGAAAGGTATGTGCTTTTTCTTCTGTCGCTATGTAGTTGTAGAATATGATACATACTTCGGGGGTTAAATTAAAACTTTTAAAAATATAACTCATCAATGAAAGGAGATACCCCTCCAAAACAATCATGACACTGCCAACTGCAAGACCATTCTGATGCGGGATAAATCATGTCTCTACACCAATCGGTTATTGCGTGATGGTCGGATGCACTGACACACAGACAGACAGGCTATTCTCTTTAATTGTATAGATAATATTATTTGAGAGAAATAGGTTCTGTTGCAGAAGTTGTGGAAACTCTGTGCTAAGCAGATCTACGTTTATTGCTGGTCTTTAAAGGTAAACGCTAATTTACACTGGCTGTGTGTGTGAATGGGTAAAGTCCAAAATTTGTTTGTAATATACAAAACACTTTACCTGGGAGGCGATATTAGATAAAACATTAGGCGTATTCCATACCAGATTGCCTGTTAACTGGGTGTGTTGATTCAAGCAGTGCAAATCAATAATTGGATGCCAAGTGCCATCGGGTTTTCAGACCGGTCGGGTAGGATTATTACACATGTTGGGAAAAGGCATGTGACGCTTTGCTCCACCCAGGGAATCAAATACGGATCATTTCGCTTGCGAGGTAAGTGTTCTAACCAATACATTACAAGATTCTACAGTCTGCCTCTTTGGGACAATGGTGCTGTGGAATTGGTTTCTGGTGCCTTGATTACAAAAGGGATATAGATAATAATAATAATAATCCTTACATTTGATATAGCTCCTTATCACATCACTGAGACATCTCAAAGCGCTTCACAGGATATACTGTAAAGTAATAATAATAATAATCCTTGCATTTGATATTGCGCTTTTCACACCTTATCGATGTCTCAAAGCAATTCACAGAATATTCTGTAAAGTGAATTAACTGTGTATTTGTGATTTCGCCAAGACTTGCCTGGATTCAAACACAGGTCTCACATTTTTAAGTCAAATGCTCTAACCACTGACCCACAGAACTCCACAGGCAGTCTGATTTGCACTGCTTCACCTTCAAAGTCCTCCATAGGGCTTTGTCCTTCCAACCTCTATGAGGTTAAACCTTCACTAACCTGTCCCTCTGCTTTGCAGAAACTTGGCCTGCTCCACATCCCCCATCCTGCCTGCTCCATTATTGGGAATCTGGCATTCAGTCTTTCTGCCTCTACCCAATGGCACATCAACCCCTCCACCTCACCTCCTCCTTTGCCTCCTTTAAGGCTGATCTCAAGACCAACCATTTTGACAGTACCCGTGTCAATCCTTTGATCATTTTCCTTACTCCATCCCCCTCGCCCTCCATTTCTCTCTTATCCCAAACTATAGGTTGGGTCCAAACTCTTCATTGTCCAGCACTGTGGAATACCCTCCTGACATGAAAAGTGCTGAGTAAATGTAATTTGGTGTTGTTGTTGCTACAGCATAAGTGCAGCACAAAATACACCTGGGCTCTGCTGCTCTTCTAGAAAGAAATTAATAAGTTTAGCTGCTTGGAGTGCTGGCTAGAATGCAATACTAGCTTATGCATAGAATGTATTTTCCTTGAAGCCCAATTTCCTATTGGGTTTCAAGGCTAAATGGATTTGTATTAAATGGTGCATTCACCTCACAGCAGTTGTCACCCTGGCTCAGTTGTTAGCATTCTCAAGATTTTGACCTCACAGTCTAGGCTGATACTCCAATAAAGAGCTGGGGGATTGTGTTTCAGATGAGAAGTTAAACCAAAGTCCAGTCTACTTGATCAGGTGGACATTAAAGACCCCATAACTTGAAAAGAGAACTGACTTTTCTCCCAGATAGAATTGATCAGTCACTCCAAGGCCATGTGGGCGACATTGCAGTGCACAAATTGGCTGTCGCTTTCACCTACAAGTATACGATGGATAGACTTTTGCCATAAATCTTGCGAAATGTTTTCAAGCGTAACTCCTGAGGTGATAGATGCAGTATCAAAATCATAGATTATTATTATTGTAACCTTCTCATTGTCATGAAGAGAGCAAGTCTTCTACTGTGGCAGTCAAAATGTCATAAAAATGGGGAATTTACTCCCCAACATTTTTGAAAAATATCATAATTCAAGTGAGCAGGAAAACAATTAAAGATGCTTTTTGAGTCTCCAGGAGTAATGTAAAACATCAGAATACTGGAGCAAGGCCATTCCATTTCAAACTCCAGATTAATACTGGGAATTTAATATGTGGAAAATGTTATATATATATATATATGTAAATGTTGGGAAATTCGCCATGGGATTAATTTATCACCCATTTATCTGAGACAAGTTTCCGAGAACCATAGAAATTTAGGGCATAGAAAAAGTTAATTTGGCCATGTCTGTGGCAGCTCCCTTGCGCAATCAACCCTTTAATTCCCATTTACTTGCTTGTTCCCCACACAAACTATAACTGACTCTTTTTAAGATCTCTCGCTCCCTCTGAAGGCCAATATGGATTTTGCTTCAACCACTGCTCCTGGTAGGGTATTCCATATCCTATCTACTGTACTCTGCATGTGAAAATATTTCTCATAACCTCTTCATTTGCTTGTTTATTCACTATTTTGAATTGATACCCTGGTCTAGTTACCGATTCACTGACCAGTGGAAATAATGAAGTCCTCATCGTTTAAAGACCTTGATCAGGTCACCTCTCAACCTCTTTGTTCCAGCAGAAAAAGTCCAGTTCCTCCGATCTCCACTCACAGGTCAAACCAATCATCCCTGGTACCATTCCAGTAAAATAACATTTTGGATAGTAGGGCAGAACATGGCATAACCTAAAAGTGTAATAGGAACAGTAAGATTTGGAGTGCTGATACTAGGTGAAATTTCAAGTTTCATATCCGTTAATATTTATTTCCCTCCATCTTATCTCCTGGAATTCCTCATTCAATCTCTTACTTGATCTGTTAGAGTAACATCAAATTTTTATCATTTTCTCTGAGGCAAGATATGTTTGCAAATACACAATCATAAAACTCTACAGTGAAGCACTTTGAGGTGTATTGACAGAATAGCAAAGCTAGCTCTATATCAAATGTAATAATAATAATAGTAATAATCCTTGCATTTATAGTGCATTATCATGTCATCGAGCCGTCTCAAAGCTCTTCACAGTACTGTACTCTGAAGTAGACTGTGCATTTTATGACTGAAAACCCACAGTCAATTTTGCAAACATCAAAGTCCCACAAATGGCCAAGGAGTGAGTGAACAATTTTATTCGGGGGATTATTGATCAGGACACGAAGGAGAAATTCCCTTCTCTTCTTGAATAGTGCCACGGGGTCTTTAATGTCCACCTGAACAGGCAGATGAGACCTTGGTTCAACATCTCATCCGAAGGTACCTCCAATAATGCAAAGCAGCACTGCTTTCCTTTGTGTGTCAAATTAGACTCAGATTATTCTTATTATTTTTATTTCAGAATTAATCCTTTCTTCTGTCATATTTTAACTTAATTACCTCCATCACACCAGGGAAACCTTAGCTCATTGTTTATTCCACTTGTGAACTAAACTTCATTGATTTATTTATTGGAATACCAAGTTGCTTCAGCAACACCCGAGAATGTCTCCATTTGATACCCATCTCCATTCACTATTTTTTATTGTCAGAAATGCATCTGCCATACTTCTGCGCACTCACTTAATATGTCAATGTCTGCTTGTAATCTTCAGCACTCTGCTTACGCTTCTTAGCTTAGAGCTGTCTGCAAACTTGCAAATACACCCCCTCTAAAAAGCAAATCATGCATGATTATTAATGTACATTGAGAACAGCTGTGAGCCCATCAACAAGTCATGATGAACTGCACAGCTTGCCAACATTTCCTAGTCTGTGCCGGCTCTTTGAAAAGAGCTATTCAAGGTCAATCCTACTCCTCGAATCTCTCCCCATAACCCCACAAACCCATCCTCCCCAAGTAACCATCCACCTCTCTTTTAAAAGTTGATATTGAATTGCTCTCCACCACCCTTTCAGGAAATGCATTCAAGATTCGAACAACTCTCTGGGTGAAAGAAATTCTCCTCAGCTCCCCTCTGCTTCCTTTAGAAACTATTTAAAATTTGTGACCTCGAGTCACTGACATACGCACCAGTGGAAACAGTTTTTCCCTGTTTACCCTATTGAATCCCCTCATGATTTTGAAAACTCTATTAGGTCTCCTCGTAACCTTCTCTGCTCCAATGAGAATAATCCCGTTCAGACGACTTAATTAAGCAACATGGTAGACAAGAGAGGTTAGAGACTGTATCAAGCTAAAAGAAAAGGCTTACTCAAATGCAAGAAGAAGTGGGAATGCAGAGGACTGGGGGAACTATGAAAGGTAACAAAGGGATACAAAGAAAGTAAAAAGAGGAGCAAAAAGGGAGTATGGAAAAAAACAAGGGATATTGCAACCAATAGCAAAAGCTTTTACAAATATACTTAAAGAAAGAGTATGGTCAAGGGTTGTGTGGGTCTATTAAAGACAGATGTCGGTGATACTGTACTATAATGGAAGATAAGAAAATGGCTGACGTTAAATAAACAACTTTTGCTATCATACTTTGCTACGATTTTTACTGTAGTAGAGAATCAGGGCAAAATACCCGTCGTACAGGGGAACCTAAAAATAAGTCAAAGAGAAATGCTTAATAAAATTAACATAAATTTTTTAAAATGTTAATGGAGACAATAATGAGATTCAAAATAGATAAATAATAATAATAAATAATCCTTGCATTTGATATAGTGTTTCTCACATCTCAAAGTGCTTCACAGAATATACTGTAAAGTGAATTGACTCTATATTTGTGGGCAAAACGCAGCAACCAATTGCGAACAGCAGTGTCCCTACAAACAGTCGTGGATTAAAATGACCTATTTATTATAGGTGTTTTTTTTTGCTCAAAGGGCTTTTTCCCTTCCTAACAGTATGGTAATCAATTAGAAATGTTACTGGCTGTAGATGTCTTAATATTTCTCAGTGGATATTGATCTAGCTATTTTTAAAGGTGTCAGTTCACCTAAAATTACAGAATGTCTATTATACTCTGTTTCGTACATTTAATGTTGATGGAGGGATCTTATATAAAAAAAAGTTTGAATTTTGTGGATTTATGCTGACAATGTAATGCAGTGCTGGGGGAGCAGCAATGCATTGTTGGAAGTGTGAAGTTGTAATTTTTTGTTTGTTCCCAGAACCGTTGTATTACAAACAGACCATACACCGTGGATAAGAAAATGTAAAGTTTATTTGCTATAGCAAGAACTGATTCTCAACAGTCTCCAGGTAGAGTACCTGACAGTCAAAAGAATGAGCTGCCGTTGTCCGTAAATGCAGCCTTTTTATACATGAGAAAAAGGCAGGGGTTTACAGTATACACAAAGGCAGTTACAAAAACATTGTCAATCACATGGTTCCAACAACTATTTGAATATTGACATAAATTACTCCATGTCTCTCTAGCAAGGTTAAATGTTATCTACTGATTAGTTCTTCACATGCTGAGTTTTACTAAGGATTAAGAAAATATAATTGCCACATGGTATGTGCTTGATTAATATCGTTGTCTAAATCACGCAAGATATATTTCTAAAGCTACGTTATAAAATTTTACTTTTAAACTTTGTAATACAGGGCAATTAAAATAAAAGAAAAAGGGGGGGGGGGGGGGGGGGAAAGACCAGGTTCGGAACGATTCAGGTGAAAACAAGCTTATCTCCATTGTCTAGTTTAGACAATGTCAAGATTTGCAGGAGTTACTGTTTTCTGCCCTGTGAAATACTCAGATAAGGATGCGACTGACATTGTGACAAGTCTGCGTTTCTCAGGACTTGTTTTTTATGTTTAATTGGGTTAATAGTATAGAAGTTACATCTAGGCATAAATGGCTAAATTTTAGAATTTCACAGAAGTGCTGTCCTTCAAATGAGCTGTTGTTAAACCAAGGTCCTATCTACCTGTTCAGTCGGACTTTAAAGAACCATACTACTCTAAGATCACAATTTTGGTTTTGTGGCTATTGAAGGGATATTGCCCTGAGCAGCAACAACAACAAAAAAATTACATTCTTCCACCTCTCTTAATCTCCTTCCCCTTCCCCCCATACTCAGGTCCCAACCTGACTGTTCAGCGCCTTGGGACATCCTCCCGACGTGAAAGGCGCTCTATAAATGTAATTTTGTTGTTGTTTTTGTTGTAAGGAAACTTGCCAAAGGTTTTGCACTGCCAGGAATTAAACTCAGTGAGGTGAGGCCACTCGCTGGTGAGGCGAGTGCTCTAACCACGGAGCTACAGGTCTCCACACTTTTGATAGCACTTTCGAGTCACAATATTGTGGGTTGAAGCCTCATGTTGGGTCTCGGAACTCAAACAGTAGAATCTGACCCTCCAATGCAGGTTTGCATTATTGGAGGTGTTTCATTTGGACCTGAACATGAAACGTAGCCCCATTCACCTGTTCAAATGGACATTAAAAGTGTTGTGGCACAATTCAAAAAGAGAAGGGAATTTCTCAGGGTGTCCTGACCAACAAACATGTGACTGCTTATGGGACATTGTTGTGCAAAAGTTGGCTGCCACATTCACAAAAACACACAGTCATATTCTCTGAGGTGCTTTCAGACTTCCTCTCAACATGAAAGAGTTAATGCAAGTACCAGGGCCGTACGCAGGATTTTTAATGGGGGGGTGCGAATTGCTAGTGATGGGACCAACAATGGCCGGGGGCTTGCGGGCTGCCCCCAAAGCCCCCTCGAGGCTCCGACGTTTTACACAGTTTGAGGTCTTATTTAATCGGTTCAGAAGATCCAATATGAACGGTAAATGTTTCATGCCCTTGGTGTTTAAGAGCATCATTATTTATTCAGTGTTTTTATTTTCCCCGGTAGTCCGTGTCTAAATTTTTTGGGAAGGTCGAATGTGTTCGCCGATAAAAGCAAATACGATTGTTGACTCGATGATGTAAGGAATGTGAACAATAAAGTAAATTACAATCCAATTAAAACAGTACAATGACGAATGCTTGACACTTACGCAAACCTTGACCAGGAGATTAGGTGACTCATTAGGTATATACGAGGCTTCTAAGAGACGCCCTGAACGTTTACTGGCGACAGCATCTGACAAATAGTGAGCTATATGGTACACTATATGGTACGCCTCTGCAGTAAACCTTTACAAAGGTAGCACCACTTCTGGAAGCTAAAATGTCTGGTATCACAGACATTACGCAGAGGCGTCTTAGGTTTAGCGGACATAGCTGGAGAAGCCGGGAGGAAACTGTCCATAGTCCTACTATCCTATGGGAACCATTGCACGGTCACAGAACACGAGGTAGACCGACCCTAACCTACATCGATACTCTGGAGCGCGATTCGGGTATTGGCAGGCGGGAGTGTTCAGGCTGCATGGAGAGAAGGGATCAGTGGAGAAGTGTGGTTGTCAATGCCCGAGTTCGCTCGATCAGATGATGGTGAAACTATTTTTATGCCAAATTCGTGCGACATTGATGTTTTTTCACTCTGGGTACAAAACTGAATGTGAAATAATGTAGCACTGTTTATCTTTGCGGTCATATTTTTTTTGCATGCCAGTGGACGTCTCTAAAAGCATTTTTTTATTACAGTAATACATTTTTAATAATATAAATCAAATGTGATAATCAAGACAAAACAAGAAACATGATATTTCAGAAACACGCCTATCAAAACTAAAGTCATTTTTACTTCCATTTATCAGATTAAAATACGATTTCAGCTTCCACAAAGTGGTGCTACCTTTTTATGTAGTGACTGTATACGGGATGATTTCCAATTGACACACCACGTAGACATAGGCGCTAAAGCATAGGCCTACGTCCATGAGTATCTTTTTTAAAGATAGGCATTTCCGTCCAGACACATATAACTTTTTTGTTGGGTTCTCAAAAGCTTTAATTTCTCAGAAGCTTGTAAATATGTTGTCATTGTTTGCTAGCATTACAGTCACACCTCTCAAAACGTGAGCAATTTTTACTTACGGTGATCAGATTAAAAGATGATTTTAGCTTCCAGAAGTGGATGATTTGCAAACGAGGATTTGAGTCTTGGCGCGCGCCTATGTTTATCCAGTCACGAGTCACAGACTCACCGCGTCATTGACTCGTCTATCGACGCGGTATGTTTTGGGTAGACGCCGATTCTGGTGTGCGACTCGATAATTTTATATTAATACTAAAACATTCAAAGATGTGTGTTTATAATTTATACATAGTTTTGAAGAACTGATTGTTACACAAATGCTCAATAAATTTACTTTACTTGGTATTTAAATTTGATAAAAAATACAATTCTCTACCCCGGAAAATGTGGACCTTTTATAATTTGGGGGGGGTGCGTACTCACCCGTCGCACCCCCCCTGCGTACGGGCCTGAGTACTGCATTATTGTTAACGCTGATACATTAACATTTTGTTCTCTGGGCTACTGTAATGAACATTTCAGAAATCTGAAACAACAACAAATTTACATTTATAGAGCGCCTTTCACGTCGGGAGGACAAACAACATAGGTCAAAGCCTTCAAGTTACGTCAGGGATCCTTGGAAAAGGCTGAATCTACTCAGTACATTAAGAAGTAAGAAGATTTGCATAGATCAGAAAGAGGAGGTAATATACGAGCATTTATCTTGGATAGTTCATCCTCATAATATTAATCGATTGGCTTGGATGAAGAAGACTCTTCAATGCATTTGATCTCATCCTTCCACACTATTCAGCCCACTATTACAGCCTCAAGCTGCTTTTTAAATGAGTCCAGTGTCCTGATCTCAGCCATCCTTCCTGGCAAGCTGTTTCAATCGTTACTTTCTCTCTGGGTAAAGAAAAACCTCCTTGTATCTGTCCTAAAATTGTCCCTTGCGAGTCTAAATCTGTGTTCTCTTATTTTACTGTTTTGATGCATCCAAAGGGTATTATTCTTGGTTTACTTTTCAATCCCATTTAAAATTCGATACACTGTTCAGTCACAAACACATGATCCCACTATATGAGAAACAAGACTATTTTCCATGTGAACACAGATTTTTATTGCTAAATAAATTATCGAATGAGAGACAGAGAGAGGAAACCTGCTCATTTCTCAACAACTAGGTAATGTGTTTATTGCAGATGTTTGAACGCAAAAATAATGACAGCTGAGAAGTACACAGCATGTTATTGCATTGTGCTTCAGTGACAGGTCTTTAGCCAAATGTTAATACCAAGCTTGCCTAACCATAGATTGACTGAGATAGGGGGAGAAGATAGGCCTCTCAGTAACAATACTAAGAGCCAAAACCTCAGAAATATTGCATCTATTGCCAAAGTATCCAGTGGCTGGGTTAGATTCCCAATTTGATTGGCTCATCTTTAAATATTATGACATAAATAGAAAAAAAGTTGCAATTAATAAAAGAGGGACTGAGGGAGAACACTGTGTTTAGCAGAAGAGATCTGAAGAATACACATCTTGGACATTTTGACTCTGCAAGGAATTGGCTTGATTGTAAGTGAGTGTTTCATAAATGTAACTAGACAGAAGGAGATACATTTTCTTTATGCAATAAAAAGTAAGTGACAGCTTCTTTTGCAGGATTTAATAGTGCTTTTTCTAACTGACATCCCCTATATTCTGGGGATTTGACTTTCTGTTTCTAAAAGAAGCAGAGGGGATGTGAGGAGAAATGTTTTCACTCAGCGAGTTGTTTGAATCTGGAATGCGTTGCCTGAAAAGGTGGTGGAGGCCGATTCGAAAGCAACTTTTAAAAGAGAAGTAGATGTTTATTTGGGGAGGATGGATTTGCGCGGTGATGGGGAGAGAGCCGGGGAGTGGGATTGAATTGCTCTTTTCAAAGAGCCGGCCCACATTTGATGGGCCGAATGGCCTCCTTTTGTGCCGTAAGATTCTATGATTCTATGCTATCTGTGAAATTTATCCTGTCAGTGACTGATGTCATAAATCAGAACTGAAATAACATGGAATATAAAATGAGACTTTCAGCTGGTTCATGGGAACCAGCTAAAAGTGCTAAAACCAGCTGCTAAAATAAGTTAATTTGCTACTCACCTGATCTGATTGGGGTGTTGTTGGGGCCAGGAGATGGGAGAGGGAAAGAAGTCATAGCTGCCACCAGACCAATTCTTTTTTTTAATCTCTCACTGTGGTAGAAACTGGATCGTGTGCGAATTTTTTAAATACTGTGAGACAATCAGCGCCCACAGACTGTCAGACTTCTTTAATAGTAATAAATGTTAGAGCTTTTTTGTTCATGTTTTAGCAAGTCTTATAGCATATTGGTTAGGGTACTCTCTTCACAAGTGAGGACCCAGGTTTGATTCTCAGACGGGGCAAAACCTTCTGCAAGTTTCCTTACTACATATGCCTCTTCTTACCTAGCAGTATAAATCGGCATCCGGTTGTTAATTGATTGGCAGATTGGCAGATTGCTTTCTGGGAGTAATAATCTCTTTTTTAAAAAAAAATTTGTTTACTCAATCCACGACTGTTTGTGTGCTTCTCTTCATCTGGGATTTTTCCGTTTTTACTTGTATGTTACTTTAGTTTGGCTAAGGAAGGGAGGCAGAGTGTATTTACCAATTGACAGATAATAAACAGCAACTCATAAAATCGGTTCAGCTTGCTTGCAGTGTGGAATGTTGAAGTGGGAATTTCATTGTAGAATTGTTATCTATTTGCGAGCAGATTGTGATATGTGACACATTTTCCTTTTTAATTAACATTCGTTATGTTTTTCTTCAGTCACAGTAATCCTTCCAAAAGAATAATAATAAAATGGGTCATTTCAATCCATGACTGTTTGTGGGACAGTGCAGTGTGCAATTGGCTGCTGCGTTTCGCCCACAAATATACAGTCAATTCACTTTACTGTATATCTTGTGAAGCGCTTTGAGACGTCTAGAAGATGAAAAAAGCACTATCAGTTACAAATAATTATTATTATTCAACAGCTGAAATCAGGATTGCATTTGGTCTCTGAATCACTGGTATTTAGAAAGTGATTTATGCTAGATAACAGATGTTTGAGGCAATATTTCACAATAGTTGGAGATGCTGGGCCCATCTGCACATTCCATCTGCCAAACTATGGTTGAGTCACCCTACATCAACTGTCCACTTTTCATAGTGCTGCAGTGAAAGCTTTCTCCACATATTGTGATAATAGTAATCCTTGCATTTGACACAGCGCTTAAGTAGTCGAGATATCTCAAAGCACTTCACAGTAAAATTATTTTGACTGTGTGTTTTGTTTTGTAGATGAAACGTGAGCAGCAATGCCCCACAAACAGCCATGAAATGAGAACTGTAATTTGTTGTTGTTGTTGTTGTAAAATATAATGACTATCTTGTAGGTGAACATCCACAAAATATATGCAGGAAAAAGATTTGGGTGTCTGCATCTCCTCTCGTACTGGTTTGTATTTTAACGAAAGTCTATTTAGCAGATACCATATTTAGAATCTTTCTCCAGTCTTCTCACCAGGAAGGAAAGCCTCACTCTATAGTGGTGTACTGAAACGTACAGTGTTGGCACAAATTAATGAAATGCTGTTACAGTTCCAGGTTGCACTTCCAGTGCACTATTGCAGCAATGAAGATGCACCTGTGTTTGCTGTTGCTGCTTGTGCTTGGTCTGATGCTCTCCAACATCACAGAAACCCGAAATCAGGGTAAGAATGAGTTGTGGTTAGTAAAGCTGGGTTTTTGAGTGTGCTCTACTTCTCATTTGGCGATAGTGTTCTGGTGTAACAAGCAAACATGAAGGATAGCTCCACCAAAACAGACCCAGATACTGAAAGTATTGGGAACTGTTCCCTGCAAAAGCTCCAGTAAAGATTGCCAATTGAGGAGGCGTATAGTCACACAGTTTCTTGTAAAGCACTGTGACACAGTGGGGGTTATATATCAAGCTTTATTTCACTGAATTGTCTGAAGCTAATTTTCCACAGCAGTTCAGTTTCATGTGGTAATTTCAAAGGTGAATCACTGCAATGGATGCCACTTGTTTACTTCTTGTTGCTTTTTTTTGCTTTTTCCTTCTCTCTTAAAAGCCCAAGAGACAGTCGACTTTGTGTTCTTAATTGATGGGTCGAACAACATCGGCAGAGCCAACTTTCCCTACATACGCGATTTTATGGTAAATTTCATCGAAAACCTGGACGTGGGGCCAGACACAATACGAGTTGGTGTGGCTCAGTACAGCGATGATCCCAGCGCCGAATTCTATCTCAACACTTACTCCACCAAAACAGAGGTCCTGGATGCTATCAAAGGCCTTCAGCTGAGAGGTGGGGAAGAGCTTAAGACTGGCGCAGCCCTGCAGTTTCTGGTCGACAGCTATTTCACAGAGTCGGCCGGCAGCAGGGCAGGGGACGGCGTGCCACAGGTGGTGTTCCTCCTGACTTCCAAGAAGTCGAGCGACAGTATTAGACAGGGAGTGCTGGAAATCAAACGGAACGGCGTGTTTATGTTTGTCATCGGACTGGGCCAAGCTGACAGAGCTGAAGTCAAGCTGATTGCGACTGATCCCATTTTCACAGCAGAATTCCCCAATTTCCAGGTGGACGCTACTGCACAGCAAAGGCTACAGCAAATATTTTCAACGGTAGCCAAACGGGCGATAGTTCTAGAGGTTGTTGAAACAATTGCTGAAGGTACACTGTGTTAAATTGCTCCACATTCTACACTGCTTGCATTGTGAAGTTAGAATTCACACTATTTATAACAGTAATAATAATCCTTGCATTTGATGTGGCACCTTATCCTATTGTTGAGGCATCTCAAAGCACTTCAGAATATACTACAATTAGTATATTGAAAGTTGATTGGATGTATAGTTTGAGGAGTAGTGAAAATCACTGCAACTACATTTGTGCAAGGGAGTGGGATTGGATTTGAATTTCCACAGCATAATGGTTAGCACTCTCACCTCACAAGTAAGTGGATTTGGGTTCAATTCCCAGGTGAGTCAAAGCTTTGGACAGATTTCCTTACTCCATACATCTCTGTTTACCTAGCAATACGTTGGAACCTGGTTGTTTTCAAATCATATTCTGGGGGTAATAATCCCTCTAAGAAAATTGGGTCACTTAATCCACAATTGTTTGTGGGATTCTGCTATGCACGGTTGGCTGCCGCATTTCACCCACAAAATACACAGTATATTTTGCGAACTCGAATACATCTCACCGACATGATAGGACACTATATTAAATGCAACTGCCATTATTATGATATTGAAATGGTGAGTTTGCAGGCTACAGTTGCATTAGTTGAGTGCTGCAAATGCAAAGCAATGGAGTTGATGTCAATCCCCAGTGGTTGTTTGAAAGCACTCTGGCTGTCCAACTTTGAACAAATTGGTTCCTCTTGTCTATATGTGCGACCTGAACTAACATGTTTAACATATAATTTGGGCTTCTTGCCATAGACACAATAGCACTAGGCCAGGCCAAATTATCTTTTATTAGCATTTCAAGACCCTATGGCATTTGGCAATTTTTCAAAATACATTTTGAAGCAGGTTTTCTATAAGTTTCTTTTAAGAATCTGAAATACTGAGAAAGCAGAGTAAAATGTATTACTCCACTTGGTGTAATTCACAAATCATTATTTTCCAGTGCCTGTCAACAGGAGGGACATTGTGTTCTTGATCGATGGCTCTGCCAGTGTGAGCCGAGTTAATTTTCATCGAATTCGTGACTTCATCTGCAGCATAGTTGAGAAATTTGAAGTTGGCCCAGATGCTGTGCAGTTTGGTTTGGTACAGTACAGCAACAACGCCAAAACTGAATTCTACTTAAACACCTTCCCAACCAAAGCTCAGGTACTGGGTTTTATAAAACAACTCAGGTTGAAGAGGGGCAGACCACTCAATACTGGCGCAGCTCTCGATTATGTCTTTAAAACACATTTTACCAGCTCCGCAGGAAGCAGGAAAGACAAAGGTATTCCCCAGCTTCTGATGCTCATCACAGTTGGAAAGTCAAAGGATGATATCAAAATACCTGCGGACACACTGAAGGAAGCTTCAATCATGACACTTGTTATCGGAGGCAGGAGTGCAGACCCAGCAGAGCTACAAAAGATTGTTGTTGATCCTAGTCTGGTCTTCAATGTAAAGGACTTTCAATCTCTGCCACATGTGTTGGAGTCGGTGATGGCACCATTGTCAGCATTGGCTGGTATAACCAGAGTTGACAAGCAGCTAACACCTCCACTTAAAACTGTTCAATCTCCTGTTAAAAAAGGTATTTAACCTTACTGTTCTCAATGTTTTAAACTACTAATTATGAGCACAAAGGCAATGAATGATTTTATGTAATTATTCATATTATTATTACATTAATGACTGTGCAGTGGATGTGTCAGTCTGGCTCAGTAGTAGCACCCTCACCACTGAGTCTGAAGGTTTGGGTTGAAATCCCACATAGGGACGTGGAATCACATAATCTGAGATGAAACTGCAATGAGCGCTGGGGGCATGTTGTATTGTCAGAAGTATCGTCCTTTGGATGAGATATTAAACCAAGTTCCACCTCAGTGAACATTAAAGATCCCATAACACTATTTGAAAAGGGAAGGTGTTCAGCGCCTTGGGACGTCCTCCTGATGTGAAAGGCGCTATACAAATGTAATTTTGTTGTTGTTTCTCTTTCCTAGTGTCTGGCCAACAATCCCCCAAATAAAATGGTTACTCGGTTCATGGCTGTTTGTGGGGCATTGCTGTGCGCAATTGTACTGCTGCATTTGCCTACAAATATAAAGTAAATCCATTTCATAGGGAATCCTATGAGGCCCTTTGAGATGTCCTTTTGATGTGCTAAGGCTCTATACAAAGTGACCTTAAGCTTAATCTTCTTCTTATTATTATCTGGGGCTAAGGATTTCAAACCAAGCCACACCGGGCCTGAAGCCAAAAAATTTAAGGTTTATGAGGGCCCATGTGTGTGTAGCTTTTTGTCGGCCTAACTCTCCTAGCACGCACAAGTGCCAAATTGAGCAGTCTCTCTATCTTCGCTGGCCTTCATAGAAGCCAGAGATATCTACTTTAATGCAGGTTGTTTGAATCCAGCAAGCAGAAAATAGTGTTTTGCTATCTTCTACTCATGGGATTCAAACAATGACAATGATAACTTAGGGATAGGTTAGAGAGAGGAAAATCAACCAGGTTTCCTGTGCATTGTGGTGAAACTTCAATCAGAGATTATTCTACAACTCTGTGAGCTAGGCTGAACTTGTTTGTTTATTCGCTCCAAGCTTCGTGACCCTATCTCCCTCATCCGACTCCATTAGATCACTTTCACCCAGAGGATGAAGGGGATCCAATGGAGTTGGATGAGGGAGATATCACCCAGAGGATCCAATCCAATTTTATTGTAACTTTGATGAAATCCACACACTTGGCATTATATGATAAATAAATATCAACAAACACAACTATGAGATAACAAACAGTAATCCCACTTAAACTACACACATTAAAGGCAAATTGTGTGACACCTTTCTAGAACTAGGGATGTTTTTTGCGTTGTATGTAGTCTGCTGCATTGGTGCATGTATTTCATTGCTCTCCACCCACACCCCTCCTAGGTACCACCAAGGCAGATAGGAGGGACATTGTGTTCCTGGTGGATGGATCATTCAACATCGGGCATAAAAACTTTATCGCCATCCGTGATTTGGTCGCAAGAATAATTGGAGCGCAGGACATTGGAAGCAACAAAGTGCGAGTAGGACTGGTACAGTACAGTGACGATGCAGAAACTGGGTTCTATCTGAACACCTACTCAACAAAAGCTCAATTGCTGTCTGAAATAAAACAACTCAGGCCTAAAGGGGGCAGGACTCTTAAAACTGGAGCAGCTCTGGACTATGTCTCCAGACACCTTTTTACCAAATCTGCAGGAAGCAGGAGAGAGGAAGGAGTGCCCCAGTTTTTAATACACATCGCTGGTGGCAACTCAGTAGATGATACCAAACAGTCATCACAGGCACTGCTCAGAGCTGGTGTGATGATTTTAGCTGTTGGAGCCGGCAATGCAGACCAACAGAAGCTATCAGAGTTTGCTTTAGATCCTAGTTTGGTTTTCTATGTAAGGGAGTTCCGGTCCTTACCGGATATAGACCAACAAGTGTTGCTACCACTCTCAACGTTGACTGGTTTTCAAGTCGTTTCTGAGCTGCCAACTGTTCCCAGCATCAAAGGGATTGTGCCAACAAGCCCAGGTGAGCTCTTTACAGTTAATGATCAAAAATCAAAAATAACAAAATAAGAGACTTGTCCCATTGCCCTGTAAATACTGAGCCACACAGACCAGAAAGCTGTAGGTTGGAATCCTGATGTGCACTTGAAGATTGAAGCTCAGGAACATCTAAGGGATACCAGAAGTGGGATTGGTAGAATTCCTGTCCCTAGTGAGTTCTTCCCCCTTCAAGTTCTGCTGATGAGCCAAACAGGCTGGTCGGTCATCAATAGTACCACAGACCTACTACACTCAGGAACTGGACTGCAGAGGTCGACTCAATTTTGATAATCTAACGCCAGGCACATTATTTTGAGCCACTATCACCCCGCCTCCACCCCCCGCTACCACAAGGTATTACTTCTCCAAAGCCATTCCCTTGCCTTTTCTCCAAATCTTTAATATTAATTTTGTGTGCAGTTTAGGTCTCCTTATCTAAGAAAGGATATACTTGCAACATAGATTCATTAGGTTGATTCCTTGTATTGACCTAAGAGGAGAGGTTGAATAAACTGGGCATATATTCTCCAGGAAGTAGAAAAATTAGAGGTGACCTTATAGAAACCTACAAGATTCTTAAGGGCCTTGACAGCTTTGAGGACTGTTGCCCCTGGTTGAAGAATCTAAAACTTGGTGTAGTTGTCTCAAGATTAAAGGTCAACCATTTAGAACTGAGTTGAGAAAATATTTCTTTACTCTGAGGGTAGTGAATTTGTTGAATTCTCTACCCCGAAAGGCTGTGGAAAGGCTCAGTCATTGAACATATTCAAGACTGAGCAATACTTTTTTAAAAGCTAAAGGGATTAAGGGATATGGGGATAAGGCGGGTAAATGGAATTAGGATAGAAGATTGCCCATGATCTTATTGAATCGGGGCAGCCTCAAGGGGCCAAATGGCTTACTTCTGCTCCTACATCTTATGTTCTTATTTACACAATACCTTTTGAAATGCTATTATAGACTGAACTTTAACTATTATATATGGTAAAGCATTCCTTATTCTGATAACCTTCCAACATTAGAGGAATGAGCTATGAACAACAATTTGACAAGCTGATTTTTCAGCTTTGAAAAGAGATATCTCAGAGGGGAATTTATGTTCTTGTAAGACTTTAAAATACATTGAGAATATAACTACAGAATTATACTTCTGAGCTGCCAGGGCAGCAGAACAAGAAGACAGGGCACTGGACTCATTTAAGAAAGTGTTTGGTATTGTGGTGGTGAAATGGTAGAGGGTATTTTGGAACAATGAGATTAAATTGACCCATGGGTCTTTAGCAGCCACTTGTATGAAGCTAATGTAAAAGTGCATGAAGAACCAACTTCTGACTTGTACTACTCAATATTATCTGGTTGACTGGAGAGCTGGGTGTCTAATTGTTGGGTACAAGTGAGCTCTTGTCTTCATGTAATTATAATCTAAGTTAAGAGTTGTGATTCTTCAACCTATGTGTACTTATTTGGCGATAAATATGATGCTTCTGCTTTCGACTTTATAGCCTATAATATAGTCCCAATTGACCCAATTGGCATTACCCCCAGAATAAAGAGAACAGACATTGCAAAACTTTATAACCTTGAACCTTAGCAACATCAGTGGATGGATTTCAGGCCAACCAAAAGGAAGATAGTAAAGAGCTCATCTAGTATTTTTGTGATAGACTCTCAAGAACAAGGTATAGTCTGGGACATTATCCAGCCATTTAGCAAATCTATTGTTAAAGGCAAATTGTGTGACTCCTTTCTAGAACTTGGGGTGATTTTGCGTTGTATGTAGTCTGCTGCATTGCTGTATGTATTTCAATGCTCTCCACCCACAACCCTCCCAGGTACCACCAAGGCAGACAGGAGAGACATTGTGTTCCTGGTGGACGGATCATTCAACGTCGGCCATAAAAACTTTATTGCCATCCGTTATTTGGTTGCAAGAATAATTCGAGCGCAGGACATTGGAAGCAACAAAGTGCGAGTAGGACTGGTACAGTACAGTGACGATGCAGAAACTGGGTTCTATCTGAACACCTACTCAACAAAAGCTCAATTGCTGTCTAAAATAAAACAACTCAGGCCTAAAGGGGGCAAGACTCTCAAAACTGGAGCAGCTCTGGACTATGTCTCCCAACACCTTTTTACCAAATCTGCAGGAAGCAGGAGAGAGGAAGGAGTGCCCCAGTTTTTAATACACATCGCTGGTGGCAACTCAGTAGATGATACCAAACAGTCATCACAGGCACTGCTCAAAGCTGGTGTGATGGTTTTAGCTGTTGGAGCCGGCAATGCAGACCAACAGAAGCTATCGGAGTTTGCTTTAGATCCTAGTTTGGTTTTCTATGTAAAGGAGTTCCGGTCCTTACCGGATGTGGAGCAAAAAGTGCTGCTACCACTCTCAACGCTGACTGGTTTTCAAGTCATTTCTGAGCTGCCAACTGTTCCCAGCATCAAAGGGATTGTGCCAACAAGTCCAGGGGAGCTCCTTACAGGTAATGATAAAAAATAACAAAATAAGAGACTTGTCCCATTGCCCTGTGGGGTCAAGTGGCCTACACCTGCTCCTACTTTTTATGTTCTTATTTATACAATACCTTTATTTACACAATATCTTTTGAAATGCTATTATGGATTGAGCTTTAACTATCATATGTGCTAAAACATTCCTTATTCTGATAACCTTCCAACATTAGAGGAATGAGCTATGAGCAACAATTTGACAAGCTGATTTTTCAGCCTTGAAAAGAGATATCTCAGAGGGAAATTTATGATCTTGTAAGATTTTAAAATGCATTGAGAATATAACTACAGAATTATACTTCTGAGCTGCCAGGGCAACAGGACAAGAAAACAAGAGAGAACAAGAAAGTGTTTGGTATCATTTATAAAGGGATTAAGGGGTATGGGGATAAGGCAGGTAGCTGGAGTTAGAGTAGAATATCAACCATGATTGAATGGCGGGGCAGGCTCGATGGGCCGAATGGCCTACTCCTGTTCCTATTTCTTATGTTCTTATGTTCTTACTGTAGTGGCAAAATGGCAGAGGCCTAGTGGCCTACTGCCATTCTGGAACAATGAGATTAAATGGGCCCATGGGTCTTTAGCAGCCACTTGTATGAAGCTAATGTAAAAGTGCATGAAGAACCAAATTCTGACTAGTACTACTCAATATTATCTGGTTGACTGGAGAGCTGGGTGTCTAATTGTTGGGTACAGGTGAGCTCTTGTCTTCATGTAATTATAATCTAATTTAAGACTTGCGATTTTTCAACCTATGTGTACTTATTTGGCGATAAATATGATGCTTCTGCTTTCGACTTTATAGCCTACAATATAGTCCCAATTGACCCAATTGGCATTCCCTTGTAAAAAAAAGTACCATGGTACAACCATGGTATTTTGGACAGTACCTATGGGACCTGATACCATGGTACTAGAACCACGGTACTATCATGGTACTGAATATGGTACTACCATGACATTAGACCCTAATTAGTATACCATGCACATACCGCCATATACCATGCTGACATATAGGTTTAACACAAAATCCACTGTCATTCTCACACACAACTGTCTGACTCCCGTCATAACCTTTGGTGTACATTTTTAGATGATGCATATGGTTATATGTACATGTAGCAATGTGGTAATTTGTTTTTTATGTTTTCGTTTTGAAGTATATTGTATGCTGCATATTAACCTTGGAGTAAAGTACTTGTATAATTAAGATACTGGTATATGACAGGAGTCACAGGCCACTCACTGCAATCATTCCCGAATTATAAGGCTAGCTGTACGTGTTTCTTTAACCACATAACAACATGATTTGTGATTTATCTATACACTTGTAGGCCTGGGTCACAAATTATATCTACTTCAAGCAAGAAAAGTAAGCTGTGCTGCAATATATCACATGTAGTGCTTCAGGAATTCTTGTGTATTATATCTGAGAATGTGTTAGTGTGAAAATTTGGAGTGTGCTTTAACTACTACTGAAGGTATCCCCTCACCCACCCCAGTTTTATCAGTCACACAGACACTACATGCAGTCCACACAACTGAATGCACAATCCTTCAGGGGTTGTGTTTTAAAATTAACATATTGAGTGACTTTCTTAGGCATGTTTCATCTTAATACAATTATTACTAATGTGTATTATTTGTCAGGTTTTAGGCAAAACCACAATACATTGCACTCCCACGATACTAGCATGGTGTATGTACATAACACATGCAATTCCACTAAATAACGAGTACTGGCCTACATAATGCATTGTGTATGCCCAGCAGATACACTGTGATATGCCCAGCAGATCCATCTACCAGATTCAGATTACGATGGGCATTCATGGTATGTACCATAACACTACCATGAAAGTTCATAGTATCACCATCGTTATCATTTACCATGGTACTACCGTGGAACTCCTCGTACATGGTACTGTCATAGTATATCTATGGTACTACCATGGTAGTACCTCAGATGTACTGTGGAAATACGGAAAATACCAGAAGTACCATGAGAATACCAAGAATACCACAAGTATCATGGTAGTACCATGGTAATACCACCATAACCATGGTACTACCATGCTACTTTTTTTTACAAGGGTTACCCCAGAATAAGGAGAACAGACATGAGAAAACTTTATAACCTTGAACCTTAGCAACATCAGTGGATGGATTTCAGGCCAACCAAAAGGAAGATAGTAAAGAGCTCATCTAGTATTTTTGTGATAGACTCTCACGAACAAGGTATGGTCTGGGACATTATCCAGCCATTTAGCAAACTTATTGTTAAAGGCAAATTGCGTGACTCCTTTCTAAAACTTGGGATGTTTTTTGTGTTGTATGTAGTCTGCTGCATTGGTGTATGTATTTTATTGCTCTCCACCCATACCCCTCCCAGGTACCACCAAGGCAGACAGGAGAGACATTGTGTTCCTGGTAGATGGATCATTCAATGTCGGCCGTAAAAACTTTATCGCCATCCGTGATTTGGTCGCAAGAATAATTGGAGCGCAGGAGATTGGAAGCAACAAAGTGCGAGTAGGACTGGTACAGTACAGTGACGATGCAGAAACTGGGTTCTATCTGAACACCTACTCAACAAAAGCTCAATTGCTGTCTAAAATAAAACAACTCAGGCCTAAAGGGGGCAAGACTCTCAAAACTGGAGCAGCTCTGGACTATGTCTCCCAACACCTTTTTACCAAATCTGCAGGAAGCAGGAGAGAGGAAGGAGTGCCCCAGTTTTTAATACACATCGCTGGTGGCAACTCAGTAGATGATACCAAACAGTCATCACAGGCACTGCTCAAAGCTGGTGTGATGGTTTTAGCTGTTGGAGCCGGCAATGCAGACCAACAGAAGCTATCAGAGTTTGCTTTAGATCCTAGTTTGGTTTTCTATGTAAGGGAGTTCCGGTCCTTACCGGATATAGACCAACAAGTGTTGCTACCACTCTCAACGTTGACTGGTTTTCAAGTCGTTTCTGAGCTGCCAACTGTTCCCAGTATCAAAAGGATTGTGCCAACAAGCCCAGGTGAGCTCTTTACAGGTAATGATCAAAAATAAAAAATAACAAAATAAGAGACTTGTCCCATTGCCCAGTGGGGTCAAGTGGCCTACACCTGCTCCTACTTTTTATGTTCTTATTTATACAATACCTTTATTTACACAATACCTTTTGAAATGCTATTATGGACTGAGCTTTAACTATTATATGTGGTAAAGCATTCCTTATTCTGATAACCTTCCAAATTCCAATTTAGAGGAATGAGCTATGAGGAATAATTTGACAAGGTGATTTTTCGGCCTTGAAAAGTGATATCTCAGAGGGGAATTTATGATGCTGTAAGATTTTAAAATGCATTGAGAATATAACTGCATAATGATACTTTTGAGCTGTCAGGGCAACAGAACAAGAAGACAGGGCACTGGACTCATTTAAAGAAGTGTTTAGCATTGTAGTGGCAAAATGGCAGAGGGTATTCTGGAAGAATGAGATTAAATGTGCCCAAGGGTCTTTTTCATCTTCACCCCTTTTTTTCCTTCGATTTTATGAATAGCAATGTTTTATCCCAGGTATAATATAATCCTAAAATATCGCTGTTCCTCTATTCACTATGGTTGAAAAGTATGTCCCTGTTCTCTGGTTTTGTCTGATCATAAGAAAGCATGGTCAGTAGAAATATTCCTTTGTAATTCCTGGTTATTTTCACACTTTAAAACTGCAAAACTAACAATTGTTTCTGTATTAGATCTCATGAAAGCCCAGGGGAGAGACATTGTGTTTTTAATTGACGGTTCCACCAAAGTGGAAGCCTCATTTCCTTCTGTACTGAAGTTCCTTCAGAGTATAATTCAGGAGCTCAACATCGGCAGGAATGCTGACCAGATTGGAGTGGTGCAATACAGCAATGACCCCAAAGTGGAATTCTTCATGAATACGTACTCCAATAAGGAAGATATTTTGAATGCAGTTCAGAGGATGAGGCTCATGGGTGGGAGAGCACTCAATACTGGTATGGCTTTGGACTATGTCATAAGGCAAGTCTTCACTAAGCTCGCTGGAAGCAGACTTGATGCAGGTGTTGCACAAATGCTGGTGCTTCTCACTTCTGGGAAGTCTAGAGATAATGTGAAGCAGGCGGGAGAGGCGCTGAAGCAAGCTGCCATTGTGACATTTGTAATTGGAGGTATGGAGGCAGATGGCCATGAATTACAAGAGATTGCATATTCTCCCAACCTGATGTTTGCTGTGGAAGACTTCCAGTCCCTCCCTGACATAAAAAATCAGTTGCTGGCACCTTTGAAAGGATTAACTGTCGAAATTGTTAAACTGCCCACCACAATCACTGAAGGTGTGTATTTAAAACGTTTGCAGTACTTTTTAATATCGCTGTCACTCTTTACTAAGATGAGTAAAATGAATAACACTTTCCACTCCATACTTGAAAAGGTTTAAACTTTAAGATGGGTTAACATCCTCTCTTTCTTTCTGATGAGAGATCTGTTAAGCTAAACTAAATTAGTATAGTTAGCATAGTTAGTGCGCTCACCTCACAAGTGAGAGGACCTAGGTTAAATTCCCAGACAGGTTGAAACCTTAAGCAAGTTTCCTTTCTGCGCACACCTTTGTTTGTGTTTACTTACTGAGTAGTAAGTAGCAACTGGGTTATTAGTCGATTGGCCAATTGCTTTCCAGGAGTAATAATGGGATTACCATAAACCATCCCTACCCCAGTCACTCAACAACTGTTTGTGGGACACTACTGAATGAAATTGGCAGCTGTGTTTCGTACACAAAATACACTTTGCAATATATTCCATGAAGCGTTTTGAGATATTTATATGACATAATAAGATGCTGCATCAATTATTATTAATATATCCTTGGCCGTTTTTAGTCCATTCCATGCACCAAATATTAATTTCTTGGTACTCTGTCAGCATTGCACTGAAGTCTCAGCATGCACTATCATTTAGTAATTACAAGATTGGATTGCTACTTTTTTTTTACTGTAGGCGACAAAAGAGATATTGTATTTCTAATTGATGGCACTTCCAAAGTGGGAATCAATTTTTATCGAATACGTGATTTTATTTACAATCTCATTCAAACTTTTGATGTTGGAGAGGACAAGGATCGGATTGCTGTCGTACAATACAGTGATGATGCCAGGGTTGAATTTCCATTGAATGCTTACTCAAATCACGTGACACTGCTGGATGCAGTGAGGATGCTTCGACTCAAGGGCGGTAGAACGCTGAAAACTGGCTCGGCCTTGGAGTTTATTATGCAAAATGTCTTGACAAAATCTGCTGGAAGCAGGCGGGATTTGGGCATCTCACAAATTCTGGTGCTCATCACGTCTGGAAAGTCACAAGATGCAGTCAGGTTGCCTTCGGAGATGTTGAAACGAGCTGGTGTTGTCACGTCCACAATTGGAATAAATGAAGCAGATAACAGTGAGCTCCATCAGATCGCATACTCCCCCAAACTAATTTTTCAAGTCAATGATTATTTGAATCTTTCAGATCTGCACATGCAGCTCCTCACTGTTCCCAACCCACAGATGATTGAAAGCGTTGAAATACCATTCACCACTACAGGTAAACCAAATATTGTCCTTCAGCATTCAACATTTAACCAATTTGCATGGCACCAGGACAAACTTTGTTGTACAACAGAAACAGAAGGTCAGGCAGCATCTATGGAGAAGGAAAAGTGAGTCACTATTTCGGGTCCATGATCCTTGCAACTCTGTTATGTTCGGTTTCAGGTTCACTTAGACCAACACTCAACTGGGATTTAATTGGATTGAATTTACAGTAGCAAGAGAATTATCCACACTAATTGAGTACAAAAGGTGCATGTGGAGGTAGTGAGCGAGAGTGAGAGTAGAATGATAGGGAGAGAAGTAATATTTGTGTGACTTGTATGTGAACGAGTGAGTGTGAGAAATGAGAAAATAGGTAAGAAAGTAAGTCCAGCTACCTTCCTGGGATTGGTCACTTCCCATCCCAGTAAGGTATAAAGTAAACTCACCATATTTTAAACATTCTTCACAGCAACCCTGCATCAGAAAAAGGCCGACATTGTGTTTGCTTTGGATGGTTCCATGAACATTGGAAGGACGAACTTCCCAATTTTGATCGAGTTCATCATGAGCATAGTGGATGCGATCTATACAGATGATGGATCGTTCCGAGTTGGTGTGGTCCAGTATAGCTCAGACGTGTCGCACGAATTCTTCCTCAATTCCTTCACAGACAGAGAGAAAGTCATCCAGGCCATCCAGAATATCCAGTATAAAGGGGGCAGAATACTGAACACTGCGGAAGCCCTGAGGCAGATTAAAACCAAGCAGCTAATCCGGCCGGCAGGTAGCAGGGTCGACCAGTGCGTACCACAGATTATTATCCTCTTAACAGGTGGGAAATCGACTGACGATGCCTTGTTGGCTGCCAGAGAGCTGAGAGACTCACAGATCAAGTTCTTCACCGTGGCGTTACCAAATGCCGATGTGGATGAAATGAGCCAAATAGCAAGTGAGCAGGCGGCAGCATTTAGGGTCACCAGCTACAATGGCCTGTCTGGCCTGACTGAGAACATTTTGCTGACCTTGGTTGACAACACTTCAGATGAAATATGCATCATGTCGCCTGTAAATGTTAAAGGTGAGAACGTAAAAAATTAAGCAGCAAGAACAAGATCTTGCATTGATACAGTGTCCATCACAGAGGATACTGTGTAGGAGCACCTCAAAAGTGCTGGGTTTGGACACCGAACAAAGGGGAGTGAAATGTGACCATAGGTGCAATTGAAGAGGTAGATTTTAATGTGGTTTTAAGATAACATAACCACCCAGGTATCAAGGCCAACCAGGATATACAGTACAAAGGTGGGAGGATAATGAACACAAAGGAAACTGTAAGGTGAATGAAAACCTGGAAATTAATCCAGGGAGCAGGGTGAGCCTGACATGGTGCAAGCATGCTCTGTCAGCCTTCCGGGCCTTGATGAATGCAAACTTCCTGCAGCTGAACATCCACAAAATGGAAGCTATACTCCTTGGCTCCCACCAGTGTCTTCTCTCCTGTGTCTCTGACCTCTTTAACCTCCCCAGCTTTCCCTAAGACTTACAGAGAATGTAACATAGGCGAAAGGTTCGACCTCCAGCTATCCTTCCCCTCGCACATCCGGTCCCTAATGAAGACCGCTTTCATCCGCTTCCATTACAGTGCCCGCCTCTGACCGTACGTCACACCCAACACAGCCCAAACCCTCGTTGGCACCTTTATCACCTCCCACCTCAACATTCTAATGCCCCTTCTGTTAATCACCCCCGTTACACTACTCACAAACTTCAACTGATTCAGAACTCTGCTGCCCTCATACTCACTCACACTAAACTCCATACCCCTATTACATCAGTCCTCGCCAGGCTCCACTAACAGAATGGTTCGATTTAAAATCCTATCACTTGCTTACACACCTTGGCACCTCACTACTTTTCTGACCTGCATTCTGACCCACTCCACTACCCTTCCCTGCCTACTCCTGGCTGGCTTTGGCTTCTTGCTTGGCCCTTGTCCCCTCCACTCCACCATTGGCAGTCATGCTTTCAGCCACTATGCCCTGAAGCTTTGGAACTCTCTCTCTCTTTATCCCTCCACCTTGTCACCTCCTTCCCCTCTTTTAGATCATGACTGAAGATCTACTTTTTCAACTTCTTATGGTTACCTCCTCCCTCCCTCCTAGTAATAATAATTCTTGCATTTGATATAGCGCTTTTCATGTCTTCTAGACATCTCAAAGTGGGCTTCACAGAATATACTGTAAGGTGAATTGACTGAATATTTGTGGGCAAAACTCAGCAGCCAATTGCGCATAGCAGTGTCCCACAAACAGTCGTGGGTTGAAATGACAATTTTATTATTGTGTTTTTTTGAGGGATTACTATTAGGTGTGTGGAGTAAGGAAACTTGCCCAAGGTTTCTCCCTGCCTGGATTCGAACATAGATCTCATGCTTATAAGGCAAGTGCTCTAACCACTGAGCTACAGGACTCCACCAGTAACCTGGTGAACTTTAGGAGAAACCTGAAATGAATGAGAAATAATTTTTTGCTCATTACTTTCTAACTTTTACAGAAGCTGATAAAAGGGATATTGTTTTCCTGATTGATGGATCTGCCAACATTGGTAAAGGTTTTCCCATAGTTCGTGAATTTCTGGCCAGAATGATTGGAAACTTTGACGTTGGTGAGGAGAAGGTCCAATTTGGGGTGACCCAATTCAGTGAGAATCCGAAAACTGAATTTCATCTGAACACTTATTCCACTAAAAATGAATTGCTGGCTGCTGTAAAGAAGCTTAAACTCAAGCGAGGAAAGAAACTCAATATTGGTGCAGCCCTGGACCATGTGATGAAGAATGCCTTTGTTGCCTCTGCAGGAAGCAGGCTGAAGAGCAATATTCCACAAATCCTGCTGCTCCTCACTTCCGAAAAGTCGAGGGACGGTATTTCACAGCAGGCAGCAAAGCTGCAGGAAATGGGCATTGTGACATTCACAGTTGGGGTGAAGAAGGCTAATCAAGCACAACTGCAACAGATAGCATATGCCCCAAAGTTGGCTTTTCTCATGAGTAGCATTCGGGGTTTGTTTGACATCGAGCACCAGCTTCAAACCATCATGAAGTCAGTGGTCGTTGAACTAGTTGAAACACCTTTGAAAGGTAACCCTTGATCTTTCCCATCCGTTAGAATGTCCAGGTAATTACTTAGTTGGACATACGAGGCAGGTCCCAGAAATTCTGAGTGTTTGGCATCTTGGGGAAAGATAAGGCAGAGCACAAGAAAGTCAAGTGACGAGATAGTTAGGTGAGCTTGGATTTCATCTTAGTATGGATGTGAGAAGGAAGAAGTGGGTGCAGAATGCAGCACTGAAAGCTTTATAGGAAAGTTCAGAGGAACAATGACCATAGAAGTATTGATACAATGGAGAAAGATGAATTAGGCTGCAAACAAGAAAGAAAGAAGGCTGAGATTAGAGAATTGAGATTAGAGAATTTTTGCCTACAAGACAATAGTCTTTTCAAATATCCTAATATGTAGTGTGAGAGATAAGTTACTTACAGTACTCTTGCCTTTTACACTAAATCCTATGAAGCATTTTGAGATGTTTCAACAACTTGATAAAGACATATCAAATGTAAGGATAATTATAATTTGTAAATGACTTAAGTGTACTTTTCTTTCTTCTGCAGATCAACCTCACTAAATAGCATCATACTGTTGCAATGCGGGACATTCAGCCTCTTCACAATGCACCTCAGTGCCTACAAAGAATGAACAACTCACATTCCAAAGAAATTGCATTTTAACCACTAACCACTTACTTTTCCACTCACAATAATTTCCTGCTAATATACTTTATCTGTCTGTGATCCTGGTGTATTTTATTGAATATCTGTAGCTTGTAGTAAATGAAGATCACTTAAAAAGCATTTAACATGGTAATTAAGCTAATACTCTGTATAAGTAAAACACAAAATAATGCAGGTGCTCGAAGTCTAAAATAAAAACAGAAATCGCTGGGAACACTCAGCAGGTCAGGCAGTATCTCCGTTTCTCCTCCATCTTCCTTGCCCTGCCTCTCCCCTCTCTGTTAGTCCTTAAAAGCCTCTTGTTCCCAACGTGCCCCAGTTCTGATGAAGCCATCCAAAATGTTAACCCACTTTCCTTTCTCCATAGATTTTGCCTGACCTGCTGAGTGTTTTCAATGATTTCTGTTTTCGTTTCACCCTGTATTAAGTGCTAAATTTGATAGTTTCTATCAAATAGTTGACTACAGTATTATGTCACAACAAACTGACAAAGTGATTATAAAATATACTTATGTATGTGGAAATAAGGTCTGAGCAACTCTATTTGGAGGACTCCCAGCAGACTTATCTTCCTTTTGGAGCAAAGCTTATCACCAGCTTAGGTTGAGTCTTAGTACCATGATTTCTTATTAAAATCATTCAAAAAGGAAAAGGTTTGGATTTTATATTTTTTAATTTTTACATTTATTATTTATGAAGTATTTGAATTGGTGAATTGCAGAGAATTGAAACCTACAGTGGCCTTCCTCCCCACATCTGGTCCCTCACCAGCACCGCCTTCTTCCATCTGCGATGCATTGCCCGTCTCCGCCAATATCTTACCCCAAAAGGCACCGAAATCCTGGTCAATGCCTTTGTCATCTCGGCTGGACTATTCCAACGCGCTCCTCAGCGGTCTCCCCTCCGCTACCATTCATAAAATCCAGGTCATCCAGAATTCTGCCCCCCTGCATTCTTACCCTTCGGTCTCCGACAATCTCAGTCCTTCCCAGATTTCAAGATCCTCACTCTTGTTTTCAAATCTCTCCACTCCTCTGCACCCTCATACCTCTCTGACATCCTCTCTCCTCACAACAGCACCCGTTGTCTTCGCTCTACCATGTCTGGCATCCTTCTCCAAATCCCACTGCTTCCACAAATCCACATTAAAACTGGACAGTGCAGGAACACAGTCTGCTGGTTTCTGGTAAACACAATTTGCTGAACAAATGTATCAAATTAAAAAAATTGGGTCAACCGAGTGTCTGACACATGTGGAAACCCATCACTTAAGAGTATCCACACTGAGATTTCCACGCATCCCATCTACACATGGAAATCCCAGAGAGAGATTGTTGGAATGAGCACTCTCTTCTTGGAGGGACATGACCTGTTCACCTAATTCTGGAAGGTATTAGATGCAGGTTGGCAAGAGCCAAGGCTTGGTGACCCCAGGGTATAGGGTATAGGGTATGGGTTGGGGTACTGCTCGAGTCTAACCAACTAAAACCACATAGCTTGCCAATGATGTTGCTGTCCGGCATGCTTTCCCACTGCTTGTTCAGCGATGTACCCATTACGTCTTTGGCTTGTAAAGTTAACAGAGTTGAGTATGATGATTTTCTGTTCCCAGTTGGGGGTCTATCCTTGCAAATCATGCTGATGAGCCAGGCTGGCTGTATTACTAACAGGAGTGCCCAGGTATACTGCACACCCTGGTGTGGCTCAGGAACTAGAACTCCAAGTCCACCACAGAGAACTGGCTCAATTCTGCCATTCTGTTGGCATGGATACCACCTTGGAGCCAATTCAGCTCCAAGGAGGCCCTGCTTATCAGACGTATAATTTGACCAATATCACAAACTAAAATTTTCTAGCAGTGAAGCTCTTATTAACCACAGATGCTTGACCCAGTTTCCATCTATTTTCCCAACACAAGGATTGTTTCGTATCAGTTCAGTATTTATTTTCAAGTGATAACTCAAACAGATGGTCTCTAGAATTAAGATGAGAGATGAGACTGAAAATTGCAATAAACATCCTGCAAGGAAATGACATGGCTGGCCAAGGAACTTCTGATTTATTGAAATGACTGTTCTTAAGATTAGAAAATTAAATTATTTCCACTCCAGCTAATGACCGGAGTTTATGTAAATTTAAGTGGTTGGTTTTGCAATTTAATCAAGCATGTTTTTGTGGTCAGAAAAGTAGATGCGTGTTAGAAAATCATAACTCTTGCACAATTCTGCATTTTGAGTTGGTATCAGCTCCCCCACTGGAGTTAACTACTCTAATCTCGTATTCCATGCTCTTTCTTCACAGCCTTTTTTATATTTTTCTCCTCAAAACATATACCGAACGCCAACAAGGAGTATACGGGACAGAGTGAAAATATTGGTAAATCTTCGCATTTCAGCATTAGTTTTTTTGTACTTGGGCCAGTTTGCTAAATTTAAGGAAGAGCGACTAATAGACTATATATGCCAGATCAGATCCAGGATGTATTGTATTCATGTTTCTGCAGGCAGGGTGAGATACATCTTTTTCCTAATTGAAGCCATCTAGTTGGTGAGTTTCCTCTTATTCAAGGGGTTGAAGACAGAAATGACTAAGACTGACTTGTAGTAATACAATACAGTACAATACAGCTTGGATGCCAAAGTCCATGAGTCTTCCTGCATCAAAAAAGTTTGCACTCAAACCAAGAGGCATCACTAGCACTGAATCTCTGCCTCTGTCAGCACAATTGTCTTTGTTCCATCTCCTCTCTATATTATTCCTATTTGATATTTTTCATTTCTATATTCCCAATATGGTCTACACTCCTTCCTCTGGCGCATCTTGCCATTTTCTGGCCAACCTTTATTCAGCATATTTGAATTTCCTTACTTTAGCTTTTTGTTTGCTTCTCTTATTTCAACAAATTGATTTATATTCTCTTCCAAACATTAAAAAAAACACACCTTTAATACCTTTCATTATGTTCTTTTTGTGTTGTACCATATATCAATTGTACTTTGGTACAATTTAGAGCTTTGATATGAGCCTGATAGCCATATCTCATTCTCTGTAACCTGGGTGGTGTTTTGTTTAGTCCCTTCCTAAAAATGGCCTTGAATGGTTTATGACTATTTTTGATTATTACTTTCTTACCAAATACATATTATTTAAATATTTTGCATTCAAATACCACTGCTAAACACTCCCCTATTTGCGGTTTTTTATTCTGTCTCTGATAGAGCCCCCGATGCATAAGTCACAGTTTTTACTTCTTGAGTTAACGTCGCTCCTAACCCTGTTTTAAATGCATTTACAGATATTTTTAATAAAAGATATTTTAAGAGATATAAATAACTATTTGATTTGCTGAAATGCTTTTTTCTGTTCTTTTTCCCACATGAACTCTCTGTTTTGTTTTATCAGCTTCATTATTGGCTTCATTATTTCTGTTACTTTGGGAATACCCTCTCCATTTCTGTCTAACCATTGTGCTCTCTGACCCTCATTTCTTGTTTGCTGTCTACGTGTATCTTCATTTATCAATCATATTTTCACTCAACTTCCACATGTTCCACATGGATGATACCCAATTCTATATTTCTGCCTCTACCCTTGACTTCAGGATCACTGCTGTTCTGACAGACTGCCTTCGACAACAAGAACAACAAAGTTGCACTCATAAAGTGCCTTTCACATCGGGAGGACAATGTTGTTGATGTTGTTGTTGTCTATCTCCAACTTAATATATTGACTCTCTGGTTCTCCATTTTGTTTCCTTTTAGTACTCTCTCTCTCCTCTCCCTTAAAAAATATTATTTCTGGCTGTCTCTCCTCCCCTTTGCTCCAGCATTCTCCATCTCTCCTCACAGACCCTTCCTCTCTTACTCACCACTCTCTGGTTGAGTGCTCTGTCTAAAAGGATTCTTTGTCTGGCACTCAGACACCAGTTTGGGTTTGACAGCAGGATGAAATGGCAAGGGGAGGTCTGTCAAGGAAGGGAAATAAGAACCGTGGCTTAATTCTTGGCCCGCTTAAGAGTCTGCTATTCATTATTCTAAGTGGCATCTTAAGGAATTAAGCTGTCATATTGGTTCCATACCAACCTATGATTATCTACGTAACGTCTTCCGTGTTTTAGGAAAATATAACTGGAGATTTATTGGAGCATGATGTTGCTATCCACAGCAGTCTACGGTCAGATTAGAAAGCAAGGGCTGACTCAACAATTTTAAGCAGTCCTTAAAAAAAACTTTAAATGGAATCAATCTTTGTGGTAAATTCTCTTTTCCCGCCAATTTTCTCCTGCAGGTGCCAACCTATGGTGGTGCAAGACTGCATGGGCACCAACCACTTTACCATATCCCACCCATTCTACGCATATGTGTCAAAGAAGGGAAATAGAAATTCTGCGTGTTTCAATTTGACTCAATGGTAGCACTCTTGCCTCTAAGTCAGACGGTGTGGGTTTACGCCCTATGTCAGGACTTGAAATCACAAAGTCTAAACTAACCCTCCATTGCAATGCTGGAAATGATTTTCAACTAATAATAATAACAATAATAATCTTTGCATTTGATATAGCACCTTATCATACAATACTAATTTATATGTATGTAACACCTGTCACGTCAGGGGGATGGGACCTCAGTTTAAAGTCTGATCTGAAGGTTACCAACTCCTACAATGCAGTACTCCCCTGCACTTAATGCCTTTGGACATCCTCCTGAAGTGAAGCACAGTAAACAAATGTTATTTTGTGTTGTTGTTAAAGATCAATCACTTTGAGAGTTGATCTATAGGTCTTGCATCAAATGCCAGGAATGTTTTTGGTGTGTATATGTGATTCGACCAAGCTCGAATGCAGCTTCAGTGCTCACTTGCCTTACTGAGGAATTGTACATTTTGTCCTCTTTTATGGATAACATTTAATGCCCGAACCAAGTTCACTGAACTCCAAATTACACCTAAATTATTATTTCTTTTAAAATGAGACCAAATGGAAGCACAAATAATACCTGAAAACCCCCCCAAGGAAACCCACTGCTCACCTGTCTGGCACTGTCTGGTCAGTAAGGTGAGCCCTGACCACCTGGTGCTGATACTGTCCATGACAATGGCTTCACATGTCCCCACCCAACTACCAGAGCGATCTCTCTGACCGCAAGGTCTCCGACCACTCCACATGCAACATTCTTCAAAGATTCTACTTCTGTAGCCAATGATCTGCCTGGGACCAGCAATCAGCCTGAACCCAATGACCAGCCTGACAACAACAACAAAAACAACAAAATTACATTTATAGAACGCCTTTCACGTCAGAAGGTCCAAGGTGCCGAACCCAGTGATCAGCCTGGGACCACTGCCCAGCCTGGGGCCAGTACAGTAACCGAAACATGGACATGGCCTTTGGAACCTATTCATCTCTAATTTGGAACCTACTCATCTCTAATCAGCCACCTTGATTACGAATACAGTCACTACATTCATGTGAAACACATCTGAGATGTTTAATAATAATTCTTGCATTTGATACAGTACTTATCATGTCGTTTTTATATCTCAAAGCAATTCACAAAATATACTGTGAATCGACTATACATGTAACTATATTTGTGTTCGAATCCAGGCAGGTCAGGGCAAAACCTTGGGCAAGTTTCCTTACTCCACATGCCTAATAATAATCTGTCCAAAATACCACAATAATAATTTTTTTAAATCATTTTCCATCCATGACTGTTTGTGGGACACAGCTGTGCGCAATTGGCTGCTGCGTTTCCCCCCCACAAATATACAGTCATATCACTTTATAGTATATTCTGTGAAGCGCTTTGAGACATCGATAAGATGTGAAAAGCGCTATATCAAATGCAAGGATTATTATTATGTAGGCGAAATGTCACATAATGTTTTGACATTATTGTGGCTATGCCAATGCAAGGTATATTATATTATCTGTTTTATTTACCTTTTATTTATCTATCTCTCCTTTACCTGTCTGAAAACATTCTACTCATAATGGAGTATCAGACATTTTACAAGCAGCTATTTTCCTTTGAATGCAGACAATGGGACAGATTTGCATGTGATTCCATCAAGTAGTGGTCACAGCATAGCAAATGCTGGTTTCACCGGAAATCCACCAGGGGACACTGTATAACAATCATTCATGGGAATCACTGCTTGACTTCCAATCTACCCATGGATGCTGAGGCTAATTGTAGTACAGTACTGTACTGTATGCCAACTGTTGATCTGGCCCGGCGGCTGAGATTAGCTAACTCAGCACAGGCACAGATTCAGACTTGTTTCTTTCTAAGTGACCAGCTTGTTTCTAAGTGACCAGCTTGTCTTTATTCATTATATACAGTGGCAGCTCAGACTTTATTCTGAGTTCTTGAAAATCCTATCACTTAGGACAGTATTTACACTTGAGGCTCAGAGGTGAAAGGATTTGCTCCTTGTAACATTCAGATGCCTCATCTAGATGTCAGCTTGGCTCAATGTGCAACTCTCAGTTCCAAAGGTTGTAAATTAAATCTATCCCCCCCACCCACCCACACACACACACACACACTGGTACTTCGAGTTCCCAGTCTAGTTGAACACTCCAATGCACTATGGGAGTGGGAGTGGGTGGGGAGGTAGATGAACAGTATATGGTGAGAACGGTTCAGGTGGATATGGCATTATTTGAAATGAGGCAAGAGCTTTTCCTTGGCTGGCAAACCTCCAGGTAAAATTGGTTATTCACTTCAGAGCAGTCTGTGAGGTATTGTGGTGCCCAAATTGATTTTCATGTTTGCCTACAAGTATAATTCCTGCTTGACAGTGATTACGTTTGAGATGATGCAAGGTTATAGGTCCTTATTGAAAGGCACAACAACAGCAACAACAACAAAATTACATAGTGCCTTTCACGTCGGGAGGACATCCCAAAGTGCTGGACATTCAGTGTTTCACACCCGAGCTGGGGTCAGGATCGGGGAGGGTGATGGGAAGGGAGGGGAGGGGACAGATGGGACCGTCGAAGAGGAGGATCTTGAGGCAGGAATTGAAGGAGGCTAGGGAGGAGGTGAGGGGGCGGGATTGCAGGTTGGAATTCCAGAGGTTGGGGGCAGATGGGCTGAACGCCGATGGTGGGGCGGGTGGGTAGAGAGACATGGAGCAGGCCAGATTCCAATGAGTGGAGGGAGTGGACAACTTGATAGGGGATTAGGAGGTCACACAGATAGAGTGGGGGCAAGGCCATAGAGGGCTTTAAACATCAGGACCAGGATTTTGAATGATTCTCTGAATGATGGGGAGCCAATGGAGTCGGATGAGAGTGGGAGAGATAAAGTCACAGAGCTTGGTGTGGGAGAGGACACAGGGTGCAGAGTTCTGGATGATCTGCAGCCTATAGAGGGAGGAGTTGGGAAGACTGACAAGCAGGGTGCTGGCATAATTGAGAACGATTATTAAGCTCTTATCTCTGAAGATTTCAAGCTTTATAGAATTATCCATTAAAAGGTTAACAGTGTATTCACACTGTACTATTTTTATCTGGAGTTAGTCCAAAATGAGTCCTTCAGAATTAAGATTGCCAACCATGTTAGTAGCTTCTGCAGAAATATCTGGACTCAGACCACTTGAAATAACAAATTTGGTTAAATTCATACTGGAAGAACATTGCACTGTTATTCCAGTGACATATCGTCATTGGAATAAAAAATTTAAAGAGTTTACCTTCATTCTACTAAACATTTAATCAAAATAAAAGTGGAAACATCCAGTAAGTATTTCCATGTGGTGCTTAAAGCCAAAGAAAGTATTAGCCTGAGAAAACATGCGTGGGAGAACATATTTCATGATATAGAATTGCTTCAGTCATATAGTGTGTAACTTTCCATTCCTCTTCCTTATTGCACTTCATCATGTAGGCTGTAGACTCATTACGGCAAAACAGAATTAATATTCATGTAAAGCCTATAGGACTCCTATACCAACTTAACCCTGTAAGTAATTTGATATTACACTCTACTCATATGGACAATCAACTGATAACAAACACTTAATGGATAGAGAGACAGAACTTATTGCTGAAGGGAATCCTTTACATGCCAGAAAATGCCGAAATGTAGACTTTCCTTATTATTATGTGTCAACTTTATGGAACTTCTACTGAAGACAAACAAAATACATTTTCCCCTTATTAAAATGGGGAAATCCTTGGTGTCATCCTTGGTGCAAGGTCAAGAAATTAGCAGTGCAAGCAACAGATCCTTACTTCTTGAGCAGTAGTAGTGGGCCTGGAGATAGCGCTTATCTAGTGACAAGTGTTTAGTTCCCAATATCATTCCCAATGTTTGATATCACTTCTATATCCAGTGTAGTGGCTGTCATCACTCCTTGGTAACTAGTGCCTGCATCAATCCCAGGTAACTCGTGTTTTATTTATTTCCTGAACCTCAGATCATCAAAGTACAAAACTATATACATAATATAACAGATATCGCCTGATCAATGACCAATAAGAAATGAGAGAACTTTCTTTCAACTCACACTCAGAAGTCCGCTTGGATTAACCAGATTGGATTAACTTGATTGAAATTTCTCTTGTGGAGGAGATTCCTAATAATAATCATTGGGTTTCATTTGTGTGTCTGACTGGCTCAGTTGGTAGCACTCTTGCCACTAAATCAGAGGGTTGCGGGTTCAACCCTCACATTGGAAACTTTGAACTCGCACACTTAACAGCCCAGTGCTGGGGCTTTGCTGCATTATTGGAGGTGTTTTCCTTCAATTGAGATATGAACTCAAAATCCCCTCTGCCTAGTCATGGCATGTTGCTTCATGTCCGTCCTCGATCCTACCTATGACGGCTGAGAGAATCTCTGATCATCTGTCGTGACTGTGACCCACAAAACGCTGCCCTCGATTCTCCTCTGCTCTTTCACTCTTTTTGCTTTGCACTCTCCCTATTTCCTTTATACTCTCTCTCCCCCAGTCACTCTCCTTACCCCCCCACCCCCCTCCAGCACTCTCTTGCACATACACTCTCTCTCAACTGTTCTCTCTCACTCTCTCACACTCTCTTCCCTCCCACACTCCACATTGTCACTTTATCTAACACATTCTCTCACTCACTCTTTCCAACACACATTTCCTCAGCTCCTGTCACACCCTCTCTATTACTCCCTCTGCTCCCTCCCTCTCTCTGTCCCTTCCTCTCTGTGTTTTTCTCCCCCCGCCACTCCCCTTACTCACATTCTCGTTCTCTCGATCTCTCTCCCCCTCTTTGGCAATTACAACAACAAAATTACATTTGTATAGTGCCTTTCACATTTGGAGGATGTCCCACCTAAGTCAATCTCCCCCCCCCTCTCACATCCCACTCACACTCTCAAACACTCTCCGCACTGCATCCTCTAAACCGTTGGCTCTGTTCATCAGTGAGGGAGGGAATTTGGGAAATGGTCTGGGGCTGGATAAAGATCATCTGCTGGGCTGGTTGTGGCCCGCGCTCCTCCAGTTAGGCCACGCTGATCTAATCCATGCAATACCTGAGCTGGGATAGTATACAGGGAGTGTGACTCTTTATCTAACCTGACCTCGTCGTGCTGGATGCAACAGTATAGAGGGAGATTTACTTTGTGCCTAATCTGTGCTGGATATCACCTAGGATTGGTTGACTCCAATATTGTCGTAATGTTGGGGGTGTCAAGTAAAATCCGACACCACTTGTAGAAATTAAAATCCACTCCACCCTCTCCAAATAAGCGTTGATAAATCACAAAGCATTGGATTGTTCACTCACTACCAGGGGACATGTTTTGAGTTTAAATCATCGTGAACACCTTAGGTTTATGCTCCTGATGATCTGTTGTTACCACATTTTGACTGTGCCTTAAGCTCCCCTCCTACCTCTCCGCCCTCCCGCATCCCAATGTTGCACCCCACCACCCACCCACACCTCAATCATTCTCGGGTCCAGACCCCTGACTGTTCAGCATCTTGGAACGTCCTCCCTACATGCCAATTGGCCAAAGCATTAGCTTGCCTTACGTTACCAGTGTAATGGCTGGGTGGCTGTTTGAATTACCTAGAGATCATATGCTCTGAATTTCTTATGGCAGAAAGGGGCACAAATAGGAATGAGCATTATAGCCAGGATCAGACATATTGGGTCACAACCATTCTGCACTATAGTTTGTTATTGATGCAGACAGCCTCTTAGGATGCCAATTCATGTCAAATTACGCCCATCTGATGGACAATGTGAAGAGCTCTCAGGAGTTTTTCTCTCCTGGTGTTTATTGCTCTGCACAAGTTATCTTGTTGTGCATAAATTAGCTGCCACATTTGCCTATAAAATGTCACTACACATAGCAGTAATTCTATTCAGCCAGTGGTAGCCCAGCTCAGTCAATAGTGCTTTTACCTCTTAGTCAGAAACCCCCCATCTGGACTTGGAATCACATCGTCAAACAACGACAAAATTATATTTATAGAGCAGTGCCTTTCACGTCAGGAGGATGTCCCAAGGTGCTGAAGTACTGAAGTACTGAATGCAGTATAGCATCCACAAATAAAGTGTGCTTGGCGTGGCCAAAACAGATTGAGGGCTTAAAACGCGGTCAAAAAGAAAGGTTTGTAGCCGAGACCTGAAATCAGGAAAGGAGGAGGCGAGGCGAAGGGAGTGAGGAGGGAGTTCCAGAGCCTCGGGGCGCAGTGGCTGAAGGCACGGTCGCCGATGGTGGAGCGGAGGATTAGGGGGTCACAGAGTAGGCCAGACCCGGTGGAGTGAAGGCAATGGTTCTGTTGTGAACGGAGAGGTCAGAGAGGTGCCCATCTTGACTATAGGTCTATGAGGACCCCACTCTGCTTAAAAAAGCAGTTGTGAACTGTCACTGTCACTGTGCAGGTGACCTGAAGCGTTTCGGATTCTCTCCTTCACACCAGCAGCGACTTACTGTATTGTGAGGGTTCAGGGATCCCTTTGTGTGTGTGTGTGTGGGGGGAGTGGGGGGGGGTTTGTGTGTGTGGGGGGGGGGGGGGGGGGGTGTGGGGGGGTGGTGGGTTGTGTGTGTATGGGGGGTGGTGGGTTGTGTGTGTGTGGGGGGGGGGGGGTTGTGTGCATGGGGGGGGTGGGGGGCCTGTGTGTGGCGGGGTGGTTGTGTGTGTGTGGGGGGGGGGGGGTGGGTATGACCAGACCAGTGGCTTGGCGTGGCATCCTGGAATGGAAGGCGCTGAGGTCACGACGTGCTACTTCACTGCGTTAAAATAAACAGACTGCGATTGATAAAGTGGAATGACCTGATCTTTATTTGGTTCAGGGGAAAACATGAGTCCAGTGTCTAGGAAAAATGCTACAGATATTCTTTGTGTATGTACAGCCCGAGCTGTGGAAGTGTGGGTGGGTGGGGTGGGGGGACACTATCCTCAGCTGTTAAATTTGTTCCAGTTTATTGAACGCAATTTGTTGGTCAAAAGCTTTAAGGAGCTGGAGAGGGTTAGGGGGGGGGGGGGGGGGGGGAAGGGGGGAGGGAAGGAAGGGTGAAATTGGAATGACGCCCCGTGAGATCATCAGGTTAATACAGTATTTGCAGTTCCCTCGGGCAAGTCTGTTTTTGATTTGGGAACTTGGGAGACGTTTTCTGGGCGGGGAGATACCCAACTCTCTATTGGAGTCTATCGCTCCATCCACTTCAACTTGTGGGTCCGGCTCCTTCGCAGGTAGTTCCCATTCACTCCACTCCACTCCTCCCTCTCCCTCTCCCTCTCCCTCCTCCTCCTCTCTCCAAACACACAGTTACATTTTCCAATCAGTTCGAATTTGCGATCGGCTGCAGAGGCAGAGACCGCCGTTTCACTGTCAACTTTCGAGCCCCGGCGATGCCCAGCGATTGAAAGTCCAACCGTGTCCTACACCGCAGAGGTTAGTGTGGATTTCAGGCGAGTGTAAAGCAGCGGCTCAGACTTGCCCGCCTGCGGGATTGACTCTATCTGGTATCCTGGTCATTGTTTAAAACGCAATTTCGCTGTTGAAGCTTTTATGGTTTCTGTTTCTGTAAAACTCGCAGTGAGCCAGAAGTGGCCCGAACTGCAATGGTGGTCTCATCGGTGGAGGTTTGCGTTGTGTCCAGCGAGAACTGCATCTGTAACTACACTCCTGATAACTCGTCCTCACGGGGAAAAGTGCTCGGTGACTAGTTATCAGACGTGGCGAGTTAGGCATATGTATCCATTGAATTTATAAGTGAATTCGACCGGGGTTTCAACAGGGATAATAATAATAATAATAAATAATAATAATTATTAATAATAATACTGATCAATATTATTGTAGTGACAATGGAAGCAAGAGTCGAGTTACCTGGAGTTGACAGTGTTTGAATTGTGCGGGTTTGATTTGCAAAATTGAAAAACGATTAAGATCCTTTTGTTTTATAAACGAATTGATTTCTTTCTTCTCGGGAGTTTCCGTGGGAGTCTGTTTTGGGGGGTTTGGCGATTAGCGGAATGCAAAGTTATCCGGACACACACACACACACACACACTCTGCACGTTTTTTAAAAAAAGAGAAAGTAGATGCAACGAGAGATTGTCCTTGTGGCAGTGGCTGAGGTTCTGGTTTGTATTGTCTCAGGTGATGTTCAATCATTTTTCAGGTTAAAACATGTAAAGAACAGACATTTCTGTCCGACCTTCTCAGACAGCAGCCTCAGGGAAGCCGTGCACCCCATCGCAGCCACTTAAACACTCTTCATTTTTCGCCTCCCCCCCCCCCCCCCCCCGCCTCCTTGTCTTTTCATTCCTTTCTCTTTTCTGTCTCTCGCTCCCTACCAGTGGGACTAGGAATACTGTACATCGCTCCCATGTCTAATATTTCCGCCGCCCCTTTACTGTTTAAGTTGCTCTCTGGCAACCGCTAGCTCATTCGATCAACCGCATAATTCTTGTTGGCGTTTGCAGTGTAATGAGCAGCGAATGTCTTCACTGTTCTAGTGTGAAACCACCATCAAAAACCATAATTCGCATTTCATGCGGGGAGAGCCGGGGAAACAGCACCCAGGGGAGTACTGTACTGTATTTCCTCACAGTCTCAGATGCTTGGCATAGCCGGCCAGCCAGCCTTCTTGGCATAGGAGCCACAAAGAGCAAACAGCACAGATGCCCACAAAATGTACAGTCAATTCACTTTACATTACGAAACAAAAACAGAAATGGCTGGGAACAGTCAGCGGGTCAGGCAGCATCTATGGAGAAAGGAAAAGTGAGTCAACATTTCGGGTCGAGTAAAATCTGCTGTGTTTTGCGTTTTTGTTCACTTGACATTATATTCCGTGAAGCGCTTTGAGTCCTCTTGAAGATGTGATTAGGCTGGATATCAAATGCAAGGATAATTATCATTATAACAAAGAAGAATCAGAAGTGCACAAATGCACAGCGGCTAAGCTGAAGTGAAGCTAACGTTTCATAGAATTGAATAGCACAGGAGGCCATTCAGTTCATTGTACAGTACTCTCACAGCTCCCTGTTGAGACCCACTACACTGCTTTTTTGACCCAATGCCCTTTTAGATTTTTCGTTTGAAGTCCAGCGCACACATGATAACACCATGGACTTAATGGCCTTCTGGGTTGTAGGTTTCTTCAGTAAATTTCTATAATTCTAAATATTTGTTTAATTCACTTTTGAAACCTGCGCTGGATTCTGCTTCCCCCAAAAACCTTGGGTGTTTTCTTTTTTTAAAAAAAGGGTGTGACGATTCATAAGAGCTACTGAACACCAATTTCATCTGTGCTCTTCTTATTTCAGTGATCCCACTCCCTGTCCAGTCCTGTCCTGCCCATTCTCCATTCATTCACATTGGCTACTACCCCTGATTTTCTCCACCACTTTGGGTGATCGGTTGCTCCTGAAACATAAACCTGTCCATCTCTGACTGACCTGTGCATATTCTACATTTTATTACAAGACAAGGTCAAGTGTGGTATTAATGGGAACATTGCTTTGGGGGGGGGGGCAATGCAAGGCATCTGGATATCGGCCTGGTGTAGTTATAAGAGTTCTTGCTTCTGAGTCTGAGAAGTTTGTGGGTTCTCAAGCCCCAAGTCAGAGTTCGAAATCAAATACATGTAGTTTGAGATGACACTCCAGTGCAGTACCGGGAGAATGTTGCATTGGCATTAAACTGAGGCTCCGTCTCCCTGTTCATGTGGATGTTAAGGATCATTGCATTATTCAAAAAAAGAAGGGAGTTTTTCTTGGCATCCTGGCCAACAATCCCTCACATAAAATTGGGTCATTCACTTCATGGCTATTTGTGGAACATTGCTGTGTTCACATTGCCTGCTGAATTCACCCACAAAACACTGAGTTCACCCACAAAAAGAGTCATTCCATTTTACAGTATCTTATGAAGCATTTGAGACGCTTTGAAAGGTATATCAAAAGTAAGCTTATTATTGGTAGAAGAGGTGTGCCAGCATTGTCAGCCTAGACTGAGATTCCAGGGTAGCCCTGCAGGTTCGCTGCATTATCAGAGGTGTCTTCCTTTGGATGTGATGTTAATCTGATGTCCCATCTACTGGTTCAAGTGGATGTTAAGGTACAGCATGAAGCATGCAGGTAATAATTTGTTGTGTAAATATACACAGTTTATATTCAGAGGAGCAGGAAACAACCTGGATATTCATTTTGGAATTTTGTCAGACAAAGGAGTAGTAACAATAATAATTCTTGCATTTGAAATATAGTGAAAAATGCTTCAGCCAGACACATGGAGGGGGCTGTTTTGCCTGGCCTAAGCAGGGTCCGAGGTTAACCAAAGTTTTTCCCGCCCAGCAGAGGAGCGGCGATAGAACTTCCTCCCTCCCATTGCCATTCCCATTAGATGGGAAGAGGAACAATTAGCAGTGGTTTAAGGCCATGGAGCCATTTATGAATGGATGGGAATGGATTACTATCCGAATTAACAAGTGTATTTAAAATGGATTAGAATAAAAATTGATCCGTGCTGGGCATTTTGTCTGATTTACCTGGTGACCAGGGTTAATAGTGTCTGGCTAAAGCACTTTCCACTGTATTTAATACAACCACTTTTTTAAATTATTCGCCAGAACACCAGAAGAAATCCTTTCTATTTTCTAACAGTGCCTTGGGATCTTTAATATCCAACTGAACAGGCAGACAAAACCTGGATTTATTTTCCACAATGAATCATCCACAGGCATGGGGATCAATTTCCACATGTATGTGGATGACACCCAACTCTATCTCTCAGTACCTCAAACCTCGACTTCAGGACCACTGCTGTCCTGACAGAATGTCTGTCAGACATCAAGTCCTGGATGAGAGCTAACTTTCTACAGTTGAACGTCAACAAGACTGAGGCCCTCCTGATTAGCTCCAGTTTGCGCTTCTGCACCTCAAGGCACTGACAGCATCACCATCCATGAATCCATACTCCATATCACTAAGTCAGTCCAGAACCTTGGCATCTTGTTTAACCTTAACTATCCTTTCTACACCCACATTCGTGCTATAACTCACTCTGCCTTCCCCCAGTTCCACAATATTGCCTGGCTCCGCCAATGTTGAGATCCTTATATGTACATGGATTCATAACATCCAGGCTCAACTATAAAAGCTCCCTGCCTCACCACTACTGCTCCCTCCATAGCCTGCAGATCATTAAGAAATCTGCAACCCATGTTCTCTCCCACACCAGGCTCTGCGTCCCAGTCACCCCTAACTTCCTTATGTCACTCTGCCCCCACCCTCTGGAACTCCCATCTACAGTCTCTTCACCTTGAGCCCTCCCTTGCCCCCTTCAAGACCCATCTCAAAACCTTCTTCTTTGAATGTGCTTTTGGTCACCCTCCTTCCCCCCTGCCCTCCACCCTCCCCAATCCTGACCCCCAACTCCAGTCCAAAACATTGATTGGCCAGAGCCTTGGACATCCTCCCAACGTGAAAGGCTCTGTGCAAATGAAACGTTTTTGTGGTTTTATTTCTATGAACTACAAAATAAATCTTTTGAAACTGAAGTTGACCACCTGATCATCCTCCAAAGAAAAGCAAGATACATGTAGAAATGAGATATGAAGTTATTAGCGAACACCCAGTGCAGCTGGATGTAAGGCCTCCCTCCTCCTGCCTCTCCTCTCCCTTGATTTCTATAATTTCAGGAACGGAGTGAGCTGCATTGGAGATGATGTGTATATGCCCAGCCAGTCATGTATCCCCTTGGGACTAGTCCAACCCACGGAACACAGAGTGGACATTGTGCCGATTTACAACTACCTCAATTTACAGCACAGACTAAGTCTATTCAACCTATAGTGTACATAGCTTGGAAGGCCCACAGTTTACATGGCTTTTATCTCTCCCTGTCTCTTGTATTTTTTGTTCCTAGGTTTTGTCTATGAAATTCATCTATCCATTCATCCATTCTCCATTACCCTTTAAATCTTTGTTCTGTGGTGTGTGCACTCTGGCACTGAAGGTGATATTCCTCTGATGTTGGATCTGCGATGTGGAAAGTGACACTAAGAATAACAACAATAACAAATTTATATTTGTGTATTTTTGTGCCTTTCACATCAGGGGGATGTCCCAAGGCACTGAACAGTCAGGGGTCAGGATCCGATCATGGGGTGGTGGGAGGGGGACAGGGTTGGGATGAGGGAAGGCAGAGAGGTAGGATGGCGACTAAATGCATGGTCAAAGCGGAGGGTCTTCAGATTGGTCTTGAATGAGGCAAGTGAGGAAGCAAGGCTAAAGGATTGTGGAATGGAGTTCCAAACCGTAGGGACAGAGGCTGAAATCCCGGCTACGGAGAGAGTGGACAGGGGGTTGATAGGGGGTCAGCAGGTCAGAGAGGCAGGAGGGGGCAAGTCCATAGAGGGCCTTGAAAGTGAGGACGAGGATTTTAAATTTGATCGTCTGAGGAATGGGGAGTCAGTGGAGGGTGGAGGTGATGGAGTTGCGGAACCTGGTGTGGGAGAGGACACAAGCTGCAGAGTGTTGCATGATCCACAGCTTGTGGAGGAAAGAGTTGGGGAGGCCGACAAGGAGGGAGAGCCTTGAGGTGACAAACGCTTGTGTAAGTGTATCAGCGGCCTGAGGGGTGAAGCATTGACAGAGACGGGCTATGTTGCGGAGGTGGCGGAAGGCGGTGCTGGTCATGGCACAGATATGGGGGAGAAAGGAAGGTCAGGGTTAAACAAGACTGGCTTGGTTAGGTGGAGTGTACATCCGTGGATGCTGATGCTGCCAGTGCCTGAGGCACTGGTGCAAGTCAATCAGGAGGACCTTGGTTTTGCTGACGTTCAGCTGTAGAAAGCTATCTCTCAGACTTGATGTCTGACAGGCAGTCTGTCAGGACACACCAGTAGTCCTGGAATTCAGGGTGGAGACAAAGAGATAGCGTTGAGTTTCATTTGGATGTTTATCCCATGTCTGCGGATGATGCCATGAAGGGGGAACATGCAGAGGTGAAGAGGAAGGGACCGAGGACAAAGTCCTCAAGGGAGGAATGGAGGAGCCAATTTGTTGTGAAGAATAGGAGCCTGCAGCGGCCCTTCACCTACATGATAACAATATATTTGCTGGTACCTAATGGTGTAAGCAAGAAACAGTGTAGACTCTTTTAGCTCCAATTGTGGCTTGGTCCTTATTTAATGATTTGTCTTATTCTCTCATATTTGTCTTAGAAGCTATTCACAAACCAAGTGCTCTGTGATGTATGGGAGGTCTGTCTGGCTCTAGATTGTTTCGCAGCTTGCAGTTTCTGTTACACGTTATTGGTATCAGACACTGGAGAGTGGATTTGTGAGAAATACAGCGTGCAAACCATGGCAGGGTCCGGCCAGGAGGGTGGTCGAGGCAGCATCCATATTGGCTTTCAAGAGTGAAATAGACAGATGATAATAATAATCCTTGCATTTGATATTGTGCCTCATTACGTAGTCAACAACATTTATATGGGGTAGTGTTTCGGAGTGTCAGAAACCGTAACACAGCTTCCACCAACTTAGACAATGGGGGCAATTTGCAGGTTCGCAAAAGCAGTTGCACAAAATTGAATCCTACAGATACTAGATGGTACAGAAAAGAGGCCTACAGGATAGAACGGAGAACAAGCAGAAAATGCAGAATGAGTAGAGGACAGTGAAGGTGGTTTAAGCCGTTTAAAGTCTATTTTAGCCACTTTCACGACATTGTGCCCAATTCCAACCATACCTCACTCCCATTGCAGCCATTATCATAGTCCACACTTTCATCGCTTCCCACCTCGATTACTCCCAATAGCCTTTTTGTTGATACCCCCATCCCACCAGTCCTTGCCAGGCTCCCCATCACAGATTCGATCGACTTCAAGATCCTCACATTTGTCTTCAAATTCTTTCACACCCTGGCATCTCCCTCCCTCTCTGACTTGCTTACTCTCTACATCATTTACCGTTGCCTCTGCTCAGTTGACTCCGGCCTCCTGACTCACTCGTGAATAATAGCAACAGATGAGGTAATATAAGGAGGATATAAGTGGGGAAAGGTACCGAATGTAGAAGAAAAAAATTAGGAGTACGTAGCCTTCAGGAGAGAATGAATAAGAAAATGGAGAACATTGAAGGATCTACATTTATCCATTTCCATGGCATTTGTGTCATCTATGGTCTAAGCACTATCATGATGTTACCTGCGCACTCCCTCCGCTCAGCGGGCTCTGGCTTGATTCTGGTCTTCTGCCTCACCTGTCCCACCATTAGTACCACTCTGCCCCCAACCTCTGGAATTCCACGCCACAGTCCCTCTACCTCCCTTGCCTCCTTCAAGACCTACCTTAAAATCCTCCTCTTTGACCGTGCTTTTGATCAACTTCCTTCCGCCTCTGCCCTCTAACCTCCCCAATCCCTACTCAGGTCCGAAATACTGTCTGTCCAGCGCATGGGGACATCCTCTCGATGTGAAAGACGCTATACAAATGTGATTTTGTTGTTATTATAAGTAAACCAACATGACTTCCAAACTGGCACTCAGTGTGGTGTAGACTGTAATCTGGTATTAGCCCTCCCCCCCCGGCGTTACACCCCCGCATTGCCCCCCCACCCCCCGCTTTATCCCCCTGCATTAAACCCTGTTGCGTAACCCCCCCACGATAATCTCCAGTTACCCCCCACATTATCCTCCCAGATTAACCCAAAACCTGGTTCTTGCGCTGTGTAAAACCTAGCACCTTTATGACGGAACACATCCCAAGACACTGGAAGGGACAGAAAGCCAGTATGGTTATTTCAGTAACTGTCAGTAGAGGGCGCACAGAAGCCCTTTAGGCAGGGTTGAGTTCGAACTCTGTATCCTCAGCCCAGGAGTGAGTGACAGGCAGAGGCAGAGCAGACACTCGGACTGAATACAATCTAGAGAATAATAAAAGAGCAGGAACAGACTTATATATGTGGGATTTACAATAATAATAATCATTGCAAGTTAATCTCTGTGCAGGACTTCTACATTTCTATGATTCTATGTAGCTCCTTATTCCATTTAAATGTCTCAAAGAATAGTTTTGTCGCATGGCGACTCTATATTTATATGCCAACATAGCAGCCATTTCACTCACAGCACTATTTTACAAACAGCCATGACATGAATTTGGGAGATTGATGGCCAGGACACTGGAAATCTCCCTTTTTTTGACTAGTGTCACAGAATCCTTGCCACACAACTGAACCAGTGGACAAGTTTAACATTTATTCTGAAGGACAGCACCTCAGAGAATGGTGTCCCATCGCGAGAACTGTACTGGATGATCAGTCTAAACAGTGAACTTAAAGTCGTAATGCACTATCATCCGTATACTAATGTTTAAGAGCCAATCACCACCATCCTTGCCCAGCTTCACTAGCTACACATCCCCCACAGGATTGAATTCACAATCTTTGTCCTCATCTCGTCTTTGCTCCTCTCTACCTCTGTGACCTATTAATACTTCACCAAACTGTCTGCTCCCTGCGCTCTGCAGGCACCCGCCTGCCTGCTCCACCATCAGCTTTGGACCTGCCTTATCTCTTATCAACCTGTCTGCACCCTCCCCTTAGCAGGCTCTGGCCTGCTCCATGTCCCTCGCCCAGACGTTCCTAACATTGCTGGTCAGTCCTTCAGTCTTTCTGCCCCTACCTTCTGGAACTGAATCCGACTTGATAGATGGCTCTGTCATCTTGGAATTAAGGTCCTTGGATTAGTTGTACAATATTCGTTCGTTCCTGAGTCGGATTCAGTTCCAGAAGGTAGGGGCAGAAAGTAGGCAAGTAGGGGCAGTGAAGTAGGCAAGGATGAAGTAGGCCATCCTTGCCTACTTCAAGGCCTGTCTCAAGAGGTTCCTTTTCGACTGTACCTTTGGTCACCTTCCCTACTCCACTTCTTTACCCTCCACCCCTTTAACTCTCCACCCTTCTCTGATCTGAACCTGCAGCACAGGTGTAGACTCCTCATTGTCCAGCACCTTAGGACATCCTCCTTACATGGAAAGCACTTGCAATTTGCTGTTGCTTTTCCATCTCAGAGGCAAGAGTACTCATGACTGAACCAAGATGACAGCCATTGTCAACCAAATAATAATAATCTGGTCACTTAATCCATGACTGTTTGTGGAACACTGCTGTGCGCAGTTGACTGCTAATTGGTGTAATTGCTGTCACTCATTGGTGTCCCAACATATACTGATCTTGTGTTGGTATGTCATTCCAATGGGATTTCCTGGGGTCGTTCAGTGTAAGTACACCCTTGTTGTATTAAGCACTTTGAGAATGTGTGAGGTGATAAGGCATCATATTCAAATCTCTAAATAACATGCAAATGTGTTTGCTGCCAAAGCTCAGATAATGATGGGGAAGGGAAAAAATTGAAATACGCTATTAGAGAAAAAATACAACAACTTGCATTTATATAGTGCCCTTCATGTTCCTGAGACTATAACAACAACTTGCATTGATTTAGCGCCCTTCATGCTTGACAGTGGTGGAACCTGTCCTGAAGCCAGAGGGAGTGGGGAGGTGACCTTAAGTGCAATTAAGTATTTAGGCGGGATTTGAAAGTGGGGAGGGAGGGGGCAGGGCAAAGAGATTGAGATAGAGTAGTTTGGACCCGCCGGAAAGAAGTCTTTGCCGGGAGCCAAAGAGTACAGCTTCCGTCCTTCTGACGTTCAATTGCAGGAATTGCAATTGAAGGTAACTGGGTGGGGGCGACAGGAGAAACCATTTGCTGAGATAAATGGGGACAATCAGAGCCTGTAGAATCACAGACTAGCAGCAGTGAGGGGAGACCAGGAGCAGTGAGGGGAGGCTAAGGGCAGTGAGGGGAGGCTAAGGGCAGTGAGGGCAGGAGAAGCCAAGCGCAGTGAGGGGAGGCCAGGGGCAGTGGGAGAGCCACGCAGGGGCAGTTAGACCAGGGGCAGTGAGGGGTGTAAGAATGAGTAGACAGTCAGATAATGAATTGGACCCACTAACACTACTTTTTTTTAAAAAAAAGCTACATTGGCAATTCTGAGTCAATCTCTTTCTTTTTTGAAGTGCCGTTTGCTTTCCTTTCATAACAGCCTTGTTTTAATCAATTTTTTTTATTACTGCAAGTTATTTGAGAGTAGTTTCTGGGACAAACTGTTATTTGATTTGTGGGAAACTTGAAACAATAGGGAGACACTGGTTGAATCTCTCATCTGTCACACACATTTTTTCCCTAATAAAGTCACAAGGCGCACAATAAAAACTGAAACCTGGGTTGATCTTGCAGCAGAACAAATTATCTTTGTGGGCAATGGACCTGATAGATGGCTCTGTCATCTTGGAATTAAAGTCCTTGGATTAGTTGTACACTATTCGTTCAACAGTGACCTGAGTTCAATTCTCGGCATCATGAAACCTTGGGCAAGTTAAAAAAAAAAGCTATTTCTGTCACAGATTCAAAATTATACATTCAATTTAGACCCATTTCATGTTGTCAATGTTGCAAAGCACTTCACTGGATTTTTACTGATTCTATATTAGTAGGCAAATGTGGCAGCCAATTTATGCACAAAAATGGCCCACAAACAGCCTTGAAGTGAATTATCTGGAAATGTGAAGCCAGGCTACCAGGACAAATTCCTTTCTCTTTTCCACAAGTGCACTAGATCAGTGATGGTCAACAAAAACAACAAGGTTACATTTTTATAGCGCCTTTCGTGTCAGGAGGATGTCCCAAGGCACTGGTCAACCAATAGCCAGCAGACAGGAAGTGGCCCGTGGGGCCGTCAAGGACTATCTTGATGAACATTCACACTCATGGAGTTAATCCACCCACTTTATTCCCTGGAGCAGGTTCTATAATTGATACTCTCTAATTTCCAAGTGATGTGTTTGGCAGTGGAGTACTGGATTTGAGTCCAACCCTCTGAGGTGATTTCAGCAGTACGATTCCTGAGTGGGGTGGATCCGCAATACTTCAAGGTACTGTTGATGGAAGACCAGTCAACCTGCCTTGTTACAGAACTTGGAGGAGCAGATCATCCATTGGACTGCTCTTAATGCTCTTAAAATGCTCTTGCTCTCCCAGTCTGCACTTGCCCCTCTCTTCTGCAGTAATGTTCTGAAACAAATAGATATCCAACAACAACAACTTCGATGTATATAGCGCCCTCTACGCCAGACTGTGTCTCAGAGTGCTTCACAGTAGCGGATCCCAGGACCGAGCCAGGGGCAGGCGTAGAAAGGTGATCAAAGGTGCGGTTGAAGAGAAAAGTCTTTAGCTGTGATCTGAAACAGGGAGGCGAAGGGAGTGAGGAAGGGAGTGTTTTATCCAACTCTTTCATGAGTCAATCACATGACCTTCAACTGCTTAAGTTGAAAGGCTGCTTCACATGTGGGGGAAACATTTCCTTCTAGTCTCACTTGAGACTCATTACATTTAAGTTGGGTCCTTGAGTTCTGCACTCACAGTCTTAAGTCAAACCGCCTCCTTTCATCCACATCATCATCTTAAAGTCCTGGCATATGTTTCTACTCCTTCCTCCACTCCCTCTCTAATCTTCCTTTTCCAATGAAAACAATTTCAGATTGGGTCCTAGAAATTGGAGTGTGTCCCAGTTATAAGTGTTAACACCCACTCAAGTGCAGAACACTAAAAGTTAAATGACCAGATATTGATGACATCGGTTACAAGTTGTACAAATTATGTATTATAAGCAAGTTACTCGGGGCCTCGAGCAATGTAGGTCTTCATAAAATCTCACTTAAATCAGGCGTCTGGAACAATGCTATTTTGCAACAAACTGATGTAGCTCTGTGCCAAGCCTTGTACTCTGCTTCTTCTGCCTGGGAAGTGTTGATGCCTGGGACTGTATCCTTTGTGTGGATTTATAATTATCTTACCCCATTCACTAGGCCTGTACATTGCTCAAGGACTAACCCCACAACCTCACAAGCCTAAATCTACACAAACTATCTAACCACTTTATAACCCAGAAGATCTTCCCTTATGTTCATTTATGTTCTGCTTCTTAGAAGTTGACATGTATTTGAAATAATGTTGTCTGATTGAAGCAAGGTTCACAAGCCTGTAAGTTGATGTTTCAACTCCAGGACCACCGTTGCTATTTCCCACTGCTCTGGGGTTTTCCTTGAGTCCAATGAATGGTAACTAATTCTTTATTGCTTCATGCTGGCTCACTGGCAGCACTCTCATCTCTGAATCAGAAGGTTGTACGTTCAAGTCCCACTTGAATTCATCTAGAAGGGTGGTCGAACCATTTGGCTGCTGCAACTCAGATTCCCTGTTTGAGAAAAAGTCCATGGGCTACAAAAGCCATATTTGGGTTTCGCTCCCAGAAACTCAACAGCATTTATATCACACCTTTTTCCTTCCGGAAGTACATCTTGACACTATTGGCTAGGCACCCAAGCTGGTGGTGGGAGCTGAGGGAGGTGGGATGGGAATGGATGGATCAAAGAGTTAGGTCTTGATGTGCCTAGCAAGAGGGGAGGGAGCAAATGAGAAGGACTACAGGAATGAGAGTGGTGAGGGGGTGGGTGGGGGGAATGGCGATGGTGGGGCAGATGATGTGCATGGATAGACACAAAACAAGTTGGTGTTTGCTCTGGAAAGAGAAAGGATAGATTGGGAGGTTGCCGAGATAGAGTGGGAGGGAGATGGAATGAAGTAAATAAAGGAGTTTCTCACATGGACCGCAGCCAAAGAGAAGCTCTGATCGTCTATCCTAACAGTGAAGCGCAAAACACTCCCTGCAATATCCTAGCCAATTATCCCTCAAATAAAATTGGTGATTTGTTCCATGGCTGTTTGTGGGACATTGCAGTATGCAATTATACTGTTGGCTTGGCTCAGTTGATAGCACTCTCATCTAAAAGGTTATGGATTTAAGCCTAACTACAGTAACTTCCATTTACATTTTCATGCAGGTTGGGCTCAGAGCAAAGGGGATGAGGGATGTACATAAGACCCAACCCAGTCAAGCAAAGTAGAGGGGTATGAGCAGTTCAGAGAGGTAGAGAGATGCCAAGGCTTGAAGAGATTTGAAAGTTAGCGTGAGGATCTTGAAAGTAATCTATTAGAGCTCTGAGCACAGGTTGACACTTTAGTCAGTGATGGGACGGTGTTGCATTGTCAGTAGGTGCTGTGTTTCAGATGAGGCATGATTGTTGACCTATAGGATATCGTTAGTGACTTTAACCAGGGTGATCTTTCTGTGAAAAGCTCACTGCTAGCTTTCTATCATATCTGTTTGTAGTTTCTATCAGCCTACCATCCAATCAGGACTTCTGATGAAGGGTCAGATCTATAACTTAAACTACTTTTTCCCCTCCAGACTGATGGAGCTGTCTTTATTTCCAACTCTTGGGGTTTGCTGCTTTCTGTACTGACAATTATGCTCCACTGGGGAAAACTCAATGGAGTAATGACGAAACAATGGGATTAAAAGATCTGACAAAATCTAATAAAGTAATCATCTGAATGCCTTTCTCCTATTAATGTTTGCCTGTGTATCCTGTTTTTAATTGTATGCTCGGTAATCCTGAGATGGGATTAAAACAAACAGTGATAGATACGGTAGTGATTTCAACAGGAATAAGTTCCACTATGAGTATTTGGGCATGGGGTTGGAAGGGGAATGAGAATACCATGATTTCAATGATTCAAATCATCTTCAAGTGCTCTAGGAATTGGAAAGCCGACAGCAGAAATAGCTCATATACGCTTTGCTTTTACTGAATGGGAATAGAATATTACAAGTGCCCTCTTCATCTCACAAGGACCTGTATCATAATTTCTCAATATTACTAGCATAGGAGTGCTCTGTCTTAAATAATAATCCTTTGCATTAGATATATCACATTGCTGAGATGTCTCAAAGTGCTTCACAGTATATACTGTCAGTTGAATCGACTGTATGTTTAGTGTGCAAATGCGGCAGCCAATTGCACATAGCAGTGTCCCACAAACAGTTTTGGATTGAGTGTTCAAATTACTATTATTATGTTTTTTTTTGAAGAGATTATTATCACTGGAAAGCAATCCACCAATTGACTAACAACTGGGTTCCTACTTATTGCGAGGTAAATGAAAGGATTATTATTATTGGAGTCCTGTAGTTCAGTGGTTGGAGCACTCGCCTTGCAAGTGAGAGATCTGGGTTTGATTCCCAGAAGGGCGAAACCTTGTGCAAGTTTCCTTACGCCACACACCTGATAATAATCCCTCAAAAAACATGAAAAATCGGTCACTTTAATCATCAACTGTTTGTGGGACACTGTTTGTGTAATGGGCTGCCATGTTTCGGCTACAAAATATACAATCAATTTACTTTAGAACACGCGAAAAGTGCTATATTAAATGCAAGGATTATTTATTTTATTTATAATAATTCCAGCAATAACCATCAAGGTTATTGGTGTCCCTACTGCTTCTCAATCCACTCTTGAGGCATAAACAACACGTGAATGGAAAAGTTTGTCTCTCTCAGGGAAAGATTGCACACTCCCGAATTTATGGACAGAAACTCTCAGCAGCTGGAGCTGGAGACTGAAGCACAGCGAGGGGTTTCTGAGTGGGTCATGCCTTAAGGCGAGCCAGTGGAAGAAGCAACTGGTCCCTGCAGGACTGTAATATGAATAACACCTTGTCTGTAATCCATGGCATTTATTTGCATTTTTGTTATTAAAAATAAGTTGATCTAGATTTAACCCGGACCAGAAGGTAAGATTTAATTTGCAGATGACTAATGGCTGCTATTTTCATTGCAGGTCGCACATCTGGTTCATAGTTTACCAAAATGAATAGACTCCTCTGTGTGCCACTATTGGCACTCGTTGGCCTATTCCTCCCAAACAGTCTCACTCAAGCACAATCGGGTAAGGACCGGGGAGATCCAGTCATTTATTTCAGCTGGTTGTCTCTCCCTGATGATATAGTGTCATTTGGTTATCAAATTTCCTTTGGTCAGTGTGAGTAACTTTGTCTTTCTGCTTTCAGAATCTTTTGCGGTAAGTTTGTTTTTAGTGTAAAGGTTCTTCCTCGGTGATGGTCATCAGCAGGAGGAAGGAGATCAAGCTATTCATGTGTTTTAACAGTCTGAAGTGTCCAAGATGAAGATGTTCAAATCTGTTTTGCCTTTTCAGATGAATAAACTATAGAGTGTTAATAGGGTTATATAGTTGTGCATGAGGGGGATTGATTCGAGAATCCTCAGATTATAGGATAAATGCCCACACGCACTCTCACACACACACACTCACATTGTATTGAATCTCGGTCAGCTTCACAGCAGTGGAGGGAGGGGGTTGGCCCAAATGAAAGCTTTGTGCTTACTTATTGGATGGAGGGAGGAATGGAAACCATTTCAATCTGCTTGGCACACCTTCAGGTCAGGTTCTTTTAAGAATGGTGGTGGGGGCTGGGAACCAGGTGAGGTCACTGAATAGGGGGAAGAAACCATGGAAAACCAGAAGAGAATAACACCAAATAAAAGGCTGAGAATTGAGAAATAGTTGAGAAATGTGCTGTACAGGAAATGGAGAGGAGAATGTGGACGTACATTTCAGGCAGTGCTAAACAGCTTTTTTTTCTTAAAGATGACAGAACAGCCACTGCTGCTGATATAGTCTTTCTAGTGGATGCATCTTGGAGCATCGGACAGGAAAATTTCCCATACGTGCGAGAGTTTCTGTTCAGGGTTATAAAGGCTTTTGATATCGGAGAGGAGACATTTCGTTTTGGGCTGGTGCAGTATGGCGACAGGCCGCAAACTGAGTTCCGATTAAACACATATGTCACGAAGCAAGACATCCTGTTTCATGTTTGGAACATGTCATTTAAGGGGGGAGGTACAAAAACTGGACTGGGACTAGAGTATGTGTCCAAGGATCAGCTGAGTGAGGCTGCCGGGAGCCGTGCTGGAAAAGGTGTCCCGCAGATTGTGGTTGTGCTGACCGACGGACGTTCTCAGGATGATGTAGGCCCACCCGCTGCCTCCCTAAAATCCGCCGATGTCATGGTTTTTGCCATTGGAGTTCGACAGGCGGTTGAGTGGGAATTAAAGGAGATCGCGAGTGCTCCTCATGGGAGGTTCGTTTACCGCCTCAACGATTTCTCCATGCTTGAGAGCATTGTAAGCAACATAGTGGCAAGCCTGCACTCAGCTGCTGTGCACCCACTATCCGAAGGGATAATAAAAGATGTCACAGGTAAACAGTCAGCTGGTCTGCTGCTGCTCCTCATCCTTCATCTCCTCAACTTCCATCAGAGTGAAGTGTTAAGGAACAAACAATATGGCTTTGATATGTACCAAAGTCCTCTGTGTACTTTCTCCCCACTGGCTCAGATGGTTTTGTGTGGAGCTGAGCTTTGATTTCCCTGGTACCCTTCTCGCAAGCGGTGCTGGATTTACTGATCTCAGCTGGGGGTGAGAGTAGGGATCTCGCAATTGGCCTCTCAGCCTCCCTTGGGTTCAGGAGGGGCATTTTTTGTCCAAAAGAAAATCAGGCTAGCGATTGCCCCCTCCACCCCTCCCGAGGGCAGTGTTCTGTTGCAATGTACATGTGAGTGGACAGGATTGGCATTGACTGTGGAGACAGATACTCTGCCCATGCTCATTGTCTAGTCCCACACATGAAAAACAGCTTGCTGGTCCTGTGTTGGTATTGGAGGGTGCCCAGTATATGGAACCAACCCTTAGGACAAGCAAATGCTTGCAGGAGAAGGGCCGCCAGAGAAAATTGTAAAGGGGTGGGTGGATTATATAAAAGATCGACCTGAATTGGATATAACCAAGGGATAGAGTGGCCACTTTCAACCTTACATTCTACTAACTTCATTCCCCTCATATTCTGTGTTTTTTAATATAAAATCTTTAATTTTAAAATCCATTCTGCATTGACATCAGCTCTGCTACACATCAATGACACCTCACGACTAAAAATGCATTATCGCCACTGGTGGAGCAATGGGGAGATTGCCACACTCCGCAACTGTGAACTGCAATTGGTTCACTGCTTTTCTGATTAAAGTGACCGGGGATCCGAAACATTATAGATTTTATTGTTTAAAAAATTGAGACTTTGACTTTGCACTTTGAAGTTCAGCATGGAACTGAACCACACAGACCGGAAGTTAGCCAGGATTGAATCCCCGTGCGTTCAGAGTTAGTCGAATTAACTCGGGGTGGAGTAAAACAACATTTAAAAGTAACTAGTTATGAAACCATTTGAGGGGCTTTATAAAGGGCATTTTACTAGCCATGCATGAGGGGCATAACTGGGGGTGACAAGGCAGCGTTCCACCTGAGATTAGCTAACAGACCAATCTCCATTCGGTTACCTAGTTGTGACATGGGGGGTGGAGAGGGGTGGTAGGGTGGGAGGGGTGGTTGAACTAAATAGAAGTCAGGTACCTTTCAAGGAGAAAATCAGCAGCCAAATTCCCGTATAGCCTGTTACGAAAGCTTTCAATGTCAGTATTTCCATTTGTTTTAGCCTGGTGGCCCAAGACTGAAACAGGGTGTAATGTATTTCACAAAAGAGGTACAAAAACATTAAAATAATCCTTACATTTGATTTTTGATAATTTTCCCACAAGAGTATGTGAGAGGACCTGTGTTCGATTCCTGGGCAGGGTGAAATATCAGGCAACTTACCGTGTCTGTAGGAGCTATCTTCCAGTCAAAAGGACAAGGCTTCAGGACAAAAGAGGGGAGAAAATGGTCACAGATGAAGACTGCCCAATTTTGTAAGCCAGCCACACCACCAAGTTAGAGCCAGGGAATAGAGCAGAAAACAAGGGAAGCCATAGAGAGAATAATGATACTTTCAAGCAGCCAACTCAAAATTACCACCATCTGACATCCCACCCTCTGGGTCTCCAGTTCTCTGAGTGTGGCCTTAGGGCAAGAACGGGGCCACATGTCCGAAGGGGAGAATGTATAACTGTTTATAAAAACAACTGGCAAAATGTTATTTTTATGATTGAAGAAAAAGATGATGGAGGGGGATAGGACAAAAACAGACATCTCTGAGAAATGATCAATTATTGTTGATTGTTCTAAAATCCAATCCAACATAACAGGTTTGGAGCCTAAACGGTCACGGGGAAACCCTTGCTTAACCCACCCATTTTATTTTATTAACAAACCAAAGCTTTGCTTCCACCTCCATTCAACTGTGTGTGCACCACACCATCTTGCACACCTGCTTGTATTGAATGTCACTGGCTGTTACACACCGCACAATGTTAATCAAAGACTGTTTAACTTATTCTGCATTCTTTGGCACAAACAAATGTTGTTGTTTGACAGATGAAGGTTATGTTGATTTATAAAATGATGGTTCCCTTGTTTTTGAAGATGTGGACAATAATCAACAGTGATTATTGTGGTATGCTATGAGATTTTTCAACGAAATAGATGTTATAAAAATGCAAATTATTCATAATATAATTAAGTTTGGTGCAATTCAATTCCTGGAGATCATTGGAGCCACAGGACAGAACTGTAATTTAGCACAGGTTGCTATAAAATTAGAAAATCCACATCTAGAAAGGCCATGGGGTTAATGTTAAGAGAAATTGAAGCATTTCATATTGGTACAACAATAATTCTAACAGTGTAATAATTAAATATTAATAAATCATAATATTTATAAATGATTCATATTAACTGCATCTGATGTAGTCTTTTCATTTTAATACATCTCAAAGTACTTGACATGGTTTTCTTTTGAGTGTAGTGACTGTGTATTTGTAGGCTCTTTGCATACAGCAACGAACAGGTTTGAAGTGAATGACCAATTTTAATTGGGGAGAAACCTCCCTTGTTAAATATTTCCAAGGGATCTTTAATATCCACTTGCACAGGCAGATAATTTAACATCTCATACAAAGGACAGCAATTCCTTCCTCAGGACTGCACCACACAGGCCATACTATGAGTTATTTTTCATTAACACAAGAGCCATGCAGAGGGAGTGTTTGACCCTGATCTGAACCTATGCTGTATTTGACTTGGCAGTATCCATTGGATTAGAGCAGACCACAGACCCAACAATGCACTACATTCCTTGGTCCAGCACAGATGTGCTTCCTGCTAAGCAGCACAGAAAACCTGCGATACATAAAAGAAATTCAACCCAGGACAGCTCAAGAACCCTGGTGGTTTTATGCCTGTGGGTTTCACGAGATTGTGAATATATTTAAGGACCTTAACCCACTTGATGGGACTGATCAAAATAAAGAATTCCTTTAAAAGGAAGAATATTAACAATTACAGCAAATTGCATTCATATAGCATCTTCCACATCAGGAGGACGTCTCAAGGTAATGGACGGTGCAGGACTTGCACCTGAGTTGGGAGTTAGAGCCAAAAGAGGTGGAGGGCAAAGATAGTGAAGCTGCGAGAGTGATCAAAAGCACAGTCAAAGAGGAGGGTCTTGAGATGGGCCTTAATTAATAATAATTAATTGATTATTTCTCCAGTTATAATTAATTGATTATTTCTCCAGTTATCTCTTGAAGATGCTGACCCATTCTGGTCTGTGATTCCGCAGGCATGGTTCTGCACTCATAAATCCATCCACTTTAGGTGTGACATGGGATAGTTAGACCAATTGTAGCAGCTCGACTAACTCATCGCAATCCAAGCGTTAGATCTGAGATCTTTCTGGTCTGAATTGCTTTGTGTCTCTGGTAGACCTGTAATCATCTTTATCGCAACACATTTAGTCTCACAACAGACTTAATCACCCACAAGCATTTTTTGCTGGACTCATAAACAAGGACACTGGAATTAACAATGAATCAATTAGATGAGCTGTCTGCCTCACCAGCTCACTTTCCTGTGGCTAGCAGATAGTAAGAGAGCCTGACCTGACCTCAGATCTGTGGTCCTGCTATGATCTCAGCAGTGTATCAGCTGCAAAAGCATTCAATGTAATAGCAACAGACCACATCTAATAGCAACAGATTTGATCGGATCTGTGTGGCAATACTGTGAAGAATCTTTACAGACGGAAAAATATCAGTTGAAATGGAAAATTAATCAGATGAAAGTTGGATAAAAATCATACAAATTTCCATCCATTTAATTGCTGAAAAGAGTATCTGAGAATGAGATTTTAATATAAGAGTCTCGTATTGCCTTGTCACTAATTCAACTGATTCCCAAAGTACAGTACGATGACAGCTGCAGCTTTCTCCAGTTCTGGGTAGGGGTGCCCTGGAATTCCATGTGAATTGTCTAATCTGCTCTTTTGCTTATATTTGCTATGTTTTTGTTCAGATGAATCCCCAAGTTTCATCTGTATTCAACAGCAAGTACATTATGGCCCTACTCATTGTACCTTAGATACTGCGGTAGGCATGACACTATCTGAATCTTAAAAGAAACATACAAAATCCAATAAATAACCAATGTCAAAGTTAATGCTGTATTTAAGAATCTGCCAAACTCTGGACCCTCTGAAATGCTTCATAAATAAGAGTGCAATTTATATGCCATTGTTTCTTTGCAATTGCTGTAAATGTCCCCCCCCCCCACCCCACCTTAATTCTGCTTTAAAGGGAAAAGTCGTTTTTTACACTTTTAAGTGTCTTGTGGTTTGAACCAATTCAGCATAGAAGTTAAAATGAACAATCTGTTTCAATCCAACCTCAGAACTGGAGCTATAATTCCTTCCACTAACTCCCATAATGTGTAAGAAATGGCAAAAAAACAAGTAGACATCCAAACAGGATCTCCCCACATACAAAGTTGGACAGAATGTCAGCAAATGCAAAAGAGTAAATTATAAAAAATAAGCATGTTTTCCAGCATATCTTTTGAAACAAGGTAACCAAGATTTAATGATCAAAGAATGCAGAATTGAGGCACTGCTTTAGCAGATGTTGTGTCTGACGCTGACTTCACAGCAGTTTCACGTGTTAATACTCAGGTTAATCCCTGCATGGTCATCACCTGGTTTTTTAACCTGTTCACCTTTTTTTCTGTTTTTGCTTTTTTCTTCCCTCTTAAAAGCCCAAGAAACAGTCGACCTTGTGTTCTTAATTGATGGATCGAACAACATCGGCAGAGCCAACTTTCCGTACATACGCGATTTTATGGTAAATTTCATCGAAAACCTGGACGTGGGGCCAGACACAATACGAGTTGGTGTGGCTCAGTACAGCGATGATCCCAGTGCCGAATTCTATCTCAACACTTACTCCACCAAAACAGAGGTCCTGGATGCTATCAAAGGCCTTCAGCTGAGAGGTGGGGAAGAGCTTAAGACTGGCGCAGCCCTGCAGTTTCTGATCGACAATTATTTCACACAGTCGGCCGGCAGCAGGGCAGGGGACGGGGTGCCCCAGGCTTTATTCCTTATCACTTCTAACACGTCCAGTGATGATATAAGTCAGGCTGAACAATCATTAAAGGAAGGTAATATAAATGCATTCTGCATTGGAGTTAGTAATGCCGATTCCAATGAACTCACGCGGATTGCGAGCTACTCTACATTCATTGCCATGTCATCCGAGTTCCGCGACATTGCTAACTTACAGCAGCAGTTTTTGCCACTGATCTCAGATGTGGCCCTGGCGGAATATACTCCTTGGACCTTTATTGCCGATGAAGGTATGTATGCTTTCATTTGAGTTTCTACTCTTTGCAGCCTACTCAATGTGTAAAATAAATCCCTGTCGACTGGCTGGGGATTGGCTGAACTCCAGACTCGTCGGAACCGGGGATGCATTCCTTCTTATCCGAAGCTCATCTATCCCTTCGTTAACTGGGATCACAGTTTTTTTAATTTCTTTTTGACAAGAGTAAAGATACAGTCCTGCTGTAACCAACAGCAGATTATGAAAAGGTGTTGGGTGGGCAGGGCAACAATTCGATTTAATGTTATTTGCAATGGCAGATCCATAATTTCTAGTTTGGCATTTCTTCTATGGTACCAACACACAGTGAACCTGTTGGTTACTCCTAAGCCATGCCTTCGGAGAGGCATCTAGTGGAAGGTACAGAAGGGAACCATGGGATACTCCATACCTTGTGCTACGCTTGAGTACTAGGATGTCCTCCCAATGTAAAAGGCGTTCTATCAATGTAATTTTGTTGTTGTTGTTCAGCAATCGGTGCCATTGGGTGCAAGTTGCCCACCATCCCTTATTTCAGAAAAGGATAGAACGTAGTGGAGTGCAATTTTTTTTGTGTATAATATCTTTTCCTCACTGGTATTTAATGCCATTTCTGATTTGCCCTGAGAATGTGGAGGTGAGACCTGCTCTTAACTGAAAGGCTTGAGGGTGTAAAGAGTCAACCACGGTAGTGTGGGACTGATGTTATGTATGGAGCAGACCGAGTAAGGATGCCAGATTTCCTCACCTGGCGTTAGTGAAACAGTTGGGATCTTTACAAAACACCAACAGCTTTCTGGCTATTTTCTGGGACATCTGATTTTTTAAAGTTCAAGTCACATACCTGCCAACACACAAACTTTGGTTTACGGGTTCACTGACATTAGCACTGTATACTGTACCTAACAGAGTAATGATAATGTTTTAATTATTTTATGTGAATTGGATCAATCAATGAATATGCTGAATAATAATAATAATCCTTCCATTTGCATTGCATCTTTCATATCAGAAGGTCATCTCAAAGCACTTCACAAGATATACTGTAAACTGTAGTGATGTTTTGTGGGCGAATCTGTGCTTCTCATGGAATTCAATGTATCCCAAGTTACCAAGAGGTGAAAAGTTCTTCTTCTGACCCTGTTTGTTAAGACTGCATGATGTTCTGAAAATCTACCCTATGAAGGAATGAAACTCCAAATTGCCAGACGCAGATTTTATGATGAGTGAGCTTTTCAGGACACCGATCACAAACTGGGAAAGTCATAAGAGTATCAAGGCATTACATCTCATCTTTCCCAAATACTCACTTTCCTTCCCATCTTACCATGACAGCAATAAAGCCTTTCACTTTATAATACCATTGCCCTGGCATCAACCACTTTTCTTGGCAAACTTTTCCAGTTTTTGATTTTCTGTATAAGAACTATTTCCTTTTGTTTGCTCTTTACTTGCTCTGAATATGTATCCACTTGTCCTACAGTTTTGGCATGTCTGAAACAATCATTCTAGGTTTCCTTTTTTTATCCTGTTCAGCATCGTATATAGCCCTGTAAAGTCTCAACAGCAACAACTTGCATTTATATAGCGCCCTCCACACCAGGTGGCATCTCAGAGTGCTTGTCTAGTAATTCCTCACAACTCATCCCTCTATCTATGGGGATCATTCTTGACCTGTACTTTACCACTTAAGCCTGGGTGGCCTCTTTTCTTTCATTTTGAATGATATTCACGAGTTTGCCAAAAGAGGTTCGGATGAAGATCTACCACCCCATTTGATGGTGCTACCTACTTCACATCATCCCAGTAAGACATCAGGTAGTTTCACAAATGAATCCAGGATCCCAGCTGCAACCATCCTTCCTGATAACACATAGAATTGTACAGCTTGAGTATGAAGTCTTGGTATTTGAATGCAATGCTTCCAGTTGCCCCAGATTTTGACTCACTCAATAACGTAGAGACACCATCCCTTGAGACATTATACAAAGGAATTTTCAATTTCACTATCAAACCTGTTGAAACTCTTCATAAAAAAAAACAGCAAATTTCAGTCAAACATATTTTCTGTTTGCATGAAGATCAAATGAAGGATATTTTCCTTCCAGACCTTGTTTCACTGCCAAGGACAACAATGTATCAATGGCTTCAACCATTAGCCTCATCACTGATAAAAGGAATAATATTTGGGAACCAGCAGAACACTGACTCACTCTTAGGTGTTGCTAGAGGTCACAAGAAGACTAAATTAGGTTTCAATCTTCTCACAGTCGATTTCATATTCAGAGATTTAGATGTGGAGATTTAAAAGCAAACAATTCCACTCCAAATCATTTAAAATAATACACCCGAGTATTCCATGTTGACTACAAACAAGCTGTAGCATAAAATGAGAGTGACACCATATGAGAGGTTTGGATAAAGGTGGTCCTTCGATCCATTTGATCCCTACCAGAAAACTTCCTTGACTTTTTCTATAACAGAAACAATCTTATTTTTGAAATGAATCTCAATGTCCTGCCTTTAGACATCAATCCTGTTAACCTTGTTCCAATAATTAATTATCCTCTGTTATAAAGAAAGGTATGTTCTGAAATTGCCCTGTTTCTTCTTGTTCTGCTGTCTTGGCATATCTACAAAGTAGTTCTGGGTTAAATTTCTCAATCCCATTTGGAGTCTTATGTAGCTCCTTAAGATCCTCTCTGCAATGTCTCTTTTAAAGGCAGTCCTAATTTATCAAATCATTTATCTCATCATATCTAATTCCCTTATGAAGCTGTTTTCACCATCTTATCAGGCCATGCATTCCGGATCGTAACAACTCTCTGTGTGTGTAAATAAATAAATAAATAAAAGTCTCCTCCTCTCCCCTCTGGTTCTTTTGCCAATTATCTTGAATCTATATCCCCGGTTCCCCTGTCAGTGGAAACAGTTTCTCCTTAACTACTTTATCAAAACTCCTCATAATGCTGAAGGCCTCCATTAAATTTCCCTTGAACTTTCTTTGTTCTAAGGAGAACAATCCCAGTTTTTGTCTTCTCTCTGCATAACTAAAGATTCTCATCCCTGGCACCGTTTTGGCAAATCTCCTTTGCATCCTCTCCAAAGCCTTGATATCCTTCCTAATTGATCAAAAAACTAGATATATAAAATGCCCTTCTGGGTATTTCAAAAGAGATACCCACCACCTGCTCCCTCGACCCCATCCCTACCTCTCTCCTCATCTCCCAGCTCCACCTCCTAGCCCCACTCCAAACCGAATTATCAACCTCTCTTTATCCACTGACACTGTTCCCACTGTTTTTCCCATCTAAAAACAGCTGTCATCACCTCTATATTGAAAAAACCTTCCCTGGACCTATCCTTACTCTCCAGTTACCGCCCCATCCTCTGCAAGGTCCTGGAACGAGTTGTTGCATTCAAACTTCGCTCCTTTCTTTCTTGTAATTCTCTCTTTCTAACCCTCCAATTCGGCCAGACCTGGTCAAAATCTCTAATGACATTTTAAACATCTGCGATCAGGGCTCTCTCTTTGCCTCCTTGTCCTCCTCGACCCCTCTGTTACCTTCGATCAGCACGGCCGTAGAGGAAAGCCTTTAGATGCAAACTGAAGATGGGCTGGAGGATGCAAGGCAGAGGCAGAAAAACTAGCGGTTTGGAGAGTAGTAGCTGAAGGTATGGGCACCGATTGTGCAGCAGAAGCGTTGTGCAGAAGGCTTCAGGTGGCCAAGCAAAGGTAGAGGAGTCGTGTGAGAGCAGTTGGGAGATATAGGGAGGTGCCAAGGTATTAAAGGATTTATAGGTGAGTGTGAGGATTATAAAATCTATTCAAACCAATTCAAGTATTGCATGTTTAGAAGGGCAGATGAGTGATCGTGTTGTTAAATCACTTGAACCTGAATATTGTAACTTTCCATGTGAATTCTGTGAACTTGAGAGAAGGGGAACAAAGTTGAACTGATGTAGTGTATCATAGGCTGATCAGTAGCCTTGGGATCAAAAATTTATCATGTCTACATTCATTTCAGTGATTTGAGGAGCTGTTTAGATAATAGAACCTTATCATAAAATGAATATCTGGAACACTGATTTTCAATGTTTTTGATAGCATGGGGCTCAGTTTCTTTGTAAAATATGGCAGGACATTTGCAAATGTCTGGCCATTTAATCTATTGAAATCTTTGGTCATAAGTGTATCGTGGACTGGGTTGGTCCTAATCCTTCTACCAGTATTGGACTGGGCACGGCTAATCCTTGGACTGGGAAAGAACAGTTTTGGAGTGGGCTGGGACTAGTTTGGGACTATTTGGAGCCAGTTCTTAAGAAACAATGGTATAGAACGGGATGATTTTGAATTTTTAAAAATCCTGGTTTAGAAGATGCCAAGGTTTATTATTGTGGGAACAGTAAATAAATCTAAAGCATATTATTGACTGTATATAAAATATGAACTGTTTGCAGAAACCAACTAACTTCATGTTATGTTCTAGTTCAAGCCACCAGGAGAGACATTGTGTTCTTGTTCGATGGCACCTCCAGTGTGGGAAAGATGAACCGGGACTTTATCCTAAAAATAATTAACAAACTCAATATTGACCCGGATGCTGTGAGGGTTGGACTGGTGCAGTACACCGACAGGCCTAAAACAGAATTTTACTTGAATACCTACCAGAGGAGAACCGACGTACAGAAATATTTACGGGTGCTCAAGCAAAAAGGAGGTCGAGATTTGAACACTGGCGCTGCTCTGGACTATGTCTTTAGAAACCATTTCAACAGCTCTGCAGGAAGCAGAAAAGAGCAAGGTATCCCTCAGATCCTTGTGTTGCTCACTGGTGGGAGGTCCAGAGATGACATTACACAAGCAGCGAATGCACTGAAGCAAGATTCCATCATGACCATTGTTGTTGGATCCAAGGAGGTGGACCAGGCACAGTTGGAAGAGATTGCATTTGACCCCTCTTTGGTCTTCAATGTAGGAACCAAACCTTTATTAACTATCCAAAAGCAAATGCTGGGGTTGTTGACAACAATCGTCCTCCCAGAAGTAATCAGTCCGACAAGTGTTGTTGTCGTAGCAGGTAACTAAATTGTGTGCATTGTTCCATGTTCCACTAGTATTATGCTTTGTAATTATGTTGAAAGTAATAATCATAGAATCATAGAATTATAGAATTTTACAGCACAAAAGGAGGCCATTCTGCCCAACTTATCTGTGCCGGCTCTTTGAAAAGAGCTATTCAAAGACAGTCCCACTCTCCGACTCTCTCCCCATAATCCCGTAAACCCTTCCTCCCCAAATAACCATCCACCTCTCTTTTAAAAGTTGTTATCGAATCAGCCTCCACCACTCTTTCATGCAATGCATTCCGGATTCGAATAACTCGCTGTGTGAAAAAATTTCTCCTCACCTCCCCTCTGCTTCTTTTAGAAACTATTTTTTAAATCTGTGACCTTGAGTCACTGACACACCCACCAGTAGAAAAAGTTTTTTCCTGTTTACCCTATTGAATCCCCTCATGATTTTGAAACCCTCTATTGGGTCTCTTCGTAATTTTCTCTGCTCCAATGAGAATAATCCTAGCCTCTCTAGCCTTTCCTCTTAACCAAAGTCCCTCATTCCTGGTACCATCCTGGTAAATTTCCTCTGCACTCTTTCCATTGCCTTGACATCCTTCATAAAGTGTGGTGCCTAGAACTGAACACAGTATTCTAGCTGAGGCCTAACCAATGTTTGATACAGGTTAATCATAACTTCCTGACTTTTATACTCTAAACCCCTATTTATAAAGCCTAGTGTCTTGTATGCTTTTTTAATAACTACCTGCCCTGCCATCTTCAAAGAAGATCACACTATTGTAATTTTTTTTGCATACAAAAACAGTCAGGAGCCAGACACTTTTGAGTCAGATTGGAAACTATCTTTATTGACACTAATATAAAAGGTAGATACAAACAACTAGTTGCTGATAGTTATAAGAAATTATTTTTAATAAATTATCAACATATCACACCATATGGGATGCACAAACATAATGCATCAAGATAAAAAAGCTTATATTCTACGGATTAGTAATTTATCTACTCCGCATATATGTACCGCTCCCACCCCACAGTGTAGGATGCATGAGTGTGAAATTAAGCTTCTGGTGAAAAGTCTTTTCAAGGTCTGGTACAAATCCAAGAGAGTCACTCTTTCCCTCCTACCTTTAAGCTTCTCCACCAGCCTCTCTTACTCTAAAACAAATTTCCTCATTGGTCATCCTGATGTTTCCTGATTCTTGGTGATGCCTACCCTACTCTCTACTTCAACTGACTTTGTTATCTTTTCGTACCTCCTTGTATCTTTCCTTACCTCATCCTTTTTAATTGGCTAACCTTTTCTAACAGTCTCTACATAATTGATTGATGATACTCTGCCCATTCTTCTGCTACCGTCATGGTCCTAACTAATTTTTCTATACTCGCCTCCCTTCTTTTCCCCAACCTTGCGATGGCTCGCCAATGCAGTCATTATATTGGGTGTGTGCAGATGTTGTCCATACCTTATCTCAGCAGCTTGTATCAGCCTGTTCTTTTACAGTCAGTAGTATGTGACTAGCTGCTAACGAACCCAGTCGGGCCAAGCATGGCCCTTCTCCCAGCATTCACCTGGGCACTTCTGTTGACATTATTCTGTTACTATTATTAGTCAACTTACATTACGAGTACATAACTTTATATTAGTATGTCTATGTCTACTGTTTCACACAAGAAAAAAAAAAGAGATTACACATTGGTATAGCCATATATTTACACTATCAAATTCTCCTCCACTGCCTCTCCTCCCTCATCCACCTTAGTGGGAAAGCACTAGCATGGTTTGAATCCTACTTAACTAACCACCAACAATACATCTAGACAAATGTTTTTTTCTCCCACTCGGTCCCGGTCCCCTGGGGTACGCAAGGCTCTATCCTTATCTATGTTTTCTTATCTACATGCTCCCTTTGGGCAATGTCATTCGCATACATGGGGTCAACTTCCACATGTATGCAGATGACACCCAAATCTACCTCTCCTTCTCCAGCTACGAATTCCAGTCTGTTGCCATCCTGTCAGTTTGCATGAGCACACATTTCCTGCAGCTGAATGTCTCTCCCAGGTCTGAACTCCCCTCAGACTCATCGAACCTGTGGACAACTTAGAAGTCAGGTTTGATCCCCAGTTTTCCTTTCTACTCCACATTCATTCCCTAACTAGGAACACTTTTTTTTAAACCACCATCATGTTGCCTGCCTACATCCGTACCTCACAACCAAAACAGCCCAAATGCCTGCCCATCTCTTTGGTAATTCCAGGCTGGACTATTCCAATGCCGTCCACACTGGTCTCTCTGGCTCCACCATTCACAAAATACAATTAATTCAAAATTCCACTGCCTAGATACTTACCTGCACAGACTCTGTACCCCTACCACACCAGTCTTGCTAGGGTTTAGACAACAGTTTAGAAACAGTATTTAGACAAGTGGTATCTATACCCGACAAGAGAACCAGGAAAAGTAGCTTTGAAAGATACATCTGGTATTGATGAGTGCAAGCTTTCAAAGTGCAAATAATCTTTGATGCATTCTAATAGTTCTTTCATTTTGTGTTGCAACAGGAATGAGCGAGAGAGACATTTTCTTTCTGATCGATGGATCCAGTAATGTTGGTAATGTAAATTTTCCTCTTGTCCAAGACTTTATCAAAAGGATAATTGAGAACCTTCAGATTGATAATGGTGTAGTGCAAGTTGGTGTAGCTCAGTACAGTGATAACACAAATATTGAATTCTACCTGAACACCTTTTCAAAAAAGCTTGAAGTTCTGGATCGTGTAGAAAGACTCAAGCTGAAAGGGGGCACCACTCTTAATATTGGGGCTGCCATGGATTACACCCTTAGAAATTGTTTGACCAGCTCTGCAGGAAGTAGGAAAAATGAAGGAGTTCCCCAGATTCTGGTGGTTTTCACTGCTGGCAAGTCAAGTGACAATCTTGCACCAGTCAAACAAGCGTTGATGGACGGTGGCATAATCAGCATTGGTGTAGGGGCCAAGAGAGCAGACCCGGGAGACCTGAAGCTCATTGCATTTCATGAAAGCTTGTTGTTTATGGTGAATGAATTCACAGAGCTACAAAATATCCTGGAAGAAGTGGAGGGGAAAGTACAAACAATTGTGGGCACAGAACAATCAGGTAGAGTATTTGCTTTTCATATACCTTGGTCTTATCTCCTACATTTGTGATATTATTTAGTGCAAATGACTGAAAGCAGCCATCACAATTTTGCAGCATACTGTACCACATGAGGTACTTCTGTATCTTGTCTGCAAATTTGATTAACCATTTTTCTGGCTCTTCCAAACACAATTTTAACATACACTATAAAGAGCCAAGGTGCCAACACGGAACTTTGGGACGTTCCCACCAGTAACTTCCACTATGGTGATACTCCAAGAATCACATCTCTTTACCTTATTTCCAAATGCAAATGCAAGTATTATTATTCTATGATCCACTTTAGATGTTCCCTTCCTTGTGGCTTTGGGAAACAATCTCTCAATATGGCACCTTGTTAATCGTCTTGCTAAAATCCAAACTTTTCAACCTCAAGAAGCAATTTCTCACACAGCACATAGTCAGTAACTTTATAAATATCCAAATATTTACCATTTATTGAGTTAATCTTATCTATATATCATGTCATCAAACTTCCAATAAATTAAAAAACTTGAATTTACCTATTTACCCTCCTGTAGTCATCATTACTTCATTCAGTAATGTAATGGGTAACACCAGTTGCTGTTGAGAGGACATGAGCGTGCTGCCTCCGTCTCAATCAGTGTAATAAACAGAAGATTTAAATTTATCTTGAGTTTGGCATCTGTATTTTAGAACATATTGATGACAATCTGTTAAATTCACTTAATTTAATTTTGGCATTATCTTGCGCTTTACCTATCTTAGGTCAAAATCCCACCTAATCTTTGCTTTAAAATTAAGATTTAATACTAACAATATTAATCGTCCTTGCATTTGATATAAAGCTTTTTCACGTCTTCAAGACCTCTCAAAGCGCCTCATGGAATATACTGTAAAGTAAATTGACTGTATATTTTGTGGGCAAAACGCAACAGCCAATTGCACATAGCAGTGTCCCACAAAGATTGAAGTGACTAATTTATTATTGGTTTTTTTTTCTTGAGCAATTATTATCAGGTGTGGTGGGGTAAAGAAACTTGCCCAAGGTTTCGCCCTGCCTGGAATTGAACCTAGGTCTCTCGCTTGCAAGGCGAAAGCTCTGACTGAGCTACAGGACCCCACAACTAATATTAAGATTTGTGGAAAATTCTTCAATCTAGTCTTAATTTGCAAAGGTTAATTTATAATTCCTTCAGTGCTTAAAAAGAACCAACTTGTAAAAATGGAGTTTAGGAGTTTTTCACAATTCTGCACCATCTTAAGTTTTAAGACCAAATTATAAATTCACCAGAAATAAATTCAGGCCTAGCCTATGAGGCATTTCAGCACTGGGGTGAGCTATGTCTATTGTTTGGTTGCCTTCAATAGTTAAAGTGATATTTATTTGCATATAATGTTGTTCTCATTATATTTTCCACCCTGCAGTCAGGCTGAGAGATATCGTCTTTCTGATCGATGGCACACAAGCAATTGGAAGAGGATTTATTCAAATCCGTGACTTTGTCCTTCAAATCATTCAGGAGCTACAGATTGATAATGGCAATGATCAAGTTGCAGTGGTGCAATACAGTTCTGAGCCAAGACTTGAATTTGGATTCACTGACTACTCCAGGAAAAATGAAGTAATTTCTGCAATAAGAAACCTCAAACTCAAAGGAGGAACAACTCTCAACACTGGAGCGGCACTGGAGTATGTCAACAAGAACATCTTTATCACATCAGCTGGCAGCAGACGCAACTCTGGAGCTAGTCAGATCTTGATACTGTTTACAGGTGGAAAGTCCAGGGATGATGTTAGTTTGGCAGCAACTAAACTAAAACTCTCCCAAATAACAACCATGGTTATTGGTACCAGGAGAGCAGATGTAGCAGAAATTCAGCAGATTGCATTATTATCCAAATTTGCCTTCTCACTGAGAGACTTTGTGGAACTATCAAGCATTCAACAAGCTTTGGTAACATACCTTAGGACAACAATTGTAATTGAGGTACCCGCTGATGGTAAGAACCTTTGACAAATTGTAATGCCCCTTTATTTTGGTTAGCTCGATACAGATCCGCGTCCACCGCCCTAACCATCTAACCATCGGCGGCCAATCTTTCAGCCTCTCTGCTCCCACACTGTGAAAATTCATCCCGCAGCCCCTCCACCTTGATTCCTCCCTTTCCTCCTTCAAGGCTGGTCTCAAGACCTTGCTCTTCGACCGCGCCTTCGGCTGCCCCACTAACTCTTCCTCCACTCTCCTTCCCCATTCCCCTCCCCTTCCCCCCTCCGCTCGGGTCCTGACCTGACTGTTCTTTGGGACGTCCTCCCGATGTGGTAGGTGCTATTTAAGTGCAATTTTGTTGTTGTTGTTGAGTTGTGAAGCATGGTGATCGGTTTTCGCATGTGAAACCCATGCAGAAACCCATCATCATGTTTAAGGTTATCCAAACAGAACTGAGAATTCCATGCATCGCACCTACACATGGAAATTCTACGCATAGATTATTGGAATGGAATGTACATTCTTTTCCTGTAGATATTCGTTGAGTTTACCTAATTCTGGAACATATTAGGCCCAGATTGGCAAGAGGAAAGCCTTGGGGACCCCAGAGTGTATTTGGGTTACTGCTGGAAGCTAACCAGCCAAAACTACATAGATTGACATTGATAGCAGTGCCTGGCAAGCTTTCATGCTGGTTATCCAGCTAGGACCATCCTACCCATTCGGGCTTCAGCTTGCTGGGTTAGCAAAAGGATCTCAGTGACCTCAAATTACTGATGACTTTGTTTAATACCAGACTCTCTCAAATAACCACTTTATTAAGTTACTTGAGAGAGCCTGGTATTTAAGAAAGCCATCAGTAATTTGAGGTAGCTCAGATCTTTTTCATTGACCTGTTAGATTTATTCAAAGGAGCCACAATTCACACCTGTTACTCTGATTATATATTTGTTGGGCTGTTTATTCCCTGAATAATCTACGGGGTTTCGATCATAATTTATATACAGAGGTCATACTCCACCAACAGACCAAGTGAATGACCCAGTTTAATACCTCGAAGATTGTTGCCAGCACACAAGGAGAAACTACCTTCTATTTTTAAACAATGGCATGGGATATTTACCACCAATCAGAACAGACAGGAACTTGGATAAAAGTCTAATCTGAAGGTTGGCACCTTTGACAATGGAACATTTCCCTACCGCTAGACTGGAGCATCAGCCAAGATGATGAACTCAGTTTCCTGTAATGCTTGAATTAACAAATTCTCAAAGGTTCACTTAACTCAATCTGTTCACTTAATTAATTTAGTCCTAAACAAACCTGGCATTAGAATCAGAACACAAGATAGCCATTTGCGCCTATACGAGAGCCAACCCCTTCTCTGTAGCCATCTAATCTAATCCCATTCAGTCTTCCATGCTGACTTTATTCTCAAAATGTTGTCAACTCGTAACATTTCTGAAATGATGTCAATTGACTTGGCTTCAAAGGCCAGTCCTCCTCCCTCCCTCCCTCCCTCCCTCCCTCCCTCCCTCCCTCCCTCCCTCCCTCCCTCCCTCCCTCCCTCCCTCCCTCCCTCCCTCCCTCCCTCCCTCCCTCCCTCCCTCCCTCCCTCCCTCCCTCCCTCCCTCCCTCCCTCCCTCCCTCCCTCCCTCCCTCCCTCCCTCCCTCCCTCCCTCCCTCCCTCCCTCACTCACTCACTCACTCACTCACTCACTCACTCACTCACTCACTCACTCACTCAGCCTTGCCCGCTCCCCTCCCCCCTCCCACTTTTCAAGCCTTCCTCTTCAACCATGCTCATGGCCACCTGAGCAGTATTTACAGTCCAGCGATTCTTTTTTAAATGGAGGATGCCGTGCGGGTGAAAAAAACAGCAGCGTGACTTTAAAGTCGCGCGACTTTACTAGCGGCAAGCCAATAACCCTAGACTCTACTAGCGGCAAACTGAAATACTGTACCTGCGCGACAATGTGGCTTATCGGCTAGGGTTATCAGCTTGCTGCTAGTAAGGTTTTAAAGTCGCGCTCCGTTTTTTTCATCCGTTTGGCGTCCTGCATTTTAAAAAGAATCGCTGGACTATAAACCTCAACCGTAGCATCATGGCCAGAAGAGCAGCATCTACCACTAAAGGTGAGAAGCACAAGAGAGTAGTTTTAACAATAAGTACCAATACAATATTCTGTTATTATCTGTATTTATTTATGGATTTACAAATGCTCCACCGCTATTGTTCCGGATACGTTCTGGTTTATTGAATGGGGATTTCTTTTGGGCGTGCCGGTTGTACGGAAGTGCCAGTTCATCGAGTCACGGATAAACGTGCTTCTACTGCAATAAGAATACAGAACTTGCTGAGAACATTCATCAAGTCAGACAGGCTGATTATGCCTCAGCAGGTATTATAATAATAATAATAATACTTGCATTTGATATAGCGTCTTAACATATCCTCCTCAAAGCGCTTCACAAGCAAAGTGGATTGACTGCATATTTTGTGGGCAAAACATGGCAGCCAGTTTGTACAGCAAAGTACCACAAACAGCCATGGAGTGAGTGACCAATTTTTAAAAATATTAAGTGGTTGAAGCCACTAACTGGATGTTGTGAATGAGCAATGGTAGGCTGGGTGTTCAGGAAGGATGAGATAGCTCCACCAGATGTTGCATACCAACCCATATAGTATTGTGTTCAGGCCACACCTATGTTGTTCTAGTTTCTGCAACATACATGGTTGATATCTAAAATGCAAGGGTTATGATATCAGATTAATTACTTGAAGGAGAACCTTACAAACTCCATGGGTTTGATGAATTTACTAATGATAAGAATTTACGCTGTAGTTTGATGCTTCATGAGTGTCATGTATTTGTTTGGGAAGAATATTCCTTCAGGCTGACCAACAAATGCCCACATTATGAGGGACTTTACTTGCAGGTTTCAGATGGAGTGTATGCTGAATGGGAATCCATTTCCCTTTGTGTTCCAGATGCTGCTAAGAGAGATGTCGTGTTCCTGATTGATGGATCAGAGAAAGCCAGATCCTCGTTCCCTTCAGTCCAAAGCTTCATTTCTAGAGTGGTCGACAAACTTGACGTTGGAAGTGACAAAGTGAGAGTCTGTGTAGTGCAGTACAGTGATGATCCCAGATCCGAGTTCATGTTAAACAGCCACTCAAACAAACAGGATGTGATGGATGCAATAAGAAGACTCAGAGTTATAGGAGGAAGGCAGGCAAACACTGGGGAAGCGCTGGGCTATGTCACGAGAAATGTGTTCACAACTAATGCTGGCAGCAGAATCCAGGAAGGCGTGCCCCAGTTTCTGATCCTACTCACTGCTGGCAAATCCACCGATGATGTTGGTCGGGCAGCGCTGGCACTGAAACAGACTGGTGTGGCACCTTTCATTATTGGATCCAGGGAAGCGGATCATGAAGAGCTGCAACAGATTTCATTGTCTCCTGACTACATCTTCAGGGTGGATGATCTGCGGAATGTCGGAACTCTTGAGCAACGTCTCCAATCTCCTCTGTCAACACTGACTAGAGATCAGGTAGTTGAGATTCGGAGAAGTATCCTTGAAGGTAAGGAGGCCCTTTCTATTGAAGAAATTACATAGAGACTACAACAACAACAAAATTATACTTGTATAAGCGCCTTTCACGTCAGGAGGACGTCCCAAGGCGCTGGACAGTCACTGTGTCAGACCCGAGTTGGGAACGGGGTGGGGAGGGAAGGGAGGGATTATGAGGGTTTTGAGGCAGGACTTGAAGGAGGCCAGGGTGGGGCGAGGTGGAGGGACTGTGCGATGGAGTTCCAGAGGTTGGGGGCAGAGTGGCTAAAGGCTTGCCCGCCAATGATGGGGTGGATGGATCAGGGGACGTGGTGCAGGCCAGAGCCTGCTGAGTAGAGGCGGCGGGCAGGTTGATAAAGGGTTAGAAGGTCACGGATGTAGGGTGGTGCGAGGTTGTGGAGGGCTTTGTATGTGAGGACCAGGATCTTGAATTGAATCCTCTGGGTGATGGGGAGCCAAGAGAGTCGGGCGAGGATGGGGGAGATGGGGGTCACAGAGTTTGGAACGATAGAAGACATGGGCCACAGGGTTCTGGATCATCTGTGGAGTGAGGACAATGCAAGGCTTATTGTACAGTAGGCCGTCGATAATCCGACATTCCGAAAGCCAGCAACCCCCTAAAACCAGCAAGATTTCAAAACACATACAGTATTAAAGCTTTTTCCAATGAATGGCAAATCTCCTGAAGTTCAGAACAGCTGCTTGTCATCCTGCGCTGTGGTTGCCACTCAGGATTTTTTTTCACTTCAGGGCTATGTTCGTAATACACAAGGTGTTTGCAGCAGCGCTTCCCCAGCCATTTCTAGGTAGGTTTCTAAATACCAGCAAACTCTGAAATCTGGGCAGTGTGTGGTCCCAACCATGCTGGATTATCGAGATTTTACTGTAATAACTGTATTTGTAGATGAAAATATCAGAAGACTTGCACGGAGTATTGTCTCACAAGTAGCCATGAAGTGACATACCAATTATTATTCTATGGAGGGAGTGGGGAGTTTACTGGTCAGGACATCAGGAGAAATTTGCTCCTCTTTTCAAATAGCATCATACGATCTTTTACATCCACCTGAACAGGAAGATAGAATCTCAGTTTAATGTTTCATTTGATGTGTAGCATTCCTGACAATCTATCGCTGCCCTGGCATTGGGGTGTCAGTTTAGGCTATGAACTTAAGATCTCGGCATGGGACTTGAAACCACAAACTTCTGATTCAGGTGTTGCTGCCTAAACCAGGCTGACATCTGTATAATTGCAGAATTTCCAAGAGATCAAATGTACTGAAGAGAACATTCCCCAATTCAAACATGGATAGTGCTTTATTTCTGCCTGAAAGGACACTGACTATTTGTGTGATGACAACGCTGAGGACAAGGCAGGAAGCTATTGACCTGAAAGTGAAGTGATGTTGAATGCGATACAGGATTATTGTCAATATTCACAAACCCAATTCATGCAGAGTAGAGGGAATGTGGAACTTGCTACCATAAGGAGTTGTCAATGCAAATAGCATAAAGGTATTTAAGGGGAAGCTAGATAAGTACATGAAGGAGAAAGGAATAGAAGGTTATGCTTTTATTCTGACGAGTTCTGAGTTCTGTCAGTTCTGACGAAGGGTCATGGACCCGAAACGTTCACTCAGTTTTCCTTTCTCCATAGATGCTGACTGACCGCTGAGTGTTCCTAGGGATTTCTATTTATGTTTCACATTTCCAGCATCTGCAGTACTTTGCGTTTTTTCTTTAGAAGGTTATGCTTATAGGCTTAGTTTAGAAAGGGCAGGAAGAGGCTCATGTGGAGCGTAAATGCTAGCAGAGACCAGTTGGGCCAAATGGTCTGTTTCTGTGCTGTATATTCTAATGTATTATACAGTGTAATCCGCTTCAGCTGGACATTTGTTAACCCTGGTCCCCGGGTAAATCAGATGAAACACATGTACGCAATTCATTTGTAATCTTAGGTGTTTGCAATATGCCTGTTAATTTGCATGAAAATCTGGTAAAGTAGAGCAAAATATTGCATAGAACGCCCATAAATATACTCACTTGTGCAAATACGCAAGACACTACAGGTGCTGGAAATCTGAAACAAAAACAGCATTCACTGGGAACACTCAGCGGGTTAGGCAGCATCAATGGACAAAGGAAAGGTGAGTCAATACCTGAACCCATGAGTGTTTCCAGTGATTGCTGTTTTTGTTTCATACTCATTTGTGCCTTCTGTATCATGAGCTGCTCCCTTCAACCAAAATTTGCTCCAGGATAGGGACGGGAGGAGGCACATTGTGACTGACTGCGGACTCCAACCATTCACAAATGGCTGTGGGGAGGGCAGTAATTGCATCAGTGGATGAGGAGGGGACCAATTAGTGGCTCCTAGGTGATTGACATCTTCCAGAACAGCCACTAATTGGTCCCCTTCCTATCCAATGGGAACTCCAATGGGAACAGAGATTCAGCAGAGGACGTCTCGGGAAAAGCAGAGAAAAGGAAGAAATTTGCTTACTGGCCTTTGCCAGGGAAATCGGACAAACCTTCCTGCTTCGATGCAACTGGTTGAAGCAGATTCCACTTGTTTTTCTTTTTGGGTTGCTGATACCAGGATGCTCTATTCAGGTTAATGTTTTCAGATCCATTTCATAGTGGGATTACAAGGTTCAATAAAGGCCGCTATTTCTGATTCGCTACAATAAACATGCTGGGTCTCATGGAGCAACGTACGTCCCATCAGCTTTTTGCCTGAACATAAGAAGAGTTGGTGAATCTATATACTTTTGGCTCTTGAAAAGTGACAGGAATTCCTTTGCTACAAACATTATTTTAGATTAACAATACATCTTGATATTGCACAAGGCACATGGGTTTCAGATGCTAATGCTAAACAGAAATTAATTTTCCTTTGTTTTCTAGGTGCTGTTAAGAGAGATGTCGTGTTCCTGATTGATGGATCAGACAAAGTCACATCCTCTTTCCCTTCAGTCCAGAGCTTCATTTCTAGAATGGTCGACAAACTTGACGTTGGAAGTGATAAAGTGAGAGTCAGTGTAGTGCAGTACAGTGATGATCCCAGACCCGAGTTCCTGTTAAACAGCCACTCAAACAAACAGGATGTGATGGATGCAATAAGAAGACTCAGAGTTAAAGGAGGAAGGCAGGCAAACACTGGGGAAGCGCTGGGCTATGTCATGAGAAGCGTGTTCACAACTAATGCTGGCAGCAGAATCCAGGAAGGTGTGCCCCAGTTTCTGATCCTGCTCACTGCTGGCAGGTCCACCGATGATGTTGGTCGGGCAGCACTGGCACTGAAACAGACTGGTGTGGCACCTTTCACTATCGGATCCAGGGACGCGGACAATGAAGAGCTGCAAAAAATTTCATTGTCTCCTGACTACATCTTCAGGGTGGATGATCTGCGGAATGTCGGAACTCTTGAGCAACGTCTCGAATCTCCTCTGTCAACACTGACTAGAAGTCAGCTAGTCGAGATCCGGAGAAGGATAGATGAAGGTAAGGAGGCTCTTTCTTTTAAGTATTGTGTTGAATCCTACTGTTGTGTCCCTTCCTATATTCCTCTTCCTACATGGAATGCTCAGAGTAAAATGTAGGAATATTAGGAAGCCTAAATACTGAAGATTCCTCTGCATTTTCCGATGTGGCCTGCAGAGATCCCTTGGCAATATTGGAAAGAAAAAGCAGTTTCCTCCGGTGTCCTGGTCATAATACCACCAAATAAACTCTGGTTACTCACTTCTTAGAATATACTGCAATTTTACAATTAACATTTCACTAACATAGTGCCTTGAATGCTGGGAGGACGCAAGGTGTATTTGACAATTCTGCCAAGGAAACAGATCTACGTCATTAATCAAGAAATATTCAATTAAGAAAAAACTGAAAACACACTACTGATGGAATACGGACTCGCCTAGACTTGGGTGAATATTCAGAGTGGGGGATGGGTGCGCTTCTTGAAAACCCCGTGAGTCACTCCTGGCCAAAGTGCCACAGTCTGGCCACATGTTGTCCGAGACTGTGTACTTAGGTCCTGTTGGAAATTACCAATTAAAACTGCATGTCTTTTCAGAGTGCTGACTGGCAAGCATCCGGCCTTGTGTCCAACAACAACAACAACTGCAGTAAAAGCCCGTTTATCCGGCACCTGCGGGACCTGGCCAATGCTGGTTAAAGCGCCTGCCGGATATTCATGCGGCTCGCAGCCGAAAACCCACAACAACATTTTTTTAGTTCTTTGAACACACACCATAAACACCAGACTAAATAATAACAGATAATAACAGAATATTGTATTGGTTCTTCTTGTCAAAACTACTCTCTTGCGCTTCTCACCTTTACTGATTGAGGTTTACAGTCCAGCGATTCTTTTGTAAATGGAGGACGCCAAGCGGGTGAAAAGAACGGCAGCGAGATTTTAAAGTTGCGCGACTTTACTCGCGGCAAGCCGATAGCCCTAGACTCTACTAGTGGCAAACCAAAACACTGCACCTGCGCAACAATGTAGGTTATTAGCCAGCATTATTGGCTTGCCGCTAGTATGGCTTTAAAGTCGCGCTCCGATTTTTTCACCCACATGGCGTCCTCCGTTTTAAAAAGAATCACTGGACTATAAACCTCAACTGCAGCATCATGGCTTCAAGCGCAGCATCTACCAGCAAAGGTGAGAAGGGTAAGAGAGTAGTTTTAACAATAAATACCAATACAATATTCTGTTATGTTATTATTTATTTACAAATGCTCCACCGCTATTGTTCTGGATAAGTTCCGGTTTATCGAATGGGGACTTTTTGGGGGGCATGCCAGTTATATGGAAGTGCCAGTTCATGGAGTCACGGATAAACGGGCTTCTACTGTACTTCGATTTATATAGCACCCTCCACATCGGACGGTGTCTCCCACTGATTTAGTTTCCATGGCTAAAAGGGGATGAGTGTAAGAAATCCTGCAGGCAGCATTTACTCGGTTTGGTGGATGAGTGCAGACTATTGTCCAATTTTTGGGTGAACTTACTGTTGTTTGCAGAATCTATAAAATTCTGACTCTTGAAAAGTGAGCACAGTCACGATTGCTGGAATGGGGAATTGCCCTGGGAGGGGGTCGAGCAATCCGGTTGATCGGGTCACAGATAAATTGCTGTATTGAGTCCCTTTCTATATTCCTATTCCTACATGGACTGCTCAGAGTAAAATGTAGGAATATTGGGAAGCCTAAATACTGAAGACTCGCTTGCATTTTCCGGAGGGCTGTAGAAATCCGTTGGCATTATTGGAAAGAGAAGGGAGTTTCCGCTGGTGTCCTGGCCATAATACACCCAAATAAAACTGGTTACTCACTTTTTAGGATATACTGCAATTTACAATGAATGTTTCACTAACATAGTGCCTTGAATGCTGGGAGGACGCACAATGTATTTGACAATTCTGCCGGGGAACCAGTTCTATGTCATTAATGAAGAAATATTCAATCAAGAAAAAATTGAAAACACATTACTTGTGAAATATGGACTCGCTTAGACTCGGGTGAATATTCAGAATGGGGGAGGGGTGCGCTTCTTGAAATTCCCATGAGTCACTCCTGGCCAACGTGCCACAGTCTGGCCACATGTTGCGCCAGACTGTGAATTTAGGTCCTGCTGGAAATTACTAACTAAAACTGCATGTCTTTTCAGAGTGCAAGCTTCCAGTCTTGGGTCCAGTTGGCATCACCCTACCTGTCATTGATTTTGTTTCCATGGTTAAAAGGGGATGAGTGAAAGAGATCCTGCAGGCAGCATTTACTCGGTTTTGTGTACTAGTGTAGACTATTGTCCAATTTTTGGGTGAACTTACTGTTGTTTGGAGAATCTATAAAATTCTGACACTTGAAAAGTGACAGAAATTAATTTGCTATAAACGTTCCTTCTACTTATTCATCTAATCTTGATACTGTGCAAGGCACTTGGGTTTCAGACAGAATAACTGCTCAATAAGAATCTATTTCACTTTGTGTTCCAGGTGCTGTTAAGAGAGATGTTGTGTTCCTGATTGATGGATCAGACAAAGTCAGATCCTCTTTCCCTTCAGTCCAGGGCTTCATTTCTAGAGTGGTCGACAAACTTGACGTTGGAAGTGACAAAGTGAGAGTCAGTGTAGTGCAGTACAGTGATGATCCCAGACCCGAGTTCATGTTAAACAGCCACTCAAACAAACAGGATGTGATGGATGCAATAAGAAGACTCAGAATTAAAGGAGGAAGGCAGGCAAACACTGGGGAAGCGCTGGGCTTTGTCACGAGAAATGTGTTCACAACTAATGCTGGCAGCAGAATCCAGGAAGGTGTGCCACAGTTTCTGATCCTACTCACTGCTGGCAAATCCACCGATGATGTTGGTCAGGCAGCGCTGGCACTGAAACAGACTGGTGTGGCACCTTTCACTATCGGATCCAGGGACGCGGACAATGAAGAGCTGCAAAAAATTTCATTGTCTCCTGACTACATCTTCAGGGTAGATGATCTGCAGAATGTGGGAACTCTTGAGCAACGTCTCCAATCTCCTCTGTCAACACTGACTAGAAGTCAGCTAGTCGAGATCCGGAGAAGGATAGATGAAGGTAAGGAGGCTGTTTTTGTCAAGTATTGTGTTGAATCCTACTATTGTGTCCCTTCCTATATTTCTTTCCAACATGGAATGCTCAGAATAAAATGTAGGAATATTGGGAAGCCTAAATACTGAAGACTCATCTGCATTTTCCGATAGGCTGTCATTTGCCTTGGCATTATTGGAAAGAGAAAGGAATTTCCTCTTGTCCTGGCCATAATACCCCCAAATAAAACTGGTTACTCACTTCTTAGAATATATTGCAATTTACAATTAACGGTTCACTAACATAGTGCCTTGAATGCCGGGATGACGAACAAAGCATTTGACAATTGTGCCTGGGAACCAGATCTACGTCATTAATCAATAAATATTAAATCAAGAAAAAACTGAAAACGCATTACTGATGGAATATGGACTCGCCTAGACTTGGGTGAATATTCAAAGTGGGGGAGGGTTGCGCTCCTTGAAACTCCATGAGTCACTCCTGGCCAATGTGCCACAGTCTGGCCGCATGTTGCCCTAGAATGCAGGGACATGCAGTTAGGGTAGGCGGGGTACCTTATGAAAATAAACACTTTAAATTGTATATGATTATTTAATGGATTATATTTTTACAATGCACATTTTATATAACGCAAACGATTTTTGGTAGAATCTACCCAAATTATTTAACTGCGATGTTATACAGCTACTTTAAAAGGAACAGAAAGGCAGCGAGTCACCGTGCCATTTTTACCCATTGAGTTTAATGTAGGTCCGATGCACATGCACAATCTTTTCCCATTGTCTCAGTAACTGGTGAAATAGGCACCAAGCTACGTCGTCATAAACCCATGCCCCCGAAAGTTAGTATTACTGAGGGAAGTGCCTACCCTGTTGTTTTATCCATCGTACGTCACTGCTAGACTGTGTATTTGGATCCTGTTGGAAATGATCAGCTAAAACTGCATGTGTTTTCAGAGTGCTGCCTGGCAACCTTCCAGCCTTGTGTCCAATTGGCAACACAACAACAACTACTTTAATTTATATAGCGCCCTCCACGTCGGTCGGCATCTCTCTACCTCTCACTGGTTTAGTTTTCATGGTTAAAAGGCAATGAGTGCTAGAAATTCTGTAGGCAGCATTTACTCAGTTTGGTGGATGAGTGCAGACGATTGTCCACTTTTTGGGTGAACTTACTCTTGTTTGGAGAATCTATAAAATTCTGACTTTTGAAAAGTGACAGAAGTTCCTTTGATATAAACATTCCTTCAACTTATTCATCTAATCTTGATACTGTACAAGGCACTTGGGTTTCAGACAGAATAACCGCTGAACAAGAATCTATTTCACTTTGTGTTCCAGGTGCTGTTAAGAGAGATGTTGTGTTCCTGATTGATGGATCAGACAAAGTCAGATCCTCTTTCCCTTCAGTCCAGAGCTTCATTTCTAGAGTGGTCGACAATCTTGACGTTGGAAGTGACAAAGTGAGAGTCAGTGTAGTGCAGTACAGTGATGATCCCAGACCCGAGTTCATGTTAAACAGCCACTCAAACAAACAGGATGTGATGGATGCAATAAGAAGACTCCGAATTAAAGGAGGAAGGCAGGCAAACACTGGGGAAGCGCTGGGCTATGTCATGCGAAGTGTGTTCACAACTAATGCTGGCAGCAGAATCCAGGAAGGTGTGCCCCAGTTTCTGATCCTGCTCACTGCTGGCAAATCCACCGATGACGTTGGTCGGGCAGCACTGGCACTGAAACAGACTGGTGTGGCACCTTTCACTATCGGATCCAGGGACGCGGACAATGAAGAGCTGCAAAAAATTTCATTGTCTCCTGACTACATCTTCAGGGTGGATGATCTGCGGAATGTCGGAACTCTTGAGCAACGTCTCCAATCTCCTCTGTCAACACTGACTAGAGGTCAGTTAGTCGAGATCCGGAGAAGGATAGATGAAGGTAAGGAGACTCTTTCTGTTAAGTATTGTATTGAACCCTACTAATGAGCCCCTTCCTATATTTCTTTCCTACATGGAATGCTAAGAGTAAAATGTAGGAATATTGGGAAGCCTAAATACTGAAGACTCGCTTGCATTTTCTGATTGGCTGTAGAAATCCCTTGGCATTATTTGAAAGAGAAGGGAGTTTCCTCTGGTGTCCTGGCAATAATACCCCCAAATAAAACTGGTTACTTGCTTCTGAGAATATATTGCGATTTACAATAAACGTTTCACTAACATAGTGCCTTGAATGCTGGGAGGATGCACAAAGCAGTTGACAATCCTGCCTGGGTACCAGATCTGTGTGATTAATGAAGAACAACAACAAAATTACATTTATAGAGCGCCTTTCACGTTGGGAGGACATCGCAAGGCGCTGAACAGTTTGGTCGGGTCCCAAGCAAGGGAGGGTGGGTTGGGGATAGGGGGAAGGAGAGTAGGAGAGGCAGGAGAATTCGGAGGGGAGCAGAAGGCATGGTCGAATAGGAAGGTCTTGAGATTGTCCTTGAAGGAAAGGGAGGAAACAAGGTGAAGGGACTGCAGGATGGAGTCCCAGAGCGTGAGGGCAGAGAGGTTAAAAGCCCGGCCACTGATGGTAGGGTTGTTCGGGCGGGGGACTTAGAGCAGGCCACAAAATATTCAGGCCAAGAAATATTCAGTCAAGAAAATACTTAAAACACATTACTAATGGAATACCGACTCGCCTAGTGGAGGGTGAATATTCAGAGTGGGCAGGGGTGCACTTCTTGAAAGCCCCATGAGTCACTACTGGCTAACGTGCCATTGTCTGGCCACATGTTGCCCTAGACTGTGTATATAAATAATATATATTATTATATAGGTTGAATAAACTAGGGCTGTATTCTCTAGTGTACAGAAGAATTAGTGGGGATTGAAACATATGAGATTCTTAAAGGGCTAGATAAGGTAGGCACTGAGGGACTGTTTCCCCTGGTAGGAGAATCTATAACCAGGGTCACAGTCTTAAAATTAAGGGTCAGCCTTTTAGAACAGAGTTGAGGAAACATTTCTTCACTCAAGAGGGTAGTGAATTTATGGAATTCACTACCCCAGAAGGCTGTAGATGCTCAGTCCTTGAACATTTTCAAGGCTGAGACTTGAAAATTTTTTGAAAAATAGAGGGATTAGGGGATATGGGGATAGGGCAGGTAATCAGAGTTAGGTGAGAAGATCAGCCATGATCTTATTGAATGGCGGAGCAGGCTCGAAGGGCCGAATGGCCTACTCCTGCTTCAAATTCTTATGTTCTTTTTAGGTCCTGCTGGAAATTACCAGCTAAAACTGCATGTCTTTTGAGAGTGCTGCCTGGCAACCTTCCAGCCTTGTATCCAGTTGGCATCACCCTACCTGTCATTGATTTAGTTTCCATGGTTAAAAGGGGATGAGTGCAAGAAGTTCTGCAGGCAGCATTTACTCAGTTTGGTGGATGAGTGCAGATTATTGTCAAATTTTGGGGTGAACTTACTGTTGTTTGGAGAATCTATAAAATTTGGACTCTTGAAAAGTGACAGAAATTCCTTTGATATAAACATTCCTTCAATTTATTCATCTAATCTTGATACTGTGCAAGGCACTTGGGTTTCAGACAGAATAACCGCTGAACAAGAATCTATTTCACTTTGTGTTCCAGGTGCTGTTAAGAGAGATGTTGTGTTCCTGATTGATGGATCAGACAAAGTCACATCCTCTTTCCCTTCAGTCCAGAGCTTCATTTCTAGAGTGGTCGACAAACTTGACGTTGGAAGTGACAAAGTGAGAGTCAGTGTAGTGCAGTACAGTGATGATCCCAGACCCGAGTTCATGTTAAACAGCCACTCAAACAAACAGGATGTGATGGATGCAATAAGAAGACTCCGAATTAAAGGAGGAAGGCAGGCAAACACTGGGGAAGCGCTGGGCTATGTCACAAGAAATGTATTCACAACTAATGCTGGCAGCAGAATCCAGGAAGGTGTGCCCCAGTTTCTGATCCTGCTCACTGCTGGCAAATCCACCGATGATGTTGGTCGGGCAGCGCTGGCACTGAAACAGACTGGTGTGGCACCTTTCATTATTGGATCCAGGGAAGCGGATCATGAAGAGCTGCAACAGATTTCATTGTCTCCTGACTACATCTTCAGGGTGGATGATCTGCGGAATGTCGGAACTCTTCAGCAACGTCTCCAATCTCCTCTGTCAACATTGACTAAAGATCAGCTGGCCGAGATCCGGAGAAGGATAGATGAAGGTAAGGAGGGTTTTTTCTGTTAAGTATTAGGTTGAATTTTGAGTCCCTTCCTTTATTCTTATTCCAGATGGACTTTTGAGAGTAAAATGCAGGAATTTGGGGAAGCCTAATTACTGAAGATTCATCTGTATTTTCCTGTAGAGATCCCTTGGCCTTAGGAATCAGTGACTGATATACCCTGTATGTCCTGCCAATGGGCTAGGTTGGAGTGCTGCAGACCAGCGTGGCTCAGGAACCAGACATGTGGAATCCTGTAGCTTATTGATTGAGATTTAACATTAGAAAAATGCAAGGCTTTAATGTGAACTTATCGAGCAGCATTTTACTTACAAGCTGATGTGGGATATATATATTCATCTACCACTTCATGATTTTTGTTATTTCAAAAATATATATTATTATGAATATGAACACACAAAGATTGGGCTCAATTCTGACATTCCATTGTCAAACATGTCACCTTGGAACCAGTTAAGCTTCAAGAAGACTCCCTTACTACAACAACAACAACAATAAAACTAGCACTGATACAGAGTCCTCCACACCGGAAACCACCTCAGTGCACTTACCTCCCCCACAACAGGTTCGTTCTTCCAGCTTGTGAAGAGTTAAGAATAATATAACCATAATGATGGGTATTGGGCAGAAATCCTTTAGATTCCTACAAAGTCAGCCAGCAGTCAGAGCAATATTCAAGTTGCTATACCAAACTACTTTTCACTGAAAGTACAGAATACTTTTTTGAGGGAGTTAGGGCTATTTCTTTGGTTGAAATGTAAACATGTGGTTCTCTTCTTCATCCAGCTACCATCAAGAGAGACATTGTGTTCCTTGTCGATGGATCAAACAAATTCAGACGTGTTTTCCCTGCAGTCCAACGCTTCCTTATTAAAGTTGTTGAAGGCTTGGATGTTGGAATGAACAAAGTGCGTATCTCGATGGTACAATACAGTAATGAACCCAAGGTGAACTTCCTCTTAAACACTCACTCCACTAAGGCTGAGGTCCTGGATGCATTGAGAAACCTTGCAGTTTTAGGAGGAACAAATGCCAACACAGGAAAAGCACTAGCTTTCGTCAAAGCTAACCTATTCACCAAGCCTGCCGGCAGTAGAATCCAGGAAGATGTGCCCCAGTTTCTGATCCTGATAACTGCTGGCAAGTCCACTGATGATGTTGGTCAAGCAGCACTGGCACTGAAAGATGCTGGTGTGGCACCTTTCACTATTGGATCCAGGGATACGGACGATGAGGAGCTACGACAGATTTCACTGTCTCCCAATTACGTCTTCAAGGTGGATGATCTGCGAAATGTCGGAACACTTGAGCAACGTCTGTTGATGCCTTTATTGAACATGAAAACAATTGAAATAAACAGAATCCACCAAACAATGGGTAAGGAAGACATCATCTTTCTAGTGTATTTTACGAAGCGTTTGAACCGATTGACCAGGCTTAGTCCTGTGATGCATTGTATTAATGTGCCAACATAATGTAACAGTGCCTCAGTTGCTGAACATTGGGGTGGAGCACTGGGATAGACAATTCTCTGAACTGTCCCCTTACGACCATTCATGATGGCCTTTCTTTCTATTTTTGCCAATTCTTCTCTGAACAGCTTTGATTCACCCAAATTGTCCATTCGTCATTTTACACACTCTTTCTTCTCTCCTGTATCTCACTTTTCTATATTAGATGTCAGACTGGCTTTGTTGGTAGCACTTCCCACTCCGAATTCCAAGGTTGTGAGTTCAAGCTGCACATTGGGACTTTGAACTCAACTAAGCTGACAATCCATTGCTGGCAATCCTTTGCAGTTCTGGGAGTGTATTGATTGCTGGTGGTGCCTTCCTTCAGATGAAACGTTAAGCTAAGGTCCCATCTGCCTGTTCAGGTGTATGTTAAGGGTGTGTATTCCAGGGAGAGAGAGAGTGTGTGCATCCTCATTCAACACGTGAGGAGAATAATTGAATAATAATTTGGTCATGATTAATTCATGATTGTCTGTGCGCTGCCATGTTTCACCCAGAATTTATACATATAACATAGTCAGTTTAGCATACAACTTTACAGTAAATCCTGTGAGGCAGTTTGATGCAACAAGGCAGTATCAAAATGTCTGCCCCCATTCTAACAAAGCTCTCGCCATCAATGACCTAATTGTTGATGGAAACATTGATATCTTGGCCGTTACAGAAACATGGATCACTCCAGGCAACACCTTCACCCTGTCTAAGACCCACTACACAGCTATACCTTCCCCCATACACCACAACCTAACTGCTGTGGTTGTGGTGTGACTCATCTCCAAGTCATCACTTGGCCTCTCCCCTTACTTCTCTGGTTCATTCCTTGCCTTTCAGCACCTTACCCTCTACCATTGAACCTGTCTCCCCCTCATCTCTCACCACCACTTTAACATTCATGGAACCCTTCCCCTACTCCTTCAACCCCATTCCCACCTCTGAAAGAGTTGTTACTTCCCAGCTGTGCTCTTTTTTCTCCCACCACTTCCTGTATGAACCCTTCCAATGAGGTTTCCATGCCACCCACAGCATAGAAACTGCCCTCATCAAAGTGATAAATGACATTCTGTCCATGTGTGACCAGGGCTCCCTCTGTCTCCTCCTCATCTCCCCCTCATCCTCCTCGACCTCTCTACTGCCTTTGATACCATCAACCCCTTTATCTTCATCCACAACCTCAACCTTCATGATTCGGTCCTTGAGTGTTTCAGATCCTACCTTTCACACCATCTTCTCTTTGTCTCCATAGATCCCGCATAGTCTTGTGCGGCCTTCCACAGTGCCCTGTCCTTGGCCCTCTCCTCTTCAACTTGTACATGTATGTGGAAGACACCCAACTCTATTTGTCTGCCTCCACACTTGAATCTGAGGACCATGCTGTCCTGACAGAATGTCTGTCAGACATCAAGTCCTGGATGAGAGCTTGATGATCTGATCTAGATCAATGCTTCTAGTGCTTTACCTCAGTAATATGCCTACCATTCATTTTGTGTGGCTTTTCCATTATCTCTTATAATATATTGACCTAATGTTTTCCAGAGCCCGACGGTCCTAAGAAAGACATAGTGTTCCTGATTGATGGATCCAGCAATGTGAATTCTGGAGATTTTGCTCACATCCGTGATTTCGTCATGTACCTAATTGACAATCTGGACATCAAAGCCAATGGGATCCGAATTGGCCTGGCTCAGTTCAGTGACAGGCCGAGAACCGAGTTCCTCCTCAAAGACCATCTGAGGAAGGATTCCCTGCAGGGGGCCATTAGGCGCATTAGACCAGTAGGGGGCTTGAGGCTCAACATTGGGGTGGCCGTGGACTTTGTTATCCAAAACCATTTCATCTCAAGAGCTGGAAGCAGGAAGGATGAGGGGGTGCCACAGTATCTGATACTCATTACCAGCGGGAAGTCTCAAGATGACATCCGAGCTTCCTCAGATTTGATTAAAAATTCAGGAATTCATACTTTTGTTGTTGGCGCAAAAAATCCTGACAGAGATGAATTGAAAAATATTGGGACCTTGCCCCATAGCGTGTATATTCTCAACACCTTCCAGCTGCTCCCCACCGTGCAGGAGGGGCTTCGCAACCAGCTGCTAATGGTTGATCCAGTGGATTATGAGACGCCTGAACCCCCCACAACTGAAGGTCAGTACCTGCTGTTGCCTCTTACCCTTTAATTAATGGATTATGGCTCTTATATATGGGGGGAGGAAGTTTGTCAAAAATTCTGTGTGTGTGTTTTTGTGTATGCTTGTGTGGACAAGGGAGTGTAAGTATTTCAGAGCTGATGCTAATGATGCATTAGGAGGCCTGCAGTGTAATCAGGAAGGTACAGGCTGGATTCCATTCGCACGAGTGTGCAGGACAGATCAGGGCTTTATATGAGATCATAGAATGTCATAAGGTTCAGGGAAAACCCATCAATGTTCCTTTTGGCAATTTCCAATAGGTTTTCAACCTCAACAGTTGGAAGGTATAAACAAGCTGTAAGGTACATTTGTGGTGTGCTCTGATCTGTCCTGAGATGTCACTTAAGACCATGAAAGCTGAGTTGCCATCATGGTTGGCACGTGTGGCTCCTTGCCAAAGCCCCTCACATCGGGACCTGGATTAAGCACTAGTGTTGAGTAAGTCTGGGACTCTATAACAACAACAAAATTACATTTGTATAACATCAGCGCCTTGGGATGTCCTCCCGACGTGAAAGGCGCTTTATAAGTTTAAGTTGTTGTTGTTATCAAGGTGGCTGGCTCTTCACAAGCAAAATTGTCGCAATCCTTCCACCCTACTGAAGACTAGATGCCGTCAAACAGTTGGTGAGCAAACTCTGAGGCTTCAGATGGCAGCTGCTGGAAGATATAATCTGGAGTCCGGGTTTGTGTTTCCCGGCAGGGCAAAACCTTGGACAAGTTTCCTTGCTCCACACACCTAATAATAATCCCTCCAAAAAAAAGCACAATAATGATTTGGTCAAACAATTCACAACTGTTTGTGGGACACTGCTGTGTGCAAAATGGCTGCCGCGTTTTGCCCACAAATATACAGTCAATTCACTTTACAGTATATTCTGTGAAGAGCTTTGAGACGTCTAGACGACATGAAAAGTGCTATATCGCATTTCTCCATAATAAACTTCATCTGCAATGTGTCTACCCATTTTACCATTTTGTCTGTGTCCTCTGGCAATCTGCTACTATCCTCCTCACTATTCACCACTTTTCCTAACCTAATATCATGTGCAAACTTGGAAATTGTACTCCCTATACCCAAGTCCAGATCATTTATTTATATACAATCTTTTAATAATTTTATATAATTATTTATATATATATATATATATATATATCTTTGTATATATATATATAGGTATTAAAAAAAGCAATACCGATTCTTGGGGGACACCACTGTACACTTCCCTCTAGTCAGAAAAACAACCATTCACCACAACTCTCTGCTTTCTGTCTCCCAGCCAATTCTGGATCCGTGCTGCCACTGTCTCTTTACTACCATGGGCTCTATTTTCCTTACAAGTCTCTTACGTAGCATTTTGTTAAATGCATTTTGAAAGTCCATATAAATTGCATCAAATGCATTACCTTCATTCACCCTCTCCTTTACCTAGTCAAAAAACTCTTGCCCTTCTGCCCCTTTTTGTACAAGGGAGTAACATTAGCAATCTTCCGATCCTCTGGCATCATCCCTGTGTCGAAGGAAGATTGTGGCCAGAGCCTCTGCTATTTGCACCCATACATCCCTTAGCAACCTAGGACGTATCCTGTCTGGACTGGGTGACTTATCTGCATTGAGCGCCGTCAACCCTTTTAGTACTTCCACTCTGTTTATACTTATCCTATCCAATTACTCTACCCTCTCCTCCGATATTGTGGCATTGGCTGCATCCTCTTCTTTTGTGAAGCAGGATGCAAAGTACTCATTCAGTGCATGAGCCATGCCCTCTGCTTCCACAATAAGATTTCTGTCTTTGTCCCTAATTTCCCACCCTACCTTTGATGAACTTTTTATTTTTGATATGCTTGCAAAATACCTTAGGGTTCCCTTTAATGTTACCCGCTAATCTTTTTTTGTATAATCTTTTTGCTCCTCCTATTTACTTTTTCATTTCTTATATGCACTTCCTATATTCTATTTGGTTGTCTTCTGAATTTTGGGCCTGACATTTGTCATAAGCCTCCTTTTTCTGTTTTATTTTAATCTCAATTTCCTTAGTCATCCAGGGAGGTTTGGATGCCGTACTTTTTCACTTTGTGGGAATGGATTTATTCTATCCCCGAACTATCTCCTCCTTGAAGGCTTCCCATTCCTCTTTAGCTATTTTACTTGCCAATGTTTCTTTCCAGTCCACATTAGCTAGGTCCCTTTTTAACTCACTGAAATTAGCCCTCTTCCAATTGAGTATCTTTACATTTGATTGTTCCTTGTCTCATTCCATAAGTACTTTGAATCTAATGATGCTATGATTACTATTGCCCAGATGCTCTCCTGCTGAAATCTGCTCCACTTGCCCCACTTCATTCCCCAGAACTAGATCCAGCATTGCTTCCTTCCTCATTGGGCTGGAAACATACTAATCAAGAAAGTTGCCTGTACACATTTCAGGAATCCTTCCCCCTCCTTGGCCTTTATGCTGTTATTTTGCCAGTCTGTGTTGGAATAATTGAAGACCCCCGTTATCACTACTCTATTGGCTTTGCATCTTTCTGTAATCTGCTTGCAGATCTGTTCCTCTATCTCCTTACCATTATTTAGTGGTCTATTAGTATACCCCTCATGGCATAACAATACCATTTTTGTTCCTTAACTCTGTAATCAGATAGATTCTGTTTTTAGGCCCTCTAGCACCTCGTCCCTTTCCAAGGCTGTAACTGTGTCTTTAATTAATAGTGCCACCTCCCCCACTCCTTTTTTTCCTTCACTATCCCTCCTGAATACATTATAGCCAGGTATATTCAGCTCTGTTTCCTGCCCTTGTTTGAGCCAAGTCTCTGTTACTGCTACTACATCATATCCCCTTGCAGCAACTTGAGCCTGCAGCTCACCAATCTTGTTTGTCACACTCAGTGCATTTACACACATGCACTCCAAGACTGACTTCGCCTGTTCTGCATTTTCCCCCTGTCTTATCCCTCCTTATTTCGGCCCACTGCTTTTTGCATTCCTTTCCCCCTCAAAATTTGTTTAAACCATCCCCTGCAGCACTAGATAACCTCCCTGCAAAGACATTGGTCCCAATTCTGTTTAGGTGCAATCCATCCATCTTGTAGAGTTCCACCTGCCCCAGAATTTGGATGCAATGCTTTCTTGCAGTTTGATTTGGAAACTCTCAATATTCCTCATCAGCTACATGTCAGACATTGCTAACAATGGTAAACTGTGAGGTTTTAATTAATTGATTGATTCCAGCAATCAACCTACCACATACTCTTGTATCGCCAAGCCTTGGCTCTTGCCAACCGATAACTAAATTCTGGGATTAGCAAGCAAGGTGCAATCCTCAAGGGCAGTAGTTCCCAACCTTGTTTTGCTGCAACCCAAATTAGTCACCAATAGGTCCTCCTGACCCTTAGGGGGCGACATTGTGACCGAAGCTAAGCTCAGCTAAGACGATACCTCCGTCTCTTTTGTGGACAGCGCAACTCGTAAGTATGGTCTTTCATAAAAATTGGTCAGTGATATCGTCTCGGGCACTTTTCAACATTAAAAAAGCATTTTCAGCATTCAAAAAACCAACAACTAAAATTTCTGATCACCCTTCGCGACCCTATTGAGGACCCGCGCGACCCTGATTTGGGTCGGGACCCGAGGTTCAGAACCACTGCTCTAGGGAACTGCATACCAAACTAACAAATAATTTTACATACCGGTATATAGAGTACTCAGTAATGTGTTTTGGAGATTAAGAATAGTGATTGATCTCCATGTGTTACACCCCTGGCTGACCAGCCAAAGAATGTATGGTCAATCATTAGCAGTAATTTTTCACACCAAACACACAACAAATTTAAAATGATAGCTCAGGTCAGTTATTAGCATTTTCACCAGTTGTTGTGGGATGAAGCCTCACAGCATTTGTTGCGTTTACTATCCAGTACAGTGCTGCGAAGCATTGCATTGTCAGAGTTGTCCTCTGATGCAGTGTTAATTGAGATTCCATCTGCTTCTTCAGGCGCACCTGAAATATCTTTTGGCCAGTAATCGCCAGATAAAATTCAGCATTCATTTAACGACTGTTTGTAAGATTCCTATTTGCAAACTGGCTGCTGTGTTTATCAGCCCTGAAATCCATTATTAACTGTCAATCTTATGAATTGCTCGCAAGTATCATTCGCTCCTATTAAGCAAACTCACCATATTTTATACTTTCTCCACAGTAACCCTGCGTCAGAAAAAGGCCGACATTGTGTTCGCTTTGGATGGTTCCATGAACGTTGGAAGGACGAACTTCCCAGTTTTGATCAACTTCATCATGAGCATAGTGGATGCAAGCTATACAGACGATGGATCATTCCAAGTCGGTGTGGTCCAGTATAGCTCAGACGTGTCGCACGAATTCTTCCTCAATTCCTTCACAGACAGAGAGAAAGTCATCCAGGCCATCCAGAATATCCAGTATAAAGGGGGCAGAGTACTGAACACTGCGGAAGCCCTGAGGCAGATTAAAACCAGGCAGCTAATCCGACCGGCAGGTAGCAGGGTCGATGAGGGCGTACCACAGATTGTTATCCTCTTAACAGGCGGGAAGTCGACTGACGATGCCTTGTTGGCTGCCAGAGAGCTGAGAGACTCACAGATCAAGTTCTTCACCGTGGCGTTACCAAATGCCGATGTGGATGAAATGAGCCAAATAGCAAATGAGCCGGCGGCAGCATTCAGGGTCACCAGCTACAATGAACTGTCTGGCCTGACTGAGAACATCTTGCTGACCTTGGCTGACAGCATTTCAGGTGACCTGTGCCCCAAGGTGCCTGATAAAGTAAAAGGTAAGAATGTGAGAAATCGCTGAAGTAGTAATGGATGGATATACTGGATGGATATAAATTAAGAACTAATGGTATTATGTCTTAAGAAAGTGCTTGATGGAATGCACTATGTGGTATTTTGAAAAGTACACAATTACTACAATCTGCAGTAAAAATCCTGCGAAGCGCTTTGAGACGTTTTGATAATAATAATCCTTGCATTTGATATAGCACTTTTCACATCTTCTAGATATCTCAAAATATAACACTGTAAAGTGAATTGACTGTATATTTGTGGGTGAAACACAGCAGCCAATTGCGCACGGCAGAGTCCCACAAACAATCTTGGATTGAAATTACCAATTTATTATTGTTTTTTTGAGGGATTATTATTAGACATGTGGATTAAGGAAACTTGCCCAACGTGAAAGGCGCTATACAAATGTAATTTTGTTGTTATTTTGTCTTAATTTACTCCATGGCTGTCTGTGGTGTGCATGCTGTGCAAACTAGGCTGCTGTGTTTACCTATGCATCCACTCCACTTTATAGTATCTCATGCACTTTGATGTCCTCCCGACATAAAAAGGGCTTTATCGAACCTAAGAATCATGATTAAGTTTCTTTACTTTCTAATTGTTACATTAAGGTGCTAAGGCCTTTCTCTCTGTTCCCTCCCCAGACTGCAACATTGACGTTCTGCTTGGCTTAGATGTCAGCAGTAGTGGTCGTGGAGACAATGTTTTTGTACCTCTGAGGGCTTTGGAGACCAAGGTGAAAGACGTTGTGCAGAGAATCTCCCAGTTACGTACAATAAGCTGCTCTGGCTCGAGGGTGCCGGAAGTGAGAGTTGGCATCATGGCTTACAGTCGTGGAGGCCAGCGGAAATTCTTCAACTTTGAAGACTACACATCCGAAATAATGAGCAATTTCCAAACTCTGCGAGCTGATGCTCCATATGTCCTTGATAGAAGGACTTTAAATGCATACTTACAAACATTTAGAGATAGCAGCTCGGCGGGAGTGAAGGTAAGTCTTTCAGTACATAATTTCATGTATGTGTGTGGAGCAGAGTGGTGGTGGTTGTTATGCACCATGTAATAACAATGTACATATAAACCATGTGTAAAGAAAACAAGAATAATTGTTGGGATATTGACTTGGTGAATCCTATTTTAACAGTCAATTTTATAAATCAGGGTTTCTACATTCTCCTATTCTACATTTCCATGGAGCGCATTTTACACCTGTCTTTACACAGCATATGCGTGTTAAATGTATTCTGTGGAAATGTTTGTGGCATGTTTGTGTCCCATTGATTCCACTCTTGGAACAACTCCCCTGTTTACTTTCCCCCCTTATCCTCTTAAATGGGATCTTCCCATCCACACAAAGTAAAAAAACAGAGAGAACCAAACAAGGAGAATTGGCAAGGCCAATTCAAGAAAAAAACCTCACTCTAATTAGTTGCTCCCACCTCCCAAAGGCAGTTGATTGAGCTCCAATGGAGGGCCGAACAACACTAGGGCCTGTCTAATCAAATCCCAGTCAATAGCTTTGAATGATTTCATAAAAATACAGTTTCTTTTCATTCGTCTTTAAATGGTTCAGATTCATTCAGTTGGTGACACTCTTGCTTATGAGTCACAAGATTGTGGGTTCAAGCCCTATGTTGGGACTTTAAATTCTGGGGGATCACTGCATTGTTGGAGGTACTGTCAGTTGAGACATTAAACTAGGGTCCGTCGATATGAAAATTTTCCCCTATCAATATATCGGTTGGCTCATATCGATATATAACGATGTATCGATATCTCTGGGGTTTTTTGTACTGCGCATGCGTGCGCATTCGGAAGTGCGCGCGCATTCAGAGGTGTGCGCGCATTCGGAGGTGTGCGTGCATTCCGTGCTCTAGGCCCAGGAGGTTTGCAATGCCGACGACAAGGTAAGTTGAAAAAGTTCGCTATATATCGATATATTGCCGGACATGATATACCGATATTTGCGATATATCGATTGTTTTTTTAAATATAGAATTTTTCGATATATCGATATATTTGAATTTCCAATATCGGCATATTGATATGAAAAATTATACCGATATATCGATATATCGCCGGACACTACATTAAACCAAGGTCCCGTCTGCCTGTTCAAGTAGTTGTTGAAGTTCCCATGGAATTATTCAAGAAGAGAATGGAGTTTTGCTCGGTGTTGTTGTTAATAATCCCCCCAAATAAAGTTGGTTATTTACTCCCTGTCTCTGTTAAGCACTCTGAGACACTGTCCGGTGTGGAGGAAGCTATAAAAATCAAAGTTGTTGTTGTTGGGACATTGCTGTGTGCAAATTGGCTTCTGTATTCATCTACGAAACACACAAGACTTGATGTTGTGGATTTATAAAATGCTTTATAGCAAATCCTTTGATGTCAAAGCACTGTAACATTCATGCTATATCAAATGCAAATATCATTATTAAATGCAAGACGATTTTCATTTATATAATAATCCTTGCATTTGATACAGCGCTTTTCACATCTTCTGTGTGAAAAGCGCTTTGAGATGTCCTCCTGATGTTAAATAATAACCCATGCAATTGCATATTGCATTGCAACATTATCATGTTGTCGAGATTTCTCAAACGTGCTTTACAGGATATACTCTAAAATGGATTGACTGCATATTTTGTGGGAGACTAAATATAATTGATGCTGTTGTAGTTTTTGCTCATATCTCATTTCCTCCTTTTATAGGTCATAATTCATTTCACGGATGGGCTTGATGAAGACATTAATTTGTTGAGGGCAGAAGCCGAGACATTACGAAGAGCAGGTATAAAAATATTCAACTGTCTCCCACTGTCTAGTTTAGTTTTAGAAAATTTAGTGCGTCCAATTATTTTCTAATCCTCTCCTTACTTGCATATGCCTCTCTGCTTGTCATCTGCATGTTGCCCTCCAGTACACGACCTAAGGGGCCTTTGTTCACATGTGAGCAGGTGTGTCAACAGGCTGCTCTGATGTACAGGGCATCGTAACCAAGCCTGACCAGTTTGCAGAGCGGAAAATGACGTGGGTGTGGTGGTGGGTGGGGGGAGAAGAGAATCATATTTAAATTGCTGATGTGCTGCTTCTATCCTCTGGCACCCAACAGGTATCAACTCATTGCTGCTGGTTGCTATGGAGAATGTAGCAAGGTTTGAAGAAGCTGCCTTGCTGGAGTTTGGCCGAGGGTTTCGGTACAGAAGGCCACTGTCAATCAGCCAGCTGGATTTAGAGTATGAGTTGGCGGAAGAACTTGTAAGATGAAATTATTACTTAGAGAGTTGTTTTAAAATGAATTTTAAACTGTGGTCACCTTAACAATGTATTACCAAAACTGCTGTATGGGTTTGTCTTACATGTAATTTGTTGTTGTTGTTGTTGTCTTGACAGGATAATATTGCAGAGAGAGTGTGCTGTAATGTCCCTTGTAAGTGCCTTGGTCAGTCCGGTGACAAAGGTCCCCAGGGACTACGAGGCTTGAAGGTAAATAAATTTATGAAGCAGTTTGCGTTTTGCATGTTATCAACATGTAGGTATCATCTGGCTCAGTCAGTAGCACTCTAGTCTAGAGTCAAAGGTTGCAGCCTCAACCCCATCCCCACCTCTCTCCTCATCTTCCAGCTCCACCTCCTGGCTCCTCTCCTAACCGTTATCATCAACCTCTCCTTATCCACTTGCACTGTTCCCACACCCCTAAAAACAGCTGTCATCTAGAAAAAAAACTTTTCCTGGACCCATCCCTACTCTTTAGCTACTGCCCCATCCCCAACCTCCCATTCCTCTTCAAATCCCTCGAACAAGTCATGGTGTCCCAGCTTCACAGTTTCCTTTCCTGCCATTTCCTCTTTGAACTCCTCCAATCCGGCTTTCATGCTGCCCGCAGCATAGAAACAGCCTGGCCAAAGTCTCTAATGGCATTCTGAACATCTGTGACCAGGGCTCACTCAACTTCCTTGTCCTCTCAGCTTAATCTATGTGGACCAGCCCTTGTCTGGTTCGAATCCTACCTCTCCTACATCTCCACTTTGTCGCCACTAATGGCTTCTCCTCCATGCCTGCACCGTCATGTGTGGTGTGCCTCAGGGCTCTGTCCTTAGCCTTCTCCTTTTCAGCATCTATAGGCATCCCCTTGCTGACAACATGCGCAGACAATGGATCAACTTCCATATGTTTGCGGATGACACCCAACTCTCATCTTTCTGCCTCCACCCTCGATTCCAGGACATTTGCTGTCCTGACAGACTGCCTGTCGAACATCAAGTCCTGGATGAGAGCTAACTTTGAATGACGGGACCAAGGCCCTTCTGATTGGCTTGTGCCAGTGTCTCCGTTCCTCAAGCACTGGGAGCATCAACCTCCATGGAGGCACACTCCACCTCACCAAGCCAGTCAGGCTGGGTGTCTTGTTCGATCCTCAACTGTCTTTTCTGCCCCACATCTATGTCATGACCCGCTCTGCCTTCCCTCACCTCTGCAACTTAGCCTGACTCCACCAGTACCTCATCCCTCAGGCTGCTGATACTCTCATTCATGCCTTCATTACATTCAGGCTTGACTATGCCAAAGCCCTGCCTGTCGGCCTCCCCAGTTCCTCCCTCTATAGGCCACAGATCATCCAGAACTCTGCAGCCCATATCCTCTCATGCACTAGGAATCTGAAACCTAACACCCCCATTCTCGCCCAACTCCACTGACTTCCCATCACACAGAGGATTAATTTCAAGATCCTGGTCCTCACCTTCAAAGCCCTCCATGGCCTTCCCCCACCCCACACTTTTGTGACCTCCTAACCTCCTCTCAATCTGTCCGTTCCCTCTGCTCAGCAGGCTCTGGCCTGCTCTACGTCCCCCCGCCCATCTGCCCTACCATCTCCCGGCAATCCTTCATCCCCTCTGCCCCCACAACCCTTGGTACTCAATCCCGCAATCCTTCCACCTTGCCCCCACAGTAACCACCTTAGTCCTGCCTCAAGACTCTCCTACTCAACTGTGCAATCGGTCACCACCCTTTAACCCCCCTTCCCTCCACCCAATTCGAACCCCAGCTCGGGTGCAAGCAGCACCTCGGGATAAAAATCACACGACATTATTGCTTGCAAGTTCACTGTTGTTCACTTACACATACACAATAATAATAATAATAATAATAACCCTTGCACTTGCTACAACAACAACTTCGATTTATTTAGCGCCCTCCACGCCGGACGGCATCTCAGAGCGCTTCAGCACTTTTCTCGTCTTCTAGACATTTCAAAGTGGCTCACTGAATATTCTGTAAAGTGAATTGACTGTGTACTTGTGAACAAAACATGGCAGCCAATTTCACACAGCAGTCTCCCACAATCAGTCATGGATTGAAGTTACTAATTTTGTTTGGATGGATAATTATTAGATGTGTGAAGTAAGGAAACTTGCCCAAGGATTTGCCCTGCCTGGAATTGAATCTCGGTCTCTTTCTTGTAAGGCAAGTGCTCTAACCACTCAGCTACAGGATTCCACTATAGATGTAACCTATATTATCATGAATAAGGCCATCTGAACTGGGCTCACACTAACAGTTTCAGGAAATGGTTCCCTGTTGGCCATCAATATTCTGGTGTGCTGCCGAGAGCATTATCAGTTAACACTGTCAATCAAGGTCAGGACATTTATCATCCTTCCAAGAATCAAACATACTCACCTCCATGGGCAGTACATTTACTGATGATCAAAGTTTGAAAATATAATGTAAGCAAGACAACAAGCAAACATGTCCAAGATATTGTAAAGCTGGGAGTATATTAATAACAAGGCAGCACAGAGGTGGAAATTACCCAGACAAATTTATCAATTGTTCTGCATTTTCCTTCCCCCAGGGTATCCCAGGTCCTAAAGGATTCAGTGGTCATCCAGGATACGAAGGTGGATCGGTAAGTACAACCTGCTTTTGTTGCATTCTCCCTGCTTCCTCATTAAACACGTAATTGGCATACTGTTGCATCCAAATGTTCTAAGGCCTTTTCACATTGTTTGGATCAACCTGAATTACTAATTCCTTCTCCCGGTAGTGCAGTTTTACCTTCTGCAACCATGCAACCTTTCTCCCTCTTGTGGAACCTCCCCATGTGTCTGCCCAGCCAACCCTCTCAAAAAAGCACAGATGAGATCGAACGATCCAAGGAGGCTACCTACTTCATCTGAAGCAAATTTGTGATGTAAATTCTTGGGTGTCTTTCACAGGGTGATAGAGGTCCGCCTGGTGTAAACGGAACTCAAGGCTTTCAGGGATGCCAAGGGCAAAGTGGAATGAAGGTAACCCCCGAATACGTCTTCCATCGACTTATCTCCAAATTCCAAAAGAAGATTTTAAAGTTGCACATGAGTAATCTTTTCTTTTCTTTCAAAAACAGGGCACCCGTGGATACCCAGGAGATAAGGTATGTACCCAGCCTTCAGCAGCAGTTGCTATTTTTGACTACGTGCTTCTTTTGAGGCAGACGAGCTACAAAGATGAGCTACTGTGGACTCAAGTCTAGTGATGGACAATGATCGTAGTTGGCACTGACAGAAAACTTACTGAATAAATTATCAGTCTTGATTTTCAGGAAATAAAATGATTCAGTCCAAGTCAAACATTTAGTATCATTCAGCCTTAAAGAGAGAGCAGAAGTTGATCTCCATTGTCAGAGGGATGAGCTAGAACTCATTAACTGTTTGTATTCCCTTTGGTAGGGTCTAGACGGAGAACTTGGTCTTGATGGAATAAATGGCGAACAGGTATGTTATGGACCATTGTGTTCCACGCCTTCCTTTCATTTGTCAATAATTTGCTTGGATTGCTGCAACATTATAGTAAATGCCACTGTTATGTCCTTTGCAGGGAATATATGGAATAGCAGGCCCGTCAGGAGAAAGGGGTGACCTAGGTGAACGGGTAAGTCTAGATAGTGTTTTCCATAATATGGCCATTTGTCACTAAATGGTTTTAGAATTGCTTGAGGTACATACTGTATTTATACAACCACAGTTTTCATGCACAGACAGTTGTAGATAGATACAGACAGATGTTAAGATAAACCGGTAGCTCAGCGGTTAGAGCACTAGTCTTACAAGTGAGAGACCTGGATTTGATTCCAGGCAGGACGAAACCTTGGGCAAGTATCCTTACTCCACACATCTAAAAAAAAATTGTCACTTCAATCCTCAACTGTTTGTGGGATACTGCGGTGCACAATTGGCTACCGCATTTTGCCCACAAGTGTACAGTCAGTTCACTTTACATTATATTCTGTGAAGTGCTTTGGGATATCTAGAAGACATGAAAAGCGTAATATCAAATGCAAGGATTATTATTATTAAACACACTCAAATGTCTGAACTAGTTAAGGGCAGATAAATAGAGATAGATAATGCTCAGAAGGTTGAAATTGTACGTACTCAGCAATAACAGAGTCAAATCAAGCTGTGCGATAATCTATGCTTCTTTCTGTGCAGGGTTTGAAAGGAATCAAAGGTGGGAGAGGAGAAAGGGGTGAAATGGGGCATCGAGGTGACCCGGTAAGCTGCTGATATAACTTCAAATCCATATTTCAATTTGAAACAAAAACAGAAATCGCTGGGAACACTTAGCAGGTCAAGTAGCATCTATGGAGAAAGGAAAGTAAGTCAACGTTTCGGGTCCATGACCCTTCGTTAGAACGGGTCTCAGTCTCAGAGGGTTCTGATGAAGGGTCGTGGACCTGAAGTGTTGACTCATTTTCTTTTCTCTATAAATGTATAAATGATTTTTGTTTGAGACTTCCAGCACCTGCATTATCTAGCATTTTGTCCATATTTCAATCTATTTAATTTTCAACTATTGGAAATGGCTGAGCTGCAGGTAATTTGAAACAGGGTAGAGTATTGAATGATTGCAAACAGTGTTTAATGATAAAGGATTCGCAAATTGCATGTTTTTCATATTCACTTTGCAAGTCATAAGTCTTTGTTACTAACAAGCTTAGCTTCGGATGGCTAAGAATTATATAACAATCAATATCTCCAGAATTTCCATGTGTAGGTGGGATGCATGGAATTCTCAGCTTGGTTTGGATACTATTAAGCATGATGATGGGTTTCCACATGTGGTTGACCAAAACAAAAATTCAGCTGTGCTGAACCTAAGCCCATGTAGTATAGAAGTGCTTATGGACAAGGTGATTTTGCTGTTCAAATACTGACAGTGGGTGAATAATATAAAGATCCACAAGGTCTGAAAGGTCTCACAAATCGACACCCTCTACCCCCTACTTGTCCAGTGGGTGGGAAGACTTCTTACTTCCGTGTACATCTTGCCAAATGAGCCAGGCTTGCTGAGCTGCCAAACAGTGTTGCGCAGTACTCAGGAACAAGGCTACTTGAGTCCACCCTGGAGGGTTAACTTGATTCCAACATTGTATTACCAAGCATGTCACCGTTACCAAGTCCCCAGAAGACCCAGGTTTATTTTCCACAAAGGAGAATGGCCACTAGTCGGTCTTGATACAAAACATCTGCTTGCATTAGAAAGTCCCAGCAGAACTTATAGAATTTTCAGAAGCCCAATATTGGATTCAAGCAGTCGATATACAGACATTAATGCGGCAAAGATCTTTGTCCATTGGGTGTCCATGGACACACCTTTCAAGTATGATAAGGTATATAATTGATCATAACAAAACGCAAAATACTACAGATGCTGGAAACCTGAAACAAAAATAGGAGTGGCTGGGAACACTCAGGCGGTCAGGCAGTATCTATGGAGAAAGGAAAGTGAGTCAACGTTTCGGGTTCACAACCCTTCAACGGAAATCAGGCATGTTGGAAGGGAAAGCATTTAAAGTCTAACAGCGAGAGGGGAGGCAGGGCAAGGAAGATAAAGGAGAAAATGGGGTGGAGGACAGAAGATGATGGGATAAAGAGGTGTTGATGGTGCAAAACAAAGGGGCGATTGCAACAAAATAGGGGAAAAGAGGTATTAATAATGCAAAACAAAAAGGGAGTGGGGAATAGCAATAAAATTGGAAGACCAGCTAAGAAAGGCGTGTGCTTCATGAGATTCTCTTCAAAATGTAGTGACTGTGGATTTTGTAGGGAAACAGCACAATTCATTAGAAAACAAAGAATAATATCAATGTGATTCTCTGTGATCCTACAGGGTACATCAGGAACTGACAACACTCAGAGAGGAACCAAAGGGCAGAGGGGTGACCCTGGCATAGCGGTAATGTATAGTTTGCTCCAGATATTTTCAAAGTGCTACTATTGAATCACAATGTCAAGCCTACAGCTAGTGATAATCTTTTAGTCACATCAAACAAAATGCATGTCATCGTGCACAGTGAATTGGACCTGAATAATCAATAGTTAACCTGCTCATGGTATTTCTAACATTTTACTTTGATGTAGGGAGACACTGGTGCAGATGGCATTCCGGGTCAGAGGGGACCGGCTGGCAAGAATGTAAGTGAGACTTTATTGCTCGTGGAGGAATTATTGTATGGAAAATGAAAAGGACCCAGAGATCCTGATTGATAATAAAATGAAGCTATCCAAACAGTGATCGGTAGCAGTGAGTAAGGCAAACCAGATGCTAGGCTGTATTAAAAGAACAATATTATGGAATATTATGTGAAGTAACACATGGAATACTGTATACAGGTCTTGTCATCATAATATCAACAACAACAAAATTAAATATATAGAGCACTTTTCACATCAGGAGGACGTCCCAAGGAGCTGTACGTAATAGATAAAAAGGATATTGCTGCGATTAAGAGGATACTGAGGAGGGCTACCAAAATAATTGAGGGGATAGAGGGACTGAATTAAGAGGAGTGATTAGATAAACTGTGTATGTTCACACTGGAGAAGAGAAGGTTGAGGGTTGTCTATGGTCTTTAAGACTCCGAAGAGAATAGAAAATGTAGACCATGTCAAGCGTTTTACCTTATACTGAACAATAGAACCAGAGGACACAGTCTACGACTGACTCGTTAGAGGCTGGATTGAAAATCTCGCTTGCATGAGTGAGTGAACAGTTCAGACCCCACTGTACCTTCCCAGTGTAACTATGAATCAGAGAAATTCATAGTACTAAAGAAAGCCATTCAGCCCATTGAATCTCCAACAACTCTCAGTGAAAAATGTTCTCTACCCTGCCTTGACATTCATTCCCAATACTGTCTTGAGTAACAATGTTTTGCCTAAACTCTCCTTTCGATTGTTATAACTATGCCACCCCACCCCAGGTCACTGACTCCCCAGTGCAAATATGCTTCAACAACAACAAAAACAAAATTACATTTGTATAACGACTTTCATTTTCATTTTTACCAGTTACTGGTAAAAGTTTGCTGGGTTCCCAAGTGTCAATCTCACCAGAGACTGATCCTGCTCTCACCTAAGGGGATGATTAGATTGAGCATTACACTGAACATCTACAGCCACCACCAAACAGTTAAGAATAATAATCCTTGCAGTTGATACAGAGTCTTTACCACATCAACAAAACACCTACCAGTGCTTCACTGCAAAGTACAATGTTGATGTAATCGTAGGGAAACAATATAGCTAAGTTGCAGTGAAGTAAATAACTATTTTAGACACATACTTTAAAAAGAGTCAGCTATAGAGGAAAGGGCAGGGACATGGGTCTGAAGGGGTTGTTCTTAAGGGAGCGACACAAAAACACTAGGACAAATGGCCTTCTACTATGCTGTAAATTTCTATGGTCACATTGGATTAATAAGAACGGGTAAAAAAGGGGAAGCAGTGGCACAGACACGATGGGCCAATTAGTCTCAATCTGTGGGAAAAAGGGTAATGTTTCTAAATATTCAAGTTGAATGGAAGCTATGCTAACAGCATGTCTCCTGGTTTTAGTACCATATCAGTAATTCAGTGTTTGTTTATGTGATTACAGGGACCGACCGGCCGCAGGGGATCAGCTGGACCCAGAGTACAGTTTACTTTCTTCTTAGAAGAATCATTTTTCTCAGTGTTTTCTCATAGCACTCTCCCGTCTATGCTTTATTCAATATTTCTGCAAGAATTTCTTGCATTGGAAGAGAGTATATTATGAAGTATATTAGCAAGAAGCATAGCGTGAGAGACATCAAACAGTATAGAGTGGAAAACATCTTAACAGGACAGAGTGAGGCATCGAACAGTTTTGAGTTAGACCCAGCTAACAATACAGTGTGAGAAACAGCTAACATTGTGAAGTGAGAGACGTCGAGCATTGCGGGTTGAGGGACACAGGTTACAGCATGGAGTGAGCCATAGCTTAAAGTATGGAGTGAGAAAAAGTGACACCCAAAGCTACAATTATAGCATAAATATACCAAAAGGCACTGTCACTGTACCCTGTTCATTGTTGGATTGGCTGATTGTTTGTTCAGGTACCATTCTGCACTCAAATGAATGGAGCCTCTGGAACAGCACACTGATCCACTGAACCAGGCCAGTGTGCAGTATTCTAGGACACTGCTGATGACAGCACAGCAGAGACTGGTTCATCGGCAGGACTTGGAAGTCTTGAACAGTCATTGCGGACAGGGAATCCTCCTGTTAAGCCAAATCCCTAACAGATAGGGTGGTCCTAGCTGGAAATAGGAAAACTTGCCAGACAGTGCCATCAATGACAAGCAATGCAGTTTTAGTTGGTTAGACTCCCGCAGTACCCCATCAAGCCTTGGCTTTTGTCCACCTGTAACTATTACTTATGTAAGCAACAACAATTTATATTTGTATAGTGCCCTTTACATTGAGAGGAAGTCCCAAGCCGCTGGGCATTCAGGGATTTGGACCCAAGCAGGGGGTTGGGGAGCATAGGGGTAGCAGGATGGAGGAAGCCACGGTCAGAGAAGAAGATCTTAAGAGTGGAGAGAGTGTACATTCTATTCTATCTCAGGATAGAATGTGCGGATAGGATGTATGTAATTCTCAGTTTGGTTTGGATACTCTTTAAGCATGGTGATGGTTTACCACAGGTGTCATTCACCCAGTTGACCATATTTTTAAAAAATGCTCAGATACACATTTGCTGCAATCCTAATGTTAGTCCAAGGTTGTTTAAAAAAAGATGATATGTATTGAAACTTATTTCATGTGACACATTTAGGGCGACAAAGGTGCTGCAGGACCCGAGGGCAGCGCGGGAGAGTCAGGATTCAGAGGCCCACAAGTAGGTATTAGACGCATAAAAAGACCCTCAACCAGTGTAAAACTTGCATAAGTCTTATGTTTATAAATGGTGTGATTGCCTAATCATATATTCACCAGATTCCCATTCAATTTCCAATAAAATAAATCACTTAGATTTATTCGTACCAGTACTATTAATCTCCTAATAAGTCATAACACTGCTCTATCCTCGATTACTCCCGCACTTGCCAGCTGCCTCGAATCTCGGTAACCATGGTCTTGATCCATCATGCATGCACAGCAGAACTTCATTTCTTGTGATTCAATTCTGACACTCGTTGGTTCATGTGCGCTCGCAGGTGTGGGTCAAGTTGCATTGTATTGCGGGAAACGTAGTCTTGACCCGTCACTGCATACGTACTTACCATCTGTAATGACAAACTACCTTATGCACACTTACCATCTACATTGAATTATGCACAGATCATTGATTGAATTGGATTATATACATGTTATGGTCCTGACTGATACAACTTAAGCGAAGTTTATTGTATTATAATTATAAGATCTCAAGGATCATTAAAATGCAGAACACAGAACTGATCATTTTGTTTTTATTGTCAGGGTCCGCCGGGAAGCGGAGGCCAGCCTGGATTAATTGGTGCAACGGGCATGCGAGGGCCACGGGTAAGTTGAGCTGAAGGAGGAATGGCAAGGAACATGTCACTATTTCTCAGATACATACAACACTTTAAAAAGCCCACTTCAAGCCCGGTAGGGTCTCAGACAGCTTCACAATAGTATTGTTTGACTCTGAGCTGGGGAGTCATACACTATTCACGTGAGCTCTAGACTTGATCTGATCTGATTTATATAGGGCCACCCAATGAGTTTAAAAAAAAACCTTCTCTATCCTGCATCAATTCAGAATAAACTTGTGGGTTAACTTTTGGCAGCTGTAGCAGTCCTAAATCAATTTAATGTGATTCGCCATCCAATTTATATTTTCCCCCAGGCATGTATTTCCCCAAGGTAACTTTCAGCACCTTTTGTGAGTTAAAGCTGAGAATATATTTGAGGAATTTCTATTGTTTACTTGCAGGGGAATGCATTTTCCAGAGTGAGTAAATATGTAAATAACCCAAACTGTAGCTGATCCGAGAGTGCTGAATGGGCCGTGTCAAAGGAGTTTCGCTCTATTTGTAACTCATGCTGTAGCTGGCATGGGATGTGGGATGGACACATCTTCATTCTGTATCTAACCAATACTGCAACTGATCTGGGATCAAATAGATCTGGCTTTTGCCCAGACTTTACTAGATCTAAAATTGCTGGTCTGGTTTTCCCTCCCCTTAAACCCTGATATTCCTCCTGCCAATGAGCACAACTTAAAACATAATTTGGGTGGGGTGGGGAGAGAGGTGGGGTGGGGAGAGGTGATGGAGTGTATGAAGAGAATATAAAGATTAACAGTGCTGAGTTGATGTCTACTTTTTGATCATTATTTAAGATGTGGTTTCTTTTGTTTAGGGACCACTTGGGCGTCCAGGAGCAGATGGTGAAAATGGTAGGGGTGGGCCAAATGGGAGGAAGGTGAGTGGACTTCTATAAAGTAACTGATTCCATTGAGTTCATGAAGTTCATTCATTCGTGGTATACTGATGCTCAGTTTTAACTGATGTGTTGCTTTCAGGGTGAGCCCGGCACCTCTGGTGTGAGGGGCGAACGTGGACCTGTTGGACCTCGTGGAGAAATGGTTAGTGCTCACTCTTTGCATTGTCCTGTTTGCTAGAACTCATTAGGATTTTCTGAATATCCTCCTTGGAGCATAGGTAAGCAGGGTCTAGCTTCAAGGTGATGTGTTTGACAATGGTATGTCAGAATCGAGCCAACTCTCTGTGGCAGTCTCTGTTGTCAAGTAGCTGAGTCAGATGTGTCTGCAGTATTCCAGGGCAAAGCTCATGACAGATCAGCCAGCGTGGCTAATCAGCAGGACGTGGAAGGGCAGACCAGTCACTAGGGACATGGAACCCTTCCACTCAGCTCCTGTTGTCCCTGCAAGCCAAAGCCCCTATCGGTAGGGTTTCGTAGCTGGACAAACAGGGGAATGTTTACCAGATAGCAATATCAATGGCAAGTTATGTGGTTTTAGTTGGTTAGACTCCAGCATCCCTCACTCTGGGTCCCCCAAGCCTTGGCTCTTCCAAACGGGGTGCGTGCCTTCAGGGAATACTCCATTCCAACAATCTGTGAAATTTCCATGCATAGGTGGGATGCATAGAATTCTCAGTTTGGTGATGGGTTTCCGCATATGCCAGATACCTGGCTGACCAAAAAAAGGATGCTCAATAGACAATGTACCTACAGTGGACTTCATGCAAAGTACACTGAGTGCATTTAAAACATGCAGTACAGTACAGCATACCACAGATCTCTGGTATCCTCTTGAAATTTGAATTACTAATATAATTACTCTGATGAACCTTACTGTACCAGGTTACCTCATTCGCCCACAAATGCGTAGTCACTAACATTTATTACTGTAAAGCACATTGAGATGTTTCAATAGTATAGGTGTTATATTATGTGCTAGGATTGTTCCAGAATAATTGTATGCCAAGTATTTACTCAGCCTATTTCTGTGCTCCTGCAGGGCGAGGATGGGAAAGATGGAATCGGATCTCCAGGACCCAGAGGCAGAAAGGTCAGTGAAGTTCGGGGAAGAAAAAAAATTTGTTTAAATGCAAAAGAGTGTGAAATTAACATATGGTTCACAATGGGGAGAAAATATTTCCACTGGGCAGTAAGTTATTACTGGGCAGTTTGCAAACTGATGTTTGCAAACTTTGATAAGTGAGCAAAGGGGGAGAGATCATAGTAGGATCTTTACAGGAAGTTGTTAGGATGTGGAATGCCCTGCCGGGTATGGTAATCGAGACACAATCCATATTAGCTTTCAAGAGAGAACTAGGTAAATATCTAAAACTATAATTTATGCGGCAGCTACAGGGTAAAATGCATGTAAATGGGAGTGAAAGTATGGCTCTTCTGTGCTGTAAATTTCTAGGCTTTTGTGGAAGTTTACCTATACCAACAACAACAAATTCCATTTCATGTTGATAGGTATCCTAAGGCACTGGACAGTCACGGATTTGCATCTAATTGGAGTTGTAATCAAGATGGGTGGAGGATAGGGAGGGTGGGTGGTAGGAGAGTGAACGAGAGTGTGATTGAAGAGGAGGGTCTTGAAACAGGCCTGAAGGAGCCAAGGGAATGAAAGGATTGTGAGAAGGCATTCCAAAGTGGGGGGTGGCAGAAAGGCTGAAAGCCCGATGGCTGGTGCTGGGGCAGGCTGTGGAGCGGGCCAGAGACCACTTAACAGAGGAAGCGGATGGGTCAGTATGGATCAGAGGAAAGAGCAGGGTGAAAGTACTGCACACATGGACAACGGCTGAAAGAGAACAGCAGGAACAGTGTGGGGGGGTGTTCAGCTCTGCTCTCTGTCACTGATGAATTGAGCCCTCATTGACGTAGAATGAAGCATGCTCTTCACACAATGTTTCCGGTCTGTATCAAATAACCAACAGTCAAGGGAATTGTTCTGTCACTGCAGTAAGCCCTCAGTTGTGTTTTGATGGGATTGGCCTTTGTTTTCCAGGGAGAGAACGGTCCACTAGGACTCCCAGGACCAAAGGTAAAAGGATTAAGTTCCCACTGATCATCTTGCTTTTCTGCTTTGCGTTTCTCATTTTGATCATCTTATAGTGTTGTGTTCTTCAAATCAGGGTTACCATGGGGAGAACGGACTGAACGGCAGAGAAGGTGTGAAAGGAAACAGAGGCAGGCGGGTAAGTGGTCTCCAAAAACAAAAGTCAGCACCAGATATTGACACGTTTCACGCTCACAGTGTTAAAGATGACTTTTTGCTACGGATTTTGTGTTGCTGCTGAGTAGCTATCCTGTGTCATTCATTTTCTACTATTGGTCAGTGTGTGATGCCCTCAGTGACGGCTTTAATGTTGATAGTTTTGTCTCACTGCCCCTCACACAGGGATATTCAGGAGAGCCAGGAGCAGATGGACAGAAAGGAGAGTATGGTTACTCAGGCCCACAGGTACAGTATATTTCGTTTGATTTAGGAACGCAAGTATTTTATGAATTGATCACTGTACAATCTTATAACAGTTCGGTGGAAGATGGCCCCTGCTGCCCATCTACCTCGTCCCGGAAACACCCCCTCCCGCTCCCCCTTCTTTCATAGCACCGCACTATTAGTTAAAATAATTCCAAATTCTGGTCAGCCTTTCCTGCAAATCATTCACATTTAAATACACAATGTATGGCACTGCAGTCTGGCCTCAGTAATTTGCCTCATAAGTGAGAAGACCCCAGGCTCAATTCTTGGACAGGGCAAAACATTTGTCCAGTTTCCTTACTCCACTCACCTCTGTTTATCTAGGAGGAAGTTGGAACCTGGTGGTTAGTTGATCGGTGCATAGCTTTCTAGCATAATAATCCCCTCCAAAAAAGAAAAAAATGGTCACTCGATCCACAATTGTTTGTGGGACATTGGTGTGCACAATTGGCTGTCATGTTTTGCCCACAAAATAAAGCCAATCCACTTTACAATAGATTGTGTGAAGTGCTTCAAGATATCTCAATGATTTGATAATGGGCTTTATCAAATTAAAGGATTATTATTATTTTACATAATCGATGCTCAGCCCAAACAGAGCGCAAAGTGCTCGCATATTTACGAAGATTTTTTGACACATATCATCTGTCCTTCTCTTACAGGGCCCGAAGGGAAGGCTTGGTTTGTCTGTCAGAGTAAGTAAAGTGTTTCAGATTACAAAATATAGTTTGGATTTTATTATGCAGCAACTAACCATCAATTTTTTTTCCTGAATTTTTCAGACTTGCGATCTCGTAAAGCAGATCAGAGATTCCTGCCGTAAGTCATGCATGTCATATAGCTACCTCTGCGGATAGATGTTCCTCTCTGTCTGACTCACTCACATGTGTGGGTAGAAATTCCATTCAGTGTCACACACAGCACTTTGGTGCTGTTGACTGCTAATGCCATTAGAGTAGCTCATGTTACTCTAGGCAAAGGCACCTGGAATTTTTTCCCCTCTGTGTTTTAACCGGATAATGATTAATCCCACACACAATCGAGGGTCACTCCATGCAATCTGGCTTCCGTGCTGTCCATTGTATGGAGAAGGGCCCTGGTCAAAGTCTCTAATGGCATTCCAAACATCTGCGATCAGGTCTCTCTCTGACTCCTTGACCTCTCTGCTGCCATCCACACTGTTAACTACTCCATCCTCCTACATCGCCTCTCCTCCCACCTGCGAACCTGCCCTCGCCTGGTTCGACTCTTACCTCTCTCATTGTCTCCACTTTGTCGCCACCAACGGCTTCTCTTCCAGCTCATTCACTGTCATCTGTGACATCCCCCAAGGCTCTGTCTTTGGCCCCCTACTTTTTAACATTTACATGCTCCCCCTTGGTGACATCATCCACAGACATGGGGTTAACTTCCACATGTATACGGATGATACCCAACTCTACCCTCGACTCCAGGACAACTACTGTCCTGAAAGAATGTCTGTCAGACATCAAGTCCTGGATGAGAGCTTACTTTCTACAGTTGAATGTCAACAAGCCACTCTGCCCCCAACCTCTGGAACTCCATCGCACAGCCTCATCCCCTCCTTGGCCCCCTTAAAGTCCCACTTCAAGACACTTCCTTTTCAATGGTCCCATCGGTCACCCCAATCCCCCACTTTCCCTGCACCCTCCCTGTCCCCAGCTCAGGTCTGAAACAGTGACTGTCCAGCACCTTGGGACGTCCTCCTGATGTGAAAGGGATTATATAAGTGTAATTTTGTTGTTGTTGTTATTTATGGAACATTGCTGTGTGTAAATTGACTGCTGTATTCGCCAACAAATACACAGTCACTTCGGGGTAAAATCATGTGAAGCAATTTGACAGAAAAAGCACCGTATCAATGTCAAGGGTTATTATGTTTGTCCATTTTACACACTGGCAGCTTTAGGGCCCCCTGATCCAACCTTACCAACTAAAATGAGTGCTTCCAAGTGTGTCAGCTTGACTCAGTGGTGGCAATGTCACTTCTGAGTTAAAGGGTGCAAACCCCATATTGGGAGTTGAAATTGCACAAGCTAGGCAATCCCCAATACAGTGCTGAGGATGTGTTGGATTGAGATATTAAACCAAGGTGCCATCTGCCTGTTCAGATGGATATTAAAGATCCCATTTCTCTCCCCTGGTGTCCCGCCCAATAATCTCCCAAATAAAATTGGTCACTTACTCCATGGCGTTTGTAAGACATTACTGTGTGCACTTGGCTGCCGTGTTTTGTCCACAAAATAGACAGTCTTTACAGTATTACAGTATATTCTGTGAGATGCTTTGAGATGTTTAGACAATGTTATAAGGCACAATATCAAATGCAAGGATTATTATCATTATAAAAGATTTCATATAAATTGTTTCCCATCAAGATAAATATGTGCCCAATAGAGAATATTTTTCCCAGCATAGCTTTGTGCATATATAGTTCCTTTGAAGGGTTGATCATCCCAGATAAATACACTTATGCTGTGCTTGTTTTTGTCTCCTTTACAGCTTGCTGCTATGGTAAGTTACTCTGAATAAAGTAAATGCTTTTGAGTTTTTGTGACGTTTGCTTGATGATTTGAATTGAAAGCTGGTTGACACTTATTCCTTGGCCTCAGGTGAAAAGGAGTGTCCTGTTTATCCAACCGAGCTGGCCTTTGTGATTGATGCATCCAAGGATTCAAGTGTTGCCCAGTTTAACAGCTACAAGGACTTCATTCTCAAAATAGTGAGTAATCTGACCATAGTAGAGAGCAATTGCCCCAAGGGAGCCCGGGTGGCAGTGCTGACCTACAACCTTGACGTGATGACAGAGATACGTTTCAGCAGCGCCAGGAACAAGCGTGACCTGATCGAGCGCATCCAGAACATGCAGTTCACCCGCTCGAGCAGGGAGTCCAGCCTTGCCAACGCCATGCAATTTGTGGCCAAGAATACTTTCAAGCGCGTACGTAGTGGCTTCCTGATGAGGAAGGTGGCTGTGTTCTTACCCAGCGGGGCCACAAAACGCTCCCCGGAGTTGAACGAAGCCGTACTGAAGATCTACGATGAAAACATCATCTCCATCTTCCTTCCACCCAAAGATGACAACGTGCTGACCCGGGCACTGCAGGTGAGGCTTTGACCCCGCCTCCTCGTGTCTTTTGCTATTGTGTGTCAGCCCAGCCCAGCGGTAAAACTCTCACCTCTTGAATCAGAAGGTTGTGGCTTTCAGCCCCACATTGGGCTTGGAATCACATAGTTGAAGATAACACTCCATTGCGGTGCTGGGGGCATGTTGCATTGTCGGAGGTCCTGTCCTACGGATGAGAGGCCTGTCTTGTTCTGCCTGTTCAGGTGGATGTTAAAGATCCCATGGCACTATTCAAATAGAGAATGGAGTCTGAGTCAACAACCCTCCCAAATAAAAACAAGTAGTCTTAATGACTGTTTGTGGGACACTGGTGCACGTAACTGGTTGCGATGTTTTTGCCACAAAAATACAGTCTTAGTATATCCTGCAAAGCACTTTGAGATGATGTAATAAGGCTCTAAATTTAATAGAAGGATTATTATAATAATGATTGATATAGCGCATCAGCACTACAGAGCAAAAAGTTTCACAGGTCACATTGTAAAGTGGAGTGACTGCATTATAATGTACATGACTTGGGGAAAAATTCCAACCTTAGAATCACCTTATTCATGTATCATATATCAATTTGAGAAATTCTTCAATATGGCCTTTAGTAACCTAGGATATCAGCTGCAAGAGGAGGCCATTCATTTCAGTGAACCTCTTCCCCCAGGTTACTAGATTTTGTTTGATCTTTACCTAACAATTTATCTATTTCCCTTTTAAAAATAAGCTTGAGCTGTTTTTAGTGGGTTTGCTTTGAGATCTAGAGAAAAACGGCTTCAAAGTTGGGATTGAACTTGACTGATTTTGCCAAATTCTGGACTTTCTGAAGAAATAATAATAACAATAATAATCCTTGCATTTGATATAGCGCTTTACATATCTTCTAGACATCTCAAAGCACTTCACAGAATGTACTGTAAAGTGAATTGACTGTATATTTGTGGGCAAAACGCGGCAGCTAATTGCACATGGCAGTGTCCCACAAACAGTTGTAGATTGAAATGACCAATTTATTATTGTGTTTTTTTTAGTGATTATTATCAGGCATGTGGGGTAAGGAAATTTGCTCAAGGTTTCGCCCTTCCGGGAATTGAACCCAGGTCTCTCGCTTGTAACGCGACTGCTCTAACCACTGAGCTGCAGGACTCCAGAAACATGGTCATAGGTTTTCCAGGAATGTCCTGAAGATAGGGAAGGAACAATAAAAATTACGTTGATGGAGCGTCTTTCACATCGGGAGGACGTGAGGAAGCAGTAGGAGAGGAGGAATGATTGAGGGAAAGAGTTATAGAGTTCGGGAGCATAGTTGCTGAAAGCGCGGACACAAGCCGGAGGCTGGAGCCAGTCAAGCAGAAGTAATGGGTACTGGGTTGGGGAGTAAGCAGTTTGCAGAGGTAGGGAGGTGCTTGGTCATGACCTGAAATACCTTTTTTTAAAAGGGACTCAAAACATTATCCTGAAGGAAATCACATAATGAGCATTCATGTTAGCTGATCTAAAGCAATAACATTAGGAAGGATGTGGCCACACAGCAGCTGTTCATTAATTGCAGAAAATCACGCTCCCATTTGGTCAGTGCAGCTGCATATGTATTCCTTCAGATAGTGTTTACATTCCACTTTTAGCTGAAGTGTACGGTCAAAATTCAGACCTTTTGATATTCTTCGACATCTCTTTTACTTGGTGTATAAAACATAGTCGCTCAAATAAATCTGCACAATTCCAGGAACAAACCATCAAATCTAATTTATGAGGCTTTTACCTACAAATAGAGTCACTGCACTAGACTACAGTAAATCGTGTGAAGCACTCCAGGATGCTCCACCATGTATAATGGCAAGCTGTTGTTGTTTTCCTGATGAGAAAGGCATGATAATCAAATGCAAAACATATTTTTAGATCTGCACAGATTTACCTAAAACAATAGAGTAATACCATCAGCTCCCACCTAACACCAGGAAAAGTAGCGATGTCCCAGAACCCAAGTGATTCAATGGACTTTGAACCGAACCGTTATAGTCTCAATAGTTTGATTTCTCAGGTCATAGAGGACACGTCCACTGGTAGACACAGTGCATTCTCACAGAAAATATACAGTAAATTCACTTTACAAATGAAATGTTACATAAATAAGAGTAAAGTCTAGACCTTGGTGGAATTTCTCCCCAAAGAGCAAATCTTTGAGACCATGTATGGATGCTGTGTTTTTATTCTTGTCCCGTTCATTGCTTCGCACCTTTATCTGAGTGGCAGAGTCGTCCGTCCCTGCTTTGTGGAGGAGTGACACGCTAGCTCAGTCATGCATTTGTTTTGCTAGATAAATGAAACTGGGCTGTCGCAGCTCCTGAATTTCCGCAATGACGAGGCAACGATGGAAAAGGTGATGACCTGCCACGTTTGTTTCGGTACGTTACTTCCATCTGTCAGTTTACCACTTTCCTTTCACCCTCCCCTACAAATCTCTTCATGTCTGAGCACCTGCCTCTCTCTGACTTGCTGGTACCCACTCCTCTGTCTGCCCACTTCACTGAGCTAACACAGCCTTTTTGCGTGTCCCCCGATTCCACCCTGCCATCATCGATTTTTATTTTGAAAATATATCTATCTATAAATACTATATTTGTTATGACATAAATCCAAAACAAAATATGAAAAATCCGCCTGTGCAAAGGGTTCAATGCAGCAGACAAACATGGTTGGGGCATAGGGGACATCCCTGCCTTACTCACGACCTGATGGGGAACGTCTGCATCTCGTACCCGTTTATTGTGACTGCGCTACAAATGTCTGTGTAGAGCAGCCGGATCCACTGGTGTATTTCCTCCCCAAAGCATCATCGATGGCTGTGCCTTCAGCCACTCCACCCCTAATCTTGAGGACTCTCCGCATTATGGTGTCACCATGTCCCCTCTTCAACTAACCATTAGAGCTGCAATGCCTCACTGCATAGTGCTCCAAGGCACTATTCTGCATTAAAAAATTATTATTTAAATACTACTAATAATAACGTTTATATTTGATATAACCCCCATCCCTTTGAGAGGGTGCCCCAAAGCGTTTAAGTGATATACTATTAAATGATTATTATTTATTGTAACACAAGGCGATCCCACTATAAAGTACAGGGGATCGCCTTGTCCCTTCCCCCCACACGAGTAGTACCACTTGGATTTATTATAGGTGCACTGCAAATGCTCACTATTTTGCACACTCTGATTCCAATGCTAACTATCCAGCTTCCCATGAGGATATTTTACAGGCCATTGTGACTCTGTCTCTCTTCTCTTTCCGCTCAGATTTTTGCGTGCCCAATAGCCTTTGTGATGACAAGCTATTCCGGCAGAAGCGGTCGTCCCAACCCAGCGACATAGACCTGGACATAGCCTTCGTGCTAGACAGCTCTGAGTCCACCAGCCCTGCCCAGTTCCTAGAGATTAAACGTTTCATCGAGCACGTGACAGAGCAGCTGGAGATCAGCCTGCAGCCCACAACATCTCAACAACATGCCAGGGTAGCTGTGGTCCAGCACGCTTCCTACCACTTCCAGGCCAACCACAGCCTGACCCCTGTACAGGTAGATTTCACCCTGACTGGGCACTCCTCTGCCGCGGCCATCACAGAATACATTCGGGACAAGATGATGCTGCTGGAAGGGACCAGGGCTCTGGGCCAGGCTGTCGAGTGGACCATTGCGAACATTTTTGAGAAAGCCCCCCACCCTAGGCCTCTGAAGGCGGTGGTCATCATAACAACTGGAGATTTGACACAGGCTGAGAATGAGAAGCTGGAGGTGGCAGTCAACAGAGCCAAATGCAAAGGCTACTTTTTCATTATATTCAGCATCGAGCAACAGATTAACAGGAAGAACCTCTCCTACTTGGCTAGCTCCCCTCACGACGTCTTCTTCAAGCATATTTCCGATGTTTCCAAGTTGCACAGCGACACTATACTAAGGTTCGGCCGCCTCCTCCCCAAGTACATCAACAGTAAGTACTGGCCACTCTCCTGCAAACAAACAGAGGGAGACAGTCAGGGAATGACACCCACTGTCAGCCACTGGCTACCTCCTCATTACCATGCCATCTTACACAATAACTAAAAGCAGGTTGTCCACAAGCCTTGCCCAATTTATCCATTATCCTCTTCTTCTTGACATTACCTATCATCCTCTGCTCCAAGTGATCCTCTGCCTCATTGATTAGCCCCAGTCCAGGTTTAACCTGATTATTAAACCAGGCCTCTGTCTCTCTTCTATGGAGTTGTGGCAGCCTTGTTCCCCATCATTCCGGTCTTATGAAGGAGATAACAATACTGCTGCCAACCTCCTGTTGTGCTGAAAACATGACTGGCCCAGAGGAAGTTGGAATTACCTTGGACCTGCCATCACTCTACCACTGGTGATCATAGGGCTGTATATCGAGAGCTTTTTCTGGAGAATACTTCACCAACTTGTTGATACCCTCCGCTCTCCACGTTCCCTGCCCAGCCTGCTCCACTATCGGCGGTCAGGCCTTCAGCTTTCCTGCTCCTGCCTCTGGAACTTCATCCCCAAACCCTTTCCCCTCACCTCCTCCCTTGCCTCCTATAAAGCCCACCTCAAAACCCTTCCATTCGACCTTGCCTTCGATCATCTTCCTTCCTCCACCCCAAAGCTCAGATGCAAAACCCTCATTTCCCAGCACATTGGAGCATCCGCCCAACTTGAAAGCCACTATATAAATGCAATTTGTTGTGTTGTTGGCAGTTGAGAGGGCCTTAAATAAATGTTGTCTTCTCCCCAGGTGAGAACGCATTCTACTTGGCACCAGAGCTGCAGAAACAGTGTGAATGGCTCCAGAGTGACGATGCAGGTCTAGGATCCTGGGGAACTCAAGTTGAACCCATGTAAGCATACCTTGTGGAAGAGACACTTCCTTTACCTGATACGAAACCCAGGTGTTGAAGCTCTAATGTTTTCTTTCTTTTACATCTCTAGTGACAACAAAATCTCCGTTGATCCATCCAAACTCGCAGGTACGTTATTATGAGCTTCATATGATCTCCTTCCTGCTCAGGGCCATGCTGGAGTACTTTACAGTGGCCATTGAATCAGAAGGGTGTGTGTTCAAGCTCCACATCAGGACATGAACTCATCATCTAAGCTGACCTGCCAATGCAGTGCTCAGAGTGGTTTGCATGTAGGTGCCATCCTTCAAATGAGATGGTAAACTGAGGTCCATTGAAGTAGACATGAAAGATTCCGTGGCATTATTCAAAGACATAAGAAAGTTTCTACTGATGTCCTGGCAGATAGTCCCCCAAATAAAGTTGGTGATTTGATTCATGGTTGTTTGTGCGCAATTGGGCTCCCACATCCATCAGGGACCTACATATAGACAGCCATTTCACTTCACAGTAAATCCTGTGAAGGGATGTTCTGCCAACGTGAAAGGCGCTATATCAAATGCAATGATTCTTATTCTTATTATTGCACATGCTCTATTGAAGGCTCAATGAGCCCAGTAGTCTTTTCCTTTTATTCTACCAATATATCGGTAGAATATAAATGCAGGAAGCATCTCTGGCAAGTAATTGTGACACTGAGGCTGATTGTAACTGAAAATCAGCTAACACTTGACAGACCAAGATTTGAACCAGTCCAGTCTGTGTGGCTTTGTCTTCTGAGCACTTCCTTTCCTCACAAGCCCATTAGAGGAACTGCTAAACAGTCCTTCCTTGTTCCATGTTATGTCTTTACTATTGCAATGAAAATATTTTTCCCTTTGGTTGACAACTCTTCCATCTGCATCTTCTTTGTTTCCCTTGCACTCACAGAGTTCTCAGTGTCCAACGTGACAGAGGACAGCATCTTCCTGCAATGGGGCCAAGCGGAGCCACAGGAGATCCATTACTATGAGGTCATTGTGGTCAAAAACAACCAGAAACTTCTTATCCTGAAGACCAACGTCACTGAGCCGGAGATCCTCCTGAAGGAGCTAGAGGATGGGCAGGTGTATGATGTGCTGGTGACGGGATTCTATCATTCCAAGGCCAAAACCTTTTATAACAGCACCTTTACAACCAGTAAGTTACCCTCTAGTGAACAAAACTGAGAGAGGAGCTGACTTTTGACTTATTGTTATCAATGCTAACTAAGAATGTAATATCTTCTGCTGGAGTCTAAATGAGATTCTAACCTGGTCAATGATATAGCACTGTACATCAACTACAGCACAGGTTAGAGACAGAGTAAAGCTCTCTCTGCACTACTGTTCCAGCACTCTCAGGTCAACAACAACATTAGTTAGATATATGGGAAAGCTCCTTCTCTGGAACTCCCTTCCTCATTCTCTTCGCCTCGCCCCCTCCTTTCCTACTTTCAGGTCACGCTTAGCGACTTTTCTTTTCGACCATGCTTTTGGACATCTTTTTCCCCCTCCCCCTGGCTTAGCCCTGGGATCCATTATTGTGAAGCGCTCTGAGACGCCGTCTGGCGTCGAGAGTGTTATATAAATCCAAGTTGTTGTTGTTATTCTATGCTAGATAGAGAGTAAAACTCCTTCCGTGCTATCCACCCAGCACTCAATAGTTTGTGGATGGAGCACATTGAGTAACTATGCCGTTTCATTCCAGAATGAATTGTAGGATTAATATCTACAATTGGCAAGGTTCTATCCCACTGAATCATACCCTAATTTCTCCCAATTCCAGAAAGCTCTGCCAGCAAAAGTGGACCCATCATTCCTGGACAGGAGCCGCTGGAGAACCCGGAGACAGGTAAGTGGGAATCAGGAGAGGAGGGGCAAACAGAAAGCCCGATGTGGCTAAGATGGAGTTGAATGGGGATGTCTTGGTTCTAGGTAAACTGAGACATCCCACTTATTTGCTGTAAAGACAGATTAAATAAATGTACGGTAGTGTATTACAGTTGCTGTGTGTATAGTTCAGCAAAAACACTGCCACCCTCAGGAACCCCTTCCCTCTCGCTCGATCTCTATCTCCTTTTAAATCTTGCCTAAAAATCTACTGTTTTCACCATGTCTATGGTCACTTCCCCGTATGCCCCTCTTTGATGTCCCAACATCGTTCTTATCAAGCACCCTGCAACGTTATCCTATGTGAAGGATGCTATAATATTGCTGTTAATGCTGTATTCACGGTATGTGCTGCAATGAGCTTTGTGTTGGTAACTTCTGAGGATCTCAGAATAGAGTCACATTGTGAACATTGAGGGTGATGTTCGGTCAATCAAATAGCCAGGCCACCTGATATTGCCAGCACCGTAGTCGTGTGCTCTCCCCTCTGCCAACACCCCATTCTATCACTCCTGCATTACGCAGCTTAGGCCTTCATGTGGCTATTTCCCCACTACATCCCACACCAAAATCTCCTAAAGGTATTGATCTTCACCCAGAAGTTACGGGTGTCTGCCCACTGTGATCTTCTCACTGGGACATGCTTTGCTGCTATCCCAACACCTCCCATGTACGGTAAAATAAAACTTGCGTTAATGTAAATGTAACTTGCGGCAATATAATTGCCTGAGTCTTACATGCACTCAAGTCCCATTCAGTTTCTTATCAAAATCACTTAGATTTCTTTGCACTAGTTGTCTTGACCCCTAACTCGTAACTGCGCTGCTCTATCCTCCATTACTCTGGCACTTACTGGTTGCAATAAAACATGGGAAATTATGTTCTGACCTGTCCTGACATGTGCACTTACCAATCTGCTTCATTGAATCGTGGGAAGCATAGTTGTGATCCGTTGCCACATTTGCTGAAGAACTTAATTTCCTGCAATTCAATGTGATTCCAATACTTTCCAGTAAATATGCAGTCAGCAAATTCTCAAGACACATTGAATTGCGGGAAACATAGTCTGGATCCGTCACCACATGTGTACTTATCAACTTAACACTTGCATTGAATTACCCATGCGCAGTGTAGGTTGGAATTTATATATAGTAAAAGCCCATTTAACCGGCACCCTCGGGACCTGGCCAATGTCGGTTAAAGCGCCTGCCGGATATTCAGCTGAAAACACAGCAAAAGAAAAAAAAGATTGTTTTTTCAATGCATTTTTCCAGATAAATTCCAGTTAATCGAATGCGGACCTTTTTTTTGCGATGCCGGTTAGATGGAAGTTACGGTTGATCGGGTGCTGGATAAATGGGCTTTTACTGTATTTGAAACAAATTTGCCTGCAACTCAAACTTTGCATGTCATATTAAATGTTATAGTCCCAACTGATATGATTTATATAATAATAATCCTTGCATTTGATATAGCAGTTTTCACGTCTTCTAGACATCTCAAAGCGCTTCACAGAATATACTGTAAAGTGAATTGACTGTAGATATGTGGGCAAAATGCGGCAGCCAATTGTGCATGGCAGTGTCCTACAAACAGTTGTGGATTGAAATGACCAATTTTTGTTTTTGAGGATTATTATTAGACGCGTGGAGTAAAGAAACTTGCCAAAGCTTTTACCCTGCCTGGAATCAAAACCAGGTCTCTCACTTGTGAGGCGAGTGCTCTAGCCACTGAGCTACAGGATTCCATGTGTTTTACCGTAACACTCCAAACTCTTGTGTTCCTTCAAGGCCCAAAGATCAAGGCCCTAGTTCAGTGTCAACAACTCTGCCATCACTACTTGTCCAGCCAAAGACACCCCTTCCCCCTCTAGAGCATCCTGTTTACTTCTAAAGTAAGGGTCAGCCTTTGGGTATTGATCATCCGCTCACCCCTACCCCACCATCTTACTCTCCATCACTCTTGACTCTAACCCCCAGCATGGTTGCATACTCTCTATTTTCCAACGACTTGGGATGTCCTCCCGACTTGAAAGGCAATAGGTGAATGCAGTTTGTTGTGGTTGATCTCTCTTAATAGTTTGCCGTCTGTAACCCTTTTATTGCACCACTTTCACTTTCTCACCATCGCCGCCCAGTTCGGCTGGCTTGTGTTATCGTGCCCTCATATAGTGAGGGGAATGGTATAGTCAGCTTTTTGGGAAGCAGTATCTGGAAGCAAGACCACCAGAAGCTGTTATTGCCCACTTCAGTGCAAGATAACGGCACTGTTTATTTGGGAAGGGTTCTGATACTCTAATGCATTGGAAATATTGTGTGCACTATGAAGTAGGTGTCTATTAAAATACCAGTGCACACAGGCTGCCCCATCAGGATCTGGTGGATTGGATCGATAAATCCAGATCCCACATTACAATAGAGCGCGCTAAAAAATGGATGCCAGTCAGTGCTACCAGGTCATTGGATTGATACTGGTGTCACTTTCTGTCTGCTGTTTTGTGCAGGAAGTGTACTGTGGTCTGTAATGCAATGTGCTGTTTGTTATAATGGGATTATGCTGTGTAAATGCCTGGCTCAGCAAGTGGGCAGTGGCTGTTGGAATGGAATGGAGTAGTGCTGAGTAAGCATCTGCTCGGTTTGGGTCTACCTATATACAGGTAGACCTGCTTAACGTTGCTTCAGTCAGCATTGTTTTGTTATTACGTTGCTGATACACAGGAAACATATATCCATTTAACATCGCGACGTTCGCTATTACGTCGTTTGCCAGCGGGTGGGAAGGGGGCACGATGGCACTAGGGCCTACCTGTCACCATCACTTTATAGATAACCGCAAAGTCGGGGTGGTATCTATCAAGTATATATGATAGGAAAAGTATATGTGTTAGGGTCTCCCATTCACATCCACGAGCTAGGGATTAGATGGAGTATTCTATATAGCTATAAAAAGATGAATCCAATGCAGCACAATATTGAAAGCATTTTGAGGGGCTTGTTTCACCTGCTTTTCTCCTAAATGTGTTGGTTCAGGGCTGGGTTTCTGTAACGGTTATGGTTTGGGACCTATTGTCAATGGATATCCACACACCCAGTCCTGAACTTGACAGGGAGCAGGAGCCCAGGTTGATTTCTCCCCTTCCCCTCATAGCCTGGTGGAGTACTGGAGCAGATTGTAAGCATCTTAACAATTAGATCAGCTAACTCAGCACAGAGTGCAGGCTTTGAATCTCAGACGTTCTAGTCTGTGTTACTTTGCACTATCATAAAAGGCATCTTTATGCACTAGGCTATCAATGAAGGTGGGGGGCTGGGAACAATCTTAACAGCAGATATAATCAGAGATGAAAGCACATGAGTTTTTATATCCCTGTATCACACTGAAATATCTAAAGGCAGTTTACAGAAATTGTTGTTCAGTGTAATGACTGTTTTTTGTCGCAAAACACGGCAATCAATTTGTACCGAGCAATGACCCTGAACAAGCAGATGAGACCTCGGTTAATGCACTGCACTGGAACGTCAGCCTAGACAATGAGCTCAAAGTCTTGACATAGGGCTTGTTCCCACATCCTTTCGACTCAAAGGCAAATATTCTGCGCACTGAGGCAGGCTGACACCTAATTCTAATACAGTAAAACGTCAATAATCTGACATTCCGAAAGCCAGCAACTCCCTAAAACTGGCAAGATTTTAAAATACATACAGTAATAGATTTTTTCCGAGGTCCAGCAAATCTCCCGAAGTTCAGAACAGCTGTTTGTGGTTCTCGGAGGGGCAGCTCTTATCATCTGGCACTGTGGATGGAGCTCGAGCATTTTTTAGCTTTAATGCTGTGTTTACAGTACATGTGGTAAGGGGCGGAGCTTCCGGAGCCATTTCCAGGTAGGTTTCTAAACACCAGCAGACTTTGAAATCCAGAAGGTGTGTGGACAGCAACAGAGCCGGATTATGGAGGTTTTGCACATACAATGTTGCTGGATTTTAATGCTGGTTCCAGCTCCTGCTCAGACCAAGCAGTGGGAGTGAAGGGGGGCAAATTGGCTGCCACATTCACCTACAAATACACAATTACTGCACCTTTGCAGAAAATTGTGAAGCACTTTGACATGGTTGCAACACAATACAATGCTGTATCAGATTGCAAAAATACTTATTGTGAGAACCCTTTCATTTAGAGTACCTATAGAGCACCATATCACATTATTGAAACAAATCATCAACAACAACAACAACATAATTACATTTGTATGGTGCATTTCACATTGGGAGGTACACTGATAGAGTTAACAGGCTGCCAATTTGCACACAGCAACATTCCCATAAACTGTCACTATTATTCAGAGAGGGAAGCACTTGATATTTACAACGCATCAGATGGCTACCTAGAAGGACAGTGTAATAATATGATAATAATAATCCTGCATATGATGTAGTGCCTTTCATGTCATTGAGTTGTTTTAAAGTGCTTCACAGGACTGTACAGTGGATTGACTGTGTAATTTATAGGCAAAATGAGGGTTAACCAAGGTTCTGTCTGCCTGTTCATGTGGATGTTAAAATCCCATGGTACTATTCGAAAGGAGAAGGGAATTTTTCCCATGTTATGGCCAATAAATCCTCCGATAAAATTGGTTACTTACTCTATGGTTGTTTTGTGTGACATGGCTGTGTACAAACTGGCTGCTGCGTTTCACCCTCAAAATACACAATTCACTTCACAGTATATTCGGTGGCATGCTAAGGCACTGTATCAAATGTAAGGATTATTATTATTACAATACAGTTCCACTGTATTTCACAACACCCTTACCCCCCGTGCCACTCCCCCTTCCCCCCCCATCCCCCCCACCATTTTAATTAGCTGTGGCAAGTGTGCCCTGGTTTATTAATTACTCACATCTTTGCGTGTAAATTACAGATCGGTGCATGCTGGATTTTGACTCGGGATCTCGGTGCTCGGAATATCTTGAGAAATGGTTCTTTGATGGGAAAAACAAGATCTGCACTCAGTTTTGGTATGGGGGCTGTGACGGTAATGCCAATAGGTTTGATACAGAAGCTGAGTGTCTTAGAGAGTGCAGCAAATCATGTAAGTACAGTGGCCGTCAGGGACCCTACCTCTCTGAGCACTACCTGCCTCCCCTTTCACTCCTCATTCCATTGAAATGAAATTCAGAAGGTTAAGAGTGCAAGACAAAATTCTGCATATTTATAAAGTGATTGGTTTTCTCCTACAGTGCCGGAGAGGAGCACATCAGAACCCGTGCGTGAGGAAAGTTCGCTGCCAGGTAAATGAGCACTCAAGTTATCCCCAGGTCCAGTGGAACTTGTGTCTTACAGTCTGCACTGGGTCTGATGTCAATTCAGCCATGTGTGCCCATCATGGATGATCAGTATGGTCTGGAGAGGAGAAGGAGAGAGGAGAAACTGAGCAAGGACAGGGAGACATAAAGCAGGGAGACAGAAAGAGGAGACAAAAAAGGCAGGGGAAACATAGATGGGACTAGGTAGAGCAGGGGATATAAAGTGAAGCCTGGAGAGTCTGGGAGCTACAGAGAGAGGAGATTGGATAGAGGGGAAGACACAGTGGAGTGAAAATATAGAGTACACCAGTTAGAGAGAGAGAGCAGCGAAGACAGATTGTAATAGAAAATTTGGGGGGTGGGGTGGGAACTAGATTTAGCGAAGAAATCAATGGACGTATGAGTTAGAATGTGTTAAATGTTATTAATCTGGGCCAGATTCATAATCTTAATAGTCCTTTCCAGCCTCTTTTGCATACAAAAACAAATGTGTTTTTTCACTTTATGGGTGTGTGCAAATCTAGCTGTCATGCTCACCTCAAAATAAACAGTGTTTTTTGCTGTGAAGCAATTGAGGACATTTTGATGAGATGAAGGGCTAGATCATATGTAAGGCATATTCTTGCTGTAAATAAAAGATTCTCTCTTGCCTAATGTTAAACCAACCTGCAATGTTGAAACCTTGCCATTGCCCATGTTACAACTTAAGGCACTAAAGCGAGGCCGGATCCAGGGATAGGGCAATCAAACTGAATTGATGGATTGGGGCTGCCACAGCCAAAAGTATCTTGAACTACGTCCAAGAAACAGAAAGTTACAAGCTCAGATTTTCCAGTTTGGCTTCTTCCCTTTGTCTTATTCTCTGCTCACTGCCAACAGAAGATGTTGATTTCCCCCCCCAGACACACAATAGACATCAATACAGGTAAACCTCTATATAGGATGGGGCTGCGTTCCTGAAAAACTGTATCTAGATCGAAACGTCCTGAATCGAAACGTGATTTCCCATGTGGTCCCATTATATAACCAGAGATGCGTTCTTTTCACAAAATTTTCAGACCTTAAATCCATTAAATAACACACAAAACCACACAACATAACACACACATTAGCACACATAGGGAAGAAGGGGTACTTACAGTATTGTACTTTAATACCGGCAAACTTTAATACAGTACACTACTGCCAAACTTTAATATTGGCTGTGTGACAGTGGCTGTGGCACTTGCAGCTTCCCCACTCATGTGGATGTTGTGGAGCCCATCGCGTCTTTTAAAGCTTTGAAACCACCCTCTGCTGGCACTGAAAGATGGTGCTGTTGAGCCTTCTCCTTCCTGATCATTTAACTCCCTAAACAATGATTTTGCCTTCTCTTGGATAACCAGTGTGTTGAATGGTATATTTCGCTGGTTCTTATCCTCAATCCAGACATTCAGCATTCTTTCCATGTTTTCCATCACATCACTCCTGTTTTGCTAATCTGCTTGCACTTGTAGCTGTAACACACCTTGAACTTGCCAGTATATTGTCCTTATTCTGTTTTATAGTAGCCACCATCGATCTAGCTAGCCCTAAAGCCCTCCCGACGTCCGTACCTTTTTCACCAGACTCGATGCGCTTTATCACCTCTAATTTGGTATTTAAAGTGATGGCTTTGCAGGGTTTCTGGCCGCTAGCGGTATTACCGCTGCTCATTTCACTTACTAGAATTGTTAGATTCTAGACTTACTAGCATTCTAGATACTAGACTTGCTAGAATCACGGTAGAGGCTGTAAATCATTCGAAGTTGCTCGGGAATGTTTGGAAATTACTGTAACACTGACGTGGTGTGGTGTCGCTTCAAAATCAGTTGGCTTTTAAACAATGACATGGCAAAATGCTATTTACCAGTTCAAACGCTTGGATACACTATATCAGTCGCGAGCGCGATTTACCCGCAAATACACCATGGACTGTGCGTATGGACAAAAAGGACACGCAAAATGCATCCGCAATATTCAAAATATGTACTGCACATGCGCAAAAAAAAATTGATTTGTTAAAACAAATCCAAGTGTCCTATATCGATCAAAAGATGTTAAAAAATTATGTTCCTTTAATTGAAATGTCCTAAATAGAAGCATCCTAAATAGAGGCTTACAAGTATTGGAATCTAACATTAGAAACAGACCCAGAGATGATTTTGATGGTGAACTGATTCTTTGGAGGTCAATGAATGGACAAGTTAGAGTGGAGGAAGAATTCCAATGTCCACAGATCTGCAAACCTGGGAGACATCCAACGGGGAAACCCGTCATGGGTAAATCTCTTCCTTCTGCCTTCAGGGAGCTCATGTGCTAGCAGCTTAAGATCCCCAGACAAGGTATGGTTTGTTCTTTCCTACTTCAAATACAGATCAGCTGCATGCCAGCTATTAAACCATACTTTGAATAAAAAAGAAATGTGGTAAAGTTTATGAACCTCATCCGGTTTCACGTGTTTTCCAAGCAGTCAGTTTTGGCAGGACAACAGATGGAAGTAATGGATTTTGGAAAAGCCTGTTACAAGAGGCATTATGTTCTATCTTAGAATGTTAATTTATAATATTTTAACTCTAAATGCCTTGATGTCATGCAAAGACATAAATCCAGGGATTGCTTTCAGCAAAGATGACCCCACGTTTGAGTTTAAACAGTTGGATTATCATGAACAGTCACTAACATGGAGCACTGCCTCGGAGTTTCAGAGCCCGAGAGTGTGAGCAAGCTTGAGTAACAACAGTAGAGGTAGTCAGTAACATGGGGTACTGGCTGAGAGTTGTTAGTGAGCCTGACAGAGGGAAAGAGCTGGTGATAAAATAAACAAACCTCTGGGGTCTTTCTGGAAATGCAGTGACCTGAGACTCAGTCTCAATTTTGGATAATTTTCCAAAGTTGTGAACAATCTTAAGGATAAGATCAAGTATAATTTGGGGTTCTCAAGTAGATAATGCATAAAGACGAGCTTGATAATGGATTGTTTACAGGTGGAGTCGAGGTTGGAGACTGGGATGGGGAGTGAGCAGGTTTCAATCTGACATGTTTGGCAATGGAATATTGGAATTTAGTCAATCCTCTGAGTTGGTATCTGAGATAGGTGGGTCCAACAGTACTCTAAGACACTGCTGATGACAGTATAGCCAGCCTGACTCATTTCAGCACTTTGGAATGTCCTGCCAACGTGAATGTAATTTTGTTGTTGTTGGCAGGACTTGGAGGAACAGTCCAGATATCTATATAAATGATCTGGACCTGGATATAGGGATCACAATTTCCAAATTTGCAGATGATACTATGCTAGGAAAAGTAGTACATGGTGAGGAGGATAGCACCAGACTCCCAAGAGGACTTAGACAGATTGGTAAAATAGGCAGGAACATGGCAGATAAGGTTTAATGTGGAGAAATGCGAAGTGTTACATTTTGGTAGGAAGAATGAGGAGAGGCAGTATAAGCCACTTGGTACAATTTTAAAAGGTGTAAATAAACAGAGAGATCTGGAGGTCCATATAACCAAATCTCTGAAGGTGGCAAGACAGGTAGGTAAAGCCGTTAAAAAAGCATACAGGGTCCTAGGATTTATAAATAGGGGCATAGAATACAAAAGTCAAGAGGTTATAATGAATATTTATAAAATGCTGGTTAGGCCGAGGTTGGAGTACTGTGTTCAGTTCTGTGCACCACACTTTAGGAAATATGTTAAGACATTGGAGAAGGTACAAAGGAGATTTACCAGGATGGTACCAGGAATGAAGGACCTTAGTTACGAGGAGAGGTTAGCAAAACTAGGATTATTCTCCCTAGAACAGAGAAGATTAAGAGGAGATTTAATAGAGGTTTTCAAAATCATGCGGGGAATTGATAGGTTGAACTGGGAAAAACTGTTTCCACTGGCATGTGGGTCAGTAACCCAAGGACACTGATTTAAAATAGTTGTTAAAAGAAATAGAGGGCAACTTGTTTGGATCTGGCATGCATTGCCTGAAAGGGTAATGGTTCAATAACAACTTTTAAGAGAGAAGTAGATGGGTATTTGTGGAGGACAAGATTATAGGGCTATGGAGAGAAAGCGGGCCAATGAGATTGAGTTGGATTGCTTTTTTTGGAACCTCCAGAATTAGGCAAGCGGGATGCAGCTATTCAGGGAGAAAATACACATTCCATTTTGGACACAGGAAAATTTGCAGTTGGCATTGATCTATTAATAATATATCATTATACTTAGATATAATAATATATCGTTATACGGTATATAGATATAATAGTATACTGTATTATACCAAGGTTTATTGTGTTTAGAGACAATGATCTTCACTATTCCAAAGCTCTCAGCTGCATTTTCTAGACTGGCTGAAGTGAGTGGAGTAAGTCACAGCTGTTTTCAGCATCTGGTGTACATTGCACAAACATCCTGAGATATTAAAGCTGGCTCTTACTCCTCAGAAATCTCTGCTTCTCATTTCCTTGCATAATCAGCAGTTGTTCAGTATGAAAGGTCAAGCTGCCTTGGTGGGTTTAAGACCTACTTGGGACTTCATCTTATATTTTATCAAAATTTCCCCCTTGAATCAACAACAATATTTATATAACACCTTTCATGTCTGAAGAACGTCCCAATGATTATTAAATCCGTGGGATTATTTTATTTTCACACGTAAAATGTAAACATCAGTCTTAATTTGGAAGCGCTGCTAATAATAAAAATAATCATTGCATTTGATAGCGTTTTCCACATCAGTAAGACGTCTCAAAGTGCTTAACTGTCTACACTGTGAAGTGAAGTGATTGTGTATTTTGTGGGTGAATTCCACAGTTCTTAAGAATATATACAAAAAACACATGAAGAATGAATTCAAGAATATTCCCCTATTCTGCAGCATCTTACAGTTGAAGTAAAATGGTCTCGTAGGCTAGGACAAGGTGAAATTTCTGGGCTGTGTTGTCGGAGGTTCTGTCGTTCACATGAGATGTTAAACTGAGGTTTCATCAGCCTATGAAAGACAGCACAGTACTACTTAACAAAAGGGGCAGAGACCATCTGTAGCCAATGTTCTTCTCTCAGCCAAATTCACCAATATATACCGATTAATTGTCATTCAACACTGTTTGTGAGATGTTGCTGAGGCAAATGAGTTGTAGATTTCAAAGAAACTGATAAGTCAGCGTGCTATATGCTGCTCTCCAACAATAGTGGCTCTATCTATCTGAAGGGATTTACTGTCTGTGGGGTGCTGCTAATGAGGATCAGTAGGTGTTTTTGCTGCCAATACAACACTTGCCACATTTCAAAATTGTTTGAAAAGTTTTCGACACTGTAAAAAAGAGCTATATTCTAATCAAGAGGCCTGGCTATGCGGAGCGCTACTCTGTATATACCCCTATATCGGTCAGGTGGTATAACAGAGCTCTGGTTGTATATATCCTGCATCAATCGGGTTGTATAACAGAGCTTTTTTCGGTATACGGAATACCCATGTCTCAGTTGAGTGGTATAACACAGCCCTACCCATCATATAATACTGTACAATATAATTTACATTGGTTTGGCACCTTCCACATCAGGTGGACATCTCATTGTGACTGCTGGCTGGGCACCCAAGATGGCAGTAGGCATTGAGAAGGATTGTGGAGGGGAAAGTTGACCGAAAGTGAAATCAAAGAGTATGTATCACAATTTAAGTTGGGTGGTATAACTCGACTTCTAATACTTTTGGAACTACAGTTAATTGAGTTATACATTAAAACGTGTGATAGAGAAAGAGTTTTGAGAATCCTAATAATAATAAAAATAATAATCCTTGCATTTGATAATAGCGCTCTTCACGTCTTATCAACGTCTCAAAGCGCTATATCAAATGCAAGGATTATTATTAAGGACAGTATTAGCTCAGGTGGTAGGATCCAAGTGGGTTATAATCTACAGACAAGTGGGGAGTGGGCAGTGAAGGGAGAATCCTACTTAGGCTATCACCTCTGCTCTTCCCAGCTTCTCTAAGAGTCAATCTCTGGAATCTATCTCTGCAATTCTCAGTCTTATTGTTATTGTCTGACATAAAATCCTGGACGAGAGCTAACTTTCTATAGTTGAACATCAGCAAGACAAAGTCTCTCCTGATTGGCTCTCGCCAGAGCTTCTGCACCTCAGGCACTGGCAGCATCAGCATCCAGGGATGCACACTCCACCTCACCAAGCCAGTCAAGATCCTAAGCTTCTTGTTTCATGTGCCCTCAACTGCCTTTCTCCCATACATCCATGCCTTGAACCACTCTGCCTTTCCCCTCCTCTGCAACAATGCTCGACTCCTCCACTTCCTCACCTGTCAGGCCACCAAATACCTCATAAATATCTTCATTACAAGCAAGCTCAACTATGCCAATGGCCTGTTTGTCAGTCTTCCCAACTCTTCCCTCCACAAGCTGCAGATCATCCAGAATTCTGCAGCTTGTGTCGGCTCCGCACCAGCTCCATAACCCCATCACACACATCCTCGCCCAGCTCCACTGGCTCCCTATCCCTCAGAGGATCAAGTTAAAAATTCTCATCCTCATCTTAAATGCACATGTGATGACAGTCAAGACTATGTTTCTCATGATTCAATACAACTGGTAAGTGTGGAAGTAATGGAGGTTGGGGGTGGGGGCGGTGTTACGGGTTAGGAGGTGATTAATACTATTAGAACAAAGAAATCTAAATGGTTTTGATTGGAAACTGAATGGGACGGCTGTTGCACGGTATAGGTAATTATATGATTTGTAGACATGAGAGTTTTACACATTTACTGTATCTCTCTCCCTCTGTAGAGAGAGAGATACACATATATCCCCCACTGAGCCACATGCCCTAGATTAGATTCCTGCCAGTAACTCACTCCTAAGATGCACGTGAATGTGCATTGGGAATCCTCCCCTCTCTGCACCATCATTACAAGTTTTACTTTTAACCCCATGTAATTGTTCTCCAGTTACAGAAATTTGTCAGCAACCACGGGATGAAGGAATGTGCCGAAACTTTGTTCTGAAGTGGTATTATGATACAAAGAAGAGGCAGTGTACACGCTTCTGGTACGGTGGCTGCAATGGAAACCAGAACAGGTTTGACACGCAGGATGAGTGTGACAAGAAGTGTGCAAAAGGTAGGTGCACTTCCTCCTTCACTATCACTCATTTTCCTTCACTGAGGCAAAAGATTGGTTAGGGAAATTGCTGTGGGGAAACTGGGTATGTGTTCACCTACAACATACAGTTACTAAACCTTACACTTCCCAGTGATCTGCGCTCAGCACTTTTTGACTTTCTAATGTAATAGGCGCCTTGGGACATGGGACATGTGTAGTGGTTAGCGCACTGGCCTAGCAAGCGAAAGAGCCCGGATTTGAATCACAGACAAGGTGAAACCTTAAGCAAGTTTCCTTACTCCACCTGCCTCTGTTTACCTAGCAGTAACTAGGAACCCGATCTTTGGTTGATTGACGGATTGCTTTTCAGGGTAAAAATCCTTCAAGCCCAAAAATGTGAGGTATTGTTGTGTGCAATTGGCTGCCACATTTCACTCACTTTACAATATATTCTGTGAAATGCTTTGAGACATCTCAACAGCATGATAAGGCACTATATCAAACGCATCGATTAGTATTATCATCAAATGCGAGGATTATTATTATATTGTTGACTGTCAGGCTGCAATAAGTCATTGTCTATTCTCCTTTTTAGGTCAGATTCCACCTGGAATGATAAATACGATGGGAACGTAAAGTAAATGGATCCCCTGGCCTATATATACCTCTTGATAGAAGCCGGCATCTACGGCCTGTCCATATTCCCAATCCGCTGAAGGGTTCCACGGACACCTTACACTGTAACGCTAATAGCTTTCATTAACCTAATCTTGAAAAGTCTTCCCATCTGAAAAGCACAGTTGCTGCATATTATAATGGTGCTAAAGTTTGTGTTGTATTTGTGGATAATTAATCCAATCACTGTTGCACACATCCACATTCAACCCATCTTTTTTTATTTTCATTGGTCAGGTGTATGTGTGTGTCCACATAAATACACCATGGCGTGTGTGCCTTTTATGATACACTTTCATTACATTTTCCACACTTCCTCTGACGGCGCTCACCACTTTTTCCTTTTTATTGTTTATAAAATAAAATTAAAAAACATAAAATAACAAGATGGTCACGGGACATGTCTTAGAATCCGGTTTAGGATTCTAACACGAGGTCGAGAACACAAGGGAGTGGGGGAAACCTGGTAGTGGCTTCCACTGTAGATATATATATATATGCTTTGATCAACTTTTCAATTCAGGGGTAAATTTACAGCATTCACAGGCTGTATACAAACATAGGAAAATCGGAATGGGGAGGCCATTCAGCCCATCAAGCCTGTTCCATCAATTTACCAGACCTTAATTCTTTGTTCTTTTGTCATAGTCTTTAAAACCTGTACTGTGCGTGTTTCTCTCTCTATCATTTAAACATCCCGATTGATTCCACCTCCACTGCAATCTGGGGAAGAGAGTTGGAACTCCTCACAATTCTCTGTGGAAGTAATGCTTTCCTGACCAGTAAGTTCTGATTTTAAGGCCATGCCCCTTGTAACAGATCATGCTTGATGGAAGAATTGTCCACTATCTAAACTGTCAATTAATTTCATCTTAAATATGTTTTAAATACTTCAAATCACTCCTTAGCCGTCTTGCTCTAGTGAATATAACCTCAGTCTGCCCAGCCTCTCATCCTATCTTAACCCCCTTCAAACCAGGTATTAATCTAGTGAACCGTTGCACCGGGTATGAACTACAAAATTTTGAAAAAAAATGAAAATTGAACTTTCCTTATTTTTTTCTAAGAAAAAAACGTGCATTCAACTCTCGTCAGCTGAGGGAAGATTTCTGTACCATTTTTAACAGTTTTTTTTGCTTAAAAGATTAAGAAGCTTTCCCAGCTAGTTACAAATTGTATTTACAATATCAAATGCAAGCGCTATAGTTACAAAGACAGTGTATTGTTTCAGGGAAGCTTACTTTAGATTTGTGTGGTTCTACAAGCAAAGGCAGATCCTGACAACCATACAGAACAGGAGAAAGTTAAAACACACAAACGTACATACACATCAAAAGAACAAAAGTGTTTAAAAATACTTGCTTTGTGAGGTTGAAGCCAGGAGATTGAATGATAAAACACACTTTTTCTCTCTCTCTATTCACATACAACCAAAAATACTTTTAAAAATACTATCAGGAATTATTTCCGAGCACAAAGTCAGGATATTGGGTGCTCTAAGGGTGAATGTTTGTGTCATCTGATTGATGTCTTTTTACAACATTGTTACCATGCATAACTTTACGGAAGATAGGTACGTTCAAGAATTGTTTCTAATAAAATTGATCTGAAATTTGACTTGTTTAGGGCTGATGGCTTTTTTTTCGTGCTTCTCAGCCTGAGGCGTCTCTTGAGTTGCTGGTGCAAATGTTATCCTTTACACCTTTATTGGGTCTGGTTTCAGGACCCATCACTTCCAATTCAGGGGTTAAAAACACAGGGTGTAAATAGAGTCTCCTTGGAGATGAACTGGCCCCAAAGGGAATGTTGGAATCAAGTCTCTATGATGGTATCTTGTCTGGTTCCTCAGCCAGATGGGTCCACAATATTTCAGGATATAGCTGATGACAGACCAACCAGCCTGGCTCATTGGCAGGACTTAGAAGGGCAGACCAGTCTGTGTGGGCAGGAATTCTTCCCACTCTCACCATTACTCCTTAATACAGTAAAACCTTGATAATCTGACGTTCCGAAAGACAGCAACTACCGGCAAGATTTCAAAATGCCAACAGCATTCATTTTTCTCCAATGTCGGCAAATCCCCCAAAATTCTGAACAGCTGCTAGCATTTCACGCTGGAGCCGCTCTGTCACCCGACGCTGTGGTTTCTGCTCGGGCAAAGTTTGGCTTCAGTGCTGTGAATACAGCACATGTGGTGTACAGCTGGGGCTTCCCCAGCCGTTTCTAGGGTAGGTTCTAAATACTGGCAAACTCCAAAATCCGGAAGGTGAGTGGGCCCAACCGTGCCGGATTATTGAGATTTTGCTATATTTCCATTAACATTAACAGATAAAATTGATCATTCACTTCATACCGAGAGGACACTGGTGTGCAGAAATTGCTGCCTTCGCCTACAAATACACTACATCAGAGCAAAAATACTGTGCAAAATTTTGAGCCCATAATAACAAATTATATTTGAATAACACTTTTCATGTTGGGAAGATGTTCCATGGTGCTGGTAAATCGGGGATTTGGACCCGAGAATGAGGTTGGGTAGAGGAAGGGTAGAGGGCCGGGAGGGGAAGGGTAGGAAGATGGCCGAAGGTGCGGTTGAAGAGGAGGGTATTAGACATGCCATGAAGGGGGCTGGGAAGAAGTAAGGTGAAGGGACTTTGGGATGGAGTTCCAATGGATGGGGGCAGAGAGGCTGTTGTTGGGGTAGGCCGGGGTATAGGCGGATATGGAGCAGGCTGTAGTCTGTTTAGCGGAGAGGGTGGATAGGTAGATTTGGGGCTAGCAGGTAACCAAGGTAGGAAGGAGCAAGACCATGAAGGGCCCTGAAGGTGAGGATTTTTAACTCTATCCTCTGGGAGGTGGTTAGCCAGTGAAGCCGAGTGAGAGTGGGGGTAATAGGTTCTCAGAGCCTGGTGCCCATGAGGACATGAGCTACAGAGTTCTGGAGGATCTGCAGCTTGTGGACGGAAGAGTTGGGAACGCCGACAAGCAGAGAGTTGGCGTAGTTAAATCTAGATGGTGGCGGACAGGAGGCCGGCATCGTATGGAGCTCGCCATTCTTGATCACAAAAATAGGGGGAGAATTGTGTTTTTGTAATCTAGGCAAATGGAGAAAATTGTAGTTTGATTGGAATTGAGCTGGGGCATCAGGAGCTGTTGGGCGGCTTAAATGTGAGCAGGGCATGGTGAGGGAGTGGGACCTGCGGCTCACAATCGAGCTGAAAGTGATGCCAAATGGGGCACGAAGACAGGGTTCAACAACCCTAACAATGAAAAGATACAATGCAGGGACTGAGGCTGGCCTGTGCGGTGGGGAGCTTGCAAGGGACTTGCCACCTCAGCTTGTCCACAGACTATCCCTACCATTGCTGATTCTCCGAGACCACATCCAATCAGCAACTGAATGCCTCATGATGTCACATTTGCCACCCCTTCTGAATTCTCAGGCCAGGACTCACTGGAACTATAACATTGTCTCCCCTCCTCTGTGATGATCCACGCCAGCCCAAAGGGCTAACCATGCTCTCCCTCCGCCTTCTCCGGCTCATATCCCCGCTCAACTATCCCATAGCCTCCCTCTGTTCCAGTCTTCATATCCTCTGTCGCACCCACTATGACAGACATCAATAGCACCCACCCTGACTGCCCCATCCCCCACTTTTGTTGCGAGGGCCATCGGTCCCCAACCCCACTGGCCAACCTCTCCTTCCTCATCCATATTAATCCAGCCCCTCCCACCCTCATCTCCCACACTCCTTCACCACCAACTGTCCCTCTTCGATTTCATGTTTTAATTTCACACAATGTTAAGGAATATAATTGCTAATAGCAATATTTTCTGTGCGTTCAGTATTATTAGGATTTGTATTCTTTGCTGGAGTTACAGTGAGTACATTCCATTGAAACTCAGGGGCCCACTTCCTGTCCTGATGTATGGTTGGCTACAACTGAGACTCAGCTCCCTTCCTGAGCTGCTTTTCTCCTCTCATACAATGGGCTGATGCCAATTGACCAGCCCCCCTCCCCACCACACCCCACAATCCCTATTACTGCAGTTGCTCTTTCATGATCACTACTCTATGTGTGTACTACATTGGCTCCCTATCCCAGCGAGGATCGATTTCAAGATCCTCACGCTTGTCTTCAAATCCCTGCACTCCTCTGCAACCCCCTACCTCTCTGACCTCCTCTCTCCTCAAACCAGCACCCATTGCCTTCGCTCCACCGAGTGTGGCCTCCTCCATGTCCCCCAAATAACTCCGCTCCAACCTCGGCGGCTGTGCTTTCAGCCACTACGCCCTGAGGCTCTGGAACTCCCTTCCTCACTCCCTTCGCCTCACCCCCTCTCTTCCCAGTTTCAGGTCCCAGGTAAAGACCTTTCTTTTCGACCGTGCCTTTGGTCACCTTTGTACCCCTGCCCCTGTCTCGCCCCGGGATCCATTGTTGTGAAGTGCTCTGAGATGCTGTCCAGCATGGAGGGCACTATATAAATCGAAGTTGTTGTTGTTAATTACCCTCTGTGTGAAGAAATCCTTCCTGGTGCCTGAAACTGGCCTTTAAAACCCAGTACCTGCGCTTTCTTGTCCTCCAGTCTTGTATCCGTTGTGGAGATTGAACCCACAATGAGATGAGAATGCTGCCAACTGACAGCCCAATAAATTCCTGAGCTCCCTACATCACTGAACAGAGCTCTGTGGATACCTTTCAGACTCCATTACAGAAAGTCATACAGCACAAATTATCTATAGAATGACATGCAACATTTGTCACCTCCTGACTCAATTTTTCAAATGCCCTCTTTGGCAGTTTCCAACAACAACATCGATTTATATAGCGCCCTCCACACTGGACAGCATCTCAAAGCGCTTCAAGTTTCCCCAGCTTTACCATGCACAGGATCCACCTGATCCAAAACTCTGCCGCCTGCACACTCACCTACACTGCACTCTGTACCCCCATCACACCAGTTCTAGCCAGTCTCCACTGTCTCTATATCACCAAGCAGATCAACTTCAAGATTCTCCTATTTGCCTATCCCACAATCAGAGCTTGTTGATCCTTTGCTCAACTAGCTCCGTCCTTCTCTATGTCCCTCATGCCTTCCTTTCCACCATTGGTGACTGCGCTTCCAGCCATTACACCATACAATTCTGGAAACTCTTCTTCTATCCCTGCACCATGCTCCTTACTTCCCCATTTTCAGTTTGTGGCTGAACATCTTCCTCTTCGACCGTGCCTATGGTCATATTGCTCTCTCCCCAGCTCGGCATCTGCCACTGGCAAGCTCTCTCCAGGACTCTACCCTGCGTGGGGGAGGTGCTTTATAAATACAAGTTGTCGTTGCTTTTTCATAGCAGTAGGTAACCACAACATCCATTAAGGCCACTGGGTAACGAATTTCTCAAATCACTTACTCCTGGATCTTCTAAGATTTGTGAATGCAATTTCTCATGACAATCACCGTCTCCGTGGTACATGCATTCTGACAATGTGATAAAACAAGGATTATCCTTAAATTATTCCTGCTCAATTTCTGCATGTGGAATTTAGAGTTATCTCTTCTGATGAGTATTCAGCAGTATTTACCCCCACTTAGATAAACCGTGATTGGATTGACATCCCAGGGCTCTGTGCAGAGTTCAATGTAGCTTTTTACTATTTAATAGATGTCAGGTCAAAGGGAGGTTGATAGATCTCAACTGTCTTGCTGGCTGCACAGGAATGTAAACAGGCATATAATCCACAATCCAATCTGTTAGGGATTGGTTTATTGACTCCAGTAAGTATAGTTTCTCTGGGTTTGTGGAATGAGTCAGGCAATATGCCAGCAAAGCTGTCTGTGAGGATATGGAAATGGTTTGAGATAAACTGAATGCTGTGTTGTGTCCAATTTTTTTCTCATATCTCCACGTTGGTATATACAATACTGTGTTCCTGGTTCCCTGCCCCTCTCCTACTGTATAATTCTACAGGCACTGGTTGTTCTTTGGTACCCTGTCCAAGTGGCCATTGTTCATACATGAGCCTTAGCAGTAAGTGTCGGCAGCCAACTCGACTAGAGGGTCTCTAAGTCAAGCCTGACCTCTCCTCACCCGATTGTCAAACATGCACTATCAGAGGTTGCTGTAGGGACCAGCAGTGGAAATCCAGGAAAATCCACTTAATTCTGAGGCAATTTACCTTCCCTGTGCAGCTCTGGATAAGACCAGCAAACTCAGCACAGACTAGGATTTGAACGAGCAAGCTCTTAGTCTGCAGTTCTATCCACTGCCCAAACAAGGCTGCCCCTTCCAAATACTGTATGAACAGTTCATCAGTGAGTGTAGTATATATTATTAGTCTATATCTATTAGTCTGTTATCTCTAATAGATGTGCTGTGGGTTACTTAGGAAAGAAATATGGCTGTCAAAGCGGGTTTTAGTGAACACAACATCAAACATCAAGCAGGGAAACAGATAGTAGAGAAAATTTAGCTATTGAGCAGGATAAAAGTGAAGATTGCAAGTCACTTGTTAGATAAGAGCTGAACTTCTTCCACAGCGCAAGCTCGAGAAACAGCACCTTATCCATCTGCTAGGGAACTTACAGCCCTCTGGCCTTAATATTGATCTCAATAATTTCAGGCCATAATAGCTCACCTTCCCCTCTTCTGTAACCATCTAATCTGCCTGGTCTTTGGCAATTTCAACCCCTTTGTTTTAATGTTATTAATATTATTCTTCTCTCCAGTTTTGTTGCATTTCCCCCTTTTTGTTTCACAACATTAACAACTCTTTAACCCATCATCTCCTGCCCTCTACCCCATTTTCTCCTTTGTCTTCCTTGCCCTGTCTCTCCCTCTCTGTTAATCTTTAAAAGCCTATCCCTCCCAACATGCCCCAGTTTTGACGAAGGGTCATGGATCCGAAATGTTTACTCACTTTTCCTTTCTCCATAGATGCTGCCTGACCTTCTGGTTGTTCCTATTAAGTTAGTTTGTCAAGTTCTAATGGAAGCATCCATTTGCAATATACAGCTCTCAGGAATTCTTTCAGTCTCATCTACTTGTACTTTTCCCATACCTCTGTAGTTTACTCGTTACTAGTTTACATTCTATCAAACTCCCTTTTGAAAGCTAACATGGATTATTAGTGATTATTAACTTCTTAAAAGGACCTTATTGTGTGTGCAGTCTCTGTTTTTTGCGGTGAATTAATGGTTGGAGTTTTGCTTTCCTGTGTCCATGTACTAACAAAACAGTGATGACTTGACGTGCCTGACACAATGAGGGGTTGGCTTGCTTATATTGGATATGGGCCAGAGTACAATTCAGTCATCTGATGAGTGGTTATGTAGTGTTTAGCCAGCACTAACAAGCTCACAGAATGTTTATCACTGAGGGATTGTTTACAGATCCTGCTCATTTTAAAACTCTAAATGAGACTCTAGTCAGTAAACATCCCACTCCATCCCTTACTCATTCTCTCCTCTGCCATAAGACATCTTGCAATGCTCAGCCCATTACTAATCCCGCACGACTCCTGCCCCTTCGAATAATAGAAAGAGAGAATGCAATGAGTGAGACAACCTGCTAAATTATAATACCAGGGAGACCAAGATTCTGCATTGTGTTCCCTTCCTGTGGGGGTCCCTGGCTCAGCTGGTAGCATTTTTGCCTCTGGGCAGGCAGCCTTAACTTCAGGACTTTGAGCTGTCACAACATTGATGTTCCAGTGAAGTACTCTTCCCTGACCTTTCTCATTCCCCCAGCCCAAGAACACAACAACAACAAAATTACATTTGTACAGTGCCTTTCAGATCGGGAAAATGTCTCAAGGCGCTGATGTTGTTTGTAAGTAGTAAAAGAATAGTACGGCTCAAAGTGCAAATAGCTAAATGCGGCACTTCTGAGTGTGATTGAGCAAAGAAAGAGTGAGAGAGGTTATTTGCATTGTACATCTGAATGGTTAACAACCAAAGGTGAAACTGAGGACAATCTACTGAATTGCACTTCTATCAGCCACTCTTACTAGAAACAAACTTTGAATCTCTTCTGAACAGTTGTCAGGGAGAAAGCATTTTGAGGGCCAGCTCTGGACAAGGAGATGTGGGCTCTGGTTTGGATCGTGCAGGAGAAAAGATTGCTCAGGCAGACTCCGTCTCACTTAGGAGGCCATGGGTCAGCTTTCATTGTTAATCCATGGTCTTAAAATAAACCAGCATCATCTGGCGTAGAGTCCACGCAGCAGCTGCTTCCTATCCTGGCCAGTTTGAGTGTGGAAATCGTGTATTAGTAACCCACCTACAGGAAAGTCCCAGCTTCCAATGCGACTCTGTGCTGAGTTAGCTCATCTCCATTGGAGCCAGCAGCATTTCACAAGATCACAAGTTTCGTTCTGATGAAGAAGACCCTTTGACCCATGCAATCCCTCAGCACACCGACTCAACTGCAACCCCCAAATCCCCACCCCACCACCAGTGCTGCATTAAGCTTTTTTTTCCATGTGTTCCAGTCGGTGATTACCCTTTAAGTAAAGTAAACTCTTTGCAACTTTCAACTCCACTTAAAGTTCTGTATATCTTTATGAGGTTCTCTCTGAGTCGTCTTCTCCTCAAGACTGAAGAGCCTTGGCTAGTTAATTATTGCTCATGGCTCATTCCTCTATCACTGGGAAGCATCCTTGTTGCTGACCTCCACGCTGCCTCTAGGGCCTGAGGAAACCCTTTGGTTTGGTTTGGTTTGACCAGAGTATTGTACAGCCTAAGTATGGCATCTGAGGATCCACACCCTATTGATTTGACAATATAGCCCAGAATTCCACTATCTATTCACACAGAAAGTTGCAGGGATGTGGAATGGCATGCCAATCAAAGTAATTGTGGCAACATCAATTGGGTTTCAAGAGGGAAGTAGACAGGGATATGAAGCTTGATGGAGTTGGTGGTAAGACAGGTCAGTGGAATATAATGGACAGCATGCTGGTACAAAGTCAATGGACCAAATAGCCTACTTCTGCTCTGTAGATTTCTTTGATTCCATTTATTCTTGTACTTTCCTCTTCTCCACTATTCGACCCTGTCCTCCTTGCCTCATCCCATTTACTATTCACCTGCAAAGTACATTTGGAAAAAAAATCCAGTAAAGTAGTCTTAGACCTGTGAAAGGTGGTAAATCAAATGCGTAGATTATTACTACTATATTTTATCTCTCCATCCATTCCCCAGACCAGATTCCTCCGCTGCCCATCCATACTAGGCCAGCCCTTGCTGAAAGCTGAATGCCTTGCAGTGCAGTTGTCTGTGATGCTACATTACAGTTGTATAAACAAAGATTTTGAGATATTTTTCAATTACCTTCAAGAAAAACATACATTGATGTCTGAAGTAACGCAGCAACCTTCGGGACATTGGACCTTTTTGTGTGAGGTCCCTGGTGACCAGTGTTTCCTTTGTAAACAGACTCTGACTCATCGTGAGCTAATACTAGTGCACAAGAATGCCAAGTGTCTCAGACTTTGGAAAAGCTGGGGGAGGACTGAGAAAGATCACAGTTCTAATGGAATGTTCCAGAAAAACAAAGATCAGTTGTTGGCTGAAATGCCTTAAAAGGCAATATATGATGGGTAAGCTTCAGTCTCAATAACATTCCCTATCCATTCCTCTGGCCCGCTTTATTTATCCCACTTCCTCCGCCCCATCACCAAATGATCTTTCAGCCATCTTTTCCACTATTTCTCCCCAAATAAGAACAAAATAAGAAACAATTGCATTTGATACTGAAGTAGTGGTAGTGCTGTTGCCTTGGAGCCAGAAGGTTGTGGATTGGAGCTCCACATATGGGATTTTGAGCTCACAGTCTAGGCTGACACTCCAAGACAGTGTCAGCCTAGACTGAGGATGTGAAAGACACTAACAAGTGTAATTTTGTTGCTGTTGTTGCTGTTGTTGTTGTCAGAGGTGCCACCCTTCAGATGAGACGTTAAACTGAGGTCTCATACACTGTTCAGGTGGACATTAAAGATCCCATGGCACTATTTGTAAAGAGAAGGGAGTATTCTCTCTACTGGTGTCCTGGCCAATAAACCCCCAAAGAAAATTTGGCACTCATTCCATGTCTGTTGGTGGGACATTGGTGTGCAAACTGACTGCATTTTGCCAACAGTTTGTACGTTATATTCTGTGAAGTGCTTTGATAGACCTCAATGATATGATAAGGCGATATGATATGATATCAAATGCAAGGATAATAGTTATAATTATGGTTGTGTTGTTGTTATTATTATTTTACAGCTCTCGGGCCTGTATATATCACAGTGTCAAGATACCTCAACGCACTTCAACAGAATTTTACTGTAAAGTGTAGTGACTGTGTATTTTATAGGTGGAATAGTGAAAATAGCAAAGGTAGGATTGGAGGGAAGGGATTGGGTCAAGAGAAAGTGAAGGGGAGGAACGATCAGGAGAGAAGTTGGCATCCAACAACGACAGCAAAATTACATTTGTATAGTGCCTTTCATGTCAGGAGGACGTTAAGAACCATTAGAACTTGTGGGTCTTGAATACTAAAAGAAAGACAACAAGTTTTTTGTCAAAGGCTGAATGAAATATGGATCAACAACAACTAGCAACAACATTTCACTAATATTAGAATTAGAAAAATAAGGGTTAATAAAGGACAGCCAACATAGATTTGTTAAAAGCAAATCATGTCCAACAAATCTTTTTAGAGTAATGGAGAGGGTGGATGAACAATAACAACAACAAAATTACACTTGTATAGCACCTTTCACATTGAGAGGATGTCCGAGGTGCCAGAAAGGATTTTCAAAATTGTTTGATATGTGTTACATAATAGACTTATTAACAAAATCGAAACCCATAGTATTAAAGGGCCAGTGGCAGTAGGGATTCAAAATTGGCTGGGAGTTCACACAATCAACAACAACAACAAAAAAAAAATACATTTGTATAGCTTCTTTTAAATTAGGAGGACGTCCCAAGGCGATGGACAGTTACTGCTTCAGATCTGAACTGAGAGGGGGAAGGAAGGGGGTGATTAGGAGTTGCCAATGGGTCCATCGAAGAGGAGAGTCTTTAGGTGAGACTTGAAGGAGGCCAGGGAGAGGGCGAGGCGGAGGGACTGTGAGACGGAGTTCCAGAGGTTGGGGGAAGAGTGGCTGAAGGTGGGACAGGTGGGTCGAGGGATGTGGAACAGGCTGCTGACTGGAGGGGGTGGGCAGGTTGGTAAGGGGCTAGTACTAATACTCTCCACAAATAGGTACACAGGGTGCATCCAACAAGGGGAAGAGTGCACATTCTATACAGATAAGGGAATTTCCACATGTATATGTAATACATGGATCTGGTGTGGACACTCTTAAGCACAATGATGAGTTTCTTTTAAATACCTGACTTGTGCAGAAACCGAACACTCTGCTTGAGTATGTGGCTGACAAGGACCAAAACAAACGTCTTCTTCCAAGCATTTATAACAATAATAATAGTTGCATTTGATATAGTGCCGTATCATATCATTGAGGCATCTCAAAGAACTTCACAGAATATACTGTAAAGTGAATTGACTGTATATTTCGTGGGCAATTAAAACAACCAATTGATCACAGCAGTGTCTCACAAAGTCATGGGTTGAGTGACCAAGTGATTTACTTATAATAATAATAATAATAATCCTTGCATTTGATACAACGCTTTTCACATCTTATCGACGTCCCAAAGCACTTCACAGAATATACTGTAAAGTGAATTGACTGTATATTTGTGGGCGAATCGCGGCAGCCAATTGCACACAGCAGTGTCCCACAAACAGTCGTGGATTGAAATGACCAATTTTATTATTGTAGGTTTTTTGGATGGATTATTATTAGGCGTGTGGAGTAAGGAAACTTGCCCAGGGTTTCGCCCTGACCTGCCTGGATTCAAATACAGGTCTCCCCAGCTTGGTCTCCCCAAGACTTGCAAGACAAGTGCTCTAACCACTAAGCTACAGAAGCTCTATTTATTTAGAAGTTATTAATACCCCAGAAAGCACTCCACCAATTGACTAACAACTGGGTTCATACTTACTGCTAAGTAAATAGAGGAGTGTGGAGTAAGGAAACTTGCCTAAGTTTCTCCCTGCCCAGAAATTGAACCCACTTCCTCTTGCTTGTGAGGCGAGTGCTCTAGCCAGGGGAGGAGAAGGAGGCTGTTAACCTAAAGATGGAATCAGTTTCAATTCATAGTGGAAAAGCCTGTGCAAGAACAGGCAAGAACATAACCTTGGACCCAGCTGGATCTTAAAAAGAGACCACGGTCCCTTGTAACTGTCCAAGGAAGATGGATCATGAATCTTCATTTTGAACACTAAAGGTTGGAAAGAAGTGTGCCGACAGGAGAATCTAGAGCTGTGGTAGAATGTGAGTAGGAAGCTCAGAAGAGCAATGACCAAGGAAGGAACAAAACACCTTGCAGCTTATATTGTGGTTTGGAAGCAATTCAGACCTGGACTGGTGCCCTGCCAGGATTGTCAAGAGCTTGGGATGTCCTCTTGATGTATTTTACATTACCTATTGAAACATTGACATTTTATTGTAGCTGAGCATCAAGAGAAACTTAGGCTGCTCATTCGGCAGTTAATTTTCTCAAATGAATAATCTTTTTAAAAAAATGAATCAAAGAATATGGATAGGTTAATTGAATACAAGATATATGTATAATTTGGTTTATTAAATCACTTTTCCTATTCATATAAAAAACAATTAATTTCAGTCTGGGTTGAACTGAGTAACTGTGGAAGTGTCACCCTATGCCAACAGAGTAATAGACGGAGAGGGTATATTCCCGGGCCTGTCTTGGAGTATATTCAGTTACTTTCTGAAGGCCTGGGGGCACTTAGCACATGCCTCTACTATTTTCTTTGTGGAAACAAAAGGGCAAAAGAATTCTAGCCACAAAACCCTCCAAGGAATGTTAAACAGTGTTAACCACCAAAATAAATAATGTATCTACATTCCCTTTTTTCAAGACCCCATCAAATGAATCTTGAATGCCATGGAAACATTAAAAAGAGAGCACTCATAACTTAACATATTAAAGAAGAGAAGCAGACCACTTAGGCAAAATAAAACACTTTGGCAGAGATACAGAAACACTAACGGCAATAAACTCAGTCTATTCTGATTGATCAATGAAAGTTGGTTAATTGAATGTTGGACAATTGAATACTTTGATTTATTGAGTAAATTTAGAAATCCCAAACTATTTACATGCCTAATAGTAGATTGGTTATTTGATTAATTTTTATAATTTATATGAAAACTAATTAATTTGGGAAGCTGAGACCCATTAATAATAAAAAAAACTTGCATTTGATACAGCGCCCTGGCATGTCATCGAAATGTCTCCAAGAGCTTCATATTGTATATATTGTAAAATATAAATTGAGTGTATACTTTGCAGGTAAAACGGGACAACCAATTCCACAAAGCAGTGTCCCACAAACAGTCATGGATTGAGTGACTGATTTTTTTTAAAAAAGGATTATTACCCCCAGAAAGCAATCCACCAGTCAACTAACATCTGGATTCCTAGTTATTGCTAGGTAAACTATAGGTGCTATATCAAATGGAAGGAATAGTACTACAGTATTACAATCTGTGCCTAGTGTGTTTAATGCTGTAGAACACTCCCAGTTATCTCCAGTGAATAGAGCAGGAAATAGAATTGTTGTAGATAGCTCTGGGGGAGTGAGCACAATGCTGCAATTTCAGTAATTGCATCTGCTCTTCCCTTTGGATTCTGTAAAATCCATTTCCCCAAAGTCCCAACATCTGTAAGATTTTTAAAATAATAATCACCCATTAATTTTACTTTCTGAAAATAGAAAAGGACTAAGTTAGTCCAAGTCCAACATCCATAGCAAGCCACAGTGTGCCGTGAGCAGTGCTTCTCTTCAAAGTGTGCTTAAATGAAAGGAACACATATTGAAACTCACCATAGCATGCCTCATTTTAACCAGATGTTTCACATTCCAAGTGTTATACAACAAGTTGGGTGATATAGACTTCAAAAACAATACAATCAGATTTGGCAGAATGAATGTGATGGGCCTGAGAAGGTCTCTTCAAGCCAGGTATTGCTTTTTTTCAAATTTTATATTCCAATTTTTCCCATTTTTTGTGGGCGTAGGGCACATATTATTAATCCTGGAAAGCAATCCGCCAAACAACTAACAACCAGGTTCCTAATTACTGCTGGGTAAACAAAAGCATGTGAAGCAAGGAAATTTGCCTAAGGTTTCATCCAGTCCAGGAATGGAATCTGGATCTTTTCACTTGTGAGACAAGCGCGCTAACCACTACTCTACGGGACTCCACAAATGAAGAAAGCCCTTTGGCCCATTTGATCTCATCCTCCGGAACACCCACTGTGTTGTCCATCCAACACAGCAAGAAGTTATTTCTTAAATGAGACCCAGCAACCTAAACTCAACCGCCCATTCCAGTCTGATCTGAAATTGCCCCTTGCAGCCTAGATCATTTGTTTTGTCACCATCTGGACAAAATCTTGCAGGAGAAAATCGTTTGGATGAAGAGGATCTTTCAAAGAGATGCTCTCCCAGCACTGCATTAGAGTGTCAGACTGTGGGCCCAAAGTCCACTACCACCAGCTAACTTCCTTGGGGCGGGGAGGGTGGTGGTGGTGGGGGGGCTCGAATATCCTGGGGGAGAGGGTGTAAGTGGGGTCTCCTTGAAACTTACCTGGCTCCATGGTGACATGTTTGGTAATGGAATGTTAGAATCAAGCCAGGCCTCCATGGTGGTCTCCAGTCCAGTTCCTGAGCCAGGCTGGGCTGTGGTGCTCCAGGGCAATGCTGATGACAGCACAGCCAGTCTGGCTTAACAGTAGGACATGGAAGGGCAGATGTCAGAGGGAGGACGGGTTTGCGGGGTTATGGGGAGAGAGCCGGGTAGTGGGATTGACTTTGAATAGCCTTTTTCAAAGAGCCGGCACAGATTCGATGGACCAAACGGCCTGCTTTAATGCTGAAAAATTCTATGATTCTATGACTCTATGCCCGGCTGATCCCAAATAGCATCTATCCCAGAGGGGAGTGTATGACTAATGGAGCCTGTCTGACACCAGGAATAATGAAGGAAAGTACAACGAAAAAACTGAGTGAAAATCAGCAAGTAAGTTAGTTTGCCAATGAGGCAGATGACTTGAAGCATATCTCAAAACACTGATGGACATATGTTGTTCCTAAGCATTTAACTGCTCTGCAGTACGGCTATTATTCAACCACAGTCATTTCCTGAAAACTGTGGGAGTGGGGGAGTGGGGGAGGGAAACTTATTTACTTCTGTAAATGTGAACATGCAAGTCGTTTAATATCACCCTATAAATGGTAACAAAATAGTCTTGCCTTTTATACAGCGCCTTTAATATCTCAAAGCACTTCACAAAGGTTCTGCATTAATTACTATATATCTTTCAGTAAGCATGGTAGATACTTGCAAACAATAATGTCCCACAAACAGCCGCCACCTATTTAATAGAGGAATTGTTGGTGAGTGCCAATGATACAGAGTCACTGGACTTAATACAGAAACTTTGTGAAGTGCATTGATATGTTTTAAGTGCTGTGTAAAATGCAAGAATTGCTATTTTGTTACCATTTATAGGGTGATATTATATGACTTGCATGTTCATGTTTTCAGAAGAAAGTACACAGTTCCTCCCAACCCCACCGACCCCACAGTTTTCAGGAAATAACTGGTTGAATAATAGCTGTTCTGCAAAGCAATTAAATGCTTAGGAACAGCAAATGTCTGTCATTGTCAAAGCAATGTGCAATGTACAAGTCGTCTGTTTCACAGGCAAACTAACTTCCTTACTGATTGCAACTCAATTTTTCTTTGTATGTACTTTCCTTCATTATTCCTGGTGTCAGACAGGCTCTGTTGGCCATACTCTCTCCTCTGGGCCAGAGGTTATTTGGGGTCAGCCCGGTGTCTGACATATGGAAATCCATATCATGCTTAGGGGTCTCCAAACCGGACTGAGAGTTCTGTGCATCCCATCTACACATGGAAATTCCCATGTCTGGAATGAAATGCACACTTTCAACCTGGAGGGATGCAACCTGTTTACCTAATTTGGGACCAGAGGGTTTGAAGATCACGCAGCCCTTGACAAGTGAGGCTGACCAAATGAGGACTGAGTCTGAACATTGCCCTTTGAGTTTAAGCCATTTTGCAAATATGTGTAGGATGTTTTGGCAGTAACCCCAAGCTAATATTAACCACCACACCCAGCAGGGCATTCTAAATCCGAACAACTCTGTGTGAAAAATGACCTCCTAATCTCCCTCTTACTTGCCAATTTTCATAAATTTACAATAATGTAGTGACTAACTCACTGACCAGTGGAAATAATCTCTTCCCATCTACTCTAGCAAAACCACATAATTTTTGGACAACAATTTTGCAAAGTTCTTCTGCATTGCACTGTCAGCCTAGATGTGGGGGTTTGAACCCATAACCTTCCAGATGTGCACTACAGCACAAAACTGCTCCTAATTCAATGATAATTCAGACATTTCAATCAGAAAAGCCACGTGGAACATTTGTGGAGGTTTTGGGGAGTGGTGTGGGTAGTGTGGGGGGAAGGGATTCAAGGCACATTGAGGAATTTTAAGGAAACTTAATCCCATGTGTATCCAGAACTAAAGCAGGCGAAGAGATTCAAGGGGGCAGAGGTTCTCCAAGAAAAATACAAGAAAATTGGCAACAAAATATGGGAATGAAAATTACAGGAAACAGAATGTTGGAAAAGCTGAATCATACGTTGATGTGCTCTCTGTAACTTCTGGAAGCCGAACCCATTGGAGGACTGCATATGTCAAACACAGAACGGATTTACAACTGGACATGAGATATTCAACTGGACACATGCATGCGGCCCAACAAACATACTGACAAGGACACTGCAAAGGTTTTGCACTCAGAGCAAAGGAACGTCAATAGTCTTTCTGATCCATCAATTGCCTACTGGTTGAATTTCATACCAGGTTTTAACATTCCTTTGCTCCCAGGGCAAGCACCCACTACCTCCACTCGGCTGACTCCAGTTGCCTGCATATCCCTCATCCCCTCCATCGCACCATTGATGGCCATGCTTTTGGCTACTACCTCCAAAACTCTGGAAGTCTCTCCCTCAATTCCTCCATCTTGCCCCCTCCTTCTGCATTTCAGATCACGCCTTAAGACTTTTGTTCCTCTTCAAGGTGCTACCTTTCGTGAAGAATGCTATATAAATGCAAGGTGTTGTTGTTGGAAGAGGATGAGGCTGACTGCTGGAAGAATCTAGCTGCAAGGAGCATCACCTTACATTGAATGCAGAATTCTCAAACTTGCACCTTCTTCACCAACATTTTAACAGTGGGGTCTATCACACAATGATTGTTAGCTATACAAGTGTAATTTTGTTGTGGTTGATGTTATTTATTAGATCTTTGTAATGGGTTTGGAATGTATAATATACCACAGTATTTCATGCTGTGACTTAATATACTGCATACAGGTAGACCCCGTTTAATGTTGTAGTTTGATTCTTCAAAAGTGCGACTTTAAGCAAAACTAATTAAACTAATATATTTTTCCCATAAGAATGAATGTAAAAACTGGAGTTAGGTTCTTTTGGACGTTTACGTAAAAATTTTCATGAAAAAAACATTATACTCGCTCCCTGACTGCCTGCCTTGCTCATTCACTCGCTGCCGGTCTCACTTGTTGTCGGATTGGCTGATCTCACTCGCTGCAGTCTCACTCGCTGCCGGCTGGCTCTCTTTCTCACTGCCGGCCTGGCTCACTCCCAGGCTCACTCCTGGCACCGTCGTACCCTCTTTCCACCCACTGGCGAACGACGTAATAGCGAACGTCGCAACATTAAATGAATATATATTCCCAAAGTATCAGCAACGTAATAATGAAAAAACGTTAACCGGGGCAATGTTAAGCGTGGTCTATCTGTAATGCATTCCTAAAGGTAGAAAGTAAGATTTCAGTGAGACCAATTCACTGCTTTAGTGACAAGGCAGTTATCATCCACTGTAGGGGACCATAGGAACTACCGTAGGTCTAACTCCACATCAGATGTTCAAGCCTATTATGGAGGTGCCATGGCCCCAGTGCCAGGGCATTACTCACTTTGTGTTGCTGTTATGTTCCGTTGAGAAAGAAGGACACAAAGGTGAGCTGTCCAGCCCCGTACAAGGTCAGAAAGCCACTGCTTCACGAGTGGATGAAGCAGTATAACAGTGAGTTAAAATATGGAACAAATGTTTGCCTATGAGGCCAGTGTGGAAATCCAGAGACTGGATCAGTGATTTTTTTTAATGTTCTTACCCTCCGGAAAAACGAACAATAAAGATCCCTTGACAGTTCTCCCACTGACTTGGCCGCCAAATAAAATTGTTTAGCAATCATTCACCTCATAGCTGTGGGATCTTTTGGGAGTCAACTGGGTATCTGACCCATGCAGGAACCCATCACATACTTAAGAACATCCAAACCAGACAGAGTTCCACATATGGTACCACCTACACATGGAAATTCCATTTTTTTAAATGGAATACCACTTTTGTTTACCAAAATACATTAAGTATTAGGTACAGGATAACTGGGGTAAGTGTTGGGAGTCTAATCAGCCAAAGGTGTATAGGTTTACCATTGAGAGAAAAGTATGATATTGCAGGTCCACTCTATTCATTAGAGTTTTGACTTCCAGGGTTAACAGGAGCTGAGAGATCAGTGAGTTATCTGCCTCTCTGAAATGGTCAGTCAGTAAATGGTCAGTCTGTCATCTGCAGTGTCCTGGATTCCTGTGGACCTGTCTGGCTCAGGAAACCAGACTACCGAGACCACCACAGAAGGCTGACTTTATTCCGACATTCCATTGCAAAACATATCACCTTGGAGCCAACTCAGCTCCAAGAGGACCGCGCTTATCTCCAGCATCCCTTCCTCAAGGAGGCTAGTGGTTTGGGGGACATTGTTATGATACACAGTCAATACACTTTATAGAAAACACATCATATGTGTTGATATAACTGGCGCTACATCAAGCGTGAGGGTTTATTTAAATTGGATTGTGCTTTTACGGCCCCGGTGCAGTGTGGAGTGGACATTTTTCCATAGGTTAAGCATGTAATTAATGGTCACACTGGGCAGAAGAATCACTGACAACTGACTCACTGACATTGACATATGCACGCAAACACACACACAAAATTTGCAGCTAAGTGGGAGAAGCCCTTTTATAATGCCTTAATTGCTTAAAAAATTGAGAAGTTGTTTGATAATTTATTCTTCCTATAAAACGTTCATAGACTAAAAGAGCCTTCTGGCAGTCAGTTGGAAGCAATAACCTGCAGGTCTCAAGTAACAAAAGCCATACATCAGAGTCAGACTCAGCGAATGTCTCCACTCACAGCACCTGCAGCATGTTAAAAACATAATCACCAAATCAGTCAGAGGCCTTGTGCGCCTTAGAGACCAAGATAAGCACTTGCACTCCCTACAGTTCCTAAACAGCATTTTCTCCACTGAGGAGATTTTTCAGTTATTAATCATTCTGTGTGCAGGTCTGTACAGCATGAGAATGACAACTACTGATCTAATCTGACCCAGTCCGGCCATCTTGCCAGCATCTAATTATTATGTTTAGTGAAGCCTCACCCTATTTTGACATGCTGAGCTGCCTTAACATCAGCAGTTCCTGCTCCTCGGGATGTCCTCCCGATGTAATTTTGTTATTATTGTAATTTGTAAAAATGTAAACATATGTAATTTTGTTATTATTATCCTGTAGATAGTTGCAGTCCTTGAGTTACAATGTCTTTTTACCTGTGATAAATCAAAAAGTCAGATTATTATGCAGAAACCACATAAAAACACAAACTTTTACGTGATGTGTCTGGGACCGGAGCACTGAGATTTTGGATCTGATTTGACACCAGTAATCCATAATAAAAAGACTGGTTGGACTGGTCAGCTATCACTCTAGAATCTGGCTTCTGACACTCTGGAGAAGTTAGTTTCATTTTATGTGTCCAGTTATTTTTCTCCCCATTGGTAAATATAATATAATAATCAGTCTTTAATTTAGTATTGCGCCGTATATCGTTGAGATATATCAAAGCGCTTTACATGAAATGTAGTGAGTGTATTTGTAGGCGAAACGCGACAGCCAGTTTGCGCACAGCAATGTTCCACAAACAGCCATGGAACATGTTACCAATTTTATTGAGAGTTTGTTGGCCAGGATAGCTCTCTTCTTCTTCTGAATAGAGTCTTTTACATCCAGCTGAACATGCAGATGGTACATGGTTTAAATGTCTCATCCAAAGGATGGCACCTTCAACAATGCAACACATCCCAGCACTTCACTGGAGTTATAGTCTACATTGAGCTGAAAGTCCCAACCTGGGGCTTTAATCCACAACCTTTTGAATTAGGCTAGGGTGCTACCACCTGAGCCAGGCTAACCCCTAAAATGCCTCTCTGCTCCTGCTCTGGCCTCCTCTTGCTGAAGTACAGTTCCACAGGCACTGGTTGCCCTCTGATAACCCTGCCCCAGCCCCATTATTTATATGTGAGTGTTGGCAGTGAGTGGTGGTAGAGCCCTTGACCATAAATCTCTCCCCATCAGGCTGTCACACATATACACAACCAGTAGAGGGTGCCACAGAGGATAATCTCAGTGGTGGTTAGACTTTATGGTCACCCAACAAAATAAACTTTCTTTATTTAATATTTCTTGATTATGGCATCAAGAAAGAACTGAAAACACACTACCAATTGAATGCAAACTTGTGTTGTGTGAATGTTCAGTGGTCCACTTCTGGCCTGCGGGTTACCTACTATTGCCCCAGCTGCTTTTCATCTCTCTGAAGGCCAGGGTCAATTTAATTTCCCCATAAAACACAGTTTTATAGCTGGATCAGGATTTGAATTGCAATATCCTTGTCCCTAATCTGTAGTCCAAACCATTATACCATCAGTGCTGACCACAGAGATTTTGGTTTTAGCAGAAGTTCAATTCACACCTGCTCCAGTAAAAACAGTTGGTGGGGGGTGGGCGTGAGTGATGTTTGAGAGACATAGTGAGCGAGGCTTTCTCACCCCCATGGTATACAGGGGCTGAAATGTGTGGGTGGGGTGGGTAGTGGGGGGGTTGGGTGGTGCAGGAGCCCATTCGGGAGGGAAGCTATCACTAAGGAACTGATTATAATAATAATAATAATCCTTGCATTTGATATAGCGCTTTTCACATCTTATCGATGTCTCAAAGAGCTTCACAGAATATACTGTAAAGTGAATTAACTCTATATTTGTGGACGAAACGTGGCAGCCAATTGCGCACAGCAAGTGACCCACAAACAGTTGTGGATTGAACTGACCAATTTCTATTATTGTTTTTTGGGGGGATGGATTATTAATAGGTGTATGGAGTTAGGAAACTTTCCCAGGGTTTCGCCCTGATCTGCCTGGATTTGTACACAGGTCTCAAGCTTGTCCCACAAACAGTCATGGATTGAATGACAGTAAATATATACTGTAGTTTTAATTTGAAGGGATTATTACTCCTGGAAAAGCAATCTGCCATTAGACTAACAACCAGGTTCCTACTTACTGCCAGGTAAACAGAGGCATGTGGAATAAGGAAACTTGCCGAAACATTTTGCCCGGGAATCAAACCCAGGTTATACCACCACTGCAAAACTAGCAGCCAGCTGGCTTTAGTGCTCTGCCTGTTTGGTGTTTTGAGCAAGCTTGTTTATATGTGCTCGAACGTACAGTGGGATGAACAAGGCTTGCTGTGTCTTTGCTGTAGTTGAGAGGGTTCACAGCAGTACTCCCACCTCTGTGTTTCTGCACTTTAACCTATGGCTTCAGTTTATCACAGTTAAAACCACATGAGACCTGAGAGGCCCACTGTCTATATGACTGCACACTGTGTTGATCTTAAGAATGCACATCATATCCAAATTATGTGAGGTAGCAATAAATAAATAATAATTATTATGATTATAAAGTAAACAGGATGCTGGTCTATGTTTGCCAAATCAGTCAAATTCATATCTCTCAACAAGGATAATCCTTGTATTTGATTTCGCGCCTTTTATGTCTGGAAGACATCTCAAAGCACTTCACAATATTTACTGTAAAATGTAATGACCATGTAATTTTCAGGCAAACATGTATGTATATTTGCACACAATGTCCCACAAATAGCTGTGAAGTGAATGACCAATCTTATGTGCCCAGGACACCAGGAGGAACTCCATTCTCTTGAAGAATAATGTCACAGGATATTTAATGTCCACTTGAACAGAAAGACTCAGCTTAATACAGTTTCTCATGTGAAAGACAGGAACTCTGACATTTCAGCTTCGCCCCAGCATTGCACTAGCTCATCAGCACAGACTATGAGCTTACCGTCCAACATGGGGCTTGAATCCATATTTTTCTGACTCATTCAAGAAAAGATTTAACGTCTCATTTGAAAGATGGCAGCTCCAACAATGCAGCACTCTCTGAGCACTGCAATGGAATGTCATCTTAGGCCTGATGTTGAACGAGGTTGCACTGGCCTAATGGTTAATAGAGTACAATCACTTTTTTCCCGTCTGTTTTAAACAGTCATGACTAGTTAATGATCTATCCAGTGAAGAATGCCACTGAAGACATGTCTGCTCAAGATCGGTTGGATTTTCAGGTCAAAGCCCTCCAGGAATCCATGAGAATCCAACAGGTTCAGAGAGCAAATCCTACAAGCTGCAGCTCTTACAAGATATAGCTCTGAAGAAACTCCCTTATGACCCAGCAGTTGTAATTTCAGAAGATATGCAATGCCAGGAAAGAGGGGCAGAGCAAGGCAAAATTGGAAGCAAATGTTAAACTTCTGTTGTGTTTCTCTTTGTGGCCTGTGATTTCTTGGAGGCTGAAGATATTTTGACAACCAAAGCTGTCTGTTCTTATTTTATCCCCCTCCGTTCCCTCCCCTCTTCTCCTGAACGTGGTGACGGAGTCTAGGGTACTACTCCAAAAAGACGACAGTGCAACACTCAAAGTTGCCGATCACGATAAGTGAGCCCACAGAGGATATTCCACGTCACATCCTTGAGCTCACGCTCTGGGCTGACAATGCAGTATTGTAAGAGGTGCTGTCCTTCAAATGAAGTGTTAAACAAAGTCCCCTCAGCCCGTTCAGGTGGATATTAAAGAACGCATGGCACTGAACAACAATTGGCTGTTGCGTTTGCCTACAAAATGCAGAGTAAAGGCCCGAAGAGGCAAAACTCGTTTAACTGCCATCCAAGCCATATACTGGTGTTTGTTTGTCAGAGCTGGGGAAGATACGTTTTCCCAGATGTGACTGACGGTCGCCGAGGGATTCCCTCACCTCTCTTTCTCGGATAATGTCTAGTGAAGCCCTACAAAGGAACCCAATTTCAACGTGTATTGATAATAATAATAATAATCATTACATTTGATATAGCGCCTTATCACATCACATCTTATTTTATAGCATCTTATCACATTTTGATCGAGACATTTCAAAGCTGATTAAAGCTCCTTAGATTTGATGTGTGTCGGAGAGGACTTTGGTTTAAAAATCATATCTTAAGGATAGCACTGCATGCTGGACTGTGCACTCCAAACCCCAACGTGGGAAAATATTTTGGAAGAGCATTCAATACGCTGAAACCAGACATTGCACAAAATGGTAACAGTTGTAGCAGCAGTTCATCAGAAGCAGCTTTTTTCCACCAACAGAAAAACATTCCTCTTCAAGCCCAGAAAATACAGCACACAAATACAAACAGCTTCATCAACGTCTCATCTGGAGGCCAGGGTGACCACAGCCCCATAAATCAGTAGTTGCAAGCAGATGTTCTGTGTTTCATGGTTGAATAAGAATTGAGTGCTTTTATCTTCATAAAGTAAGCCTTTGTGCCTTTGCTGGCCTTTTGTATATTTCACAGTTCAGGCCCACAGAACTTATTTTGTGGCCTGTTCTGTGGATGACTATAATAACTCCCCTTACACCCCTGTACAAGTTGTTAACAAGAATGTTGGGGTTCTTAATAATAGGTAAATTTTGTGCTCACCAAGATGAGGGGTGTTTGTGCTGGGAAACAGAGCACTCTTCCCCTTTCAGGCAACCAAGAGCAGCATCCAACACTCGCACACAAGTGTAGTATCGGTTAATTAGAGTAAAGCTCCCTCTTCAGTCTGCGTCCACATTCTCAGAAGGGATTAGAGACAGAGTACGTAAAGCTCCCTCTACAGTGTCCGTCCACATTTCAGTTCATCTATACCACTGGTTAGATACAGAGAAACACTCCTTCTACAGCAGTGGTTTCCAAACAGCGGGGCGTGCCTCCCTTGGGGGGGAGCATATGTTGGCTGGGGGGTGGCGGGCGTTATTGCTCTTATTACAGGTAAACCCTGCTTAACGCTGTGACGTTCGCTAATACGTCGTTCGCCAGCGAGTGGAAAGGAGTGAGACGATGCTAGGATCTGGGAGTGAGCCAGGCCGGCAGCAAGAGAGTGAGGCAGGCCAGCAGGGAGTGAGACCAGCAGCGAGTGAATGAGCTGGGCAGGCAGTCAGGGAGCTAGTGAGTGAGCTGGGCAGGCAGTCAGGAAGAAACTTTGCGCTGAAAAGCAAGCTCACACATCACACTAACAAATTCTAAGTGTTGAAAATTATAAATGTAAGTATAGTACTGTAATTGGTTTCACAATTTAAATTTTTTTCATTTAATTAAAAATGTTAACAGTTTAATATTTTTTGTTACTACTTTAAAAAAACTGATTAAAAACAGGTAAAGAAAATATTGAATTTGCTGTTATCATTTGCGAAAATCATTCAATGTGAAGTGAGGGTGTGTGGGTGGGTGGCGCAACTAAAACTTTGTTGAGTTAGCAGGGGCCGTTATTTAAAGTTTGGAAGCCACTGCTCTACAGTTTTCATCCAGCACTCCCAGGTCAGTGACAGTATGGATTATAAACAAAGTAAACCCTTTTTGGAGCTCTTTTGCCCCACATTGTTCCTCTGTCCAACCTTAGAAGACTCCCCTACTATATCAATATACAGTAAAAGTTAGGTTATCCGGCACACTCGGGACCTGACCGGTGCCGTTTAATCAAATATGCCGGATATTCGAGCGGCAAATTGTCAAAAATCCTACACAAAAAATTCACTTGTTTTAAAACATACCATATTAATAATACACTAAATAATAACAGAATATTGTATGGATACTTACCAATGAAGCATTCCAGCACACTCGATAAAATAAAAATTCCAGCATTCGTTAAGTTTAATAAGTGCGCATGCGCATGCATGTAATGCATGCGCAAAGTGAGCATACTTGCAAATGTCCCAGATCCGTTTGCTGGAATGGTCAATGGTATTGGGAGATACCGGTTGGTTGAGCTTTCTGGTTGGTTGGGTGCCAGGTAAACATGCTTTTACTGTACCATATTAACTTTTCTGCACTAAACAATTCTACGACTTCTCTCTCTGATACGATATATTTGCTGCCAATGTGGGGCAGTTTGTGCTTTAGAAAACAACCACTGGCAACTGTCCTTACATGTACAGGCTGAGACAAAGGTTCCTTTCCCTTATTATTTAATAATGTCAAACTCAGGAGAGAATGCTCAAACCCCAATTCACCATCACCCTTTGGCTGACCTGCTGCTCTATGTATTCCTGATTCCTGATCCAAGCCTGGCCATGAGTTGACATTGACACTGACAGAGATGGGATTCAGTGTGTTCCCTCCCTTCCTCCCGCTTCCCAATGTTGTGCAGGCTTCGTGGAACTGCCATTCTTGTCATTTATCTTTCCTTGTCTTGGGGAAGGGTTAGGTTTCCACTTTCTTAGCCAAGCTTTTCTTAAGAAAGTTATGGATCAAGAAATTGGGATTGCAGCAATATAGAAGAGTTGAGAAACTGACAGGACCCATTGAAACTCAATATGCTGCTTCGCTCCAATTGACTGACATGGGCAAAGGCTCCACTGAGCACAGATTCCCCTATCAACCACTGCATTGCAATAATAATTCTTGTATTTGATACAGTGCCTTGTCATGTTGGGAAGATGTCTCAAAGCACTTCAGAATTTTTTGCAAAGTAAAGTGACTGTGCATTTGGACACAATATGGCAATGAATTTGCTTACGGCAGTTTCCCACAAATCGCTCTGAAGTGAATAATAAGAAATAATATAATAATCCTTGCACTTGATATAAAGCCTTATCTCATCTTCAAGACATCTCAAAGCGCTTCACAGAATATACTGTAAAGTGAATTGATTGTACATTTGTGGGTGAAATGAGACAGCCAATTGCACACAGCAGTGTCCCACAAACAGTCTTGGTTTGAGTAATTTTTTAAAATTATTTATTCGAAGGAATTATTACCCCAGGAAAAGCGATCACCAAATTTACTGCTGGGTAAACAGAGGTGTGTGGAGTAAGGAAACTTATTTCACCCTGCCAGGAATCTAACCCAGGCCTCTTGCTTGCGAGGTGAGTGCTCTCAGTGTAGCTAACCACTGAGCCAGGACTCCACCTACATTCACCTATCTTGTAGCCTGCATTCCAACAAGAACAACAGCTTGCATTATTATTATTATAATTACATGGGTTAGTATCCCTGATGCTTAGTAGTGGGAGCTTGAGCTTATTCCAGTGGGTTTTCAAGATACTGTATGCTTTTGCACATTACTTTAGTTCATTTTACAAGCCTATGCTGGTGGGAATTTCCATCCGTCTTATGCTAAAAAAAATTTGGTTCTATCATTATTAAAAGAGAGCTTCATTTTAATTTTTTACGAGAAGAGAGAGAAGGCAAGTTTTCCCTGTGTCCTGGCCAACAATCCCCCAAACAAAAAATTGTTTCACTTGCCATAGCTGTTGTTGGGTGCAAATTGGCTGCTGTATCTACAGCCACTGCACTTTACAGCAAAAAAAACGCGTTGAGCACTTTGAGACATCTCAACCACATGATAAGGCACATGATAAGGCACAAGCTGCCAAAACTCTTGCCCACGCCTCTTTAACTGTACTCTCTCTCACGGAGCAACTATATAAATGCAAATTGTTGCCATATCAAATGCAAAGATTGTTACTAATAATAATTATTGTCGATCATTATAATTTTAAAAATGACTTTAAGATAAGGAAACACCACTACGTTTACCGGTACAAACCTCCCCCAACAATGACAAACTAATCAAAGAGCTGAACAACAAAAGTAACTGTTGTATCCATTCTAGTCAGCAACTACCCTTTAGGTAGGCAATACTTCCTGGTGTCTATCCGGAAATTACCCTTTGCTACGCTGAACTTCATTATCCCACAGCCTTTGTTTCACCTCTAGCTCAGTCCCTTAACAGGAGAATTTCTATCAGACAGGGAAATTAAATTTCAGATCCAAATAAACAATGCTTATAAATGACCAAGAAACACAGTAAACAAGCATGGTATTTTTAGTTTTGCTTTGGGTAATTGTTACTTTCTCCATTGATTTATTTGGCTATCCTGTCATTATCCATTGGGGTTGTTTGTATTGAAGGTTGCAATGATATTTCCTTATAATAAATATTGCTTTTTCATTATGAGATAAATTATAATAATAAACCTTGAATTTGATACAACACCTTTTGCATAAGGAGGATGTCTCAAAATGCTTCGCATGATTTTCTGTAAAGTGTTATGCTTGAGTATTTTGTGAGCACATTTTGTAGATCGAAGCAGTGTTTGTTTCTATAAATTTATATTCCGTATTCCCCTCGTCATTGATGTATTGTTGACTCTATTTACATGGTTCCCCTCTTAGTAATATTATGCAGCACCAACAACAATGAATTAAATGTCAGTGTATTTCATCTCAAGAAGACACACCAAAGTGCCGGACAGTCAAAGATTTGCACCCGAGCATGGAGCAAGTCAGAGTGCTGAGAGAATGGACAGGTCAGTATGGAGTGAGGACAAGGATTTTGAACTCTATTCTGTGTGGGTTGGGGAGCCAATGGAGCCTGGGGAGGATGAGGGTGTTAGGTTGTAGGAACCTGGTGCGGTAGAGGCACAAGCTGCAGAGTTCTGAATAATTTTCATCTTGTGAAGGGAAGATTTGGGAAGACAGGCAACAACGGAGTTAGCATAATCAAGCCTGGATGTGATTCAATGTGTGGATGAGGGTGGATACTGTGTTTCACTTCAGGTCCACCATCAAGTGACATAAAACACAGAAACAGGTCATTCAGCCCAACTAGTCTGTGCCAATGTTTAAACAACACCAACCTCTCCTACACCTCTCTACTCCCTTCTTCCTCATATTGCCTCAAACGTCCTCTTAAGTGCATTGATAATAATAATGATTGCTTTTAATATAGAGCATTATCACATCTTCAAGACGTTACATATGTAAATGTCCCACAAATATTGTTCCAAAAAACAGTTGTCGATTGAGTGACCAATTTTTTTTAAGGGATTAATACCCCAGGAAAACAATTCACTAATATATTAGCAACTGGGTTCCTGCTTACTGCTGGGTAAACAGAGGTTTATGAAATAAGGAAGCTTGCTCAACAATTCGCTCTGTTCGGGATGCAAACCCAGGTCCTCTCACTTGCGAGGTGAGTGGTCTAACAACATGGCTTCACTTTGTGTTTTCTTTAACCGCATCAGTGGGCAGTGAGTTCCACATTCCCACCACTCTATACATAAACATATTCTTCCCAAACTCCCTATTAGATCTAATATGAGCTAACTTATATTTATGTCCTCTAGTTTTGGGAACCAGAGTGGAAGCACCAAGTGGAAACAGCCTGTTATGTACAACTTATCGTGCTTAGCTGAGCTAAAGATATAGAGGAGGTGACCGTAGGCACTGTCAAAGAGGAAGACTTTCAGGTGTGATCTGAAGATGGACAAGGAAGGGGCAAGATTGAGGCAGAGAGTTTCAGAGTTTGGACTGAAAGCACAGCCATTGATGGTGGAATGAAGGGGGCAAGGGCTGTGCAGGAATCAGCACCTTCTGGGTGGGGGAAGACATTTTGTTTTTCAAAATGAAATACTCTCAGCCAGAATAAATTTCTACTTTATACGAGTGATCGCGTACTTCATTGTAGCCCACAGGAAATAACCAGGCTCCTTAATCATACCCACAACATCTGGCCCTGATTTTCTCCACATTCAGTAATATACTTACATCCTTCCCTTGATATCTTTGAGACGACTCACAGCACATGTTTGTAACTTTTAATTCTGCACAGGCATATATTCTCGGGTCTTCATAATGAAAAGCATGTGTGTATTTGATATTCCGGTCCTGGGCCTGGCAGCTGTACTCTCACACATCTGGTCAACGCAGCAGCACAATCTTTCCAATTCCAGATAATTTTTATTTGTTTATTATTAAAAAAAACGAACTTTATACAATAAAATAATGGTCTTGGAAGCTCCCTTTCTGCATCCTCCAGAAGAATTGGTGAAGGCATGAGGCCATAAGCAATGCTGGTCTGGGCTGAACTAGCCCAGTGGCATTTCGTGCTTCAATTAGGTGTCAGATGGGCTCAGTTGGTAGAACTCTTGTTTCTGAATCAGAGGTTCTGGGTATAAACCCCACATCCGGACATTGAAGACACAGTTTGGCTGACTCTGGATTATTGGAGGTGCCATTCTTTGGCTGCTGTCTTCACATTCACCTACAAGTTAGTTCATTTCCTGGCACTTTTTTACCTTCTGACCTGTTTACACTCTCCTCTACCCAACCCCTTCAGTGAGCTGGCTCCAGCCTCCTGCACATTCTTCCTCCCATCTGCTCCACCAATAGTGCTTTTGCCTTCAGCCACTACACCTCCAAACTATGGAACTCTCCGGCTCAATCCTTCCACCATGCCCATCTTCAGATCTTGGAATCAAACTCCGCCATTTTAATGCTCTAAAATGCTATGTATCCTGGGACATTGCTATGCACAAATTGGCTGCTGTATTCACACACATACAAAGTCACTGCAGTGTACGGCAAAGTCCTGTAAGGCATCTAATGGGTACGGTGGTCCTAGATGGACAAGCAGTGGGAAAGCATGCTAGCCAGTGATCTCAATTGCAAGACCTCAACGGCTATGGGGTTTTAGTTGGTTAATTACTCCCAACACTATCTGCACCCAATTTCCTCTGAAATTAGGTAATTTCAAGTAGGATGTGTCCCTCCAGGAAGAGAATGCACATTTCTTTTTCAATAAATATCCCTGAAATTTGCTTGTATGGTTGGGTTATATGAAACTCCGAGTTTGGTTTGGATATCCTTAAGCTTGCTGATGGGTTTCCTCATGTGTCAGACACCGGCTGACCAAACAAAAAAAACAATGGTGACTTTACACAGAAGGTCACTGGGGAGCTTGTGAATCATCAGTATAAACAAACAAGAGCCCAAATCCAAATAGTTAAGGTTTTATTGAGGACAAATTGTCTCCTCCAAACTTACTAGTGCTGGATAAAGGGTTGTTTCCATACTTTTGTATTATTCTATATTTGTACAAGCCAGACAAACACATTGGTGGTCAAAGGTTGGAGTACATTATTACCATCTAATTTAACATTGCGACATTCGCTGTTACATCGTTCACCAGCGGGTGGAAAGGGGTCAGGCAATGTGGCATTGATGGAGGAAGGCCATCCTGGTCAGGGACCAGATGTGTGGAAGGAACAACAGCTGTGGGTCAAGCCTGACGCCTAGGTTACGCACTGGTTCGGTAAAGTCTAAGGGATGAGGTTAAGGAGATCAGAGCCACAGGATAGAAGACATTGACTGGAGCCAATGAGTATGGCTTCCATCTTGTCAACATTGGTTAGAGCACTTGTCTTGCAAGCTGGGGAAACCAAGCTGGGGAGACCTGTGTTCGAATCCAGGCAGGTCGGGGCGAAACCTTGGGCAAGTTTCCTTACTCCACACGCCTAATAATAATCCCTCCAAAAAAACACAATAATAAAATTGGTCATTTTCAATCCACGACTGTGTGTGGGACACTGCTGTGCGCAATTGGCTGCCGCGATTCGCCCACAAATATATACAGTCAATTCACTTTACAATATATTCTGTGAAGCACTTTGGGACGTTGATAAGATGTGGAAAGCGCTATATCAAATGCAAGGATTATTATTATTGAATTGTAGGAAGTTTTTACTTATCCATGCCCAATGTCTGCTAGTTCATCTAGAGCACATTAGCCTACCTGGAGTTGCAGCTGGAGGAGAAGTAGATCTCACTTTAATGTCTCATCCGAGGGATTGCAATTTATGTGAAAAGTGCTGCATGAATGCAAATTATTATGATCCAAAGAGAAGCAATAGTTTCCAGTGTCTCTTAATCCTGCTGTTCGTAAAGGACAGCTTTTGAAATGTTGCAAAGTACAGTTCATGAGCTCTGCAGTCCTGCTTTCATCATTGCTGGCTGTAACCTCAGGGCAGATTCAATCTGGTCCAAGAATCGGCGTTCTTAGTGCCAGGGAAAATCATACAAAGACAACACTGCGCCAGACTCTCCCTAAATGTAACCTACTCAGTGTCTCAGGCCTGAGGAGACACACGCTATCTGTGCTGCGTCATCAAAGGGAATTGTTCAAATAAATGTCTACAGCACACTGATTTACGTAGCTTGTGTCTATACAGCTGCACAGAATATACTACCAGTTACAAACATCCAATCCATATAGAGTGATATCACACTTTCCGTTTCAACCCCATGTCTCTTGTGTCTCCCGTTGAATTACGCCGAGTGAAGAGTGTGCACATTTACAGCTCTTTGAGTCAGTATCGGACACCTGCCTAATGTATGATATTGACAGTACAGAAGAAAACTATGTGTGAGAGCGGATCAGGGTTAGGACAGGAAGACAGTGTGGGTGATAGCGTATGAGTTATAGGAGGAGTCTAGAGGAGAGACTGAAGGCGTTCTTCAGTCCCTCGAGCCTGCCCTAGTGATAGATTCTCCAGTGGAGCCATACATTCTAACCCCAAAACCCTCTCCTTTTCCTAATATTTTTTCACAATGAAATCTTTGGAAAACTGTCCACATATTGAATGCTCTTTGATGAAAAAAAGTCTGATTTGATTTACTCTCCTCTCCAAAAGGACGTCCTCATGACGTGAAAGGTGAGGACCCATTATAAGCACTAACTGGCATTTAAAACCACCCGTTAAGGCTTTGGCATGTAACAGCCAAGTGGGAAGAATCCCTGTGCAACAGTGACTGCAAACACACAGTGACAGCGGCAAAAACAACAACTTGTATTCATATACATTAATGCTCTTCAGATAAGAAACCATTTTGGAACGCTTCACCGTACTGTGTTGGATGCCAAGCACAAGGGGGGATTAGGGGGAAAGATGGTGATTGTATCAAACACAAAGACTTTTATTACCCTATTTCTGACCAGATGCTGAAGCAGATTGGAACCACCACAATTTCCTTATTTAAGAACAGAATAAAAATATTAATTGTTGCATTCGATACAGCATCTTATCACGTCGACAAGTTGTCTCAAAGCTCTTTACATAATTTACTGTAGAGAAGCTTTGCTGTTTATTTTGTGGGTGAACACAGCAGCCAGTTATACATTGCAATGTCCTACAAATAGTCATGGAGAGAGTGACCAATTTTATTTGGGGGACTGTTGGCCAGGCCACTGGGAGAGAGAAACTCTCTTTTCTTTTTCTATTAGCACCATGCGATTTTTAACTTTTATCTGAACAGGCAGACGGTACCTCGGTTTAACTTTCATCCAAGGGATGAGTTCAAGTCCCTTTGTGGGATTTATTTGACTTCAGCCAGGATAGCTGTGAGGTTATAATTGAGGGCAGTTCTCCCCCACACCTTATCCAAACTAGTAGAAAGTAACCTAGCATAAAATCAGTGTTTCAGAAAATAACAGGACTCCACATAGGTTTCTGGTTTATATCAAGATAATGGTAAATCATGTAAAGTTTTATGACAGAGCTAAAATGCAGCTACATATTTGGCATTCAGTGGGGGGAAGCTAGGCTAAGCTCAGGGACCAAAATTGCCCAGATTTTGTGCTCTTGCGCCAGGGTGTTGAGTTTCCACAGGTTGTTTCTGCCCGAAGAAATGCTGGAACCAAGATAAACTGAAGGTCATCAAGGGGTGGAAGCGTCTTTCCATTCTGGCCATAATAGGTTCTTGATGTAATTTTAAAAAGTTATGCTTTGCAGACTCAACAAAGGAATTTATGAGAAGCATACCTCTCTCACTCTTTCTCTCTCTCTAAAATTTCAACTCTCTAAATTGAGTCCTGACCTCGTCAAGTACTCAGAAACCTTCCTTATTTAGTGAGCAGTGGATCCCAGGTCCATTCTGCCCTGCCAAACCATCTCCCTATGTGCCAGGCCTCACCCTCATCCTACATATCCATCCACTGCCTGGCACCTCTTTATATCTCCAACCTCCCGCTGCACTATCGCTCGGCTCAGGTAAGTCGGGATTGTTTCCTGCCATATCAGTGCCACGATCGAGGCCAAGTCTTTAGTTCCTATGTCTCAACCTCTGAAACCTTCTACCATTCCATCTGTCTCTCTTTCTATGCCACCTACCCCTCCCCTTGCTCTTCATCCAAATACAGATGTCCAAGTCATTATCCTATATGAAGAGTTCTTTATAATGCAAATCGCAGGTGGTGCTTTGAAAACAACAATTTGCATCTTATATAGTGCCCTTCAGGCAGGGTAGTGTCTTGGAGTGCTTAACAGTGGAGGAATCTGACCCCGAGGTAGTGGTATGGGGGGGTAACCACAGGCACAGTTGAAGAGGAGGTTTTTAGGTGTGATCTTGCCTAAGGAAAGGAGGGATTGAGGTAGAGAGTTCCAGAGTTTCAGGTGGAGGGGCTGTAAGGACAGCCACTGATAGTGGAATAGATGGGATGAGGGACATGCAGGCTGGAGCCAGCCGAGCGGAGGCAGTAGGTGTGAATGTGAGGATCACAAAGTGCTGTGTCATTCTTAGTGAGGTCAGAGAGCCTCTGGAATTGGCAGCAGGTATGTGTATTACTCAGTTTCCAGGCGTTGACTTATTTTTTTGGAAGTCTTGCACTGTTTTCCCACGTGCAGCTTTTGATGTTACATTCCAGGTGAATGCGAGGAGAAATGAATGAGGTGGCTGGGAAATTTGACGCTGAGAGGAAATATTTGAACAATTTTCTATTGGAAACTATTCCTCTCATTCGCTATTCCTCCTACTATTTTTTTTGCTCTGATTCCTTAATTTTAATCCTGTTCCAATTATAATCTCTCTTTCCCGAAGAAACTGACTGATGATGGAGTTGGTTGGGAGGGGGACAGACAGATGGGGATAATAACAACAACAATTTGTATTTATTTACTCTTCACGCGGGGACGAATCCCAAGCATGTAATGGGAAAATGATATTAATCTTGCCTTTGATACAGCACCTTTAATATTGAATATCAATATGATAATATCCTTGAAATTGACATAATTGCTGCCCTTTATTCCCACAAATGTACAAACAATTCACGTTACAATGTCTCATAAGCAGCCAAATAATAATATAATCTTTGCATTTGATATAGTGCCTTATTATGTCTTCTAGAGGTCTCAAAGAGCTTCACAGAATGTACTTGAAAGTGAATTGACTGTGCACATGTGGGTGAAACACGGCAGCCAATTGCTCACAGCAGAGTCCCAAAAACAGTCGCGGATTGAAATAATAAAAAAAATTGTTTTTTCCTTGAGGGATTATTATTAGGCATGTGGAGTAAGAAAGGTTGCCTGAGGCTTTGTCCTGCCTGGACTCAAACCCAGATCTTTCATTTGCGAGGCGAGTGCTCTAACCACTGAGCTACAGGACTCTGAAGTTTCCGATTTCTCCCTCTTACCAGACATAACATCGCCCTGTTTTGATCTTATTGAAGGGAAGCAGAAGATATTACAGTCCAGATCACGTACAAGCTAAAGCCAGAATAACTCATTAATTTGGAAGATTATTGACAAGGCACCTCTAGAAACTTGCTTCTCTTTTTAACAGCCAGATAAAGAAGGACAGATGGATAAGTGTGGAGCACAAATGGGGGTTGGGGTAAACAAAATAATTTCCCCTTTAATGGCTGGACTGCTCTACACAAGGTAACAATCTCTTTGCACTATGACCTGATCACAGTGTAACATTGATGAGTTAATTCAGACCTCACCTCAGAGGTGCAGCCTTTCTTAAGTAAGGTAATTTCCCCTTTAAGAACTCGGTTGTTCTCAAGGCAGGTACAATGTCATTTGACATTTGGGTCAGGATGAATTAATGTCTTTTTAAGCTTCCAATTCCTCCCTATTGCCAGACATAACACTGTCCTGTTTTTGTCTTATTGAAGAGAAGCAGAAGATATTACAGTCCAGATCACATACAAGCTAAGCCCAGAAACAGGAATCTTTCCTATATATGCGCTACACATGGGAGGTCATATTCAGACAGTACAGCTGTGGTCAATCTCTAGTGTATAACAAAAATCTAATTTTCCTCCAGATTTGTGAGATACCATTAGCTTTACAATTGAATACTTTGGGTAGGAAACATATGCACCCTATTGTATATGTACGTAAAGATTATTAAATGCAAGCATTATTATTATATAGATGTAGAATCATCGAATTATTCAGCACAGAAGGAGGCTATTCTGACAATCGTGCTTGTGCCGGCTCTTTGAAAAGAGCTCATCAAATCAATCCCATTCCCCCACGCTCTCCCCATAAACTGCAAACTTGTCCTCCCAAAATAACTATGTACTTTTCTCTTAAAAGTTGTTATTGATTCAGCTTCTACCACCCTTTTAGGCAATGCATTCCAGATCCGAATAACTCGCTATGTGACAAAGATTTCTCCACTTATTTCTTTTAACAACTATTTTAAATCAGTGTCCTCAGGTTACCACCCACCAGTGGAAATAGTTTCCCCTTGTTCACCCTAACGAATCCCTTATAATTTTGAACACTTCTATTAAGTCTACGCTTAACTGTCTCTGCTCTAAGGAGAGTAATCCCAGCTTCTCTAGCCTCTCCAGATAAGTGAAGTCCTTCATTCCCAGTACCACACTGGTAAATCTCCTTTGCACATTTTTAATGGATAAAATGAAATAACAAGAAATCCCCCCCAAACAAATTGGTAAAGTGGGCAGACACATGGCAGATGAAGTTTAATGCAGAGAAGTGTGAGGTGATGCATTTTGGGAGAAGAAATGAAGGGAGGCAATATAGGCTAGATAGTACAATTTTAAATGGTGTAAAGGAACAGAGAGACCTGGGGATTTGTGTTAGTGACTCGTTGAAGGTGGCAGGACAGGTAGACAAGGCTGTTAAGAAGGCATATGGGATACTAGGCTTTATAAATAGGGGTAGAGAGTACAAAAGTCAGGAAGTGCTGACTAACCTCTATAGGACTTTGGTGAGGCCTCAGCTGGAATACTGTGTTCAATTCTGGTCACCACACTACAGAAAGGATGTGAAGGCATTGGAAAGGGTACAACGAAGATTTACTAGGATGGTGCCAGGATTGAGGGACTTCAGCTATGAGGAGAGGCTAGATAGGCTAGGGTTATTCTCTCTGGAGCAGAGAAGATTGAGGGGAGACCTAATAGAGGTTTATAAGATCATGAGGGGTTTCGACAGGGCAAATAGAGAAAAACTATTTCCACTCGTGGGTGAATCTGTGACTCGTGGTCACAGATTTAAAATAGTTTCAAGGCGCAGTAGAGGGGAGCTGAGGAGAAATTTTTTCACTCAGCGAGTTGCTCGAATCTGGAATGCATTGCCTGAAAAGGTGGTGGAGGCTGATTCGATAACAACTTTTAAAAAGGAATTAGATCTTTATTTAGGGAGAACGGGTCTATTAGGCTATGGGGAGCGGGCAGGGCAGTGGGATTGAATTGCTCTTTTCAAAGAGCCGGCACAGACTAGATGGACCGAATGGCCTCCTTTTGTGCCGTAAAATTCTATGATTCTATGATTCTAAACACAATGAAAAATCATCCTAAAAATAAAAAAGAATTATACGGAGTCCTAACAATGAGAAAAGAGAAGAGTGAGGGTCCAGGGATCCTGGCCAACAATAGATTGAGCCACTCATGTCAAGCTGTTTGTGGGGCTTTGCTTTGCACAAATGGTCTATTAATCCGTGTCATGTTTTCACTCTGGTTTCTTGGTTTTTCATTCCTTCCCAATATACAGGAGATTTCCCCCCCCCCCCCCCCCCCCTTTAAGGACATTTAAGATTGCTGTACTCTGTTAATGGTCTGGTGCAAGTTATGTTTATTTCAAGGGAAAACCATTGAGCAGGACTTCAGTGAGATCATCAGAACATCTTGAGATTAGTGAGACCCACATAAATCACTCAGCATCTGGTGCGCTTGTCTTGGCACCAATTAGTCCTTGAGTCTTTCTTGTGTCCAGCAGGAAAAAAACTTCAGTGTAGCTCTGAATGGAAATAATGACAGTTTAACTAGTCATATGTGGTGGTTGATTTGCATTCTTGTTTGTTCTCTGTAGTTACACCATGGGTTTGATGGAGCATTCCAGCATCTGTAGTTGGTTGGGAGTTGGCATGGATGAGGTAACTCATTAATTTGGAAGGTTATTGACCAGGCACCTCCAGAAATTTGCTTCTCTTTTTAACAGCCAGATAAGGGAAGACAGATGGATACGTGTGGAGGACAAATGGGGGTTGGGGTAAACAAAATATGGCTAATTTACACAAACTGCAATTATCTAACAGGAGCTTAGCAATAATGATTTTATTTTGTCATCTTAGCTACCAATACATTTGGGGCACTGTAAGTATTTCACCCTACGGTTTGCAGTTTTGAGTTCCCTTAATGGCTCAATTGGTGAAGCAACTGCTAGTATGGAGTTCAATAATAATAATCCTTGCACTTGATATAGCACTTTTCACATCTTATCGATATCTCAAAGCGCTTCACAGAACATTCTGTAAAGTGAATTGACTGTATATTTGTGGGCGAAATGTGGCAGCCAATTGCGCAAGGCAATGTCCCACAAACAGTAGTGGATTGAAATGATCAATGTTTGTTATTGTGGTTTTTTGGGGATGGATTGTTATTAGGCTTGTGGAGTAAGGAAACTTGCCCATGGTTTCAAGATAATCTGCCTTGATTCGAACACGGGTCTCACACTTGTAAGGCTTGTGCTCTAACCACTGAGATGCAGAGTTCAAACACACAAACCACAAAGGTTGGGACATTGTTTTTGGTTATCTTTTATTTTTTTGAATAGGAATCCAGTGGGGTACTGGTTAGGGCACTCATCTCAGAAGTAAGAGTATCCAGGTGCAGTTCCCAGCCAAGGGTGAATGTTTTGGCAAGTTTTTGCCCACAAATATACAGTCAGTTTTCTTGCTCTCCTTCCCCGTACCCTGACCCCGATCCTGACCCTTACCCTCTTTTCCCCTAACCTCACTTCCACGACTGTTTGTGGGACCTGTTGTGTGCAATTTGGCTGCCGCGTTACGTCCACAAATATACAGTCAATTTTCCTACTTTTCTTCCTCTCCTGTTCTGGTCCCTACCACTTTTCCCCCCTTTATTCTCCCTACCCTGACCTGTCCCCCACTGCTCTGGTCCCTTGGGACGTTATTGTTTTATTCTGTGAAGCGCTTTGAGACATCGATAAGATGTAGAAAGCGCTATATAAATGTAAGGATTATTATTATCATCTTATTCCAAATGTTTACCAGTTGTAAGTCAGAACCGAGTTTTTAGACGATTGGCAGATCATAATGTTTTCGAAGGGTCGTGAACCTGAAACGTTGACTCACTTACTTTTCTCCATGTTTGCTGCCTGTCCTGCTGAGTGTTCCCGATTTCTGCTTTTGTTTCAGATTTACAGCATCTGCAGTATTTTGCGTTTCGGATCAGTAAGTGGTCTGGTTTTCTCAGATATTCCTTTACACTAGGTTACACTGCCTGCTATTTATCAGTCTGGTTGTTGTGCGGGCAGCAGCTACTACACAGGTGTTCATTTTATATGTACTGCTCAGTTGGCATTCTCAGAATCAGGGGTAATGATTTCACTGTTATAATTTAAGCTCACAATCAGAGTTTACATTGCAGTGGAGGGTTGGGGGAATGCTGCAGTGAGAGATGATGTCCTTTGGATGAGGTATGAAACAAACCAAGGGCCCATCTGTCTGTTCAGGTGAATGTTGAGGATCCCAAGGCACAATAGGAAAAAACGTTTTTCCAGTGTCTTTGCCAACAATCCTCCCCAGATAAATTAGTCATTCACCTCTTAACTGCATGCAAATTGCAGACACATTTGCCTGCAACTACACAGGCACTGCTCTTTACAGCAATTTCGATTGAATTGCTTGCAATGTTACAGGAGTTGTATCAAATTGGCCTCACCTGACTCAATTGGGCACAAGAGGGAACATGACCTGCCAGGGTTTGTACCACTTAGGCTTGAAATTCCTCAAGGACCTAACCTCAAATAAAATTGTAAAGATTTTAGAAAATAAAGTCTCTTTATTTGAACAGGCAAGGGAGGATGGGAAGCAAAGGACTGTGGGATGGAGTTCCTGAGTATGGGAGTAGAGGCTGAAAGCCAGGCCACCGATGGTAGAGTGGATTGGGCAGGAGACATGGAGCAGACCGGAGCCCACTGAACGGAAGGGGCGGGCAGGTTGACAGGGAGTTAGAAGGTAGGAGACATAGGAAGGGGCAAGGCTATGGATGGCCTTGAAAGTGAGGATGAGGAACTTGAATTCAATCCTCTGGGAGATGGGGAGCCAATGGACCCGGCGAGGGTAGAAGTGATGGGGTCGTGGAGCGTGGTGCGAGAGAGGACATGATCTACAGAGTTTTGGATGATCTGCAGCTTGTGAAGGGAAGAGCTGCGAAGGCCAACAAGCAGGAAGTTTCCGTAGTCAAGCCTTGATGTGACAAATGCATAGGTGAGGGTTTTGGCAGTCTGACACCCTCAGGATGATACCTAACTCTACCTCTCTGTCAGATGTCAAATCCTGGATGAGAGACAACTTTCTACAGCTGAACATCAGCAAGGCCGAGGCCCTACTGATTGACTCGTGCCAGAGCCTCCGCACTTCAGGTACTGGCAGCATCAGCAACCACGGATACACACTCCACCTCTGAAACCTGGAAAGCCTAATCACCAATGGTGCCTTGTTTGACCCTGAACTGTCCTTCCTCCCCCATATCCATGCCATGATCATCATCACATCCACAACTTTGCCCGTCTCCGCCACTGCCTCACCCCTCAGGCCACTGAAACCCTTACACGTGCATTTGTCACCTTAACTCCCAACTATGGCAACTCCTTTCTTATCGGCCACCCCACAAGCTGCAGATGATCCAAAACTCTGCAGCTCGTATCCTCTCCCGTACCAGGCTCTACGATCTCATCACACCTACCCTTGCCCGGTTCCATGGGTTCCCCATTCCTCAGAGAATCAAATTTTCATTTTCAAGGCCATCCATGGCCTTGCACCCTCCTACCTCTCTGACCTACTGACCCCCTTATCAACCTGTCCACTCCCTCTGTTCAGCAGGCTCCAGCCTGCTGCATGTCATTCGCCCAGCCATCCGTGGACGGGCTTTCAGTCTCTCTGCCCCCACAATTTGGAACTCCATCCCACAATCCTTTCGCTTTACTCCCTCCCTTGCCTGTTTCAAGGCTGGTCTCAAGACCGTCCTTTTTGACCATGCCTTCAATGACCGTGCTGCCCTCCCTCATCCCGACCCTGCCCCCACTTCTCCCTTGCTCAGGTCCTGACGCTTGACTGCTCAGCACCTTGTGGCATCCTCCCGATGTGAAAGGTGCTCCACAAAAGTAATTTTGTTGTTGTTGTTGTTGCTGAAAACCAAAAGTGATTATACTTCAGCAGTTAACCCTCAATCTAACATGTGAAAACTCCACTTTCAATTCCGTTTCCTCAACTTTTCTCGATATTGCTCAATATTCCTAAAACTAAAGTCTGAAGCATTACCTTTCTGGTGTTGCCAACTCCATACTTTTTCAGATGAGCGAAAATTTCAGACATTCCAAGAACACGGGCTCATTGCTGTAAAGAGCAATTTCAGGACGGCAGCACCAAGTTTTCTTTCAAATGTCTACAGCTGGAACGGATTAATAGATGGAACGCGACAGGAGCTGGAACAGAAAGTAAGAAGCAGCTTGATGCTGTGAATGGAAAATGCAAGGAATGGGATTTCGTAACGATGTGGCCATCACGATTTCCTTCTGTTTTCACTTTATTCTTATTCCTTCAGTTTTTCATTTTTAGTTTGTTTTTAGCATTTTTGCACCGTTTTCTCCAAACCGTGACCCAATTTTGTAACTTGTCATTCACTTTTCTACTTCTATCCCCCACAGTCCATTCTGGACACTGAGTCAGACCCTCTGTTCTGAAGGTGCAGTGTGTGCACACATCAAGGCACGTCTCAAGACCCTCCTCTTTTACGTGCTTTTGGCTACCCTCCCTGCCCTCCAACCTCTCTGATCCCACCCCTCCCACCCATCACTCCCACTAGGATACTAATCCCTAACTGTTCAATGCCTTCCCGTTGCGAAAGGTACTTTACAAATGTAGTTTTGTATCGTATTGTATCAAGAGCATAGATAATCAATTCATATTACCTTCCCTCTGTTGTTACAAGTGGCAACATCAGTCGTTCAGCTAAATTGTTGTAATCATCAGGTATTGCACTAAGTTATAACCACTAGTACAATACAGTTTTGCTCCAGGAGATCTTTGAAGAATGTACAACCCCATATTCTGAATTGTTACAGAAAACTTGGTTGACACAGATTTCATATTACCAAGGGAGCTGTAAACAATGGGTGTCAAATCAAGGACCCCTGTTTTCCTATGGTATAGAATATCCTGTTAGTGGGTAATTGGTTAATAAAGATCTCATCACTAAGGGGGCTGTAAACAATTGGTGTCACATTGTGTTCCTTTGTTATAGGATATCACATAATGAATGAAGGGCCATGAGACTGTATTGGAGGAAAATTGGTTAAGTCATATTTCTAAGGAAATAAATAAATAATGAGTATCACATCAAGGGTTCTATTTAATGACAGAATACGAGTTTTGTATCCCATCCTTGCCACAATCATGTTAGTGCCAGATCTAGTGAAACTTCTCAATTGGCATCAGTAGATGGATCACTTCCTGGTAATCCATTTCAGCCATTCATCTCTTTTGATAACCATCTATGTAAAAAAAACTTAAATCCTAAAACTACCCTTCACACCTGTGCTCCCTTACCCTTCAGTTGTGTCATATCTGAAATATTACGAGGGTTCACTTTATGAAGCACAATGTAAAAAACAACAGAGGTACAGTCCTCATAATTCACAAAGTACATGATAGAATAGATTTCACTCAATCTTCCACACTTCAACTGCTGTACCCTTTGGTCATACCCTGGCTCAACATATATATTCTTGCCATTTTGTAGTTTATAAAGCAATCTCCTTAGTTTGTCCTACTTGTGCACTGAGCATGAAGGAGAGACATAAATCTGAGAAGAGAGTTAAAGAAGGCATGAAACGAGTTAGGAAAGCCTGTTGCCACCAGCATTCCCTCATTCCTCCCTTCTATAACTTTTTTGGAGGTATCCAGTCTGATCCATTGTTGGAGATTTTATTATGAAAGTAACCAATCATCACCTGACTAATTCTTGGAACATTACGCACCTTTCACTGTCAATCCATTTTGCAGTATATCCAGTGACGAGACGTCTTGACAACATGATAAGGTGTTATTACCAAACACAAGAATTATAGGTTTACAGTTTAAGACAATGCAACCGGAACCAGAAATAGATTGTTCACTGCTATGCTTTGGGAAAGTTTCTGCTTTTTGGCTCTAAGTAAGATCACGAAGATATTAGTTTCATTCCAGTGTTATTCATATTTTAAAAATAGTTCCTTAGAAGGCAGTATTGTCACAAGTGATAACAACTCTGTCCAGAGACCTGACCATAGGCATCAGGCACAGTGTCGGCACAATTAGTTCCCACAACAAATTCAGTGCCAACATGAAAATATTTCAAACTTTAAGGCTTGTTTTCACACTACACTGTGAATGCGTCCATATAGATATAGTCACTAGACCTTTCAGTAAAGTCTTCAGAAGTGCTTTGGTCCACCAATGGTATACTGTGTTATCAATACCACCAATTGCGAAAGGCATTGCAAATCACTATTTGTAAACCATTATTCATTTTTAATTACCTATCTTCTCAGCCTCTCTGGCCACGAAGTGATCTTGAGCTATTGTACAAAATGTGTAGTATACCGTGCCTTTGATCACCCTCCTACCCATACCTTCTCCACCCTCCACCCTTCCTGATCCAACTACCAGCTCTGGTGAGAATCCCTGACTGTCCAGTACCTTGGGATGTCCTCCTGATGTGAAAGGTGCAAAACAAATATAATAAAATATAATGAGACATTAAAAAATATTAGATATTTTAATAATTGTTGACCTGACAGTATTGAATCCATAAGTCCTTTACTCACATTGCAAAATTGCAGTGAGATTTGTGCCATGTGTATGATTTTGCTGTGATGTGCCAATTCAAATGACTACATTTCCCCCTTTTAGATATAATTCTAGTCGTTGGCTCGCTGAGTTAACAGCAGTGACTTGTTAACAAGCGAGACAGAGTTTGTACAAGACATGGAGAGAAGCCAGGCAGATTTAGGCAGGCGTATGGTCGAAACGCTGGCTGCTTTGTGTTATGCTTGTGGGGAGTGAAACAACAACAATAAAATTACCTTTGTATAGCAAAGGAGAGCAGTGCAGGCTTTAGAAGTGATACAAAAGTCAGATGAACTGATAATAAATGCATTTTTTTTCTGTGCAATTCCTGCAATGATCTGAAGGATGTTCTGTAAACTGTGTACTTTGAAAGCTGCTCCAAACTTGTGGATGCTGCTGATGTGCTGGAATCCTGGCTCCAGACATCGGAAAACTATACTCAGTATTTATTCTTTTCCTGTTTTAAGTGGAAAAGTTTGAAGACCGTGTCCTTTTTTCCCTTCTTACTAACCTTTCTCCTTCACTTGTCTACCCTCACCTTTTTCCTTCTGAACAGACACCATGCCTAAATTGCAATGATTCACATGTGACTGTTAGCTAGCTGATCCAACTGGGCAGGACGGACATCATAGCAGAGCCAATTCTGTCCTCACCCAACGTCCACATACTTATACCTCTTGTCGTGAGCAGGAACACCGACTTTCCTGAAACTGAGGACGGTGAGGCTAATTGCAACCTATTTTTTGTTCAAGCTGAGACCAGCAACAAACACTTGCACTCACATAGCATCTCAGACAATGAGATAGTTTGACACTGAGCTTGGAAGAAAAGTGAGTTACCGTAAACACAGTCGAAGAAGAAGGTCTTTAGGTACCATCTGAAGATGGTCAATGAATTGCAAATGGGATTGAGAAGTAAACCCAGAACAATACTGCCAAATGCGCCAAAGCAACAGAACAATGTACTGTAACTGGTTTTGCAAGTCACCTCCACTCTATTATCTGGACTGCTCAACAGTGAAAAGTTCATTCACCATCAAAAAGCGAGATCCTTCAGCGGAAACCCTTCTGCATAGATGTTGCATAGATGGAATAGCATTCCATTAATGATCTAAGTTATTTCTCTACAAAAATGCAGGCTGGAATTCTTCCCACTTTATTTTTGATAAGCTGGGTATCTGACACATCGGGAAAACCCATCACAATGCTTAAGAGTATCCAAGCCACGCTGAGAATTTTACATGTGGGTGCAACCATATTACAAACTCTCATTAACCCTGCACGACAAAGACGGTAGGGTAGTCGAAGCTGGACAAGCAGTCGGAAGCTTGCCAGACAATGTTCTCAGTGTAAAGCTGTGTGGTTTTAGCTGATCAAATTTAAGCAGTACCCCCAACACATACTTTGACATCCCCAAGCTTTGGCCCTTACCAACCTGCATCTAATACTTTCCTGCATTCAGCGAACAAGGCAAATTCCTCAGGGGAGACATGCCATTTCATTTGATTTGGGCGGGGAAACTTTCCATGCATACGTGGAACCCTCAGTAGTTTGGTTTGGATACTTTAAAATGTGCTGATGGATTTCAGCATGTATCAGATACCCGGCTGACTTAAAATGAAGGGAAACAAAATCAGTGCACGTGGCACAAATTATAGTGAATCTCTGTGAGACACTGATATTATTCACTCAAGTTCACTCTTACAGGCTAGCAAAGGAAAAATAAGGAAAGGAACATGTGCCACAAAACTGTAAATCCGGTGCTGATCCTGTGAAGTTTACCAAGGAAACATCGAACAAAACAATGAGAGGAGATCAGTGTGCAAACGGATCTTTCAATAAGTGCTTTTAATTCCTGAAAAAATGTACTGAAATACTGTGGTTATTTCACATTGACTCATCTGAAAGTGGTTCTGGCGAGAGAGAAAAAGCAAACAAGCACAACTGAGCAGGGGCCACATATTAAAGTATTTCCCTCCCCTCTGAGAAGTTTACAACAGACGTTTAGATGGATGCTTAAACAAATTCTTACACAAAACATGATTAATACAAGGTTATGGGACTCGGGAAGTAATGCGTTCAGATACATCTTAAGAACGTGAGAAATGCAGCACAAAAAATGACCAAGGCCCATGTAGTTCTTCTTCCACCTTCCTGGCAGTCACATGCTCTTATGTCCCAAACTACCTTTGTACTATATTCCACAATGATATTTCCTAATCTGTGTTTAAAGGAATCAAAATTTCCTGCTTCAACCATCTCCCTAGGGAGCCGCATCCACAAGTTTAACAATTTGCTCACTGAAATAGTGTTTCCATAGATTTTGTCTGAATTTCTCACCTGTTCAATCACAGACTGTGCCTCTGGTTTTACTATTTTGGATTAGTTGAAACAGCCTGTCATGACCTACTTTGTCTAGCCCCTTTAGAATCTTAATGTCAGCAATCATATCACCTCTTAATAATCTCTTTTCCAGGATGAACATGCCCAATTTACTAAGTCACTCCTCATAGTCCAATCCCTTTATTTCCTCAATCATTCTGGTTGCCTTCGTCTGTATCCTCTTGATGATTCCCATGTTTTTTCACTGTGGCGATCAGAACTGTACATTGTCATGGTCACCGCTCTTTTACATAACCCATCTGTCTTTAATAAACATATCTGCTGTTCTCTAATGTCTGTGTTGAAAATATTAACCTGTTGAAAGTTTCTATTATGTAGTTTAAATCATTGATTGTTTAAATGTGGTTTCTGTCTGACCCGAATGCACTCGGGTAAAAGGTTCATAAAAGAAGCAGAACATGTACATTTCTTTTTTCAGTGTAATATTCAAATCATAAATAGTTTAAATAGATGATGACTCTATATACATACACAGTCGCACACTGACGCAGACTTCATTTTGTGCATTTGGGGGCCTTGTCTCCTAGTTTGTGAAAAAGTTTAGCTCCCTTCAGGTGCTGGTTCAAGCGTGCAGGTTGCTGCTTGTGGAGTTCAGGATTCGTGACTGACAGCTTGATTTAGAAGCAAGGGAAAGTTCTTGCGCAAACTCAGAATAATAAGATATTTGTGTAATTCACGGTTGCGTAGTTCATTGTTATTTGTCGAAATTACTTGAGAACTATTTCCGAGGAGTTGGGGAATCTGAACAAACCATAATAAAAATATCATTGAGTTTTCTTAACTGTGTCTCATTGAAGCTCTCTGTTAATTTTCAATAATAATAATAAACCTTGTATTGCGCTTTTCATGTCTTCTAGATATAAGAGGGAGTCACACAAATAGGTTCAGCCTTGTTCACAGGTATTCAAAAATAATCCTCTGATTGACTGAAGAATCAGTTTGCATCGATTAAAGATCAATTTGGTAGTACTCGTCGTTGTGAAACAAACTTGATTAGCAAGAAACACTTAAGAGTAAGCTCTGTGTTCATTAGTGAGAATTGATTACAGCGACCTCCCAGTGCACTCTGTGAGAGGTAGCCATCGTGGAGATACAAATTAAGGGTGTAGAACTTTCTCGACACAGTACACTAAGTACGGTCTCACGAATGATTTATATAGTGGTAGGATTACACCACTATTTCAGCTACTTATTGATCTTTTGATACTTCCAAAGTGAATAACCAATTTTATCTGGGTAATTGCTCAGAAATGAACCCAGTACTCTAGATGGGTCTGACCAAAGCTCTATACAGCACATTTGAAACATAATTTCCTTTGATAACTTTTTCCACCTGTGAATTTAGTCCCAGTATGTTATTTGGTCCCAATATTTTCTCCATTACCATTTTCCCGACTCCTCCCTCCATAGGCTGCAGGTCATCCAATATCCCTCACTAATTTGCTTGCGGCCCGTGTCCTCTACCACACCAAGCTTCATGATCCCATCTCCCCCAACTCCATTGGCTCCCCATCAACCAGAGGATCCAATTCAAGATCCTAGTTCTCACATTCAAAGCCCTCCACGGCATCGCCCCACCCTACATCCATGATTTCCTCACCCCCTGCTCACCCCCTCCACTCAGCAGGCTCCGGCCTGCTCCACGTCCCTGGACCCACCCGCCTCATCATTGGCAGGCGAGCCTTCAGCCACTGTGCCCCCCCCCCCCCCCACCTCTGGAACTCAATTTACTGCAGTCCCTCCACCTCACTCCCTCCCTGGCCTACTTCAAGTCCCACCTCAAGATCCTCCACATCAGTCACTCCAAATGCCCCCCTTTCCCTCCACCCTCCCTGTCCCCAGCTTGGGTCTGAAACAATGACTGTCCAGCGCCTTGGAATGTCCTCCTGACGTGAAAGGCACTACACAAGTGTAATTTTGTTGTTAATGTGTGACAACAACTTCAAGAGATTGTAACCTTGAGAAAGTTACCCAGTACAAAAAGCCACTGAGCCGGGACCTGGGATGGTTTGTAATCTGATGTTATTGTTACAAGCGTATTTGAACCAAGCTCTTCTTAAGGTTTGAATGTTGAGACACATGCACTGCATATAACATTGGCCTCTTTCCAGCTCCCAAAGTACACAGCAGAAAGCGGCAAGCTGAGGGGAACAAATGTTGCTACTCATACATTGTTGGGCAACATGCATACCCTTCATTCTTGTAGCTTGCAACCCCATGTTGGGACTTATAAGAGTTGCGACCTTCACATGAAACTGAAGTCTCACTTGCCTGTTCGATAGCCTTAAAGATCCCATGACGTTATTTGAAAAGTTTCTCCCAGTGTCCTGGCCAACAATCCTCTGGACAAAATTAGTCACTCACCCCATTGCTGTTTGTGCTGCATTGCTTTATGCAAATGAGCTGCAGCATTTGCCTGCAAAACGTGTCCCTCTATTTTACTAAATTTCTTCACCAGTTCTGCTGATTTTCGTTGAGAAGAATACTGTAATCATTTAGAAGGGGGTTGTACTGATAAATCACATTACTTCCAAATGGGAACTTCACAATTTATTTAGTCACACAGTAATAAAATGGGTCATTTCAATCCACGACCGTTCGTGGGACACTGCTGTGCGCAATTGGCTGCCACGTTTCGCCCACAAATATAGTCAATTCACTTTACAGTACAGGTAGACTCCGTTTAACATTGCCTCGGTTGATGTTTTTTCGTTATTCCGTTGCTGATACATTGGGAACATATATTCATTTAACATTGCGATGTTCGATATTACGTCGTTCGCCAGCGGGTGGAAAGGGGGCACGACAGCGCTAGGATCTAGGAGTGAGCCAGGCTGAAGCAAGAGAGAGCCAGCCGGCAGCAAGTGAGACCGGCAGTGAGTGAGTGAGCAGGGCAGGCAGTCAGTCAGGGAACAAGTATGTTTTTTTTTAATAGAAAATGTTGACGAAAAATGTCCAAAAGAACCTAACTCCAGTTTTTACATTTATTCTTATGGGAAAAATGTATTCAGTGACGTCATTTCGCTTAAAGTCGCACTTTTCAAGAACCAAACTATGACGATAAGCGGGTTCTACCTGTATATTCTGTGAAGCGCTTTGAGTCATCTAGAAGACGTGAAAAGTACTATTTCAAATGCAAGAATTATTATTATTAATAAACCTTGCGACTGATCCTTGTAGAAGAAATACACACAGACCTCTGCTCTCCCCGGGATCACAACTATCCAGGGTCACTGCACTAACCTCCTGAAATTCGGAGATAGGTTTCCAATACTCTGGTGGGGGGACAATTCAAATGAGAGGAAAACTAGGTAAAATTGAAAGCACAGCATAGCCAATTCACAAATAATGTGTCACTGCGAATTACAGTAATACTGTACTGTTCACGTGGTGCACAGGAAGAGAGGAATTATTTGTCAGATTTCAATTGCTTTAATTACATTTCAAATTCTTTCATTCTGCCCTTCCCCCATATAACCACACCAAAAAATCCACTTTGTTCATCAAACCACCATTTGAGAAGCAACAAACAATCATGTCTGTGTAGCTCAGTAGTGAAGCCTGAGGAATCCTGAGGGAAAGAGATTAAGGAGTTCACTTAGCTAGATTTTGCCTCTGGGCAATCATTTCTCCCCACCCCCATTTCCACTGGCTCTCCCAAAAAGGAAACATTTAGCCTTGGGTCTGTGGCCAGCTAATGCCTGGCAACGATCCAGGTACCACATCAATCTGCAGCTATTAACAGACTGCTTATGCTGTATTTCAGTGCAATTTTGTCCAAAATCCAAAGCTCCGAATGCATCAGTGGTGCACGTGCATTCCTCCATAATAGGACTTCAATCTAAGGTTCCTCTGTCATGTGCACACTGTATGCAAACAAATTAAAGGGGCCAATCTTTGGTTGGCCATGAACAGCAAGGGAGCCGTCAGTTCTGAAGCAATATGGTTCAGTTTAGTTTAATCCAACTGAGAATCTTCAAATTGTAACATTTTAGTCTTTCTTTTCCCTTCTTGTCCATGCTCAGATTTACTACAAATCGCTTGGCTTCCCTCAACATGCCACTCGCCAATCCAAACTGCTAGCAGACTCACGAGAACGTCAGTGCTCAAGATCTCCTTTCTGTCAGTGAGCCCCACTATTTGAGGGCTAATCCCACCCCCCCTTTCACATATTGAACTAGGTGAGAGATAGCGGTACTTTGTATCCATTCACATGCGGTAATTTTATAATGCAGAAGTACTGCAGATCCATAATGTACTGGATGTGTGGGCTAGAAATGCTGACCAATAATCATCTTAAGAACCATTTACTAATGAGAGTTGCAAAAATAAATTAGAGGGGTTTCAAAGAGAAAACAAAAACACACCCCAGATTTTATTACCATGATACAACCAACTTAAAGAGTTTCCAACCGGTTCTATATGAATGCACCAGACTGATTTGGTGCAGATCAACATTACCAAGATCATCATCACCAGTCAAATTCAAACCAGCACAGGAAGTTGCGGAAAACATTAAGTGGGTGGAATTCATTTCTTTTTTCATTGGGATTTCAAAGAAAATCTCACTCTGCACAAAGCACTGGGGGAGTATCTGGAGAGGATTTAATTCTGCGGCAGTGGATATTTACAAGAACATTTTGAGAGCAATCGAGAGTCTTGTTCTGAACAAGGTTAACATGTGCAAGGTTTCTGGCCATCGTAGTCACACCATCAGGTCAACAGACTGACATTCAATTCTTCCAAACTCTCACTCTCTCCTCAGATGGCGGGTTGTCAGTTTTCAAGGAAGGCCACGTAGTCAGTCAGTCTGGCCAACTGCTGTTCATTAGGAATCTGTGGTACTGGAAGAGATTCTGTTAAAAAGAACAGAAAGGGAGAAAATAAATCACATTTGATTCTCTCCACTCTTCCCCCCCCCCTCTCCCCCCAACCTCAACACAACCAGTAGTAATATGAGAGTTCAAAGAAAAGCAAATGGATGTGATTTTTTTTTCAGGGGGTGAAGGGAAGAGAAAGATATTGATATTAAACAAGTCAGGCATTACAGAGAGCTGTGAATAACCAGGGTAAAGAGCAGGATAAATCAAAGACCTACATTCCATCTTGAACACAAAAGATGGAATCGCTTCTTTGAAACCACTGAGGTTACATCTGGAACACCATCTGCTGATAGCTGGCATATGGAAAGCTCCCATTCTTTTCAAGAAAACTAATTGAAGAGAATGCAATTGAGGATCTGCAAAAGTCACAAACTTTTCTGTTTTCTTCACCAGGAAACTCGAGAAAATTAGATTCTAAATATATTTATTTATTCTAAATTACATTTCTGGAGCTGGAATCAGATGCAGCCAAAACCTAAAAAGGCTTTTAAGACGAACCAGACTATTTCTGTCATCTTGATCAAGGAGAAATGATTTACGTGCAAAGTATTCTAACATTTCATTTGCTGAGCGGCAGATGTAAGGCTGTTTTTAGGCTTCCCTTTCCACAGTGGATTTACTGCACTTTTAAACCATAGAGCAGCAGTGCCACCTACCTGCTTTCTTAGGTACTACCATTCTCGTGGTCGGATCCGCCTGCCATCCCTGCTCCAACACGGCTGCAACGAGAAAACAAAGGGAATCAGGTTAAAAAGCTCTCTGCCAAAAGAAGTTGGAAACCATAACACAAAAACATTACAGGGTGGGAGGCGAAGGTGCTGCAGGATGGAGTTCCAGAGGTTGGGGGCAGAGTGGCTAAAAGCTCGCCTGCCAATGGTGGAGCGGGTGGGATGGGGATGTGGATCAGGCTGTTGAGCGGAGGGGGCAGGCAGGTTGGTAAGGGAATAGGAGGTCACGGATGTAGGGTGGGGCGAGGTTGTGGAGAGCAGGAGGAAAAGCCTTTGTAGAGATGTACTGCTGGCAGTTTGTGAGGTAGGACTCGAACCATGTGAGTACGGTCCCAGTGTGTGCAGGGCTGAAACTGGACTGGAGAGGTTCGAAAAGGGAGTGGAAAAGATATAAGCGGAGTTGGTTGGCAACAATGCATTAAGACTTTGGCAATGAAGGGTGTTTGAAATAGGGTGGTAGTGGCTAGGGTTTGAGGGATCTAGGGTAGGTTTTTTGAGGAGTGGGGTTTTGAGGGGGGCAGGGACTGATCCTGAGGAGAGAGACTGATTTATGATTTCTGACAGCAATGGGCAGAGGAGGGGGAGCTGGGTGATCAGCAAGTTGATGGGAAGGCGGTCGAGGCAGCAGGTGGTGGATTTCATAGAAGTGATGGTAGATGAGTGGGAGGAAGGAGAGATGGGGAAGAAAGAATGTTGGATGAGGGTCGTGGTAGAAACTGATGATGATGATGGGGAGGATGAGGGAGATGGAAGCGGAGTGATGGTGGGCAACAAGAGTCAGGAGGCTGAAGCTGCCTGGCGAATAGCTTATTTTAGTGGTAAAGAAGTCTATGACCTCCTCGCACTTGGTATTTGATGTGCAGATTGAGGGTGCTTGAGGGGGTGTACGGAGGAGGCAGCGGGTGGTGGAAAAAAAGAGATTAAGAGTTGTTTTTGGCTTCCAGGGTGATGTTGGAGTAGTATGCCGTTTCCTCTCTGCTCCCAAACAAACTTTAGAGACATTTGCATGACAAGACGCTATTGTAGGGTTTTTATATTGTACCACACTCTTCTTACACTATAAAAAAAACAAGTAGGTTGCTTTCAATGATGCTGCCCCACACTGAACTTTTCCAGGGAACACTTGAATACTTTCTTGGTAATTAAAGAAAGCGTTGTTTGAATAAAGCTCCAGAAAAAGGCCCCAAGTCTTTGCAGAAACCATGTGTATTCTTTGCATTAACAGTATAAAACCAATAAAATAAACTTTGGCATTACAGGAAGGTAAGCTCAGGAGCCAATTAACCAACACAAGTGGCTTTTACTGCCTCACAGTGCCAGGGTGCTCCACAGCACAATTCATTTAAACTCCACTGGCTGCCTAACTTTGTTTTCACGCACTTAAGGTAAAACTCAGGCTCGAATGTACCAATATTTCTCCAACATCTTTCATCTTAAAACATTCATCACACTTAGACATAGCGCCTTAACACTTTGTTAAAATGTCACAAAGCATTAAACGAGGCAGACAGTTAGCACCCAGCAATGTCCCACAAACAGAATGAAGTGAATGACAATTTTATTTGAGGATTTTTGCCCAGGACTTCAGGATTGAACTCCCTTCTCCACGCCATCTGTAACGTCCGCCTGAACAGGCATACTCGGTCCAAAGGATGGCACCTCTGACAGATTATGAAGCAGCGAGCAGTCATTCAGTTTAGAGCAGGAGAGGGAGGGAGGGTTACCTTGAACAGCATGGTCCACTGCCATCTTAAACCCCAAATCATATGACTTAAGAGGCAAGAATGAAACCTGTGCCAGGCTGACACCTTCCTGGTATACTGAAGGAGGAGACCACCAGGTTTCCAGGAACAGCCTGGTTTTGCTGTGCGCTGTTCACCCTCCCTGAGCTTCAACTAGTGTTGACTATGGGTGTGGGAATTTAAAGCCAAGTCATACAACTTTCCTAACAGGAGTCACCATTCAGCGATGAGCCTCTCCAACTCATGGGCACAGAGCCCTAGTGCAGAGCACCACTCCTGCTTCAGACAAGATTACTGATACCTGTGAACCATAGTAGGAGTCAGTCATCTCCTTCAGGAGAGGTGCAAGATGTGAGTAAATTGTCAGAAATAGATTGGCATATTTAAGCTGGACTTGCCCCGCTGCCTTGCCCCCTCCTTCCCTGTCTTCAGATCATACCCGATAATCTTCCTCTTCAACCATGCCTACCGTCAACTTCCGCCCGAAGCCTTCCTGGAAGTCCCTGGGCTATATGCAGAACAACTGGCCAGGTTCATACAATGATATCTTGCAGAGGCTACAGAGCTTTTTGCACAGTTGCCAAAATATAGCTGAGCAGTAGCTCACTTAAATATTGACGTGATTCAAAGCCCATGAGTATATAACGGAAATGCAGGCAATAAACATTTCTGAATAAACATTTCTGTCCAACTCATCTGATACACATTAGCTGTTTATGCAGACATTGTGTCAGTGTCAGTGCAGACATTAGAAAGTCTCAGTCACGCAATGGTTAGAATCAGGGCTAAGTGTGCAAAGCAGGCTCTCAGTGGGAATCTAAGCTTGCTCCAAGTTGGCGGGGCGCAGCGAGTAGTCATTCAGTTTAGAACAGGAGTGGGAAGTTACCTTTAACAGCCTCGTCTACTGCCAACCCCACAAAGGCTGCAAGATCGTCGGCACTGATGGAGGTGTAGGCTTGAGCAACCAGGCCAAAGGCACGCCTTCTGGTGGCATCTTTACACAAAGAAGGGAAAAGAAGTGAGCAGAACGTGCACAAACCGGTCCTATAATAATAATTATTCTACACTTTGGTATAGCACCTTAACAATGTTGAGATGTTTCAAACAGCTTCACAGAATATAGCGAAATGTATATTGGCTGTGTATTTTGTAGGTGAAATCCAGCAGCCAATAGCACACATCAATGTCCCACTAACGATCATGGATTGAATTTTTGTTTGTTTCTTTCGGGAGGATTATTACACCTGGAAAGTTATCTGGCAATCGACTAATAACTGAGTACCTACTTAATGCTAGGTAAACAGAAGTCTGTGGAGTAAGGAAACTTGCCTAAAGATTTGCCCGGCCCAGGAAAAAAAACCTGGGTGTTTTTGTTTTTAAGAAGAGTGAACTCACCACAACAATTATGGGAATTCATGAATAAGCAGCTAGCCAGGTGTAACACTCAAACAACAACAAAAAAATTAGATTTGTATAGTACCTTTCAGGATGGGAGGATGCCCCAAGGCACTAGACAGTCAGTGTTTCAGACCTGAGTTGGGGTCAGGATCGGGGAGGGTGGAGGGAAAGGGGGGTGACCGATGGCACAGTCGAAGAGGAGGGTCTTGAGGTGGGAGTTGAAGGAGGCCAGGGAGAGGGAGAGGTAGTGGGATTGTGGGATGGAATTCCAAACGTTGGTGGCAGAGTGGCTGAAGGCTCACCCTGGTGGGGCGGGGAACATGGAGCAGGCTGGAGCCCGCTGAGCAGAGGGAGCGGACAGGTTGGTGGGTGGTTAGGAGGTTGCAGAGGTAGGGTGGGGCAAAACCATGGATTTTTTGAGACTTTCTTCGAAAATGGAAAAGCCCAATGCAGGTCCAGATCACTCTACTGATATGGAGACTTGAGGAAAGGAACAAAAACAGCTTTATAACGATCTATCTGAGCCCGGGTGGACACCCGATTCATTTCACATGTATGGGAAGATCAAGCTTTGAGGCTCCCACTATTACAGCTGAAGGCTTGTCGATGAGTAATATTTAAGAGCCTCTTCACAGTGTGCGCAGCTTTGCGGCCCAGTGACTATAAATAGAAAGATGCCTGGCTAACACAATGGAGCCTCTGTGAGTTCAGGCAGGCCGGGCGCACAGGTCCTTGGTCTCATTCCCAGATGTGTAATTCACTCCATAAAGATCTAATTGCACCACCACAGGGAGGAGGCAAATGAAGAGAAGGTTTCCAGAGTAACAGAATCCTGCTGCTCATGAGCAGCAATTCTGTGAACACCTGCAATTCATAAAAGCAGCTACGCTTGATGGCATCTATGGAATGAGTCTGTGTTCCCTTTAGTGGATGTCCAAACTGATGCTCCTGTATTCAATAGGGTCCGGCGATGTGGAAATTTTCAGATTTAGATATATCGATGGGATCATATCAAGATATACCGATATATCAATGTTTTTGGTGTTTTCGTACTGCGCATGCGCGTGCGCTGCAAGGTGCACGCGCATTCAGAGGTGCGCGCACATTCGCGAGGTGCGCGTGCATTCGGGGCCTATCTCCTCAGGAGGTAAATATCTCTCTCCTCTCTCTCTCTCTTTCTGTATATTATCACATCCCCCCCGTCTCTCCCCCCACCCATCTCTCCCACACCCCCCCGTGTCTGCCCCCTCCTCCACGTCTCTCTCCCCCCACCCCCGTCTCTCTCCCCCACCCCCCGTCTCTCTCCCCCCCACCCCGCCATCTCTCCGCCCCCCCCGCCCCCCCCACCCCGCCCCCCCCCCCCCCCCCCCCCTCCCCCCCCACCGCCGTCTCTCCCTCCCCGCAGTCTCTCTCCCCCCCCCCCCCCCCCCCCCCATCTCTCTCCCCGTCTCTCCCCCCCCCCCCCACCCCTTGTATATCTGTATATTGTATTTGAGGACTATGAATACAATATGGCGGCTTGCACCTCGGTCTGTGCATTGTGTATAGAGATGGGCATTCTGGTTCTTGTGGTTCAGTGCGCGTACATTCCGATTTTTTTTAATATATCGACTTTTTCGATATATCGATATTTTTAAAATGCATATATCGTCATAGCGATATGAAAATTATATCGGATATAACCGATATATCGCCGGACCCTAGTATTCAAACAGAAAAAAATAACACTATTTGTGCTGCTATTTTTACAGCAATTCTTGGTGGAATTAAGAGATAATAAATACATATTAAAATCCTTACACTTTATATAGGGCCAGGACACCGAACTGATCACTAGGAGAAATTCTCTTCTCTTTTCTAATTATCCTTTCTTCAATGTCCACAGCACCTCGGGACCTAGGGTTAACACCTCATCCATTGGACCATCTACAACAATGCAATGTTCCCTCCTGTAATGCACTGGAATGTCATCTTAGACTGTGTGTTCTACGTATGGAGCTTCAACCCACAGCTTTCAGAATCAGAGGGATGAGTGATACCAACTGAGCCAGGATGATGATGAGTGCGAACTCAAATTGAACCCACTGGAGCCCAGTTAACCAATCGGCTCTTTAGAAACTATAAGATCATTAATATCCGAGTTCAGATGTACATACCAACCTCCAAACCAACCTGTCCGCTCCCTCTGCTCAGTGGACACTGGACTGCCCCCTGCACCATTGATGGTCGGACCATCAGCCGCCATGCCCCCACTCTTTGGAACTCCATCCCAGTCCTTTCACCTCACCCTGCCCTTATCTCGTCTCAAGACCCACCTCCTTGACTGCGTCTTCAGACACCCTTGTCTTCAACCATGTTTTTGGTCACTCTCCTACCCCCACTATCCCTGCCGTTCACCCCTGCTGATCCCAATTCCTCAGCTCCTTGACAGTCCTTAGGACGTCTTCCCGACGTGAAAGGTGCTATACAAATATTAAACTTCAGTAGCAGGCACATACAGAGCTGCAGTATCATTTGTTAGTTTTATTACCATTCAACACCATAAGCGGGACAGTAGTAAAGCCCACTATCAGAAGCTGCTTCATTTACACCAACATGAAAACCACTAAGTGCAAAAACATTCATGTCAACTGAAGCAATTCGATAAAAGACGTAGTGTTGGACCAAAGACAAAGGGCAGCAAAGGGAGTAAATGAGATGTGCCTTCACAAGGCAAACAAGTTCCCCCAAAAATGTAAGAAATTAATGTTCTTGTGGTTTGAGATATGCACTCATGACAAGATTTATTGTCCAATTAAATCCTAATGCATTCCTCACCCTGCAGATTAATTTATACTGCTGCTCATCCATCTGCTCACCATGCCCTCTTCTAAGGCCCAGAGTTCCATCTAGTCTTAACCTTAATCTCAATGTTATTGTTAATCACTCGAACAAATGGTTTCTAAATTAAGACCAAGCTTATGAAACTTCCATAATTCCATATGATCTTAAAAGCATTACGATAGCATGGCTTTAAAGTTAAAGGAATTTGGTTTTCTACTCATTGATAAGTAGCCTGGTATAAATTCAGGGCCTGAGCTAAGAGCTGCTCATGCATATAAAAGGAACAATAGAAGGACAGCAAACATAATAATAATCCTTACATTTAGTATGGCATCTATCACGTTAGAAGGACGTTCCAAAGGACTTCACTGGTTCACTACCCCACATCACCCAACTCACAGAAACCCGTGGCATTCTTCTGCCAAGCAATGATGTAGTTTACTCAGCGAGCTCCCGATTGCGTAGGTGAATCATCGAGGTGTCAGCGCGGCATGTAGTTATGCTCACAGCACAGCTTCGAATCTAAATAGATGTGTTGTGGGTCGAACCTGACTGTGCCATCAAAAATTGCACCAACTTTGTGGGTATCCCATTCAATATAACTACAACAATAAAATTACATTTGTATAGGGCCTTTCACATCGTGAGGATGTCCCAAGGTGCTGAAAGTAACGTGAGTTACACAACATTGATGGACATGTAAAGCCCACTCTCTCCTTAAATTGGTAAGAGTCCAAACTGACACTTTAATGCGTTTTAAGTGGGCCGTCCTTTGGATGAGATGTTAAATCAAAGAACCGTCTGCCAGTTTCGTGAACATCAAAGATCTCATGACATTATTCGAATATAGAAGGGAGGCCATTCCTTCTGCCCTAGATTGTTATGAAATTCATTAATTATAACAACAGGATTATTTTATTGTTTATTGATGTGTTAAGAGCACTGGCTCTCAATATAGTTTCAAACTGGGAACCATGAGGTAACAACAACTTGTATTTACAGAGCACCCTTCATATGGGATAATATCTCGAGCACTTTGTAGTAGTGAGGTTGTCAGCCAAACACGGGAGAAGGTGAAGGAGAAGGGGCCAAGGCATGGTCAAACGGGTAGGTTTTAAAGTGGGATTTAAAGACAGATAGAGCAGCCATGAAGTGGAGGGATAGAGACAAGGAGTTCTAGAGGAGAGATTCCACTGCAGGTGGGGGCATGGGGAAGAGAGCGAGGCAGCTGAGGCTATGGTAGAGGTGGAAAAGAAAGATGGAGAAAAGAAGAGAAAGAAGAAAGAGGGGGAGCGAACAGAAATGCGCAATGTGGCCACTCCCACATCTCTAATCCCACTGCACACAGTGAAGCTGCTTGGAGTCTGGCAGCAGTTCATTTCAATGCGAGCTGCTGATAAGCATCTTACCTCTCAGTGACTCCATGATGGGCTGGATGGTCTCCGACCACTGATGGGAGCTGATCACAGAGTAAATTCCAGGGAAATCCCTTTGCCAGATTCGTTGTCCAACAGACCAAATTCCGCCCAACTCAGGATTAGCCTATAACACAGGACAAACACCAATGACACTGCAAACCATAGTCAAGCCATAGAATCCTGATACTACCAAGCATGTAAGGGTAATTGGACTCTCAATACTCTTGCAAGATTGAATATTGTAACAAAGGAGACTATGTGTAGCATGTGATTTGCACCTCATGAAACAGTATTACTTAAAGGTGCAGTCCTATGCTTTGAGTTTGTTTAACAAAAATGCACTATCTTTAAACCTGATGCTTTTCCTCCAGACCCCATAGCGTCTTGTGCAGTGTTCCTCAGGGCTCTGTCCTTGGTTTCCTCCACTTCACCCGCTAGATACTCCTCGGTGACATCATACACAGACATGGGGTAAATTTGTATATACGCAGATGACACCCAAATCTACCTCTTCGCTTCCACCCTCAAATTCAGGACTACCAGTGTCCTGACTGTCTGACATTGAGTCCTGGATGATGGACAACTTTCGTCAGCAAAACATTAGCAAGACTGAAGCCCTCCTGACTGGCTCGCGTCAGAGCTTCCGCACTTTAGGCACTGGCAGCATCAGCATCCAATGCTGCACGGTCCCATCCCATGAAGCCAATCAAGAACCTGGGTGTCTTGTTTGACCCTGAACTGTCCTTCCTCCCCCACATCCGCGCCATGACTAGCAATGCTCCACCACTTCCATTACATCGCCAGACTCTGCCACTGCCTCATCCCTCAGGCTGCCGCATCTCTCGTCCACGCATCTCCTCTCCCACAGCAAGCTCCGTGACCACATCATATCACCCTCACCCTGCTCCATCGGCTCTCCATTCCCCAGAGAATCGAATTCAAGATCCTCGTCCTCACTTTCAAGGCCATTCATGGCCTTGCCCCTTCCTACCAGGAAGTCGGATTGACTTTGAATAGCTCTTTTCGAAGAGCCGGCACAGACACAATGGGCCGAACGGCCTCCTTTTGCTGTAAAATTCTATGATTCTAACCTGCCTGTCCCCTCTACTCTGCTCCATGTCTCCCGTCCGACCCACTCTACCATCGGTGGTCGAGCTTTCAGCCTCTCTGCTACCATGCTATGGAACTCCATCCCACAGTCCCTTCGCTTTGTTTCCTCCCTTGCCTCCTTCAAGACCCACCTTTTCGATCGTGTCTTCTACCACCCTCCCATCTCTCTCCCTCCCCTCACCCTGCCCCTCCCCCATGCTTGGGTTGCGACCCTTGACTTACCGTTTTCAAAGCCTGAGGAATTCTCTTCCAGAGATACCTTGCTGTATTCCTGGAATTCATAAATGAAAATAAGAAGGGGTCAAAGTGCAATTGCTGCATTCAACTACAGCAGCACAACTGTGCTAACATTAAATAGTACAGTTCGAACTTCTGACATATCCACCCACAAAGGAGAGATCCCCTGGTCCCAGCCCGGCACCAGATGTGCTCATAAACAAAATTTAATTTTAATTATTTTCATTTGATATAGCATCTTTCATATCAGGAAGATGTCTCGAAGCTCCTCACAGGTTATACTGTAAATGAGCGTTTATAGTATAGGCAAACGCAGTAATCATGTGCAGCAAATGTTCCTCATTAGCCATGAGTTGCATGACTTTTGTTTTAATCTAATGGATTGATCTGAACATCAGGAGAAACTCCCTACTCTTTCATAATAGTTCCATGGATTTTCACCTGACCAGGGATAGATAGGATCTTGGTCAGCACCTCCAACAAAGCATCTTGAAACGCTTTGAAACATCTCAAAGATTTGATATGGCACTTTAACTGCAAGAAGCGGGTCATGGCACGGAAATGGGGGAGAAAGGACTGTTAAGGGCGAACAAGACACCCAGGTTCCTGGTTGGTTTGGTGAGGTGGAGTGTGCAACCATGGATGCTGATGCTGCAAGTGCCTGAGGTACAGAGGCTCTGGAACAAGCCAATCAGAAGGACTTCAGTCTTGCTGACATTTACCCTTAGAATGCTGGCTATCATCCAGGAAGTGTGGTGCTGTGGGAATGTGGGTGTAGGCACAGTTGAAGAGGTATTTGGGCGGAGGGCATGAGGATATCGAAAACATTGATCTAAAACCACAGTTAAGCAGAGTCAATAGGTTCATGGTTTTCCTTGTGGGGTAGAACTAAATAAAATCCTATCTCCAGCAGGCCAAAGCTATTTTTACGATCTCTACGTTCTTACTTTTACAGACTTCCCATTGCAGTGGAAAAAAAGCACATCAACATTTCCATTCATTTCTCTGCACCCTCAAAGACTCTTGTTTGGCCTCAGCCCAAGGAGAGCAGAGCTGTGAATCTGTATTCCAATCTGGGTAGTGGGCCCACCGTGCGCAAGAGTTTAGCACTCTCCACTTGAGCCAAATGCATTTCCATGAAAGGAGGTCACGTTGTTCAATTAGAGCTACCAGAACAACAGAGCAATCTATCAACCACAGGGGAAACAGCCTAAAGAAGTTTGTGAAAAATTATGGGAGTTTCAGGATCTAATAACTACAGAGTTTTAATATGGCATCTCGTCACCCATTTTAAACTGTGTGTTCTCAAACTTGAGTTTGCACTGACTTATTTTAACAATAAGCTAGCAATTTATAAGATTGGCCTTGTAAGATCTGATTTGTGCCAGCCTATCATTGTAAAGGATTTTTCCTTAAAACAAAATTATATATATCATAAAATATTCCAACACATCCAATCAGAATTAGCTGAGTTACAAGTGCTAATAAAACTGAACTTTGTGAGTTTTTAAACTAGCCTGCACTATGCAAGCCAGGAAGCATTTCAGGATTAATCCTCCACACTTGGCCCAAAGTGGCTCAGCAGTCAAAAAAAATAGGAAAATTCTACTAAAATCTTATAAAATGTAATGTGTCCCAACTGAGGCAGAAATGCCCTAGTATTAACATTCTCAGCTCAAAATTGAAAGGGGCAGCATGATGTTGGGTACCTGGTATGGGTTTAGGAAGAACCGATGAAGTGTATACAGGGGGAAGAGAGTTAAAAATTTATACTGCAGATGCCAGGATCCAAAGGTGGCCATATGGTTGACTCTACCTTGCATCCCCTACCCCCCACCCAAACCTGAATTTGATTATACTGGGAGGTTCCAAAATGCAAGTTATAATAATACTAATCTTCCATTTGGTATAGTGCCTTATCCCCTCACCCCCCACGCTGCCCAAACACTCGTGCATGCATACATCACCTCACGGCTGGACTACAGAAACTCTCTCCTCGTCGGCCTCCCCAGTTCCTCCATTCACAGGCTGCAGGTCATCCAAAACTCTGCAGCCCGTGTAATATCCCGCACCCGCCTCCGCGACCACATAACCCCCACCCTCGCCCGTCTCCACTGGCTCCCCATCCTCCAGAGGATAGAGTTCAAGATCCTCGTCCTCACCTTCAAGGCCTTACACGGCCTTGCCCCCACCCTACTTAACTGATTTACTTTCCCCCTATAAGCCCACCCGGACCCTCCGTTCAGCAGGTCTTGGCCTGCTCCAAGCCCCCCGCCCGAACCGCCCCACCATTGGAGGCCGGGCTTTCAGTTTTTCCGCTCTCACCCTGTGGAATTCCATCCCCCAATCCCTCCGTCTTGTTTCTTCCCTTTCCTCTTTCAAGGCCGGTTTGAAGACTTTCCTCTTCGACCGTGGCTTTTGTTCCCCCCCGAATTTTTCGACCTCCCCTACGCGTTTCACCCCTTCCCGTACACTCCCCTCCCAGCTCAGATCACACGCCTCCTGTGCAGTGCCCTGGGACGTCCTCCCGACGTGAAAGGCGCTTTATAAGTTTACGTTGTTGTTGTTGTTATCATGTCTTCGAGACGTCTCAAAGTACCTCATAACTAATGCTAACCTTGATCAAACACAGCTCCCATCATTTTATAACTAACAAATGAAAAGCATTAAAGCACAACTAATAATGGTGCTGCTTGATTACTTAATTAAAATCATCTGGCTCCTGTGCTATTAGCCCGACTCGCATTTTAGACGCAACCATAATTCCCCAAATGTGCCCTCACTACCACATTGCTGAGCTGATCAGTGATAACTAAATGGAGTGGCGCCATTTATCTTGAGTTTACTGTAAGAATAATCTTCCCATTTGGGAATCTTATCATGTTGTCGTCTTTTGGATCAAAAAAATTATCATGAAAGCAGTCACTTAAATTCCATTGTGCTCCTGCCTTGGGACAACATGAAGGGCATTTTCCAAATGTAATTTTGTTGTTGTAACAGACCAACCAGTCTGTGCCACTGCTTATACTCTACGAGCTGGAACCCTCCTTTTGCCCTCTCCCTCAAGCTTCCTTTTAAGTACTGTATGCTTATTTTCTTCCGATATGTTCATGAGTTAAAATCTCCTATTACAAGCTTCCTATTTATGCACACACACTTTCCACCATTAAATCAACATTCTGGAGGCCAATAAAATGATCCAAACAGCATTTCACACATCGTCTCCTGTCTCACACTGTCCATTGTGACTCCACTGCTATAAAATCATTCTTTCCATGTTTACTAATACCTCTTCTCCAAAGGCTAGAACTCACTAGCTTAATGCGATTCTGGGGGAGTTGTATCTTTTGGAACAGGCTGACTTCAGTCCAATCTGCCTGTTCAGGTGGACAGTCAGGCATTATTCCCACAGCATTGTTGAAAAGGGGGAGGGGAGTTTTTCCTGGAATCCTGACCATGAATCCCCAAATAAAATTGGTCATTCGTTCCATTCATGGCTATCTGCTGTATGCAAATTGGCTGCTGTGTTTGTCCACAAAATAAAATACATCCTGTGAAGCAATTTGGACAGCCTCCCAATGATATATACCATTCATGGTTATTATTACTAATATCAATGAAGTCGAATTTTTTCTTCATGTGCCCAATGACAGGGCCGGATGGCTTCATACGCGAGTTGGGCTGATAGCCCATGTGTTAATTTTGCTCAAACACAGATAGCTGCGGGTGGGTGGGTGGCTTACATGAGAAGTGACATACGTTGGGGATCGTGATCGGTTACATTACAATGTAAAAGCACTGGGGATGCTCATATTTTATGGAACTATCAGTATTCTATGGAACCATCTACTGTACAGCATTACATTTATTCTTAATACTCACATGTCATTGTGCAGCAGATATAAAGCAAGTAGCTGACCATAAATCTGAGGGGTTGATATTCCACCGGGAGCCTAAAAATGCAACATTTAGTGGATTATTAGCACTGAGAAATAAAAAAGGTCACAGAGGAACGGGTGTTGCTATGAATAATTAATATGAATAACACTATTATTATAATTATTAATAATAATTAATTATTCTTTCACAATGGGAGTCTGTCTCAAAGAGCTTCACAGCCTTTGGTGTACCGTACCGGGGACCTGTGGTAACTGGCATTGTTAAGAGATGCTATCCTTCAAATGAGACGTTAAACCAAGGTCATCTCTGCCTCTACTGGTGGACTTAATGATCTCAAAAGAACTATTCAAAAAGGAAATTTCTTTCTCCCTGGCCAATGATCCTCTCGGTAAAATTAGTCACTCATTTCATGGTTGTTTGTGGAATATTGCTAAGCCCAAAAGTGCCTACAAATACACGATATATAGTCCCTATACTTCACAGTATACCTTGGGTATATCCTATCATTCATGTGTTATTTTCAGTTTTGCGTTTTTACTGCAGTTACACCTGGTAACCACCGAGTCAAGGTGGCGCTATGACATTGTGCATCACAGAGCACTTGAGTATGTACACATACGTAAGTTACATCTGGTTGCCGCATTAGCTGACTGGCATCGTGCATCACTGATCATACATGTGGCCAAGTGGCGGGAACAAAATAAAGAACAGACAAAGCTAAGCCTTGGCAACGGCAACAAAATTTAATTTTTAAAGCACAGGGAGTCCGCCCAGATGAGATGAAATGTCTTGTCTGTCTGTCAGTCAATCTACATTCCATAGTGGATCCTTCGGTTGCAAGCGTTCTTTATAACATAATTGATAGCTCAAGTGGTCTATAAAGAATAATGAAGACACAAGAGAGATTATAGAATCATCAAGTATGTAATTGAGTAGGCACACGAGGCAGTCAATCTGTGCAAGGCAATAAAGTAACCAATTTTTATTTGGGCCGATTGTTGGCCAGGACACTGGGAGAAACTCCCTTCTCTTTGAGCAGTGCTATGGGATCATTAACGTCCACCTGAACAGGCAGACACAACCTCGGTTTAATCCAGGCAAGAGCAGGAGATATCTATGCCAAAAAAGAGATGAATGATCAAATAGTGAGAACTACCACGAATGAGGATTATTACTCAGGGCATTGAGCCCTTCAAGTCTGTACTGGAGCTTTCTACTCTAACCCCATTTCCTGTGATCTTTTCCCATTGTGTCCCTGCTTGTGCTTGCTCCCCCATTGGATTCCATTCCACTGCTCCTTTCCCCTTCCTTTATTATTATTTATGAAACAACTGGAACATAGTAACAGTAACTAAAGACAACGAGCAGGCAGTGAGATTTTTTGGTGGTAAATTATATTTACACTGTCAGAATTATATACTGTATCTTGCATCTCTAGAAAAGGCAACATGATTACCGAGCATCCTCTGCTGACAGAATACATATACTGCAGCAACAATGTTGGGAGGACCATCAAACTGAAACCCTGTATTGTATAAATATACTGATATAAAAAAGCACATAATAAACACTTCTAATATTTATATAATCCTTGCAGCCATTGAAATAATGTCCATAACATCAGTGGGATGTCTTAGTGCTTCACTGAGTTTTACTACAAGGGAAGTAACTCAGAGCAAATACAAAGACAATATTGCGCATAATAAGATCCCACCAGGAATGAACTGAATGATGAATTTTTAAGAACATAAGAAGTAGGAGTAGGAATAGGCATTCAGCCCCTCGAGCCAGCCCCACCATTTAATAAGATCATGGCTGATCTTCTATCCTAATACCATTTACCTGTCCTATCCCCATATCCCTTAATCCCTTGTATCTTTTAAAAATTGTCAACCTCAGTTTGGAATATGTTCAATGACTGAGCATTCACAGCCTTCTGAGGTAGAGTTCCAGAAATTCACTATCCTCTGTAATGCTTTAGTAATGCTTTCTCAACTCAGTTCTAAATGGTTGACCTTTAATTCTGAGACTATGACCCCTAGTTCTAGATTCTCCAACCAGCGGAAAAAGTCTCACAACATCTAACCCGTCGAGGTCTTTAAGAATCTTATAGGTTTCTATAAGATCACCTCTAGTTCTTCTATATTCTTCACTGGCCCTCACAGAAACCTGGATCACCCCAGATGACACCCTCCGCCCTCCCTGCCATGCCTCCCAGATACTCTCCTCCAACTCCCACTGCGAGGAGATGCTGGATTTCCTCTCGGCCAAAATCGAGGTAATCCACTCAGCTGTCACTACCCTTCCAACTTCCAACCCTCCGCACCTCCCTCCCACACTCCCAATTCCAAACCCATCCCTCTTTCCACACCTTCGAACCTGTCTCCCATCCTCTGTCATCACCATATTATTCTCCATGAAGCCCACCACCTGCTCCTGGACCCCATTCCCACCCCTCTCCTTACCTCCTAGCTCCACCTCACGATCCACACTATGACTTCAGTGACACTGAAAAGCCTCACACTGACCCCCATAACTGTGTGCTTCAGCTTGTGGGTTTCCGAGAATCAGTGTGTGGGTCAGCATGCAGGTTAGGGATTCAAGGTGTGAGTTGGGAGGTGTTAGTGGATGGGTTCAGGGGGGCCAGTGTCTGGGTAGTGCCATATGTGGGTTGGAGTGGGATCATTGTGTGATTTGAGGTGGAGGTCAGAGTTTGGGTCAATATGTGGGCTGGGGGTGTCAGTGTGTGGGTTGAGGGGGTCAGTGGGTCGTTTGGGTGGGTCCTGTGTGAGGGCTGGGGAGTCAATGTGTGAGTTTGGTGGGGGGGTCAGTGTGTGGGTTATGGAGTCAGTGTGTAGTTTTGGTGTGGGTCAGTGTGTGGATTGGGGGGGTTTTAGTGTATAGGTTGGGGTGTTAGACTGTGGGTCATTATGTGGATCAGTGAGTGTTTCAGTGTATGGGTCATTATGTGGGTTGGTAGTGTCAATGCGTGGTTTGGAGGGGGGTTAGTTTGTGGGTTTGGGGATCAGTGTGTGTTTCAGTTTGTGGGTTCAGTATGGGTGAGTGGATCAGTATGCAGGTTGAGGGTTAGGGTGTGGGTTGGTGGGGGTAGGTGGGGGGCGGGGGGAGGAGTCAGATTGTGTATCAGGGGCGAGTGTGTGTGCCAGGAGGTCAGTGTGTGGGTTTGGAATCAATGAGTGGGTCAGTGTGTGGCATTGGGGGTCAGTATGAAAGATGGGGGGGGGGGGGGGGGTCAGTGTGTGGGTTTTGAGTGGGCAGTTGGGGGTAAGTGTGTCAGTTGTGGGTGTCAGTGTGAGGCTTGTGAGAGTCACTATGGGTTGGGGAGTCACAGTGTGGAATCATTATGTGGATTTGAAGGGGTCAGCTTGTGGGTCAGTGTGGGTTGGGGGAATCAGTGCATGGGTTGGGGGTCAGAGTGTGGGTCATTATGATAGTCAGTGTGTATTTCAGTGCATGGGTCATGAAGTAGATTGGTGGTGACAATGTGTGGTCTGGGGGTGTTAGTGTGTGTTGTGAGTGTCAGTGTATGCGTCCGGAGGGTCAGTGTGTGTCGGTGGGGGGGGGGGGGGGGGTCAGTGTGTGGTTTGGGGGGTGGGGGTCAGTGTGTGGGTTGGGGGGGGGGGTCAGTGTGTGGGTTGGGGGGGGTCAGTGTGTGGGTTGGGGGGGGTCAGTGTGTGGGTTGGGGGGGGGGGGGTCAGTGTGTGGGTTGGGGGGGGGGTCAGTGTGTGGGTTGGGGGGGGGGTCAGTGTGTGGGTTGGGGGGGGGGGGTCAGTGTGTGGGTTGGGGGGGGGGTCAGTGTGTGGGTTGGGGGGGGGGGGTCAGTGTGTGGGTTGGGGGGGGGGGTCAGTGTGTGGTTTGGGGGGGGGGGGGGGTCAGTGTGTGGGTTGGGGGGGGGGGGGGGTCAGTGTGTGGGTTGGGGGGTGGCGGGTCAGTGTGTGGGTTGGGGGGGGGGGTCAGTGTGTAGGTTGGGGGGGGGGGGGGGGGGTCAGTGTGTGGGTTGGGGGGGGGGGGGGTCAGTGTGTGGGTTGGGGGGGGGGGGGGGGGTCAGTGTGTGGGTTGGGGGGGGGGGGGTCAGTGTGTGGGTTGGGGGGGGGGGGTCAGTGTGTGGGTTGGGGGGGGGGTCAGTGTGTGGGTTGGGGGGGGGGGGTCAGTGTGTGGGTTGGGGGGGGGGGGGGGGGGTCAGTGTGTGGGTTGGGGGGGGGGTCAGTGTGTGGGTTGAAGATCGATCTCAAGACCTTCCTCTTCAACCGGAGACTTCAATCAACCTCCTTTCTCCCCCTGATCTCTACCCTCGGGTCGGGAACACAAAGTCTGAAAGGTGTTTTATCGGGATAATTCAGTAGTTGTTGCCCAGCGGGGGGTGTGGATGGGGGGATGGGGGGGGGTGTGGATGGGGGGATGGGGGGGATGGGGGGGGGGGGGGATGGGGGGATGGGGGGGGTGTTATTAGGGGGTCTGGCCCTGGGGCGGGCAGTGAGTGGTGGGGGGGGGGGTTCTGGGCCTTACCTCCAGCTCCTGGATCTCGCACTGCTCCAGGAGTTTGCCGAAACCCACAGAGTTTTCCGCCATCACCGCCGCAGGCATCTTCCCGCCTGACCGCTTCTTCCCCCCACTCTGTCACCACGGCCCTGACAACCCGTCTCTCTCTCTCTCTCTCTCTCCGTGACAACCGGCAACCCGAACGACTCCGGAGCCCCGCGCCCCCTGCTGCCGGGAGGGCTCCTCACTATCCTCACAGCGCCCCCTGCCGGCGAGGGTTTCCATTACCCCCCATCTCACCCAGTCAGTGCAGCCTGATGGACAGCCGTGATAATAATGATAATGATCCTAACCTTTGATCCAGTGCCTTTCTATCAGACATCAAGTCTTGGATGAGAGCTAACTTTCTACAGTTGAATTCAACAAGACAGAGGCCCCACTGATTGGCTCCCACCAGCGCCTTCATGCATCAGCATCAACCTCTATGGTTGCTCACTCAACCTCTCCAAGCCAGTCAGGAACCTAGGTGTCTTGTTTGACCCTCAACTGTCTTTCCTCCCCCACATCCAAGCAATGATTCGCTCTGCCTTTCCCCATCTCCGCAATATTGTCCAACTCTGCCACTACCTCATCCCAAAAGCTGCTGAATCCCAGCTTGACTATGCAAATGCCCTGCTTGTCGGCCTTCCCAATTCCTCCTTCCACAGGCTGCAAATGATCCAGAACTCTGCAGCCCGTGTCCTCTACTGTTCCAAACTCCGTGACCCCATCTCTCCCACTAGTGGTCCGCAAGCTCCATTCAGGTGGAGAAAAGGTTGCTTTACAATCAAAGTGCTTTACAATAATTAGCTAATGGTACAATCAATATTAGGAAAGATCATTAAGTGGTCCGCCGAGACCCTCAGCAATTTTCAAGTGGTCCATGAAAATCAAAAGTTTGAGAACCACTGCCCGAGGGCATTGATGGACAATCTTTTTGGTTGGCCAACAAAATACATTTTCTTGATTTACGCCACAAATCAAGAAATATTCAATCAAGTAAAACCTAGAAACACACTACTGATCGAATATAGATTTATCTAGACTGATGCAAGTGTCTGGGAGTGGAGGGTGCGAGGGGCTTCTTAATGCCCTCCAAGCCACAAGTTGGCCACCATTGGACCAGCACCGATGCTCCAGTCCAGCACCAAGCTCCTTTCTGCCTGCTTAGGTGGACTCTAAAGATCTCATGGCACTATTCGAAAAGCGAATGAAGTTTCTCTCAGTGTCCTGGCCAGGTCTTCTTCATTTTAACCTCCCTTGTGTTGACAGTGGCAGGCAAGGCCACTAGGTGGCAGCCTCCACCCAGTCTGACCTTGTTATATAATAATAATAATCCTTGCATTTGATATAGCGCTTTTCATATCTTATCGACATCTCAAAGCGCTTCACAGAATATGCTGTAAAGTGAATATGACTGTATATTTGTGGGCGAAATGCAGCAGGTAATTGCGCACAGCAGTGTGCCCGATTATGATTACAACAACAACAACTTCGATTTATGTGGCGCCCTCCACGCCGGACGGCATCTCAGAGCGCTTATTAGGCATGTGGAGTAAGGAAACTCGCCCAAGGTTTCGCCTTGATCTGCCTGGATTCGAACACAGGTCTCACACTTGTAAGGCAAGTGGTCTAACCACCTAGCTAAAGGAGCTCCATAGTATCTTGAAGGCTCTAAACTGTTGTAATTTCCGAGAAAACTTGGGGCAAGGATTTCAGTGTGAGCAAAGTCAAGGCACAAGAGAATCATTTACTCACACATTCTCCACTGAATAAGGAAAGTGTATGTTAACTGTGATTTTCCAATCATCCACACTCAATGCCTCCGCTCCCTTTGCAGATAAGCAAATAGTTGTTATCAATGGACAGCTGTGCTCTCCAGAATGTGGGAACTGGGATCTGGTTCTGTTTGTCTCTTGCAGCTGCATTGACAGGGAGCGAGCATCTGATTGGATCCTAAATGCTTTCACTTCCCTCGTCTCCGAAGGGACATCTCAGTAATATCTGCAACAGTAAAATAATCATTACATTTTATTGAATGCCTTTCATGTCAGGAGGACATCACATAGCGCTTCATAGGATTTACTGTAAAGTGTACCTAAAGCAGGGTGCCTTTCTCTGGGGAGACTATGCATTCTATTCCAGACAATAGGAAATTTCCATACATTGGTGAAACTCTCAAATATAACAACTTGCATTTAAGTGTCTCGCAGGTTGGTGTCTCAGAAAGCAGTCTAGTATGGAGACTCTCTTAAGCATCTTATGAATTTCTTTACAGAGGGTGATAGCCGGAATGGGGTTACCAGAAAAGGTGTTTGTGGCCAGAGCACTGGGACTTAATCAAGAAAGAGCTTGATGCTATATTGGCAAATGGTAGGGTGCATATTGCTCTGCGCTCAGGAAGGATGGCCTGAAAAGCTTCCTTCATCCTCACCTCTCTTGTGATTACTGTCCACCGTCAGAGGGAAAATATCCAGGGCAAGAGCTGACAGCAACAGAGGATTGAGAGGCCAAATAGACAGTTTGAGCTACACTGTGATTGTGTGTCAGCCTGGTTCAAGTGGTAGGACTCTAGTCTCAAAGGTTCAAACCCCACTAAGGAATTGGAATCCATATCGTTTACTCTAGGTACTGGGAGAGGGCTACGTTGTTGGAGGTGTCGTGTTTCGGATTAGATGTTAACCAAACTCCTTACTCAGGTGGGCATAAAAGTTTGCTAGCTCTATTCAAAAAGAAAAGATAAGAAATTGGAGGTCAATTTCAGTGTTAGCAATCAAACATGCACATTCATCCACACATTACACCCTTGGAGATTGCAGCAATAGAGAAAGCAGATGTAACATTGTGAAGCCTCAATACGCTGAATGATGAATCCCTGGGGTCACATTTTTTCAAACCCTGAGCTCTGGCAGACTGTTAATAAAATATCTCCACTGAATCTCAGCACCATCAGGTGCAGATGGAAAGGAGGAAGCGAATTGGACATCTAGACGAATGGAATCCTAAAGAAAATAATCTGTCCGCGGAAACTCGCCGGGAAAAGGCAGATGGTCAACCAGCAATAGAGACATGATTTGGGAATTAATGATGGATTCTATTATATGATCCCATGTAAATTGTAGTGTTTACGCATTTCCACTGCAAAAACAAAAATAAACGTGAGACAAGATCTGTCCTGTAAAAGCTTGAGGCTGAGGTGACGTAGCAGTTAAGAGGCCACTTCAGTTAGACCATGACCCATGAATTGAAGGAATTCAATTTGAAAGGGATGTCTTGGCAGAAACTGGAGAGAAGGAATTTTTATTTGTCACATTTAGAGTTGGCAATGCTGAGTTACAGAGAGGAATATCAACCAGGGTTCATGCTAGCTCCTTATTGTTACAAGCTGGTTTGCTGGGGGCATGCATTGCTTGTGACTTTGAACTCACAGTCCAGACTGACACTCTGGTGCAGCAATGGGGGATGGGAAGGGTGCAGTGTCGAAGTTGCCGTCATTCAAATGAAACATTAATAACAATAATAATTCTTGCATTTGATAGGATGGAGCGTGTGCTAAAGTAGCTACAAGTAGTCCTCACACAGAGGATGCTGTACCTGATTCCAGCCATACATTTGGAACATGTCATAACATCCAGGCTTGACTATGCAAACTCCTTGCTTGTTCGGCCTCCCCACTCCTCTCTCCACAGGCTGCAGATCATCCAGAACTCAGCAGCCCATGTCCTCTCCTGCACTAGGCTCTGTGACCAAATCACACTGACCCTCGCCTGACTCCACTGGCTTCCCGTCACACAGTGGATATAGTTCAAGATCCAGGTCCTCACCTTCAAAGCCCTCAATGGCCTGGCTCCCTCATAACTCTGGGACCCCCAAACTGCCCGCTCCCTCCGCTCAGTGAGATCTGGCCTGCTTCATGTTCCCCACCTCACCCGCCCCACCATTGGCAGGCGGGCCCTCAGCCACTCCGCCTTTACCCTCTGGAGCTCCATCCCATAATCCCTCCACCTTGCCCCATCCCTTGCCTTCTTCAGGAACCACCTCAAGGCCCTCCACCATGCTTTCGATCAACCTCCTTCCCTCATTCAGGTCTGAAATTACTGTCTGTCCAGCACTATGGGACGTGAAAGTGGCTTTTCAAATATAATTTCATTATTGTTTACAGTATATCCTGTGAGGCGCTTTGAGATGTCTGAAGTATGTACATAAAGTATTCTATCAAATTCAAGGATTAATACTATATTATTTATAATAAGCTGAGCCCACAGTGAGTGAATGGTGGACAGAATGCCCCCCTTCCCCCCTCACCAACCCGCCACCCTCCTGAAATGTGTCAATAGAAACATGTATTAATTGAAGGGGCAGAACCAGCAACTGAATCAAAGTGTTCTACATCACTGATCGTACTGAGCTCTCTGGTCTCCTGCAGAAATAACGCATTGAGCCGGCAATGTCTAAATCACTGGTGGGATATTAAGTTGCAACAACGGTTTATTTGTGTTTAATACGATATTTATGACACCTTAAAGCACTTTACAGGATCTAAACTATTTTGTAGGTGAACCCGGCAGCCAACTTGAGCATAGCAATGTCCCACAAACAGTCATGAAGTGTGTAACCAATTTCATCTTTTCAGAAAGAGCCCATGGGATCTTTAATGTCCACCTGAGCAGGAAGATGGGGCCTCAGGACAGTGGCATGAATTGTGACCTTCAGATACTTCAACCCTTACACACATGTCCAAGCAACTGAAAATAGTGAACTGGAGAGGAGATTTTTTCCAGATGATGTGGCCAACAATCCCACAGATACAATTGGTCATTTACTTTATGGCTGTTTGTGGAACACTGTTGTGCCCAGCTGGGTGATGCATTTGCCAACAAAACATATTGAATTTACTTTACACTATATTCTGTGAAGCGTTTTGAGACATGTCTCCCAGCATGAAAGGTGCTATATTAAATGTAAGGATTATTATGATTACAGTGCTCATAAACTGTGTTCAGCAATTGAAAGCTGTGCAAAATGCTCACCACTCTCTGTACTGACATGCCAAATCACATTGACGAACACAATGTTTCTAAATACACATTGTGGGATGATAGATTCACTCCACCCTCCATGTACCCACCCATCCCTGAGACTTCACAGGAAACAGAGCCCTGGGAATAGGTTTAACGGTTGGAATGCATTTGACAAAGAGACTCTTTTCATTGATCAGTGAGGCACTAGGAAGAAGGAATAACAAAAAGGGGAAGTTAGAATGGTTCCTTACAGAGATAATAATTCTTCCATAATAATAATCCTGCAACAATAACAGTAATACTTACATTTGGTCCAGTGCCTTTCCCATCAAGCTAGAGGAACATACAAGCTCAAATCTCCAGATCCAGACTGATTTGGGGGATCAGCATATTGGTTTACTATTGTTTTTTCCTCAGTTTCAACTACTATCTGAAATGAGACTTTAGTCTAAACAGATTGCTGAACTTTTAATGGACTGTGAAGGTTCTGGGCAATCCCAGGGTTTTGTCTTAGAAATGTTAAAAAGCTGCTGATTTGCTTAGAGTTAACTCTTCCCTCACCTCAGGCCTTCCATTTAATTCCCATGCTTCCTTCATAACAATTATTTAATAATAATAACAATCATAACCCTTTAATATAGCAAGATGTCTCAAAGCACTTCACAGATATACAGTACTGTGTATTTTGTGGGTGATACAGACCCTGTGCGCATAGGGATCTTTAACATCCACCTAAACAGGCAGATTTGGTTTAACATCTCATTGCACTTCCAACTATGCAGCATTCTTCCAGCACTGCATTGGAGTGTCACCTGAAATAGACCAAATAAAATTGGTAATTTGCTTTCATGGCTGTTTGTCAACAACAACAAGAAAATTACATTTGTAGAACACTGTTCACATCGGGAGGATGTCCCAAGGTACTGGGACATCCTCGGGGGTCAGGATCCAAGCTGAATGGAGGAAGCGGACGGGTTGATGGGCGGGTGGGGGCGTCAGCAGATCAGAGATGTAGGAGGGGACAAGTTCGTAGAGGGCCTTGAAAGTGAGGATGAGGATTTTGAATTCTATCCTCTGGTGCCATGGGAAGGTATGGTTACGGTTAGCGTGCTGATAAATATGCATTTGCTTTATCGAGTGGTGTCTGGATTATACAACAGTATAAGAAAGCATATGTAGCCTGCCAAGGTGTGAGTGAGAATAAAGGGTTTTCAGTAATTGAAAACAGAAGCACGCTCGGTTTTGATATGACTTCTGATCAGTCATGTTGCTTTAGGGTGAATCCTCCATCTAAAGAAGGGGAGTGATTTTAATTGCCAAAGTCACGCACAGGGTTGCTGTTGTGATCTCCCAATGCTTCTGCTCTGAAAGACGGTCTTTGGTTTCCACATCTGGAAATCGTGCCCCAAAGCTTTCCAAGTTGAGCTGTTAATAGTTGAGCTGACGGGATGAGTTAACAATAATTCTTATATTTGATATTGTGCCTTATCATGTCATCTAAAATCTCTCCAACTGCTTCACAGGAATTATAGTAAATGTAGCGACTATTAGTTTGTATTGTCTCTGGGCTTGAACTCTGTGTTTGTCGGCAAATGTGGCACCAGTTTCCTCACGACAATTCCTCATGTCCTCTTCCGTGCCAGGCCCTGTGACCCAATCACCCCCCACCCTCGCCTGGCTCCACTGGCTTCAATTGATAATTGAAGAAATATTCAATCAAGAAAATGTGTTTAATCTAGGCTAGTCTAAGATGACACTCCAGTGCAGTACTTGGAAGGGTGTGCTGCATTGTCAGGGATGGCCTCCTTTACACAAGATGTTAAACCTTGGTTTAACATCTTGTTAAACACTGCCTTCAAACACTGAACAGGCACAGTCTGTGCCTGTTCAGTGTTTGAAGGCATGACCAGCTGTGGAAATTACCCACTCAGTGTGAAGCCAGAGACAAAAGGTGTGGCCAGAAAACCCCATTTTATTCTGCTTATCTGAAATTTTAAATCCAGAACCTTAATATGTATACATTTTGAAATACCAGTATTGGTCATACAAATCTGCACACTCTCACACATCTGATAGCTGTTTAAAATGGCTGGGACTGTCCTTTAGTACATTCCCCATGGGTTGATTCTGATTAACTCACTTTCCTCTCTCTTTCTTGATGCTGCCTGGCCTCCTGCGTGTTCCCAGTGACTTCATAATAATAATAATCCTTGCATTTGATATAGTGCTTTTTATGTCTTCTAGATGTCTCAAAGCACTTCACAGAACATACTGTAAAGTGAAGTTACTGTATACTTGTGGGGGAAATGCGGCAGCCAATTGCGTACAGCAGTGTCACACAAACAGTCGTGGATTGAGTGAACAAATTATTATTGTTTCTATTGACTTCTGTGTTTATTCCACTTTATAGTATATCCTGTGAAGCGCTCAACAATGTGATAAGGCGCTATATAAAATTCATGACTTATTGTACAATTTTTTTTAACATTTACCAACAGAGATTGCCTGGCAACTGTAGTGTACCACAGAAGGAAGTTCTTCAGTGCTCTGTGCAATTGGGCTTCTGCGTTCACCTGTAGAAATACAATCACTGCACTTCATAGTAAATCACGTGAAGCATTTGGGCATCCTCTCAATGTGAAAAGAGTTACAGTCAATGCAAGAATTATTTTATAGTATTTTAGTTTTCTTACTCATAACAGCATTGTAAAATAAATTGTCCTCTTAAAGGAAAGGGATTACGATTTGGATGGATGGCTTCCTGGAGAAGCAAACACCAACTATAACTGAGAGAAGTGATATTAGTATAACAACAACTTGGATTGATAAAGCACCTTTCACCTAAACTAATAATAAAATCTTTACATTTGGTATAGCACCTTTCACATGGGAGGCCATCTTAAAACACTTTAAAATGAACAGTCAATCCACTTCACAGTTTATCCTGCGAAAACACAAAGCCACTGTGAAATGCCCACAAAATACCACCTAGGGTTGGACAGAGATGATGCTGGACATTGAGTGGTAGGCGGTATGGTGGAAACGAGGTGGCAACATGGCTGTGTAATGAAGACTGAGAGTGATTGAGTCTAAATCAAAGATCTCAGGGGCTGATTCACAGCTAAGCTGTTGTTCGCCTGATTCCGACTGATTGAATAGAAATGCTGAGCAGCTAAAGCAGCAACTCCATAAAAACCTAAGCCACAGACAATTTCACAACAGCCACTGTGCTGGGATTCCTCCATCTCACCAATTAAACCCTGGGAGTGACACATCCCTGCAGATCAGGCCTGCAACCAATTAGTGTGTACATTCCTGATTCCAGGCCATTACTGGGACAAGCACATTACCCCACCACCCCCACAGGCCTGAGTTGCAGAATATTAAAACAGCACCAGGTGTGTGTGGTTAGATCTCACTCTGGGGGCAGTTCAATATGAGGTGATTGAGAAGCACAATTCATTCAGAATTCTCCAGATTCCCACCAATCCAGAGTAGGAATGACAGCTCTAAATTGCAACTCTAATAATAATGCATATATTTTATATAGCACCTTATCTCTCCTTTGAGATATCCCACAGCGTTTCCCAGGATTTACTGTTTTTGATGGTGAGTGCAGCAGCCAATTTGCACACAGCAGTGTCCCACAAACAGTCGTGTGTGACCGATTATATCTGGAGGATTCTTGGCTAGGACACGAGGAGAAAGAAACTCCCATCCATGTTCAAGTGGTGACCTTTATTGTCAACCTAAACGGGCACAAATTGGACCACAGTTCTAACTATTCTGGTGTCCTGGCTAACAATCTCCTAGATAATATTAGTGACTCACATCATGATGGCTGTTTGTGGGACATTGCTGTGTGCAAACCAGCTGCTGCGTTTGGCCACAAAACACAATTTCATTACATATTGCAGTAAATCCTGTGAAGTGCTTTGAGACTTATAGGCCCTCTGTCAAACAAAAGGATTATTAATGGAGTCTGTTTACTTGAGCAACAGTTTACTATCAGCCAAACTGGATTGCAGTAAGCTCTGAAAGGTGGGCCAACTGAACCTCTATGGGCAATTTCCTAAAAAAAAACACACAGAAAAGGCAAATATGTAGCTTGAAGTGAAAAGTTCAACAAACGCTTGCATTAAATGCTACCAGGCACAAACCCCACACTGAGAGGTACACTCACTGCACCTCGACAGAGGTGTGGATATACTGGCTTTCCCTAGTTGTGACTTGTTTTTATCCTCTGGTCACAGTTCATAGGTAGACAAGTTCAATGGAAACATCAGGAGGCATCTGAAACAGGAGAGTGCTTCATCTCCCACTTGCCAATAATAATAATAATCCTTGCATTTGATATAGCACTTTTCACGTCTTCTAGACATCTCAAAGCACTTCACAGAATATACTGTAAAGTGAATTGACTGTATATTTATGGGTGAAACTCAGCAACCAATTGCGCACAGCAGTATCCCACAAACAATCGTAGTTTGAAATGACCAATTTTTGTGGGGATGGATTACCTGCCAATGATAGGACATGGAGCACTATCCTGTTTTGGATGTCTCCTGATGCAAAAGACACTGTATAAATGTAAATTGCACCGTATTTGTGAGTAAACGCAGCAGCCAATATGTTCCGAGTGAATTCCAACAAACAGACATGCAGTGAATTACCAATTTTAATTGGGTTGTTGTTGGCCTGGACACCTGGTGAAACTTCCATTTCAGCTTGAATAGTGCCTTGGAATCTTTAATATTCACCTGGACAGTCTGATGGGATCTTGGTTTAACTTCTCATCTGAAGGACAGCACCTGTAACATTGCAGCGCTCCCCGCAGCACTGTGCTGGAGCATCAGCTTACATTGTGAGCTCAACTCCCAACATGATTATTATTATATTATTATTAACATGCGGCTTGAACCCACAGCCTTCCAACCAAAGACACATAGTACTGTTGACTATAGGCTGACACCAGTAACAGAGGAGTGCAGAATACTGTACAGTATATAGCTTTGATCGAAACTCTATTTGACATAATCTCCAAAATGCTGGGATAACTAATATACAAAGCCTTGCTCTTCGCTGGTGTCTCTCACGAGCGTCTGCTTGTCTACACCTGGCTTCCTTTGCTGAACGCTTTGACAGTTGTTGGCATTTCTTTTAAAAGGTGCAAGGAAACATGTTACAATATTAAACGGGGGTAAAGTGTACAATTACCTCTCTGTGTAAAACACAGGTCAGTAAACATATCCGTTCAGGTTAGTGAAAGCTCTGGAAACCCGATCACTTATTACTTCAGCATAGAGTCTTATGCAGAGAAACTGCCAAACAGAAATTATGCCGAGGAATTATACTCGGGTGACACGCTAGTGCAGTGCTGAGGGAGCTGTTCCTCCGATGAGATCTTAAACTGAGGTCCCATCTGCCTTTTAACATTAAAGATCCACTGGCACTACTCAGACTGACTCTCCCAACCCAAACACTGACCCACACACTGTGCCCACAACCCACATTCATCCCACCAACTCACTGAGAGATGCCCATTTTAATAATATAATAACAAAAATCCTTCCATTTGTTGTAATACTTTATCACCTCATTGCAACATCTCAAAGCACTCCACAAAATAGTGTGTAAAGTGTGTGGATCCCTGACTGTCCAGAGCCTTGGGGCGTGCTCCTATATAAATGTAATCTGTTTGATGTTGTTAAAGTGAATTGACTGTGTATTCTGTGGGCAAAATGCAGGAGCCAATTGTGCATAGCTTTTTCCCACAAATAGTCATGTGACCAAATTATGATGATTTTTTTTGTGAAGGCATTATTACCCTGGGAGAGATCCAGCAATCGACCAACAACCAAATTCCTACTTCTGGGTGAAGTAGGAATAAGGAAACTTGAGGAATAAGGAAACTTGTCTAAAGTTTTGTGTAGACTGGGAAGCAAACCTGGGTCCCCTCTCTTGTGACACGAGTGCTCTAACCAGTACGTTACATGAGACTACGTTACCTCACTACATTTGGTGTCTAACTTAAAGGAGTCTGATATCCTCTGTACATCACTGTTTTGTCGGTGTTCGACTAAAGTATAAAAAGACTTGTAGAATTTCTGCATTTTAAGTTGTCTGAAGCTGTGATTCTCTCTTGTTAGCTAGCCTTCAGCAAACTGACCTGTTCAGCCTGGTCCACTGGGGTCTGTATCCCATCTGCATCACCACAAGTGCTAACTTTAGCAAGACTGCCTTTCCCAGTGGTATGATCACACAGAGAGCTTATTGTGTAACACCAGTCAGCTCAAGGGAAATTGGCCCCAGTCCTGTGACGGGTAGTGCAATTAATCCATTCAAAATACACACCATCTTGCAGACCCTGTTTGTTTAATGCCCGCGTCTATGTAATTTAGCGCTTGGAACATTCAGTCTGTTGGTATGTAAATACAATTGACTTCTAGAGTCTATAAATCAGGGAATAATTCAGGATTTATTGAGAATACAGATTATTTAATTGGTTACCCAAGAGTGAGATGAGAGATTTGTTGTCAATGGCTAATGCCTGGGATGTTTTACACTAGGCTGCAGAACCTTTTGTATTTTAGCAGTTACTCGGGGTAGGACAGGGGCTACAGTCTGAGCTCATAAGGGAGAAAAGTATTTTTTACTGCTCTTCAGACTGGCAAACATATGTAGAGTAATTTTCCTGGGTTGCTGGGTGGTGAGATAGGATCAACAGTTTCAGATCATTATACAACACTACTGATCGGGCATGAGGATTGTGAGCAAACAGAAAACAACTCACAGAATCTGGCATCAACTCAATATATAATATATAATATATCCTCTTCCCAGCTTTAACTCTTACATAGCAAGGGACTCTCTGTGACAATCTGTCACAGTTATCTAGTTCCTGAGCCATCTGATTTCGCAATATCTCGGGCACTTCTGATGACAGCACAGCTAGGTTAGCTCTTCAGAAGGACTTGGAAGGGCAGATCAGGAAAAATCTTACATTTAATAAGGCGCATTATCACATTGTTGAGATGCCTCAAAGTGCTTCACAGGATAAACTGTAAAGTGGGCACTCAGCTCCCATTAACCCTGCAAGTCAAAGCTCAAAGGAGTGAGGTGGTCCAAGCTGGACCTGCAGCAGGAAAGCTTGCCAGACAGAGATATTAATGGTATCACCATGTGGTTATAGCTGGTTAGACTCCAGCAGTTACCCCACCGTACACTCTGCATTTGATTTAATAATTTTTACATTTGATATACGCTTTTCACGTCTTTTAGGCATCTCAAAGTGCTTCACAGAATATACTGTGAAGTCAATTGACTGTATATTTTGTGGGCAAAACACAACAGCCAATTGCGCAAACAGTTGTGGATTGGGATGAGCGATTTTCTATTATTGTTTTTTCAGGGATTATTATCAGGCGTGTGGAGTAAGGAAACTTGCCCAAGGTCTTGCCTGCATGGAATCGAACCCAGGTCTCTCGCTTGCAAGGGAAGTGCTCTAACCACTGAACTCCACAATATGACACATTTCATGTCAGAACATCTCAAAGCTTTCCAAAACATTTAATGTGGAATGTCATGTCTAGATATTTTGTACACATACAAAGCAGCCGATTTGTGCACAGCAATGTCCAAGAAATAGTCAACAAAAGAAGCGAGTGACCAATTTTATTTGTTTTATTTTGTCTGGGACACTAAGAGAAACTCCAGATAAACTCTGCCAACTCCTAACAACTTACCAACCTGCCCACACCCTGCATTCGGCAGGCTCCAGCCTGCTTCACTTACCCCAAACTCACCCAACTCACCATTGGCAGACAAGCTTTCACCCACTCTGCCACCAACCTCTGGAACTTCATCCCGCAGTCCCTCCGTTTCGCCTCCTTCGAGTCTTGCCCCAAGACCCTCCTCTTCAATGATCCCTATTGTAGGGCTTGAACCCACTCAGCTCAGAGGTGAGAGTGCTACCGACCAACCCAGGGAGACATGTTCAATGTACTAATCGGTTTAAAATCTTCTTCCTGATAAACTACTCCTGAAGCCGTAGCCCTATATAGTATTTGATTTCCATTCCACTTCCTATGGGCTCCCAACATTTAACTTGTGGGTTTAGTTTTCTAGTTTTGTAGCATCCCTTGCAGCCAACATGCTATTGACTTCTTAAAATACATTTGTAACAGCTATGTTGAGCTTCACATCTATGTCTTGCAACCAACGAGTAGCCAAGATGTTGCTGCTCTATGTACTTTGTATCCCTGTGATCTATTGTGCCTCTATTCTACCTGACAATGATAGTAAAGATGGCATCAAAAGATCAAACTTTGGAATCTAATGCAGATTGGCTGTTGTATTCACCTATGAAAAACATGGTCACGACATATTGCAGCCTGTTTGCAGAGATGTTTTATCATTACATCTGCTATATCAAACGCGAGTGTTATATTTCTCATATAACATTTAGTGCGAGAATTCAGTAAGCCATGTTTTATTTATCAATAAAATACTTTTTATTTCAAGATGCAAAATACAATGGCCAGAAACAGCCACAGATAGTGACACCCAGAGACAACAGGAGCAGACTGAATGATGAATGATGCCAGCGTTGACCTATCTCAATGACATGCTGTGTGGAGGCATGAGCCTTTCCTCTCGGGTCAGGAGGCAAAGCCAAATGGTTCCTTGCACACTGATGCTGTGTGTTTTCAATGGTACTTCAACAACAAAATTACATTTGTGTAGCGCCTTTCACATTGGGAGGACCCCCAAGATGCTGGACAGTTGAACCTGTTCTGGGGGTTGGAATCAAGCAGGATGGAGTAGGAGGGGTGGGAGAATGACTGAAAGCCCAATCAAAGAGAAAGATCTTGAAATGGGTGAGGGTGAGATAGAGGGTTAGTGGGATGGAATTCCAATGGGAGCAGAAAAGCTAAAGGCCTGCTTGCCAATAGTGGGGTGGGCAGGACAGGGTACATAGAATAGGCCCATGCCGACTGAGCAGAGAGGTTCACATGATTTTGATGGGTTACAGAGGTAAAGAGAAGCAAGGCTGTGGAGGCCTTTAAAAGTGAGGACCACGATTTTAAACTTGATCCTCTGGGGAAAGGGGAGCCAGTAAAGCCTGGCGAGGATGGCAGCAATCGGCTCATGTTGCTTGGTATGGAGAAGAAGATGAGCTGCAGAGTTCTGAATAATGCATTTTACAGAGGTAAACTACAGATTATCCTGACTGTCCAGCACTCTGTGACGTCTTTCTGATGCAAAGGGCACTATATATGTGTCATTTGTTTTGTACTAGGAGTTGGGAAGTCCAACTCTTACTAACTTCTTGTTAATAAGGTCCACATGATGAAAAGTGCATTGAATTCACCATTTTATGAGGTATCTCCAAAAAGTCAATAAGACTTCACTACCCGTCCTCCCTCCTTTGAGATCTCACTTCACCCTCTACCTGCCCTTTCATCCAAATAGGGCATTGCAGCAGGTAGACCAAAGAACCATAGAAATTTACAGCAGAGAAGAACGCTCAGCACCATTGTGTCATTGCTGGCTCTTTTAAGAACCATACTTTCAATCCCATTTACCTGCCCTTTACCCATACCCCACCGTACCCCTGTATGTAAAGGAAATATATTCTGCATCCCACCCCTCCCCGACCCCCACACACACACCTGGCCTCCTGCCTTTATTGTAGTTTATGAGCTCACCCCAGCCTCTGGAATGTGTAAGAAGACTTATAAAGCTCTAACTGTCCATTACACCGCATATAATGTTTGAACAATGCAGGAAAGCTTAAACTAGTGTTTATTCATGCATCAAATGCAATAACAGCTTACATGTTCCATTAGTGGACTCATTCAGCAGTAAAGTAAGTACACATAAACTAATTAATGTATTACTTATACATTTAACTAAGCTCCAACCTATATCAAAGCCTGTTCCACTCAGTGGTTCACTACCGATGTGCTTGGAAGCCATTCACAAAATGTACGCTGAGTCCTTTTCACCATATTAAACAGGTGGGGCCTCTTTGGAGTGTAAGCTGAACTGGCTCCAAGGTCAGCAATGTAATGTTGGAATCGAACCAGCCCTCTGTGGTGGTCTCCGTAGTCCAGTTCCTGAGCCACACAGGTCTGCATTATAATAGGGCACCGCTGATGACAGCACATCCAGACTGACTCATTGGCAGGACTTGAAGAGCAGACCAGTCACTAGGACTAGGGAGTCCATCCCACTTAGCCCCTTTTTTATCCCTAAAAGCAAAAGCCTCAATGAGTAGGGTGCTCCTAGTTGGTCAAAGCTTGCCAGAAGTGGTATTAATGGCCAAGCTATGCAATTTTAGCTGCTTAAGACTCCAGCAGTACCATAAAGTAAACTCTGGGGTCCCCAAGTCTCGCCAGCATGTGCCTAATACTTTCCGGAATTAGGTAAGCAGCATTTTTCCCTCCAGGGAAAGAGTGCGCATTCCATTCCAACAATCCATCTCTGGGATTTCTATGTATAGGTGGGATGCATGGAATTCTCAGCTTGATTTGGATACTCTTAAGCATGGTAATAGGTCAGACACCCGGCTTACCAAAATAAAACCAGGCGAAGTATAATTAATCCCCTGTATTCTCCATGCTATATATAAACACTGAAAGGCGTGAAATGGTAAAAAGTTGTGCTCTGCTAGCTGAGATGTCAGAATGCACTATTACCCTGTACTACTGACATTACATGGACATCTTTTAGCCTTACAAATTGCCGCCCATTTGGCTCAGTTTAGTGCGCCTGCCATTGAATATTTTTTGAAGAGATTAGCTAAGCTGTAAAAGAATTCTTTCGACATAAGGAATGATGGGGGGGGGGCGGGGGGGAATTGACTCTGGAGGCCCTCTGCTGGAATGACTTTGGTCTTGAATGCATACCAGCTCCACTGACTTGTAATGTACAACTCCCTTCCCCCCATCTATCACTCTACATATCTTTTGGTAGGGGGATCCAGAACAGGGGGACATAATCTGAAAATTAAAGCTTTGACTTTTTCACATGAAGAATCCTTAAAAATGTGTAACTCTCTCCCCCAAGAGGCTGTGGATGCTGGATCTCTTGAATTTTTCAAGACTGAGACAGGTAGATGTTTGTTAGCTATTGTTATCAAGGGATATGTAGCAAAGATGGACAAATAGAGTTGAAGTAAAAATCAGCCATGATCTGGTAGAATGGCCGAATAGGCTTAAGAAGCTGAATGGCTCTGGTTCCTATGTTCCTGGAAGCCATTCATTCCTCAAGCATGTTGGGAAGGACGCTTTCTTTCTCACAGGCTGTCATCTCAGGCACCGCCTCTATCAAAGAGCACTCCGTCTCCGTGGTCTCCTTGAGTTTGGTGATGCCGGTTTTGGACGTGTATTTGACAGTGAATGCATTCATCAGCCGGTACCTGTAGTTTTTGTTGATGAAACTGTAGAGGATGGGGTTGGCACAGCAATGGACCGTGGAGAAACACTGGGTGAGATGGAGAGAAATGTACATGAAGCTCTCCAGCTCACAACTGAAAGAAATGAGGTTCATGAACCAAAGTGCGTCGATGAACAAGACCATGTGGTAGGGCAGCCAGCAGATAAGGAAAATAATTACATAGGCAAATATTATATTCCGGCTGTTTTTGTTCTCTTGGTCCCTCGTGCTGGAGATGGCTCTGGCAAGTAGGAAATAGGAAACTGTAATGATGGGGAATGGGATGACAAAGCCTATGATGATGTAGACCATCTCCATCCCAGCCATCCACTTTCTGAAGTTTTCCTCCGGGTATGACGGGAAACAGTAGGTCTCGCCGGTGGTAGGAAGGGTGACGGTCTTCAGGAAGAGGATGTCTGGGAAGGACACCATGAGCGCAAAGATCCAGACGTACAAGATGATGAACTTGCGAATCACCCCCTTTCTGCGGTCGACGGACTTGCCCACTCGCACCACCGAGATGTACCTGTCCACGCTCATGCAGGTGAGGAAAAAGATGCTGCCGAAGAGGTTGACGCTGTAGACCAGGTGGGTGAGCCGGCATATGAACTCACCGAGGTGCCAGCTGCCATGCTGGATCAGTGAAGGCAGCCAGACAGGCAGAGTGGCCACCATGCATAAGTCCGCAATCGCCAGGTTCAGGATGTACAAGTGGGTCTCATACTGAGTCCTCTTATTCTTCAGGTTCACATAGATCACCACCACATTGGCCACCAGCCCCACAATGAAGATCAGGACATAGAAGAAAGACACGGTGTAGAGGATCGCATTTTTATTGAAGGCATAGGGGCAATGGAAGATCTCCCAGCTCATGCAGTCCGAGGAGTTCGGGAGGCAGAAGGTCTCATTCATCGTCATGTTCAGCTCCTCCAGGAAGTCCGCAATGGCGGTCAAATCAGAGGCAGTCATGGTGATGGTACAGCTGAGCGAGTGCACTGTAAAACAAAGCACAATGTCACCCATAGCTGCCACCATCTCCAGCTTGCTGCAGAGTTCTGGATTAGTTGCATTTTGTTGATAGTGGAGCTGGGGAGATCAGCAAGCAGGGCATTGGAATAATCAAGGAAATAGGTGACAAAAGCACAGGGTCTAGGCTGCGTTTGGTATGAGTTAGTCAGAGGCAGGCAATGTAGCAGAGGTAGAGGAAAGCAGCCTGGTCAAGGACCAGATGCAGGGTAGGGAGGATAAACGGTAACCATGCACACCTACACTCTATGTAAACAGTATAGAATGTAATAGTCACATATACATACAGTAACCCCATACTTGTACACACTACACAAACTGCACAGAATGTAATACAGTCACATGCATAATGCACATATTCAGACGCATACAATACACACACACAGTAACACTGTACCCTTACATACACCCTGTGTAAACAGCACAAAATGTAATAGTCACACACACCTGCGCTTGCTGATACATGCAATACACACACATGCTTCACACACAAAGAGATACACAGTAACCTTGATGTAATCCTACAAATTATGATGTACGCAGCACAAAATGCAAATCTGTACAATCAAACACACACAGTAACCCATAGGCATCTTGTGCTGACAGCACAGAATGTAAGTCACACACAACACACGCTCTGCGCATACAGACATAGACAGATACAACAACAACTTGGATTTATAGAGCACCTTCCATGCCAAACGGCGTCTCAGAGCACTTCCCAATAACGGATCCCGGGGCCGAGCCAGGGGGAGGGGGAAGAAGGTGACCGAAAGCGGGTCGAAAAGATACATCCAGCATTCACACACAGACACACAGTTACTGTGTACCCCAACATCCTGTGTAAACGGCACAGAATGTAATTCAGTCACACATACCACACTATTCAGACCCGGTGCCTCAGATGACCTTCGACCCTCTGCCTCAGACAGAGGCCGAGCCTCAGACAGGGTAAGAGACCAGATCAGTGTGTCAGACCAACACCTGCAGTCATACAAGGTCCATCAGAGAGGGAGCCACGGGCTCTGTGCCTCACACGGTCATATGAAGTGGTTACTGGACTTCGACACATCCAACTGCAAAGCTCAGCCCAGAAACACCCAGTGTTTGCAAAACCTGTTCTCACTTAAATCCCAATCTGAAATTCCTATCGACATGTTGAAGGAAAAGGCAGCGTTAGATCCTCCAAACCCAGTTGGCCAATTGATCCATCGCTGGGACGCAATTTAAAGCGCAAGTCTCGATCAGACGGCATCTCCTCGACCCTCTTAAAAAAAAAAGCGTTGACATTTTGCAAACACTTTCGACGTGAAAACAAAATTAAAGGAGGCAGCACCTTGTCGGGATGATAAGGAGCGCTGCAGCACAGTCACAGCAAGCTCGTGTTATTATTAATATTAGCACGTCGCTCTATCACGCTGTCGAGACGTATCAATGATTTATCGTAAAGAGGTTGACTGTGTGTGTGTTTGTTGGCAAAAATCGGTGGGATGGGGAGCTAGAGACAGAGTGTGTGTGGGGCGGGATGTTAGGTTAAATTTAGTTATTGTGGAGACGAGAAGAATTCCACTCCGAGATTTGCAACGTTAAAGCCGAGGCGTTTCTGCAAAGCTTATAGGGCGGAGCTGGATCGTTAATTCCTATTGATATTTAACCCTCCGCTGTCCTCGGCTCTGGAATCTGACAGTCTGCAGCACATTTTTTTTTAAAAAGAGTCAGATAGTCGGCAACCACTGGGGAGTTCAATCTCCGAGTTTCACATTCACTGTTAGTGCAGGCGCACGGTACCGCTAACCCGAGCTGCAATTAAACGGACAAGCCGGTCAGTACATTTGATTTCAGATCGCGTTACAGCGGCTCAGAAAACTCAAAAAGCATCGCTTACCTCGAACACTACCTGGTCTGTGCGTCTTCACCCTCCCGGAGCCCTCTCTCTCCCCCCCCACCCACCCACCCCTCAACACACTCTCCCCCCCCACCCCACCCCACCCACCCCTCAACACACTCTCCCCCCCACCCACCCCTCAACACACTCTCCACCCCACCCCACCCCACCTACCCACCCCTCAACACACTCTCCCCCCCACCCACCCACCCCTCAACACACTCTCCCCCCCACCCACCCACCCCTCAACACACTCTCCACCCCACCCACCCACCCCTCAACACACTCTCCACCCCACCCCACCTACCCACCCCTCAACACACTCTCCCCCACACTCACCCCGGGCGGCTCAAATACCGCTGCAAGTTTGTGCTTTGTGGGAAATAAAAGACGCCTCCAAATACAGCCCAGGGGGAGGTCAGTCCAGCCCTGAGACTAATTGAACGAGGTCCACCCACCCACTCCCAGCAGATTGTGGGTAATGAATTTGTTTTCAGGAGCTGCCAGGCGGTTGTACCGAGTACAACCCAGTGGGGTTAATTTGTCAAAGAGAAGGGAGTTTCTCTTCCGCTATCCTGGTCAATAAACTCTCCACCCCCCCACCCGCCCAATACAGTTGGTCTCTCACTCCATTTGCATTTGATAAAATGCATTATGGAGTCGTCAGGACGCCTCAACGTGTAAAATACATACCGTAAAATGTAGTTTGTGGTCAAAATTGCAAATAGGCAGTTGTGCATAGCAATGTACCACAAACAGCCAAGCATCGACTGATCAATTTTATTTTGGGGCAAAAACAGAAGTTGCTGGGGAAACTCAGCAGGTCAGGCAGCATCCATGGAGAAAGGAAAAAGAGTCAACGTTTGGCATGTACAACCATTCGTCAGAACAGGGGTTTGTTTGGAGGGAGAGGTTTCTTAAAGGGGACCTTAAAGGGGGAGGTTTCTTAAAGGAGACGTTAAAGGGAGAGGCAGGACATGGAAGACAAAGGAAAAAAGAGTGTGTTAACTGATAGAAAAGCAAAGGTTGCTGGGGAAACTCAGCAGGTCAAGCAGCATCCATGGAGAAAGGAAAAAGAGTCAATGTTTCGAGTCTACAACCCTTCGTCAGGACTATTCTGATTCTGTCCTGACGAAGGGTTGTAGACCCGGAACGTTGACTCTTTTTCCTTTCTCCATGAATGCTGCTTGACCTGCTGAGTTTCCCCAGCAACTTTTGTTTTTGTTTCAGATTCCCAGCATCTGCAGTGTTTTGTGTTAACTGATAGGTTGATTTTATTCGGGGGATTGTTGGCCAGAACACTGTGTCATGAAATCGTGTCGAAACACTTCACAGGATTTAATGTATTTTATAGGAAAACACAGCGGCCAGTTTTACACGCAACAATGTCCCGGTCACAACAACAACAAAATTACATTTATAGAGCGCCTTTCATGTCGGGAGGACGTCACAAGGCGAATGACCAGTTTTATTTTGGGTATTGGTGGTCAGGATACTGTGAGAAACTCCCATTTATGCAGACTTGCAGAATTCGGCAAACTGTTGAATTCAACTTTGAAGCCAGATTTCCTGTTATAATAATAATATAATAATCCTTGCATTTGATATAGCGCTTTTCACATCTTCTAGACCTCTCAAAGTGCTTCACAGAATATACTGTAAAGTGAATTGACTGTATACAGTGTTTGTGGACAAAACATGGCAACCAGTTACGCACAGCAGTGTCCAACAAACAGTCATGAATTGAATGACCAAATAATTTTTTTTCTTTTACTTTTATCTTGAGGGATTATTATTAGGCATGTGGTGTTAGGAAACTTGCCCAAGATTTCATCCTGTCAGGAATTGAACCCAGGTCTCTTGCGTGCAAGGCAAGTTCTTTAACCATTGAGCTACAGGACTTCTGTTGTTGTTCTTGAAAGAAATTCATAGAGATCACGCTTCAAAATGAAAGTACGTTGAATTCTGGATGCTCCATAAAGCTGAGAAAATAGATTAAACCGAGACCCAGATGGAATTTCTGCTGCTCTTGCACAACAGCAAAACAACAACAATAACAAAATAACATTTATAGAGCACCCAAGGCACTGAACAATTAGGTCAGGAACCAAGCAAGGTGGAGGGGAGGGGAGGGGGGGAGGGAAGGGAGAGAGTTAGGAGGGGAGAGTTGGGAGGGCAGCAGAAGGTACGATCAAAGAGGAGGATCTTGAGACTGGCCTTGAACGAGGCAAGAGAGGAAGCGAGGCGAAGGGACTGTGGGATGGAGTTCCAGATTGTGCAAGTACATATAAAGGTTAAACGAACATGTTCTAATTATTAGCAGATAGAGGTACAGCTTGACGAAATACAGGGAGTTGAAATCCCATTGGGAACAGTGAGATTGCATAACGGAAATGTGATTTCATCCATATATCCGGGTATTTCCCCTTTTTCCCACCCCCAGGAATCAGGAAACAACCGCACCGTGGATGTGAGGGCACATGGACAATGCCAGCAATGAGAGGATCACAGACCTTTAATACACCCCACCTCGCCTTGGGAATGCATGTTATTTTTATGATCTCTGTGTTCCCACCCACCCCACACACTTTGTCTTTTGGTTTGGAATTTCCTCTTGATCCAGGCTTTAATTCGGGCATCATAATCTGATGTGGTGGTGTAGTGGGGGGGAATGAAAAGCATTTATTTCTTTGTTGAAGTATGAATAACAATCTTTGCATTTGATGTAGTGCCTGTAACAACAAACAACACCAACAATTGCTATGCACATACGCAGTATGTTTCATGTTGGGAATACTGTACGTCTCAAACCACTTCATTGAGCTGAGCTGACTGGGACACCAACCTAAGGGGAGTGAGGGGCATTGATGCAAGGTAGCCAAAAAGACAGGTGCTAAGGTGGGTTTTGGGTTTAGCGCCTTAGGACATCCTCCTGACATGAAAGGCGCCCGACAAGTGTAATTTTGTTGTTGTTGTTTTGAAGGTGGGGAGGAGCAACATAGAAGGACTCTGCAAAGGAGTTGCAGAGAGTGGGGTAAAATGGCTGAGAGCTTGACTGCCGACATATTGTCGAGTGAATTTACTATATTTAACTGTGTATTTGCAAGTGAATCTCTCCAACATCTTCTCTCCCATATTCCTTGTTTCCAAAGGGCATACTTTGCCTGTGGTTGGAAGAGTGTGTGTCTGGATGTACAGGTACAGGCAATATTTCTATGCCTCAGCTAATGCCATTCAGCTGTCTGTTAAGAGGCACGGGAGAGTGTACTAAGAGTGGATTTATCGCTAAACTTTCTCTCTTCTCATTTGTGGGCACCAGACACTTGCCCGGGGTCTTTCTGTTAGCTGCTTGACTTGGAAATGTTAGCATGGTCGCGTGTTAAAGAAAACACATCTCGGAGTGCTTCCATTGTAGTAATGGGAATAAGTTTTGGCGCGTGATTAGGGGGATTAATCGCTGCCTCTTGCTGCTTCTTGTGCCACGTGTACCAAGCCATTGTACTATTTAAGAGACATTTATGTTTACAACCACACGAGACATGCAGCTCCTATTGGATGCAACTGATCCTCCCTGTACTTCCATCACCCTCTAGTGGTTGCTAACATAAAGCAGGTTGAAAAAACTTACAATTTTACAATGCCTTATCACATCAAAACATCTCAAAATGCTTTTACTGAATACTGTTAAGTGTTGTGACAGTGTATTTGTAAACAAACTAAACAGAGCTTTGGCTCACAGCAACCGTTTGTGCACTGGTGATTCGGGAAAGACACCAGGAGAATCTCCCTTTTCTTTAACGATTGTGACTTGTAATTTGAACAGCCAGATAGGACCTTGGTTTCAATTGTCTCATCTGAAGGTCAGCTCTTCCCAACAATCCAGCGCCCTTCCCAGAACAATGTGCCGAAGCATCTGTATAATAATAATCCTTGAATTTGGTGGACGCTCAAAGTGGTTCACATGATTTACTTTGAAATGGAGTGACTGCATTTGTAGCCAAATGCGACATCCCAATTGCCCAAAGCAATGCTCCACAAACAAGTATGAAACAAATGACCATTGTTATATTGGGGATTGTCGGATAGGATAAGGGAAGAAAGAAACTCCTTTCTCTTTTTGAATCATGCCATGGGATCTTTAATGTCCACCTGAACAGACAGATGGACCCGTGTTTAATGTCAACAACAGCTTGGGTTTATATAGCGCCCTCCAGTCTCAGAGAGCTAATGTCTCATCTGAAAGAAGGCATCTACAACAATGCAATACAGCTTTACAGTGTCAGCCTAAACTATGTGAATTCAAATCCTGACATGAGATTTGAACCCACAACTTTCAGAAAAACACCGCTGACATTGTGAACTTCCGCTCTCCCATTCTCTAATGACACAAGAAATGGAAAAGTAAAAAAAATCATTCCTTTCTGGTCTATCTTCCTGTGGGGAATGGTGAATAGGCAGCAGAAAGTCTCCACTCAGCAAAGTAAAAGCAGAACAGCAAACAGAGAACTGCAAAGGTACAGCAAGGTCAGGCAACATCTGAAACAGGAATGCTGGGCTGACGATTTGGGCGTGATCCCCTCATCTGAACTGGGTGGTTTCTGGCAGTTTTGCTGCTTTACTTCAAATTTTCAACACTGAAGCTTCAACTTTTGTCTCGATTCAATGGTACATGGTTTTCAGGTCAAGAATGAAATACCTTTCCTGAGCCAGGTGGGTTTCCAGTATTTCAGAGCACTGCTGTTGGCAGCACAGCCTAGCCTGGCTCATTATCAGGATTTGGAAGGGCAGTCCAGTCATTGGGGGCAGGGACTCTTTTCACGCAGCTCCAAGCAAACCAAAGCCCCATCGGAAAGGTGATCCCAACTGGACGAGCTGCAGAAGAGCTCGGCAGGCAATGCTCAAAATGACAACAACAAAACAAAAAAATTACACTTACACAGCGCCTTTCACGTCAGGAGGATGTCCCAAAGTGCTGGACAGTCAATTGTTTCAGACCCAAGCTGGAGACAGGGAGGTTGGAGGGAAAGGGAGGGCCGATGGGACTGTCAAAGAGGAGGGTCTTGAGGCGGGACTTGAAGGAGGCCAGGGAGGGGGCGAGGCAGAGGGATTGAGGGATGGAGTTCCAGAGGTTGAGGGCAGAGTGGCTGAAGGACCCCCGCCCGCCAATGGTGGGGCAGATGGGTCGGGGACATGGAACAGGCCGGAGCCTGCTGAGCGAGTCAGGTTGGTAGGGGGTTAGGAGGTCATGGATCTATGGTGGGGTGAAGCCACAGAGTTCTAGATTATATGCAACTTGTGGAAGGAGGAATTGGGAAGCCAACAAGCAGGGTGTTTACGTAGTCAAGATGGGAAGTAATGAAGGCATGAATGAGGGTTTCAGCGTCCTTGGGGGACGGTAAGGTAATGGTGCCATCAGGCAATATTGAGGAAGTGAGGGAAGACAGAGCGAGTCATGGCTTGGATGTAGGGGAGAAAAGACAGTTGAGGATAAACACCTAGGATCCTGACTGGCTTGGTGAGGTTGAGTGAGCAACCATGGAGATTGATGCTGCCAGCACTTGATGCATGAAGACGCTGGGGTGAGCCAAACAGGAGGGCCTCTGTTTTGTTGACATTCAACTGTAGAAAGTTAGCTCTCATCCAGGATTTGATGGCAGTCTGTCAGGACACTAGTAGTCAAGGAGTCGAGGGTAGAGACAGAAAGATAGAGTTGGGTGTCATCCGCATACATGTGGAAGTTAACCCCATGTCTGCGGATGATGTCACCAAGGGGGAGCATGTAGATGATTAAAAAGGGCACCAAGGACAGAGCGGGGGCTAGAAGAGTAGCTGTTGATAAACAACGAAGTGGAGATGACGGTAAAGGTAAGAGTCGAACCAGGCAAGGGCAGATCCGCAGAGATTGAGCTGGGAGGAGAGGTGGTATAGGAGGATGGAAGTGGTCAACAGTGTTGAAGGCACCAGAGAGTTTGAGGAGGACAAGGAGGCAGAGAGAGACCTGATCGCAGATGTTTAGAATGTTGTTGCATTTGATATCATATCTATTATGCCAACACATCTCAACAAAGTATTATTATTATAATAATAATGATTTCATTTGATGTAACACCATATTATTTTGTGGGACACTGCCATGCGCAATTGGCTGCCGTGTTTCGCCCACAAATATACAATCAATTCACTTTACAGAACAGTATATTCTGTGAATTCATACAATCAGTATATTCGTTTGAGACGTCTTGAAGATGTGAAAAGCGCTGTATCAAATGCAAGGATTATTACTATTTAATTTATGAACAATCTTTATATCTGCAAAGATCTTTTGTCAATGTGATAAGGTCTATATTAACTGAATGCACTATTATTATATTCCTTCAAAGGGCGCATTGCAAGTTTCAACAGTGACAGGATTTTAGGTGAGAGAAAGCACAGCCCAGAACATAGCACAAGTTCTGTGGACAGGCTGTGTCCCTCAGCTAATTGTGGGTTACAGTAAGAAATACCACAGTATTGGTATTAACTGTAAGAAAGCACTTTTTCCTCCAACTGAAATAATGTTGTTTTACCGTTTCATAAACGGATTGGTGCACACAGGGTGGGCACATATTTCACACAGACTTGGCGTTCCGTTGAGGGAAGTGCTCATCAGTATTTTCCTCTATATTATGTGTTTTCTTTCCTGCTGCGTTTGTCCATTTAAGTCCTTAACCCTTTGAACCTTTGGCTTTTCCTGCTTGCAATGTAAATGAAAACTGTTGTGGAGAAATCTGGAGTGAAGGCTGCTACCTCTCCCACTGCAGGGCACTGGGGTGGGGGCAAAATCTTAGGTGTGATATAATGCATCATTACATTATTGGGACGTCTCAAAGCGCTTCACAGAATATATTGTAAAGTAAATTGATTGTGTATTTTGTGGGCAAAACACGGCAGCTAATTGTGTACAGCAGTCTCATGCGGCATTCCTCAAGGCTCTGTCCTTGGTCCCCTCCTCATCACCCTCTACATGCTCCCCCTTTGTAACATCATCCACAGACTTGGGGTAAATTTTCACAATGTATGCGGATGACACCCAACTCTACCTTTCCGCTACCACCCTCAACTCCACGACTACCAGAGTCCTGACCGCCTGCCTGTCTGACAGTGAGTCCTTGACGAAAAACAACTTTCTCCAGCTGAATGTCGGAAAGATTGAGACCCTCCTGATTAGCTCGTGTCAGCGCTTCCGCACCTCAGGCACTGACACCATCAGCATCCAAGGCTGAATTCTCCACCTCTCTATAAGCCAGTCAGGAACCTGGGCGTCTTATTCGACCCTGAACTGTCCTTCCTCCTCCACGTCCGCGCCATGACCAGTATTGAAAGGCGCGAAAGGCACTCTAGAAGTATAGTTTTGTTGTTTTTGTGTTCTAGACGTCTTAAAGCGCTTCACAGAATAGACTGTAAAGTGGATATTTGTGGGCAAACTGTATATTTTGTCTGCAACAGATTTTTACAAAGACGAGCAAACAGGGAGTGCGACTGAGTGAGGCTGGGTGGGTGGGGGTGGGGGGGAAGCATCTCCTTCCATTAGCACTAACCTATTTAAAAATATTTTTCTTGGCCTGGGACCAGGTTGCCATGACGATGGACGATAGCAAAGGTGGTTGCGCATGCGTGACCGCCTCCACCAACCCAGCGCGGGCGATTGGGCGGGTTTGGCGCCCAATTGGGCGGGTTTTCTGTGGGGGCTGCGCGTGGGGAAAAAAAACGGCTTTTTTGTTTGTTTCCCTCTACTTCTAAGTCGCTTTCAAACTTTTTACACAGCTTCAACGCCAGGCCCGAATTGCCCTCCTCTGTCCATAAAGAAGGCAACACGTAATATCGGGCTACTTATTGGGCTTCGATTGGGCTACAAACGTCTTTTAATTTCTGGGGCAAACCCCGGTGCGCATGCGCTGGCGTCCTGGTTGCCTTGGCGCTGAAGGTAGAGAGAGTGAGAGTGAAAGAGAGTGTGAGGAAGAGAGAGAGGAGCAGAATTAGACATACACGAGGTTCTCCCTCTCTCCCTCCTCAAACAGGCAACTGTGTGCAGAATTATTTTACAAGAAGCAAGAAATCCCAACAGACAGCATTCATCTCCAAATACCAACACCATCATCCTCTCACCAGCACCCAGCCCCTCTTACCTTTGGAGTATGGCTGGGTGTTGAATGACTGGTTGACAGCCTCTCTGACTTGTAAATTGCCGCTGTGAATAACTCCAGCTCGATTTGGAGAAAAACGGGAGACTAAGCAGCTGCAGAAGGTTCTCTCCTCCACCACCACAAGAGCAACCATGTCAAACAGGTAGGAAAACAGAGCGAGAGGGAAATCTTTCAAATGCAATCATTATTTGTTGTAAAATAGACATGGCTTTTTTTTCAGTGTTTTCTGATTGTATTTCATCACTCACAAAATACACAGTTGAAACCACTGTAAAAATCCTGTGAAACGCTTTGAGACGTCCCTATGAGGTGAAAGGCGCTATATTAAAAGCAATTAATAATTATTATTAAAGCTCCATCGTTGGCCTCTTCTTCATCCACATGCTCCCTCTTGGCAATGTCATCTGCAGACTGGGGGGAGGGGTTCAACTTCCACATTTATGCAGATCTACTAAAATGACATAAATCTACTTTTCCTCTAGCTGGGTGTTCTGCCAGTTAGCTTGTCTGGGAGATATCAGGACCCGGATGAGTTCAAACTCCTTGCAGCTAAATGTTGACAATAAGGAAGCCATAGTCCTTGGCTCCCATCAATAACATCTGTTCTGCGGCTCCGACCTCCTCAACCCACAGCCTATCCCTCAGACAAACTTTAAAAAGTGCGCAACTTAGGTGTCAAGTTTGACGCACAAATGCGCTTCCTTCCCAAATTCTGGTCCCTGACCAGGATCTCATTCCGACACTCCACCACCTGCCTCTGACCCGTACCTTACTCTAAATACAGCCAAAACAATCATCCATGTGTTCTTCACTTCCAGCCTCAACTATTCAAATCCCTCCGGCTGGTCTCCCCAGCTCCACTGTCCACAAAATCCAGTTTATCCAGAACTCTGTCGCATATTCACCCACACTAAACACGTACCCGCTCCACTGATTCCCTACCACTGAACAGATTGATTTCAAGATTCCCACATTTGTCTTCAAATCCCTTCATGCCCTGGCACACCCTAACTCTCCAACCCACTTACTCCCTAACCCACTACCCGTTGCTTCTGCTCAACAGGCACTGGCATTGTTTCTCGTGCCCTCCATTCCACAGTTGGTGGATGTACTGTCAGCCACTGCACCCCGAAATTCTGGAATACTCTTTCTCTATCCATCTGCCTCGCCTCCTCCTTCTCTGTCTTTAGATCTCACCTGATGACCTTCATCATCATGCGTGTCCACTGTCACCTCCCCACACCCCCTGCCTGTCCTTTGATCTCGACCACAGCTTTGGTCCAAAACACTGACTATCCAGTGCTTTGGGATGTCCTCCTAATGTGAAAGATGCTATACAAATGTAATTTTGTTGTTTTTGTTCTGTTGCCAGATAAACAGTGGCCCCATTGCTCCAGGGCCAAGCATAGGCTGAATAGTTGCTATAGCAGTGGGAACCACAGTTACTTATTCTTGTGATAGACCCAGCTGGGAAGCAGTAGACTCGTTTTGGTATTCACAGACTCAAGTCTGATCCTTTATTTCATTCTTACTCCAACCAGCTGATGGAACTTCGGTATAGACCACTCTTTGTACTTTCCTCCTGCTCCATTGACTCAATCCCTACCCCTTTCCTCTTCTCCCAGCTCCATCTCCTAGCCACCCTCCTATCTGATGTCATCAACCTCTCCCTATCCACTGACACTGTTCCCACCCCTCTAAAAACTGCTGTCATCACCCCTATCTTGAAAAAACCTTCACTGGACCCCTCCTTACTCTCCAGCTACCATCCTGTCTCCAACCTCCCATTCCTCTCCAAGGCCTTGGAATGAGTCGTTGCTTCCCAGCTTCACTCCTTTCTCTCTTGCCATTCCCTCCTCGAACCCCTGAAATTTGACTTCTGTGCTGCCGATTATATGGAGACAGCCCTGGTCAAAATCTCTAATGACATTCTAAACGTGTGCGATCAGGATTCTCTCTGCCTCCTTGTCCTCCTTGACCTCTCTGTTGCCTGGATCTGGATGAGAGCTAACTTTCTACAGTTGAATGTCAACCACTCCATCCTCCTACATCACCTCTCCTCCCAGCTCAATCTCTGTGGACCTGCCCTCACCTGGTTCAACTCTTACCTCTCTCATCATCTCCATTTTATCGCCATCAACAGCTTCTCCCAGCACCCGCACTGTCACCCATGGCATCCCCCAGGGCTCTGTCCTTGGCCCCCTACGTTTCAACATCTACATGCTCCCCCTTGGTGACATCATCCACAGATATGGGGTTAACTTCCACATGTATGTGGATGATACCCAACTCCATATCTCCGCCTCTACCCTCAACTCCAGGACTACTACTATCCTGACAGACTGCCAGTCAGACATCAAGATCTGGATGAGAGCTAACTTTCTACAGTTGAATGTCAACAAGACGGAAGTCCTGATTGGCTCGCGCCAGCACCTTCACGCATCAGGCCCTGGCAACATCAGCCTCCATGGTTGCTCATTCGACCTCACCAAGCCAGTCAGGAACCATGGTGCCTTGTTTGATCCTCAACTGTCTTTCCTCTCCCACATCCAAGCAATGACTCGCTCTGCCTTCCCTCACCTCCACAACTGTATGTGGGACACTGCTGTCCACAATTGGTTGTCATGTTTCACCCACAAATATAGTCAAATCACACACCTGATAATGATCTCACGAAAAATAACAATAATAAATTGGACACTTCACTGTGTGCATTTGGCTGCTGCATTTCGCCCACAAAATATACAGTCAATTTACTTTACGGTATATCCTGTGAAGCGCTTTGAGGTGTCTAGCAGATGTGAAAAGCGCTATATCAAAAATGCACTGTATTTAATGTATTGTATTTAAAGCATCCTAGAGCTTGACAGTGGTGGAGGCTGATGCCAAACCAGCGCGAAGTGAGTGGGAATAATCTGAAGTGCTTTCAGGTGTTTTAACAGAAAAAATGTAAGGATGAACAACAGATTGCCAGGAAATGTGGTTGATGCCAGCAGGCTGTACTCATTCAAAAAAACAGCTTAATGGAGGGAGGGTGGGTCTTCTGGAAGATGAGATCAGATGCATTGAAGAGCCTTCTTCATCCAAGCCAATCATGTAATCTTGTGTTTACAGTAAAACCATCATAAGTCTTATCTTTCTAAATCGTATAATCGCCTAAATCAAACATTCACCCAAGCCCCATTCAGTTTCCGATCAAAACCATATAGATTACTTTGCATTAATCATCTCCTAACTTGTAACACCATTCCCCCACCCTCCATTACTCCCGCGTTTCCCAGCTGCCTTCAGTCACTGCAAATAACATCCTGACCCTTCACACACTCTCACTTAGTACGTGCAAGATGCATTGATTAGCGGGAAACGTAGTCTTGACCCGTCACTAATGCACATTTACCGGCTGCATTAAATTACGGTGTTAATTATTGATTAAATCAGATTTTCTATGATTTTTACAGTTTACGTGGACTTTGCGTAACTTATATTAAATATTATGCTCCCAACTGATGTGACTTATATGCGTTTTACTCTACTGTTATTATCATTGTTGCACATGGCTTTTGTTCATCACAGAACGTATAACGCAATGTGGGCTGAGGCTAACATAGCCATCCACAACCTGCTGGAACAGGAGACGACAGCAGATGCCCAGCCAGGGAAAGACCGTGTGAGAGTTTTTAAGATGCTAGCAACCTTCTACATCAAGTACATAGAGATTTTACACAACTTGGAAGTTCTCTATGACCAAATGATACATCCTCAGAAGCGGACAGTTATTTACCAGGTGCTGGTTGGGGTGATCGGCAGGATACTGGAGCTCAAGAATGAAATGGTGCAGCTGGAAAACTCTGAGTTCAATTACTTTGATGATGTCCTGCAGGATCTCAAGTTGACTCCCGTAAGCATCGTACCTGTTTGCACCTGGATTAAGGGAGGGCAAGCAAAGATTCAATGGTGGGAAGAATTTGTACTTAAATAGCAAGACTTGCTAACATAAAATCACTAGCACTTTGCTGTTACGATTTTAGGTGTCGGAAAGAGAGTACTAGTTTCAGAAATGAACCCATGAGCAAGGCAGTGGGTGTAAGCAGGTCAGAGAGGTTGGGAGATGCCATGGAAAGAAGTGATAGAAAGAGGAAGTGAAAAAAGAGAGGAAGTGTTTGCGGTGGAGAGATTTAGTGAGAGAATTCCAGAGAAGGGGGCCAAAAACGCTGAAAGATTGACCACTTCATGGAGAAGGTGGCCTTCGTGGGAACAGGCCTGAGTTAGCAAAATGGAGTGAGTGGGGGGTGGTGTTGTGTGAAGAATAAGATCACAGGAGATTTCAGAGATAGGGTGACGCACGGAAGTATTTCAGAGACAGGCAGAGAGTGTTGACAGCTGATAGCTACAAGTTCAACTGCTCAGGCTGTCATTCTTCATTTGTTTTGTGATCTCGATTGCATGACAATGGCACAGAGAGGTTAAATATTTGGCCAGTGACCATCAATAATAGATGAAGTTATTCAGGTTCATGTGGGAATCGTTGTAATTGTAGTCCTTGGTTCAGGTATGTTAGCAGCCGAAATGGAACTTTATTTTAAGAAAACCTTAAATTAACTGATCATATTTCAATACATCAGGAGTCTGCAATCTATTTATTTCCCTGTTGCCATTAAATGGCATTCCAAGGTAAAGCACGTTCACTGTAGGTCTACAAGATGACACAGTTAACAAAACACAGAGGCACCCATTCAGCTATTCTAAAAGCAACAAACCAATAATGGATATATAGAAATAATAATAATAATCCTTTCATCTGATACAGCACATTGACATCTCAAAGTGCTTCACTGGATATACAGTACGGTGAAGTGAATTGACTATATTATTTTGTGGGCAAAATGTGGCAGTCAGTTTGTGCAGAATGGAGTGAATGACCAATTTTATTTAGGGAATTGTTGGTAGGGACACCAAAGTATCTTGAACCCACAACGTTCTACCTGAAACCCAAACCTCCAACCTTCTATTTTCTGCAAGGTTGGCACATGACATCACAGTGATGCATCTTGGTAGAAAATGTTGGTGAGCTCAAGGGGATTATTTAAGGTAGCTATTACGATTTCAGGCGTCGGAAAGAGAGTACAGTACAAAGCTCCAGATTTTTCATCCACCACCACATCACTATTCAGTCTGATCTGTTCCTCTTCACAAATAACAATCTGGTCCCAGAAGCACATGGATCAATGTGTGAATCAGTACTTGCTCAACAGCAAGTAGTCTCCACATCAAGACTTTGTGCTCAGCGTCCAGGCTGACGCTCCAGTCCAATGCCGAGGCAGTGCTCCATTGCCTAAGGTACCTGCCTGCTCAGGTGGGTGTTAAAGATCCTGTAACACTATTCAAAATAAAAGTTTCTCCCTTCTGGTGTCCTGGCCAACAAGTGTCCTATTAAAATTGATTATTCACTTCCTGGCTGTTCGTGGGACATTCTTAGGTGCAACATGGCTGTCCGATCTCATAGACACAGTCACACCACTTAAAATAATTAGTCTGAGATGTTTCAATGTTCTAGGCCATGTATGAAATGGAACGATTCACATCATAGAATGCACCTTTTTGTGAAAGATCATTTGACTTGTATTTTTTTTCTAACTGTTCAATCTGACAGGATTGCCTGGAGATCCGTATTCCCAAATGCTTCTTGATGGAGAAATTGAAGGTGGTGAAAGACAGAGAAAAAGTTCTGGCTCGGATACTGTCTGAAACCTTTCCTCATCCAGTGGAAAAAGTCAGTACCACACACAAGATCACAATATTGGTCTAGATGAAGAAGGCCATTAATCCCATCTGATCTCAGCACCCACCTGACCTTTTCCCTCACCCTACCCCATCATAGGGACAAGATGCTTTTTAAATGAGTCCCAGTATCCTGACCTCAACCAGCCTTCCTGGAAACCCTTTCACAGTTATTAATTATTCTTACCTCCCACCTCCCCCCCCATCCATCACCCCATCCCAAAGCAAAGTCTCTTTGGAGCTGAACTGGCTCCAAAGTAACATGTTTGGCAATGGTATGTTGGAATCGAGCCAGCCATCTGTGGCAATCTCGGTGGTCTGGTTCCTGAGCTAGGCAGGTCAGCAGTATTCCAGGGCCCTGCTAGTGACAACACAGCCAGACTGGCTCATCGGCAGGATTTGAAGGGGAGACCAATCACTGGGACAGGGAATCCTCCCACTCCTGTTAACCCTGTAAGCCAAAGCATAGAGTGGTCCTACCTGGACAAACAGCTTGCCAGACAGTGCTCTCAGTGACAAGCTATGCAGTTTTACCTGGTTAGACTCCAGCACTACCCCAACGCAAAGTCTGCAGTCCCCAAGCCTTGGTTTTGCAAACCTGTGCATAACACATTTCGGAATTATGTCAGCAGGACACATCGTTCCAGGGAGAGAGCAAGCATTCCATCCCAACAATCTCTGTCTGGAATTTCCATGTGTAGGTGGGATGCACAGAATTCTCGGTTTGGGTACTCTTTAAGCACAATGATGTGTTTCTGCATGTGGCAGACATTCAACTGTCTGCTTGTTCAGGTGGATTTTAAAAATCTCATGCCTTATTTGAAAAGAGAAGGAAGATTCTCTCTTCCGGTGCCCTGGCCAATAATCCCCCAAATAAAAATGGTAATTTGTTTGTGGCTGTTTGTGGGACATTGCTATATGCAGTTGTGCGTCTGCGTTTGTCTACAAATACTCAGTCACTCCATTTCACAGTAAATCTTGTGAAGTGCTTTGAGACTTTCGATGTGATAAGGTGGTATTTGAAATTCAAGGATTATTATTATTATTTATATTCATCAGAAACCATTCCTTCCGTATTTCAGAAAGAAGTTATTAGATTAGTGTCGTTGGAGGAAGCCATCCAAATCATTCAGATTTCTGAGCGAGCCCGACAGGGTCGCTTGCGCGCCAAATTTATGCATGATATTCACTTGGACGAAAAGAGGGAGCGACTCGCAAAACAGCACAGCGACAGCAACTGGGATCAAGACTTTGCAGCCACTTTTATACAAAAGGTATTTCACATTATCTGGTTTGGTTGTACAGTAATCAGAAATAACTCTTTCTCTTTGATAACAACAACAACAAAATTACATTTGTATAGTGCCTTTAATGTCAGGAGTATGTCCCAAGCCGCTGGACAGTTACTGCTTTAGACCCGAGCTGAGGACATGGGGGTGGGGGGGGGGGGGGAGGTGGGGAGGAGAAGGAGTTGTCAATGGGTCCATCGAAGAGGCGAGTCTTGAGGCGAGACTTGAAAGAGGCCAGGGAGGGGGCAAGGCAGAAGGACTTCGGGATGGAGTTCCAGAGTTTGGGGGCAGAGTGACTGAAGGCTCACCTGCCAATAGTTGGGCGGGTGGATCGGGGGACATGGAGCAGGCCAGAGTCTGCTGAATGGAAGGGGCAGACAGGTTGGTAAAGGGATAGGAGGTCACTGATGTAGGGTGCGGCGAGGTTGTGAAGGGCTTTAAATGTGAGGACCAGGATCTTGAATTGGATTCTCTGGATGATGGGGAGCCAATGGAATCGGGCAAGGATGGGGAAGATGGGGTCATGGAGTTTGGAATCGTAGAGGACATGGGCCGCAAATGCTGGAAATCTGAAAAAAACAGAAATTGTTGGGAATACTCAGCAGGTTAGGCAGCATCTATAGAGAAAGAAAAGTGAGTTTGGTTCCAGGACATTTCGAATGAGTCCAGGACACTTCGCAGGGTCCCATGACCTTAGTGTCGAAAGAGTCCACGACCCTTCGTCCAACACTACGGTCGTGTACCCGAAACAATTACTCACTTTCCTTTCTCCATAGATGCTGCCTGACCTGCTGAGTGTTCCCAATGATTTCTGTTTTATTCTGTGAAGCGCTTTGTGATATCTCAACAGTATGAAGAGGCAAGGATTATTATTATTATTATTTAGCTATCTAAATGTGAGGTTGTGGGACACCCCACCCTAAATGTGGGGTGTCTATATGTGAGGTTGCCACACCACTTGTCTCATCATAACTTTTTCCTTTCTCAGCACTGGCATGGTTACAAGGTGAGGAAGATGATCAGGAAGTTACGAGAGGAGGAATTAATTCTTCTCAACATGGTGAGTGTATGAATGATGTCACCCATGGGGTGAGTGTGAGTGGTGTCAATCGGAAGTGTCATGGTCTTCGCTCCACATGGTTTTGAAGTGAAAGTATTCTGCTTTCTAACGCCCTGTGTGATTTAAAATATAAAGCCCACCCAAGCACTGAGTCTGTATTTGCCTCTGATTCTATCCCCACCAACAACCATTAAATCGCTGATGTAAATACAGAATCCACCCCGCTGTTGTTCCACACACCTCCCTCCCCTCAGTGTGTGGGCAATGGTGTCTAACACACAACATCTATAAAGACAGAATCTCACAGTTGGCCAGATGTGATGGCTCGGGCTAAACTCCACTCAGACACTGAACTCTTTCCTGATTGATCCTCCTAGCGAGAGGCAAGAGTACGGAGACTGAACAGCATTCCCACAGGGATATCAGAATCTGATCAATATCTGGAATGTCGGTGTGAAAGAAGTCTTGAAAAAATTTGGATACTCATTCCACGCCTGTTTGAAGAGCACTGCTGAGCGCGCTGCAAGCCGCTGTAGGATGCTATGTTTCGTACTCCCCATCTCACATCAGACACTCAAGAACACCCCCAGTTCCTCACACTCATTGCTCATTGCATAGCTTGAGGCTGGAATTTGGTCGCACCCTAACAAAGGAATGAAAAATGCTGAGTATTGATATTGTATAAGAATGTGTCTGCAGGTTGGGTTTATTTATACTTGCTGCATTTTTCTAGCTCGCCAATTAAAAGCAAGCATTGAGAAAGGGACACAATTTCACACAATGTGTGTTTGTGTGTGTGTTATATGTTGTGTATTAGTCTGACACTCTCACCCCTGCGTCTGAAGGTTATGGGTTTAAGCCCCACGGCAGGACCTAGAATCACATCATCTGTGTGTTCAGGTGGATGCTAATTCTTGTCCCAGAGAGGATCGATTTCAAGATACTCACCCTTGTTTTCAAATCCCTCCACTCCTCTGCACCCCCCTACCTCTCCGACCTCCTCTCTCCTCAAACCAGCACCCATTGCCTTCGCTCGACTGGGACTGGCCTCCTCCTTGTCCCCCGAATCCTCCGCTCCACCATCAATGGCTGTGCCTTCAGCCACTACGCCCCGAGGCTCTGGAACTCCCTTCCTCATTCCCTTCGCCTCTCCCCCTCTTTCCACCGCGCCTTTGATCACCTTTCTCCCCCTGCCCCTGACTCGCCCCCGGGATCCGTTATTGTGAAGTGCTCTGAGACGCCGTCCAGCGTGGAGGGCGCTATATAAATCAAAGTTGTTGTTGCTAAAGATCCCATAACACTATTCAAAACAGAAGAGCCTTTCCGACGAAAGGTAGAAGGCAGAAAGCTATCATGACTTAACAATTCCCCCAAAATAAAATTGATTGCATGGCGGTTTGTGGAACATTGCTGTTGCAACTGCCTGCTACATTTCGCCAACAAAATACAGAATCAATTCACCTTATAGTACTGTATTCTGTGAAGTGCTTTGAGACGTCTCAACAACATGATAAGCACTATATCAAAAGCAATATTGTGTAAAAAGTTAGCACTTAAAGAATTGTCTGTCAAGTGAAGGGCACACTGCTGTGTGCAATTGGCTGCCGCATTTCATCCACAAATATACAGTCAATTAATTTTACAGTATATTCTGTGAAGTGCTTTGAGAAGTTTAGAAGACATGAAAAGCTGTATATCAAATTCAAGGATTATTATAATTATTATTATTGTTATTGTTATTGTTATTATTAAAACAGATTTGCCGATAGACTTCTGGGACAGTTTTGCTAGGTCTTCTCCAGTAGTCAGTGAAGTTGGATCATGCTCCCTGGCTCCCTGTTGCAGAATGGAACAACTTCAAGATCCTCACACACATCTACAAATCCCGTCATGCCCTGGCACATCTCTACCTCTCTGACTTGCTTGCTCCTCACTTGTGAAAGCCACACTCACTGCATTTTTAGTCAGAAAGTTATGGGTAAAATTTGTGTTGAGTTTTGGCACCTTTGGAGGTTGTGACTGAAATGAGATGAGACCCCATCGGTGGGCGACATCACAGTATCGGGCGTAAGACTTGAACAGAATTTTTATTCCCATAATTGTATCTGATACAATCTATCGGTTTCTTTTATATAACGCCTTGTCGAAAGGGCATGCCGAGGCCCTGGACAGTTAAAGATCGGGTGGGGTGGAGGTTGAATGGGCTGGGAGCAGAAAGCATGGTTGAAGAAATAAATCTTGACATGCGCTTTGAAGTTATTGCACATATGTCAAATGTGCATGCATATTGTGTCCATGGATGTTACAATGTGTAAAGCATTGTAGTCTGGTGTCCGGAACATAATTTTGGATTTCCTTAAATTCTATATCCACCATCAACCAGTAAACTATGGCTGTAAATACAAAAGTCCCCCCAAATGCGTGGTCCTTTTAAAAACGGCCGTCATCACTTCTGTCCTTTTAAAAATACTGTGGACTCATCCCTGCTCTCAAATTACCATCCATCTCAAACTTCCCTTTCCTTTCCAAGGACCTGGAACGAGTCATTACTCCCCAACACTTTGTGCTACTCCCACCACTCCCTCCATGAAACTCTCCAATTGGGTTACACTGCCATTCACACAGCACAGAAACAGCTTTGGTCAAAGTGACAAATTACATTTTGTCTTTCTGCGATCTCTGCCACCTCGTCCTCCTTGACCTCTCTGCTACAACAACAATAACAAAATTGCACTATATAGTGCCTTTCACGTTGGGAGGACGTCCCAAAGTGCTGAACAGTCAGGCTATCTTCAATACCATTGATCACTCTGTCCTCCATCTTTTCACCTCTCATCTCAACCTTCATGGTTTGTCCTTGAATAGTTCATATCCTCGTTCAAGTAAATTGGTGATTTCAAACCACTAATTTGTAGGACACTGCTGTGCACAATTGGCTGCTGTGTTTCGCCCACAAAATATACATTCAATTCACTTCACAGTATATTCTGTGAAGCGCTTTGTGACATCCAGAAGATGTGAAAAGTGCTATATCAAATCCAAGGATTATTATTATATCCTATGAAGTGTTTTGAGACTCTGAACGACGTGATAAAATAAGCACTATAACAAAGACAAGGATTATTAGTATTATTATTACAGATGCTGGCTAACTTGGTGGATTCCTGTGGTTTTAGATCCCTTCTCCGGATCATCTAAAGCCCAGCGCTGCTCGTATTGAAGCTGAGAAAACGGAGAAGAAGCGACGTGTGTTGCAGACCACTCACGAGGCAGAATATCTGAAGACCATTCCAGTCACCAAAAAGACCCTGCAGTATCAGGAAGAAACGGAAATCAAAGAGCAGATAAAGGAACAGATCCGACAGTGGTTCATTGAGTGCCGGTGAGTTAATTTTTGGGGGGTCAGCTGGGTGTCTGAGACATTGCAGAAACCTATCACAATACTTAAGTATCCAAACCAAGATGAGCTTTCTATGCATCCCATCTACATATTTAAATTCCAGAGACAGATTGTTGGAATGGAACACTCATTCTTTCTTTGGAGACACACACCCTTCTTATCTAATTCCAAAAAGTATTACGGATAGGTTGGCAAGAGCCAAAACGTGAGGACTTCAGAGTGTCCTTTGTCAGATTGCTGGTTACAGCTAATCAGAAAAAAAACGCATAGCTTGCCATTGATATATCGTTGTCTTCCAAGCTTTCTCACTGCTTGTCACACGATTCGACCTCTTCAACCTATCCAACCTGTCCTTAAAACTCTCCAAACCCATGCACAACCTCGGTATCCAGTTTGATCCCCAGTTATCCTTCCTCCCTCAGATCGGTCCTTCACCAGGACCGCTTTCTTCCACCTCCGCCTCATTGCCCGTCTCCAACAATACCTCACCCCAAAAGCTGCCGAAACCCTTGTCCATACCTTTGGCACCTCTCGGCTAGACTACCCTAACGCCCTCAATGTCGATCTCTCCTCCTCCACTATTCACAAAATTCAGCTTAGTCAAAATTCTGCCGCCTGCATTCTCACCCGCACCAAACTTCATACCCTGATTACAACAGTCCTTGCCAAATTCCACTGGCTCCTTTCCACAGAGCGGATCGACTTCCATATCTTCACTCTAGTGTAGTGATAAATCCTTCCTCTCCTTGGCATCCCCACTTCTCGAACCTCCTCTCTGCTCACAGTAGTAGCCTATGCCTCCACTTACTGGGTCCAGCCTCCGCCTTGTCCCCCGAATCCTCTGCTCCACCATCAGTGGCCGTGCTTTCAGCCACTATGCCCCGAAACGTTGGAACTCCCGCCCTCAATCCCTTCGCCACAGTCCCTCCATCTTTAATTCTTTGAACATGCCTATGGTCACCTTCCACCTTTCCCTGGCTCAGCTTTAGGCTATTACTACGCACTTTGAGATGCCGCCTGCTGTGGCAGGCACGATATAATTGCAAGTTTTTGTCGTCCAGAGTAGATCACCCTACCTGTTAGGGCTTTGGCTTGCAGGGTTAACAGGTGCTGAGTGGGATTATTCGCTGCTTCCAGTGACTGGTCTACCCTCCAAGTCTTGCCCTTGAGCTGTCCTGTCACAGGCACTGGAGTATTGCTGACCCACCTGGCTATAATGTCTATTTTATTGTAACGTGTAGTGACTATGTGTTTTGTAAACAAAGTCTGCAGCCAATTTGCACACACCACTTCACAAACCAGCATGAGATAACTAGTTTTTATCTGCCTCCATGTTGATCCAGATGAGGGAAGAGAGAAACTTCCTTCTCTGTTAGGATATTGGTATGGGGATCTTTAATATCCATCTGAACTGATGCCAACAGATTCAGCTTTTATTCATATTCAAGAGCAAAATGAAATAATAATAGTATAATAATAATCCTTGCATTTAATACAGCTCCTTATCACATTGTTTAGATGTGTCAAAGCACTTCACTCCAGGTAGCAAGCCCATATGGGCCCCATATGGGCCAATTTGGGTTTATCCATGCCCATATGGGCTCCACATGGGCTTGCTATCTGGGATATTATAAAGTGAATTGAATGTATTTTGTGGACAAAATTTAATAAGGCACATCAATTTATTTTGGGAGACTTTTGGAGCCACAAAGATTGCAACATGCAACCAGAGCTCCCTAATGCAAGCTGCGTTTCATTGGATTATTTGTTCACTGCTTTACAGCTAATAATTCCTAAACCTAACAAACCCTGTCCCATAATTTATTTTTTCTTCTGACGTGGAAGGCGTTCTATAAATGTAATTTTGTTGTTGTTTGTTGTTGCTGTTGTTTTAAATGGAGGTTTAATTGAATTATGTTGCATACATTGGCAGGCATATCAAGACCGAGTTCAGGTTCAACTGCTGTTTGTGGTTCCATTTTGGAAATTAAGTTGCTTGTCGATTGTGAGCAGGACTGCGTCTTTTCTGGAGAATTCCCAAGTGTGCTACATGGAATGCTGAAGTATAGTGGTTTGCGTGCTCTCTTTGTGAGCAAAAGGACCTGGATTTGAATCACATGCAAGGCAAAACCTTAGGCAATTCATTACTTCACATGGCTGTGATATCTAGCAATCAGCAGAAACCTGCTTGTTAGTCAATTGATGAATCGCTTTCTGGGGCTTCTTAAAAAAATGTGGTCATCAAATCCAACAATATATGGGACACTGCTGTGCGTAATTGGTCGGACGAGTGATTAAGCTGTGCCTGGGGTAAGGTGCGGTCAGAAATACAGCACGCTGACTCACTGGAATTCTGCTGTGAAAGTAAATTGCATCCCAGTAATAATAATGCTTACATTTGATACATTTGCCTTTCATGTCAGGAGGACATCTCAAAACACTTACTAGGATTTACTGTAAGGTGTCACTGGGCACATTGCAGTCAAATGCAGCAGCAAATTTGGGCACATCAACATTCCACAAACAGCCATGGAGGGAGTGACCACTTTTATGTGGGGGGTTATTGGCCAGGACACTGGGAGAAATTCCTTTTCAAATAATGCCATGGAAACTGTAAAGTCCACCTAAACAGGCAGACGGGACCTTGGTTTAACATCTCGTCCAATCGACAGCTACTCCAACAATGCAGCAATCCCCAGCACTGCACTGAATTGTTGGCGTAGGCTATGTGGGTCCAAGTCCTGATTGGAGGCTTGAACCCATAACTTTCTGACTCAAAGCTGACAGTGTGATTACCTGAACCAGCCTGACACGCAAGCTGACAAATGACATTCTATCTATCTGTTACCAGGGCTCCCTCTGTCTCCTCATCCTACTTGACCTCTCCACTGCCTTGTTGATCACTTGATCCTCATCCACTGCCTCTCCTCACACCTCAAATTTCATGGTTCTGTCCTTAAATGGTTCGGATCCTACCTCTCATGCGTCTTCACTTCATCTCTACAAACTATTTCTCCTCTAGCCCCCGCACAGTCTTGTGTGGCGTTCCTCAGGGCTCTGTTCTTCCACTCCTCTTCAATATCTATATGCTTCCTCTTGGTGACATCACCTGCAGACATGGGGTCAACTTCCACATGTATGTGGATGGCACCGAACTCTAGATGAGAGCTAACTTTCCTCAGTTGAACGTCAACAAGACCAAGGCCATCCTGATTGGCTCACATCAATGCCTCCACACATTAGGTGCTAACAGCATCATCATGCATGGAAACACACTCCATCTCACTAAGCCGGTCCATAACCTTGGTATCTTGTTCGATCCCCAACTCTCCTTTCTACCTCACACTCACGCCATGACCTGCTCTGCCTTCCCCCACCTCCGCAACATTACCCAGCTCCACCACTGTCTCAGACCACAGGCTGCCGAGACCCTCGTACATGCATTCATAACTTCCAGGCTTTACTATGCCTACTCCTTGCTTGTCAGCTTCCCTAACTTCTCCCTAGATTATCCAGAACTCTGCAACCTGTGTCCTCTCCCTCACTAGGCTCCACGACCATATCACTCCCACCGTTGCCCACTGGCTTACCATCACAGAGGATACAATTCAAGATCCTGGTCTTCACCTTCACCTGCCCATGGCCTCACTCCCCACTACCTCTGCAACCTCTTATCCCACTGCTAACCTGCCTGCTCCCTCTGCTCAGTGGACTCCAGCCTGCTTCGCATCGGCCTACTCACCCGGTGACCATTGGAAGGCGGGCTTTCAACCATTTTGCTCGAACCCGCTGGAACTCTACCCTGCAGTCCCTCCACCTTGCCCCATCCCTTCCCTCTTCAAGGCCTACCTCAAGACCCTCCTCTTTGACTGTGCTTTCGATCAACCTCCTTCTCCCCCCTGCCCTCCATCCTCCACAATCCCTACACCCAGCCCAGGTCTGGAATACTGTCTGTCCAGCGCCTATGGACGTCCCCACAACGTGAAATTTTGTTATTATTGTTGCTTTCTCTGGAGAAGAAGCATCATTATGTTGACTGGTCGAGCCACAAGTCTCCACTGCTCCCATTTCCCTATTAAGGAATCCTTTTGGAAATGCGACATTTTAAGCCTGCAGTGTAATCTCCTGAGATGCATGAAATTTCAGACATTGTGATCTTTCAACCCGTGTGTTCCTGTAGTAAGATTCCTTGAGCAAAGCCTGGGAATTCTCAAAATAAAAGGCTCTGTCCTGGCCTGAAAGGTCTGTCTGTGCAGGCAGAAAGAAACCCAATCGCCAAACAATTTCTGTTTGGTCAGCTGGGTGTTTGATGCAAAAACTCATCACCCAAATACCAGTAATTTGGGTTCAGTGCCCAAATTAGACTGAAAGTTCCACATGTGTATGCCAGTTATGCATGGGAAATTCCCTGTTTCTGGAATGAAATGTGCATTCCCAGTGTCAGGAAGGTTGCATCTTTCTTATCTGCTTATCCGTAGAATATTAGTCTCAGGTTAGCGAGAGCCAAGTATTGGAGCCCCCAGAGTGTGTGCTCGGGAAACTGCAAGAGTTTAACCAGCTCAAACCACATAGCTTGCCATTCAAAATAATAAGCAACATGTCGGGACTTAGCACAGTACAGTTTGTTGCACTTTAGTTGCTGAAGATCTTAAAAGAAAAGGATGGCTTGTTCTATCATGTTATGTCCATATAGGAGACCTTATGGATATGTAGTAGATATCACTAGACATCATGCAAAATACAAATGTGCTGAGAAATAATTAAATCACAGCTGCATACTGTATTGTAGTACCAGAGTGTGTTTACATCTCTCACTCTTTCTCTCCCTCTGCCTTTCTCACTGTGTGCCTGAGCTTGACTCTCATTCTGTGAAAGTACTGTGTAAGACGTAAATGTGTGAGACCAGTATTGTCAGACTGAAATCATGCATGTGATTGTTAAGAACAACCAGACTGTGTTCCTTGGTAACTGCTTACACATCTACAACAACAATAAAATGACATTTGTCTAGCACCTTTCACATTGGAGTGACATCCCAAGGTGTTGGACAGACAGTATTCCAGACCCGAGCTGGGGGTACGGATTAGGGACTGTAGAGAGCAACAGGGGGAAGGGGGTTGATCGAAAGCATGGTCAAAGAGAAGGGCCTTGAAAACCCATCCAAGGTGGGTCTTGAAGGATACAAGGGATGGGGCGAGGCGGAGGGACTGCAGGATGGTGTTCCAGAGAGTGGGGACAAAATGGCTGTGGCCCACCAGCTAATGGTGGAGTGAGCGAGGCAGGGGACATGAAGCATGCTGGAGTCCACTGAGCAAAAGGAGCGGGCAGGTTGGTGGGAGTTAGTAGGTCGCAGAGGTAGGGGGGAGTAAGGCCATGGAGCACTTTGAAGATCAAGACCAGGAACTTGAACTGTATACTCTGTGGAACAGGAAGCCAGTGGAGTCGGGCAAAGGTAGGGATCATGCAGCTCAGTGCAGGAGAGGACACGGCTGCAAAGTTCTGGATGATCTGCAGCCTGTGAAGGGAGGAGTTGGGGAATCCGAGAAGCAAGGAGTTTGCATCGACAAAGTAGATAACAGGGTAGATTGCAGCCCTTCATCGACTTGAGACGTGTATATATAATTAATGCTGTACTGGATATAAAATGCTTATCTCATCATAGAGGAAATGAACACAGAGTTATCCTTCAGATGGACCACTGCAGCAGTGCAAGAGGTCATAAGTTTAGGTATGTGAAAGCCAGATTAGAGCAGACACCAAAAAACATTGGATTTCAACAACTGGAACTATGAGAGCAAAAGGATCAAAGGACCTTTTCTCATCTGAACTTTTTTCATGATCTCACAAGAGAGGTTTGGGTGAAGAAGCCTCTTCAGCCCATTTGATGTCAACCTTCATGAATACCACCTCCCCCCACCCCCCACTCCTACAACACAGCATCAAGCTGCTTTTATAAAATTAATAGTGTCCTGGCCTCAACTAAACAACGTGTTCTAGTCTTTATTTACCCTCTGGGTAAAGAGACATTTGCTGGTGTCTGTCCTGAAATTGCCATTTGTAATTCTGCATCTGTGTCCTCTTGTTACCCTGTCTTCGTGCGTCTGAAAGTATTGATCTGGGTTTACTTTTCCAATTCCAGAGATGATTGTTTGAATGATAAACTTTGTTTTTCCATTGTTTGAATTACTCAGAAATCTAACACAAGGCCTCATACAGACAGTGTGATTTGGTTACAAAAACAACAACAAAATTACACTTATAGAGCTCCTTTTACGTGAAAGCAATACATACTAATATTTCTAACATATGGAGAAGGGGACAGTGCCCCATCATTAGGATTAAGTATCCCAGGGAGTCACAATTTGTTCATAATCTCTCCTCTTGCACCAAAATTGTATTAGTCTTGGTAAAAAGTAGCTGGCTGCTTAATTGTAATATAAATTGGCAGTTTGTTTGGAGAAAGGTCCATTTTAAACAGCAAGTCCACAACCTCCTTTAACCTTTCCAACCGAACCATTTCATTCACTTTGACTGCATTTTGGGGCATCTTTCCTCTCCTACCAACTTTAGTTTTCTCTCCCAGCTCAGCTGGCCAGGCAGCAGTGTTAAGTACCTGGAAACATCCTCCTGACATGAAAGGCAATATGTTTTGGATGAGACATTAAATCAAAGTCTCATCTGCCTGTTCAGTTGGACGTTAATCCTATGCCACCATTCAAAAAGAAAAGGGAGTTTCTTTCTCTTGTCATAGAACCACAGAATTATTCAGCACAGAAGGAGGCCACTCAACTCATCTTGCCTGTGCTGGCTCTTTGAAAAGAGCTGTCCAAATTAATCCCACTCCCAGCGCTCTCCCCATAGCCCTGCAATTTTGTCCTCCCCAAATAACTATCTACTTCTTCCTTGAAAGTTATTATTGAATCAGCTTCCACCAACCTTTCAGGTAATGCATTCCATATCCGAACAACTCGCTGTGCGAATAAATGTTTCTTCTCATCCCCTCTGGTTCTTTTGGCAACTATTTTAAATCTGTGTCCTCTGCTTACAGACCACCCGCCAATAGAAACAGTTTCTCCCTGTGCACTCTATCGAATCCCTTCATAATTTTAAACACCTCTATTAAATCTCCCCTTAGCCTTTTCTGCTGCAGGGAGAATAATCCTTCTCTAGCTTCTCCTCATAACTGAAGTACCTCATTCCTGGTACCATCCTGATAAATCTCTTACCCAACAATCCCCCAAATAAAATTGATCGTGCACTCTATGGTCGTTTGTGAGAAATTGCTGTGCACAATTGTGCTGCCGAATTTGTCTACACATAAACATTCAACTGCATTTCACAGTGAATCCTATGAATCATTTGAGATGTTCCTTCTGACTTGCTAAGACACTATTTTAAATGCAAGGATTATTTTTATTGTAAAAGTTCTACTCTTTCACCCAGAAGCCTGACAGGGAGGTTCCCAGATTTCCCAAACGTTGAGGAGGGAGGATCGATGAAACTTTTCACAGACAAGACTCCAGAAGAGGTATGTTCCCTGCTTCAAAAACCAAAGCTGTGGCTTTGTGTTAGACACAGTGCCTAATATGTCAACAAAAACAACTTGGATTTATATAGTGCCCTCCACGCCAGACGGCATCTCAGAGCACTTCACAATAACGGATCCTGGGGCTGAGCCAAGGGGAGGGGGGAAAAAGTGACCAAAAAGCACGGTCAAAAAGAAAGGTCTTTAGCCATGACCTGAAGATAGGAAAAGAGGGGGTGAAGGAAGGGAGTTCCAGGGGCTTGGGGCGTGTGGCTGAAGGCACGGCTGCCGACGGTGGAACGGAGGATTTGGGGGACAAGGAGGAGGCCAGACCCGGTAAAGTGAAGGCAACGGGTGCTTTTGTGAGGAGAGAGGAGGTCAGAGAGGTAGGGGAATGCAGAGTAGTGGAGAGATTTGAAAACAAGAGTGAGGATCTTGAAATTGTTCCGCTCCAAGATGGAGCCAGTGAAGTCTGGCAAAGACTGGGGTAATCAGAGAGCGAAGTTTGGTACGGATGAGAATGCGGGCGGCAGATTTATTTTGGATAACCTGGTTTTTGTGAATGGTGGCGGAGGGGAGACTGGCGAGTAGGGCATTGGAATAGTCCAGCCAAGAGGTGACAAAGGCATTTTGGTGGCTTTGAAGTGCTCAGAATTCTATGTTAATGTCAAGGGTGATTGAAAAGCTGGGATGGTGAGTGCGGTCATTTTAAACTGGTTCAGCTTTTCATTGTATTTCTGAAGCGCTGAACTCTCTATGCATCTTGGAATATCGTGTTGAATATCCCATGCAAACGTAAGTTATCGGAGCAAAAATTCTAAAGAACGGCATCTTCAACATTTCAGCGCCACCCCCCTCCCCACCCCACCCCCCACCAGGAATGTATTGGAGTCTCAGCCTGTGGGCTTGGACGTGGAGTTTCAAACCACAACCTCTGACTCAGAGTTACGAGAACAACCAGCTGAGGCAGGCTGACATTCTCTAACACTGAGTTCATTTCAACACCTGCTCATTTTGCATTTTGTTCTACGAGTCAATTTGTTTTCTTCGAGTGCTTTTGATCATTGAAGCTCTGTTAATGTTCAGCATTTCTTTCAAAAATTATTATTCAAGCGCTCTGAGACGCCGTTCGGTGTGGAGGGCGCTGTGTAAATCCAAGTTGCTGTTGCTGTTGCATTCCAGGTCCGAACGACTCACTGGGTGAATTTTTTTTTCCTAACCTCCCTTCTGTTTCTTTTAACAACTATCTTAAATCAAATTCCCACATGCCAGTGGAAACAGTTTTTTCCATGTTCAACCTATTAAATACCCTCATGATCTTGTAAACTTCTATTAAATCCCTTCTTAATCTTCTCTCCTCTAGGCAGAATAATCCTAGTTTCGTTAACCTCTCTTCATAATTAAGGTCCTTCATTCCTGGTACCATCCTGGTAAATCTCCTTTGTACCCTCTCCAATGCCTTAACATTTTTCCTAAAGTGTGGTGCCCAGAACTAAACACAGTACTCCAACTCAGGCCTAACCAGCATTTTATAAATATTCATCATAACCTCCTGACTTTTGTATTCTATGCCCCTATTTATAAATCCTAGTATCCTGTATGCTTTTTAACAACGTTGAAGTGTTGATCTTGAAGTGATATTTCATCAATACAATACAATTTACATTTATATAGTGCCTGTCAAGTCAGGAGAACATCTCAATGTGCTGGATGAACACCTGATTTGGGACTAGGAGCCAAGGGATGGTTGTGGGGAGAGGAAAGATAACTGAAAGGCAGGCATCTTTTGAGACTTTGAGAAAGTCCTTCTATTGCTAAAATCCTGTCAGTGTTTTATTGTTACCGAACCTAGATTGAAATTGAACCCCAGCTTCAGGGTCACAGTGTCCTGGTAACATGGTGCTCCTATCCATCTGAGAACTCCCATTAGTGCCATTGACGGCAGCAAATCATTTGGCTACAGAGAATAAGGCTACAAGCGGTATCAGCCTTCAGATGAGATGTTAAACTGAGGTCTCATCTGCTTTTCGGGTAAATGTTAAAGATCCACTGCAGCTTACAGTAAAAACTATGTTTTGAATCACTCTCCTGATATCACAGACACTATAACACCGGAATAAAGATTCTCATTATATACAGTATTATTATTTTTAAGAATCTCTTCATTGAGAAGACACCCAATCTATGTTGAGTAATGTGGAGAAAGGACAGACTCAAATTTATATGCTTCAAGTTGCTTCGACTTTTCCTAAGGTTCCCTAATACGTGATTCCCTTTGTGCAGCAGCAGGTCTCTGTGAAGATAGCTCCTAATGCTATCGTCACCATCAGCAAGCCCCGAGCTTTGTGCTGGTGCCTCATACAGATTAACTCCGGGAAGCTCGCCATGTTCATTATTGCTGCTCATTTTGATTTGCTGCTGCAGCCTCAGCCCTGGGGTGTCTGACCCTTGCCCTGAATGTAAACGGCTGAAATTGGCTGTGAGGCAGGGGCGTGATAGGGGGAGGGAATTGGCACCAAGCTGTTACCATGCCTTAGGGGCTGAGAATTCTTGTAAGTTAATATGTTGTGCTTCTGAGCCTTCAACTGACTCCACAGTCATTTCTCTCCAAACTCTGGAGAGCTATATTTCTCCCCTTCACTGCCATCCCCCTGAAGAAAATACGTACACAAATAATTTACATTCAATGTAATCTCTATTAAGCCATTTTAATAATCCTATATCTCGTTATGCTGCCTATCATGTTTATTCCTTGGATTAGCTATTTAATATTTGAAACATTCCAAAGTTCTTCACTGGTAATTTAACCAAGTTCAAGATCATTGTCCCTCCATAGTCTCACCTCACCCTACCCTTGCAATTTCCTCAAACCCTGCCAATTTCTGCTGGTAGGCTGGTATAATTGACAGTTGAGCTTTCAGTGTATTTGCCCCTTCTCCTTGGGACTCTATCCCAGAGCACTTTGGACTCGTCCCTTCCCTCTCTTCCTTCAAGGTTTGCCTCGAGACCTTCCTCTTTGACTGCGCTTTTGGCCATCTTTCCCCCCTCACCCCCACCAAACAAGACAAGCCAACACATAAACACAGTATGTAAAAAGCAAAGTATTAAAGTGGCTTTAGTTATCAGTTAGTACATACTTGGTAGGTTAGGTATCAGTGACCTGAAATCACTGAAAGCTGGCCAAGTAGCTTTAGAGTTAATTTTATAACCAATAAATTCAAAGAGCAAATATTTTACAGTGTGGACGTGCAGGAATGGTAATTCTGTGCTCTGAGCAGAGTCAAGGGAGACTTCAGGGGTAAACATTGATGGAAATAAACTGGTGTTTGTAAAAATATTCAGGGTGAGCTTGTAAGAATGACAAGCTAAGCTAGCCTCAAAAGGCTCAACAGGAGATGTCTATGTCTTACACACACCCTGTACAGATACACAAAACTAGATACAGAGGAAGAGGCTCCTCAGCAGGACTAGGCATAGCAGACCAATCAATGGGGCCAGGAACTATACCCACTCAGCTCCCAATAACCCTGCAAGCAAAAGCCCTAATGGGTAGAGTTGCCAATCTAAGCCATGCGGTTTCAGTTGATTAGATTCTATCAGTACCCCAATGCCCACATGGGGTCTCCAAGTCTTGACTATGCACCTAATAATTTCCAGAATTAGGTAAGCAGGATGCATCCTGCCAATGTTTCCATTGTAAAGACAGGGCAACATGTACCTATTTAGCCTTTTGATAGGCACTGGAATTAAGTAGTCAGCCTATGAATCCACAACTGGTATTCCCATCCCCAGGTAATCGCAGATATGATTGGAAAGAAAGAAGAAGAGAAGAAAAAGAAAGAAGAAGAGAAGAAAAAGAAAGAAATGAAGGCGACTCAAATTGTGAGACAGAAAATTGTGAAGAATGCGAAACAGAGTGCAGAACTCAAGGTATGTTAACAGGGTGAAACTCCTTTGCCCACACAATGGTGTGTTCCAAAAACTGCAAAAACTGCCGGGCTTTCAGTTTCTCCGCTCCCACCCTGTGGAATTCCATCCCCCAATCCCTCCACCTTGTTTCTTCCCTTTCCTCTTTCAAGGCCGGTCTGAAGACTTTCCTCTTCGACCGTGCCTTTTGTTCCCCACTGAATTTTTTGACTTCCCCTACGTGTTTCACCCCTTCCCAAACACTCCCCTCCCAGCTTGGGTCACACGCCTCCTGTGCAGCGCCTTGGGACGTCCTCCCGACGTGAAAGGCGCTTTATAAATTTAAATTGTTGTTGTTGTTGTTGCATTGGCTAGTGTAAAATCCTGATAACTTGTCACTCCTAGAGTAAAGGAGCTAGTGATGAGTTATCAGAAGGAACAAATTGGGTATATGTATAAATGCATCAATACAACACAATACAAAATTACATTTGTATTGTGCCTCTCACGTCAGGAGCATGTCCCAGGGCCCTGGACTGTCAGGGATTTGGACATTTTTGGACCCACGCTGGGGGCTGGGATTGGGGAGGTTGAAAGGCAGGGAGGGTGGGAAGGTGGCTGAAAGCTCGGATGAAGCGGAGGGTTTTGAGAGGTGCCTTGATGGAGGCAAGGGAGGGAACGAGGTGAAGGGAATATGGAATGGAGTATAATAGGGTGGGCCAGAAAGGTTGAAATGTGGCTGGGATATTGTTAGCATTATAATATCAATGTTGTTGTATCGACTTATCAGGAGTTTACTATATATTTTAACAATATGAATTTGGCCTTGTGCAATAAGAAATCCTATAGCTCAGTGGTTAGAGCACTCACCTTAAGCGAGAGATCTGGGTTCAATTCCCGGCAAGGAGACAGCTTGGGCAAGTTTCCTTACACCACACGCCTAATCATAATCCCTCCCCCAAAAAATTGGGTCATTATAATCCACGATTGTTTGTGAGACACTGCTGTGTGCAATTGGCTGCCGTGTTTTGCCCACACATACACAACAACAACTTGGATTTATATATATGGTCTTCTGTCTCTGCAAAAAATATTCCTCACAGTTCTTCCCCTAAAATGCTGTCATTGAGCTTTTCAGAGTTTTTTCTTAACGTTACCAAAGTGAAGCCATAAGCACGCACCAACACTGGCTCCAATCATCTGGCAATAAGGAGGCCACAAGGCTTGATCTTATCATGCCCTCAATAAACCATAAGTGTTGGTTTAACTTTGCAATAATAAAGCCTTTTAAAGCACAGTGTAATTTTCAGTTGCTACACATAGGAAACCTGGAAAACAGCCCTGTTTTAAAAAGCAACCTGCATTCTCTTGGGACATTTTCTTTATTAACAAGAACTTTCTCCTTTTCCCCTCCGGTTCAGAAGGAAGAGGAAAGTTGGAAAATGCATCCAAGTAATTTCCTATCCGAAGTGAAGGACGGCCATGAAACATACAAAGGTGGGAAAGAGAACAGAGATTGACAGCTTCAGATCTGTGGCCTTGTTGACATCAATCTCTTCAGTTTGGTGGCACTAAACTGGCTTCCCCTAGGCAATGCTCAAGGTGGCACAAGAAAATTCTGATCAGTGCTGACGTATTGATCTCATTCAGGGCTACATCCAGGAGGCTATCCTGCATGAAGGGTTCTATATAAATTCAAGTTGTTGTACATTTGGCCTCAAGAGGGTTAGAAAGGAGGGAATATCAGCCAGAGTTTCCACTCCCACTCACTGTGCAGACCCCCCCGACCCACTGGAATGCGTGTAAATGTGTATGTTTGTGAATGTTGCGTGAAGATAGGAATGGGAAAGAACAAGAGAGAGAAAAAACAATTGAGAATGGGAAATGTAAAAAGATAGGCAGAACAATAGAGAAATAAACAGAAATGAGAATGACTACCAAGGGCTCCTATAAGATATTGGGACCCAGAAGGTAAATGCCAGGATTGAGTGAGCTCTGAGATTAAATATTCAAGGCTGGACAAAGAGTGTGGCTCAGAGTATTAACAAGATAGCAATAAAACAATTTGTTCTGTACCTCCTGTATTTAACGAAGAATTGAGTTATGAAGCACAACCAGTGTATTTTACACCACACCAAGGGCAAAGAGTCAGAATGGAAAGAAAAGCCTAATTGTAGTTTATTAATGGGAGAAATTAGTATAATCTTAAAGCCATTCACAGGACTAGCTGTGGGGGGGTGGGGAGTGGGGTGGGGATCCCGTGAAGAGCCCGTGAGAGTGGGCTGTGGTGGAGCAGTGAGTGAAATGCATTGGGGGAGCTATGGGGGAGGGATGCAGGGAGGATGCAGTAAAGGAAATTGTTAAGGGGTGAAAGCGGTTGTTTTGGCTACAGTTCAGTTTTGTGTATCTGCGACTCTGGTTGGGCTAGCTACTCTGTGTGGAGGTCCTGTGAACTTGCTTATCCAGTTTTGTCATAACAGGAAATTGTTTTTAAGTCTATGCCATAAATAGGACTCACAATGGCATAAGCAAACTTCAAAGTATAAATATATGGGGCCCCAGCATCCTATAAAATCAGGAATACATAACTGATTTTAAAATAAGGCAGCTCACCGACTCACGATAAGCACTATAAATTGTGTATCATTCTTTGTTTATGCTGTTTGCATGCTTTGTACACACAATTGAATAATGTTTTCATCACATGTCGCTGGGTAATGCACACTGTGGTTTCACATCAAGATGGACCAGGTCCGGTAGTCAAGTGCCATCATATGGACTCCCTGGTGCAGTCCAGTGCCTTCATATGGACTCGAGCGCCTTAGGATGTCCTCCCAATGAGAAAAGCACTCTACAAATGTAATTTTATTGTTGTAGTTTTGAGAGTGGTGGTGCAGGCAGGTCAGTAGGAGTTAATTTATGGCATTTAATCACGAGATTCCTTAAATAAGAAACCTGAACCATGCAAATAGGATGTTGTGTCTTCAATCCTTCACGTATTCTGGAATGCATCACAGAATATTGGTTCAGCCAAAGAAGGCCCTTCAGGGGTTTTGTTTCATCCTTTAAAATCCCCGCCCTATCATAATGTCCAGCTCTTTCTTCAATGAGTCACGTGGCCCTTGCTTCGCCCACCCTTCCTGATATCCTGTTTCACTTTCATCGACCCACAATTCCCATCATCCCATCTCCTCCAACACAGTGTAGAGTGCCACCCTTCACATACACTAACATCTCACACACCGCACCATGCACACAGGTTTAGATCTAACACGGGATCACTGTGTACCACCTGTGGTATACTTCCTGAATTGTTACTTTTCTGACTGGAGGGAGGTGTGTAGTCGTGTCGCTCAGAGGTTAGAAGAATGAGGAGAGGCAGTATAAGATAGATGGTACAATTTTAAAGGGGTGAATGAACAGAGGAAAGATGTTAAGGCATTGGAGAGGGTACAAAGGAGATTTACCAGGATGGTACCACTAATGAAGGACCTTAGTTATGAGGAGATATTAGCGAAACTAGGATTATTCTCCCTAGAGCAGAGAAGATTAAGAGGGGATTGAATAGAGGTCTGCAAGATCATGAGGGAATTTGATATGTTGAACTGGAAAAAACTGTATACACTGGCATGTGGGTCAGTAACCTGAGTACACTGATTTAAGATAGGAGTTAAAAGAAACAAAGACAGGTTAGAAAATTGTTTTCACCCAGCGAGTTGTTCGGATCTGGAATGCATTACCTGAAAGCGTCATGGAAGCCAATTCAATAATAACTTTTAAGGGAGAAGTAGATGGGTATTTGGAAAGGCAAGATTGCAGGACTATGAAGATAAATGCGGGCCAATGAGATTGAGCTTCTCAGTTCTTTTCAGAGCTGGCGCAGACACGATGGGCCAAATGACCTCCCTGTGTGCTGTATGATTCTACGATACCACTTCCTGCTTCCAGCGGTGGCTGGCCAGCTTCCTGTAACAACAAATAACAACTAATTACAGATGTAAAGTGCCTTTGATGATGGGAAACCATCTCAAGGCATCTCAAATTAGGGATTTGAACCTGAGCAGGAGGTTGGGACCAAAGAGGATGTAGAGTTACAGGTAGGCGGGTGGTCGAATATGTGGTTGAAGAGGACAGTCTTGAGTCATGCTGTAAAGAAGTTGAGGGAGGGAGCAAGATGAATGGACTGTGTGATGGAATTTCAAAAGGTGGGGGAAGAGAAATTGAAGGCCCAACCGCCAATGATGGAGTGGGGACAGGACAGGGGGTTTTGAGCAGGCCGGAGCTACTGAATGGAGGAAGCTAACGGTTGATATAGGGTCACCGAGGTAGGAAGAAACAAGGCAGTGGAGGACAAGGATTTTGAACTCTATCCTATGGGGAATGGAGAGCCAGTGGAGCCTGACAAGGGTGGGGGTGATTAAGGTTATGGAGCCTGGTGCAGAGAGGTTGTGAACTACAGAGTTCTGGTTGATCTGCAGCTTGTGGAGGGAAGAGTTGGGAAGGTCAACAAGCAGGGATCTGGCGTAGTCGAGCTTAGATATGTAGCTCAGTAGTTAGAGCACTCTCCTTACAACTACGAGACCTGGGTTCAATTCTAAGCAGAGCAAAACCTTGGGCAAGTTTCCTTACTCCACACGCCTAATAATAATCCCTCAAAAAAAATTGGTCATTTCAATCCACAGCTGTTTGTGGGACACTGCTGTGCACAATTGGCTGCCGTGTTTCGCTCACATATACGCAGTCATTTCACTTTACAGTATATTCTGTGAAGCGCTCTGAGACGTCTAGAAGATGTGAAAAGTATTATATCAAATACAATAATTATTATTATTACTATTAGATGCAATAAGTACATGAATGAGGGTTTCAGCAACATGCAGGGCTTGGTGATATCACGTCCTCACTTTCAAGGCCAGTCACAGCCTTGCCCCCGCCTATCTCTCTGACCTACTGTCTCCCTATCAGCCTGCCCGCACCCTCCGTTCAGCAGACTCAGGCCTGTTCCGTGTCCACCGCCCAACCATCGGCAGCTGGGCTTTCAGCGTCCCTGCTCCCGCACTGTGGAACTCCATCCTGCAGCCCCTCCACCTTGCCTCCTTCCTTTCCTCCTTCAAGACCAGTCTCAAGACCTTCCTCGTCGACCGTGCCTTTGGCTCCCCCACTAACTCTTCCCCTTCTCCTTCCCCCTACCCCAACCCTCCCCCACCCCCCACCACTCGGGTCCCAACATGACTGTGGGACGTCCTCCCGACGTGCAAGGCGCTATATAAATACAATTTTGTTATTGTTGTTGGTGGTGATGGTGGTGAACACTCGTGACCCCTAGAAATGCTGGCATTTGGCAGAACCACAAACACAACACATTATAACACAGGGTATGATCTCGGTGACCACAAGCACCCTGTTATTACGGATTGTAGTTTTTGACTGCTTTCCTCAGCAAGTTAAGGAAGGAATTAGATAGCTAATTATTAGAAATCAATTATAGTGTAAAATAATGTTTGCATTTGATGTAGAGCCTCATTAGGAATCCAATTTTTAGACAATTGGTGGATCACTTTCCAGAGATAAAAAGGCTTCCAAAAACAATTCGGTAGCTCAATCTATGACCGTTTGTGGGACAGTGCTGTGCGCAATTGGCTGCCAGGTTTCACCCACAAATTCACTTTACAATATATTCTGTGAAGCTCTTTGAGATATCTCAATGACGTGATGAGGCACTATATCAAATACAACAAATATTATTATTATTAATCTGAAGGGCTTTTGAGATGTTAGGTGGTATTCACCTACAAAATAGACAGTGACTGCACTTTACAGTAGATCCTAGGAAGTACCATGAGACTGTTTGTGAAGTGATAAATCAGTCAATATCAAATGCAGGGATCATTGTTATTATAAAAACATAAGTTTCTCGATTTCTTTACCTTGAACCTGGTGCTCCGTCCCATTTCTTGCAAGCGAAGGAAATCTCTGATCAAACGTAATAGGTTAAAGTCAAGGCAAATGTTTAATTTGGTCCTTATGTGAAGACTATTACGCCTTCTCAGTAAAATAAATGTTAAAATGTATATTTGTTTCAAACAATACATGTCAGCGCAAATGGAAAGCTATTTTCTCAAGACAGTTTTTTTATGGAGGTTGCTAGGGTTACCATTTTGACGGATGGCTGATGGCTCAGCCCCGACTTCCGTTATTTAAAAGAGTGACTCACGACTGCACGCTTGTCAAAGTGGAATATTTTGACATTTCGTGGATCGGAGTGGGCTTCAACCTCATAGGCCCTGCCACACAGGCAAAGAGAGAAACTGCAGAAAACCAATAATCATATTTACATTCTCTATAGCATTCCATGGAGTCCTACAGCTCAGTGGTTAGAGCACTCGCCTTACAAATATGAGACCTGTGTTTCAAATCCTGGCAGGTCAGGGAGAAACCTTGGGCAAGTTTCCTTACTGCACATGACTAATACTAATCCATCCCCAAAAAACACAATAATAAAATTGGTCTTTTCAATCCACGATTGTTTGCGGGACACTGCTGTATGCAATTGGCAGCTGTGTTTTGCCCACAAATATACAGTCAATTCACTTTACAGTATATTCTGTGAAGCACTTTGAGACATCTAGAAGACATGAAAAGCGCTATATCAAATGCAAGGATTATTATTATTCTATTGCCTCTCCTCATTCTTCCTCCCAGAATGCATTACTTGCATTTCTCCACATTAAACTTCAACTGCCATGCGTCTGCCCATTTTACCAGTCTGTCTATGTCCTCTTGCAGTCAGATACTACCCTCCTCACCATTTACAGTAAAAGCCCATTTATCCGGCACCCTCGGGACCTGGCTAATGCTGGTTAAAATGCCTGCCGGATATTTGGCCGAAAACAACAAAAAAAAAGTTTTGTTTCAATGCATTTTTCCAGATAAATTCCGTTTAATCGAATGCGGACTTTTTTTGCACAATTCCGGTTAAACGGAAGTTGCGGTTGATCGGGTGCCAGATAAATGGACTTTTACTGTACTACTTTTCCTAAATTTGTATCATCTACAAACTTGGAAATTGTACTCCCTATACCCAAGTCCAGAACATTTTATATATATATATATATATATATATATATTAAAAAGAGCAGTGGTCCCAATACCGATCCCTGGGGGACATCACTGTACACTTCCCTTCAGTCAGAAAAACAACCGTTCACCACAACTCTACTTTCTGTCTCCCAGCCAGTTCTGGATCCATGCTGCCACTGTCCCTTTAATACTATGGACTTCTGTTTTCCTTACATCTCTTATGTGACTCTTTGCCAAATGCCTTTTGAAAGTCCATATAAACCACAGCAACTGCATTACCTTCATCCATCCTTTGCATTACCTCATCAAAAAACTCTTATCAGGTTTGTTAGACAAGATTTGCCTTTAACAAATCTGTGCTGGCTGTCATATTTTTCTAAATGCAGATTTATATTTATAGTGTCTGGAAGTTTCCCCACTACTGATGTTAGGCTGACTGGCCTGTAGCTCCCAGGTTTGTCCTTCTGCCCCTTTTTGTACAGGCGAGTAACATTAGCAACTTTCCAGTCCTCTGGCACCACCCCTGTGTCTAAGGAAGATTGAAAGTTTGTGGCCAGAGCCTCTGCTATTTGCACCCTTACTTCCCGTAGTAAATTAGAATGCATCCCATCCGGACACAGTGACTTATCTACCTTGAGCACCATCAACCTTTTTAGTACTTCCTCTCTATTTATACTTATCCTATCTAATTCCTCTACCCTCTCCTCCGATATCTTGTGAAGTTTTTTGAGATTTCTGACACGAAAGGTGCTGAATCAATTATAAGGATTATTATTATTAATAACCTTCTGTCTCTTTTCTGGTTGCCTGCCCTGCAGAGGTCTGGCTGAACCGCAGTGAGAAGGAAGATTTCTACCAGAAGTACGATGTGGTACTGATAAGGGAACACGTGCGTAGGGAGCTGGAAGAGGAGCTGAGGATTCAGGTACAAACATGGTACAACACTGATTACAGATACAGCACTTTCACGCCAGGAATACATCCCACTTAACAACAACAACAACAACAAATTATTTATATACTACTTTTCACATCAGGAACATGTCTCATTTAACAACAACAAATTACATTTATATAGAGCCTTTCATATCAGGAGGATGTCCCAAGGTTCTGGACAGTTAAGAGTTTGCACCTTAGCTGGGGGCTGGAGTCAAGTGGAGTGGAGGGCAAGAGTGGTGGGGTGGGAAGATAACCAAAGGCACAGTTGAAGAGGACGTTCTTGAGACAGACCTTGAAGGAGGCAAGGGAGGTGATGAGGCAGAGGGATTCCACAATGGAGGTCCAGAGGGTGGGGGCAGAAAAGCTGAAGGTGTGACTGCAGATGGTGGAGCAGGCAGGGCGGGGATGTGGAGGAGCTCAGTGCCCACCGAGCAGAGAGAGCGGACAGATTGGTAAAGTTTCAGGTAAACAACACTGGCTTAGCATCTGGGCAGGGGGGGCAAGATGACCGAAAGTGCAGTCAAAGATGCCTTGATGTGGACCTTGAATGAGCCAAGGAGGAAAATGAGTGGAGGGACTTCGGGATGGAGTTCCATTGTGCTGGGGCAGGTTTACTGAAAGCCCAGCTGCTGGTGCTGGGATATTCAGGTGGGTGAATGAAGGAAGTCACTGCAGGAGTCTCATCTCTGAGTCAGAAAATGGTGGCTGCAAGCCCCGCGTCATGCCTGTTTAATAGCCCATTGTCCCCTTTGTTCAGCTGGCACAGGCCAGCTCACAACTTCCAACCCCTCAGCATCACTACACCCCTTCTGGAACTCCCTGCCTCAATCCCTACACCTCACCCGGTCGATCTGTTTGTAAATATAAATTTAATTGAAGACGTATCTCTGCCACCACCCATATGGTCAACTGCTCTTCCCCTTTGCTTGGTGCCTGAACAGATCAATTTCAAGATCTGCACCTTCATCTTCAAATCCCTTCATGACCTGACAACTGCCTACTTCTCTGACCTTACTCCCCAATTGCCTCTGTTCGACTGGCACTGACCTTCTGCTTTGACTCAAGCCCTCCATTCCACCATCAGTGGCTGGGTTTTCAGTCACCAAATCCTAAAACTTTTGATCATTCTCCCTCAATCCTTCCACTTTATAATAATAATCCTTGCATTTGATATAGCGTTTTTCACATCTTATCGACGTCCCAAAGCGCTTCACGGAATATACTGTAAAGTGAATTGACCGTATATATTTGTGGGCAAATCGCACCAGCCAATTGCGCATAGCAGTGTCCGATAAACAGTCGTGGATTTAAATGACCAATTTTTATTATTGTGGTTTTTTGGGGAGGGATTATTATTAGGCGTGTGGAGTAAGGAAACTTATCCAAGGTTTCGCCCGAACCTGCCTGGATTCGAATACAGGTCTCCCCAGCTTGGAAGACAAGTGCTCTAAGCCCTAAGCCACAGGAACTCCATTTTGCCCCACTTCTCAATTTTTAGGTCCTGCTTGAATATATTCCTCTTCAACCGTGCTTACGGTCACCTCCCCGGTCATCATGGATTAGGACTTCAGGTCAGGCTCCACCACTGTCTCTTGAGTTATATGACCTTACTTGTGAGACGCTATATAAATGCAAGTTGGTGTAAAATATTGTGTTGAGAGCACAAGGTCTCAGCTCATTGATCATGTGGTTCATTCGGAGGAAGCCTTTTGCAGATATTTAACATGCCAAATCATGCAATAATCATCGCCTCCAAATCACAAGTTTGCGTGTTCATGCCCCATAGTATAGGCTGATACTTCAGTACAATGTTGGCGTAGATCCGTTTCTTTGATGTGAATTACAATTTATTTACAATCTGATTTATTTGACAATATAAATGGGCCCTTTCTATCTGACTGCAGATATGTTGGAGCGCATGACATTTTACCCAGTTTTAATCAGCCTGGAGAAGATTTGAGTTTCTGTGTACATGTTTCAGCATCTGAACCGTGCAGGGTGTCAGATGCAATCCTATTAACTTCCCGCTGACATTTGAATTGGAAAAAAGTGTGAAGTCCTGCAGTAAATAAGCTTCACATATTGTAGCAGTTACTTCATGTCTGCAATCTCGATCCCACAAGCCATACATATTAAAAATACACAATATGTCTCTAGAGTAGACTTTTCATTTTAAACATGAGCATGCAATTACCCTTGCTTGTCCCTTCCTCTGATGCTGCTGTTTTTAATCTTCTGCCTGTATTCTCAAATTCTCAAGTATTTGTTTGGCTGTTTTAGGAAAACACAAATGTTGAAATTTTAAACTTAAAACGACCCATCCTTCTGATGAGATATTAAACCAAAGTCCTGTCTGCCTGTTAAAGGTGCCATAATGATATTCAAAAAAAGTTTCTCTCTCTTGGAGAATAAACCTCCAAGTAAAAAGTTGTTCACTCACTCCGTGGCTGTTTGTGGAACATTGCTATGTCCAACTGAATGCCTCATTTCTCCCATAAAATACACTGTCAATCCACTTTACAGTGGAACCACTTTACACTTTACCATGGTGAAGCATTTTGAGATGCCTCAACGACGTGATAACAAGAACAACAACAAAATCACATTTCTAAAGTGCTTTCACGTCGAAAGGATGTCACAAGGGCTGGAATTGGACAATTTTTTCCAATTCAAGTTCAAATAAGCCACTATATCAAACAAGGATTATTTTTATTAATTTGTCAAGAGACGAGGGATAGTGGATTAGTCTGGAAGCAGTCAGTATGCTGGGATGAGATTATCTTTCTCACTGTTACTTAATTTATGTAGCATTTCAGAGCTTCCAGAATTTGTCAAATTGTTGAGCTCGGTCTTCACTAAGTTGGTTTTCTGCAATTCTAAAATTAAATGTAGAGAAGAGAACCAATTTCAGAATTAAAAAGAATTTGCCAAATTTACTGTTAAATGTTCTGAAATGCTAGAACAAATCTGATAGAATTGCTCCATTTAAGTTTGCATGTTGCAAGTCTTAACCAGCTGGAAACTTTTCTCAATGTGGTACAATAGATAAAGGCTTTTGGCTGATGGGTGAACTGTCCTTTGCCTCTGCTCTTTATTCACTCCTTCTGCTCACAGTTTCCTGTCGTTATCTACATTGTCTTGCTCTTTGCCCTGGGAGCTTCCCTCTTTGTTCCTCTCAAGCTTCAAAAATGTCATTCTATTGTCCTCTTATACCCCATTTATCATCAGCCCATCTCCTCAGCTAGTTCTTTCTTTCCTTGTGCCTGTATGTCCTTCCCTTCCTTTGTCTTCCTGAGTTTTCTCTTCTCTCCTCCCTTCCACAGTGGAGGTTTACATAGTGTAGCGGTCAGCTCACAAGCAAGAGGACCACTCGCCTGTGTTTACCTAGCAGTAAATAGATATACGGTTGTTGTCAATTGGTAGATCATTTTCCAGGTTTTGTAATCCTACCAACAAAAAACCATTGTTTCTTGTGGTCCTTCCAACAAAAAATACTTTTGTTGGGGGAACCACAACAAATAATCGTGATCACTCAATCCAAGACTTTTTGTGGGACAGTGTGTGACACTGCTGTCACCTTTCACCCACAAAATACACAATCAATCTACTTTATAATATATTCTGTGGTGTTCTTTGAAACATTTTAACAAGTCATAAAGCACTTTATCAAATGCAAGGATGACGATTATGATTCTTAGTAATAGTAGAACAGTAGTATTATTCCTTTCTGGGTATTGCAATCCAAAGCATAATTTCATTTTATTATAAAAATGTCATGCTTATTATAGTAACTGATTTTCTTAGCTAACATTTCAACCTGTCCATAATCCATGTAATGATAGGTATGATGCCCAAAACGTTATGGTAAATGGTAGCAAACACAGTCAGGCTTTGGTCAGACCACATTTTGAACATTGTATCCAGTCATAGTCTCTTTGACATGACAAGGAGCCCTTCTGCAGAGGGGAGCAAAGAGATTGATCTCCTTTGTTCGAACAATGGGGACCTTGAAGGAGTATTTAAAATAATAATAATCTGTGCATTTTGTGCAGCCATTTCACATCAAGTTTAATATTTCATCTGAAGGACGGCGCCTCTGACAATGCAGCACACCCCCACCACTACACTGGATGTCAGCCTAGACTTTGAGCTGATGTGGGGCTTGTATCCATAACCTTCTGGCTCAGAGGCGAGAATGCTATCAAGTGAGCGAGGCTGACAAAAGTTTGCTAAGAACCTGAATGTCTTGTTAAGTGTGGAGTCCTGTAGCTCAGTGGTTAGAGCACTCGTCTTATAAACGTGAGACCTATGTTTCGATTCCAGGCAGTTCAGGTTTAAACCTTAGGCAAGTTTCTTTGCGCCACATGCCTAATAATAATCTGTTCAAAACAAACTTATAATAAAAAATCAATCATTTCAATCCACGACTGTTTGTGGGACACTGCTTGCGCAATTGGCTGCCGCGTTTCGCCGACAAATATATAGTCAATTCACTTTACAGTATATTCCGTGAAGCGCTTTGAGACATCTAGAAGACATGAAAAGCGCTATATCAAAATGCAAGGATTAGTATTATTATTATTATTCTCAGCAGCTCTCTTTAAATAGATTGCACAGACGTGATTTTTCTCTCTGGCTTTGCCAAGAAAATCCTTGAATCAAGCTTCCAATCAGCTAGGGTGACGTTTCACAGTTCTTCCATGGAAGTTAACATATAAACAGTTGACGTTGGGACAAGTTGAGATTCCAGGAATACGTGTTTCAGAAGCCAGTCATTGTTGAGCTGAATTGAAGGAATTGCAAATGATTCCACATAAATTCGGTCCTGATTTCAAAGCCATTATTTTCTGAAATTTGAAAAAAGAAAATAACTGAATTTAGGTTGGCCTTGTCAGAACAGGCTAATTGGCATCCTCCTGTTCCTATCAGAGCATGCTCATACTGACGCCCCCTAATCCTCACTCCTACACTGGTGTTCACCATTACTGCTCACACTGACCCCACACGCAGTACTCCCCCACCCCCGACCTCAGCATTCACCCACCAATTGCCCCCACCTCACACTCCACACTGCCTCGCCACGTTCCACACTGTCCACTCTCCTCCACACATTAGTCCCTCCCCCACACATTGCACCCTCCCCCACATATTGCTCCCTCCCCTACATACTAATGCTTTCTCGCCCTACACTCCGCCCTGCCTACCGGGTCTGCAGCCTGGGAGTATTCTAAGATGCTCAAAAAGGTGTAGACTTTAAACCCAGAACAGGTACTCCCTGCAGCCCAGGAGGGTCAGCCCAGCTATTCTTGTTACTTTCGTAATCAGCAGCTGGAGCTGGAGTCACCAGGAAAGACAGCAGAGGCTTGAACCCTGGGTCATGTTTATACAGCTTGATGTTATAATGGTAGGATAATAGCAAGAGCACTCTGGAAGGATGATGTCAGAGGGTCTTCTTTGTGTGGCAGCAGCCATGTGGGGGGGTAAGGTTCTCCCCATGAACAGAGATCTGATCCTCCCCTCCCTTTGCTCACACCGAATGCCATTACCCACAAAACACACACAGTCACACAACAAATTACATTGTGTCCTGTGCTGTGCTTTGTGTTGCCTGCCTACCTGGTGTAGTGGTAGGCACTCTTGCCTCTAAGTCATGAAGGTTGTGGGTTCAATCCCCACATTAGCACATAGTCTAAGTTGCTGCTCCAATGCAACAACAACAATGCAGGATAGCGCATGGATAGTGTCCGGTGATATATTGGTATAATTTTTCATATCGATATGCCAATATTTGAAATTCAAATATATCGATATATTTTTTTTAATTATATTTTAAAAAATTGATATATCACAAATATTGGTATAACGTGTACGGCAATATATTGATATATATCGGTATTAAACAAACTTTTTCAACTTACCTTGTCGCGGGCTTGCAAACCTGGGCCTAGAGCACAGAATGTGCGCGCACACCGGAATGCGCGCGCATGCGCAGTACAGAAAAACCTGGAGATATCGATATATCAGTATATATCGATATGAGCCAACCGATATATCAATATCGAAAATTTCCATATCGACGGACCCTACGGAGCACTTGACAGTGAGCAGTGTCTGACAACTGAGCCAAGGTCCGTGGGGTTTGGTGAGGTGAACAAGGAAGGTCTTTGGGTGGGATTTGAAAGTGGAGAGGGAGGAGACAAGGTGGAGGGATTGAGGGAGAGAGTTCCAGCGTTTCAGGGCATAGATCCCATTGGAGCTTCTAACTGTTTTCACCCTTTGACCTTTTGAAATATGAGTTCTCTTTCCACAGCCTCCTAGAGAGAGCTTATGTGTTGCCTTTGATTCTAGCCCCAAAATCCTTTTTCACGGAGTCAGGTTTAATTGGATTCATATTGGAATGGTTCCCTGGTGTCCTAACAGAGAGCTGCTTTCTGTTGGAGCTTGTGAGTGGCAGCTCTGTGTGTTGTGATGCATGTGTCAGTGTGCTTTTACTGTGTAAATAATGATAATAAATTAATAAATCTCGTTGCACTTGATATATAAACAATAACAAAATTACATTTGTAAGCGCAAAAGCCTTTTCATGTCATGAGAATGTTTCACCAGCTGTGTAGGGGATAAGCAATAAAAGTAAATCAGTAAAGAGTTTCACCTGGTGTCCTGGCCAACAATTCCCCCCCATCCTCCAAAATAAATTACATGGCTACATGGCTGATTGAGGGACGTTGCTGTGCATAAATTGGCTGCTGCATTTGGTTGCAGATGTACAGTCACTACACTTTACAGTAAAATCCTATGAAGTGCTTTGTGATGCCCTACTGATGTGATTAAGGTGCTATTTCAAACACAATGATTATTATTATTATTGTTATGAATGCTGTAATTGACTCAGCTTCAATCCCCCAATAACTCTGTGATACAAAAGCTCTATTCTCCCCAAACTGATTGAAAAAAATACAACAACAAAATTACATTTGTGTAGTGCATTTTACTTCGGGAGGACTTTCCAAGACACTGGACAGACATTATTCCGGACCTGAGTTGGGGGTAGTGAATGGGGAGGGTGGAGACCAGGTGGGGGAAAGGGACCAGGATCTAAACTGTATCATCTGTGTGATGGGAAGTCAGTGGATTCGTGCAAAGGTGGAGGTAATATGAACCACATCAGAAGCGGGATGGAGGCAAAGGAATGTAGGATGGGGGCCATGTTAGGAGCTGAAGGGGAGTGAGTGAAGGAAACTGAATGGGGGAGGGGGTGGGTTGTGGGGTATATGGGACAGCAGGATGTGACTGTCAGGTGTATGTTTCCTATTTTAAAGGTAAGGAGGTCTATCACCTCTTCATGGCGTTTGATGTAATAATTGAAGGGACGCTCCTTCTCACAAGCAAAAACTGCATACTACTCAAAAGATTATTCTGGAGGCCAAAAATAACTCCCAAATCCTATTCTCCAACACCCTCCAGAATAATCTTTTGAGTAGTATGCAGTTTTTGCTTGTGAGAAGGAGCAGCAGTAAGTGTAAAGTTGCTTGAGCCACAGCTGGCGATGCATCATGATGCTGGTATTTAGCACCTGGAATCGAGCAACTGGGTTTGTGATTTTAGGGAGTGGAGATGTTAGTTGTACCAGGCAGAGTGGGTGCATTTGGAGACAGTCTTGCATTTCAGAGGAATCAGGGGAGGAGGAAGAGGTGGAGGAGAGGTGATCATAGAGCAACTAGATGGCTGCATCGGGGTGGCAATGAAATCAGAGGAAGTGGGGCAGGAGGAATTGAGATGAAGAATAAAGTCACCTAGGATGAGCAAGTGTTCAGTGCAGAGGGAAAATAAGAGGAGAGAGGAATTGTCAGCAAGGAAGGAGCCAGGAGGTTTGGGGAGTGGTACACAAGGAGTATTTTGAAGGAGAGAGGAAGGATGATAGAGGGTGAGGTGCTCAAAAGTGGGTAAACAGCCAGAGGCGTAGGAGGATAGGTTAAGTGAGGTTTGGGACATGAGGGCAACCACTGCAGCGATGGTTGGGGAAGAGGGTGTGGAATGTACAGCCAGGGGACAGGCTTTGATGCAAATTACTAATTCTATTTGGGGAATTGTTGGTCAAGATACCAGGAGAGAGAAACTTCCTTCTCTTTTTGGATTACAGCATGGAATCGTTTATATCCACCTGAACAGTCAAATGGAACTCAGTTAAATGTCTCATCTATGTTTTATGGATAAAATAATGACTTCCATCTGGCAGGTGGATGAGCTCATGAGACAGGAGCTGAAGAATTTAAAACTCATAATAGACAACGACGAAATCAGGGTGAAAAGATCCAAGAAACTCAAAAGAAAGGTAGGTACAGAATATGAAGAATAATGTTCAACTTGAATCTTGTAAACAGCACTGAGGAGAATGGGGATACTCCCTGACTATTATGTGCTGTACTTTAGTTGGCCGGGTGTCTGATACATGCTGAAACCCATCACTGTGTTTAAGAGTAGACAAATCAAACTGAGAATTCCACCTGCACATAAAAATTGTTGGAATAGAATGCACACTTTCTCCCTGGAGGGACACACCCTGCTTACCTAATTCCAGAATGGAATGCGCTCTTTCCTTGGAGGAATGTCCTGTTTACCTAATTCTTGAGAGTACTAAGCACGGATTGGAGGGCCAAGACTTGAGGACCCCAGAGTGTGCCTTCGGGTAACTGCTGGAGTTTAATCAGCTAAAAGCACATAGCATTTCATTGAGAGTGCTGTCTTGTAAGCTTTCTGCTGCATGTCCAGTACCCGCAAGGACTTTGGCTTACAGTTAATGGGAGGATCCCTAACCCTAGGTAACTGGGCTGCTTCTTCAAGTCCTGCAAGTGAGTCAGGCTGTCATCAGCAGTGCCCTGAAATACCTCAGAATCACCATGTTCGGGAACTACAGAGACTTCTATAAAGGGTGGACTGGTTTCCATAGACAGGCGTTTCATCTTGAAGCCAGCCTGGCCCCAAATAGACACACTTACCTTCCCCTCTCCCAAGAAATAATGTCACTAAGAGGGTGAAGGAACTGCGTGCAATATTAAACCTTACAGACTGGAAAATCACAGGGTTAAATCCCAGGTAACTGTAAGTCTATGAGTTTACCTGATCACAGCCAGGGCAAGAATTGGCCATTAATAGCCCTGGTAAAGGGTGGGAGAACATACAAGATCAGCTGCTTATCACCAGAACAGACAAGCCTGGACACCCCGACTTCAGGGTAAGAAGCGATATTCCCCAGTGCCTAAACAGCCTGCTCATACTTCTAAATGCAGTCTTGTTCCTATCGCCCACATAAAACTGGTTGTTCACTTCACAGGTGTTTATGGATCTTACTATAGAAAATTGACTTGTCCATTTGCCTACAGAAAATGCATTCTCAGAGGTATTGTCCTTCAGATGAGATGTTAATCAGAGGTCCCTGCTTAGATCGATGTTAAAGTTCCCATGGCACTATTGGAAAAGAGGAGGGAATTTCTCGTTCCCTGTGTCCTGGCCAACAATCCCAGGGATACAATTGATCATTGTTTGGGGGACATTGCTGTGCGGAAACTTGCTGCCGCGTTCACCTACAAAATACAGTTACTTTACTATAAGTGCTTTGAGACATCCTCCGGACCCCAAATACGTATATTAAATGCACGATTTATTAGTATGATGTATTATTATTCCACAAATTGTAACCAAATGAATGTTATTGTGGTAAAAAGTTTGGCCAAACATGTTGGAAACAAAGGCTGATTGTTCCAAGTTGGAATTCGAGAGCGACCAGGGTTTGGCACCTACACGTGGCTGGAGTGTGAGCAGCTTAGAGAGAACAAACATACAGTACACTTGTATAAATCTCATCCAGTGAGACACAGGGTCGACCAGGACAGCTGTAATATCCTCCCTTTCACTGGATCATACTGAAAATTAATATTGACAAGAGGTTATAAAAATAAATATTTTTGCATTTGGCTGCATGTGAGAGAGCAGATTTGCATTTAAAACTGGTAAATGAAACAAAAAGTATTTGTGCATTTTTTCCAATGGTTGCTCACCAGCACAGCTTGCTTCTTGGCTCTGAATCAGCCACTTTTCAGTTACCACCCTTTTCTGAGTCAGTTTCCAGGAATCATTGAAATGTAGACATGAGCCAAGGTTCTTAGAGACTCCCCAGTTCCTCCACCTAGTACAGCAAAGCTAGGCGGATCTGCAGAATTCCAGGGTACTGTTGATTGGATAGACTTGGAAGGGCAGACCAGTCATTGGGGACAGGGAATCCTCCCACTCAACTTCTGTTAATCATGCAAGCTAAAGCCCTAATTGGTAGGGTGGTCCTGGCTGGACAAGCAGCAGGAAAGCTTGCACACCAACTATATCAATGGCAAACTGTTCAATTTTAGCTGATTAGATTCCAGCTGTACCCCGAGGCAAATGGAACCTTGGTTTAACATTTTACATGAAGGATGTCATCTCCGACAATGCAACACACCTCCAGCACTGCACAAGAGAGTCAACTTAGACTATGTGATTCTAAGTCCAATGTGGGGCTTGAATCCACAACCTTCTGACTCATTGGTGACAATGCTATCAACTGAACCAGGCTCCATGTTGACATTAGAGAAACCTTAGAGCACCAATAAGCATTTAGAATTCTGGAAGCTATTCAGTGTCATTCCCTCACAACAATCCCAGCACATCCACACCCCGTTCACCATACCCCAGGATTCATCACTGGTAGCTGACAAGATCACAAGATCATTTGAGATGAAGCCTAAAGCCTATCTAATCTCCTCCCTCAAAAACATCAAACCTACCATCCCCCATCACAACATCAAGCTGCTTTTTAAATGAGTCCAAGTGTCCTAGCCTCAACCATTGTTTCTAGCACCCCTGATCATGGGTAAACAGTGACAACAGAACAAGAGGGCACAGGTGAAAATGCTTCCTGGTATCTGTCCTGAAATCGTCCATTGAAACTCTAAACTTATGTCTCCATGCTGCTCCCTCCCAATAAATCCACCGCACAAAACAAGGCCATTCGTTCCATCAAGCCTGCACTGATGGTTTTCTTTGCTTGAAAACAAATCTCACTCTCCTGTTTTTTTTCTGTGCCTGGTACTGTTCCTCCTCTTCAAAAATCTATTTTTGAAATGATTGATAGCCTCAGCCACACATATGGTATGTTTCAGATGTTCCACATTCCAACCACCCTCCATGTAAATACTTTTTTCCAGCGATTTGGCTGCTTCCAACACAGCACACCCTTAAGTGTAGTTACTCAGGGTAAAGAGTTGGCTTGAGAAAGGGTATTCAAGGTACATCTGTGTGGAAGGGTACAAGGGGTTGTACCCTTTAAACATACATACTGTGAAGCACATAAGTCTGCTTATGGAAGCTCTGCTTCCTTCACTTCCATAAGCTCTGCTAAAAGAAATGAAGGAAGACTTGGCTAGACACAGTAGAAATAATAAAATGTGTCAGCCGGACTCAGTGCTAACACTCTCACCTCTGAGTCAGACTATGCAGTGCTGGATGGAGGGTAGGAGATGTTGTCCTTCAGATCAATCCACGATCCCGTCTGCATAATCAATTGGATGTTAATGATCCCATGAAATTGTTCAAAAAGGTAAGAAAGTTTCTCCTGGAGTCCTGGCCAACAATCCACCAAATAATAATTTGGTCATTCATTTCATGGCTGTTTGTGGGATGTAGCTATACACAACTTGGCTACCACTTTGTTCAAATACAAAGCCACTCCATTTCACAGTAAATCCTGAAGACATCCTTCAGACATGATAAGACGTTATCAAATTGAAAGGATTATGATTATTTATTATTAAAATTAGAAGAGTAGTACTCTTAGAAGGGTACTCTCAAGAAATGAAAAAAAATGAAAAAAGAAATTTAAAAAATGTATTTACACTACATATACACCACATTTATTTAAATCCTTCTGTTTCTGTTCGTGCCTGGAGTCCTGTAGCTTAATGGTTACAGCACTTGCTTTACAAACATGAGATCTGTGTTCGAATCGAGGCAGGTCAGGGCAAACCTTGGGCAAGTTTCCTTACTAATAATAATCCCTCCAAAAAAAAACACAATAACAAAATTTCGTCATTTCAATCCACGTCTGTTTGTGGTGACGCTGCTGTGCGCAATTGGCTGCCACGTTTCGCCCACAAATATACAAACAATTCACTTTACAGTACATTCTGTGAAGTACGTTGAGACGTCTAGAAGACGTGAAAAGCACTATACCAAATGCAAGGATTCTTCTTCTTATTATTATTAAATCAAAGCCTTTTGAATAATCAAATCCAGCCCAGTGCACCCCAGCTGCTCAGGAGAGGGTTTTTTTCTTGATGATTCACCCACAAAATATAGTCAATTCACTTTACAGTATATTCTGTGAAACACTTTGATACGTCTAGAAGACATGAAAAGCGCTATATCAAATACAAGGATTATTATTGAGAGCCACATATTCAGTTACTACTTACCAAAGCTTTTGAACTCTCTCCCTCATTCCCTCCCTCTTGCCCCTCCTTCTCTTAGATCATGATTGAAGACCTTATTCTTCAACCAGGCCTATGATCACCTCCTCCCTCCCCCCATCATAGCATTCAGTGCCACCGCTGTCAACCACTCCAAGCTGCATCTTGTGAATGGCTCTATATAAACATTGTAAATTGTGTAGATGGGAGCAGGAAGTTATAAAGGAACTTAGAGATACAATATTAAGTGAGTGGACAAAATTGTGGCAGATAGAATTCAATGTGGGGAAGTGTGAGATCATCGACTATGGATCGAAAAATAGCAAAACAGGATATTTTCTAAGAATATAGAACTGTGGAAGAGCAAAGGGATTTCCACCACCCTTTTGGGTGAAAACTGCATCTTAATTTCATTCCTAAATGCCCCCTTGTTCTGAATTCCCCACGTGCACAAATTACTAAAACAAGCTCACAGATACAAAAAGTTATTTAAAAAGGCTAATGGCGTATTGGCCTTTATTTCAATGGGGGCTCAATGTAAAGGAGAGGAAATAATGCTTCAACTCTACAGAATCTTGGTCTGACCCCATTTGAAGTACAGTGTTCAGGTTTGGCCACCGATCCTTGGGAAGGTTATATTAGCTCTGGAAGGCGTGCTGCGCTGATTCACCAGAATGATACCAGGGCTTAAAGGGTTAAATTATGGGGACAGGTTGCGTAAACTTGGTCTCTATTCCCTTGAGTTTAGAGGATTGAGGGGTGGTCTGATTGAAGTTTTTAAAATAATAAAGTGTTTTGATAGGGTAGATACAAATAAACTATTTCCTCTGGTTGGGGAATTCAGAACAAGGGGGCATTTAGGAATGAAATTAAGATGCAGTTTTCACCCAAAAGGGTGGTGGAAATCTGGAACTCTCTTCCCCCCCAAAAGGCTGTGGATGCTGGATCCATTCACATTTTCAAAATTAAGGTGGAAAGATCTTTGTTAGGTCAGGGTATCTGGGATACGGGGCAAGGGCGAGCAATTGGAGTTGAGGTACAGATCAGCCATGATCTTATAGAATGGCGGAACTGGCTCGAGGGGCTGATTAGCTTACTCCCGTTTCTATGTTTTCTATATCAACTGAATGAATGATAATTCAGTTCTTTTTGTGTGTTAGAAAGGAAAAGGCGTCAAAAAGAAGAGGAAAAAAGGAGAAAAGGACCTGACTGCTGACAGGTATTGGCTTAAATGTCTGCAGAACCCTACATAGCATTTCCACGAGGGTTGAGTCCCAAGTCGCAACTTTCAACTCACTGTCTAAAGCGTTTGCATTGACGGAGATGCCGTCCTTTAGATGTGACATTAAACTGAGGTCTGGTTTGCCAAGACTATTTCCTATGCCCCTATGTTTCCTACCTCAGGAAAAAAAAAAAAAATCACCACCACCACTCTGTTTCACCCTCTCTCTTTCTCTGCATAATTCCTGCCTCAAGTAAACATGCCTAATGGGCACCTATCTCTCACTCCCTTCTCTGATTGGGATCTAACACCAGATCTCACCAGAGCCAGGGGGAGGGGGATGGGGAGGTGACAGTAGATACAATCGAATAGGCAGGTGCGACCTGAAGATGTGGAAGGATAGAGGAAGTGTGCTCCAGAGTTTCGGGGCATAATGGCTGAAAGTGCGGCCACCAAAGGTGGAATGAAGTGCACAAGGGACCTGCAGAAGGTTGGAGCTAGTTGAACAGAGGTTGTGGGTTGTGGGATGTGAGGTAAGCAGGTTGGAGAGAGGTCGGCAAGCAGGTGCCAAGGCATGAAGGATTTTGAAACAAGTGTAAGATCTTAAAATTAGTCCATTCGGCGTTAGGGTACTAGTGGAGCTGGAGCCTGATGAGAACTGGTGTGATAAGGGTACTGGTGTGGGTGAGTATGCAGGCGGCAAAGTTTTGGATCTGTTGGATCCTGTGTATTGTGGATCTGGGGAGACCAGCAAAGAGGGCATTTGAGAAGTCCAGTTGAGAGGTGTTGAATGCATGGACAAGTGTTGCATCTGTGATAAGATACTGTCAGGGGCGGTTAGTATGGTGGAGGTGGAGGAAGGTGGTCCTGGTCAGGAACCAGATGTGGGGAAGGAAGGAATAGTGGTGGGTCGACCCGATAACCTAGGTTGAGCAATGGTTTAGGCAGTCCAAAGGCCAGGCCGGGGAGGTTGAGGAGGTCTGAGCCGCAGGATAGAAGACATTGATGGGAGCCAATGAATATGGCTTCCATCTTGTCAACATTAACTTGTAGGAAGTTTTCCAGACCATGAGATATCCACCAGACAATTTGAGAGAACATCTGCGGACCTCGAGTCACACAGCTGAAGAAGGAGTAGATTGATGTATTATCCACATACATGTGGAAGCTTGTCCCATGTCTGCGGATGATATTGACAAGAGGGAGCATATAGATGAGGAAGAGGAGGGTACCAAGTATGGAGCCCTGGGGTATACCACAGATGACCAAGCGGAGGTGGGAGGAGAAATCATTTGAGAAGATAAAATTCAGGTGGTTTGTTAGGTAGAATTCTAACTAGGCTAGTGTGGTTCCACTAAGGTAGATGAGGGAGGTGTGTCGAAGGCGGCGGAGAGGACAAGAAAGCAGAGGGAGCCCTGTCACAGAGAGGACATTGTTTGTGACCTTGACAAGCGCCGAATCTGTGCTGTGAGCAGGGTGGAAACCAGATTTGAGGGGTTCAAGGAGGGAGTAGGGAGAGAAGTGAAAGCAAAGCTAGTTAGCGACATACATTCCAGTGCTTTGGCAAGGAAGTGCATGTCGGAAATTTGTCAGTAATTTGTGAAATTCAAGGGGTCAACGGTGTTTTTTTGAGGAGGAAAGTGATGACAGCAGTTTTAAAGGGGAGGAAGCACAGCAAGCAGATGCAGTGCCTGACCCCAAACTACCTTTGTCCAGGGCCATTGAAGATCTTTATCACGAACTTGTTGAAGATAGGATCATTGTACGGCCAAGGAACATACCACTCTCGGATTTTAAAGGTAAGGTGTGATGCTGGATATTGCATGTAAGGTGAATGTCCTGGCATGGAGTCCCGGCATTGAAGTCCTGTAGCTCAGTGGTTCGAGCACATGCCTTGCAAGCGAGAGACCATTCCTAGTAGGGCGAAACCTTGGGTAAGTTTCCTTACTCCACATGCCTGATGATAATCACTCAAGAAAAAACAGAATAACAATTTGGCCACTCAATCCATGACTGTTTGTGGGACACTATTGTGCACAATCGGCTGCCACATTTCGTCCACAAATATACAGTCAATTCACTTAACAGTACATTCTGCGAAGCGCTTTGAGACATCTAGAAGACGTGAAAAACGCTATATCAAATGCAAGGATTATTATTATTAACGGTAAGGTGAGATGTCGGATATTAAAGGTAATGTGAAATATCTTCCCTGGTAGCTGAAATGTTGAAATGCTTTGTGAATAAAGCAGACATTTTTCCGCCATTTAATGACAAGCGTTCTCGTACCTTTTTATTTCCACTGGGGTAATGTTCTCCTATTTGTCCACGGGAGTGGTAGGTGTGAGTGGTGGTAGTGGAGGGGAAGACAATCAAGTCTAACCCTATCCAGATTTGCACAAGATTAGAACATTTAGTTGGATGAAGAAGGCCCTTCGGCCCATTTGATCTCAACCCTCCATATTACTCACCTATGCCAGCCTTTCCAGCAGAGGTAATTGGACAGAGAAAAATCTAACTCAGGATCTGAGAGCAAACGTGATCCCCAGTCTTTAACCTAGGACACAGCAGGATTGGAGCCTGTGACCTAAACATACTCCCTAGTGCAGTAACAGTCTAGACTTTCACCCACTTGGTCAATGTGGAAGCTCGAAGCAGCATTTTCTCTTCCTTGAATTACAATGTAGATCACTACACTGTCCAATACACTTGGAGCAATGCTACCATAAGAACATAAGAATTAGGAGCAGGAGTAGGCCATTCGGCCCCTCGAGCCTGCCCCGCCATTTGATAAGATCATAGCTGACCTAACTCTAATTACCTGCCCTATCCCCATATCCCCTAATCCCTCTATTTTAAAAAAAATCTATCAGTCTCAGCCTTGAAAATGTTCAAGGACTGAGCATCTACAGCCTTCTGGGGTAGTGAATTCCATAAATTCATTACCCTTTAGGTGCAAAAATGTTTCCTCAACTCTGTTCTAAAAGGCTGACCCTTAATTTTAAGATTATGACCCCTGGTTACAGATTCTCCTACCAGAGGAAACAGTCCTTCACTGTCTACTTTATCCAGCCCTTTTAGAATCTTATACGTTTCAATAAGATCTCCCCCATTTCTTCTGTACTCTAGAGAAGAACAGCCCTAGTTTATTCAACCTATCCTCATAGGTCAGTCCCCTCATCCCAGGAACTAACCTAGTGAATCTACGCTGCACCCCCTCTAAGGCAAGTATGTCCTTTATTAAATAAGAAGCAAAACTGCACACAATACTCTAGGTGCGGTCTCACCATGGCTCTACCCACAAGAGAGTTGAGGGACAAGTAGGAGACTGGAGCCAGACAAGCAAAAGGGGCAACCAGTGGAGTGGGATGTGAAACCAAATCCCTGTGATAAGAGTGCACTGACAGTTCTTTGTTCTACAGGTGACTACAGTTACCTGGGCAGTGTCCTCCGACAGATAGCCATTGAGCCCATGCCTTCCCTGTCAGATGTCAGACAGCTGATCACACTATACGGGGTTCTGCCCCTGGGTAAGAGCCATGAATAATGACTTGGTGTTTCAAAGAAACACGTAGTTTGTTTCCGACTAATCTCCTGTTTTATACTCACATGACTCTGCCAGATGCAAGACCTTTCTGATAATATAAATCATGTCTCTATGTCATTCGGTTATTGCATGATTGTCAGATACACTGACACAGACACACATTGTTGTTTTATTTATACAGATTCTGTGAAGCATTTTGAGACAACTCAAAATGATAGGGATAGGGCACCATATCAAATGCAAGGATTATTATTATTATTTCAAATCGAAGTCAAGTGCATGTATTGTTAACCCCATGGAAGCTCCCATGGTGACCACTCCCTGAAGAAAGGGAATCCTAACCTGACTCCCTGGTGCAGTGATGGTGGAGCTCTGCCATCCCTCGGATGAGATGTAAAACAGTGGTCCAGGCCGCCTGTTCAGGTGGACATTAAAGATCCCATGGCATGATTTGAAAAGAGAAGGGAGTTTCTCCTGGTATCCTTACCAACAATCCTCCAAATAGAATTGGTCACTCACGCCACTGCTGTTTGTGGGACATTGTTGTGCGCAAATCGCCCACAAAAAACCAATAACTGCACTTGACATTATATCCTGTGAAGCGATTTGAGACATCCCAATGACATGATAAGGTACTGTACCAAATGCAAATAATAATAATTATTATTATGTTATTACAGTTTAAATCACTCTGCAGGGGTAATTTCTTAATGATTTTCAGTGATAGGTCAGCTAGACCAATAACTCTGCCACTTTACATGTGCAGTAGAATTCGCTTTTATTAATATATTTGAGCTTCATAAAATAGATACGAAAATTTATAGTTGTTCAGCAGGTATTTTGTCAAGCTATTTTTGAATTGTCTTATTAACAGTCCCAGTTGCACCAATGATTATAGAAACTTGTTTTACATTATCACGTATGTCCACATTCAATTTTAGGACCGGTATATTTCCTGAACTTCCCTAGTTCCTATTTTTTACTGTTATCACATCAGTTTCATTAGCCACATAGCACTATCAGTTAGCCACATCAATAATATAACATGTACAATCTATTTGGTTCTGTATGATGGAGTCCTTGTCCTGTATTGTGTAGTTAGAGTGTTTACCTCACAAGCGAGAGGAGCTGGGTTCAGGCAAAACCTCAAGCAAGATTCCATAATTCACATGCCTGTTTACCTTGCAATAAGTAAGAGCTCAGCTATGAGTCAATTTGCAGATCACTTTCCGGGGGTAATAATCCTTCCCCAAAAAATGTTGTCACTCAATCCATAGGTGTTTGTGGGACATTGCTGTGCGCAATTCGGCTACCACGTTTCACCCACAAAATTCACAGCCAATCCACTTCACAATATATTCTGTGAATTACATTGCGATGTCTCAGTGACATGATAAAGTGCTGTATCAAGCACTTTGATTTGTAAAATTAACCTCTTTACATTGTAGTCTACTCTTTACTCTAGTATAATCCTAGTAATAATCCCTCAAAAAAACCAATAATAATTTGGCCATTTCAATCCACGATGCTTGTCGGACACCACTGTGCGCAATTCACTGCCTCGTTTTGCCCACATATATATTGTCAAATCACTTTACAGTATATTCTGTGAAGTGCTTTGGGACATCTAGAAGACGTGAAAAGCACTATATCAAATACAAGGATTATTATTCTTCATCATTTATTACACAGTATTCCTGTGTGGCACACAGATGAAAAATGTATGTGGTTTGGCCACATTTAAATTACTGTGTGCATTAATGATATATCGCTATTATGATAATACAGTATCTGGTTGTTACGGCTGATTGTCCTGTGTGTGTTTTTTAAATTTATTATTATAAGTATGAGCCCATGTAATAGTGTGGCTTTTACAGGGTGCCACGCTCTGCACATGAAGGGGCCGTTAGTGAAGTCCATCCTGTTGGCAGGACCTGCCGGAGTGGGGAAGACGATGCTAGTGCACGCTCTCTGCACCGAAACCGGAGCAAATCTTTTCGACTTGTCCGCCCAGAACATTGTGGGAAAATACCCCAGCAAGAGCGAGCTCAAAATGCTGATCCACATGGTTTTCAAGGTAAAGGGCAACATAGCAACCGCTTGGCATATGATCACGTGACGGAGTCAGATTTGTGTAACACATTGATTGGCAGCAGATCAGAAAGATGTGAGTGAAAGTCTCACTTTGGGACTTACAGTCTTAGCTTATGCTCCAGTGCACTGCTGGGGGAGCTCTGCGATATCAGAGGTGCCATCCTTCAGATGAAAAGTTAATGTTAATCCAGGCAGGTCAAGGCAAAACCTTGGGCAACCTTACTCCACACACCTAATAATAATCCCTTAAAAAAATACACACAATAATAAAATTGGTCATTTCAATCCATGTCTGTTTGTGGCACACTGCTGTGTACAATTGGCTGCCGCTTTTCACCCACAAATATAGTCAATTAACTTTACAGTATATTCTGTGAAGTGCTTTGAAAAGCGCTATATCAAATGCAAGGATTATTATTATTATTAATATGGAGTCCTGTAGTTCAGTGGTTAGAGCAGTCACCTTGCAAGCAAGATACCTTGGTTCAATTCCTTGCAGGGCGAAACCTTGGTTAAGTTTTCTTACTCCACATGCCTGATAATAATCTCTCAAGAAAAAAAAAATTAAAAAAAAAATCCACAACTGTTTGTGAGACACTGCTGTGTGAAATTGGCTGTCGCATTTCACCAACAAATATACAGTTGATTCACTTTAAATATATTCTGTAAAGCACTTTGAGATGTCTAGAAGACATGTAAAATGCTATATCAAAGACAAGGATTATTATATTATGGTTAGATCACATTTGGAATACTGTGTGCAATTATAGGTAAAGCACCAGCGGAGAGAGTACAGTGCAGGTTTACAAGGATAACACTAAGGCGGGCAGGGTAGGCCATGCTATTTGAATTCCCAACTTCCTTATTCTAATAAACCCAAGTTTGCCTTGTGTGGAGCCAGGCACTGCCGGTTTCCTCAGCAAATGCAAGGTTGTTGTGTAATTCTTCATCCATCACAAGCTGAGGAGTTCACAACAACTCAAGGGCACTTAGCTGCTTACAATGAAGATTTATTCTTGAAAGCAGCCTGGCTTACAAACACAAGTCTCAGTCCAAAACCACATCGAAGAGTGCTTGTTCCAAGTAGTAGGCAAATGTGACGAGTTCTTTCCTTCTAACTGTCCAACTAATTGTCCTTGTTTTTGTGGAGAACCTACAGAATTTCATAATTCAGTTCAGAGACTCCAAATTGGCTGCTGGTTTTGCCGGCAAGGTCCACTTTACATAAATCCTGTGAAGTACTCGGTGACATCTTCCTGGCGTGAAAGGCGCTGTATCAACTATGAAAATTAATATTATCACACGCACACCATCCTATGGTGTCTGCTCACCAAGTGGCGGCCAGCAGCAGGAGGTCTAACAGTGACCTTGGTCTTTGAGAGCATTGTCCAGTTTATAGTGTAAACATAAGGAGCACAAGCGGGAACAAACTCACTGTTTGCTCACCCTGCAGAAATGCTCAGCATTTTCCCTAAGATGGACCTGCGGTCTACACCACCCCTTGCTGGCCAGTTTATGTAATGGCACACCTGGCTCATGACAGCACTTTACAAATGTGGTGAATCACAGGTTTCCCAACATTTCCCCCATTTGGAGGTCATGACTTGAAAAATTGGGGTCCCAACGCCATCTAGCTGTCAGCAAAAAATAATTGGGTCATAAAGCCTCTTTTGGCAAAAAATGTGAAGGATCAATATATTAATAGTGATTAATAGTGCATCATATCCATCAAAGTCAACACAAACCACATTCTAAATAATTTCAAATATCTATCAGTGTATTAGCAGTAGCAGTTAAAGTTAACTAGCTAGCTATGTTGAATACGCTTACTGCTTGCCAAACGGAACTCTCGCAATCTCTTGCGCACAGGCTCATAATTTCTACCTTAATTGATAATGCTTACAGTACTTATGATTACCAAATGTTTATCTTGTCTGCACCACTTTAGATTCTTTCCCAAATATTTTTAGTGTTGAAATGGGGTCATGCTGGGGAAAAGATTGGAAAGGGCTGGCTGAGGGAGTGACAATACAGTCTCTCTCTCTCCATCTCTCTCTTTGCCATTACTGTTACTGTGAGGAAAATCAGATATGTTGAAAGAGGACTTTGAAAGGCAGTCATTTATTTGTTTTAAAACTCACCTCCTGGCTAAAACAAACTTCAGCTTTCAAAATCAATTAATGATATTTGTGTTCAATATAGCTCCTATAACAGTAAAACATATCCTGTGTTATTACTGTCTATTACTCATACTATTAGTCTGTGCTGGTTTGCAGGTTGTTAATCTGCTTGTAATGTGACTTGGATTTATATTTTGCCTGTATTGTTACTCGATTGTTACTCCATGTTGTTCCTCAGGTCTATACTTATTACTCAGGTTGTTACTCTGCTATTTCTCAGATAGTTACTCTGGGCTCTTACTCAGGTTGTTATTCTTGCTATTATTTAGGTTGCTACGCTGCTTCAGCCATCAGTTGTATGGATCGGTGATGCAGAGAAAACATTCTACAGAAGGGTGCCAAAGAATCAAAAGAAGGTATGTGAGGATGACAGGCTCCACTGTCATCTCTGAATAAGCAGGCACGTTAATCTTTGGTCAGAGTTAACATTTGTTAACATTAATCAACCTTCCCTGCAAAACCAGGAGATTTGGGTTTGGGTTAATAACTTGCCATAACTGACTAAATTAGCACCAGACAGGTTGTTACTCTGTATTATTACTTAGCTTGTTACTCTAATATTATTCAGGTTGTTACTCTGTGCTCAGGTTGTTTCTGAAAATGTGGCCCCAGCAACCCTCATCCCACCCAGCTCCACTAGTTTCGCATCCCACAGAGGATAGAGTTCAAAATCCTCGTTCTTGCCTTCAAAGCCCCACACAGCCTTGCTCCTTCCTATCTCTGTCACCTGCTAATAGCTTATTGACCTGTCCACTCCACCACTCAGCGGACTCCGGCCAGCTCCATGTTTCCCGCCCAGACCACCTCACCATCAGCAGTCGGACCTTCATCCTCTTTGTCCCCATCCTTTGGAACTCCATCTCACTTGCCTCCTTTAAGGCACATCTCAAGGTCCTACTCTTCGAACATGCCTCTGTTCACCCTCCCTGCCCTCCACGCCTCCTGAACCCAAACCCCTGCTCGGGTCCAATCTCTTACTGTCCAGTGCCTTGGGTGGTCCTCCTGACTTGGAAAGTGCTATTATAAATATAGTTTGTTGTTTTTGTTTTTGAAAGGTTAGGGTCCCATACAGTTTTCACTAAACACCGGTTCAGGGCTGTAAAGGGGGAGTTTGAGATAAACACCAAGAAGTGCTTCTTTCCTAGAGGGTAATTACTGACTGGAATGGAGTTCCCGGGAAGGGTGGGAGAGATCAGCCTGTTAGACTGGGAACAAGCAGCTCTTCTCTGTAACAAAATGACTGATGAGCCTTCTTCATCCAACCTCATAATAATAATAATACCTTACCTACATTACATTTGATATAGCACATTTCACATCTTCTAGATGTCTCAAAGCACTTCACAGAATATATTGTAAAGTGAATTAGCTGTATATTTTGTGGGCGAAATGCAGCAGCAAATTACGCACAACAGTGTCCCACATACAGTCGTGGGTTAAGTGACCAATTATTACTGTTTATATATTCTTTAGGGATTATTCTCCCTCTATATTGTGCTATCTTGTGTTCAGTAAAGTACCCCTTGCTCCTTGGGTGGTGGAGGAAAGGGAAGCAGGTCTCCTTGGGGATGCACTGACACCAACTTGACATACCTGGATCATTGGCAGTGGCAGACTAGTGACTCAGCTCCTGTTAACTCTGCAAAACCAAAGCCTTTCGGGTAAGGTGGTCCTAATCCCTCAACAGAAATAATAATAATAAATTGGTCATTTCAATCCACAACTGTTTGTGGGACATTGCTATGCGCAATTGGCTGCTGAGTTTCTCCCACAAAATATACAGTCATTTCACTTTACAGTATATTCTGTGAAGCAATTTGATACATCTCGAAGACGTGAAAAGCACTATATCAAATGCAAGGATTATTAAGGTGGTCCTAACTGGACAAGCAGCAGAAACAATGACAGGCTGCACGGTCTTGGCTCTCACCAGATAGAATCTAATATTGTTTGAGATTAAGTGAGCAGAGAGCATCCATTTTGGGAGAGAGAGTGCTTTTCATTCCAGGCAATCATATCTCCCCTTTTATTTGATATTGTGTTTCCCTTTTATCTGCCAATTTATCTCCCCTCAGTTGGAGCCCAAGCGCTTGAGGAATATTTTCCCCAGGCTTCTGAGATCTATCAATGCCGGAGACCGTGTTCTCATCGTGGGCACTTCGCAACGACCATTTGATGCCAGCCTGAAGCCTTTCTGCAAGAACTATAAGAAGATTATCCTGATTCCGAGGCCGGACTACTCCTCCAGAAAGTGTAAGTGAACAGCCACATCCCTGAGACTGTAAACATCAATCCTCGTAATCCTCAAACCTTCTCAATCCTCAAACCTTCCTTTGGATGCAACATTAAACCAAGCACTTAAACCAAAAAGTGAAACAAGTGCAGTGAACATTAAGTGCCATTAACTGAGGCCATTTTTGTATCATGCTTCCCCACTCCATGTCTGTGACCTCTTCAAACCCTACCAACCTGCCTGCTCCCTCCACACTGTGAGCACCAGCCTGTTCATATCCCCCACCCCACCATTGGTAGTCAGGCTTTCAGCAAATCTGCCCCCACTCTTTGGAACTCCGGCCCTCCAGCTCGCCCCTTCTTTCACCTGCTCAAGATCATCCTCTTTGATAGTAATCCTTCCCCCCACCCCCCCACCACCCGGCCCCCACCTCCAGCTCGGGTGCAAATCTCAGACTGTCCATCACTTTGGGACATACTCTCAATGAGAAACATGCTGCATAAATGGAAGTTTGCTCCCTTATTGCGGTGGGCCTGATTTTATAAGTACAAACACCGCCAGGGGTGGGAATGCACATTACATTCCAGCAATCTGCCTCTGGGATTACCATTTGTAAATGCGCTGCAGAAAATTCTCAGTTTGGTTTGGATAATCTTAAGCATGTAAATGGTTTTCCGCATGTGTCAAATACCCAGCTGAAAAAAAACACAGTGTTAAAATGAATGCAACTGTAGGCATTTGAACATGCCTAAAATTGAAGATGGGAGCGTAGACTGACAGTGTCTCCCCTTTGCTGCCTCACCCTTCAGTGCTCTGGAAAAACATCATTGAGCAGCTGGGAGGCATCCTGACTAGTGCTCTTGACCTCAGCTCCTTGGCCAAGGTGACGGATGGCTATACCCAAGGTCGCATATTCACTGCAGCTCAGATCGTGCTCAGCGAGCTACGTGTCAAACACCAACGCAAGAGACCTTTGACTGCAATGGAATTCATGACCCCTTTGTCTATGCAATCCCCCGTATATAGGGAGGAGGAGGAGAAGTTTAAGGTAGGTGACATGTTTTTAAGAGCGTGGTGAGGATGGTGGGGGGTTTGTTGGGGTGTGTTCAGCAAGCAATCTACATCAGCAGTAAGGGTTGGAAGGAGTGACTGTGCGAGGGAGCTGGAGGAAGGGCCAACCTTTGGATGAGACATTAAACGGAGGTCCCATCTGTGCCTGTTCAAGTAGACGTTAAAGAACCCCTGGTATTGTTGCAAAAGAAGAGAGAATTTGTTGTGGTATCGTAGCCCCCCAAAAAACAATGAAATTGGGACTAACTCCATGGCTATTTGTGGGACATTGCTGATGCAAATTGGCTGTGGCATTCACCTACAAAATGCATTCACTACACTTCACAGTATATCCTTGAAGCACTTTCAGGGAACCCCATGATATGAAAGGCCTTGGATGAAATGTTGAGTTCATTTATTATAAAAATTAATTTGATGTTATTTCCGGACACAGAGAGAAGCAGTTTAATAACCAGTGTGAGATATGGAACTGTCTCCTCACAGGACTGGTACGCAAAGACTCCACTGGGGAAGATGAGAGCAAAGATGGCCACAAAGGTAAAGGAGGATGCAAACACCAAGGCAAAAGAGAACAACAAAAGTTCCATCAAGGACAAGGGAAAGTTTATCAAAAAGAAAAAGTGAAATCCATGTGTCTATCAAGGCTCCGCTGCACGTTCATCCTCCACTGCATTTTTCTATACGTTTTATTCAGTGTTGTGTATGGACCTTTTGTGTGAGGCTCACTCAGAGCCATGTAGCTGAATGTCAATGTGTTGAGCTCAGTTACTGCATGTGTAACCTCACCTCAGTATTAATTTCTCCTAATGAGCTCCTTCACTCCAAGCTCCCATAGGAATGATAGACTATTACCAACCGGTGACACCAATACTGACTACTGTCACCAATGCTATCACATTCCCCACTGCAAACCTGGGCTTCCAACCCACACCAGATCTGGTCTCCAACCCACAACAGGTCTGGTGCCTAAAACTGACCAGTGCTTGTGTCTAACACTGTCCAGTCTCTAACACAGGCCATTGCTGTATCTAACACTGACCAGTCTCTAACACTGAGCAGTGCTGTCTTATGTCTAACACTGACCATTGCTGTATCTAACACTGACAAATGTTATGTGTAACACTGACCAGTGCTGCTGTCTAATGCAGGCCAGTGCTATGTCTAACACCAATCAACATACCTGGAGTTCTTTCCCAGTGGTAAAGCCCATTCACATCTCCTGTCGTGAAGGACCTCATTAATCTCTCACACCAAATGCCTAACAGGTGAATTGTATATTTTGTTGATAATTTTAAAATTAAATCTAAAATTACTCAAGATAACTCTGTGCCCTGAAGTTTTAGTGTTCCTGTGCCAACTCAACAAAATCAACCATAACAAAAAGAGGACATGGAAATCTCAGCTTGTTTTGGATATTCTAAAGCATGGTGATATGTTTCTGCATTTGTAAGACACCCGTCTGAACCCCCCAAAAAAATCAGGACAGGTAAGCTTTCAGTCTGGCTCAGTTGGTACCATTCTTGCCTCCAAACCAGATGTTTGTAGGTTCAATGCACATATCACGTCTTTGAGTTCATACTCTAAGCTGACACACCAATACAATGCTGGGGAAGTACTGCATTATCTAGGCACCATCGATTCAGATGGCATCTGCCTGCTTGGATGGATGTTAAAGATCCCATGGCACTATTTCAAAAGGGACTCTGGCAAAGAGATTTTTCTGATGTCCAGACCAACAATTCCTCCAGATAAAAGTGATCATTACATTGTGGGACGTTGCTGGAAGTAATTTGGCTGCCATGTTCATCTGCATAACCAGTCATTATACTTTACAGTAAAATCCTGTGGATGTTTCGCCGACTATATCAAATTCAATTGATTGTTATATTATTATTATTGTGGTTGGAGTTGTTAACAGAGAGAGTCAATGCTTGTGGTCTCTGACCTCCACACCTGCCGTCCAGTTTACAATTGCTTTGTTATTCCAGCTGTAACCTCTGGCATTTCATAGGCGATGTTAGCTTCTAAACCAGAACCAATTAGCAGTAACTCCTGCATAAAGCAATGGACTGAGCACTACCACCTACTGAGGGAAGGGTTGAGCCCATCAGCTTCTGATCTCAGCCAGTGTTTACACAACACTATAATAATCACTTGCACTTGATATAGCGCATTATCACATCATTGGGATATCTTAAAGCACTTCACAGAATGTATTATAAAATGTATTGTACATTGCGTGTTTGTAGGCGAATCACGGCAGTCAATTGCGCATCGCTGTGTCCCTCAAACAGTTGTAGTTTATTACCCTCCGGAAAGCAATCCACCAATCAACAACCAGATTCCTACTTACTGCTAGGTAAACAGAGGCATATGGAGTAACAAAATTTGCCTGAGGTTCCGACCTCCTAGGAATCTAACCCAAGTCCGCTGGCTTGCAAGTCAACAAGCGAACCACCATGCGCCCAGACTTCATTCCCAGAACCTCTCATTTTTTGGTTCATGACAATCACTGACCCTAAACTCGCCTGTTGCTAATTTAACACCTTGTTATTCGTGGAACTCCTGTGGTTTAATGGTCAGAGCACTTGTCTTGCAAGCTGGGGAGACCAAGCTGGGGAGACTGTGTTCGAATCCAGGCAGGTCAGGGCGTAACCTTGGGCAAGTTTCCTTACTCCACACCCTAATAATAATCCATCCCCCTCAAAAAAATAATAAAATTGGTTATTTCAATACACGACTGTTTGTGGGACACTGCTGTGCACAATTGGCTGCCACGATTCGCCCACAAATATACAGTCAATTCACTTTACAGTATATTCTGTGAAGCGCTTTGGGACGTCGATAAAATGTGAAAAGTGCTACATCAAATGCAAGGATTATTTTTATTATTATTCCATCTGAAACCTCTGGCATTTCATTGTAGATGTTAGCATCTAAAATAAAACCCATTATCAGTGATTCGCCAATCCGACTCTCCGACTGATCAAAAATACAATACATGAGTGACTGCTGTGTCATCCACAAAATACAGTAAATCCATTTTACAATAGTTTGTGAAGCACTTTGAGACAATGACTTGATGAGGCGCTGTATCAAATGCAAAGATTATTATTATCAAAGGAAACAGATGAATGGCATCTGATCTCCAGCTGTTGTGGGCCCAAGCCCGCACACACCAGACTGCAGCTGCCGTCAAACACAGCCCTTGTGACACAGATCAATCACTCGGCAATTGGAATCAGAGCTTGATCCTTGTCAAATCGGCTGCTTTTCCCCCCAGCCCAGACCTGGCATAATAACAGGATAGAAACACACAGCACAGCCTTCTCACCTGGTGTCATAAACCTGCTGACATTTACAAGCTGCCTTTATTAACCCATTAACGTGGCATTATCACGTCGTTCAGACTTCTCAAAGCGCTTTACAGAATACACTGTAAAATGGGTTGAGACTGTGAAACAGGACAGCCACTTCTCACAGCAAAGATCAGGAAAATTTACAGGAAAATCCTGAGAAGCGCATTGAGATGTTCTACCCTATACTGATTTGATTATTATTATTAAATGTGAAGAGCTCCATCCACTGGTTTGTATTTGAGCACATGGGGGGGGAAGTCAGGATTGTGACTCGGGGAGTAACAGGAGGATATCCTGTCCTCCCGGAGAGTATGGAGAGATTTTCCGAGATGGCTAGTTGGGGGTATTTAGAGCAGTTAGTTGGGAGTATTCATAAGCAATTGGACAGAAAGAGCAGGGATTAACATGAGGATGGATGGCTTTTTATTGGACAGTCTGACACATTGAAGAGTATCCAAACCAGACTGAGAATACCACATCCATAATCCACTCTCACAGCCCATCTGGCATGCACATGTATGTACAGACACAATCACACACATACGTACACACACAGTTACCCACATGTATGTACACTCAATCACATACATGTACATACACACACGTAGTCAACACACACATAGTCAACATACATTTACATATACACAGTCACACACGTGTATGTACACATACAATCACACACATACCCAGACCCCAGACAGAGTGAATACCTCGCGCTCTATTCTCAGCTTCTGACTGTGTTGCTGTCACGGGGCTGTAACCATGTGGGAAATCTCAGTTGCCAAAATGCTTGGGACTGGCATGGAGTGATGGACGAATGGCAGTGCATTTGGCATCTGCAGTGCAGCTCAGGATTTCTGAGAGTGTAATAAATAGCTGGGAGCATTGTTTAACCTGAGTTGAGCAGCATTCTCAATTGCTCTCTGGGTTGAGCTCCACCCCGGTTCCGATCACTTCCAGAGGATGTCTCAACGTACATTTCACCCCTCACCATCTTCTGCTCCAGCTCCCACTCTGCGGATCAGGGCCAATGATCCAGGCTTTTCGGGAGGCAGTTTGGAGTACAGGGATAGGCTGGTGAAGGTGGGGGAGTGGGAGGGCTCCGTTCTAAATGGTGACCTCGAGACTTTGAGTGTTTTGCTGGAGGGAAACCTGACCAGGCTGGGCTCCATCCTTCGCACCCCCAAAGACATCAACGTCAGACTAGAAATCAAGAGTGACCAGCTGCTCTGGACATCGAAGAAATTCGGTACGTGTGTGACAGCAATTCCAAAAAGTACCTTTTTTTTTAGCCCTTTTATTAAATCCATTTTTTAATTCCGGGTTTTCCTATCTCATGCCTTTTTTGTGTTTCTTTTTTCCCCGCGCTCTGTACTGTTTTTTTCTTTTCACCCTTCCCTTAGGGTTAGGGTTTTGCTGCCTTGCCCAATGACACATAGATATCTCAGGATCTCCGAATTTTCCCATCTCTGCCCATCGGTAAGCGCTCAGGGAGTTCTGGATAGCAATGGTTCCAAATGGTGAGAGCTCAAACCAACTATTGACTATCCTTGTGGGAAGGGAGGTACGCAGGGTCTCCTTGGAGCTGCACTGGCTCCAAGGGTCTCATGTTTAGCAATGGAATGTCGGAATCGAACCAGCCCTGCAATCTACCGAGATGGCAATCTCGGTAATCTGCTTCCTGAGCTGATGACAGCACAGCCTGTCTAGCTGATCGGCACTACTTGGAAGGAAGACCAACCAGTCATTAGGGGTAGGGACTTTTTCCCTTTCAGTTCCTGTTGACAGCAACAATAACAAATTACATTTGTATAGCGCCTATCACATTGGGAGGATATCTTAACCATGCAAGCTAAAGCCCTAACGGTTGGACAAGCAGCACGGCAAAATCTTGGCCAAGTTTCTCCTTATTTCGCTATTTATCTAGCAGTAAATAGGAATCCGATTGTTAGTCAATTGGCCGATCACTTTTCCTTTAAAAATAATGATAACTTGGTCACTCAATCTATCACCGTTCATGCAACACCATTGTGTGGAGTTAGTTGGTTGCTGTGTTTCGCCCACAAAATATATTCAATTTACTTTATAGGATAAAAACAGAAGTCGCTGGGAATATTCAGCAGGTCAGACAGCATTTATGGAAGGAGGAAAGTAAGTTAACGTTTCAGGTCGATGAAGTTTCATCAGAACGTGGAATTCTGGTGCTGCCTGACCTGTTCAGTATTCACAGCGATTTCTATTTCAGATTTGCAGCATCTGCAATAATTGTTTTTGCCTTTTTGTTCACTTTACAGTATATTTTGTGAAGGGTTTTGACAGGTCAAAAATATGTGATAATTCTCTATATCAAATCCAGGGATTATTAATTTTATTAATACTCTTCAGGATTAGGTAAACAGGGTGTGTCCCTCCAGGGAAAGAGAGAGTCATCCATTCCAAACATATGAATTTTCACACATATATGAAACTCTAAGGGATAAAATTTCATCCAGAGATACACTCAGCACCTTTGGTAACAGTTGACTTCAATAACAAATCCCATTGATGGTCAATACAATGGTCACCACCAGCAATCCCCCCCCCCACCCCCCCCCGCACCCCACACACCCCAAAAAATAAATGTGTTAGTGATGCTTAACAGAACTTTTACCCATCAAGCGTATTGTTTTGAGACTCTTAACCACGGGATCTTTCGCCCAGCATTTCTTATGTTTTTGTGTATAGTACATAGGTAGTTCGGGACACATGTGCATGTGACCACCAGGAAGATGGAAGGTAAACTAGATGGATTTTGGTCTTTTTTTCCCAAGCATTTCCTATGTTCTTATGTGATGGATTTCTATGTGTGTCAGACACCATCTCCATAGATGTGGAGACCTGTAGCTCAGTGGTTAGAACATTCGCCTTACAAGCAAGAGATCTAGGTTCATTTTGTGGCTGGGCGAATCCTTGGGCATGTTTCTTCACTCCACACACTTGTTATTAATTCGGCAAAAAAAATTGGTAATTTCAATCCATGACTGTTTGTGGGACACTGCTGTGTGCAATTGGCTGCCACATTTCACCCACAAATATACAGTCAATTCACTTTTATAGTATCTCCTGTGAAGTGTTTTGAGACGTGTGGAAGACATGAAAAGTGCTATATCAAATACAAGGATAATTATTATTATTACTGACTAAAAAATCTCTATCTGAAGGTAGGAGTCTGGACAGCAACCAGGAAATGGTTTATTGGGCTAAATGTACTGTCACCTAACCTGGGTGTATTGTACACCCATCCCATCTGCTGGCTCAGTTGCAATTAGCCAACACAACAACAACAACAAAGCTGAGGGTTAGCATCAAGAGGGTTTTAAAGTAAGAGGGGTGGGGATGTGAGTATAGCCAAAGGCACGGCCAAAGAGAAAGGTCTTCAGATGGGCATTGAAGGAGGCCAGGGAGGAGAAGAGCTGAGGCGGAGGTTCTCTGGAATGCAGTTCCAAAGAGTGGGATCGAAAAAGATGAAGGCCCAACCACCAATGGTGGAACGGGCAGGGCAGGATGGCGGACATAGAGCAGGCCAGTGGCCCCTGAACTCAGGTGCAACTGGGGTTATATATAGGATACCAGAGAACTTGTTCCCAGGAACAAGTGGCTGGAAAATAGTGCACATGTTTATTTGTAGAATAACAGATCCCAGGGAGAGTTTCAGATTCAGAAATCCTGGATTAAGGAGTTTCAGAATCCTTAATCCAGGATTCAGTGCGAGGTGGGAGGTGGGGGAGTGGGGTATGTATAGAACAGCATCCTTGGGAGAGTTGCAGATTGGAGTACAAATTCATGGTTTTATGGTTGATATATTTGAATAACAGGTCCTGTTAGAGGAGACGCCAGTTGATCAGTGATAGAACATGTCATTTATCATCATCTCTGCTGTCGAAGAAACAGCTGAATGAACCCAATGTATGAACAGTCACCCTGACAACCATCAATGTCTGCAAATAAATAGAGGGACAGGAGCTTGTGTCCTTTGATAAACAACCCACGCAGAGTAAAAATAAACCTGTGAGCGCTACGGACACAGGAGGTTTTGTATATTTAGCGCTGCCCTGGAACTAATTTATCGGCTGGAATCTAATCCAGGATTTAGGGGAGTTATATATAGACAGATGAGGTTCTGGGTTGAGCACTCCCCTTCTGCCACCATCAGATGTGAGAGGCGCCATAAATATAGATTGTATTGTACTGTAAAACAGTGTTAACAAAATCTAATGTACTCCGAGACACCACCCGCAGGAAGGGCATTATATAAATGCAAGTTCTACCAATGGCAGAGTGACCTCTGAGTCAGAAAGTAGTGTGTTTAAGACCCACTTCGGGACTTGGAATCACATAGTCTAAGATGACACTCCAATGCAGTGCCGGAGTGGTGTTGCATTGCCAGAGGCGCTGTCCTTCGGATGAGGCATTAAACCAACAGTCCGCCTGCCTATTCATGTGGACATTAAAAATCCCATGGCACCATTAGAAAAGAGAAGGAATTTTCTCTCCCCCTGGTGTCCTGGCCAACAATTGCAGAATAGGATTGGTCACTCCCTGAGTTTGTGGGACATCGCTGTATGCAAATTGCCTGAAACTTTTTTCCCATAAAATACACAATCCTGTGTGTATCAAATATGTGTGCGCAAAATACAATTTACACTACATCCTATGAAGTGCTTTGAGTCATCTTGACGACATGATAAGGTGCTATATCAAATACAAGGATAATTATTATGTGCATTACTATTATTATAATAACAGGCATCATACAGCAGGTTTGTATTGCATACCAACACTGTGTTCCAGTGATCACCAGTGGGTGACACTGATGTTAAAGCTGTAGATGAAGCAGATTCTCAAACATCGAAGAATAACGGGAGGATAAAGGAAAATCTTGGGTTTGAGCCTTTAGCTGAGTTCTCCATGGCTGAAGACCATCCCCAGTTTAGTGCAGTATCCAATCTCCACACACTGCTCCTTTCACTATCACCTGATCTCATTCTAATCATGCCATGAAAATTAATGGCTTTAGCATTTAATACCTGTATTCATTCCTCTCCGCATCTGTAATGGTTTTTATCCACATCTTTAATTGTCCCATAGTGTAATACAACTAAAAATAACAGTAATTCTTGTATTTAATATAGCACTTTTCACATCTTCTAGACGATAACAACACAATTACATTTGTATAGCGCCTTTCACGTCAGGAGGAAAAGGCACTGGACAGTCATTGTTTCAGACCCGAGCTGGGGACAGTGGGGGGAGGGAAGTGGGAGGATTAGGAGTTGCCGCTGGGCCCATCAAAGAGGACAGTTTTGAGGGGGGACTTGAAGTAGGCCAGGGAGGGGCGAGGCGGAGGGACTGCGGGATGGAGGTCCAGAAGTTGGGGGCAGAGTGGCTTTAGGCTCATGGAGGTTAACCCCCATGTCTGCAAATGATGTCACTATGTGAAAAGTAGGGGGACAGAGCCCTGGGGGAATGCCACAGGTGACAGTGCCAGGGCTGGAAGAGAAGCCATTTCAAAGCGCTTCACAGAATACAAACAAACAAACAAACAAAACTTACATTTATATAGCGCCTTTCACGTCGAGAGGACGTCCCAAGGCGCTGAATATACTGTAAAGTGAATTGACTGTATATTTATGGGCGAAACATGGCAGCCAATTTTGCACAGCAGTGTCCCACAAACAGTTGTGGATTGAAATGTCCGATTTTTAATTTATTTTTTTCTTGAGGGATTATTATCAAGCATGTGGAGTAATGAAACTTGCCCAAGGTTTCGCCTTGCCTGGAATTGAACCAAAGTCTCATGCTTGCAAGGTGAATGCTCTAACCACTGAGCTACAGGACTCCACAAATTGGTTAACGTGCTCACCTCACAAGCCAGAGTTCCCGGGTTTGATTCCCGAGCAATGTAAAACCTTAGGCAAGTTTCCTTACTCCACATACCTCTGTTTACCTAGCAATAATTAGGAACCTAGTTATTAGTTAATTGATGGTTCTCTTTCCGGATGCAATAATCTCCCCTCCAAAAAAATTTGATTACTCAATTCCAACTGTTTGTGGGACTGCTGTGTACAACTGGCTGCCATGTTTCACCTACAAAACACAATATATTGTGTGCAGTGCTTTGAGATGTCTCAACAATATAATAAGGCTCTATATCAAATGCAAGGATTATTATTATTATCTATAATCATTCCCCTCCATATGTACAATTGTTCCCCTCCACACCAGTAACATGCTCACTGACACATCTGTAACATGTCTCTGCCACATCTATAAGGTGCTCACCTCCACATCTGGCTGCCGAAAAGAGTGATGTGGGAGGCTGTTGTAGTGTTAAATTTCCTCAAAATTAATTATTTACTGTGAGCTGTAAGATGGCCCGGGGCTGTACACCACAGGAATTAGTACCGATTCATCACGAGTAGCTGTTGCCATAGTTACTCCGCTCTAACACTGGTACTTTTAATTAGCATTAGCACCCCTGTACCCTTATATTATAGGAATAAAGGGAGGAGAGACTTTCACTGGGAGAGTTTGCTACATGCCTAAGCAAGACAGTGTGAGTATCAGCTCAAAGATGGGCCATCTCAGACCCAACTCAAACACAGTGGTGATCAGCCCAGCCCAGTCACAACTTTAACCTCTACTTGAACAGGCTGTTCCTTAGTCTACTATCTCTGGCACTGCAATATTCCCTAGCACTACACTGGAATGTCAACCCAGTCTGTGAGTTCAAGTCTCGACATGGAGTTTAAACCACTAACCGTCTGACTCAGAGGCGAGAATGCTTCCATTTGAGCCAGGCTGACACACTTTGTGTATATATAACATGGGTGAATTAACTCTCGCAGTATCCCAGGAGAGATAGGGGTAGGATGTGTGAGGATGAGGGTGGGTTTGGGGTGTCTGGAAACGCTAGGAGTGGGGTGGCGGGGTGACTGAGGAGGGTGTAGGGTGGCGCTTGTATGTATATCTCTATCTTTCTCTCTCTCATTCTTCTCCCTGTTGCAGGCTTGTGGTCCCTGGAATACAAACGGGAGCTGACCAGCCCACTATGTATCGCTGCCACCCACGGTTATACGGACTGTCTGCAGCACCTCCTGCAGCATGGAGCTGAGGTCAACCTGGTCCCAGGCCCGAGGAGCGCCCTTCAACAAGCCTGTGCCAACACCCACCCCCACTGTGTGCAGCTCCTGCTAGAGCATGGCGCCAACCCCAGTCTCTTGAGTGAGGAAGGCCTTAGTCCACTGCACCTCTGTGACAGCCCACATTCATTCTCGTGAGTCACCTCAAAACATCCACCTGAACAAGGCACAGGCAGAATCTTGGTTTAATGGCTCGTGCGAAGGACAGCGCCCCTGATATTGCAGCACTCTCCCAGCACTGCACTGGAGCATCGGCATAGACACCTCCCTCCCTCGCCTCCTTTAAGGCCTATCTCAAGACCCTCCCCTTCGTTCGTGCCTTCTGCTGCCCTCCCAACTCTCTCTCTCCCCTCCTAACTCTCTCCCTACCCTGCCCCTCTCTGTTGCTCAGGTCCCGACCTGACTGTTCAGCGCCTTGGGACATCCTCCCGATGTGAAAGGAGCTCTAGAAATATAATTTTGTTTTGTTATTCTTCTTATTGATGACGATGATGTTGTTGTTGTTGATAATGATGATGATGAAGATGATGTTGTTGTCATTGTAGATGTGCTAAGTTGCTACTGAGACACCGGGCGGATGTTAACCAGCTGAGTGATGAGGAGGGAACAAGTCCACTGCACGTGGCAGCAGAACATGGTCTTGTGGAGCATGTGCTGCTGTACCTGCGGTACGGAGCTATGGTGGATAGCACCGACAAACGAGGACAGTCCCCACTGGGCTCAGCCTGTGCCCAGCCTCAGTCCCCGGGCTCGCGGGAGGCTTATCACCAAGTTTGTCAGCTGCTCATGACGCACGGAGCCGATGTGAATGCCACAGACGGAGAGAGGGTGACCCCGCTGCACGGAGCTGCCAGGAACGCCAACCACGCCCTGGTGCAGCTCCTCCTCCAGCATCACGCAGATGCCAATGCCATTGACTACAATGGCTCCTCACCGCTCCGCTGTGCACTTCAATCTGCTGTCCTCAAACAACAGCTGCAACCACATTGCACCGTGCAAACTCTGCTCAACCATGGCTCACACAGAGTCTGGCCCGGGGCCTTCATCAAGGTAACACCAACAGCCCATCCCAACACAACGTTTGAGCACATCCCCTCCACCTCCCCCAAAACTCACCAGGCCCCATTAACTCCCCATCGCCCAGTGGATCCAATTAAAGTTTCTCATCCATGCATTCAAATCCTTCCTTAGCCTCTCTCCCTCCACCTTACAACAAAACAACAAAAAAATTACATTTGTATAGCTCCTTTCGCTTTGAGAGGATGTCCCAAGGCTACCTCTACCACAACCCTATAGACCTGGCCGCTCCCTCCAGTTACTGGCCTATTTCTTGACTCCCACCCCCAAAATTGGCAGGTGGGATTTCAGTCATTCTGCCCTCCATCTGGAACTCCAATCCAGAGTCCCTCCAAAACATCCCCTCCCTCCCCACATTTGAAGTCCATCTCAAGACCTCTTCAACCTCCTTATAACCCTGGTGGAGACCCAGCCATTCTCTGCACTCAGTGTTCTGACCATCTTTGGTTGTCTTTCTCTTCTGTAAGCAAACTTTGCTTTTTGTTATTAATTAATGGTGAAATAATGTGTGCACAATTTGCATGTTAATCAATAGTTTTCTTTATTATAGTTCTACAGTCAATGTTTGTACAAAGAACAGTAACCCACTATCGCAATATATGTTAATGGTAGCAATCAGGTTATCAGAGAATTAAGTATTGATCATTTATCAATCCTTGGGACAGCAGCAAGCAATCATTCAGATCTGCATCTCATTTTTGTTGACTGAACTCTCTATTTTTATTGGTTATTATGTAAAGCCAAGACCAATCAAATAGAGCATACACTCTTTGTGGTTAAAGTTCATAAGGCTAATACTGTACATACAGTAGAGTAGCTTCACCAGCAGCCTTTAGACTGCCAGGTGTCCATATGATGGACGCCAAGTCAAATATTTTCTTTCAAGTGTACTCTGCACTTCTTCTCAGAAGGTGCAATCCTGGTAAACAAAGTCAAGACCACAGTGTGTTTCTGCAGTTAACATTTTATAATAATAATAATCCTTGCATTTGATATAGTGCTTTACACATCTTCTTGACATCTCAAAACTCTTCACAGAATAAACTGTAAAGTGAATTGACTGTATATATGTTAACTCTTTGCTTGTACCTCTCTACCCTCTTCAGATGCTATACCCAGTTTGGGTGACTAGCCATCTTCCCAATGTGAAGGGCACTATATAAACATGAATTGTATTCTGTTGTACCATAGACCCTGACTGTTGATCACAGCCGAGGCATGCGATTGAGCTTGTGTGTTTGTGTTTTCTTGCTTTACAGGTGTTGAGAATCTGTGCAGCTTCCCCTCAAACCATTGAAGTATTGTTCAACTCCTATCAGCAAATACAAGTTACCGAGGAGTGGCCAGAGGTTATCCCCGAGGACGTATTTCAGGTACAGACTCATCAGAGTGATCATTACTCTCTGCTTAGCTCAACAATCACATCTCTGAGTCTCAGTGTTGAGTGATAGATTTCAAAAAGGCCATTGACAACATGTAGTTTGATGCAAGGAGATGGTCAGAAACTGGTGAAAAGGCAGGAAGCAGAGGATGGATATGATGGAATGTCGGAATTGAGCCAGCGGTCTTCAGTATTCCTGAGCTAGGTGGCACTGTTTCCACTGGCGGGAAGGGTAAGGCTTTAAAGTCGTGCTGCCATTTTTTTCACCCGCATGGCATCCTCCATTGCAAAAAGAACCGCAGCATCATGGCTTCAAGCGCAGCATCTACCAGTAAAGGTGTAACAGTTTACAACATTTACAATAAAGTACCAATACAATATTCTGTTATTATCTGTTATTATTTAGTGTGGTTTGTATGGTGTGTGTTAAAATAACTTAAATTTTTTTGTGGTGGGTTTTCGGCAGCTGGCACTCGAATATCCAGCAGGCGTTTTATCCAGCATTGGCCAGGTCCCGCGTGTGCTGGATAAACGGGCTTTTACTGTAATTCAAAGTCATGATGTGTTTGATTCAGAAGGCAGTGGGCTTAAGCCGCACTTCAGGACTTAACATCACAGAGTTGACACTCTAATGCAGCACTGGGGGGTTGTTGCATTGTCAGATGTTGCTATCCTTTGGATGAAACGTTAAGCCGAGGTCCAAACTGCCTGTTCAGGTAGATGTTAAAGATCCCATGGTACTATTCGAAAAGAGAAGGGAGGTTCTCCTGGTGATTTGGCCAAATAAAATTGATCACTCAATCCACATCTGTTTTACAGATCATTGTTGTTCACAATTGCCTGCCACATTTCTCTAACAAAATACTCAGTGATTCCACTTTATAGTACTGTATTTCCTGCAAAGCACTTTGAGATGTCTCAACGACCATGAAGAGGTGCTATATCAAATGTATGGATTATTATATTGTAAGTTTTTTTTCATCACGGCTGAGATGACAGACGGTTGATTCTCTTCACTCTTCTCTCTCCTCTTTTCTGCCCTCAGGTGCACCAGTCATTCTACAAATCACTCTTTGTGTTGGCCTCCCAACCACGCTCCCTACAGCATCTGTGCCGCTTTGAGGTCCGCAAGCTGTGTGGTGACCGGTGCCAGGCCATCATCCCCATGCTGCCAGTGCCTAGGTGCCTGCATGGATACCTGCTGCTCAAGCCACAGGGATGGGTGTTCTGAACATTGGGCACCTCCTCCCTCACAGGCCATGTACATCTGTCCCAACATCTAGGGGGGACATCTATTTACCACCACTACTGATCTCCTCCCATTACAACATACCCAACCCTGGACCCTCAACAGAGATCCTCAATCAACAACAACAGCAGCAACAAAATGACATTTATAGAGTGTCTTTCACTTTGGAAGGACGTCCCAAGGCGCTGAGCAGTGTGTCAAGAGATTTGATGGGTAAGATCCCAAGAACATAAGAATTACTAAATGAAAGAAGACCAAGGTCTACCCGGTTCACTTTCCACCATCCTGGCAGTTGCATGCACACGTGATGTCCCCGAACTATATACTAAATCCCAAGATATTATTTCCTAAAATAAATCTATTTCACTTGTTTTGGAAAGTATAGACCCTTTCTGCTTCTAGCGTTTGCTCCATACATTTACTACTCACTCGCTGAGGTTCCACTGGCTCCCTATCACCGAAAAAATCATTTTCAGGATCTTCACACTCGTTTTCAAACCCTTTCGTGCTCTGACATCTCCCTATGTTTCTGACCTGTTTACCCTTGAACCCACAACCCACTTGACTGGCTCTACCCTTCTCTATGGCCCTCATGCCCTCTGTTCCACCATTGGTAGCTGCACTTTCAGCCAATATGCCCCGAATTCTGGAACACTCTTCCTCTATCCCACTGCCTTGCTGCTTCCCCATCTTCAGGTCGTGTTTGAAAATCTTCCACTTCGACCCTGCCTGTGGTCCCACACACACCCCCACCCCCTACATCTGGTTTGGCATCATGCTCTGCCACTGTCAAGCACTCCAGGACACTGCCCTGCGTGAGGGGCACTATATAAATGTAAGTTGTTGTTAATCCACAAATGTTGATATTTAAAATTAAGGCTGCTTTTAAGAATTTGCCTGGAATTCCACACCATCTTTAATTTTAAGACAAAATGGTCTCGCGGGCTAGGTAGAATTTGGGGCTTGGAGGATCCAGTCACCAAAATACAGCTGCTTGTCCTGTATATATACTTTCTAGCCTCTAGAGGGCAGCACGGTCACAGAATTGGCAGTTGACTCCAGCCCATTGCTGAACCACATTTCCAGTGGATACAAGTTCGCATCTCCATTGTGAAAACTTTGGGAACATTTTGAATAAAGTTCCTGAAACACACACACATACTTTTATAGTGTACATGGTGGCATTAAATAAAATATAGAATATTTAAATTATCCTCTTCACAAATTTATCTATAGGTATAATAATAGTAATAACAATAAAAATACTTGCATTTGGTATCACATGCGGGAGCACATACCAAAGTGCTTCACAGGATTTACTGTGAAGTGTAGTGAATGTGTATTTGCAGTTGATTGTGGCAATTGCAATTGCTAAATACAGAGTGACCAATATTTAGGGGATTGTTAGAACACCGAGAGAGAGAGAGAAACTCCCTTCGCTTTTCAAGGAGTGCCCATGGGATCTTCAACACCCACCTGAACAGGGAGATGGAGGCTTAGTTTAACACCTCATCTGAAGGATGACACCTCTGACAATGCAAAGGTGCATTGATTGTTGATTCACAGCAATATTATCAGGATTCAGGGGTTTCAATTGTGAGGTGGAGACTTGAGAAGCTGGGATATATTTTATATGGGAGCAATGAGGTTAAAGAGGTTACCTGATAGAGATCAAATTATGAAGTTTGACGGCACAGTAACCAGTAATGGATTATTTCCACTGGTCAGTGAGTTAGTCACAAGAGGTTCCAAATTTAAGTTAATTAAGGTTAGAGGTTAGGAAAATTTGGGATGATTGAAAAGTAAAATTCTGTGCCATAAACAGAAGAGATAAAGTTTGTCAAATACATATATTTTTAATTATTGGAGGGGTATTTGAGAAGGAAACATTTTACAGGTTATTTGTATGCACCTTGGGACATCCTCCCGACATGAAAGGCACTCTATAAATGTAATTTTGTTGTTGTTGTATGTCAGGGGTGGGGTGGGGTGGTGGGAGGGTAGCTAGCAGGAAAGTGTGATTAGACTAGATGGTTCATGCAGAGAATAACTCCAGCCAGGCTTGATGGAATAATTGACTTCAATCAGAAACAGAGCTACTCATTTTCTTACAATGTGAAAATACTGGGCTACACAGAAATTGATAAGTAATAATAATCCTTGCATTTGGTGGCTACTTTCGCATCAGCGGCACAGCTCAAAGTACTTCACAGAATACACTGTAAAGTTTAGCAAGTTTAGCACTTCATGTTCAGTAGATGCAGACATTGCACAAGGAGTAGCGGGATTAGACACTGAGAGAAACTCCTCTTTTTGATTAGTCCAACCTGAACAGGCCACAGTTTGGCATTTCATCCACAGGACAGCGCATCTGACAATGCAATGCTCCTTCAGTACTGCATTGGAGTCACCGGAGTTGAACCCACAACCTTCTGACTCAGAAATGAGACTACTTCCACTGTGTCAGAAAGTTGATATGTGTTGGTTAATGTGTTTAATGGCTGGATATGTGGAAAGTTAGGATTTGAAGTAGTATCGGAAAAGGCAAAGAAATGTTCTTAAGAGTCTCTCTCTAAGAACATATTCCTATGTTCTTAGAGAGAGAGACCGGATAGATCCCAGCTCAGTTGAAACACTGACTGTCCAGCACCTTGGACATTCTCCTGACCTGAAAGAAGCTATACAAATGTAATTTTGTTGTTGTTGTAGACACATGGTAGAACAGTAGCTATAACTAATACTCTTGGGAGCAGGTGGGTATAGGTGTGATGTCTGATCTCACACCTTCCCATGGGGTAGGCTCTTTGTTAAACATTTAGCTAAATCTACTTGGATGCAAATATTATTACAATGTGTCTACCCAAAACAATCACTAGACTCAGCAGGAAGCACCTGTCAGAAGGTTGTGGGTTCAAGCCCCACATCGAGACCTTAAGCTCACAGTCTAGGCTAACACTTCAATGCAGTGCTGGGAGGGGTGGGATGCATTGTTGGAGATGTAATCTTTCAGATTAAACATTAAACCGAGGTCCTGTTTGCCCATTAAGGTCCCACAGTGCTATTCGAAAAGAGAAGGAAGTTCCTTTGATTATCCTGGGCAACAAACCCCCAAATAAAATTCACTCACTCACTCACTCACTCACTCACTCACTCCAAAACTGTTTGTGGGACATTGGTGTGTCAAATTGGCTGCCATGTTTGCTGACAAAACACAGTTACTGCACTTTATAGTAAATTATGTGAAGCACTTCCTCCAGGAGCTGGCATGCTTTGCTACATATACATTGGGTGCCGAACGCTGGAACCAATCCGTTCCAGGGAATTCGGATTAACCTGTGAAGAGGACATGTGTCATTCCAAAAAATATTTTGTGGCTAAGTATTGTAAGTAAAACATTTTTTTTTATCAGGAACAACAACAAATTTCCCCCCCAAGCTTTTCCAGCTGGGACCACCCTACCCATTAGGGGCTTTGGATTGTAGCTTTAACAGGAGCTGAGTGAAAGGATTCTCAGTGACTGGTTTGCCGGAAAGCCATTGAAAGTGCACAAAGAAGAAGGTTGTGAATGAGGAGAGGGAAGGTCTGAGGGGAATGGAATTTGGGATAGATCCAAAGAGTGGGGTGGGGGGGTGGGGGGTGAGGCTGATGGGCTGAAAGGCTGACCACAAATATTGGGGCAGAGATGGTGGTGGATCGGAGAACAGAGAGAATGAGATAGAGTAGGGGAAGAAGGTGAGATTGTTAAATCTTTTCTAAGTCGGTTTGAAAGTTATACACCTGTAACTATCTCAGAGTTTGTACATATAAGACGCAATCCACTGGGGGGGGGTTCTTTTTTTTTTGGCGTGATTCTGATTTTAAACCGTTCTCAAAATCTGTCCCAGTGAGGTTTTCATAAAGAAATCAAGGAGAAATGCTCAACGTGAACACAGCAAAGGTTGGGAAAAGAAAAGCGGGTAAATCTGCAGTGTGTGTGTGTGTGTGTGTGTTTTGGTGAGAGAGAAAGTGTGAGGTGTGAGTGTGAGATTCTCTGGGGGGGGGGGAGATGGCGTCAGGACCCGAGCTGGGGACAGTCACTGAGCTACATTAAATCGACCTCACGATATACAAATCCCTGCCGTTTACAGCGTTTCCAAAAGACCAATGCGCATCGAGCAAAGCAGCCGGGAAAGTTACTGTGTCAATTTAAAAGGCATTATAGCGGTAATGGAAATTCGTGGTATTGTATGTGAAATGCCTCCAAATTGCATTTTTTTTCTGGTTTGGGGGATTTTTTTTGATGAGGGAGAGGTGGGGGGGGAGGGGGTGGGGGGGTGGGGGGGGGGGGGAGCATATTTTTCCGGCACATTTTTCTAATGATATCATAAATCATTAAAACTCCCGGTTCCCATATTGATGCGTTTTGGGGGCTAATGATTTATAATCTCAGAAATGTCTAATATACTACTTTGCCCTAATGGTTGCGCGATTACATTCAGGCTTCAAATGACCCATGACTCATTTGCTCGTAATATATCGAGTCTATGCGTTCCAATCCGTCAGATGTAATTGAATAACAGTAAGTTTGAATGTCTCGGCTTGATTGAACCAAGTTTTAACACATAATGCTTGGTTTGGGAGTTGGCACCGTTGAGCGCCATAACAGATTAATTTCTTACTCAGCACCTCGCATGTGGGGTTGTGTTTTGCCTGTGTGTTTGTGTGTGTGTTCGTGCTGTTTTAATGTAAACCACTGATTTATTCTACGCTTTATCCTCGGAGGGGTTCGGGTGAGGGGCAGCGTTGATTTTTGTTTCATTATTGTAATATTAATAATAATAATAATAATTCTTCCATTTGATGTAGGGCCTCCGGGACATCTCAACGTGCTCCGCCTGATATACCTTAAAGTGTAGTAACTGTGTATTTTGTGGGCGAAACGCGGCAAGCCAGTTTGGACACCAGTGTCCCTCAAAGAGCCCGAGGAGCGAGTGACCAATTTATTTGAGGGATTGTTGGTCAGGATATCAGGAGAGAGCGAGAAACTCCCTTCTCTTTTCCAGTAATGCCATCTGAACAGGCAGAGGGTAGCTCAGCTTAATGTCTTATCTGAAGGAGGCATTACAGATGATAAGGGTTTGAAACACACACACACACACACACACACACACAAATAAGAGGCTAAGGAGGGCGGGTAAGTTAACGGGGAAATAGGCCAAACAAGCCAGGGAGGGAAAGGGGAAGTCACCAATGATTCGTACATCTGGGCCCAAATTATCTGTGAACCTCAACTGGGGAAAATAAAGACACATCCATCGCCTTTGTTCAATGTGATCCACGCAATCAAATCAAGCGTCTCTCTCTTTCTCTACTTGTGTTGCTCTCTCTGTCTTTCTTTCTGTCTGTCTCTCTCTCTCTATATATATATATATATATATATATACGTGTGTGTGTCTCTTTCTCCTTATCTGTCTTTCCTTATTTGATTCTCCATCTGTCTCTCTTTCTCTACCTCTTTCCCCTCTCTATCTCTTTCTATCTATCTGTTTCTCTCCACCCTATCTCGTTCTCCCTGTCTCTCTCTGTCTTCTCCCCCTCTCTCTCCCCATCCATCCATCCATCCATCCATCCATCCATCCATCCATCCATCCATCCGCCGATCTATCTATCTATCTATCTATCTATCTATCTATCTATCTATCTATCTATCTATCTATCTATCTATCTATCTATCTATCTATCTATCTATCTATCTATCTATCTATCTATCTATCTGTCTATCTGTCTATCTGTCTATCTGTCTATCTGTCTATCTGTCTATCTGTCTGTCTGTCTGTCTGTCTGTCTGTCTGTCTGTCTGTCTGTCTGTCTGTCTGTCTGTCTGTCTGTCTATCTGTCTGTCTGTGTCTCTCTCTCTGCCCTGTGTCTCTCAACTGGTGGTTTGGGAATCCCAGATTAGCTGATCGTCGCTCAGTCAGGAGCGGGAGTGCAGTGTGAGGGGTGTGTAATCTGTCAGGGTCACTCCGGCACCGCGGAATTTTACACCAACAACAAAATGACATTTGTATAATCAGCCCAAACCAGGCAGTTTTAAAAATGGAATAACATAAGAGTGTGTTTTTCGACGTGGGGTGGTTGGGGGGGTTGGGGGGGTTGGGGGGGTTGGGGGGGTTGGGGGCAGAGATCAAATATCACCTTTCAATAAAATCAGTTAGGTTTTTCACAATTAATAACTCCCTTCTCCTCATGCCACTCATTTTTCACACAAATGTGTGAGAGAGGGGCAGGGGGTAGGAAATCACCTTTCCCATTCAGTCTAATAGCTTTGTAGCTTTTTTGTTAAACACAATTCACGAAAACATTATATATTTTTCATGGATTTTGTGGGGGAAGGGAGACGGAATCATTGATGATTCTCCCATTAAATACTGTTTACACGAAATTTCGTCTTCATTCACTCTGTTAACTGTGAGCCCACCCACCCACACAGCCGGGGATCTCAAATTCCACACGGCCTGAGCCTGTATCTCCAAAATGCAATTTGTTAAAAAAATCGGTCAGAATAGTGTCGGATTCGTAAAAAAAAATCTCACAGGTTTGGAGAAAACCCAGAACTGACAAGATATAAGAATCTTTATTTGCACAATTTTACATGGCAAATTTTAAGGCGATTTTAATGTGTCACTGGGCTACGACTAAGTGGAATTACGGATCCCTGGCATGTTGTAGGTAGCACTAATTTGGACATTTATTAAATATGACCCAACTATCTATGTGCGCGTTTTTACCGTATAACACTGCTTTCAGGAGGAACAATGGGAAAGCTTCATTCACATCGGAGCCGAAGGGGTTAAGCAGGGTTTGGGGGGGGGAGCTCATAATGATGTGAAATTTCAACTCGGTTTTCTTTCTAGGAGTGAAAATAATGGGAAAAAATCGTTTCCATATATATATTATTGAGATTAAAGGTCAAAAAAACAAATAAAAGCGCCGTTTCACCTAAGGAATTTAGTCGTAAGGTGGGGGAAGAAATGTTTTTTTTCTCTCTCCAAATACAAATTAGTGTTTTTCCTTATTGAATTGGGAATATATGTGTTCTGCGTTAATGCAGCCGCTTCTTTTTGATGTGCGTGCGGTGTTTAACAAAATATACACAGAGCACACAATCTCATTTATTCTCCAGTCCCGTTTAAATTAGCTGAAAAAGGTTTTGAAAATCAAAATTCCTCGCTGCACAGTCACGGGCACAGGCGCCGGAATCCACTGAAAGCAGAGAAAATCCAGAGAGAAAAAAAACCATTTATATACAGATTACAAAAAGGAAATATTTCAATATCAGTTGCTGAGATGTCTCAAAGCATTTGGCAGGAGATACTATAAAGTGTGTATTATGAGGGTGAAATAATTATGTTAATTTTGGTGCTTGCTTTCTCTTTTTAAAAAAAACTCGATTAAATAATCATACTGTAGTAACAATAACTATGTATGATAATAATATTAATAACGCTTGTTGAGGAAATAGCAGAGGTGTTTTCTTTGCTATTTCAACCCTGTCCCCGGGATTTTAAGAAAAAAAAGTTAGGTTTATCCAGGGGTACAAACGGATGGCTTTGGCTTGATTGCCACATTTCTTCGCCATAAATCAGCAAGTGTGACTAATTATTGTGCAGCACCTGTCAGCGCACCCAGCCTCTCACCTCTCCCACTCCACTAAAACACTTTTATGCCGCTTTCTTTCTCCATCACAAGGGGTGGTTGTGTTATTTCCCCCTTCACTAAAAAATTGTTCCACATCATCAGGAAAAAAGTGCCGCGTTTCCAATACCCCTTTATTATTCATTTTGTCTTTCAAAGCGCACTTGAAAGACAACATTGTGTCGCTCTCTCTCTCTCTCTCTGTCTCTCTCTCTCTGCGCCCGCTGGAGTTGTGGTTTTTAATACAGTATTTATATATGAATCAATAAATATTACACGAATGTGATCGAATTATTATGCTGCTGCTGTCTAAGTATTAATCCGGATCAGAAATATATATAATCCGTTTAATCCGGAATTTTGAAACCCTGGATTGGAGATAATAATGATAATTAATGATTCATAATGTCTTTCATAATAATAATCCTTGCATTCGGCATCATGAGGCTGAGACCGCTCAAAGCGCTTCACATGATGCGCTTTGAGCGGATGCCTGTACATTTTAATGCGTCTGGCAGTGTCTTTTTTGTTAAATAATTCTAGAACAAAATCGTGTTTATCGTTAAGGGCTTGTAATGACATAATAAACTCATTGACTGTTTGTGTCCCGCTGCTCTCATCTTTTAATCCAATAAAACCCGGTGCCTCTCCCTCCCTCCCTTCCCCTCTGCCTTTTTGCATTTGATGAATGGCTTCAACAATGTGTCTGATCTTTCCAACAATAGACAAGTCAAGCAGATAAAGGTAGCGCGCAATTCAAATGTGAGTTAAAAGGCGAGCTGCCAGGCTCCAGTCAGCTGTAAATGCATCTATCGAACTGCGCGATTTCCCCCCGCACCCACAGCTACAACCTGTTAGCTCCACATCTCTCGCCCGCGATCTTTTTACATCAAAAGCCCTCGATCATTCCTGACCTCCTTCCTATCTGCCCGCCTTTCAATACGATCGCTCTGTGATTTCCGCGATCGACCTGAAATGGATCTGACTTTTTTTTTTGAAAGTTAATCTGAAAACCAATGAAAGCTGCTTCGGAACACCAGAAACCAACCTAACCACTGCACTCGCCACCCGCGCCCGTCAGACATCAGCAGTGTTTTTACTGTGAATATTAAATAATACGTTATGATACCACAGACAGACACACATTCACACACAAACACACGGAAATGTGCTGTGGTTGTCATAGCAGTTTAGAAGTCTGTGCCAGTTTCTCTAAGCTCCTGAAATTTGTACCTCGGTCTTTATAAATGGATTGTTTCAACCGGTTAGTTTGCTTAAAAAACGCACTGTCTCTGCAGTCAACATTGTCGCTCGAAGCGCCTTGAGGCGCTCTATGTGAAATTATTATTGGTATTATTATGCATTAAAACTGCCAAAGAAAAATTCAACAACGGGGATAGAGAAAGCAAGTTTTTTTTCTTCTCCTTCTGGTGAATTGGTTTGGAAATGGCTTGTGAAAAGCTGAGCTCACAGAAAGAGTTCAATTCCCCCCCCCCGCCCACCCCCTCCGACACACACACACACCCGCCTCCCTCCACCTCCATCGCTCTCTCTCTCTGGAGAAAATCGGCGGGTTTATACTGACAGATCACGGGTGATCTGTATTACTGGGGAACTCCACCCCAGTCATTACTGACCCCGGCCTGAATGATGGAGCTTTTTTTTACACAGCGCTAAAACCCGCCACTGACTCACTGGGTCTCCAAAGCGACGCTGTCCATCAAAAGAGAGAAAGAGAGAGAGAGAGAGAGATGGCAACTCCCAGACACAGCGTGAAGGAATGTAAAGTTCAGCCACTTTTATTTGGGTTTGTAATCGATATAAACGTTTTCAAAATTAAGATTTTTTTTGACAGGGAATGTGGAACGTTTCTCTGGTGTTCCCTTCTCTCCGGTGTGTGTCTGTGTGTGTGAGTGTCTGTGTTTGTGTGTGTGTCTGTGTGTGTACTTTTATACCAAACATCTTTCATTTTACACATTATTCACTTTGACCTTTCGGGTCCCGAGACTCAAGTGAGCAATCGGGGAGAGGGAGCAAAGCGGGAGAGAGACGGGACCAACCGGAGGTTTAAGTCGCCAAAGCCAGAGGCGACCTGGAGAATCCCATTTTCCTCCGAAAGGGCGCCTTTTTTACACAAGAGGGGCCATAATAATGATGTGCAAGTCAAACACAAGTCCAGAGACACCAACACCAATTAAGTTATCTCCACTAAACCTCGCCTCCCCTTCCCCCGTCCCCTTCCTCGTTCAAACATCTCCTCACTCCCCCACCTACCCCAAAAAAATTTATTTTCCCTGCGGTATATCTTAACTAACTCCCTTTTCTCTATCTAATACACACACGCATAAACACACTCTCTCTCTCTCTCTCTGAAACACATACTCTCTTTCTCGCACTATTTCTGTCCTGTTCTTTTCCACATTAACATTTCTTTTAACGTATGAATTATCCACTGACGTTAAATTTACAAGCTGGGAGCTGTTGCTTTTTTAAGATCTCTTTTATAAATCGGTATAATCCAGATCAACATCTCAAGTTACATTTACGCGGGGAAAATCTTTACATCAGAGACCCGCGGTGAAAGGAGCAATGCAAGTCCATTTAATACAATGCAGCGAGTGAATGGAGTGTTTTACATAATCACTGGGCACCGATTTCAAAGCAACATGAGGCCTGTTCTGTCCTCACAGTTTTTTTTAAAAAAACTCTCTCAATGAATAAATAAAACTTTAACTACGCCGCGTCACGCAAATTAGTGTGTCCGAGGCCCAAGCGGGTAAGACAACAAATCCTTTGTAATCTCAATGTCCCGAACACTGGAGCGATTCTTCTCTCCCTGCTTTCGCTGAGAGCCAGTGAAGTTGCCTTTTCGCTGTCCTTTTAAATAAAACCATCCTTAGAGCGTTTCCAAAAAACGGCTGCCAAAAGGGAGTTGAGCCCAACACCAGAACAGTAAATAATCTCAATAATGAAAGCAACCTCCCCTATACCGCTCTCCCTTTCACTCCAAAATATTCAATCAGCCTAATTTGGGGGAGATTTTATCTACTATATTTTCAGGATCATTTGGGAGAGGAAGAAACCTGTGATTTGACTGTACGTGTGCGCGGAGGGTGGAGTTGTTAGATATATATATATATATATCTAGTATTGTTTGCTGGATGCTATGAGACGGGTTGAGGTTTACACATGTACCTAAGATCCGAAAGGAAAAAAAAAGTAGTGTCATTGTCAAAAAAAAATCCTTCATATGTTCTGGGTCAGGAGGTAATGCAGTGATACAGCCGTGTCCAAATCATTAGAAACTATTCAACAAATAGATTTAGCAGCGAATGCTGTTAGATCGATGCCCTCATTACCAACGATTTACGTTTATTACCCATTTAACTCACAGCGGGGGCTGAGAGCCTGGGTTTATTCTCTCTCTCTGTCTCTCTCTCTCTCTCTCTCTCTCTAACTCTGTGCTTCCCCCCAATCTGTTTCCGTGCTGCATATTTAACAGAATGGATCCAGATGCAGGTTGCTTTAACCCTTGCCTCCCCGCCGCGCTCAGCTGCAGTCTGGTCCGCGCGGCACTGATCAGAAGCAAGTGTCGGAAACGTTGAGCTTGAAGCGCGTGCGTCGCCCTCCCGCCGCGCCCCCTGGGGGCTGTAGTCCCGCCGTTGGCGCAGAGCCCGGCGCTCGGCGGGCGCCCGGACTACAACTCCCGGCGTGCATCGCGCCCCCCACGGCCGCCAGTGACTGACAGGAAGGCTGTGGTACAAAGGGACGGCGGGATGGGCAGCTCGAGAGTTTAGTCGACGCCGGGAGTTAAATCGCGCCCAAAGATTCCCTCACTCCATCGCCAATGCGACAACCCGATCGCTGGAAAAAGTTTCACGTCCATCCGGGCGCCGCCCGATGTGCAAAAACAAAACAAAAAAAAATGCGGATACAAATCGAATATGTTCCTCCCGTGCAAACCGCGAGGCGGGATCAGCCCTTTCCTACTCAGGCTCCGGAAAATAAAAGATAAAAGTAACAATTTAGCACGAAATGAACACTTCATCCAAACACAACACACCTCCACACCGATCGTTACCCTGGTGATTTACATTACAATTTTATGGCAGGTCACACAGCACAGGAATTAGATCTGCTCTAACACCCCCCGCCCCCCCCCCCCTCCTCCACACACCCACCCCCCCCCCCCTCCTCCACACACCCACCCCCCGGGCCCCAGCGCTGGGAGGATAGAGATAACACGTTATGTTCAGGCAGAGAGCGATCTGATTCCCCATCAGTGAGGTAGGGATACATGGGGACGCACACAGCGTTAATACAAGAGACGGGCTTCCAAACGAGCAGTCGCTCAATATCCACAGAGGGAAAGGTGAGGAGGGGAGGGCGAGAGGAAGGGGTGGGGGGGGGGGGGGGGGGGGGGGGGAGGGGTCTCCTTCACTCTACCAATGGACGCGAAGACGCCGCGATCATGTGACGGAGGAAAGGCAGCGAGTTTGGAAAAATGTGAATGAGAAAACGGAGCGTAATTTGAACCTGATGGATGTGACCCTCTCACAGGGAGACACCCACACACTGGAGCCTATTTCACACACTGCAGCTGATCAGCCCGGAGGATCCGGAGAGCGATGATCGCCAAGGCACCGCTACTTCGCCAGGAAACTGACTTCACTCTTTAGATTTGCACCGTCCAGATTTTTGCGTGGGTTTCCCTCTCTAAATAACTCGCTTGTATGTGTGCCAATTTCAGCCAGTTGACTATGATGCAGCGACCTTTGGGAACCAGCACCGCTTTTAGCATAGACTCGCTGATAGGCACCACGTCCCAGCCCAGCGCAGGCCACTTTGTCTACACTGGCTACCCCATGTTCATGCCCTACAGACCCGTGGTCCTGCCCAGCCTCCCCTACATGCCGTGCCGCCGGCTCACCACCACCCCCAGGTCAGTAACCTGGCCGGCTCTCTGCCCAACGCCTTCTGTTCCAGCCTGGGCCAGGGCATGGCAGTCACCACACTGATGGCCAGTCTGCCTGGCACCGGGGAAGGCAGCAGGAGCTTCCCGCCTTCCCAGCACCAGGAGCCGGCCAGGAAGTTCATCCAGGCCCTGGCAACTTTCGACAAGGCTTCAGAAGGGAACCAGCCAGACAGCGAGGAAACCAAAGCATATCTGTGCAAAGACAGTCCCTCGCTCTCCTTCCCCGCCTCCGAGATTGTGCAGACTGCGATCGGTGAGTAAAACTTCCGAAATTAAAGCATTTTCCCTTTGCACACATAAACCACACGCGGATTGTTTAAAAGATCTCAAATGCTTTTTTTTTTGCTGGTACAGAATTGACCTGTTTGAGATCTTAGAATCAGACCTTTAAAAAAAATAAATCTTTGAGTTCTGGGCTTGAGAGAAGACCTCCGCTAGAAAAGTATTCGAGATTTATTTTTAAGAGATAATATTAATAATCCTCGCATTTGATCTCAAAGCGCTTCACAGAATGTATAAAGTGTGTATTTTGTGGTCGAAATGTGGCAGCCCATAGCGCACAGCAATGTCCCGCAAACAGTACATTGAGTGACCAGTTGTTTGGGGGAAGGATTATTACACCGGGGAAAGCGATCCACCAATCGACAAACAAGCGGGTTCCTTCCTCACTGCGAGGTAAACACTGGCATTTAAAAAGATCTTCTAAGCAGAGACACACTGAGCTTTGGGGGCTGATCTCACCAACGTATTGCAATTGTTTATAAATCTGTCTGGGGACTTGTTTTGATTTCTGGGCGCCTTTTAAATTCGCGTTTCGATCGATTTAATTTGTTTTTCTGTGTGTTGGTGAGGGTGGGGGGGGGGGGGGAATCTCAGACAACACCAAACAATCGCTGCCTCCCGGGAGGGTGTGTGTGTGTGTGGGGGGGGGGGGGGGGGGGGGGGACACACGGGGTAATCTCGGGAAGTCAACATTTATTAACAAACAACTCATTACCGTAATAAAATAATAATTAAATCCTGATCATCGTAATAATCATCATTGGATTTGATGCAATGTTGTCCTGATGCGTCAAAACCTTCCTTGGTTCGCTTTGTTGGGACTTTATTTATTTATTGAACGTTTTATCTTTTTTTTTAGCGAATCGCATATAGATAGAGCCGGATTCGATTCGGAGTGGGGGGTTGTGGGGGCGGGGGGGGGGGGGGGTTAGTGTTTCGGCGGGCGTGTGGGGAAGATTTTTGGAGGTGGGTGGGTGAGTGTGCGTGTGAGTGAGTGAGTGGGGGCGATTTGAGTTGATTAAAAGTAAATAAAGCCGAGTTTTTTCTTGTGCAATTATTGCCCCCGATCAGAGGAAATCTGTCAGCACAACCGAGCAGGTGGTGATGTGTTGCGTTTCGATCTCAAAGACTCCTTCACTTCCCACAATTTAATTCCGAACGGGGTTCTCACTCACTCAGTCACTCAGTCACTCACTCACTCACTCACTCACTCACTCACTCACTCACTCACTCACTCACTCACTCAGCATTAATTTTCGAAAACGTTTGCAATATAATACTTTGCAATTTATTATCAGTTATTGGTTATCATGACTAATATAACGACTAATAATATTGCAAATTGTTATTATGTCATTCTTATATTATTATTAATAACTGTCATCACAGACATCTCCGAGGAAATATAGTCACATTAAAAAAAAATTAAAGTCAAAAAAGTCAAAACAGTGCATTGGGGAATTCTAATATAATGATATACATTACATCATTACTTGGGAAACATTTCCTCAGAAAGGAAAGTGTTCTTTTTAATCTTGTTTAACGAATAGGCGGTTTATAACGATGAACAGGTTTGGGAATAGACACGGTTGTACATTTCGGTGTCTCTCTTTTTCACGTACCCAGGCGCCGTGGCACCGAACCGGTCTCAGGGGAAAGAGGAATCGAAAGGAAACGAAGAGACCAAGGGCAAAGATGAGAGTTTCTCGATGGACAGCGACCTCGACTACAGCTCAGACGACAACACAACGGGCCAGGGTCACAAAGAGGAGGACTCGGGCGTTGGACTTGAGGAGCGCTGTGTCGGGGTTCAGGGCAACAGCAACCCCACCGCCTCGGTCAGTGGTAAAAACAGGCGGCGGAGGACAGCTTTCACCAGCGAGCAACTCCTGGAGCTGGAGAAGGAGTTCCATTGCAAAAAGTACCTTTCTCTCACCGAGAGGTCGCAGATCGCCCACGCCCTGAAACTCAGCGAAGTGCAGGTCAAAATCTGGTTCCAGAACCGCAGGGCCAAGTGGAAGCGGGTGAAGGCGGGAAACGCCAACTCCAAATCCGGGGAGCCGTCCCGCAACCCGAAAATTGTGGTGCCCATCCCGGTGCACGTCAGCCGCTTCGCCATCAGGAGTCAACATCAGCAGCTAGAGCAACCCAGGCCCTGAGACTGGAGAGCAAAGCGGGCAAGGTTTAAACACACACATAGCACACACACACACACACACACACACACCGGTATAGCACACACACATTCATTCATATATCACATAGACACACACTCATCCACGAAACACACATTCATGTACCACAGACACACAGAACCATTCACACACATACCACCATTCCCCCCCCCCACCCCACACACACATTTGTGTGCCCCACATACACACTCATTTATCGCATCACACACTCACACATATACACACACCCATAGATCCCCTACACGCTCATATATCCCACATGCGCAGTTAATACGTATACATACACTTCCACGCACAGATATAGTACACTCACACACCCGATACACACGCAGTTGTACACACTGACATTCAACACATACATCCTGCACCCCGACACACACTCATATATCACACACATATATTCTGAGACACAACACATCCACCCTACACACTTACACACTCAAGTTACCCAGGCAATCACCCCCCTCCCCCAACCCCCAACCCCCAACACCCAACCACTCACGCACACCGCAAACACACACAGACACATACACTCACACACATTCATATACACCGCAGACACACACACTCACCGTATGCATCCTACAAACACACCCACATTCAAAACATGCTTACCCTGCATACTCACACACACCTTACACACACTCACTCAGACCCTACACACAGTCACGCACACACCCTACACACACTGACAAAAACGCTGACAAAAACGAGAGAGAGAGAGAGAGAGAGAGAGGAAAGAAACACAGAGGAAACTGAAACTTTTGTTTTGGGAACGTGAAAAAAACGGAAGGCTTGTCTAAGGAAAAAAAAACTATTTATTATAAATAATTCTACGTGTTTGTATATAAAGCACTGAGGAAAACGCCTCAGCTCTACTGCTGCTTTCTGTGATCAAACGCCGCACGAACAATTACACTTACCCAGGGGGAAAGGGAGACCGCATTTTGCTGTTACATTCATCGTGCGTTAGATCTCTCTAATGTTTGATCAAATCCCTCCACCCAGAGGTAAATGCCATGTACAGTATTGCTATTTAATGTCTTTTTTTAAAAAAAATTGTAAATCCATTCAGAAGTTGGAGTTACTTGTTGTAGGTTTATTAGAAAAGAACATTGCAATACTTTGTTGTCAGTCGCGCTTCACACATACACACATTTACAGATTCACACACACACATACATACACACACACAAACAAATAACAGCGTTTCACACACACAGATAATATGTTAAAAAGACAAGAGGTTGAAACAGATTAGAGAGAGAGAGAGAGTGTGTGGTTTGGGTGACAATGAAGATATTTCACTCTCTGTATCTCTCTCTCTCTGATTGTCAATCCCGTGTATACAATCTTAAAAGTTGAAACTTTCTTTAAAGTAAACGAAGAGGTAATACACAGACCGATCGGACCGTCACATAACATAGAGCAGGTTGGCTTGTGAAATGCTGCCCAGCGAGAGGGTTCTGGTTGGATCCCAAACACGCGGGGGATTTGCTTATAGCTTGTTAAATGGCTAATAATGGGGCACTTTATTCACCAAATCACTGGCCTCGTCAAATCCACTTCTCAAACATATAGTGCTAGTTGAGGAGCAGTGTGGCTCCCCTTTGAGAAGCGATATTCCGCCCACAAACTTTGGCGATTTATTCTTTTAAAAATTGTCGGTGTCTCCCCTCCCTCCCACACACACACTTACTTACACACTTGGCGGTGAAGAGAGAGAGACGGAGATATGAGAAATGTCGCTTTTTATTCCCATACGTGACCTTGCCCGTCCTCCTCAGAGCCTTGTTTGCGCCTGTTTAACGAATCTATCGCGAACATTCGTTATAAACTCAGATCAGAGACACTGCAATAAGTAAATGCAATTTCAAAATTCCATAATAAATCCGTATTGTTAACAAATCCACGGAGATTTGTTTCTCAAATATTATCACAATAATAATCCTTGGATTTGACACAGCGCCTCGTGGCAACGTGAGACCTCTCCGAACGCTGATACAGGGTTTTGAGTGTAAAACGTACTGTAAAGTGGATTGACTGTATATTTTGTGGGCGAAACTCGGCAGCCAAATGCGCACAACAATGCCCCCCCCCCACCCCTCCTCCCACAAACAGCCGTGGATTGAATGACCGAAGAATAATACTTTATATTAAAAACAATTGTTTAAAAAAGGAAAAAAAAACACTAAATCGCTAAAGGAAAGTGAAAAGCCTGGCGAGGACAGTTGGCACTGTTTTCCGAAGAGTTTCTTTTAGTCCAAACTGGTCTCATTCGCTCCAAAAGCTGAAGGGACCACGGTATTGTGCAAATATAAAAATGGATGTCTTGTAAAATTTAGCCGACATAAAACATCCCCAGACCAACCAACGAGGAGACAGCATCTGGGAAGGTAACTGAGCAAGATAGGAACGCGGGTATGTTGCGCGCGTTGGGCAGAGGAACGCGGAGGTGATTACACGGCTAATATAGTGGCGATGGTTCAATTAAACATCACATATAATTTACTCCTATCACAGAACATTGTGGATACTGTGTGATAGAGAGAGAGAGAGAAAGGGACACATACACATAGGGTTGGACAGACAGACAGACAGACAGACAGACAGACAGACAGACAGACAGACAGACAGACAGACAGACAGACAGATAGACAGATAGACAGATAGACAGATAGACAGATAGACAGATAGATAGATAGATAGATAGATAGATAGATAGATAGATAGATAGATAGATAGATAGATAGATAGATAGGAGGGAGAGAGAGAGAGAGAGAGAGAGAGAGAGGTCGGGTCTTGTGGTGACAAGGATGTTTGACCCTAACCGCTTGTTTTGTGAGGATGCGGGGTGAAGCTGACAAGACAGGTGTTGATTCGCTGGCGAGTCTTGACCTGAAATAAACGCTACACGCCAAGACATGGCGAGAACAAGACAAACAACTGCGCTTTTGATCGCTGTCATCATCACCATCATCAGGGGCTTTAATTTGGCTGCCTAATGAGTCAGATAGAGAGAGAGGGAGAGAGAGAGAAGGGGGTGGAGGTAGGGAGGGGGGGGGGAGAGAGAGAGAGGAAAATTGTCAATCGCCACGGATTTTAATGAATTTTTTTGCAAATTGTAATCAAGCTGGAACGTCGCAGTTCAGTGAATAATGAGCCCCAGGAGGGTGCACTGGTACCTCGCTTTTCATTACATTTCATACACGCTGCACTAAATTAACAGCAACTTGTCTGCGCTTAAAATTAAGTCCCAATGATTAATTTTGATGGGGAGGCTAAAGATTGCTTCGTCCTAATAGTTAGAGGCTCGGGATCTTTCTCCTGAAATTAATAGAGCTCCGAGCTGCTGTTTGGGGCTGTTTATGCTGCCCCCCCACACCACCACCACCACCCCTGCCATGAACGTACATTGAAGAATATCTGGGTTTGAGATGAGTGTGCACAATATCGTGCGGCCAGTTTGATTGTATAAATAGTCCACACAAGAGAGAGAAAGATGGAAGAGAAAATTCATTGAACTACACACACGATGTTCAAATATATCAAACGTAGATATAAAATAACAGCTGCAATCCGTGTCCTTACAATGCGTTCACGTCTGTTTTTTGTTGGTGTGGGTGGGGTGTGTGTGTGTGGGGGGGGGGGGCTGGGAAGACTAGACAGAAAGGGGTTAATGTTGTTTTTCAGATGTGGGTTTTATCAATCTCCATTTGATTTAATCAGGAACTAGGACGAGGGAAACGCTGTTATACATATACATATAATATGTGTGTGCGTGTATTTTAGTTGTAAACAAAAATTCTGTTAGCAGCAACATACATTATATATACATTATATAATAATATTATATAATATATTATACATCACCATCGCTACCCCATCAACTCAGAAATGCACCATTGGTACAAAGCAAACTTAACAGCCCGCGTTTCTGGATGCAAAAAAAAAAACCATGGCTGTTTACATAATCATTTATTCCGTTCCAGGAAAATATATATATACACACACACTTGCTGACTCTCGATCTAATTTGAGAGGAGAGGGGAGGCAGTGGGGATTGAAAGGGATAGAATTAAAGGCGGCAGAACAATTAATAAGAATGCTTGCTGTCACGATTTCCTCTATAGTCAAGAAAAACACCAACTGTGAGGGAGAATGTAGAAACATCCGCTCATTTCCATAGGAAGCATCAGAAGACAGGAACACAATATGAGAGCACATTGTAAAAAGAGAAGGTGCTCTCTCTCTCCCTCCCTCCCTCCCTCCCCCCACTCTCTCTCTCACTCACTCTCCCTCTCTCCCTCTCTCCCTCCCTCCCCCTCTCTCTCACTCACTCTCCCTGTTCTCTCACCCTCTCTATTCTATCCATCGCTCTGTTCTTTCTCTCCCCCTCTCTCTCTCTCTCTCTCTCTCTCTCTGTTGTCCTCCTCTCTCTATCCCTCTCTGTTTTCCTCTCACTCACTGTGACTCTTTCCACCCACCCCTTCAACCCTCTATCGTTTGGAAAAAAAAACAGTTTGCTCATGTTAACCTTCGCTGCTTTGATGATATCAAGCACCCGCCTGCCCGGCAGTGAGACCCTCTCGCTCTCTCTGTGGACACAGCCCCTGACACCTCCCCTACCCCACCCCACCACCCCCCCCTCCCCCACATCCCCCCACCCCCCCCTCACCAGAACAAGCGGGTTGACCTATGTTCTTGAAACTGACAAAGGGGCGATTCTTTAACCGCTAGCGGTTAATGGAGTTAAATCGAGTAGAATAACACATTTTTACTGAAATTCCTATCTCGTCCATATATACATATATCTTTATCTACAACCACACGTATATACACTCACACGCATATATACACACACACATACGTATATACACACACACATACATCTACACTCACACGCATATACACACGCATATATATACTGTATATACAAACACATATATGCACACACATTCCTGTACGTGCACATATACACCCCCCAAAAAATACGCACACATACACACACACATATGCACATAAATATGCACACACACACATTATATGTACATACACACAAATGCTTGAAGTAACCAATAACAAAGGCATTTATAAAAACTTGGATAACTATGGCGTGAAGTGTATGGAGTGTAGCAAAGTGCCAGCTGTCTCCCGTGGGACAAATCCCTGTGGATTGGAATCGCCACCTTCGATACCATCACAACCACATCTCAACCCACAGCGAATTCGCATCACAAATTCTGCTCTTAAGATACGCAGTCGGAGAGTTTAACAGAGCGCGGCTGTCTGCTGTGATTGAAAGCGCTTTCATCTCTTTGAAAGCGGTGGTCGGCGGTGGCCAGGTGTGTTTATCGCCTGTCACTGACAGGCTGTGTGTGTGTCTGCCTTGCCACGCGTTCGGTTGCCTGGCTATCAATGGCCGCGTTAATATCGGTGCGAGGAAACAGTCGGTCTCAAAAAAAACCTCAAACGAGATAGACTGCAATAAAACTTATTACACAGATATGTTTCTCCACCTCCCATTGACTCGTGCCCTGAAACAATTATTGCTTGTCTATATCGCCCCCCCCCCCCCCCCCCCACCCCACTCCCCACACCCACACACACCCACCCCCTTTAGCAGGTGACAGAGATACGAGGAGCGAGGCTGTATTGGGCTCTATTGAACCCTGTACTCTGAGGGATTGGGAGCCAGTGGAGCTGGTGAGGATGGGGGTGAAAGGATGCGTGTGCATTCTTATTAACTGTTCTGCCGCCTTTAACGACCATAATAATAATAATAATAATAATCCTTGCATTTGATAAAACGCCATCGTGTGTGGAGGTCGTTTGTGTAGTGACTGTGTTTTGCAGGCGAGTGCCAGCTGATTTAGGTACTGCTCAACGAGCTTCCCACAAACAGAGTAAAGTGAAGCGAATAATAGATGTCTAGGGTTTCTTTTTTTTTGGGGGGGGGGGGGGGGGGGGGGGGGGGAGGTGGGGGAAGGGGGGCAAACACATGTTGAAACCCATTAAGAGTATCCAAACAAAACTGAGAATTCCATTCATCCCATCTCCAGGGTTCTGTTCCAGAGATGGATTGTTGGAGTGAGAGGTGCCCTCTCTCCCTGGAGGGATCATGTTCTCCTACTTCCGAAGAGTGTTAGGTGCAGGTTGGCAACATGTGGAGCTCCTGTAGCTCAGTGGTTAGAGCACTCACCATACAAGGGTGAGATCTGTGTTCGAATCCAGGCAGATCAGAGCGAAACCTTGGGCAAGTTTCCTTACTCCACACGCCTAATAATAATCCGTCCCCCCCCCCCCCCCCCCCCCCCACACAATAATAAAAAATTGTCATTTCGATCTACGACTGTTTGTGGAATACTGCAGGCGCGCAATTGGCTGCCACGTTTCACCCACAAATATACGGTCAATTCACTTTACAGCATATTCTGTGAAGCCTTTGAGACGTTGGTAAGATGTGAAAAACGCTATATCAAATGCAAGGATTATTAATATTGTCCAATAATAATATTGTGGGGACCACACAGTGTGGGCTGGGGTTCTGCTGGAGCAGAGATGAGCCAACTACGGCCGTGGGGGCCTTTCATCCAGCTCCCGTGCCGCATTGCATTATAACAGTTATTTACGTACTTGATTACTAAAAAATAGCATTTTAGTAAAAAATACAATTTCCGTCATACAATTTCCATACCCGGATGTGGCCCTCAGGCTGAAACGTTTGCCTATCCCTGTGCTAGAGTGTAACCAGCTCAAACCACATGGCAAGATTCCCCCCCCCCCCCCCCATCTTCCCCCCCCCCCCCCATCTTCCCCCCCCCCCCCCCATCTTCCCCGGGTACCACCCCAGGTTTTGCAGGTTGCAATATTGTTAAGGCTCTTCACAGATCACAGGGAAATGGACAATTGTTAAGAGAGCTGAGCCTTGACAACACAACGCTGGTTGTACAACACATATTGTTTACTGTCTAATTCACTATTAAACACAGAAATGGGCTTTTAAACACACTAAGACAATACCGCTAAACACATCAGGAGTGGACAGGCGATAATCACAATTTATTTCCCGCGGTTTCGAAATCCCTTCGTGTCCTCCCACCTCCCTCCACTCTCCCATCACCTCCAGCCACTCCCCCCTCCCCTCTCCCTTGGCGCTGTCTCTGTGTTGGACTCCACCACTGCCAAGCCCCCCAGGGCTCCATCCTGTGTGAACCATGCCATATAAATGCAGGTTGTTGTTAACTGTCAGTTAAAGTTGGAGTGTACAGCCAGACTATCAGATACAGGTGGACTGGTGAGCATTATAGAGACAGTGTTCCGGTTTTACAATACGTAACTTGCTGCTCACAGTCCATATAACAACATTAGTCCAGTATATCCGAATATCTACTTGTTACACACGTTATACGGGTTGCATCAACTGGGATCTGAACTGAAGGGAAATATCGTCGCAGTCAGGTCGTCAATGCAGAGCAATAAATGCGTTTAAATCACAAGAGTGTGTGTGTGTGTGTGTGAGAGAGAGCGGGGCGGGGGGGGGGGGGTGGGGGGGAGCAATTCAGAAACTGCGGTGCAGAGTGAATGAAGTACAACGTGCAGAGGAAAGCCACAGAGGCGCTGGTTCCTCACTGGCCTTTCCAAAGTGGCCGGTCTGTCTAGGAATGCACTAGAACACACCGAAAAGAAACCAAGCCTTGAGAGCGCTGATCTCTCTCGCCTTTTGCCCGCATCCCGGGGCGAAGCTGGCTATGGATCCTCACCCCCCCCCCCCCCCCCCCACTCCCCCTAATCCGCTTTGGGCCACTTGAGCTCCTGTTGGCGGCTTTGTGTGGCCGCCAGCCCTGCCTTTGTGATGTTGACCGCCGCTGGTTAAACAGCCCCCATTGCTGCACCGCTTTGTGGCTGCCTCGGTCCGGCTTTGTGGTGATCTGAGGCATGTCTGAATTACAATGGATCAAGCGAGGATTACACTAAACCCGGCCTTTTTAATAGTGGGAATCAATCCCCGCGATGCCGCACCACTGATCTGCAGTCTCACTTACAAAACAATAACTCCCTTTGGTATTTCGCCACCACCCACACCCCAGAGAAGGTGTGTAGGTGTGTAGTGTGGTGTGTGGGTGTGTAAGTGTGTGTAGTGTGGTGTGTAGGTGTGTAGTGTGGTGTGTGGTGTGTGGGTGTGTAAGTGTGTGTAGTGTGGGTGTGTAGGTGTGTGTAGTGTGGTGTGTAGGTGTGTGTAGTGGGCGGGGTAGTGGGGGAATAATCCACTCTCCCAAAATCTTCCTGGTAATTTTCTCAAAAATAAAGAAGGCAAAATATTTGATGCTTGAGACGGGTGTGTGCTCCAGCCATTAATCATCTCCAGGTGAAGAGAAACTTCCTGGTGTCTGTCCTGAAATGTTCCCTTCGTAACTCTTAAACCCCTCGCCCATCTGGTTGTGCTGTCCTTGTTGCTGTCCCACAGTGTTGTTCTGGGTTTGCTTTTTCAATTTCCATTCAATTGAAGAAGACTGATCAGGAGCCAGGACCCTGGCTAATGTCCCTTTCCCTAACCTGGGCGGCTGGCTGGAGAGAGAGGGGAGGGGAGGGGGGGCGGTTGGTGCTGAGGTCAATCCTACTAACTGCTACTGTCCCCATCCCCAGCTAGGATCAGACACAAGAGGCAGGGAATCTTCCTACCCAGCACCTGTTAACTCTCCTTGCAGACCAAAGCCCTCATGGGTAAGGTCGTCCTCAATGGCAAACCATTGTAAATTTGAATGAATGGAAATTTTCTTTTTTAAAAACCCTCAACATTCCTTAGTCAGTGCAATGTTAAAGAGGAACTAGTTCTGCTTCCAACTGTGTTGGCCTCCCACACTTCCAAAGTTCTCATGGTTCTTCCCTGTCTGGGATGCTGTACTGTGAAGCAGAGACATTGGCGTAATTGTTTTGGCCCGTTTTCATGTTTTCAATAAGTGCCTTGTTAAATAAGATTGGAAAAGAGAAGGGAGTTTCTCCCAGTGTCCTGTCGAACAACAACTGTCTGTCGCCCACCCCAATAAGTTATGATAAAAACATAAATATCCTTGAATTTGGTACAGCACCTTATGATGCCATCAAGACATCTCAAAGCGCTTCACAGGATATACTGTAAAGGACAATGACTGGGGACTAAACTCCGTACCTCCATTGCACCAATGCTTGTCAGGCTCTCCTGCCTCCCTATTACAGAACAGATCGAGTTCAAAATCCTCACACTCATCTTTAAATCACTTCATGCTATAGCACCTCCCTACCTGCTGAGTCAGTGGTTAGAACACCCGCCTTACAAGCATGAAACTTGTGTTCAAATCCAGGCAGGTCAGGGCGAAACCTTGGGCAAGTTTCCTTAGTCTACATACCTAATAATAATCCCTCCAAAAAAACAGAATAATAAAATTGGTCATTTCAATCCTTGACTGTTTGTGGGTTTCTACTGTGCGCAATTGGCTGCCACAATTCGCCCATAAATATACAGTCAATTCACTTTAGAGTATATTCTGTGAAGCACTTTGAGACGTCTAGAAGACATGAAAAGCACTATATCAAATACAAGGATTATTATTACCTCTCTGATCTGCTTATTCTAACAATAATCCTTGCATTTGTTATAGCGCATTACCAGGTCTTCTGCACTATGCAGAATATAACTGTAAAGTGAATTGACGACCAGTATATTTTGTGGGTGTTCATGGACAGTCAACTATTTGCACCCAGTTGGAGGTTGGGATCAGGTAGAGTGAAAGGCAAGGACTTTGGGGTAGTAATTGCGTTTGGGAGAGGAGGGACTTGAGACCTGCCTTGAAGGAGGCAAGGGAGGTGGCGAGGCACTTGAGCAGAGGGAGTGATATTGCATGTGTTCTCTCTAACTCGACTTGTGTAAAATTGATCAAGATGCAAACGTTGAGCTGCCTGTCACATGCAGAGTTAATCCGTCTCTCTAGATTTTTATGGCTTCTTGTTGGTGTCTGTGAGCAAAATGTCACTGAAAACTCAGTGATGACGAGTGGAGATCTGAATGTTCAGTGTCAAAGCACTTGCTGATGGATTAGGAGCACAGAGCATCAGCCAAAAACTGACAAAACGTAGATTGAAGTTGTCACGGGAAATACTGTGTGTGAAAAAAAATGTGCTGTCACAGTGTGACAGGCTGGGCTGCTCTCCGACTGATCACAGGAGCACTCGCTGAAGCACATCTGGAAGACTGCGAGAGACCGTGATCCTCAGTTGAGTAAAACGTGTGCCATTTGGCACGTCATGCCAATGTCCCAGTGATCAAAACAACGGGGGGTGAGGAGGGAACAAGGATTATCAGCATAGGGAATGGAATGAACTCAAAGAGATTGTTCTCCCAGCCCTTACGGGAACTCTTTCCACTCAGCCCCTGTTCACCCTGCAAGCCAAAGCCCTAACAGGTAGACTGGTCCGAGCCTGACAAACAATGGGAAAGCTTGCCTGATGGTGCTGTCAATGCCAAACTATGCAGTTTTACTTGGGCAGACTCCAGCAGTTATCCCAATAATAATAATCCTTTCATTTGATATAGTGTTTTTCACACCTTATCACCGTCTCAAAGCGCTTTACAGAATATTAAGGTAAAGTGAATTCACTTTAAGGTAAAGTGAAGTGAATATGTGGGCAAAACACGGCAGCCAATTGTGCACAGTAGTGTCCCACAAACAGTCTTGGATTGAAAATGACCAGTCTTTATTAGTGTGTTTTTTTTGTTCAGTCAGGGATCCCCAACCCTTGGATCTTGCAAGTCTCTCTGAAATTAGCTCATAGTAATAGTAATCCTTGCATTGATATAGCACCTTGTCATGTTATTGAGATGTCTCAAAGCGCTTCACAGAATATACTGTAAAATAAATTGACTGCATATTTTGTCAGCGAAAACCACGGTAAACTGAGGTAAGCAGTGTGTGTCCCTCCAGGAGAGATTGTGCATTTTATTCCAGATACAGGACTATGCAAGTGAAATACATGGAATTCATAGTTTGGATTCTCACAGAATTTATCTCTGAGACATCTTGGTGAGCCCCTATATCAAACATAAGGATAAATTATTATATAGTGGCAGGTAGGCAATGGCAGAAGTAACAGTGAATATGTGGCACCATTATCTTCTGCTCCAGCTATCTACCCGTCACTCTCTGCTCTGCCTCGGAAGGGAAAGTGGTGCCACAAATCACTGAATGTCCCACCGGTTGCAAACTGGTGGCAGGGATTAAAGCTTTTCTCACTTTAGACCTCCTAAGCCTGGCCCAGTTTCCAGAGATACATAGGATTGGACTTTTTAGTTTTCTTGGTCCATCATTGGCACTGGAGCACCTCATATTAAAGTACAGTGCACAACTCAACTTTGCTCTTGAATTTTGTATACATGATAAAAGGATTCAATTTCAAACCCTTCATAATCTGAAAGATGCTAACTAGCTCGGGGAAGAAGGTTGTGGCTTCAAGCCCAGGGTTTGCAGAAAATAAAATATGTTTGAAGCCCAGTCAACCAAATACTAGTTCAAAAATAGCTAAATATTATGTATTGTCTTCTACTGGGTATTAGCAGAATGGCCAATTTAGGCTACAGCTCTTGAAACTATAATAAGGTCTTCAAAGGAAAAAAAGTGTTGCGGATTTAAATAAAAATTAGGCACCCACCCAGAGCCGTGCTTTCACCCACAGTCCAAGAAAAACATTAAGTCCGCCCAAACCTTATTCAAGCCCGATCTTGGGGCTTTCAGCACATAGTCCAAACTAACGCACAAGTTCAGTGCTGGAGAAGTGCTGTATTGATAGAAGTGTGTTCTTTGGATGAGACATTAGACCAAGGTATATCTGGACCCTGTTCAGGATGTTCAAGATGTGTGGAAATCCTTACTCCACACGCCTAATAATAATCCCTCCAAAAAATACCACAGTAATTGGTCATTTCAATCCATGACTGTTTGTGGGACATTGCTGTGCGCAATTGGCTGCCGCGATTTGCCATAAATATATACAGTCAATTCACTTTACAGTATATTCTGTGAAGCGCTTTGGGACGTCGATAAGATGTGAAAAACGCTATATCAAATGCAAGGATTATTATTATTATTATTAAAGCATTGTTGGGAAAGGGGAGTTCCCCCCAGTATCCAGGCCAACAATCCCCCAATGGAATTGATCACTCAAAGTCCGTGGCAATTTGTGGAACGTTGCTGTTTGTAAATTGGGTGCTCTCGTTCGCCTGCAAAATAGTTACCATGCTTTACAGTAAATACAGTGAAAGGCTTTGGGAGATGTTTCGATGTTATAGATGCTAGATCAAAATGAAGGATTATTATGGATATAATCCTTGTAATTGATCACATCACATGAGGTACTTCTATCTGACAAATGCATATGTCGGTGGAACTCTCAATCTGGTTTGGATAATCTGAATGGGATGGGTTTTCTTGGCTGATCCAAGAACCTAAAGTCTCTCTTTTATTGAATGAATTTCCCCAAACCACAATGTATTATGAAGTTTTTCTTTATTGAAAGGAGACGTACAATTGCAGAGATCGGTCTCCTTGCCTTTACTTTACAGTCTTTAACAAGAGTACTGAAGAGATGACCCACAGACAAAAAAAATCATAATACAGAACCGGTATGGTCAATCGTAAACAAAACTGCACTTGCAAAAAAAATTACAGGCAACGTCAAACTGCTTTTATTCTCATTACAAACATATAAATAAAAGCGTCTAGTCATTGTGAAACAGGAACTGCCAAATGAGGTAACAGAAATGGGTTTCTGTAGAAACAGAAACCCATTCACTCTGCTTGGGTCCATATCACACCTATTTACACTGAGGAACTGAGGAGCACACATCACGCATCGCTCCATACACACGGGAGTTCCAGGTACTATCTGGGAAGTTCACAAAGTCCTATTACACCCCATGCTTTCTTTTCTTACAATGAATTTTGATTTGCTGCTGCAGATGAGTGTAATAATGTCTGACACCAGTGACTTCCTTGTCAGTCCATCATGTTATGGAGGATGTCACATCAAACGTGGCGACAGATCATTAACTGCCATGAAAATGATGGGAGGTGCATCCTTTGGATGAGACATTAGACCAAGGTACATAGGACCCTGTTCAGGAGGATGTTAAAGCACTGTTGGGAAAGGGGAGTTTCTCCCAGTATCTAGGCCAACAATTCTCCATCAATCTGCTGGACGTCTAAATACTGTACAGTTAAAGACTTGTACCGAATACAAGAAAGTACTTCTAAATACAATTATCACCATTCTTCCACCTGTTTCAGTTGTTGATCAGTGCACTGTTAAAAAAAACGGGGGTAACAAGACTTTGTGGACACCCTGTATAATAGGGCCTGATTGAATTCCAGGCTGGCTGGATTCCCTGATAAAGCAGACCCAGGCCGAGGTCTGGGAACATCTGCTGGGATCTCATCCCCTGCAAAGCGGAATGTTGAAGCTTGCGAAGGTTCTTTCTCAGTGAATACTGACTAGGCAGTATTCTCAACAAAGAGCTTTGCATCGTGTCCATGTGAAGGTGACTGCGAGCTGGGATTGTGCTCGCTCCTCACTGGGAGCTGCTTTGTCGTTGGGTACAATATATACACCGCAGGGAATTCAGAGATTCTTTTCATTGCCTTTAGCACCAGATTTCCACTCTCCTCCACACACCCACCTACCCCCACACAATCCCTTCACCCGCTTGACTTCCATCCCTCCTCCTGATCCATGCTGGACCCTGTTCAGGTTAATATTAAAGCATTCCATCCATGTGCCCTCCGCTACCTTGTCACACGCGACCAAAGATTGTGAGCGTTGCCAGTCTAGTCAGCGGTGAGAGGAGTCACGGTCAAGCACAATCCTGTCCTCACCAGACACATCTCACACACATACACGCCCGACCCAGTATTGTTGGGCGGATGTCACTGACTGCTATTAAGACTGGCAACTCTGTCCGATTTCAGGGGCGCTGATATCAATTGTGGCCCCCCACAATGGCTAGCCCAGACCTGAGGTTAGCTGCAGCACACACCAGGCCTGAGATCAGCACACGCCAGGTCGAGACCGAGATCAGAAACAATCAGCAGGTGCTTTACCAACAGACGCTCCAGGGGAATGTAGTGTCAGATTTCTCAGAATGTTCAGATTCATGATCTAGGGCAGTGTTTACAGGCCATTATTACAGTGCGGATCAGAGAGAGGTTGCCTCCCTTGCACAGATTACACCCAAGAAATGAAGTTAAAGGTACTCCTTGAGTCAGTGGTTTGAGACAGTTAATAGATTGGGAACCACCCCACACTTCACTCACCTCACCGCTACTACATTCTGAGTGCTGCTGCTACTCTTCCTAGCTCTGTGCCTCTGAAGTTACGTCTGTGATTATTTTCTGCCTGAGACTTACACTCCTCCTTGTCCTCGCCCCGTGTCACACACTCATACCGTATCGTACACCATCGCTGTGTCCCACACTCACACTGTATCACACAAAATCACTGTGTCCCACACTCACACTGTGTCACTCACCAACATTGTGTCACACTCACTCTGTCACCCCGTGTCTTGCAATGAACGGCGGCAGCTCAGCTCATTTTGTAGGGAAAATACTGAGGCAGTTGCCGGACATTTGAGCCCAGACCCTCACTTCAGTGGCAGAGGTGTAACCAAACACAGTGAAACCTTGGCTGAACCAGAGGAAGAACCAGCCGGGCACTGAGAGCGCAAGGTCAAAGTAATCTAATTAAATAACACAGGAAAAGTCAGCAGTTTACACGCACGCACACACTCACGCACACACACATATATATATATATATATTTATATATATTTAAATAGTGCTCTAATAGTTATGGGAGGGAATTAAGCTTGTACAATGTAGCTGAATGCTTCTGATTAAAGACATTACGGAAAAGCATTAGCCAGAGACAAGTTCACAAGACATCACAAACACTAGAAAAATAAACATATTTGGACACAACGGTGGAGTGTAAAAGTAACTGAGTTCAAATTGTGCATCATCGGTCAGTGTTTTTCTGATTTTTTCCCCTCCAGCCCTGCCTCCAGTCAACATCACCACTCAGTGTCTCACTCTGGGCACCACCTTGAGACCATGTTGGTGCTTAGGCTAGAATGAATCTGTCCGTTCACTGTCTCAACCCTCCCGTACTGCAACAACCCCACCATCCCAAACACACACACACAAAAAAAGGCTAAATCCCCTATGGAATGAACAAAATTATATACAACATATAAATACTATCGTGTCCAAGTTTACAGAATATTTACAAACACACATACAATCTTTTCAGAAATTCCTCCCTGTGAGCATTGCAATACTCGACTGCCACGTGTCAGCATGTGAGAGCATGTGTCAGCATCTGACTGCATGTTAATGTGTCAATGTTTTTCAACCTATCAATGAGTGAGGATGAGAGAGCACATTAGTCAGTGTGTGTGTGTGTGTGAACATGTGTGCCAGTGAAAATCAGGGTGTACTAATAAGTCTTAGTGTTTGTGAATACATTTGCCAACATGTGTGTTTGTGAACGTATGCATCGCCATTATGTGTGTAAATCAGTGTGTTGAACACATCTGTCTATTTATGGATGAGTGTGTCAGTCAGTGTGTGTCTGTATTAGTGTCAGTGTGTCTGTGTTAGTGTCAGTGTGTGTGTATGAGTCAGTGTGAGGATGTGAGTAGGTAAGTGGTTATCAGCCAGTCAATATGAGAATGAGTTTGTGCGCATGTCTGCCAGTGTGTGATTCTGTGTCAGTCAGTGGGTGAGTCAGTGGATGAGTGAATGTGTGAGTGTGAGTGAGTGGGTGTGTCAGTCAGTGTGAGAGTGTGTCAGTGAGTATATGTCAGTATCGTATTTTTCCCTCTTATTTCCGTTAAACACATAACCAATGAGCACGCAGGTCAGAAGGGCAGTGAGGAGCAACTGAGAAATGAGGCTGCGACTGATCGATTCCCTGTCCTTTCTTTGAAAGGAGGCCGCACTCTCTTCCCTTTAATCATAGACATGGTTCCTGTTCCTAGCACAGCACCGGCTACTTGACCTGAAAATCCAGCCAGCGCTCTCTGCCTTTCACCGTTCAAACAGATTGCATTGCAAGGTGGGAAGGGGAGTATGGGAGAGATAAAGAGAGAGAGAAAGAGAGCACGCAAGTGAGTGAGCGAGCAATTGATAAGAGAATGAGAGTGAAAAAAGACCCCCATCCCATTCCTCCAATGCAAGAAAGAATTAAATAGACACTAAATTATGACAGTGAATTTGGGAAGGAGGGCTCAGAGGACTGGAATTATATGACTGAGCTAATGTGCTGCTACTGAGGATATTGCAGTCACATCCCAGTAACCACTGAACCATGGCACGTAACTACCTTCTCAGCTAATATGCTTTTCTCTATGATGACTAATCATGTTCTATTAAACAGTGGTAACGGTGGAAGAAGGCAACTACACAAGTGTAATGAAGCCAGTATTCTCCCCGGACAGATTAGCCACAACTGATTTGACACATACCATCATAGGATCTTCAAACCTGACAAACTCTGTGCTCTGGGCTGATTTATGTCAGCGGGCGTCGGCGAGAAGAGCTGAATCAACCAGTTTGGTAGAGGTGAAATGTATGAGGGGCTAATTGGCAGCGCTTGAAAGTTCCCAACTCGCTCTCCTTTCTTCCTAACAAGTCTCCCCGTTTGGCTCAGACCGGACGAGTCTTTATAAGTCAAGTCACCGAGCAAGTGGCTTTGAAGTGGGTGGGGTTATTTTCTCCTGGGGGTGGGGGGAGGCATGGGGGGAGGGGGGAGCGGGGGGGAAGTAATGGGGAGAGAGAAAAAAAGGGACGGTTGTCTGTGATGGTTTGTTTCCCATTGTTCCAAGCTCTTTCCTCTCCTCCTGGGATAGGGGGGGATAGGAGTACGTCAGAAGTTGGGATTGGGTGGGATGTCACGGCACAACACTGTATAAAGGCAGAGGCTTCGATTGCGGGCTGGCGGAGCAGCCCTGTTCTCTACAGATCGCTTCCAACAAGCTAGGAGAAGGGTTCCTCATATAACAGAGGGCAGCCTGGTGTCCATCCTCGCTCCCCCACCATCGCCACCACCGGCGGAGCTGTTGTTGTTGTTGTTGTTGCGATTCGGGTTCTTGCGGCTCAGGTTGGGCGTGGCCACGAGAATGAAGTGTTCATCTGGGCAGCCATACTGCAGCAGCACCTCGCTGCACTCCTGGCTCAGTGCCTGCCGGGCATACACTAGCGCCGTGTTGCCGTGAGCGTCACGCCCCATCACATCAACCCCGTACTGGAAGGCAAGGGGCAAAGGTCAGGGGCACTGCAGTCAGCTCAATGACAAACTCACTGACAGACTGAATCACACACACATTCACTCGCACACTTACGCAAGCACCCCATTTGCACACAGTGATTCACACACACACTCACAAACACACTGATTCAAACACTCACTCACGCACCCATACACACTCACTGATTTGTACACTCACTTACGCAACTACACATTCACATAAATATTACACTCATAAACTCACTCACACAAAATCTCTTCAAGATCCTGGTCCTCACATTTAAAGCCCTCCCTTGTCTCTTGTCCCTTCCTTCATCCGTGACCTTCTAACCCCCTAACAACCTGCCTGCCCCCTCCACTCAGCAGGCTCTGGCCTGCTCCACGTCCCCTGCCCCACATGCCCCGCCATTGGCAGGCGTTCCTTCAGCCACTCTGCCCTCAACCTCTGGAACTCCATCCCGCAGTCCCTCCAACTCGCCCCTCTCCCTGGCCTCCTTCAAGTCCTGCCTCAAGACTCTCGATGGTTCTATCGGCAACTCCTAATCCTCCCCTTCCCTCCCCATCCCCAGCTCATGTCTGAATCCGTTTCTGTCCAGTGCCTTTGGGACATCCTCCTGATGTGAAGTGGCTCTATACAAGTGTAATTTTGTTATGGTTGCATACTCTTGGTTACACAAGCACTCTTCATCTCACACATACAGATTCAGTCTCGCGCACACTCTCTCTGTCTTTCTCATACACACTCTTTTATCTCACACACAGACATACGTGTCAGCAATCAGCAATCCGCCAAATAAAATCCGCCAAATAAAATAAAACACCAGCTAAACTGGTGTTTCGCCTACAAAATAAACAATCACTTCATTTTACAGTAATATCCCGTGCCTTGGGACATCCTCCTAATGTGAAAGGCGCTGCATCAAATGCAAAGATTACTACCACTATCATCAAGTGGTTGCGAGGACCTTTGAGTCCCACACGTACCCAGATCAGGAGCTGTGTGAGGACGACATTGCCTTTCCTGCAGGCCAGGTGCAGGGCATTCCGACCGTCCCCCTCCCCGAACGTCTCATTCACCTCCTCCTTGGAACCGTGAGCCAGCAAGAGGATGACGGTACGAAGGCTCTCCTCAGCACTGGCACACAGCAACTGCTGCCCCAGCGCCAGCTCCGAGCACGGCAGAGGTGCCAGGAACAGCTTCTGTTCGTACTTGGCACGGATCCAGCGCTGCTTCTCTTCCCTGTGAGACACACAAGAGGCAAAACACACGTTAACACTCATATTGGTACTTGTGTACTTGCCTTGTAAACGAGTGGACCCGGGTTCGATTCCTGGGCAGGGCAAAACCTCAGACAAGGTGCCTCACTCCACATGTCTCTATTTACCTAGCAGTAAGTAGAAACCCAATTGATAATTAACTGGTAGATCACTTTCCGCGGGCAATAATCTCTTCAAAATAAAAAATTATAATTTGGTCACTCAATCCATTGCCTGATAATAGTCGCAATTGGCTGCCATGATCGGCCACAAATTTTTACACTCAATTTGCTTCACACTATATTCTGAGAAGTACTTTGAGAAGTCTCGACTATGTGATAAGGCACTGTATCAAATGAAAGGATGATTGTTATTATTAATACCTTGTGATGCTTTCTTGTGAGAAGCTCCAGTGTGGCACTGAGGGAAGCCCTAATAGTGTCAGCCTGGCTCAGTCTCACATCTGAGTCAGAAGGTTGTGGGTTCAAGCCCCAGGTCAGGAGTTGGTTGGCCAACAAAATAAACATAGAAATAGCAAAATAGTATAGATTTATTACATAAATCAAGAAATATACAATAGAAGAGATTGGCCAGCAAGATGACCATCCAGTAGTGCTGGATAGAGTTTTGCCCGGAAAAGGTAAGCTTTAAATTAGGTTTGCTTTGAGTGCAAGGTGGTTTCAAAGTAACCTCACCAGCTGCCTGAACATCTAAGGCCGTGTTTACACTCTTATCTGTAATCCGTAGTGCGTTCACCCCCACCCCCCACACCCCCCATCTGAATTAAGATGCTAATGTAAACAGCTTAGCTGGCCATGAATCTAGATTAGTTGCGTGTAGCTTCCTGGTGGGTTAGATTAACTCCGTTGTGACCTTATGTTCACCTGCACTGTTTACAGCCCCTCAGATCATGGCAGTGATATCGGCGCTCAGCATTCCCCTTGTTCCAGCTGCTCCTTGAGGCAACGGGACCTGACTGGTCTGCCCCCACCACGGAATTCTCTATGCAGACAGCGGGTGGAGCGCTGTGCTGAGGAATCCACAGATCAGCAGAGCAGGAAGCTACGTTTGGCTGTGGTTAACATTAATAATAATCCTTGCATTTGATATAACGCCAATATCATTGAGACGTCTCAAAGCACTTCAGCAAATATACTGTAAAGTGCAATGATTGTGTATTATAATAATTATAATCCGTGCATTTGATGTAGCACTTATTCACATCTTCTAGACATCTCAAAGCGCTTCACAGAATACACTGTGAAGTGAATTGACTGCTTATTTTGTGGGCGAAACGCGGCAGCCAATAGCGAACAGCAATGGCCCACAAACTGTCGTGGATTGAAATTACCAATTTATTGTTGTTTCTTTTGTGGGATTAACATTAGATGTGTGGAGTAAGTAAACTTGCCCAAGGTTTCATGTGGGAAAAATGCAGCAGACAGTTTGCATGCAGCATTGTCCCACAAATAACCATAGAGTGAGTGAGCAATTATATTTGGGAGATTGTTTGCCAGGATACCGGGAGAGAGAAACTCCCTTCTCTTTTCAAACAGTCATGGGATCTTTCAAGTCTACCTGAATAGTCAGACAGGACCTTGGTTTAACACTTCATCCAAAGGATAGAGCTATACGCTCTCCCTCCCTTTCGTGTTGGTGTTATTGTGTGTGGGTTGGGAGGGGGTGGAAGAGCTGGTGTGTGTGTGGGGAGTAGACGAAGGTGGTGATGGGTTTATCTAAAGGCTGAAGGCAAACAGAGCGGTCCCACTGCATTGTTGAGCTCTGCCCCCAGGCCCTGAGCAGACGTGAATGAGGCTGTGATTCTGTCTCTGAAGAGACACTCAGCACTAGAGGAATAGCTGTGGTGAGGCTCCTGTCCACTACCCACAAGCACTCATCCCCAGCACATTCAGCAGTAACAGACCCTCCTTGCTCATCTCTCACGAGTAATTCACGAGAAAACTGGTCTCAAGAGACCAGATAAAATTGGTCACTCACCCAATGGCTGTTTTGGGGATGTGCGTGTGTGCAAATTGGCTTCTGCGTTCACCTACAACAACAGGGAGCAAGCGGAGCAGGGCGAGAATGGGTTCACATAGCTCAATGTGGGAGAGGATACAAACTGTAGTGTTCTGAATGATCTGCGGAGTCCTGTAGCTCAGTGGTTGCAGTACTCACCTTACAAGCATGAGACCTGTGTTCGAATCCAGGCAGGTCGGGGCAAAACCTTGGGCAAGTTTCCTCACTCCACATGCCTAATAATAATCGCTCAAATTTTTTAAAAAAAATGGGTCATTTCAGTCCACAACTATGGGACACTGTTGTGCGCAATTCGCTGCCACATTTTGCCCACAAATATACAGTCAATTCACTTTACAGTCTATTCTATGGATGCTAAAAGACGTCTGGAAGACATGAAAAGCGCTATATCAAATGCAAGGATTATTATAATCTGCTGCTTGTGGAGGGATGAGTTAGGAAGTTCCGCGAACAGGAATTTAGCATTCGGAGTCTGGATGTGATGAATGCCTGAATGAGTGTCTTGCCTGAGGTGAGAGGCAGTGGCAGAGGTGGGCAATGTTAGGAGATGGGGGAAGGCAAAACAGGTCTGGAACTCCATCCCACAGTCCCTTCACCTCACTTCCTCCCTTGCCTCCTTCAAGGCTGGTCTCAAGACCCTCCTCTCCGATTGTGCCTTTTGCTGCCCTACCAACTCTTCCTCCCCCCCACCCCCACCCTACCCCTCCTCCTTTTTCGGGTCCCGACTTGACTATTCAGCACCTTGGGACATCCTCCCGACGTGAAAGGCGCTCTATAAATGTAATTGTGTTGTTGTTGTTGTCATGATGTAAATGAAATATCCACTCTATAATCAGGGATGGAATATCACTGACTGTAAGGAGGCGGCCAGTGAATGGAGGCAAAAGGACATTGGTAGTAGATGGACAGCTGATGCATGGTATTGACAAAGTGATAGTAGTGGTCAATCCGGCACCGAGGATGAGAACAGGGAGCAGGACAGAGAAAGGGTCATTGTTATTGCCTTATCAAACACACATTGTGCCCAGCCACTGTGTGTTGGTTCACGATCCAAGGCATTCAATAGGCAGCACATAGTCAGTCGCTGTTAGCAAAACAGAGAGGAGCTCTGGGGTCCCCCTCACAAATGAAGTCCTGTAACTCAGTGGTTAGAGCACTCGCCTTTCGAGCGAGAGATCTGTGTTCGATTCTCGGCAGGGCAAAACCTTGGGCAAGTTTCCTTACTCCACATGCCTTATAATAATCCTTCAAGAAAAAAAACAATAATTTGATCACTCAATCCACGACTGTTTGTTGGATACTGCTGTGCATAATTGACTGCTGTGTTTTCCCCACAAATATGCAGTCAAGTCATTTTACAGCATATTCTGTGGTGCTTTGAGACATCTAGAAGACGTGAAAAGAGCTATATCAAATGCAAGGATTATTATATTATTATTATTATAAATGTTCCGTGGGGCACTTCGCTATTTAAAATACAAAGAAACCATAGTGTCAACCTTTGTGTGCAGTTGGCTTCCTGAATTTCTCTCCAAGTCCGGGCCAACACTTCCCCTCCACCCCCCCAGGTAAATGGAGGTTCACTTCATGGCCATTTCAGCGCCTTGGGACATCCTCCCAACGTGAAAGGCGCTCTATAAATGTAATTTGTTGTTGTTGTTGTTGTTGTGAGCTGGGTGCAAATTAGTTTTGCAGCCAATTGATTGATGTTTGTTCTGTAGTCGGATGCAACAGCCAATTTGTGCACAGCAATGATCCACTGAGTAACTACTGGAGTCTAAACAGTTAAAGCTGCATAGTTTGCCAATGCTATTGCTGTCTGGGTGCAAAATCTGGGAATACCCATCAACCAGTCCTTGCCAAGCTCCACTGGCTCTCAAGCAACTCCCTATCTCGCCGATCTTCTCCTACATAAGTGATAAACCTGTTTATCACTTATGTCACTTTGAGTCTTGTAGCTCAGTGGTTAGAGTACTCGCCTTACAAGCGAGAGACCTGGGTTTGATTCCAGGCAGGGCAAAACCTTGGGCAATTACTCCACATGCCTGATAATAATCCCTCAAAAAAAAATTGGTCACTCAATCCAGGACTGTTTGTGGGACACTGTTGTGTGCTATTGCTGCTGTGCTGTGCAGGCTGCAGACTTTTGCCCACAAATATATAGTCAATTCATTTTACCATATATTCTGTGAAGCATTTTGAGACATCATGCGCTATATCAAATGCAAGGATTATTATTATTGTATTCCAGTTGGGTATTCAAATCGTTTCACGGTTCAGCCCCTTCCTTCTAAATCTCACTCAGACCATTCTCTCCTCCATACCCTCTATCCTTATGATGCTGGTGCGTTGCTGACTCCTCACCCTCTCTGTCCCATTGTCGGTGACCTCCTCTCTGCAATTATACTAAAATCTCCACACTTTCCTCCTGCTTTTACAAACCTGCTTAGAAAATGTATCCGCTCAGTTCAACAGTCTCAATTCTCAGAAAAAACATTCTCCCCATGTCAAAGCCAGCTAATGCCCCCACCAGCCCCCACCACAATATATTTGCTCATTCACTTTATGGCTGTTTGTGGAACATTGACATGAGCAAATTGCCTGGTTAATGCCCCACAAAATAGATTGAATACATGTTACAGTAAATACCATGGAGCACTTTGATCTGCCCTCCCAACGATGATCGCAACGTGGAGTGTAAGCAAAATCTGACACCCGGCCTTTGAAAGGGTTAACTCTGTCTGTTTTATTCCTATGGGAAAGGTGCTGGGCTGAGGTTAATTCGGTACGGTTCTGCATTTGGCTTCCCCTTTGTCTCCGCACCACCACATCTTGTTGGCTGTTTGGCTGCTCACATGGCAGTGGTGCTGTGTGGATGAAACCCTCCTAGGCAGGGGTTAACAACTTTCGTTTGACTTGTTCCGAGCTCTAACCTTGCATAATAGATGCTGCCAGTGGTTTAATTAAAAGCGAGTGTCTGCGAGATATCAGAGAAATTGCTGTGTGCAACCCCACCGAGCGCCCATTCTCTTTGCTTTTTCCTATCACCATAATAATCATGTCAAAGAAACTCCCTTCACTCTCTCAAACCCAAAACAGGGGCTATTGTAAAAGTAACCTCTGACACGAACACAGCATCCAGCAATGGAGGAAGAGATACCATCTTCTAACAAGCCTCTATCCACATATCTTCCGGAGTGATGATACGATTAACAGGATACGGAGCTGTAGTGAAGGCAGCGATGGTGCGCAGGGAAATGACTCTTCACTCTGAATTCACTGCATTAGACAAGTTTCATCACCCACCCCTCACTCAGTCTGAGCAGATAGTAGGAGATCCTGTTCTTTGGATGAGGCATTAAACTGAGGTTCGGTCTCCTTATTTAGGTGGATGTTAAAAGATTCACTGGCACTAGTCTCTCCCTCCCAGCCTTGTGGTCAATAATCCCTCAAATAAAATTGGTCACTTACTTCATGGCTGCGTGAGACACACTTCTGTTTGCACACTGGCAGTTGCAAAAATACCCAGTCATTCTACACTTTACAATAAATATTGATTAGGCGCTGTATCATATACAAGGATTATTATCATTCTAGTAAACAAATGCATGTTCTTACGTTGCTTATAATGTCAAAAAAGTGTTTCCTAATAATTTCAGTGTGTTGTGTGTGCGTAAAGTTTGAGTACAGCAGTGCCTATGTATACAGTGGTGTGTGCCTGTGTAATGTAAGTACAGTAGCACACATGCATGCAGTAGCATGTAGCACAAGTGTGTACAGTTGCATGTGTCTATAAAGTAGTACATGTGTGCATAGTAGTGAGTATATACACTAATGTGTGTATACAGTAGTGTGTGTATACAGAATATGTGTACAGTTGTGGGTTGTGTGTTCAGTTGTCCACCTGTGACCTCTACATGCTCTCCCTTGGTGGCATCATCCACAGACATGAGGTAAAACTTGCAAGAATCATCTTCTGAGCCAGACTCCCTCAGTTTCCTCCCAAAACGGCTTAGATTTCTTTAGTTGTATTTTTATAAATTGGATAAACAACGAAATTGTAATCTTTTCTTGGCCTCAAATAATCCTAAATCCTAACTCATAACGCTGCAACCACACACTTATTGGCTGCATTGAACTACACACGCACAGTGTTTGCACTTGAGTACACTGCTTGAAACAAATGCGGCAAATAAAGTCTTGACCCACTTGTGCAATGCAGTGAACTCCGTTGAAACAAAAGTAGAAAAGTACTTGTTTACTGTACAGTAAAATGCACATAAGTCTGTTCTGTGTAAATCGTATACCCGCTTAAATTGTACACTTAAATGTATCTGCACTAGCCATATTAACAGAGTGTTTGACAGTGATGGAGTCTGACATCGAGCCAGGGGAAGAGGGGAGAGTGTTTTGCAAGCACAATCAACATGTAAGGTCTTTAGGTGGTATTTGAAAGTGGCAAGGCAGAGATTGAGGCAGAGAGTTCCAAAGTTTTGGGGCGTAATAGCTGAAGACACGGCTGCCGATGATGGAGCGAAGGAGACGAAGAGGAGACAAACAGGAGGCTGGAGCGAGCTGAGTGGAGGCAGCGAGTGGTAGAGTGGAGTGGTAGCAGATCGGAGAGATAGGGAGCTGCAACGGCATGAAGGGATTTAAGGAATTCTAACACGCCAACAGGACATCAGCGACTGGGAGTCATAGCATGAGGAGCAGAAGTAGATTTGGGTGTCAACCGCATACATGTGGAAGTAGACCCCACGTCCGCGGATGACGTTACCAAGAGGGAGCATGTCGATAAGGAAAAGATGGATGGAGAAGGTCCAGGACCTCTTTGCTGTTGGCATCGGAAGTGAGGAATGAGGGTGCTTGAGAGGGGGTATGAAGTTGGTTTGTGGTAGAAAACAGGATTTTGGAGTTGTTTTTGGCCTTGAGAATGACATGTGAGTAGAAAGTGGTTTTGACTTGTAGAGGGAGCGGTGATGATGCTCGAGCCACGATTGGTGAACCACACGGCTGGTTTTACGCAATCTGCGCTCAAGGAGCCAAGTTTCAGATTAGAGTGAGGGGAGATGACTCTGGGATACCCAATTGCCCCATCGGCCACAGAGTGATGAGATGTGACTTTTGTGAGGTTTACTATATTTGTTATATGCGTTAGTCGTATAAAATCCGCCGTGTTGATAATTTTGCATAAGACATATATTAAGATTTGCATGTTTGCCTATAACTCATACTTTGTGGGTAAGTAAAATTAAATGTTATTGTCCCGATTAATACCACTTATGTGACTTTTACTGTAATCCTCCGGTGGGAGAATGAGCACCAGCACAGACATGACTCGCTATGTGTGTTTGTGTGTGTGTGTGTGAATGGTAATACAACATAGTTGCGTTTGCACAGCAACTTTCATGTGGGGAGGATGTCTCAAAAGTGCCTTTGATGGATTGTGGTCGTTTTGAAGTGGGACGAGAATTGGGACGAGAGCGAAGCATAGGGCACGAAACTCGCTGCCTGTCTTGCAAACAGTGTCATGATTCGGACTGTCGGAAGCCACAGAGCAGTAGATGCCATCAAATGCTCGCTGCTTGCCCATCACCACTGCTTGGCTTGTTAACTCTATGACCACTGCACTTTCCAAACAGTGAACAGTCTTTTCGGGGTGTAGAAAGCCGTGCTGTTTAAGAATTATACCGAACATCTCGCAGACATAAATTAAACATGGAAAACATGCAGTCATTTGATTCAGGTGTTGTACCATTTAATGGGGTCTTCTATTTTTTAAATGCCTGAATGAACCAGTGCCTCAGGCCTTAAAAACGCTGCACTGCTTTCCAACAATGATATTATTGCCTTAATAACCCTAAATTAGCTCTGTACTGTATTTCATCCTAACCTTTACACTGGCTCTCAGTTCATTATAGAGATGAGCACTGCAAGATAGCAAATCAATAGATCTCTGATCAATGATGCTGGGACGCCCTTCATAACAACACAGGGGCTTATTTTGTCGGATCTGCGTGTCACCTTCGAGAAACCTCTCCCTCCACTAGGTCTATGTTTGCAGGCACCTTGCGTGCCGGGTACCCCCCGCGCGGGGAGGAAGCCTGTGTTACTACCGTCGCAGCTCTACATCCAACGCTTCAAAAGAGCGGCTTTAATTTTCCCAGTGGAAGAGTCTTGTCCCAGGGCAGAGTCATCAGCTGTAGATCACTTAACTGCTTCCCAAACCTCCAGAGTACAGAGGTTTATATCCCTGCTAGCTAATGAGCTAAAGATCAAATTACTGAAGCAACCAGCATCGGGAGGGGGGGTGGGGGGCTCTTGTCATACACACCACTGTTCCTTTGTGCTATCTCCCTGTTAGCCACTGGAGATAGAGACAAAAGAAAGAGCAGCACAACAAATGAGATTTATTGGTGGGGGGGAATGGAAGAGGAAGTAAGACTGGTGTCTAATTATACGTTTGATCACAGTAAAGTGCTTCATACACAACTAGTCAATTTTTAAACCGTAGTGACTGGTGCTGTGGTGAGGAAAGGGGGCGAGATCGCCTACAATCTGCACTTTTACAGGAAAGACCTGTGAAGCGCTTTGAGATGTCTGACGGTGTTGTAAGGCACTACAGAATATTAAATGCAGAGCTGTATTGCTGATCCTTATTATTATTATCAATGGAGGTGTGAATCCTTCAAACAGCAATGTAATGGAGGATGAAGGAGCCTGCCTCCTAGTGAATGTTACACAAGGGGGGCAATACAGGCCAGGCAGCAGAACTCGCTATTGCATTCACCCACATAATACACAGCCACTACACTATAGTGAATGCTGTGAAGCGCTTTGCAACACCTTCCTGACATGAACAGCGCTATACCAAATGTAAGGAATATTATTTTATTAATAACAAATATGTGGAATCTTTTAACATCAATTTTTTTGGAGCGGCCGGGTGTCTGGTGTCTGGTCTTTCTGAACAAGCAGAGGACGGACCTCAGTTTAAAGTCTCACCTGAAAGACAGCCATCTGATAAAACAGCATTCCTCATTACTACACTGGAGGCAATATCGGTACTGCGCTGGAGACTCAGTCTGGATCATTACTGCACTGGAGGGCCAGTCCAGATTGTGAGTTCATGTATTGGTGTGGGTTTCAAACCAGAGATGTGGGCGATTATCTGTGTTAGACTGACACTGAGCTCACAGTCGGGGGGGGTGTTAATTAACTATAGACTCAAAACACTGCGAGATATTATGGGGAAAGAGCAGTAGAGAGCTCCAGTGGGTTGAGCGAGCACCAGCACAGATAAAAGGGAGACAAAGCAGGGGAATGCGAATAAAGAGTTCCAGTGGGGAAGCGAGCACCAGCACAGAACCATAGAGCAAGAAATGGGAATACAGTAGAGAGTTCCAGTGGGGGAGCTGACACAGACACAACGCAGATAGAGCAGGGGAATGGGATAAGAGAGCTTGAGAATGGGAGCAAGCACCAGCACAGACATCAGAGTGTTTTTACAAGAATGACTATCCTGTATCGCAACGTTTTTGTAGATGAACACAGCCACTCACGCCAGCAAACTGCGTGACCTGATCAACAATCCCCCAAATGAAATTGTTCATTCATTTCATTGAGGTTTGTGGGACATCGCTAAGCGCTCTGAGAAGCCATCTGGCGTGGAGCCCGCTATATAAATCGAAGTTGTTGTTGTTGCTGTGTGCAAATTGGCTTCCGCATTCACCTGCAAACAAAGTCACTCGACTTTACAGAAAATCCCGTGAAGTGCTTTGAGTAGTCTTCCTGAAGTGAAATACGCTGCATCAAATGCACAGATTATTATTATTATTATAAATAATATAATAGACAAGAGTTTCCAGTCAATTGACCTTTACAGTATGCTCCCAACTCAGTGATGTTCCTATTCTAGAAGGACTTAGTAATGTGGCACTTCATAACAGTAACAACTGCTTACATTTGTTCAGTGCCCTTCATGCAGTTTGCGTATCAGAGTACTTAACAGTGGTGGACCTGATGGGGCAAGAGGGAAGTGACTGACTTCAGGTTTCATCTGCAAATGATCGAAGAGAAAGGTCTTCAGGTGTGATCTGTAAATGAAGATGAAGGGGGCAAGGTGGAGGGATTGAGGGAGAGCATTCCAGAGTTTCACGGCATAATGGCTGAAAGCATTGATGGTGAAGGGGAGTGGTGGGGACGAGGGACAAACAAGAGGCTGGGGCCAGCTGAGCGAAGGCGGCGGGTGGTGGTAAGAGAGGCACTGAGGTGCCTAGGCATGAAGTGATTTAAACCAATACACTCTTTTGACTTGGTTCCAGATGGATTCAATAATGTACCACACTCATCCAAGTTCAGTTATGTTCCTCCGATATTTCGGATGGAACGACTGGAGTGTACTGTAGTCAGGAACTGAATAAAACCTCTGTCTATTATATTAATAAAAATAATTATCTATGCATTTGATACAGCGCCTTTCATGTCAGGAGGATATCTCAAAGTGGTTCACAGGATGTACTATAAAGTGGAATGGCTGTGTTTTGTAAGATGCAGCAGCCAATTTGGTACAGTGACCTTTCATGTTACTGAGACACTACAATGTTTCACGTATTTATACTTTGCAGAACAAGTCACAGTGACTTGTGGACCACATTACTGAGTTCTTCTGGAAGAATCCAAGCTGAATATACTGTACAGGCAACGTCCCTGTCGTAACAAACTCCCAACCCCTAAACATCAGGGTTTGAGAAGAAAGGCTGGAGTCTGACGTGATATACATAGTGTCTGAGGTTTATAATACACGTAGCGTCTGAGTCGGGTAATACACACAGTGTCTAAGGTGTGTAATATAGAGTATATGAGGGGTGTAATATACTCGCTAAAGGCACATGCAAACAGCAGGGAACTACCCATGACCACAACAATCATAGCCGTGAGCTGACACATCTCATACAATAGCTTAAGCACACACTGTCTTTATTGCACTAAAAGATATAAAATGAATAAAAATTGAGATGTGTTTTAAAGAAGTGAATGAAGTGACAGCAACATACATGATGGAAGGTCCTCACACTATTCCCAAATGATCAGCCCAGACGAGAACCCATTAATCTCCCTGGATCCTGACATTATTGAAGCTTATAATGAATACAGTGGCTCTTCAAAGACAATTTTTTAAACATCTTCCATTTTTCCTTCACAAAAATGTACTCTCACCAACCCCCCCCTCCCCCCCACCGCATGACAATACTAGTGTTCTCGGCCACGTTGTCTAGACACACATCTTCTGTCCTGAGATCACAGGATTTATAGGAAGTGGCTAATTAGAAGGATCTTAATGATATGAATTAATTTGTGACAAATTACTTTCAGTGATAGCTTTTTGCTGCCGTCCTTTCTGATATTCCTACAGTTTCAAAACGTTCGTTCACTTCCTGCCACGGCTAATTAGATTTAATTTGCAAACTTGTTTTGTTAATTGTAACCCGAGCAGTGATGGAACCTAGTAAGTGTACACTCAAAGGTGTCAAACCTAGTGCTTCACAAGGCTGCACTCTCAAACCCTCCTTCACACCGGTCACCACAGTTTCAACTCGCACCAAATTCTGCCTCTTCTACCCACTCCCTTACCAGGCTTCGCATATCCAGTACCTCCCCCCCCATCCTACTTGGAAAGAAAAGAGAGTTTCTCTCTTTCTCAGTGTCCTGGCCAACAATCCCCCCAAATAAAATTGGTCATTCACTTCATGGCTGTTTGTGGAACATTGTGCTAACACTGTATATCCTTCCTGAGGTGCGGTGCCCAAAACTGAATGCTGTACTCCAGATGGGGTTTGACCAAGGCCAAGGCTTTATATATTTGCAGTGTCATTTCCTCCACTTTATATTCCAGCCCCATTGAGATAAAGGCCAAATCCCATTAGTCTTTTTCATAACTGTTTATATCTGTGAACTTGTTTTAGTGAATTGTGTACGTGGTCACTTAAATCCCTTTGCTTTCCACAATTTTTGGGTTTCTCACTACAGTATTTAGAAAATATTCTGGTTTGCTATTTTTTGATCCATAGTCGATGATCTCACACTTCCTCCACATTGAATTCCATCTGACATAGATCTGTCCCTTTGTCTAAGTCGCTTTGTAATTTCCTGCTCCCATCTACACAATTTACTGTCTTCTAACTTCGTGTATCCTGCAAATTTTGATACAAAACTCTCTATTCCTTCATCCATGTCATCTCACTGTCCACAAATTCCCACATTCTGCGGTCTCGACATACTGCTTATGCTGGTATTTTGAACTTTTTTTTGTAGAAAACTTATTTATTTTGATTTTATCACCATCCAAGGATGCACCTTACTAAGCCGGTCCAGAACCTTGGTGTTGTTTGACCCTCAACTATTTTTTCTACCCCACTTCCATGCCTTCCCTCATTCCGCAACATTGTCCATCTCCGCAACATTGCCCGGCTCCGCCACTGTCTCACACTGAATGCCGCCGAAACCCACATACACATTCATAACATCCAGGCTTGACTATGCAAACAACTTGCTTGTCGGCCTCTCCAACTCCTCCCGCCATACGCTACAGATTATCCAGAACTCTGCAGCCCATGCCCTCTCCTACACCAGGCTCCGCGACCCAATCCTCGCCCGACTCAACTGGCTTCCCATCACACAGTTCAAGATCCTGGTCCTCACCTTCAATGCCCTTCATGGCCTTGCTCCCTCCTATCTCTGCATCTCCTAACCCTCTACCAACCTGTCTGCTCCCTTCACTCAGGTCTGCTCCATGCATGTCTGCGTCCGCCACACCATTGGCCACTCTGCCTCCCCCTTGGGAACTCCATCCTGCAGTCCATCTGCCACGCCCCCTTCCTTTAAGACTCTCCTCTTCGATCATGCTTTCGATCACCCTCCATCCCCCCCTTGCACTCCACTCTCCCAAATCCCGGCTCAGGTCCGAAACACTGACTGTCCAGTGCCTTGGAACAACCCCCGACCCAAAAGGCGCTATAATAAATGTAATTGTGATGTTGTTGTTATTTCCTGTTTTTATTTACTTAATGTAGGTGGAATTAATGGATTCTCAATTTGGTTTGAATATTCTTAAGCATGGTGATGGGTTTTTGCATGTATCAGACACCCATGTGACCCCTACAAAATGGGTGTGCAAATATCACATGCGCACTTCTCTGAAAGCGTGTAATCTGCACCCCCTCCCCACCAATTCTCAATGCATCCACACAAATATGTGACCAAGTGCTGAATGTAATGATTGAATATCGCAGCTGTGTCTCAGCAATGAGCTCCAACACTGTACAGACACAGAGCCAGTGGGCACATAGCTCGGTGTAACCTCCACATGACAGAGTACAGAGAATTAGTGTTTTTTTATTTACAAAACCATACGATCGGTTTGGATGAAGAAGATCCTTCGGCTCATCTGATCTCATCATTCCATAATACTCACTCAACCGTCCTCCCACAATAGTGTTTGCATTTGCAAAAGTGCCTTATCATGTCAGAAGGACTTCTCAAAGCACCTCACAGGAATTACTGTGAAATGGACTAACTATAATTGTAGGCAAACGTGACAGCACATTTGTGCACAGTAATGTCCCACAGCCATGGAGTGATGACCAATTTTATTTGGAGGATTGTTGGACAAGATACCAGGAGAAACTCCCCTTCTCCTTGGAATAGTGCATTGGGATCTTTAATGTCTACCTGAACAGGCAGACAGGTTTAACGTTTGAAGGCTCCTCCAACAATGCAACATGCCCCAGTGCTGCATTGAAGTATCAGCTTGACACTATGTGACTATAAGTCACAGCCTATTGATGCAAGGATTATTATATTATATTCATGTCTGGTCTCACGCAACATGCGCACTTGGGCTCTGTTGGAACAAGGCAAGTGGAGCTTTAATCTTCTCAGGTCTACGCAGGCCAATCGCCTGCAAGCTAAGACCCCTGTCACACACAGGCCAAGCTGAGGGGGACACAATAATAATAATCTATGCATTTGAAATATCAAATCATATAATCAAGACATCTCAAAGCACTTAACATAATTTATTGCGAAGTGCATTGACTGTATTTTATGGGCGAAATTCGGTAGCTAATTGCGCACAGCAGTGGCCCACAAACAGTTGTGGATTGAATGACCAATCTTTTTTTTGTGGATTACCCCTGGAGAGTGATCTGCCGAACGACTAACAGTCGGGTTCCTACTTACTGCTACCTAGGTAAATAGATATGCACGGAGTATGATCTTGCCAGGGGTTTCACCCCGCCTGGGAATTGAACCTGGGTCCTCTTGCTTGCGAGGCAAGTACGCTAACCACCACACTATGGGATTCCACAAGAAGGAGGTCTGGCTGCCAGGTGTGCAGTAATCCTCTAGGGAGGTGCCGAGATCAGGAGCACAGTGTCTCCACCTCACACAGTGTAAATAACGCTGCCTCGATGCCCCTCACAGAAGGTATTAAACAGTCTTTGCGGAGTATCAGAGCACGGAATGAACTACCTGGTGACCCAGGGAAGAGGATGGAGCACAATTCACACCGGAAGGGAAGAAAGGAGGGCTAGCAGTAAGGAATTTCCCAAGAGCGTTTTTTTCCTGCCTTGGGCAAAGTGAGTGGAGCAGTGGAAGCATGTCAGAGGAGCTGGAACAATGTGCTGAGAAAAAAAGGGTCTCTTCCTCTCTGCAGGAGCAGCCCAGTGAATAAGGCACAGGAAGTTTTCAGCACTTGACTGACTTCATATACATGCCTTCCCTCCCAAGCAGGGTTGCTAGGGTAAAAGGCAGGCAGCTGGGGCCACAGCTTGTGAACAATCGCCAAGAGATGGCACACAATGTTACATGGATATTTATTCCTTAATTACAGAATTCTTCAGGATAGCCGGGTGCTGTAAATCTTACCATGGGGCACCTCGTTTTTTTTAAAGAAGATTTACGCACGACTGTTGAAAAGGAAATAAATATCACAGCAGTATCAGTCGATACCAGGAATGTGTTTTGCTAACTACCCGGGTGTTTTACGAGATTCAGTGAATGAGACAGGGAACCCAACAGCCAGTCGCACAAAACCGAGCCAATGTTAATTATTCCCTAACATCAAAAAGGCACACTTTCCAGCAAAGGTTTTTAAAAAATTAAGCTTTTTTTTACAAAAAGAAAATGGTTCAGGGGAATCTCACGTTCACTCACGATCCCTCTACCCTGTTCATCCAGCACCCTGATAGCACTGTTAGATAGAAGTAAAGCTTCCTTTACACAAGATGTGTCACAGGATCATACAAAGTGTTAACAACAACAACAACAATTTACATTTATAGAGCGCCTTTCACGTCGGGAGGACGTCCCAAGGCGCTGAACAAGAGGCGTGTGACCCGAGCTGGGAGGGGAGTGTTTGGGAAGGGGTGAAACACGAAGGGGAGGTAAAAGAATTCGGGGTGGAACAAAAGGCACGATCGAAGAGGAAAGTCTTCAAATCGGCCTTGAAAGAGGAAAGGGAAGAGGCGAAACGGAGGGATTGAGGGATGGCATTCCATAAGGTGGGAGCGGAGAAACTGAAGGCCCGGCATCCGATGGTGGGGCGGTTCGGGCGGGAGGTTAACTGGAATTGACTGGAACTCCAAACAATGCTTCCAAATAATTCCAAATGAGTATTTATGTAACTAGAGAATAATCAACAACTGAAACAGGCTACAGGGAAGAGCGAATGAGGCCAGGACACTGGACTCATTCACAAATGCTACTTGATTCCGTGATAGGATTCAGGTTGGGTGGGTGTTCTGGAAGACTGAGATTAAATAGGTTGAGGAGTCTTTTTCACTCAAACTTCTGCTGATCTTTTAACCTAATATGATTCAGAGCAAAGGTCATCAAAACCAAACTTGGTCAATCCTCCTGTGGCCCACAATGAATCTAGCTCAATTCCATCTCGTTTGGAACTAGACTGTAAAACGACGTGCACACTCAGCAAGTTACACCAATAATTATAATCCTTGGATTTGATATAGTGCCTGTAGCATTGAAAAGTCTCAAGGAGATTCGCAGAAAAATACTGCTAAGTGCATTGACTGTGAATTTCGGAGGCAAACGTGGCAACCAATTCTCGCGTAGTAGTGTTCCACAAAATAACTTGAAGTGAGTCACCCATTTTTAGTTTTTTTTGTGGCGGGGGATGGATTTTTGGCCAGGACACTGAATCAAGAAACTTTAGAACCAACCTGAACAAGCAGAGGTCGAGTTTGTCCTGGTCTACTGGCCAACAATCCCCAGAATAAAATTGATCATTCACCCCAATGGCGGTTTATGGGGCATTGTTGTGGAAATTGGTTGTTGGGGTCACCCACAAAACACACAAGTCACTACACTTTTACAGTATATCCTGTGAAGTGCTTTGAATCATTCCCCCCAACGTGATACCAAGGCGTTACCATAGGTAAGGATTATTATTATTATCATAATCATCAGTATGTCAGGGAGCGGATAATCAGTGGTGTCCTGTAGCTCAGTGGTTAGAGCACTCGCCTTACAAGCGAGAAACCTGGGTTCGATTCCAGGCAGGTCAGGTCAGGGTGAAACCTTGGGCAAGTTTCCTTATTCCACATACCTAATAATAATCCCTCAAAAAAAAAAAAATTGGTTATTTCAATCCATAACTGTTTGTGGGACACTGATGTGTTTAATTGGCTGCTGCGTTTTGCCCGTTTTGCTGTACAGTCAATTCACCTTACAATATATTCTGTGAAGCGCTTTGAGATGTCTAGAAGACGTTTGTTATGTACCAAATGCAAGGATTATTATTATTAAACAGATAAGGGATACAAATTCAAAATTGTCTACAAAATACAATCACTACACATTACAGATGAGATGAGAAATGTTGTAAGAAACTTTAGCAAATAGCTAAACCCGACATCTGTTGTCCTGTTAGGTTCTCACCAAAGTGGGCATTCTCACTCAAAAACAACAAATGACATTTGTATTGCACCTTGCACAGGAGGATGTTCCGAAGGCACCGAATAATAATCCTTGCATTTGATACAGCACTTTATCATGTCATTGAGATGTCTCAAAGAGCTTCATAGACTATGCTGTAAAGTGAATCATTGCACAGTGAAAATGATTGTATGTTTTGTGGGAGAAACTGATTCATTTATATAGTGACCTTCCTCTGAGGTAGCGTCGTACGAGTGCTGAAAAATAAAAAATAGAGGTGGTGTCCTTCTGATGAGATGTTAATGTAGGGCGGTGGAGAATATTGGAAGATTGGTTCTTGAGTTCTAACTTACTATCCTCAGTAACTATTATACGAATTTTGTCTCGTCGTGTCAAACGAGGAGACTCTTCAGGAATTTGAGTTCATAACTATAATGACAATGGGCTGCCAGGAGGGAAAGTGGGGGAACACAGGATTTTCAGAATTGCTGTCCTTTGGATGAGGCGTTACCGAGGTCTCATATGCCTGTTCAGGTGGACTTTAAAGATCCCATGGTATAATTCGAAAAGAGAAGGGAGTTTCTCTCTTCTGGTGTCCTGGCCAACTATCACCCAGATAAAAATTGGTCACTCACTCCATTTTTAGGATGCAGATGTGTGCAATATAACTGTCAATTCTGCCCTATAAATTGCAGTCATTTTGGGTGCACCTTAAAAAAGTGCACCCAAAATGATACAGTGTTACCCTCTGCAAAGATTATTATGGCAGATGGGCAGGCATACGGGACCTGTGTTTAATATCTTAACCCAAAGACAATGCTGTGTATAACATCAGAATGCTCCCCCTTCAATCTCTTGCTCCGTCACTTATCCCACTCTCTCCCCACCTCACTACCTTCCTCTCACCATTACTCCTCTCTCTCCTCCTAGTCTTACTCTCTCCTCCCCATCTCGCTCTTTATCCCTGCCCATCTCAACCTTCTCTCTCTCTCTCTCTCTCCCTCAAACTCTTCCCCACTCCATCTCCCTCTCTGACCCCCTCTCCCATTCCCTTCCTCCTCTCACACTCTCCTCCATATCACTTCTCGTCCCTTATTCTCTCTCACTTTCCCACTCACTCCCTCTCCTGCTTACTCCCTCTTCGCCCCTCTCCTTGTTTCTCTTCGCCCCTCTCCTTGTTTCTCTTCGCCTCTCTCTCACTCTCCCCTCTCTCCACCCACTTGTCCACAAGATGATCCTGTAATAAGAAATGACTGTCAATCACTGCCGTGCACCCACTTCCTCAAACTATTAATTGGATTCCCAGCTGCATACAGGGCATGGTCTTTTGACTCCTTTCTCGGGGCTATTCAGGGAGGGGGGGTGGGGGTGGGGGTGGGGAGGGGGATAGTGTGGCCTCTGCACGGCTGCGGCCCCTTTGTCTGCAATGTTTGCTCACAAATGTAGCTTCCTGAGTTTGCCCACCTCCCCTTCCCGTGAGGCTGCCAAATGTTTACCAACCTTTCAGTGTTTGGTTTGCCGGCAGTATGGTAATCAACAGCTGTTTCCATGCATGGAGGAAAGGAAATACTTTCGCCTGCCTCCCCTTTGAACGGACCCAAACAAGCAGGCTTTTAAGAAACTGACCAAGGGGTCCTGAATGACTGTATATCATTACCAGGCATCTGTCAATCACTCTCAGGCAGTGCCTGCTCACTCTGTGGTTTGTGGTTTGACATTCCTCCTGTTACTCGATTTCCACGCCGCCTCAGAGCGAACGATTGGCCCTAGTGCAAATTCTTCACTTCCCTCTTAATTTGTGAAGACACTGCTTTCTATGGTTCTTGAACACGAGATGGAAAAATAGCTTCAAAAGATCAAAATCACCACATTGGCTAATTATGTCATCAAGCCGTCACAGCACAGTGGCACTTGACAAAGTCACAAACAACATTCTCTCTATCTGTGACCAGGGCTCCCTCTGCCTCCTGAATCTCTCTGCCACGTTCGACACAGACCACGTCATCATCCTCTCCTCCCTCATTTAACTTAGTGGGACCACACTAGCATAGTTCGAGTCCCACTTAACCAACCGCCTCCATTTCAGCCAATGGTTCTTCTCCCGGCCCTGCCCGATCACCCGCAGTGTACCCCAGGCTCCATCCTTGGCCCTCTTCTTTTCCTGATATATAAGCTACCTCTGGGCTATGTTAGCCACGGACATGCGGTAAACCTCCACATGTATGCGGATGAACACAAATCTACTTTGCCTCCTCCAGTACCAACTCCAGGTCCGTCGATATTCTATCAGCTTGTCTGGCAGACATCAAGGCCTGGATGAGTGCAAACTTCCAGCAGCTGAACATGGACAAGACAGATGCCATATTCCTCTGCTCCTGACAATGTCTTCACTCCTGTGGTTTTAAACTCCTCAACCTCCGAGGCTCTCCCTCAGACTCACCAAACCAGTGCGCAATCTAGGCCAATTGCGCACAGCAGTGATCCACAAAGAATCATGATTTGAAATGACCAATTGATTAATTTTTTTGAGGGATTATTATTAGGTGTGTGGAGTAAGGAAACTTTCCCAAGGTTTCGCCCTGCTTGGAATCGAACCCAGGTTTCACGCTTGTAAGGCGAATGCTCTAATCACTGAGCTACAGGACTCCACAATGGTTGTCATCTGGTATGTACAGATGTGTACAGGACTACTGTACAATCAGAGTTGGTTTCATGTTCCTTTAATAATGTAGTATTATGCTGCCAGTTGTTATAATTATGTAGGATTGTTATGTTTGATCCAATTGTTGTATATTTTCCATTGTTGTGTTCCTTATATGCACGGTAGCCTAGTGTTGCTAGGTCTTGATAAAGATCTGTTGCTTCCATCGAATGTATCCTTGAGTCTCTATAGTATTCTAGACAAGAAAAGCGGTAAATACTTTGAAGGGTACATTATCAACATCGAGGACTACCAGTGCGAGCAGGCTCTGATTAGTCATTACAGTTACTGGGCATTGGGAATACCTGTCTGTGAGTGACTCTGACTTGGTTGAGTCACCGTTGAAATCATGACTCACACTGACTGGGTTAGGAGAGAAGCAGAGTCTACCTAGTACGAAAGCATTAATAAAATTTGCATGTACATCAAGAGGTGAGAACACATGCTTGCATTTGTGTAGGTGTACAAGCACGCATGTGTGTCCACTCAGAGTTAAACCCCTGAGCAAGGGAGAGGCCTGACCTCTCATTGACACAATGCAGTTCTATGGAGGAGGGATGGGGGCACTGCTGAGGATTTTAATAGCAAAGATTCTGTTTACTGCTAAACAAGTGCCAAAGCCCCCGCCACCCACCCCCCCACCCCCCGGGTCCAAAAGTGCAGTCATGACGCTGCAGTCATCAGTGACTGAACGAAAATACAGCGCACACAGCACCTGTCAATGAGTCTCACATTAACACAGGCGGAGGGCTTTATAGACACCCAAACGTCACAACCTGGTTGGTGCTGGCTTACAGATGAGTGACAACGAAAGCACCTTTGATCCAGGGTTTGGTGGTAGTGGGGGTTACATCAATGTAAATCTCCCGGTTTAAGAGATTCTACAGACGACACAAAGTTGCCGTCTTTATGTGCATAATGTGATCCATTAACTCCGGGAAAAGCATCGTAAAGAGTAATTGAGAGACGCACAGGGAGAGAGATAAACACGCCCAGGAATCACTCCTGTGAGGCTTGTGTGCTTTGCATTTTGGGGTAAAGTATTTTTCTCTCTCTCTCTCTCTCTCTGATGTGTTTCGACATTTTTATTCCAGCGTCACTGCTGTGTGAAATAACAGTGTCAACATACGCGGGCGAGTGGTGGGCGTGAAGAGTGCCTGAGCACTTGGCCTGTGCTGTGGATCAGGGAAGGCTAAATTTGGACACTCATTAGCAGAGAATGGCCCAATCATAAGGCCATTACTCAGCCATGTAAAAAAATGATCACGGCTAATTCTATCAGGGAATATTTTACAGATGAATTAGGCCACGGAATCTAATTATTTTTAACGTTCTAACTGCGCTGTCTGTCAAGCCGTGTTTAAGCTACTTAAGATTCGGTAGATAAGTTTGCTCCTATCAATGGCAGGGCTGATAATAGCAGTGGAATGACATGTACAATCAGCTAGTTACATTGATCAAACTGATCTCACCCAGGCTTCATATTCACTAACTAAGCCAAATGACTTATTGCTGGAATATATTGGGTTAGACAGGATGATTTGCTAACTGTGCCGATGACTGACAGTTATTGGGGATTTTGTGACTCCTATTAAACCTCCCCTTCTTCACTGGACGAATGAAGCTGGCTCGTGGGACACGGGGAAGGAGACCAGGGAGCAGTCGGGGTCTCGGTTGAAAAATAGCAACATGTGACAAATTAATGACCTCCTGATGCTACACCGAGGAGCGGAGTCAGGGAGGGGGGATTAATGAAATTAGCCGACGTAGGATATGACTGACAGTGGATCGCCTTTTCACAATAGTGCAAATACTGTAATAGTTGCATGCACAGAGCTTACACCAAGAACTCTCCCCCCCCACTCCCTATGCACACACAATGCCCTGCTCGGGAGCTGGATATGATGTTAACACATGGTTTAGACTCAGAATTGTTCACGTTGAATATTGAATAAATCACTCTGCCTCGTGCACATCGTAATCACACATGTGTGCATCGCAAACAGAAACTCACAGGGAGGATACAGTGACACCAACCAATCACAAGGCTGCAAATTCTACTTAATCTCAGCCTGTGTGACTATTTTGTGCTTACGTTTAAGACTGTGCAGAACTGTGGAAAATTTTTCATTCTTAATTTGGAAACTTTTTTTTTAAAAGAACTGCGGTAAACTAGCACCAAATTCAGCTTGGATTCAAGTGTTTGTCAGTTTTCCCTAAATTAAATATTAAGACAAAATTGTGTGCTTTACAAATGTAATTTGTTGTTGTTACTGTTCTTGGCTAAAACATGTAGAATTTGGTCATTTGTAGATTTATGCTACACCGAGAAGTGGAGTCGGGCGGGGGGTGGTGATTCATGAAATTAGCCGACTGACAGTGGAACAAATATGAACGCCTTTTCACTATAGTGCAAATACTATAATAGCTGCACATACAGAGCTCACACCAAGAACACCAAGAATGTTTGGTCTCATTTCATATTCTTAGTGTTGTCACCCCACTTCCAATGATTCACTGAGGCTGTTTCAAGATTAATATCCACCTCTGTTGCTGCCTCCCTCTACCCCTCGCCCCCACTGTTAGTGATCTCACCGGTGACTTCATGGGCTGACCCCCAGCTATGCCTGCTTTCATTAACTCTTCAGCCCGTCAAACCACTCACTGGAACAGCTGATTTGTAAAAAGGGAAAGTGACGCAGTTCTGGCAAAAAGACAGAGGGAGCAGATGTAGGATTTTGGAGCCTTTTAATAAGGCCTACGTTGGATGTCAGAATGTGCCGACTGCACTGTCAGAGAGCTCACTTCAACTCTACGCCCAAAATCCCATTAACACAATCCAATTCTATTGAAATTAAACCCGTGCGTCCAATTCACTTTGGCTCAATCCTTATTTAAAAAAAAACGCCCAGGCGCTAGTCTCAGGCAACAGTTGACTTCCACCCCTGTCCAAGGCTGAGATAACTCAAACACAGTCCACTGAGTATGTGATTTAACCCTGGATTTAACACTGGTGAACTTCAAGGCTTTAGGTGTGAAGCAACAACAGATATTTACAAAGTTCCTTTTCAAACCCAGTTTCCCTGTGTGGGGAACACACCTTTCTGTTCTGCACGGTCTCCTAGGTTGGCTGTTTCCCAGCCTTGGGCAGAGGTAGACGTGCGTTGTCTGTAGTCTGGACCACTGAGATGATTACGAGCAAGATGTTTATTGCCAGCGAGGCTTAGTTGGTTCAATCCACTGCCGTGCTCAATTGGCTGCTGCGTTTTGCACTCAAAATGTACAGGCAATTCACTTTATTGGGAACGTCCTTCAGATGAGTCATTAAACCAAGGTCCTCTCTGTGCATGTTCAGGTGGATGTTAAAGATCCCATCGCATTATTCAAAAAGGGAAGGGAGTTTCTCCCAGTGTCCTGGCTGACAATACCCCTAATAAAATCAAGTCACTCATTTTATGACTTGTGTTTTCCAATCCATTACTATAAGAAATTTGGATGTCGCATTCACTCACAAAATACAGTCACCGTATTTCACAAGGTATGCTTTGAGATGTCCTCTTGACCTGAACAGGCAGACTTTGCTTTAATGTCTCAGCTGAAGGCTGTTATTTCTGTCAATGAAGGGCTTCCACACCAATGCAATAGGACTGTGAGTTAAATGCCCTGACGGGGGCTCAAACCTATGACCTCTTAACTCAGGGGCGAGAGCAGGATCAGCGGAGGCTGAGCTGGGCTGATGCCCTTGCCTCAGCTCCTGATGCCTGTGCAAGAAGAACAAACTAACAGAGGCTTCACACATTCTGAATGGTTTTGATGAATTCACTTTACAGTACATTCTGTGAAGCGCTTTGAGATGTTCAGAAGACATGAAAAGTGCGATATCAAATGCAAGGATTATTATTATTATTGTTATTATTATAGGGTAAATGAAGAGAGGCTATTTTCACTGATCAAGAAGTTGAGTCGAGAACAATGGGGCCAAATATGTGGAGGAACAAGAGGGCAAAACGCCTGAGGCAGTAACAATAACTGACCCTGAGCTGGGAGGAGAGGGAGGAGGTGACCGTAGGCACGAATGAAGATGAGGGTCTGCAGGCTCGATCTGAAAATGGAGGCAAGGATTAAGGGAGACAGTCCCAGAATTTTGGAGTGCAGTGGCAAAAAGCCGGAGGCAGCAGGTAAAACTAGTTTTACACAGAAGGCTATTACGTTATGGAGTGCTGTAACACAGACAAGATGGACAGCCCCAGCATATCACAACATTTAAAAGACAATCGGATAAATACTTGATAGAAAGTGATATTGAAGGGATAAGGAAAGAGCAGGGCTATGGGATTAAATTTGAAGGCTCCAGTGGAGGGGGCTGGCACTAACCCAGACACGATGGGATGAAAGGCCCCCTTCTGAGCCATAAACTTTTTGTGATCCCAGGAATACCGTGCGGGTGCGGGGAGGGCGTAGGGAGTGAGAGAGACACTGAGCAAGAGATTGACAGAGAGAGATTTAGACCCCCCCCCCCACTCATGAAAATTCGGTATTTTAAAAACTTCTGGAAGAGCGGTACCGTAGAGCACTGTGCGGTTTGGTTGGAAGCGTTGCTGACAGACATTCACAAATTGTCCAGTGTAAACGCTCCTTAAAGGGGCCTGTCACGCCCAAAGGCATTCTTCTGCTCTAATCCAGGACGACACTGCATTTCATATAGAAGGAGACTCCACCAAGATCTGCCTACTTTGGCACGAATGTTATTACCAACTCAGACTGTGTGTGTGGTGGGGGGGGGGGGGGGAATAATAATATTAACCCTTGCATTTGATGTAGCGCCTTATTACATAATCAAGATGCTTCATAGAATATACCTTTAAGTGAATTGACTATATTTTTGTGGGCAAAACGCAGCAGCCAATTGCACATAGCAGTGTCCCACAAACAGATGTGGATTGAGTAATCACATTTTTTGTAGGGATGGATTATTCCCGTCCGGAAAGTGATCTACTAATTGACTAACAACCGAGTTCCTACTTACTGCTAGGTAAACGGATGTGTGTGGAGTAAGGGAACTCGCCTAAGGTTTCACCCCACTCAGGAATTGAATTGAAGATTTGATCACTTAATCCATAACTGTTTGTGGGACACATTTCACATGTTTTGTGGGTTATGTTTCATCCGTAAATACACATGCAATCCACTTTATAATATATTCTGTGAAGCGCTTTGAGACCATTCAATTACATGATCAAGCGCAATATCAAATGCAAGAATTATTATTTTTATATCAGATAACACCTCAGAATTATTATTATAATAACAGTGCCATCAGATAACACCTCAGAGCGCTTTACAAAGAAAATCCTCACCACTCACCCCCAGCAGATCCTATTTGGGGAAAAAAGGCTGGGGGAATGAAATGCTCAGACTGTGAGTGGGTGGAATTTGAGGATGGGGGAGCTCTGGCAGGGCTGCGGGAGCGCTGAGGAGCGCGGCACGGTGCTGACGGTAATTTATGGCGAGTTACAATTAGTGTTGCTGTCGTCACTGTGTGCTTGCGACAATTAATTAAATCTGTCAAAGGGGAAAAACAGGAACGTTCACATGATAATTAATACGGAGAGAGACAAGCGATGGTCGGGCGAGATAAGCAAGCTGCAAGGCACAGGATAATTCCCCCTTCTAGCATTAAGAGAAGAGAGAGAGAGAGAGAGAGAGAGAGAGAAGGCGGCCAAAATTGCCCCATAATAATTGTCGTTACTCTGATCGTTCAAGTGGAAGAGGGTTGATTAAAAAATAAAGTCAAGCCTTGCAAGCCTGAATATCGGAGTGCGGGAATGATAAAATCGGAGGAGTTTATTCATACCATTAAGCCTGGAAGAACTTAATTGAAAGGAGAGCCGAGACTGGACCTTGACAAGCAGGAGGTCACTGTAATTGCTGCTGGACATATTTAACATTAAGATAATCAGGCCATTAATTACCTCTCGGATCATTAAATCAGCCAGTTGCAAAATGAAATTTCTGCCTCTATTACTCACATGAGAGATCACAAGGGTGGCTTTCATTTATCAGGGAAGCTCAGGTTACAATGGGACCTTGGCACAAGTGAGCGGCAGGCTAGCTCGCCAGGAATGGGTCGCTGTTTCTCAGACGTTGTGGAACATTAAATAGGTTCTGTTTCTGTGTGAGCGAGGGAGGGAGGGAGTGAATGAGTGAGGCAGGGGGTATGGAAATGTGCTAGGGATGGAGGGGGGGTGGGGGAGCCCTTGCAGGAAGAAGAGGAATAAAGATCTAAGGGTGCTCGCTACTTAACATTGTAATAAGGAAATCATCCTCGATTATCTGAGCTAATTTGGAGACCGCCAGTAGCTGGTTATGCGGCTTCTTGGTGACATTTCATTAATTCAATTGCTTGTTAATGAGGAAAATGACATGTGGGGAGCAGATGCCATCCAAATACAGATGAGGCCTGGACAGACGACTGCACAGACACACCACTGCTCTACCTCTCCCTTTCTCTCTCTCTCTTTTCCGCCCCTCTCAAAGCCCCCAGTCTGTACACATACACAGACAGCACATTTTCACTCTCATACAGGAATTCGAGTCTACAACAACAACAATAACTTGCATTTATATAGCACAGCTTATGTAAGGTAGTGCCTTGACAGAGGTGGAGTACGATGGCAAGCTAGTGGAGAGGCAGGAGATGACCATAAGCATGGTGTAAAGAGATAGGTCTTTAGGAGTGACATGAAGATGGGGAAGGAGGCGGGCAAGGTGGAGGGATTAAGGGAAATTGCTAAAATGGGGACGGAAGGACTGAATGGCGTGAGGGGAAAGCAGGAGGCTGGAGTTAGTCAAGTAGAGGTGATGGGCTGTGGATTGGGTCGTCTAGCTGGTATTTTACAGTGATCAGTGTGGAAGAAGCAGCTTTTTGTACAATTTTTCCTTGAGAAATGTAGGTTCTGACCCCCCCATCCCCGACTGTGACATTAAGCATTTGCTAGGATGACAGTCAGGGGGTCCTGAATTGGTTCATTCCTTGGCAATTGAAACTCAGTGATTCAAAGGTCCTCAGAGAGAGCTGCCAGTGCAAGGGAGTTGGCATCAACACTCTGATCCGAGAGTCACTGTCCCTCAAACATTCTGACCCCGAGTCAATTTCCCCTTCAATACAGTGACCCGCAGAAGCAACTTCCCCCTTTAACACTGCAACCCTGAGAGTCACTGTCCCTTTAACACTGGGATAGTGATTTGCAGTAATGTCTGGGTGATGGTTTACACATTCGCAGAGGAACTGACTCTGGATTAGAAATCTGACGCAATGAAAATTAATAGCTCCAAATTCAGCAAAAAAAAAAAGCCTACAACTAATTTGTGGAAGATCAAGTTAATTCAAAATGCATTGATCTGATCTGATCTGATCTCCCGGCCCACGGCTCTCCCAATGCTCAGAACATTATATCAAGTCCAGATGAAGGAGGGGAACTTGGAAATTTTAGATCATTTATACTGAAAGATTTTTTTGGCAAGTAATGAAAGGTGCTGTGGAGGAGTAATGTCTCCTGTATAAAAACGTTAAGTCAATAGGCTTTTAAGCAGTTGTCGGTTTCAATTTGTTTCTTTCTGTAGGGAAGTTTGGAATACGGTTTAGAGGCTGCTGCTAATTGCAGGAAACCATTAAAATTCATGGGCAGAAGACATTAAAGGATTAGCAAATAGAGCGCTTGCAGCAGAGCAGAGCGCTGGGGAATGTGGAGACGAAGGGAATGACGAAGGGAGAGAGAGGATTGAGCTAAAAGGGAGAAGGAGGGAGTATGCATTTAATAGGAAGCTAGATATGCACATATGGAGGAAGGGAATAGAAGGGTGTGGGAGGAAGTAAGGAGAAGGTGTGGGGGGAATAACTTGTGTGGACCAGTTGGATTGAATGGTCTGTTTGCTTACTCCTTCCCTCGGAGTGAGGGATGATAGGGAAGAGAGAGAAGGAGCAAGCAAAGGGAGTGAGGGAGGAGAGAGGGAGCGAGGAGAGGGAGGGAAGGAACGAGGTGAGGGAGTGAGGAGAGGGAGTGAGGAGAGCGTGGGTGAGAGGGAGGGAGGGAGAGAGGGAGCAAGGGTGGAGAGGGAGTGTGAGATAGGGTGGGAGCGAGGGAGGAGAGGGAGTGAGAGAGGGAGAGAAAAGTAAGAGGGAAGGAGCAGATGGAGGGAGTGAGAGAGTGACTGAGGAAGGAGAAGAAGGGAGCTAAGGGAGTGAGTAGAGAGGGAGTGAGGAGAGGGAGGGAATGAGGAGAGGGAGGGAAGTGAGGAGAGGGAGGATGAGATAGTGAGAGAGGGAATGAGGGCGGAGACGGAGGAAGTGGGAGTGAGGGAGGAGAGGGACTGGGGAGAGGGTGGGAGAAAGAAGAGGGAAGGAGGAGATGGAGGGAGTGAGAAACAAGAGGGAGGGAGAGGGAGCGAGGAGAGGGAGGAAGGGGAATGAGTAGAGGGAGGAAAGGGAGTGAGGAGAGGGATTGAGAGAGGGAAGGAGCGAGGGAGGAGAGGGAGGTAGAGCTGGGAGAGAGATGGGAGAAGGAGAGGGAGTAAGAAAAGGGAGGAGAGGGAGAAAGTGAGAGAGGGAGGGATGAGAGAGGCACAGAGAAAAAGGAGGAAGGAGAGGGAAGGAGAAGAAGGCGGGAGGGAGGAACTGAGAGAGGGAGCGAGCGAAGAAGGATAGGAGGTGAAGGCAGAGACGGAGGGGGTGAGGTGGGAGAGGGAGTGAACGACGGAGGGAGAGAGCGAGGAGAAGAAGTGAGGGAGGAGGGGGAGTGAGTGAAAGAGGGAGAGAATGAGGAAAGGGAGATATAGTGTGACACCATACTGCCTAACTAGCTTGTGCCAGCATTATATTTTTACAGAAGTCCCCACCCCTCCTCTTCACCTCTCCTGTACCCATCAATTCCCTTCTCCCTCACGCGCGCAACAAGTTTCCTCTTAAATAAATCAATACTTTTTGCTGCAAACACAACTTTGGGCAGTGAGTTCCCATTCTCAACACACTCTGGTGAAGATGTATCTCCTAAACGCCCTCTTAGATCTCCTGCTGGCCCTCCTGATATTCACGCACGCTAGGGTTATTTTAGTATACAGACCCCAGCTGGTAAGGGCGTGTGGATGGTGAGAACAGACAGGAGGCATCCACATCGTCAGAATGGTTAAAAAATAAAAATAATCCTTGCATTCGATATAACGCCTTATCACATCATTGAGACGTCTCAAAATGCATCACAGGATATCCTGTAAAGTGGATTGACTGTATATGTTTGTGGGTGAAACTCAGCAGCCAAATGCGTACAGCATTGTCCGACTTGAAGGATTATTACCACCGGAAAGTGATCTGCCAATCAACCAACAATTGGGATCCTCGGTAAACAGGAAACTTGCCTAACTTGCCCGGGAATCGAACCAGAGTCCTCTCGATTACGAGGCGAGTGCGCTACGCTAAGGAACGCCATTCTAATCCCTCAGAACTGTCTCCCAAGACAAGTGCCCTGCCTGGCTGCAGAGAGACTTTGCTAAATGGGTGCTAATGGGAGAAACCAACATTAATAAGCCTCGCATTTGATGAAGTGACTTTGAACAACAAGAAAATTACATTTGTAAAGCACCCTCCACGTCAGGAGGACGTATCAAGGCGCTGAACGGTCAGGGATCAGGACCTTACAATGAATTCATTCTTGTCGGGAGGACGTCTCAAAGCAACGATTTATTTCACTGGGTCTCTCTGCCCGGCAGGCAGAGAGAGAGAGAGAGCGAGAGAAGGAGATATGCACATAAATGCTGTCACAGTGGTTAAGCGCCGAGCTGTGCTGTGGGGACCCTACACAAACCTCAGCGGCCCAAACAATCCCTTCACAATTTCACACAACGCACCAAACACAATTATTACACCAGCCCACACCAGTTACTATTTCACAGCCTCCGTAAACAAGAGGTTTCGCTGCTCCAGAGACATTCCCGATCTAATTTCTTACCAAGCGCGTAAGTTATTATAAAAAGTTATTTTTTCCCCTTCATTTGACTTGTTCTCTCCTCAGGAGATGCCGCCTGCTGCCCCCCCCCCTCACTCCCCCCCATCCCCCACCATCAGCTGCTTCCCATCTTCCCAGGCTGATCCTATGCCGAATGTTGGACATTTGCAAAAGAGATTCGTGAAATATAGCTGGGTTCTGAGCCGCCCCCCGCAAGCTGCTGTCCTGAGATGGAAGACTCCACTCAGTCATTTACAAAGTCAGGTCGAACGTGAGAACGGCTCCAAGTCCATCTCCAGGGCTCGGCCTGTGGGAGCCACGTTTTACCCATCTTGCAAATTAAACCACAGAGAGTGACCATAGATTTGTGTGTGTGTGTGAGTATATGTGCACACGTTTGTGTGTGTGTGCTTGTGCACCACCCTTATGACACCTGACTCGTGATTTGGAAATCCCATTCTCCGAAGCTCCATTCTCCCGGCTAGCATCAGGTGCACCAACTTCCACTTTCTCATCAACATGAAACTCAATTTCAAACCGTTACATCTTTTTAATTAAAAAAAAGCTTCCCACTTTCCTTCAGTCATTAGGACCATCTTCAGTCCATTAGAGGCTGGCTATCAGCGCTCATTAGAAGCAAATGTGAAGCTTTGAAGGTTTACGGGCAAAGAGCACTGGTAGTAATCAGCGTTCCAAGGATTCGGGTCAACATCTGCTCCTCTCTGGCATGCTCTTCCTGTCCTCCTAACCATGTTCCTGCTTCTTAAAAGTATTCCCACATTCTCCCCATGTACATGTGTGTGTAGGTGTGCTCCACACAAACTCACATATGCGATCTATAACTTTAAACATAAACCATTGAAATCCCTGCCTGTAACCTCCAGCCTGTATTTCATTCCCGGAATCAGTTACTCTGTACATAATCCACCTGAACCCCTGCGTTAAGACGCCCACGTGTTTATGAATAGGGACAAAATCCAGCGGTAAGAAGATTGACGTGTTAAACTGTACTGAGCACGCACTGATGAGAAGGTTGTGTTCCCCGGGTTACAGTGGGGTGGTTATAGATGCTTGTGGGGTGAGCGACAGGTGTTAGATGTTGCCTGGTGTCTGACTGACGGCCCTTTGGCAGAGGCCCACTCTGGCTCGTTCCCTGGCAGCTCATCTTGGGAGCGTGGCGCGGAGTGAGCACTTACCGTGCGGAATCCGGTGAGGGTTTAGGGCGCCCTTGAGCGCTTCCTTCCCACACGCTGTTGGCTAACTCGTTGCCGATGGATGACATGACCCGGATCAGCTCGAGTGGCCAATCGTCGAGGTCCAAGGAGCGAACCCGCGAGAGGTGTGTGCCCAGGTTGCGGTGAATGCCTGAACACTCGATACACATTAGCGCTCCCAGGTTCAAGCTGGCCCAGTCGGGGTCTGAAAGCGATCAAAGTGACAGTCAATACACAGGTCTCTCCCTCCTCCTCTTCCTCGTCTTGAGCACCTCCCCGCACCCAGCACCCATTCCACACAGTCTGAGGCTGTTCAATATGAGGGCAGCCGACCCCCAGTTTGTCAACAGACAGCCGTCTGGCCAGTAACCAGGCTGGTTAGCTTTCCCAATCTGGCGGTGCTGACAGCAATTGTAGTTGACACCAAACACGCCCGATATGGACAGAATACAGGAGATTCACAAAGTCCTGTTACCCCCTGTTTTTGTTAACACAATAAATTATTATTTGCTGTGGCAGATGAATTGTGTGATATAAATGTCTGACACCAGTAATTTCCTGGTTGTTCCATCCATGTTACCAAGATGTCGTCCCAAACATGTCGACGGATCATTATCTGCCCTGAGAATGAGGGTGCTGACACTGATCCTCTGGATGTCTAAATACAATTAAAAACTTGCACTGAATAGACTGAAGTACAGTAAAAACCCGTTTAGTAGGCAACCATAACTTTCGTATATGGTTTATTAGGCAACCATAACCTTCGATTAACTGGAATTTATCTGGAAAAATGCATTGAAAAAATATATATACAGTATATATATATATGTTTGTGTTTTCGGCCTAATATCCGGCAGGCGCTTTAACTGGCATTGGCCAGGTCCCGAGGGTGCCGGATAAATGGGCTTTTACTGTAGTTCTAAATAAGATATCACGTGTTTTAGTTGTTGGTCAGCGCACTGTGTAAGAAAACACATGGGAGTTCACAGGACTTTGTGGACAATCTGTACAACATGGATCCTGCGTCCATGTCAGGCCCGAGTTGAATACAAAACAGCCCACATGTTCCTCAATGCAACTCCCAGGAAATTTCCTCCCCTCCAGCTTCACTTCCCTCCCAGGAGAGTTGGAAACCCGAGAAAACACAAACCAACACACACACACACACGAGATGATCGCAAGGACTTACTGAGTGCCTCACAGTCCACACAGTGTGAGTTACCCCTAATGTTTCGGATCGACTGAAGAGCGATGGCTTCATTCTGGCTTGTTAATCGCGACTGAAAGAAAAAAGGGTGACACGGAGATCAAAGCTTAGTGCCTCTCGAGCCGGACACCGAATGCACAGAGTTGACCTAACAACACCCTCTCCATGAAATTAGCCTGAGGCTCAGTCTCCAGCAATCATACCTCTGGGTCAAGCCCTAACATTAGGGCTTCCCAGGGCCTTGGTATATCCTCCCGATGTGAAAGGCGCTATACAAATGTAATTTTGTTGTTGTATTTTGCTGTTGTTTGAGCTCCATGGTGACACTCCGATGCAACAACAATAACAAAATTACAATTATAGAGCGCCTTTCACATCAGGAGGATGTTCCAAGGCACTGATGCAGTACTGGGGTTGCATTGCATTGTTCAGGTAGACATTAAAAAACTCCTTAGCACTATTTGAAAGGAGAAGAGTTTCTCCTAATGTCCTGGCCAACAATCCCCCAGATAAAATTGCTTGTTCACTTCCTGTAGCTCAGTGGTTACAGCATTTGCCTTACAAGCGTAAGACCTATATTTGAATCCAGGGCGAAACCTTGGGCAAGTTTCATTACTCAAAGCGCCTAATAATAATCCCTTAAAAAAAAACCACAATAATAAAAATTGGTCATTTTCATTTTCAGCTAATTATTGTGCGTAATTAGCTGCTGCGTTTCGCCCACATATACACAGTCAATTCACTTTACAGTATATTCTGTGAAGTGATTTGAACATTTAGAAGTATCGAATAGAAAGATTATTATTATACAAAGGACAGCACCAGCAATGTATTTGAATGTATCCAAATGTAATTTTGTTGTTGTTGTCAGTTTAGACTATCTGATTCCAAGGCCTGATGTGGAGCTTGAACACACAACCTGAGGGTGATGCAATTGGAACGTTAAATACAGAACCTAAATGAAGGATCTGGGGAGAGTTAATGAAAGAGAATGGAATATATTTGACTGACGGTATGTTTCACCCCTTCCCAAACACTCCCCTCCCAGCTCGGGTCACACGCCTCTTGTTTAGCGCCTTGGGACGTCCTCCCGACGTGAAAGGCGCTATATAAATGTAAATTGTTGTTGTTGTTGTTGACTAACTGTGTGACTGACTGACTGATTGACTGTGTGATTGACTGACAGTGTGATTGCCTGACTGACTGACTGCCTGCCTGACGGTGTGACTGACTGACGGTGTGACTGATTGACTAGCGGTGTGACTAACTGATGGTGTGACTGACTGACTGTGTGACTGACTGATAGTATGACTGACTAACTAACTAACTGACTGATTGCCTGCCTGACTGACTAACGGTGTGACTGACTGACTAACTGACGGTGTGACTGACTGACAGTGTGACTGACTAACTGACGGTGTGACTGACTGACTGACTGACTATGTGACTGACTGAGTGACTAACTGACGGTGTGAATGACTGATTGATTGACTGTGTGACTGACTGATTGATTGTGTGACTGAATGACTGACAATGTGACTGGCTGACTGACTGATGATGTGACTGACTGAATTATGGTGTGACTACTGACTGACTGGCTGACTAAACAGATGGTGTGATTGACTAACTGACTTTGTGACCGACCAACCGACTTACTGACTGAGTGATTCACTGACCTTGTCTGACTTGATTGACTGTAAGACTGATTGATTGTGTGACTGATTGACTGTGATTGACTGAGTGACTCACTGACTGTATGATTGACTGACGATGCAACTCACTGACTAACGGTGTGACTGACTGATGGTGTGACTGACTGACTTGACTGTATAACTGATTGACTGATTGTGTAACTGACTGACTGACTGACTGACTGTATAACTGATTGACTGATTGTGTATCTGATTGACTGATTGTGTAACTGACTGACTGACTGTATAACTGATTGACTGACTGTATAACTGATTGACTGACTGTATAACTGATTGACTGATTGTGTATCTGATTGACTGATTGTGTAACTGACTGACTGATTGTGTGACTGACTGAAGATGTGACTGACTGACTGACTGATGGTGTGATTGACTGACTGATTGTGTAACTAATTGATTGATTGTGTGACTGATTGACTGACAGTGTGACTGACTGACTGACGGTATGACTACTAACTGACTAGCTGACTGAATAGACGGTGTGACTGACTAATTGAAGATGTGATTGATGGTGTGACTGACTGATGGTGTGACTGTATGACTGACGGTGTGACTGACTAGACGGTGTGACTGACTGACTGACAGATGGTGTGACTGATTGATGGTGTGACTAACTGACGGTGTGACTGACTGACTCCGTGACTGACCGACAGTGTGACTGACTGGCTGTGATTCACTTACCTTGTCTGACTTGATTTGACTGTGAGACTGACTGTGTGATGACTGACTGATGGTGTGACTGACTGATTGTGTAACTGATTATGTGACTGACTGACTATGTGACTGATTGACTGTGTGACTATGTAACTGACTGATGGTGCGACTCATTGACCGATGGTTTGTCTGACAACAACAGCAGCAACAAAATTACATTTATAGAGAGCCTTTCACGTCAAGCGGATGTCCCAAAGCGCTGAACAGTCAGGTCGGAACCCAAGCACGGGGGGAAGGGTCGAGGTAGGGGGACTGACTGACTGATGGTGTGACTGACTGACTGACTGACGGTGTGACGGAATGACAGTGTGACAGACTGACTGACTCTGTGACTGACTGATAGTGTGACTGACAGTGTGACGGACTGACTGACTCTGTGACTGACTGACAGTATGACTGACGGTGTAACTGACTGACCGACTGACGGTGTGACTTACGGTGTGACTGACTGACTCTGTGACTGACTGAGTGACTACTGACTTACTGACTGACTGAGTGACTACTGACTTACTGACTGACTGAGTGACTACTGACTTACTGACTGACAGTCTGGACTCACCTTGTTCTTGCTGCTCTCGCATGACTGCAGACTGGCCAGGATCTGGCTCTCAATGGCCTGGACCCAGGCATCCCGCTCTTCATAGGAAGCCGCTTCAAAGTGCCACGTCTGCCCCGTGAGAGACACAATAATGAATTCAAGGTTTTCTTCCTGCTCTGTGAAGACAAACAGACCACACCTTTCAGACCGGGATGACAAGAGTATGGCAGCAGCGGGCAGAGCTTCAGCATCGCTGAACACTGATTAACCCCAGCATTTAACCATGGCATTTAGCCCCAGCGTTCCCCTGGGGTCAGGGCAGGGTGTAAGCGAAAGCCAAATGTTGAATGTAGGCATTGATGAACACTAGGTGAACGAACAATAAAGTGAGAAATGGGGAGGCTGGAAAGAGAGAGAAAGACTAGGTACTTGAGCGAATACAACTCCATGAAAGGTGCTATAATCGGTCGGTCGGTCGGTCTGTCTGTCTGTCTGTCTGTCTGTCTGTCTGTCGGTCGCATTGTTTCACGATTAGACATTAAACAGTTAAAGAAGGCGGCAGAGGCAAATAGTTCACATTTGGAAGCAATTTTGCTGGCAAAAGAAAATTGGCCACAATACTTTTTCATCAGCTATTACAAAGACAACAGATGCCATAATTGGGAATCCCTGGTAGCGTTCAGAGAGCAGCTCGGAAAAGACGCTGTCGTTCAAAGGAAATCTTACAACCTGATAGCCGGGGGTCAGGGCAGTGCAGGATTGCTAAATCCTGCTTACGATTTGTAAAGTTCCCAGCATCTGTTCAATCAGCCAGTGTGAGAGGCGAGTGACGGAACGTGGGGTCAGGCTCGCTGATTTGTGCCCCTTTCCCCCGGCCAGGCCCCAGCGGGCGAGGGGGGGTGGGGGGGTGGGTGGGTTGAAGGTGAAGATTCTGAGCAAGGCCCCTCCTCATCGCCAACACTCACGCAAACATGTACACACATGCAAGCCCATTTGCTAATATACTCCTACACACGGGAAACACACACATAGGCATGTCACACACACGGCACATTCACTCACACTCACGCAGAGATACATACATACATACACACATACCACACACACATACATACATACATACGTGCAGAAATATGTGCAGAACGACCTCACACAAAAACAGCACATGGCTTCAAATAAAAATACATACAGGGCTTGCACACAAAATATAAACAGAAGGTGCATAAAATAATATAGCGCCAAACACGCAAATTACATACAAAGCACACACACAAAAAGCACACACACAGGCGCGCACACAAATAATAATACTTGCATTTTGATATAGTGCCTGAATACGTCTTCTCGACATCTCAAATCGCTTCACAGAATATATTGTAAAGTGTATATTTTGTGAGAGAGACGCGGCAGCCTATTGCACACAACAGTGTCCCACAAATGGTTGTGGATTGAGTGATCAAATTTTTTTTTCTTGTGAAGGGATTATTATCCCTGGAAAAGTGATCCACCAATCGTCTTAACAACCAGGTTCCTACCTACTGCTGGGTAAACAGAGGAGTGTGGAGTAAGAAAACTTTCCCAATGTTTCACCCTGCCCGGGAATCAAACCCAGGTCCTTCCACTTGCAAGGTGAGCTCACTAACCACTATGCTACAGGACTCCACCAAAATACATACATACAGAACAAACCAAATACACACAACACACACACACACACAAAATACATATGACACACACACATGCACACAAAAGCAGTGAAAAGCAGAGGAGGCTGCTGGCTAGAATATGGCAGCACTACTCAAACATGAAGCTCATGTGGCTTAGTGGTTAGAGCACTTGTCTTGCAAGCTGGGGAGACAAAGCTGGGAAGACCTGTGTTCAAATCCAGGCAGGTCAGGGTGAAACCTTGGGCAAGTTTCCTTACTCCACACGCCCAATAATAATCCGTCCAAAAAAACCACAATAATAAAATTGGTCATTTCAATTTACAACTGTTTGTGGGACACTGCTGTGCGCAATTGGCTGCCGCGATTCGCCCACAAATATACAGTCACTTTACAGTGTATTCTGTGAAGCGCTTTGGGACGTCGATAAGATGTGAAAAGCGCTATATCAAGCTCCTAATACCGATTCAACACCCCGTTACCTTAATAACAATTAGCAATATCTGTGATCTGTGGCAATAGTAAGATGTCTCCAAAGCAGCTAAGAATTATTGATAGCAGAGAATGTTTCAGGTTGGAATCAATGCCTGCACATCGGCCTGGGAGTAACGTACCGTGTATGTATTCAGGTGCTGTGCAGATCTGGCAATGGGGAGTTGGAAGGGGGTGGGGGGGGGCGGGGGGACATCTAGTGTTTAGAAAGTTATTAAATGAAAACCAATATAAAGGAAAAGTGTAGAGTAATGTGGATGTGGGCGTTTAACACTTGTCGTTGTACAGACTCTTTCAGAATTCTATTCTCAGGGCTGTACCCGTCACACAGCTTGTTGAATTAAAATCATCTTTGCATTCTGACCCACCCCTGCCCTCACACCCCGATAATCCAGGGATTCCAGGTGATAAATAAAGAGCTCAAAATAGTTTTTGTTTTTTGAGAGGGAAGTAGGGGGTGGGTGGGGGAATAGGAATAAATTGACCTGTGACTTCTATATATATAGTACATTATGTATTTTTAAAAAATGCGAACTCAAAATATAATTTACAATTTTCTCGTAACAATGAAAAAAATGTTATCTGGCATTTAACAAAGCTGGCTCCCCTTTCCCTGAAAGCTTTTCTTTTTCAAGTCAATTTATGAACTTTGACTTAGGGGGTGACCTTCAGCGAGGGGGAAGGAAAGCAGGACAAGACTGTGAAAACTGACGCACATGCAAACGCAGCCTGGCACGCAGCAGCTCAGGGCTCAAAGCCCGGCGACAAAGGCACATTACGGCAACCACTTCGCAAAACAAATTAAAGGCCGTACTTAAATGTCACAGCACACAATTGTATTTTGCTACAGTTCATTACACCTGGTACTTGCAACTTAAAGAGTAATAACTTGGGAAATATTACATCGAATGCCATCGTGTACGAGAGGAAAGGCAGATGGGGGAGGGGGGGGGGCGCGATTCAGATTGGGGGGGAGAAGAGAAAGGCAATAGGATTTTCTTAAAGTAATTTAAACATCGCTATTCTAAGGGCTACAGGGAAAGGTCAACATTTAAGTAACGAAAGAAAGAAACATGTATGACATGAATGAAGCATAATAACTAAAATTAAAGGCCACACACGTAGGCAAGCATGCTCCAGGCAAACCAGGAACAATTCCTGCTGGGGTGCCATGTTCTGTGGTCTCTTCCCACCCTCCCCACCCACCCTTTATATTCATTACCTTCTGTGTTGGTGCTGCTGCTGTTGTATATGTTTCGTAAGCTACCTACACGGTTTAGTTTCCATGCTTTACGTTTGGCTGCATCCAGAGAGCAGAGACAGAAGACAAAAGGAAGAGAGAGATGTCAAAGTACAGCGAGGCAGTAGACAACAAGGCTGTTGAGGGTGGGAGTGGGACAGGGGTGTGAGGTGAGATGGGGGGGGGGGGGCGGGGAGGGGGGTGTTGTAAGCAGCTGGACAGGAGGCGAAGCACGCTGGAACAAAGCAAGAGACTTGGAGCAGTGTGATTGCCATAGGTCTCAATCTGGCTGGCCTGTGCTGTAGCAGGACCATGCAGTCAACGAGAGGGCTAAGTAAGCTGTGACAGTCACACACACTCAACACGCTAAACCACGCCAAATTACGCTTCGCGTTCCACTTCCGTGAAAAAAAATGAAAAGCCGGAATTGCAAGACATTCTGCCATTTGATATCAACAAGAATAATAATTGATGCCTTTGGCATTGAGACGTCTCAAAGCGCTTCACAAAATATACTGTAAAGTGGATTGAGTGTATATTTTGTTTGCGAAATGTAGCAGCCAATTGTGCAGAGGAGTCTCCCACAAACAGTCGTGGATTGAGTGATCAAATTATTTTATTGTTTTGAAGGGATTATTACTCCTGGAAAGCGATCTGTCAGCACACAGCAATGTGCTACAAACAGCAACAATGAGCAATTTTATCTGGGGGAATGTTGGCCAAGATACACAGAGAGAGAAACTCCCTCTTCTTTTTTGAACAGTTCCACAGGATCTTTAATGTCCACCTGAACAGCCAGATGGTACCTCAGTTGAATTGCACATTCTCGCCAATGTTGTGTCTCCACCCCACCTTCTCTCCTAGCACTTCCTTGGGAGTATCAGTGTAGATCGTGATCTTGAAGGTCATGGGTATTAAAAGCCGCAGAACTTGTGGTCTCACGCGGAGAATCAATGTTCATATAAAGCTACCTAGGAAACCAGTCCATACATAGACTTCAAGAACCAATATTCTCGACCCACCCTTACACCAACTTTAAAACTATCTCTTCTTTGCTATTTTGGATAGATATTTGGTGCCCACATTGTGTTTGTGTGTGTGTTAGGGGGGGAATAACTGTCCTTTTACTTGGTGTCTGTAAATGCTATTGTTAATCATCAATGTCACCATAACTCAATCCACTTTTACAGTAACTCAACCCTTTGCAACTGTAACTCTTCAGGTTCTTTTGTTCTTCACTACAGATTTCTCTGGTCAGCAAACCAACATTTACAAAGCTGAAGCTCAGATGTAGTGGGCCAATTTGACATTATCTGCAGAATATTAACCCTAACATTTTTCTATTACTGCATCAAACTATCCCTTTCCAACTAAAACTAAGCCATGACATAATATTCCAAGCATACATTCACATTCAAAGTGATCTTTAAAGCAAGAAAGAGGTGAAATTGGTAGAGGACAAGAATCAATAGTCAACAAAACCGAACTATCAGGAATTAGAAGTTAGAAGTTTGTGCAGACATTACACCGAATCTCTTTAGAAGCAAAGATTTCAGGCTCCAAACTAGTTGGCAAAATGGCAAGAGAAATCAGAAGGTTGTGGGTTCATAGTCTAGGTTGACACTCCAATGCAATTCTGTAGGAGTGTTGCATTGCCAGAGGTGCCATCCTTTGGATGAGATGCCAAACAGAGGTTTTATCTGCCTATTCAGATCAATGGCATTATTCACAAAGTGAAGGAGTTTTTCACAGTATCCTGGCTGTAAATACCCCAGGTAGAATGAATATTCATTTTCAGCTGCGACATTGATGTGCTCAAATTGGCTGCCCCATTCTCCCATAAACCCTCATTCATTATACTACACAGTAAAATTTCGTGAAACGCATTTAGATACGCCAATGTGATATCAAATGTAAGCATTATTATTATAGAAGCACCAATAAGAGTGTAAAAGATCCGTTCTCATGATTTGTGACTCTGAAAAACTACAATCTACATCCATATATAGGTGTCAGTGTTGCTCTGTTGGTGGCAGTCTCGTATCTCAGCCAGAAGGTGCGGCTTTAAGCTTCACATAAAAGAGTTCAGTTCCTATACGCTAAGCTCATCGGCAGAGTCGTAGTCTGACTCCACTGCAGTGCCAGCGGCACGTTTCGCCCACAAATATACAGTCAATTCACTTTACAGTATATTCTGTGAAGCACTTTGAGCCATCTAGAAGACGTGAAAAGCGCTATACCAAACGCAAGGATTATTATTATTATTGTTGTCAGAGGTGCGCTATTTGGATCAGATGTTATATCATGGTTCTGCCTGTCTATTCAGGTAGATGTTAAAGATGGCGCTATCTAAACAAAAAAAGCAGTTTCTCTCAGTGTCCTAGAAAATGATCCTCACGGTGGTGTGCAAGAGTCACTAACCTCACAGTAATTGTTGCAAAAAGCTGATTCATTATAACACGATAAAACGTCGCAAAAATGCAAGTTCTTTCCATTTTAAAACACGAGGTCCATATTCCATGGTGTAGAACAGGCCTGGAATCAAAGCTTGTCAAATTCAGCATCAAAAACTTACAGAAAGTAGCATTAGCAAATGTTATTGAGTGCAGGGGGCAGAGAACAAGAGGGCAGAAGCAAACTTTAAAAGCCATAAAGCACACGGAAGTGTAACAGCATTGCGGTCTGTATAGAGACATAAGCAATCGATTCTGACCGCAAGGCGCTCTGAGATGCCGTCCGGCGTGGAGGGCGCTATATAAGTCAAAGTTGTTGTTGTTGTTGAAGCTCTGCCTGTAATTCAGTGCAATTTCTGGATAGGATCAACAAAATCTCAGCTCAACTCCAAATCAGTATCACGTTAAGGCACATTCATTCAAAATTGTTTCCAAAGCCATCCCAACCTGTCTGTGGGAGCCAAAGACTGTCAGTAACAGAATCATACGATGTAAGAGGACAGTGATAGTGAAAAGCTGCTGCACATCGCTCCTTTGTACAGTTAATAGGCGTCAGACTGGAGCAGTTGGTAGAGCTCTTGCCTCTAAGTCAGAAGGTTGTGGGATCAACACCTGCACTGGGACTTTGGACTCACAGTCGCTGAAATTGACAGATTTCTTATGGATAAAGGGATTAAGGGATATGGAGATAAGGCAAGCAGGTGGAGTTAGATTAGAAGATTAGCCATGATCTTATTGTATGGAGGGGCAGGCTCGAGGAGCCGAATGGCCAATCCTGCTCCTCATTCTTATATTCTTATGTTCTAGTCTAGGTTGGAACTGGGGGATGCTCTGCATTGTCGCAGGTGCCCTTCTTAAGGTGAGATGCTAAACCAAGGTCCTGTCTACCTGTTAGGTAGCCAATAATGCCTCGGATGAAATTGATCCTTCTCTTTTATGTCTGTTTGTAAGTCTTTGCTGGGTGCAAAACAGATGCCATGTTTGCCTACAAAATATAATCACTACACTTCTCAGGCAATTTACTGGGAATTACAGGATTCCCAGTAAACTTGTGTGAACCTTGACTGGCAGGGATTCAAGCTGTGACAAAAGCAGTATAGGGTCAGGATGAAATGACTAGCCACGAGCTGGTGGGACGAGGTGCCCACATAACCATCAGTCGCCAGCTCATTGGGTGCGGACACCATTTTGCAGTGTAATTACGCTGCAGCCTCCTGGTCCACTTGCAGCTCTGTTATTTTAGTCGCGTTGCAGCTACAGTCTCACCCAGCAGTAAAAATAACCCTGAGCATCTCTCAGTGTCTCCAATCATCAGGCGCTCCCAGCACCCCACAGCCTCATTTACACGACAGTGTGGAACCCAGGGACGGTGATTAATGGGCTGAAGAGCCACTGCCATATCCCATTCTTCTGTAATGTCACTGAGTGAAAAGGGGGCTTGATGCCTGGGTTGCGGACACTCTATTTCATTCCCTTTTTTCCCCCTCTTTCTCACTCTCATTCTCTCACTGGTTCTCGCGCTCTCTTTCTAACTCATGCTATCTCATTCTTTCTTTGTCTCACTCGTTCTCGCGCTCTTTCTCATACTCTGTAAGGATATAAACCCTTCCTTTTCCCTCTACGATGGCTCACTTGCCGTTCACAGGAAAACTGAGCCCCACAGATTGGGAATGATGTGGCTTTGAACTGACTAATCTAATTGGAAATGGAGGCGAGGGGTGCTGGGGGGTGGGTGGAGAAGTTATAATTGACTTCAATGGTCCCTGAATTACAGAGGGCAAAATCAGCTGTGAGAAATCAACAATCACTCCTAATCGCTGTATGAATTCCCTGCTTGCCGGACTTCTCAACTCTTCCCTCCGCACCCTCTAGAGTATTCAAAAATCTGCAGCTGTGTCAGAGCACTGACAGTGGGGGACATGGATGGGGTTGGCCAGTGACGGCAGAGTGAAGGAAGCGAACAATTTGGTGACGTTTTAATAGGTCACAGGAGGGCTCTAAAGGGGAGCCATGACGTTTGAGCAATACCAATACCACTGAAAGCAAGCAGGAGGTGGTGTCCTGGACACTGTATTTCTGCTGCCCCACCCGCTGGGGTTTCGCTTGTTGTTCCAATCTCGCTACGAGCTACACATGGGGCTGACTGAGGCTGATGACATAAGTTTCTGGTCTCAGCAGTGGGAATGATCCAAGATCACTAATGCCTGCGCAGAATTGCAGACATGCAGGTATCAACACAATGCTCATTCATGTTTGTGCCTGTGTGCATCTCTGTAAATGTGTAAGTTTGTGTCTGTAAGTTTACATGTGTGTGCATGTGCATATGTTTGTGTCTGTAATTGTGTGTCTAAATGTGTTTGCGTGCCTACAAGTGTGTTTGTGTGTACGCATCTGTTTGTGTGTCTGCAATTGTGTGTGTCTTGTGTGTGAGTTTGTGTAGGTGTACTACACAAAGTATACTACTATAATACGCATCTGTAAGTGTGTGGATGGGTGTGCGTGTACTTGTGCGTGTTTTTCTCTTTCTCTCTGCATTTGTGAGTGCTGTAAACAGGACAATTGAAATCATAGGATCCTAGAATTACACAGCACAGACGAAGGTCATTCAGCCGATTGTGCCTGTGCCGGCTCTTTGAAATAGCTGGCCAAATGAATCCCACTCCCCATAGCCCTGCAAACTTGTCCTCCTCCAATAATTATCTTCTTCTCTCATAAAATTTGGTATCGAATCGGCTTCCACCACTCTTTCAGGCAATGCATTCCAGATCTGAATAGTGATCCGATCTGTGTGAATCAATTATTTTAAAACAGTGTCCTCTGATTACCGACCTACTGTCCAGTAGAAATAGTCTCTCCTTGTTCACACTATCGAATCCCCTTATCATTTTGAAAACTTCTATTAAGTCTCCTCTTAACCTTCTTTGCTCCAAGGAGAATCCTAGCTTCTCTAACTTATTCCAATAACTAAAGTCCCTCATTCCCGGTACCATCCTGGTAAATTTCCTCTGTACCTCTCCAATGCCTTGACATCCTTCCTAAAATGTCATGCCCGGAACTGAACACAGTACTCCAGCTGTGGCCTTTATAAAGGTTCATCATAACAACATCCAGGAAAGCTTTCCATCCTGGCTGTTGATTCTGTGCAGACACAATACAATCCTGGGTCCCTTTATACACTCAGAGGCAGCTTCCACAATTCCTATTGAACCATGGGTCAGGACTCCCCAAGAATTCCCACTGGACTTCACATTGATCTGATCTCTGACCGCTCAGCACCGCCACTGCCTCACCACAGACTTAGGCTCCCAAATAAATAATTATTGACTGTGGAGCATGAAGATGAAAGCAGTAGGTTTAATGTAATGGCCACAAGACACCACAGATTAGCACCTCCTCTGACTATCGCAGGGAGGTCGAGCACCAGAACACAGTGTTAACTGCTCGATACACTCTTTAGGTCACTCAAAAGCCACTGAAAGGTCCAGGGAATTAGATGTGGCAATAATTAATCATTCAAGCCTCTCCTGCCACAGAAAACCACTGCACCAGCCCAGCTCAGTTAGTCATACTCTCACTACATAGGCAAAATAAACAAGACATCTCAAAGCGCTTCACAGGATATAGTGTAAACTAACTGACTGTGTATTTTCTAAGGGAAACAATGGCAGCCAATTTGCACACAATGTTCCATAAAATTCCATTGAATGAGTAACCAATTTTATTTGAGGGATTGTTGGCCAGGCTACTGGGAGAAACTCTCTTCCCTTTTTGGGTAGTTTTATGAGATGTTTAAAGTCAATCAATCAAAACTTACATTTATATAGTGCCTTTCATGTCGAGAGGACGTCCCAAGGCGCTGAACAGTTAGGTAGGGACAAGAGCAGGGGGGAGGGGTCGGGGTAGGGAGAAGGAGAGTAGGAGAATTGACTGTATTGTATATTTGTCCATCTGAACAGAAAGATAGGACCTTGGTTTTAACAAATCATCCTAAACATAGCATATCTGAATATGTAGCATACCCCCAGCAGTGCACCAAAGTGACAGTTTAAACTATCTGATTCCAAATCCAAGATTTTGAGTCCATAATCTTCAGACTCATAGGAGTTGTGGGTTTAAGCCTCAGCTTGGGACTTTGAGCTCATAATCCAGGCTAACACTCCAGAGATGTGCTGGGGAGTTTCTCTGGTGACATTAAACCGAGGTCCCCTTGGCGCTATTCAAAAAGAGTTTCATACAATGCGACAGCACAGAAACAAGATATTCGAATCAGCTAGTCCGTGCCAGCAATTTTACTCCAAATGAGCCTTCACCCAACTATTCCCCCCTCCCTTATGCATGTAAAAGGAGGGAATTTTTCTCGGTCTCCCGGCTAACAATCCCATAGATAAAAAAGTGGTCATTCACCTCAAAACTACTTGTGGGATCTTGCTGTGAGCAAAGTGGCTGCCGTGTTTGGCTAGGAATGCACATCATTTGAGAATAATTACAGCAAAGAAACTGGAAATCATCACTATGTGATAAACCCTTTAAAATATAAGGACTTTCTCATTTAAATAAACAACAGGTATCAGGTCAACATTTTGCAAAGCAATTTAGGAATTTAGGTTCCCAACATCATGAACAATATCAGTGTCTCTTGCTACCCCGAGCCTCCTCGCATTTCCCTGGATATTTCTACTTCTTCCCAAGTATTGTTTTTTGCACGCTTTCCGAGCTCTCGACGGATTTCTCCTCTCTGGGAAATTCTCATAGTTCTCAGCCAGGAACAATCTCCTCTGTCATGTCATTTGGGCTGAATGTGATGCTTGCTTGCTGGCTGTTTAAGGGACAATGCTGTGTGAAAAATGGAAGCTGTGTTTTCTGACAAAATATAAGGTCACCGTGCTTTACAATGATTCCTGCGAAGCGCTTTGAGACGCCGTCCGGCGCTATATAAATCAAAGTTGTTGTTGTTGAGACACCTTCCCCAAGTGAAATCTATCCTATGCAAGGATTTATTATTCTTATTAATAATGCAAGTCTAAAGGCCGAGGTTAAAGGCATCAGAGGTCTTTTGTGGATGTGTAATTGGGTCGTGATAATTAGGAATAAAAGAAACCCCCTGATGCGGGATGAGTGAACGGGAAGCTTTCAGCCACAATTTATGTAACTGCGCAGTTCAGAATAACTTCCTGAAAAAACAGACTACAGACTGTCTTGAAGCAAAGACTTTTAAAGATCAATTTAATGTGCCGTGACTTAATCATGCTATTTTTAACCCTTAACAATAATAAATTCCATCTTACATTAGGGACAAAGTATAGACAACAATAGTCTGCCAATTATAAACCATAAGCTGCCCAGCATTTGCTGATGGATTTCACTAATGAACATACATGGATCATTTGAAATGGAGGAGATGTCATTGCAGTATCAGCAAAGCTTTGTGATCATCCATAAGGGCCAATCTTTCCAAATTATTTCTGCTCATTTCGGAAATCAGCAGCGCTGGGTGATCCTGATTTTTTTTCTCCCCCTTATAGCTGGCCACCCTGTGGGAAGGATTGTTCTGGCTTCTAGGTCACAAGGCCATGGGTTTGGGCACCATACAGTGAATTGGTCAGATTGTCCAGCCTGTCCAATCGGGGTGTGGTGCTGGGGAAAGATTGTCAGTAATGCTGGGATTCAGGTAGACGTTAAACAGAGAGGCCTCGTCTGCCATGGATACAAGTGGATGTGTATGATTTCACCCCATTAACTGGAGGGAGAGCAGTAAGATCAGCCAATGTCCATGCCAAGTACAGGCTCTCATCCAATCCTCACCAGAGTAATTGTTCTTTTATCTCTGTGCAGCAGCGGCTCTTTTGTACCACTCTCTGGAGCCCCTCTGACTCTCTCCCTCATGTCCATTTTATCACCTACCCCATTGACTGTGTTTTCAGTCATCTATCCCCTCTTCACCCCTACCCTCTTCATTTACCACCCACCTCAGCTTATCACTGAGTCCTTTTCCATCAGAGCAATGAGTTATCAGGCATTTACTGTATATTACATCCTCCATCTCCCTGGCTTGGCATCAGATTCCTCCACTATCAAGCGATAACTTGTGTATATGAACTGCAAGTTGTTGTTGTTCCTTTCACCAAAGAAAAGCTGATGGTTGAAGTGTGACACTTGAGGCATCATCTCTATATGAATAAGCCGCTGGATGGTGTGGGAAAAAGGTAATCGGCCATTAATCAAGGCAACTTGCTGCTGCTCAGGGTAAGGATGAGAGCCCCCTCTGAATACATGGACAACTTTTATTGATATGATATCCTTCATGTGGCACAGCGTCCCGGAGCACTTGACAGCAGCGTAATCTGACAACGAGTCAGGGGAGAGGGAGGACACAAGGTGACCATAAGCATGATCAAAGCAGAAGACCTTTAGGTAGGATTTGAAGCCATTGGAGCCTGGACTTTAGACTTACACTGCAAGTCAGGTGTCAAGGTTACCATCTTCTCGCCTATGGGTCAGAAGGTTGTGGGTTCAAGCCACACATGAGCAACTCTAAGCTCATACTCAGTGTTGGAAGTGCCATCCTTTTGTTAAAGAGATGTTAAACTGAAGTCCCGCCTGCCTGTTCAATTGGACATTAAGAATCCCATGGCACTATTCAAAAAAAAGAAGAGAATTTCTCCCGGATGCCTTGCCAACATTCCCCTAAACACTATTGGTTATCACTCCGTGGCTGCTTGTGGGACATTTCTGTTTGAAAATTGCCAGCCGTGTTTGCCTACAAATATTTGGTCGCGAGACTTCATGTTGAATCCCCGTGAAGTGTTTTGAGATGTTCTCTTGATGAAAAAGGCGCTATACTGAATGAAGCATGGATTAGTATTATTTCAGAGAGCAGTTCCCTGTGAAGCGCCATGAGACACATAGACATCATGACACATGACTATTACAACCTAAATGAGCTGCTACACAACTTAGGTTGTCTCCACACACGCACACTCCAGTGTAAGACTGCCTGGAGCCTCCCACTAGTGACTGGCGTTCTGCTGGAAAATGGGTCTGTGTGAAAGGCCTGGATGCCTATCTAAATCGAAGTTGTTGTTGTTATTGTTGATGCCAGGGGCCAGCGGGTGTCTGACACTGGCAACGATCAAGTCACAACAATCTCCGAGTGAGGACGGATGTACAGATAAACAGGAACTTGTCTTTTGAAGCAATAAGGGGCTCCTGTTAGAAAAACGTGATTGACGATCAATTGATAAAAAAGACAGCGTTTTTCGTGACAGATGGACACATAGACAGCAAATAATCACGGCAGCCTTTCTGCTCTGTGTTTTATAGCTGCTACAGGGGCCAATAATAAGGAATGCTGAGTGCAGGACCAGCGTTGCAGGCTCAGTTAGGATCTGAGGAGAGTAGAGAATATCCCCTAGTATTTTTTCATTGCCCGTGCACCCCCCCACAACCCACCCCCCCTATCCCCCCACAAAAAAAATCAATTCGGAAACCACTGAGGGTGAAATAAAAGCCATTAGCAAAGTGTTTCCACCGGGCAGTGAAGCCAAGCTCCTCAGTGCAAGAAATAGATTCTGTCAATACACCAGCGGCTTTGGCGCTCGCTGCAGACACCTCTGTACTTTATAATGCATGTCACCAGCTCACAGGCAACTGGGAATTTTGAACGGGTGGGGGGGAGGGGTTGGTGGATGGGTTTTTAAAACAAAGTAACCCAACTTAGATCTCTCCTTTTGCAGCCCAAGGCAGCTTCCTGAGCATTAAGAACATAATCAGATCAACATTTTACTTGTAAGTTACATGGCTGTAAATGTCAGGCCGAAATCAGAAAGTCGTTCCTCTCCCCCACCTTACTCGCTCTCTCTTTGTTGAATTTTTTTAATGGTTTCATGTGCACCAATGTTGATGTAAGCTCACATCGAGGAACAAAATGTGAACTGTGAAATCACTTCACCTATACAAATAATGGGGCTAAATAAATTGTCCCCTCCCACATCATTTTAGTTCCACACATGTTGGCTAGAATTGAGTTATGCATGCAGTGTTTTGGCTGACCAGGAGGTGATCAAGAATCTCATCCCAGGTAAATTCTCTCTACCGTTGTAAAGCACTTTGAGATGTCCTCCTGACGTGAAAGGCGCTACATGAATGTAAACTGTTGTTGGGGTGGAAAGTCCCAAAGGACCCATAAAGTTTATAAGAAATCTTGCATTTGATACTGTATCTTATCACATCATCGAAACGTCTCAAAATACTTCACAGAATATACTGTAACGTAGATTGACTGTGTATTTTAATAATCCTTGCATTTGATATAGCACTTTTCACATCTTATCGACGTCCCAATGTGCTTCACAGAATGTTCTGTAAAGTGAATTGACTGTATATTTGTGGGCGAATTGTGGCAGCCAATTGCGCACAGCAGTGTCCCACAAACAGTCGTGGATTGAAATGACCAATTTTTTATTGTTGTTGGTTTTTTTTTTTGCCAAATTATTATTAGGTGTGTGGAATAAGGAAACTTGCCCAAGATTTCGCCCTGACCTGCCTGGATTCGAACATGGGTGCCGGTCTCCCCAGCTTAGTCTCCCCAGCTTGTAAGACAAGTGCTCTAACCACTAAGCCACAGGAGCTCCATTTTGCAGAAGGAATGCACAGACAATTGCCGATAGGTAGGAAGGAGTGGGTGCAGCTATTGCAACACACTGGTGGGCCATGGGTGAATATCTTTGTACTGGCAATGCCAGGATCTGAGCTCCAGGGCTGTTAGTTTTCCAGGTAACATGCCTGACCACGCTCCCATCTCCTCATTACATCTGTAAGAACTCTACTGTCGTCTCTCTCTCTCTCGCTCCCTCTCTCTCGCTCCCTCTCTCTCTCAGGCACATCTAATGATCCCGATAATCGACTCTGTCGTGGAGCTCGTAAAAAAATAAAAATAAACGACAAATGCATTTTTAACAATGTCTCGAGATTTAAAAGATAATGTGACCTTAATTCTTTTTGGTTTCCATGACAATTTTTAAAATTTGTTTTTTTTGCTAGCGGGTGGTGGGGGTGGGAGGGGGGGAAAGAGTGTTTAATGGAGGCTTTGTTTTTGAATATTACGATGTTAAATGAGATTTATATCCTATGCGCTCTGCAAACTAGCTCAAGCTTCGTCCAAGACTTTATAAGTATCAGCCTGGCTCGGTTGGTGACATTCTAGCCTTTTAGTCAGATGACTGTAAGTTCAAGCCCAACTTCAAGCTTTGAAGCCTGAAGTTGGGTGTCTAGGCTGACACATTAATGAGGCAGCTCTGCATTGTGAGGAGATACTGTTCTTGAGATGACTTGTTAAAGCCAAGCAACCGGTCTGCCTGCTCGGATGGATTGTAAAGATCCCATGGCCCTATTCCACCATCTCCTAGTGTCCTGACCAACAATTCCCCCAAATAAAATCAGTCATTCACATCATGGGTGTTTGTGGGACTTGGCTGTGTGCAAATTGGCTGCTGCATTCACCTAAAAAATATGGTCACTGCACTTTACAGTAAATCATGTAAAGTGAGATGTTCTCTTGACATTCTAAGACCCTAAATCAAATGCAAAGATGATGATTATTATTATCCAAATTCACTATCAGAGAAAATCCTAGGTACACTTGGTCCATGCTATTGGTACCTCCAAAAACACAATATACCCCTTTGCACTGCACTGGAGTATCAGCTGAGACTTGATTTTAAATCCTGATGTGGGGGCTTGAGCCCACAACCCTCTGACTCGAGGTGAGTGAGCTATCACACAACCAGGCTGACAAATGACACTGTGGTACATGTCGATACTGAAATGGATGTCATATATACTACAGTATATTACCCAGCACTTACAATGGAACCTTAGCCTGGCTGTAAGACCCGTCCCTCAAATTATTATCTCCACTAGAATCCAATCCATCGCTAATGATAACCACACAGTGCAGCGTAACTGTACACAGCCTGTGCCCATGCTGGTTGCTTGCCATGTCCCCAGACAAATCCTATGAATGTTCCCGACCATCACAAGCTCACAGAGGCCATGCGTAATTGACTAAAAGATGGGCTAAAACTGTGGCCAATCAGTTTGTGATCAAAACGCGTAGAATATTCAGTGCCACTTGATCACAGAATACATATTCTTTGCTCTCTTCCTCTAACTCATCACATAATCTCTTCAAGGTCTGGACTGCCGTAATATGATCATTACTGTCAAGCGGTGTGAAGCGTTCTCAAAGGCAGCTCCTGCTCTCATTCTTCATCAGCACCTCTCTGCCTTTTATTTTACTGCTTTTCACAGCACAATCTATTACAGGACGCAGGCAGACAGGCAAAGGACTGTAACCAAGCACACAAAAGCACAATGTGTGTGCTGGAACAAGGGATGGTTGCGAGAATTCATATTTGTTTTTAGTTTACCTGCAAAATACAGTCACTAGATTTTACAGAGCGCCCTGCAAAGCACATTGAGATGTAAAAGCTCTGTATCAATTCCAAGGATGACGGACGTTTTCATTTCCATCCCCACCTTCTACACGTTGAGATTTTTTCGGTTGCTCTCCACGGTCTTGCTCCCCCTCCCTCTGTGACTCCTAACCTCATTATAAGCCTATAGACACCGCCCCGCACTTGCCGCTCCACCATTGGCAGTTGGACCTCTCAAAGCACTTCACAGAATATACTGTAAAGTGAATTAACTGTGTATTTTGTGGGCGAAACGCAACAGTCCATTGCACACTGGAGTCTCCCATAAACAGTTATGGATTGAGTGACCATTTTTTTTGAGGGGTTGTTAACTCCTGAAAGTAATCTGCCAATCGACTAACACTTGGCTTCCTACTTTCTGCTAGGTAAACAGAGGGACGTGGAGTAAGGAAATTTCCCTGAGGTTCCCTGGGAATCCAACCTGGGTCCTCTCGCTTGCAAGGTGAGTATGCCAACCACAATCCCGCCACTCCTCTGCATCCCCCTACCTCTCTGACCTTCTCTCTCCTCACAACAGTAGCCGTTGCCTTCGCTCTACTGGGTCTGGCTTCCTCGTCCCCTGAATCCTCTGTTCCACCAGCGCCAGCCGTGCCTTCAGCCACTACTCCCCGAGGCTCTGGAACAACCTTCCTCACACCCTAAGCCTCGCCCACCTCCTTTCCTATTTTCAGGTCATGCCTGGAGACTGGCAAAATACTTTTCTTTTTGACGGTGCTTTTGATCACCTTTTTCCCCCTTCCCCTGGCTCGGCCCCGGGATCCGTTATTGGGAAGCGCTCTGAGAATTCATCCGGCATGAAGGGCGCTGTATAAATCCAAGTTGATGTTGTACCTCCTAAATTCTCTGTTTGATCCCCAAGCCACTATCTTGTACTTGTGTCCCCTGGTTACGGACTCCTCACCCAGTGGAAACAGACTATTAACCTTATTAAACCATTTTATAATCTTAAACACTTCTGTTTAGATATGCCTGTTGAGCGTCTCCTCTCCAGCAAAAAAAACGCCAACCTTTCCTGCAGAATTAAACTCAGACCCTTTGTCCTAGCAACTAACACAGCGACACACTAATGCTCAATGCGAGAAAAGTTACAACTCTGGTCGAGCTGATAAATGTTGACGCGAGTGTTATTAATACACTGGGTTCTGCCAAGGCTAATACACTTGTTTACCGGTTGTCAACACTTGCTTACGGAGAGTACCTGAAAAGCCTTTGGGAATCAGTTTCCCTGTCACCAACATTTGCATAAATGACGGGCTGCTCGTCCTGCGGGCCTCGTGCATCAACATTACGCATCTGACCACGAGGTTTAATGCGCAATTTATAATGACCCCTGCAGTGACGGTCAGAAATCTACAGCTGATTAGTTGCTGTAAAAAGCAGGTACAAAATTCCGAAGGTCAGTCAGATCCCGAGAGAGAAAAAGCGAGAAAGGGAGCAAGCAAGACACAGCAAGAGAAAGATAATCCCCACCACCTCCCCGAGCAATGGGAATCGGGGCATGGGAATCGGGGAATGCAGAGCATGGTTACACAGAAGCAACATGAGCTACTGGGAATTCTTTTATTTTGGTCAGTCAGGTGTCTGACATATGCGGAAACCCATTACCATTGCTTAAGCCAAAACAAACTGAGATTTCCACGCGTCGCACCTACACATGGAAATCCCAGAGATAGATTGTTGGAATGGAATGTGTTGTCTCTCTCTCTTGGAGGGACACATCCTGCTTATCTAATTCTGGAGAGTATTAAGCACAGGTTGGCAAGAACCAAGGCTTGGGAGACCCCAGAATATGCATTGGGGTACAGCTGGAATCTGTACAGCTAAAGTTGTATAGTTTGCCATTGATAACACTGACTGGCAAGCTTTCCCATTGGGAAACACTCACCCTGTCCATTAGGGCTTTGGCTTGCAGAGTTAACAGGATCCAATGAGGAGGATTCCTTGGCGCCAGTGACTGACTACAATACCAGTCGAGGACAGGGCTGGTTTTGGCTCTGGTCCTCTCCCATAGATGAATCTCCCCCTGACAATCACTGCTGTGTGTGTGCAGACAGCCTCTTGAATGACGTACGAGATGGAACCTGGTATCAGATGAGTGTGGAGCAAGACGCAAGGAGATTAGAGTGAGAGAACAGACAGGGAAGTGAATGTACTGCGAAGAAGAACTTTATTCCAGTGGGAACCTTTATACTCACTCAGTGTGCAAGGCAAGGATTATTAAATAGAGCGCCAGTCTCGGCAGCAGGTTCAATGAGGCTTTACCCTGGGAAAGAACTGCTAATAGTGCTTTCAAATATCTGGAACAAATAGTGAACTTTAAAAGGCTCTGAGTTAACGACTGATTAACTGATCTGTGTGATGTGTGAAATGGAAATGTAAAAAGCACAGGCTGGAGTTGTGACCATTGACGGTGGCGGGTTATGCCTGCTGATTTAATCGCCAAGATGGGTAATTACAATTTTTACGGCGAGAGAGAGTGGGAGAGGAATTAAAGCATCTCCTCTCTCCACGTACAATGCTTCTGAAAAGCGGGCCTCTGGGTGTGGTACACCAGACCCTCCCAGAGGGTCCCCAAATTGCTCTTCACCCTAGTCTGTAAGCAGCATATCTTGTTGTACACTTTAAGGCACCTGGGTGATCAACAACTGTAACAGAAAGTTTGTTGAGGCAAGGACACTGGGACTCAATTAAAAAGCAGCTTGATGCTGTGATGGCAGAGAAGGGGAGGAACTGGAGGGACGAGATCAGATGGGCCTAAAGGACCGTCTTCATTCAGATCAAGCTTGTGATCTTATGATTTGAAAAAATTTGTTGCTTCAGACTTAAGTTTGGTAGCTGGTTTTCTTTTGCAGAACTGCAGGAGAAACGGCTTCCAAAACAGGGACCAGATTCAGAAATTCTTCACCAGTCCAGATGATCTTAAACCATAACAGCAAACAGGCGAAAGCTGGTGGAACCTGGTATACCTCAGGGGCAACAGCCAATTTTCAGCAATTACCACCATAGGACAAGACAGGAAAGGCAGGAGGAAGCCTTCACAAGATCAATTCGGGTGAAGAAGGACCTATGGCCCATCTGATCTCATCCCTTTTGAATACCCACCCTACCGTTCCTCCATCATTGGATCAAGCTACTTTTCAAATAGGTCCCAATCTGCTTTACTCAAACATTCTTCCCGTCAACACTGTTCGCGAATTACCCTTTGGATAAAGAATATTTTCCTGGTATCTGTCCTGAAATTGTGTATCCATGCACAGGAGGGGCTGGACAGGCTGGTCTCATTCCAGGACCTGTTACCCCATGAGTGATGGATGGGGTACAACAAAATATCAGCATTAAACTAAAACCCAGATTGTGACTCAGTGAATCTCAAAATATCTGTAAGAGGCTCCAGGTGGGCAAGAAGTTTGAGCCGCTCAGGACATCAGAGAATTATTTGTGCACAGAATCCTCTGGCAGGGGACTAAAAATGTCACACAAGGATCTTTCAACTCATTCTCTGTCCTTTCTTCCCTCTCTTTCTAAGAGGCTGATTTTCACTTTCGCACTTCTTGACACCAATTGTTCAGCAAGACAGTAAATTGTAAACTGAATTGTGGGTCCTACTGGCCTCACACAGGGCTGGGCGCGAACACTGCCTCTCTTTCTCTTGCCTTGATAAGGACAATTGGCGCGCGTCCGCTTTGAGGTGATCAGGGAAGCCTGAGGCTCGAAGCCCTGCCACAGCATGCAACTAGTGACATAGCAGTTCCCGATTTGTATCAAGCGCCCCACTCGCAGATTATCGTCCCAGGCACCCTGTCCACAGAGGGAAACCTTCCAACGAGAGCCAAGAGGAGGTATCGTGGGAGTGATAGAGTCCACAAGAGAGTTTTGGATGAACAAATTCCTTTTGATCTAATTGTTAACCTCTCGAATAGCCATGAAATCAAACCACGTCACCATGCAACATGCAAACTCTAGCCAATAACAAATGCTATTTATAGTCATTACTTACCTTCTGCTGTGCCTGAAATGCCATCTGCTTTGAAGTTGCTGGTGCTTTTCTTTCTGCGATGCTTCTTCCGGTTAGCGTGAGGGGAAGGCGGTGGTTCCAGCTTGGGGCTGGTGGTGCTGGAAATACTGGGGCTTGAACACACCGAATCTCCCAGGCCGGTATCTTCAACACAGAAAGCAATTAAATTTACATTAGTCATAAGCATCCTTACGTTTGATATAGCTCCGAGACGGTCGGGGAAATGGGGAAAGACTGCAACAAATGGTCAACAACATAATCAGAGGCCCACAAACCCATTGAAATGGCAGCAATGTGTAGTATCAGATGGTTGGTAATAATAGACTCTGTAGAGTGGTGGTTCGCTCGCTCGTTTCTCAAGCAAGAGGACCTGGGTTCTATTCCCTGGTGGGCGAAATCTTAGGCAAGTAAGGTTCCTTCCCCCATACACCTGTTTACCTAGCAGTAAGTTGGAACCCGATTGTTGGTCAATTGGCGGATCGCTTTTCCAGGGGTAATAATCCCTAAAAATAAAAATTGCTCCATTCAACCCACGATTGTTTATAGGTCACGACTGTGCACAATTGGCTGCCGTGTTTCGGCCACGAAATAAAGTCAACCACATTTCAATATATTCTATGAAGGGCTTGGAGATGTTTCCCAGCGCCTTGGGATGTCCTCCTGCTGTGAAGGGCGCTCTATAAATGTAATTTTGTTGTTGTTGTCGATGACATGGTAGTGTACTATATCAAATGTAAGGATTTATTATTTATAAATACAGCGGGGAAATCCCTGTAGCAGGGGTCTAAGAAAAGCATCAATCACTTGCTCTCCCGCTGTTTGTGGGACCTTGCTGTTCACTTATCAATACACTGACTGAACAATACACTTATCAATAAATTGCCTGTGATATCCAGAGTGTGATAATAATAGTTTGTGATAAACTGCTTCAAAGGGATTTCTGTGAAATGGAGTGACTTGGTTTCGCAGACCAACCAACGCAAGGATAAAATTCAGGGATAACGATCATCATTGCTTGTAATACCTTATTCCTTGCTTAAAAATGTACAAGGAGATATTCGATGGCGTGAGAGTCGTGCGTGTTAGACCCCAGCGAGCGCATCCCTCCACCCGCGCCCCCACATACACCCACTCCCTCACCACTGCATTAAAGCCACTGTCCCTTTAAACAGGATAAAAGGCCCACTTCAAATCCCTTGTTAATAATGATTTGGTTCCGCATGCTGCATCGTGTAACTATCAATTTCTATACTAATTGCTGACATGTAAGCCTGACTTGAAGAGAAAGGGAATATTAATTACGATAATTGGAAAATGTTTTACATATAATGTGGTACGTGTAATCTGTGCATAATTTGCAAAGCAAAGGAACATATGGGCATCAGCTTAGCGGAGCATTTACTGCATGACAACAGTAATGATGCTAACCACACAATGTACCAGCACTGGTAGGTAAGTATCAGCTTGGATCAGTTGGTAACATTCTTGCCTCTGGGTTGGGAAGTTGTGGTTTCAACCCCCAACCCTGGGGAATTGGAGTTCACAGTCCAGAATGAGGGTGCAGTGCTGCAGTGGGGAGCTCTGCATTGTCCTTTGGATGAGATTTTTAACCAAGGTCCCACCTGCCTGTTAAGGATCCCGTGGTGCTAATCAAAAAATGAGTTTCTTTCCATGTCTTGGCCAACAATCCATCGTATAAAATTGGTCATTTACTTCCCTGCTATTTGTGGGAAATTGGGAAATTGCTGTGCACAAATTGGCTGACGCATTCATCAACAAATACAGAGTCACTACACTTCAAAGTAAATCCTGTAAATTGCTATGAGATGTCCACCCAATGTAATGTAAACTATACATGAGACTATATAAACTGCAAGGATTATTTACTTATAATTTTCATAATAATATCCTTACATTTTCTATAGCCCCATTCACATTGGACGAATCTATTAAAAAAACTTCACAGGATATACTGTAAGGGGAAGTGACTGTGTTTTGTGGGCCTTGTACCAAATGTAAGGAATGTAATTGGTGCTGCATCAAACACACATATTATTATTATTCGATTTCACAAGATCTGTCAACTGGAATCACGCTTCACAGCTAACCAGGGCTCTGGCTCTCAGTGTTAGGGACATGATTAATTGCAGGCATTTTACCAACCTCAAAGACCTGGGCTGGTTCATGACCAAACTGTTGTGACAAAGTGATGAGGGAGATGTGCTCACTGCCAAATCTGCTGAAGGTTGTGGTGCTACCTTTGGCAATGTGATTAACGAGTGCAACAAATGTCGCATTTTAAACCCTGTTGGCACTAACCATAGTGTTCGAACAACAAATTGCATTTATATACAGTAACGCCTTCCAGGTTGGGAGGACGTCTAAGGTGCTGAATGACAAAGGATCCCACTCAGAAAACTATTAAAGACTGGGTGCCTGTGCTTGGAACTGCTGGACATACATTACATAACATATATTTATAGCACTTGAGGTGGATAGGCAGGGGTGCAATAATTGGGGGGGGGGGGGGGGTAATTGCTCCCCAAAAAGCCTTTAGACACCTTCATCTCCTGTTCTCTTCCCATGTGGAGTCCTGTAACTCAGTGGTTAGAACACTTGCCTTACAAGCTAGAGACCTGGGTTCAATTCCAGGCTGGGTGAAACCTCGGGCAGGTTTCCCTTACTTCACACCCCCAATAACAATCCCTCAAAAAAAACAATAATACATCACTCATTTCAATCCACATCTGTTTGTGGGACACTCCTGTGCGCAATTGGCTGCCACATTTCACCCCACATATATGCAGTCAATTCACTTTACAGTATATTCTGTGAAGCGCTTTGAGACGTCTAGAAGACGTGAAAAGCGCTATATCAAATGCAAGGATTATTATTATCGCACTCCACGCGGCATTGTACAATCTTGAGAGGAAGTACAGGAAATGACGGCTGCAACTAATGCCTGCCTTCCCCTTTGCAAAACCTGGTTCTGCCACTGGGTAGGAATGCACTTCAGAGAAATGGGTGGGGTGGGGGCAGGAGCTCCGATAGCTGAAACACCGGAGAACAGACACGAGTTGGCAGAGGGAAGTGAAGCACATCCCCGGAGTTGGTGTGTACGAGCAGCGAGATGTTATTTCCCATGCAAGATTACTTTTATTACACATTACAGTGATGTGCGGCAACAAAGATTCAGTCTTTAATGGACTGTACTGGCAAGCACCAAAAGGGATGTTGTTCAGTCTGTTTTTTTTAACTGTTCTGCAAATTACTCTTTTCGCAGGTCAGAGTGGTAGAGACACAGGGCAAGACATGTTACTCACTCTCACACACGCACACATCGGCACAGGTACATATACACGATAACTTATATTTATACAGTGCCCCTCACACAGGGTAGTGTCCCAGAGCACCTGACAGTGGTGGAGCATGATGCCAAGCCAAGGAAGGGCAGAGGTGACCTAAACACAGGCAAAGAGTCAGGGCTTCAGGCGTGATCTGAAGATGGGGAAGGAAGGGGCAATGTGGAGGTTTAGAAGAAGAGTAGTAGCTGAAAGTGTAGCCACTGATGCTGGAAAGGAGTATGGCTTCTGTCTTGTCAACAGTTAGTAGTCAGAAATTATTGCTCATCCAGGCCCTAATAACAGCTCCCTCGAAAAGGGAGCTGTTGTTGCTGTTTATGTTGAGGGTGAAGTCTAGTGTGGAACGAGGGCAGTGAAGTCATAGGAGATGGGGCAAGAGGAATCATGCGAAAGTTGAAATCACCCATCATAATCAAATGTTTAGTGCAGAGGAAGAGGGATGACAGGGAGATGTCAGGGATGAAGGAAACAGGTTGTCTGGGAGGAAGATAAAAAAGAGGATTTTAACAGAGGGAGAAATGGAAGATAATTCAATATTCAAAAGAGGGGAAGGAGCTAGGGTAGTAGGGGGATAGATCGAAGAAAGTTTGGGAGATGAGGGCCACCCTACCGGCTGGGTGTGGTGAAAGGTGTACCACATACACACATGGCATAGACACATGCACACACACACACGAGCGCAAGACATACGTGTACACACACAAGCCTAGGTATACACACAGAAAGTTGGAAAGTCAGACTGATGATCAGAAAGCAGAATTCCTCATGCTCTTTCCCTCAGTTTGCTCACAAGGTTTTCAGAAACTCCATTGTTATAGGTGTGATAGGGAGCATGACAGCATGGCCGACCACACAAAGCTACGAGGTGCATTGATATGGCGCACTTTGAGGCACAGGTTCAAATTCTATTTTGAGTTCACTGATCCCAGCATTCCCTAACCCTCTCCAGAGACAGCCCTACCTCCGGGTCAGCCTCCTGTCACTCTCAAGAGTTCAGCGATGCCCCTAGCACACATCTGCACAAGCCCCCAGGTCACAGCGCTCCTGGGTCATGGGCTCCAGGTATCCAGGCCCTGTAATGTGAGAGAGCCTTGCAAACTGAGGCTGAGCTAAGGACAGGCGTCCCACTTTAATATCAATCACCAGTGCAAAAGGGGGCAGGAATTAGACAAGAGGGGTCATCACTCTCACTCGGGAAACGGCCTGTGACAGGAACATTAACAGGCGCACGGTTTCATTTCATCGGGGGGAGGGGGAAGTTCGGCAGTGGGCGGGCAGCCAGTCTCGGATATTAGGTTTTCCCAATGACGGTGGAGGAAAAAAAACCTAATAATCATCTGTAGGAGCTGAGCTGCGGCACTTGAAGTACGAGTAGAGAAAGTGGTTTCACTTTTCACTTCAGAAGCTGACAAGCATGACTAGAGGGTGAATAAAATAACATTCAGCTCACATAAATATCAAGCAGCCAGCTTGAGACTGATGGGACCAAACGTGTTCTCAGCCATCATTTCACAGACAAGCCCAAGGACACCCATAACTTATTTTACAATCATTTAGTTTCAGCTGATCTGGAAAAGTGACAACTTATCTCTGCTGACAAGATGCCATCTCAAAGCTTACAATTAACTGTGCACGATTAACTGCCTGTCCTGTCATTAACTCCATCATGATCAACGGTGTGTGCGCCCAGGACCTACCTTCCTTCCTTGCCCTCCCCCCCACACTCCCCCATCCCACAACGAGGATTGCAGCAACCAGGCTCTGGCAGGAAGATCCCACAGACTCCCCATTTGACCCCCTTCTCGTCCTCGGCCTGATAGCCCCTGGTTACCAGCCACCCAACCTGAGAGTCTATCCTCAGGGCACAGACCTGAGCCAACCACAGCTGCGGAAGCACTGGCTGCCTTGTGTTCAGGGTGGGATAAAAAACCAGGGTAGCTGCTCCCGACCACTGTCTGGACAGGTGGATGCATGTGTTTGTGTGTATGAGTCCATGTGTGTGTGGACAGTATATCTGTCTCTGCATATATGTGTGTGTGGACAGTGTGAGTGTGTCTGGAAATATGAGTATGGGCATGTGTGTGTGTTTGGGTATATATGTGTGTGCGTATGTGTAGATGGTATGTATGTGTGTTTATAAATGAGTTTTCATATAGAGTATGTATGTGTGTGTGTGGATGTGTGGATGGTATGCCTGCATGTGTGTGTTTAAATGTTATTCACTCCCTCTCAATGGTCCCTCATTTCATGGGTGTTTGTGGGATATTGCTGCGTGCAAATTGGCAGGCAACACAAACATTTAGTCACTACACTCTACAGCAATTCCCAAGAGGCATGGTGAGTGTTGGCAAGTCGGCAAACGCGAGGATCGTTATCTTCCTACTAGCCCAGCAAATCAATTGACATCCAGTATTTGAACAAAGACACACAGTCAATGCACTTTACCCTAAACCATACAAAGTCCTGACGTTAAAGGCGTTGCATAAGTATGAATTGTACTGTACTTCAGCTTGGTGCTAGAGGTCACCCCACCGACAGAGAAGAGAATGGGATGCTGAGACTAAATAAAAGGGTCTGCAAGTGAATTAGTTAAAAAAAAAGTTGCATTTGATATAGCGTTTTATCATGCAAATCAAAATGCAAGTATTATTATTAGTATCAAGTTATTGAGACATCTCAAAGCGCTTCACAGGATATACTTCAAGTGGATTGATTGTATTTTGTGGGTGAAATGTGGCAGCCAGTTGTGCACAGCAATGTCCCACAAGCAACAACAACAAAATTACATTTAGAGAGCGCCTTTCACGTCGGGAGGATGTCCCAAACAGCCATGGAGCCAACGACCAATTTTATTTGAGGGATTGTTGGCCAGAACACCGGTCGAAACTCGTTTCTCAGGCACTTCCTCTTCCTACAAAGGTGTTAAAAAGTTACAGATGGAAAGAATGCAGCATTCCAGGTGTGCAGTCACTGGATTTTTGTGGATGTTTATTTTGGCATCCACACAAGCTTCGCTTTCTTCATTTGTTCTTCCAGGAAGCTCCGTGACTGACCCTGTCAACATGACTCGGTGCCACGCTGGCTGATACATGTCTTATTCACAGCTCGGAGTTTGGACAATTATCTGTCAACATAAATATATCTTGCAAAATATCCTTAACAAAGGCTGCGGAGGTCAAGGTTATCCGAGTGCTGTGATGCTCTGACTGCATGCCCTGTGCTGCCTCGGCAGGGACCAATCAACACACCTCCAAACCTCAGAGCATTCCTGCAATCTGCCTCTGTCTTTTTTTAAACACAAACCATTCAGGATTTTCTGCTAAACCCGAATGAGTGCACAAATAACAGCAGTGAGTGGAGTCACCCAGGCTCTAGAAAAACCAGGCTTCAGTTAGTGTTTTGTAATGAGGAACACTGCATATCATTAGAGGTACAGAAAGTGACGCAGGTCACTGGCCAGGAGTTACTGAGCCCCGCAGTGTGAGGGAGCTGGAGTAGCATCAGTAGAGGGAGGGAGAGAGAGTGAGAGAGATGGAGGGCCTTCGTATCCAGAAATGCACCCATGCTTTGTTGCTGATAAACTGTGCGCTTTGGAATATTTATGTCTGGATTTACTCCATTGCTCCACTGCCACAAATCAGGACATTATTCACAACTGTGCTACTAGGTTGCTCTCACTGAAAACAACACAATACCAGACAGTCATGTCTGGTATTGTGTTGTTTTCAGTGAGAGCAACCTAGTAGCCGGCAACCTCTACCTGGCAAATCACTGAGAATCCGGTCCTGTGTGTGCGTTGCCTGCCACACCCCATCTCTGCCTCCTAACCACCACCCAATCCCGATTCCCATCCCCTCCATCCCAGCCTTCAACTCCCACACTGCCTCCCAACCCCCCAAACCTGCCTCCCAGTTCCAAAGAGTGCTACCAACTGAGTCTGGGTGACCCAAAGGAACAAGCAGCAATACCAACACATTATCATAAAAATCAAGGGTGGAGGCAGAGATGTGAGAGTTGCGTATCATCTGAGGAACACCACACAAGAGGATCCATTGGCGGAGACAACAACAACAACAATTTACATTTATATAGCGCCTTTCACGTCGGGAGGACACAAATTGGAGACGTTGTGAGAGATAAGACCTGAAGTATTCAAGGACAGAACCTTGAAGGTTAAGGTGAGAAGAGAGACGGTGGAGGAGGATGAAGTGGCCCAAGGTATCGAAGGCAGAAGGTGGGTCGAGTAGGCAGCGGGAGTCCTGGTCACAGATGGACAGGATGTCCTTGACCAGAGCACCTCACAAGGAAACCAGAATTGGAGGGACTCGTGAAGGGAGTGGTAGGAGAGGAATGCATGAAGCTGGAAAGCATCGACTCTTTCAAGGACCTTGGAAAGAAAAGGCAGGCTGAAGATGGGTCAGTAGTTGGAAAGCAGGGATGGGTCCAGGGAAGGTTTTTTCAGGATGGGGGTGATTATAGCTGTTTTTACGGGAGTGGGAATGTGGAAATATAAGGCCTTATCACTTCATTGAAATGTCTCAAAGTGCTTCACAAGTTATATTATAATATGAAATGACTGTGTATTTTGTGGGAGAAATAGGGCGTTAATTGCACACAGCAGTGTCCCACAAATGGTCGTGGATTGAGTGCCCAAATATTTTTTTGAAGGGATAATTACCTCCAGATAGCGAGAATCTGGTCCTATGTGTGTTGCCTGTCACTGCCCAGGTGACGCAACTATCAACTGGGTTCATACTTACTGCTATATAATCAGAGCTGTAGGGAGGAAGCAAACTTGCCTAAGGTTTTGCACAGCCCAGGAATAGAACCTGGCTCCTCTCACTTCCAAGGTGTGAACTCTAACCACTACATTACAGTTCTCCACAGGAGATGATCTAACTCAGCCTGAGGTATGGGCCTTACAACTGTGGTGAGATGCAATCAGTCACTGAAAGGTTAATCTGGGGGGAGGGGATTGCGGGTTTGAAGAAATGAAGTGGGGAGGAAGCGAGGGACTGAGGTGAGAGCAGTGAAAGCTGCCTTTCGGTTACTCACCGATCACTGTTTAATGAAATACCTGAGATAACTGGAGCTGAAATAGGGCAAAGCTTTGATGCTTTGGAAGAAACCGGACCCACCTTCCTCATAAGGCCACATGCACCCTGTCATTAGTGGACCTTAAAATTCTTGCCGGCCTCAAAGCAAAACGGCCTGTGTGGGCACGATCCAGACGACTCCCCTTTCAGCTCCAACAATGACACCCTTGATACACTGCCTGCAGCTGCCCTCGGCTCAAACACAGGCACTCGGCAACTCAGAGTCCTGTAACATAGGGGTTAGCGCACTCACCTCACAAGCGATAAGACCTGGATTTGATTCCTGGGCATGACGAAGCTTTGGGCAAGTTCCCTTGCTCCACTCGCCCTGTTTACCAAACGTAAGTAGGAACCCGGGTGTTATATCACTTTCCGGAGCAATAATCCCTTTCCACAAAAAGCAAATAACGGGTCACTAAACCCACGGCTGTTCGTGAGACACTGCTGTGCAAAGTCGGCTGTCGCGTTTCGCCCACATAAATACACAGTCAATCCACTTTACAATATATTTTGTAAAGCACTTTGAAACATGATAAGGCATGATATCAAATGCAAAGATGTTCAATAATATTCTATTATCTGTTCAGATCAACACAATAATGAAAGGCGGGAGGGGAAGAGAGTAAGGAAGAAGCTGCCAGCGTTTGCTCTCAGGCTTGGTGCCTCGTTGCTGTACATGCCAGTCATTTAACAGAAGATCTCTCCGCACAAGCAGAGTGTCATCCAACATTTACAAATGGAGATAAAAGGCAGCGGAGACAAGAGAAGGCAGCAGCCCAAACTGAATTGTACAGACGAGCTGTCCGCCAAGACAGTTTTAAGCTCAGCATAATTTATTGATATGCACTTCTAATTACTGCTAGTCTACATGTAAATCAATAGACTCTCAGACAGGCACAGTTCCAATAGGTGTGGCCCATTTGCTATTTTGGCAGCATGTGTTAGAATAATAATCCTTGCATTTGATATAACGCCTCATCTTGTCGTTGAGACATTTCAAATGCTTCACAGAATATACTGTAGATTGCCTGTGTATTCTGTGGGTGAAATACAACAGCCAGATGTGCATAGCAGTGTTCCACAAGTTACTCAATCCAGTTGTGGATTGAGTAACCAAATTATTATATATTTTGTTAAGAGATTACTACTACAAAGGTGATCTGCTAATCGACTAATAACCTGGTTCCTACTTACTGCAAGGTAAACAGAAGCATGTGGAACAAGATAATGCCAAGGTTTTGACTCGCCTGGGAATCAAACCTGGGCTCCTCTCACTTGTGAGATGAGTGCACTAACCAATATCCTACAGACTACACTTGATGTTCAGTATTACTGAGCCTATTGCCTTGGACTTCTCGCACAGTGGTACTTGGTCTTGCAGTGCCACGTGCTTTTAAACACTGCCCTTTACCACTGCTTCCTTGGTCAAACAACAATGATAATAATCATAATAATCCTTGCATTTGACATAGCGCTTTTCAGATCCTATCGACGTCCCAAAGCGTTTCACAGAATATTCTGTAAAGTGAATTTGTGGGCAAATCGTGGCAGCCAATTGCGCACAGCAGCGTCCCACAAATAGTCGTGGATTGAAATGACCAATTTTATTATTGTGTTTTTTTTGGACGGATTATTATTAGGCATGAATGCATGCCTAATAATGCACAAACAATGCACCCTTGGCGTGACCCCTCGCTAAGAAGCTGCATATTGTAGGCTACAAAATACGCTAAAAGACCAAAATCCTTCAGCCTTTCCTTCATTCTTGCTGTTGTACAGATATCAAAGTGCTGCTGGCCAAGGCAGGCCTGACCTGGTTGACTGCCTGCACACACAGCGCCTGTCACTTGATACTGTGCTCTGTTCACAAATTCCACACCCTATGAAATGTTACATTTACAGATTAAATAGACATCCAGATCGAATTTCTACTCCATTAAGACACCGCCTGCATCCCATTGGATGATGGCACACATGGTCAAACCAAAGGAGAGCGTGTCATGCACCTGCCTGGATCCACAGAGCATATTATGCACACAGTACCAGTGAGTAGGAAGAGGGAGAATGTAACATCACTGACACTCACCTACCTACCTGTATCTCACTTGTGTGCAGGTTATTAGTTTGAGACAAGGAGTGGTTGACAAGCCCAGTCTATTGCACCCGACACCAAGAGACTGCAACACAGCCCGTGTCACTGACGCTGACCACTCACATTGGCCGGCACGTTCACCACTCATCCCTGTTTGGGGAGGTTGGATTCTGTCTGTGACGAAGGAAGCTTGCGTTTTCAGAGGTAAACAGATCTCAGCTGCAGTTAGCTAGCAGTGGACAGCAAGTGCTGCGTTAGGTCTCAGCGCTCAAATGCTTTACAATTTACCCCGTACCTCCAACCCCCACTGGGCTCCACTGCTGGCACTGTTTCAAGTTAGCTGTCTCAGCAAAGTCACTACACTTCAAACTAATTCACTTGACCACACTTCAGCGAATCAGTGAGTCAGCTTGGCTCGGTGGTAGTTCTCCCCTCTGAGTCAGAAGGTTACAGTTTCAAATCCCATGTCAGGACTTGAACATATAGTCTCAGGTGACACTCCAATGCAATACTGGGGAGGGGGCATGACATTGTCAGAGATGCCACCCTTCAGATGAGATGTTAAACCAAGGTGCCATCTACCTTTTAGGTGGATGTTAAAGATCCTGGAAAAGAGAAGGGAGTTTCTCTCTCCCAATATCCTGGCCAACAATCACAAAATAAAATTGGTCACAATCCATGGCTGTTTGTGGGACATTGCAGTGTGCAATTGTGTTGCTGCATTTGCCTACAAACTACGCAGTCCCTTTATTTCATAGGAATAATTTTGCTATACCAAATGCAAGGAATATATTTAATCTCAGCGCTTTGGGACATCCTCACAATGTGAAGGGCGTTATACCAATATGATTTTATGTTGTATTTATTATCAGAACATTGGCTGGTGGTTTCAGGGCAAATGGCTGGAATTAGGAGCATTTGGGCTCCTTGTTTTACATCCAATTAGCGGCGGACTTCACCAACCACCCCCCCGCCACCCAACCACCATCGATTTAGATTTTGCTCCCTCCTCGAAGATGCAGTTTCCCCCAGTTTGACTGCGGTGTCTGTACGACTGCCGTAAAGCCTTGCGTTAGCTCCTCCCACCTTGATGCCTCCTACACAACAGCTGGAACCCGCCTCATTGCACATCTGCTGCTGCTTCCAGTCAGACTCACCATCTGGACGAGAATGCAGTTCAAAGTAACTGAGAGCAACTGGCCACAGCTGGCATTGGTCTACAGATTTTCAGTGGCAGTGTCATCCTCCTCCATACAAATGCAAACTCCCTCTCTCCCCCACACACACTCCCTTCCCCCAAATACTCCCTCTCCATACACTCACATTAACATCCTATCAGATCGGGAGAAGTGCAGTCCAAGAAATATCCTTATTTAAAGAGGGGAAGGAGAGAACATATACAATGATTGTGCTTAGGACAAAACCTGGTAGTTTCAAGATCCGCACTTTCACTTTTCAAATTTCTTCACGCCTGGCACCTCTTCGATCTGCTCGTACCCCACTCCACTACCTTCATTCAGTCAATCTTTCCATCTTGCCCCTATTTGGTGCCTCATCGCCGGTCTTCCCTCCTCCACCATTCACAAAATGCAGCTCATCCAAAACTCCGCCACCCGCAACTTTGTTGTTGACTCTAATGTTTAAATACGTCTATTCCTTGTCTCCTCCCATCTCTATAAGCTCCTCCCTTTGAAGCCAAGGCACAGTCAAAGCAAGTGGAGGCACTATATAATGCAAGTTGTTGTCATTGTTTGCACATCTTCAAATTACACCTGAAGACTTTCTGCTTTGACAGTGCCTTTGGTTACCTCCCCTCTTTCCATCTTGGCTTCAAATGACACGGAGCTAAAATGTTCCTAATTCCAGCCATTTGCCCTGAAACCACCAGCCAATGTTCTGATAATAAATACAACACAAAATCATATTGGTATAACTGTTAAGCAATCCGAGACTCTGGTTGTTGTTGCTGGTCAGATCAGTTGTTGATATGTCTCAAAGAGCTTCACAGACTATACTATAAACTGAATTGACTGTATATGTTTGTGGGTGAAATAACACAAACACAAACAGTCATGGATTCAGTGACCACATTGGAATCAAACCCGGGTCCTCTTGTTTGCAAGCAACCAATTCGCTACAGGATATATAATCGATATATTGGCAGAAAGCGAGATAGAATCCTCTCCATATCTTTCTTTGCATCACATTAAGGAGAACTGAGCTCACCAACCACTCCACTTCTCTAAGCACAATTTACTGCATATGGTGTTAGCACAGGCTGGAAATAATAACCGAAGATTAAACTCAATCTCTCGCTCAACCCTGGCACACAAGAACAATTCATCACTGCAGCCCAGCTCAGATCATTAAAGACTAAATGTGACTGGAACCAGAACGGTTACAGGGAAATCAACAGACAAATGTCACTGGCTGTTAGTTTATAAAACATTGCACGATGGAAATCAAACTGCCTTTTCACTGAGGGACGGGGCAAATCCCCCTTCGCAAATTGTTATAGGTTGATGCGCTCAGTGCCTGTGACACCATTAGCATGATAAACTGTGGAAGGTGTATTGGAGGCTGAGCCTTGGATCGAATGAGGCTGTGATAAATCTACACAGGCAGTTACTGCGAACTAGGCTCGTTGCTCTCGGCAGTATTTTGCTCACAATTTAACTTTGCATCTCTTACTTCTCAGCTCGGTCTCCTCCAGCTCCATTTATCTAATGATACACGGGATCTCCTTAAACGGCCTGGGCCCTGGGGAACAGCAATCGCTGCTTAATAAGGATAGTAAAATGCTCCAGCTTCCCAAATATCCACTGCGTTTGTAAATTACATACAAAGGCTCCGCTCACTGGGGAAAGACGCAGGCAGTTTAGGTTTGTAGAAACAAATCCCTCTCCCCCAAACCCCACGCCCCTGAGGTCTGAGAGGCCTTCCCTTGCTCGGAGTTTCACCTCAACAACACCATGAGACTCGGATTACTGTTGATCGATGGGTGTAATTTGGGCAGGACAGAGATCCCAACATACACGTGATCCAGTGGTGAGCAATGTTTTACATGGGCCTAAGCTTAACTAGAAAAATGATCCCTGATCCTTGCCCAAACAATTTCAGCCAGTGACCTTGTCTGTTGATTTCCCTGTAACTGTTCTGGTTCCAGTCACATTTAGTCTTTAATGATCTGAGCTGGGCTGAGCTGCAGTGATGAATTGTTTTTGTGTGCCAGGGCTGAGCGAGAGATTGAGTTTAATCTCACTGGCCGCATCTCTCAGCGGCCGCAAAGCAAACGTTCTATCAACAAACGCTCCTCATCTTTGATACAGCAGCACCTTAGCATGTCATTGAGACGTCTCAAAGCACTTCACAGGATTTACTGTAAAGTGTTATGACTGGTGTTTTGTGGGAACCCAGGCAGCCAGTTTGCGCACAGTGATGTCCCACATCAGCCATGAAGTGAATGACCAATTGTATCTGGGGAATTTTTGGCCAGGATGTCAGGAGAGAAACTCTCTTCTCGAACACTGCCATGGATCTTTAATATCCACCTGAACAGGCAGGCAAAATCTTGATTTAACGACTTATCCAAAGGTTGGCATTTCTGACAATGTAGTTCAGTCTGGAGTCAGTCTGAGCTGTGAGTTCAAAGTCCCAATTCACTTCTGACTCAGAGCTGAGAGTTGCTATTGACTGAGCTAGGCTAACACCTAAGAATGTTCTGGAGAATGGAAGAGCTACTCTTGGTAAAAAGAGACTGACTTTCCAGTTGGATATTACAGGCAGTGCTTGAAAAGACAGGATGCAGACTGAACCAGTCAATAGCCATGATCTGCGCTCAATAATTCAGTAACACAAATGTATATTTTTTATGCAGCTGACACCTCCAATGACTGATCAATGCATTTCCTTTGGAACGAATTACTGGCTTTCCTTCACATTCTTTCCAATTAACAAAGTGAAAGTATATGCAATATCAATATCTAATTTCTCTTTAAACGTGATATAAAGGCAAGCTTAGCGTGTATTAGTAATGTTGGCTGACAAATCATTGCTCATCCGAATCAATAGGAGATTAAGGCATACACCACTTATTTACTTTTCCTCATCTCCCTCTTTGTTTGCTTCTTCAACTGACTCTCCTTGGTGCTTGGAGGAACCATCCCAGGAGATCGCACACGAATTGGCCTGCACCAGGAAAGGTCCAGTAATAATCAGGGAGTGGGAGAGGGAAGAACATGCTAATGTTACTCCAGCCAGGCCACTCACACAGGGCTTGGAGCAGATTTGTAACTGAGCAATGCTGGAGTCCGGAAACATGGTCACTATTCGAGTTCAGAGTCACTTGTATCTCACAGTTCAGCACGCCTTGATAAGTAGGAGTGGTGTCCAGGGTTTACATCTCTTTTATTCTAATGGTGGTTTGTGTGTTACTCTATGGCGGTTTAAATGGGGGTGTGGGCAGCAATGTATTGGTTGTGACTGACAATCCAGTGGTGAGGAGATATTGATTTCTGGGGACAGCATCTCTCTCTCTCTCTCTGAACAGTGAGTTTTCTATCCGAGATCTTAGCGCAGCCGAGATAAAATGTTAATTGGCCAATTTGTTTCTAAATTTGTAAAAATATAAGATTTGACCATTGAGCCGATATCTCCACCCCCCTCTCGCCCCCGCCGCGCCGCTCACCACTGCTGATCCCAGAGCTGCCAATGGCGGTGGCTTCATTCCACTGGTCGGCGCTGGAGACGGAGTAGGAGCGCTGGTGCATGCCCTCGGGGCGGCTGTTAAAGGAGACCAGACTGATCCCACTCGCCATCTGCGACGCGGAGCCAGTCGGTGTCACGTTACCTGTCGGGGTACAGAGAGAGAGAGAGAGGCAGTCAGTCACTGAATGAACCGGGAGGTGTTTGGCCGATGATTAAACTAGGAGCACGGCCAGATCTGACGCACCGCAGCGTCACTTCCAAACCATTTTTTTCACCAGGGGAAACTCCTTTCACTTTATTAATAATATTAGAGCATCTTTACAAAAATAATAATAATTCTTGCATTTATAGCACCTTTCACATTGGTAGGTCATCTCAAAGTGCTTCACAGGATTTACTATTTATTTAAGTGTGCTGACTGTCAGTCACTAATGACATTCTGTGACTAGGGCTATCTCTGCCTCTCAACCTTCACGGACTTGCCATTCAAATCCTATCTCTCCCACCGTTGCCACTAACCACTTCTCTTCCAACCCCCGCACTGTCAAGTGTGGCTCTCTCAAGGCTCTGTCCTTGGTCCTCTTCTTTTCAACATCTACATGCCAAGGAGGATCGTGTAGAAGTTAGGATCAATTTTCACTTGTATGGGGATGACATCCAACTCTACCTCTCCGCTTCCATCCTCAAATCCAGGACCATTGCTGTTCTCATAGACTGTCTGTCGGACATTAAATCCTGGATGAGAGCTAATTTTCTCCAGTTGAATGTCAACAAAACTGACGCCCTCCTACTTGGCTCCCATCAGTGACTCCATACCTTGGCTTCTGATAGCATCACTCTCCATAGATGGACTCTACATCTCATGGAGCCAATAAGGAACCTCGGTGCCCTGCTCGAACTTCAACTGTCCTTCATACCCCATATCCATGCAATAACACCCTCTGCCTTTGCCCATCTCTGGAACATTGCCTGGCTCTGCCACTGTAGCTCACAGCAGGCTGCCGAGACCTTCATCCAAACTGAACTACGCAAACTCCCTGCTTCACCAACTCACTCCATAGGCTGCAGATCTTTCAGAACTCTGTAGCCTGTGTCCTCTCCTACACCAGGCTACCCGACCCTATCAGCCCCATCCTCACCCAACTCTACTGGCTTCCAATCACACAGAGGAAACAGCTCAAGATCCTAGCACTAACATCTCCATGTCAGAAGGTTGTGGGTTCGAGCCCCATGTCAGAACGTGGAATCACATACTCTAAGATGACACTCCAATGCAGAGGTGGGGGGGGGGGGGGGGTTCATTGTCAGAGGTGCTTTCCTTCAGATGAGACCTGTATGCCTGTTCAAGTGGATGAGAGATTGAGAGAGAGATTCCACGGGACTATTCAAAAAGTGCCCAGAGCCCTGACCAGCAATCCCCCAAATAAAATTGGTCTATTATTTCATAGCCGTTCGTGGGACCATTGCTGTGTGCTATGAAACACTGTGTGACGTCCTCCTGATGTGAAAGGCACTGTACCAAATGCAAGGATTCATTTTATTATTGTAAAAGGATTATTATTAACATTCTATGAACTCTGCCCTTTACAGTATAATTTGTTTACACTCACATTGTCCTTAATACTAAATCCTCTCTGGAGACGGCCACGTAGATCCTGAAGCATGGAAACTCGTGCCCTTGCCTGAGCTCGGTGTGGAAAAGGTTAAATGGCATTAGGCGCCTAATGATGTGCCTGACCACACACATCTACTGCAACCACTAGCGACACCAGGGAGCACTCGCACTGCTGTTTGCAAATGGATTTTTAGTGACTACTGCACTTAAATTGGTTCTCCCCCACCCCTCCCCCCCCACCAATTCCCTCCAATCCCGTCTCCCAGGATCATCAAACAATGGTACAAGGCAGGCAGGCCCACAACAGCCAAATACAAGTGGCCTTCAATGGCCAAGAATACACCTGTCAATTTGGATTAGTCGGTAATGCTCTTGCCTCAGAGCCAGAAGGTTGTGGGGTCAAGGCCCAAGTCAGGACTTTGAGCTTACAGTCTGAGATGACAGTCCAATGCAGGACTGGGGAAAGTGCTGCATTGTTGGAGGAGCTATCCTTTATACAAGACATTAAACTGAGGTCTAGTCTGCCTGCTCAGGTGGACGGCTAAGATCCCGTGGCACAATTCAAAAGGTGTCCTGGCGAACAAATCTTCCCAAAATCCAGCAGAGGGATGTTACCAGAGAAGGAGCGAGTTCCACACTCGGCGGAGGGGGATATAGAAAGAGCTCCGCACACGTTTCTTGTCAGCCATTATCATAAACCGTGCTCAGAACTCTTTAAACCTTCATTCAAATGAAATTGCGAGAGACAGCAAAGGAAAGCCCAGAATCACATGTGCAGAACATTTCCAGGACCCTGACTGCAGCAGGAAAAACAACACCCATTATTTCTCATCAAATCTGTCCCTTCCATTTAGTGTAGCATTTTACTCATTTTGTTCCTTGCAGCCTCCCTCCCACGCTGGTTACATGGCGATCATGGTGCTGCTCACAGAGGCTCTCTCCAGGGTTATCCCAGAGAGGCAGCTGCTTGTCAAAACCGGGCCCTTGGAATCAAGGGAATAAACCAAAACCAATGCTTGGGACCACAATTAATGGATTTTATCTTATCTGTGTACAAGCCCAGCTCACTCTGGCCTCTGCGGCATAAGGCTGTGGTTAACAAAACTATCTTGTCGGAGGTCATGTTCCTCAGACGTGACATTAAACTGAGGCCCCTGTTCTGCCTGTTCAGGTCGGCGTTAAAGATAAGAATAATCCTCGCATTTGATATAGTGCCTTATCACATCATTAAGACGTCTCAAAGCGCTTCACAAAATATACAACAACAACAAAATAACACTTGTATAATTACAAGTGTAATTACAAAATTACATTATGTAGGAGGATTGTGTATGTTGTGGAAGACGTACAGCAACCAATTGTGTACAATAGTATCCCACAAACAGTTGTGGATTGAGTGACAAAATTATTCTTTTTTTTGAAGGATTACCCCCGAAAAACTGATCCACCAATCAACGAACAACTGGGTTACTAAGTAGTGCTATCTTACCAGAGGCATAAGTGGGAAGTAAGGAAACTTGCCTAAAGTGTCTCCCAGTTTGCTCTGTAAGATCAAAACAATGTACAGTATTTGTAAACTGAAAGAATGTATATTGTGCCTTAAACATGTTGCTTCCTATAGACAGCAAAGAGGGATACCACTAGGTCCATCTATGTACGTATAAGCTCCCCATATTGGAGATACTTGCTCTAAAGCTTTATTCTGTCTCCAACACATCCTGTAGCTGATCTGGGAGAGTGAACAGAGTCAACGGATCTCCATGTCAACTGAACTTTACAATGTCTTTAACCTGTGCGGTAGCTGACCTGGCAGTGTGGACAATAGTATAGAGGGAACTTCACTATGTCTCTAACCCACGTTGTTACTGACCTGGGAGTGTGGATGGACAGAGTAGAGGGATCAGCAAAGGTCTAAAATTCCTCACAGATTTAGCCTTAAGATCACTGTCTTAAAATATAAATTCGTTAGAAATATGTCACAGTATGAAACCCTCTCTTCTGTTGTCTTTCTGCATCTACAATTTAAAAAGGTTTCATGGCTTGAAAGTTGTGAGCTTCTGTGAGTTGAATGATTGGTTTGGGGGAGAGCGGTGTTCAGATAGGGGGTGGGGTGGTGGGGGGAGAAAAGAGACGGGGGTGAGAGGATAAAGTTATGCAGGGACAGAGCAGAATGAAAGCAAAAGCAAGTAGCCTTAGAAGGGCTGATCGCTCTATTATCACGCCTTCTGAATATTAACAAGTTGACTCTAAGAGGCTATTAAACCAACAGAGTTAACATGAAAAAATATCCTGTCAGGAAAAAGGACCCTTTCTGACTCCAGTGGGTCTTTCATTCTTGACATGTTGAACTGTAACAGACGCAACACAACACAAAGGGACACAGCCTCTTTAAATAGTGCCCGTGAACTGCTCTCCTGTACAGCCAATTACCTTCCTATGTCTGTCAGTCAAGGGAAGAATGACTGATCGCATTAGATCAAACTTATGCCGCTGTTCTCAACGCACTCTCAGGCCTCATTAATCCGAGTGAGGCGCACGGTCTCCAGTGCTTGACAACGCAGCAGAGACCCACCCCCACAAGCACGTGGCCCCTCATAGCTCTGCAAACAGCGCTAATCAAGCTATCCTTATTACCCCAGCCGCTGTCATGTGGCCACAGTCGCTCGTAACAGCTCTCATTATGGGCTGCCTCAGAACCGACTGAGTGGAAAGAAAGTCTGATCGCATTAATATTCATGACAATAATTAGTATTCTAGGTCACTGAATATTCATGCTATTATTTTGGTTTTATGGGTTGCACAAAGTCCTTACTGTCAGCACAGAGGGGACTTGCATTCTCTGGCTTTTAGATATCAAATGCTGTTGCGTGTATAATCCTTTGCTGGCACTGTGTATGCGTGTGTGTGTGTGTATGTATATCAGCAAGAGTCAGAGAATGTGGGTGTAAGTGAGAAAGAGCAAGAAGAGGGAGAGAGTGAGCACGTGTGTAAGTGCGAGAGCGAAAGAGATATATGATGAAGTGTGTGTGTGTGAGTGAAAATGTGAGAGAAAGTGATATATGAGGGAGAGAGTGACCCTGTATGTAAGTGACGGTGCGAGAGAGAGAAAGACAGATGAGGGAGTTTGTATGTGAGCAGGCAAGAGAAAGCTAGATGTGGGTGTGAATGGGAGAGACACAGATCAGTGTGCGAAAGTGAGAGAATGTGTGAGGTAAAAATTAAGACACAAGAATGTGAGTGCACGAGATTGAGAAAGTGAGAAAACATAAAAGTGTCTGGTGTGCTTAAATGAGAGTGATAAAGTATGTGTTGGTTTGAGAGTGAGAATTAGTTAAGAATGTGTGGGTGAGAGAAAAAGTGTGTATGTGTGTGTGTGCTTGAGAGTGTGAGAAACGAAGATATGCTGTGTCCAACTTGAGAAAGAGAGAGAGAGAGAAAACAAGACTGACCATGTGTGTGGGGAGGGTGGGGGCTGATGTTTTCCATTCATCACACCCAGCACAAGCGCTGACTGAATTGAAGTTATGTTTAAACTTGTTAATATCCATTTCATAAATTCAGCTTTAAAGCAAATGAGAAGTCCGATGCGGTCAGCGGTCACCCTGTGTGAGTGGGGTGTGTTTTATTAGGCGAATGACATAAAGGCACAACGCGGTTTATTGATCGGGGCAAGAAGCAATATAAATAAGCTAATAACGTGCTGGAGGGTGTTTTTTTTTGTTCTGCACAAATAATGGTAAATTCAGATTAATGTCAGCAAGTCATCCAACGCTGCAAATGGTGGTCCATCCCCTGCAGTGGAACTGAGTGGTGAACAGGCCAGGCACCTGCTGCATGGGAACTGGGTTTTAATATCCATTCCTCACTCGAGGAGGGGAACACATCTTAATAATAATAATAATCCTCACATTAATTTAGTGCCTCATCGCATCGTTGAGATGTCTCAAACTGCTTTTCAGGATATTCTGTAAAACTCTGAATTTTGTGGGTGGAACGTGGCAGCAACGTTTCACAAACTGCCGTAGAGCGAGTGACCAATTTTATTTGGGGGATTGTTGGCAAGCACACCAGCAGAGAGAACCTCTCTTCTCTTTTCAGTGTTCCCATCAGATCTTCCAGATGAACAGGCAGGTGGGACCTCGGTTTATCATGACAGTAATCCTTGCATTTGATATAGCGCTTTTCATGTATTTCAGATGTCTCAAAGCGCTACACAGAATATATTGTAGAATGAATTGACTGTATATTTTTTGGGTGAAACTCAACCCTAACTCCAACAATGCAACACACTCCTAGCGCTGGATTGGAGTGTCTACTTAAGACTGCATGATCCGAAATCCCGACTTGGGGCTTTCAACCTTTTGGCTCCGAGAATGTTACTACTTGCCAGGGTGACACACTGTTCACAGCCAGGCATGGTTTTAAAGGGAGGCAATTTTCCAGTCACTCATCTCCCTGTAAACAAGCGCCACCATCCCCATGTATGTCCTGGTGGGCGAATCAGAGATCTGGTCAACTGATGAATAACACGTGATCGAGAGGAATAGAAAGAGTCAACAAAAAGGACGTGGCTGGGGAAATTCAGACAATGGAGGGTTTGAAGGAATTCAAGTCTCTGTTTTTTGTTAGAAGAACTTTCACATATTAGTTTTAAACTCAATTCCCAGGATTGTATGGTAGCTCCCCAGATTTGTAAAACATGTATACACTTAACATACACTCAGACATTAATATATACACAACACACACAAACAAACATACACTACAACAACAGCACAATTACACTTGTACAGTATAGCGCCTTTCATGTCAGGAGGACATCCCAAGGCGCTGAATATATATATATATACACACACACAAATATACACAAATATATACACACACATTAACATACACTAACATATGTATATATACACACACATTAACATATATACACAAACACACTAATATATATTCAAACACTATTATGTATATAAACACACACACTAATTTGTATACATAAGCACACACTGTACACACAAACACACACTAATGTATATACACAAACACACACCATACAAACATACATGCAGACACACAAATGTATACACACCCAACACAAACATAGATGCTAACGTATATACGCACATTAACATACATGCAGAGACACTAATGCGTATATATATTTATTACAGAACCATGCACACGAACATATAGGCAGACATACTAACGATACCAATGTACCTAGGTACACACACATACTTGCACACTAAAATACAGGCAGACACACTAATGTATGTAAGTATCCACACAAACACAGAAAACATACACGCAACACTCTCTCCGCTGGTCATGCGCACTCCGTTTCAGCTCCCAGATGGCTGAACATACAGCGTGCTATTCCAGTTGCATATGACCAGTGATCTGAACCGCAAGAGGCTGTGAAGCCCCTCATTGAGGCAGCATTTCACAATGCCTACACTCAGACAGTGTCGACATAATACTCACTTCACCCTGTGAAGCGCTTTGAGACGCCTGGATGATGCAATAAGGCGTGGTATAAAATGCAAGGATTATTTTCATGATTCTCTATCTTTACTTCCAAAACTGGTTAAGAAACCTGCCTCTGTATCTCTGCCTCTAATTGTTTGAGACAAAGTTTACAGCTTTAGGTTGTTTCCCGTCCCAGCACGGTTGATCGGACATTGGCCAAACAGGAGCCGGATGTAGGGAGGACTCACCGGAGGTCTGGGAGATGTGCAAACTGCTCAGGTCCTTGGGGAGGCCGTTAGTTTTGGGGCTGGAGATGGGGACACAGGCAGAGGTGGCTCGGGGCGGCCGCTTCCCAGGGACCTTCACTGTGGTTCTGAGCAGGTCGATCTCCTTGCCGTGGACATTCTGCATGTAATCCTGCAAGACAAGGAAAGAAGCTGTCAGTAGCAGCCTTGGTATTCACATGCTGCTACCTTATGGCTGTCCTAGTGACATCTCAAATCAAACATCTCAGATATGTGGAATCCTGTAGTGATTAGCAAAAGGACCCGGATTTGATTCTGGCAGAGCAAAACCATAGGCAAGTTTCCTAACTCCACATGCCTCTGTTTACCTCACAATAAGCAGGAACCTGAGCAGTTGTCAGTTGATTGACGGATCGCTTTCCAGGGTTAATAATCTCTTACTAAAACTAAATCGGTTACTCAATCCAAGACTGGTTGTGGGACACTGCTGTGTGCAATTGGCTGCCGCGATTCGCCCACAAATATACAGTCAATTCACTTTACAGTATATTCTGTGAAGCGCTTTGGGACGTCGATAAGATGTGAAAAGCGCTATATCAAATGCGCTATAATCAAAGGATTATTATTATTTATTATGTTACGGTCAATCCATTTTATAATATATTCTCAGTGCCTTGTGACGTCCTCCCGACATGAAAGGTGCTCTATAGATGTAATGTTGTTTTTGTACTCTGTGAAGTGCTTTGACATGTCTCAACGACTCAATAAGGCACGACACTAGAAGCCCATTTATCCGGCACCCGCGGGACCTGACCAATGCCGGCTAAAGCGCCTGCCGGATATTCGGGCGGCCTGCAGCTGAAAACCCACCACAAAAAAATGAAAGTTCTTTTAACACACACCATACGCACCAGACTAAGTGGCAGAGTATTGTGTTGGTTCTTGTTGTTGGGGCTGCTCTCTTGCGCTTTTCACCTTTACTGGTTGGGGTTTGCGGTCCAGCGATTATTTTTGAATGGGGGATGCCAGGCGGGTGAAGGAGGCGGCAACGCAATTTTAAAGTCGCGCGACTTTACTCGCTGCAAGCCGAAGCCCTAGACTCTACTAGCGGCAAACCGAAATACTGCACCTGTGCGACAATGTGGGTTATCGGCTAGCGTTTTTGGCTTGCCGCTAGTATGACTTTGAAGTCATATGCGCTCCGTTTTATCGAATGGGGACTTTTTTTTTCACTGGTTGGTTATTGGTGAACTTAATGCTTTATGAAAATTAAAACAAAAGACTCACAACTGCTGGATCTGAAGAGCAAATCTACCCTCGGAATTGGCGGCGACAGTGAGCGCATGTGGGCAGGTCAATGCCATTGGGCAGGTGTTAAGCCCAGTAGAGACGAAGAGCGAGGAGCCGGCAAGTGGTAGGTTTGATGTGCAAATATCGTCTCTGTGATCAATGGTGTCATTTGGAGCCGAGCGCTGATCAGAACAGAAACATCTTAACAAGACACAAGTGCAATTCAAACCAAAGTGCTCAAACAACACTTAACAAGTCACTGGAGACCACTTGACGCAGTTCTTCCCGAGTGTGGTCGGTGGAGATGCTGTGCCCTGGAACAGCTTGAAAGAAGTTATTGCAAAAGCCATTTGCATGTTCCGTGGTTAATTATCATTTGCCAACCCCCACACCCCCTTTCCAAAATGCTCCCCCTCCCCCAATGTAACGTGTAGGGTTTCGCTGTCTCTCGGAGCAAATCAAGATGAGAAGTGACTGGGTGCATAAATCCACTCCTTTGCTCCTGTGTTGCTGCTTGTTTTTACATTTTGCTGCTAATTATGTTGCATCTATTGCCATCACTTAATGAGCTGCCTTAATGTCATTTCTTCTCACAGACGAGCAATTACGATCCATGATTGAGTTTCATTCAATTAGCCTCAACAAACATGCTAATTGATGCCCCACATGCAAATGAGCTGACATGAAGGAAGCTGACTTGAGAGACGAGACGCCATCCTCTCAGGGAAGATACCAGGCAGGCTAGGCCCAGGCTCAGGCGTGGCCTAAGCTCAGGGAAGGCGGATTCTCAGGTCCAAGGCTCAGGTATAGTTCCACGCAGTCTCAGGCTCAGACTCTGGACCTGAATTTAAATTATAACCTGGATCGGAAGACTTCCTCATCAAGGAAAATGTCTCCCGACAATTGCCCGTGTGCATATATTGGGAGATGGTTTTCTCTTGATGAGGACATCATTAAATCTATGTGTAAGGTTGCCTGGCAGACCTGAAGCGACCAGTTATCAATAATCCTTGCTTTTGGGATGTCTCAAAGCGCTTCACAGGATTTACCGTTAAGTCTAGTGACTGTGCAGTGACTAGGCAAATGTGGCAACCAATTAGTTCACAGCAATGTCCCACAAGCAGCCATGACCAACTTTTTTTCAACTGAAGGACAGCACCACTGACAATACAGCGCTCACCCAGCACTGCATTGATGGAGTGTCAGCCTGGACTGTGAGCTCAAAGGACGGTAGCTCAAAGTCTTGACTATGGGGCCACAACTTTATCTCAGAAAGTCGCATTTTGCTAAATGAAACATAGTTTGGCATCTATCTGCCCATGCTGCTAGCCTGTTTGTCTTCCTGTATCCGCCTGCAAACCCTTTCACTGGTTACCGCTACATAGTCCAGTAGCGTATTGATTAGAGCATTCGCCTTGGAAGATAGTGGACCTAGGTTTGATTCCCGGGCCGGGCAAAACCTTAGGCAAGTTTCCTTACTTCACACATCTGTTTATCTAGCAGTATGTAGCAACCCAGTTATGAGTCAACTGCCGGATCACTTTTTGGGGATAATAATCCAGTTTTAATGGTCAGTCAATTCATGATTGTTCGGGAGACGCTGCTGTATGCAATTGGCTGCTGCTTTTCACCCACAAAATATACAGTCAATTCACTCTACAGCATATTCTGCGAACTGCTTTGAGACGTCTCAAAGACATGATAAGGCACTATATCAAATGCAAGAATTATTATTATTATTATTATTATTACCTTTGACGGCTGTGAACTCAAGGTCAGTCTCTTGTTCATCCAGTGAACGATGTGATCAACAGAACACAAGAAACTGGATGCGGGTCTTGCTTTGTAGGGAAGTGAAACAACTGTTCTCTGTACAATTAGCTCTCTGTAATTTGAGCTCTTGAATTGTTAATGACACCCAAAGGCCTGGACAATTAGATTATTAAGTACAATTTCAGTTATCAGACAATTAAGAAAGCTCCGCAAATTGAGGATTGTTATTGATGGAGACGTTTGCCACACTGGGGCCTGGGGAGCCCAGATTACAGGGATTTTCAAAACCAATTGTTTGAACGAGCGAACTGCAGGAACCCACACTCAAGAACATTGCCGTGTAGCGAGCGAGACGTTGTCATGAAGCATGTCTGCCTTTAGCACCAGGACCCAGGGTGTGCGCGTGCTGACATTCCCTTGTTACCACCACAGCTTTCGCAAAGGGCATCAGGGCTCCCCTCCCCCACACTTCACCATATGATCTTGCGAATTCATATTGTCGAGTTGACGATCCCAGGCCGTGCTGAGGGGTTGATGCATTGTCAGAGGTGCCGTCCGTGGTGTTAACAACCCAAGGCCCTGCTCACATGGATGTTAAAGATCCCACGGCACTATTTGAAAAGAGATGGGAATTTCTCTCTTCCGATGTCCTGGCCCATGATCCTTCAATTAAAATTGGTCTCTCACTTCATGGCTGTTAGTGGGACTTAATTTGCTGCTGCATTTGCCGACAAAACAGCCACTTACACTTTACAGTAAATCGTGTGAAGCATTTTGGGATGCTGCCCTGGTCTGAAAGAAGCTGCGTCAAATGTGTGGATTATTTATTAGTACAGTAAAACCTCAATAATTCCGAAAGCCGGCAACTCCATAAAACCGGCAGGATTTCAAAATATGTACAGTATTATATTTTTACAGATGTTTGGCAAATCTCCCAAAATTCGGAACAGCTGCTTATAGTTCCCTGCTCTGTCACCCGACACTATGGGTGGAACTCGGGCATAGTTTGGCTTCAGGGCTGTGTTTACAGCAAACGTGGTGTATGGGGTGGGGCTTCTCCAACCATTTCTAGGGTAGATATTAAATACCGACAAACTCCAAAATCCGGGAGGTGAGTGGGCCCGACTGGGCTGGATTATTGAGGTTTTACTGTATCAAGAATTTACATGTAATGTAGGGCCTTTCACTTTGAGAGAATGTCTCGAAACATTTCCCCCAGACTGAGTGAGCCTGCTCTGTTTAAGATCTTCACATTCTATCCACCCTCGGTTTGAAGAAATGTTTTCTAATCTCTCCTCTGATACTTTACGTGATTATGTTAACTACGATGAAATAATTAGATAAATTAAGCAGTGCTTAGGTGACTTGGGGTTTGAAAGCTTGCAGAGTGTGGGAGGAAGCGAAGGAAGGAAGCCTGAGGCAGGTGCCGAGCTCCACGGTGCTGGAGATGATTCAATTTGAGTCAGAGCTGGGAAGAGAGAATGTGTACAGAGGTAGAGAGTGTATATAATAATAATAAGAAGAATAATACTTGCATTTGATATAGTGCCGTATCGTGTCTTCGAGAGGTGTCAAACCGCTTCACAGAATATACTGTACAGTTTTGTGGTGAAATACAACAGCCAATTGCACACAGCGGTGTCCCACAAACAGTTGTGCACTGAAGTGACCATTTTATTATTTTAAACATTTTTTACTTTTGAAGGAATTATTACCCCCAGAAAAGTGATCCGCCAATCGACTAACGTGGTTCCTACTTACTGCTTGAAAACAGAGGCTTGTAGAGTAAGGAGTAACCATTGAGCTACAGGACTCCACATAGGAGGAGAGTGTATATAGGAAGATTATATAGAGGAGGAAAGTGTATAGAGGAGGAGACTGCATAAAGGAGGAGTAATAATAATAGTAATAATCCTCGCATTTGATATGGAGCTTTTCATGTATTCTAGATGTCTCAATGTCTCAATTATTTACAGATAATACTGTAAATTGAATTGTATATTAGTGGGCGAAAGCCAGCAGTTAGTTGCGCACAGCAGTGTTGTACAAACTACCCGTGGATTGAAGTGACCAATTTATTATTGTTTTTTTTCTTGAGGAATCATTATCAGGCATTTGGAATAAAGAAACTTGCCCAAGGTTTCTCCCTGCCGGGAATCAAACCCAGGTCTCTCGCTTGCGAGGTGAGCGCTCTAACCACTTAGCTGCAGGACCCATCCTGTATAGAAGAGTGTATAGAGAAGTACACAGAGGAGAAAAGTGCATGGATGACGGTGTATTTGGAACTTGGATCAAGAGATATTCAGCGGTGAAAGTTTATCACAATTTACAATAAAGACAAGAAAGATTGTAATAGAGAAACACACACAAAGACAAAGGTTGGGAGAAACACACACACACACATAGAAAAAGATAGACACGCACAAAGAAAAACCCAAATATCCGTACAGAAAAATACACACATTCTGGGATGTTTGTGGAGCATTACAAGTGATTCCATCTTACAGTAAACCCTATGAAGCACTTCGATACAATCTCTCGATGTGAAAAGGTTCTATGTCAAATGTAAGTATTATATATTCATCATAAAGCATTTTGAGGCATTGAGATGTGGTAAGACAGTAAACCAAAGCAAGCCTCAGTATGAAGTTGTTGTCATTCGTGTCACTGCCACACTGGGTTCTCAATAGGCTGCTGAGAATCCAAGCAATTTAGTCTCAAACAATGCTCACGTCTCTTTCAGACATCCTGGGAAGCAAGGTCAGAACGAGTTTACGGTAAAGGGAGGCCGTGTCCAAAACACAGAACACAGCTGCAATCTATCTCATAGGTGCTCGGTGGCTCAGGCAGGTGGGCTGACTCAAGGTAGAAGCCAAGTGTCCCACACACAAGTGTACCCACCCATCCTTTGAAACACAGGATAGCACTCGGCGAAGGGACAGGAACAGACCAACGCAAGCTGGGATTAGCATAGCCAGAGGGGCTGGGCACACGCTTGTGAGATATGACGAGCACTGCAAGCTGCCTACTCCGGCACAACAGCTGTTTCTGAGCAGCAAATTGCACAAATTTACCCCAAATATATATGTTTGGGAGCAGGAGCACAAGTGCGGGGAACAGAACAGAACATACAGTGGAGGTGGGTGGAGCATTTTGTGCAATGAACAGACAGAGCATGTTGTTTGTCAAAAAACGATGTCTGGAAAAGATGCAAAACAAGCCGGTGGTAAAACACACCACAGCTCCAGAAGCTTTACAGAGTTCAAAGGCACAACACACAGCGCCCCCAGCTAATGGGAAGCAGCACTAATTTTAAAACCATAAAATGCTATAAACTGGCCTTGGGGGCAGACTACTCCAAAGCTAGTTGCACCTAAATAAGACACGGATCATTTACTTCACAGCTTAGCCTAATGTAATAATCAGCAATATCTTGCCTAAAGTTGCAGCAGGGAGATGGCTGATATTGCGGGGGAGATGTGTGAGATGTGGCGTTGCCCCCGGACTCTCTCTCTCTCTTTTTAACAGCAGACTATTTTTCATGTCGGACAGGCCACATAATCTAAAGCTCTCAAGATAAACGACAGGGAATGAAAACCTGCTTTTCCTTTCCTTAACCCTTTCGATTTACCCAAAACCCGAACAATCCTGGCACCGGTCTTTATCTCTACAAGACACCCAATTGTTTGAGACAGGGTGTGTGTGTGCATGGAAGAGTTAAGTGCGCAAGAAATCGCAAATCTGCAGCCTGTTTAAAGGAAGAGCGCAATTATTACCAAATTATTTTAAACAGATCATCTTGAAGTTAAGCTGAATAACTAGACAAGACTGTCTTGAAGGATGGCACCCCCGACAATGCAGTGCTCGGCCCCCCACCTTGAGCTCCTGAGTTAGCAGATCTCAGTCACTCGCCTCGCAAGTGGAGTCCTGCAGCTCAGTGGTAAGAGCACTCGCCTTACAAACATGAGACCTATGTTCGAATCCAGTCAGGGCGAAACCTTCGGCAAGTTTCTTTACTCCACACGCCTAATAATAATTCCTCAAAAAGAAAAATTGGTCATTTCACTCCACGCCTGTTTGTGGGACACTGCTGTGCACAATTGGCTGCCGCATTTAGCCCACAAATATACAGTCAATTCACTTTACAGCATATTCTGTGAAGCACTTTGAAACATCTAGAAGATGTGAAAAGCACTATATCAAATGCAAGGATTATTATTATTAAGTGAGAGACCTGGGTTCGATTTCCGGCAGGGTGAAATGTTGAGCAAATTTCCTTACTGATCACTTTTCTGGAGGAAATAATGCCTTCAAAAAGCTAATAAATTGGTTACTTCAATGTACATCTGTTTGTGCGACAGATGGCAATTGGTAGATGCGTTTTGCCCCACAAATATACCTTCAATTTACTTTAAAGAGTATCTTGTGAAGTGCTTTGGGATGCCTTGAAGATGTGTTAAGGTGCTATATAAATTGCAAGGATTAATGTTAATATTGGTTCCTCAATTAGCTTCAGTGCCCCCCCCCCCCCCCCCCCCCCCGCCACACACACACACACCATCTACATCTGGGTGTAGAGCATGTGTGCGGAGGGGGGGTGTGGGAGGAGGAGGGCACGGTCGTCAGGATGCTCTGCTCACTATCTGAGCCAGTAACTGTTATGTCATAGCTAATATGCACATTCAAGCCTCCCACGTGAACAGTGACTTCCTGGATGATGTACTGGATGATGCTGCCCGGCCAGCACACTGGGGGTTGGGGGGAGGGGGTTGAGGAGGTTTCATCGCTTCAGCAGCGAGCAGAGAATAATAATAATCCTTGCATTTGATATCATGCCTAATGTGTTTTGTGGACAAGTTGATTACATAGGATGAAGGCACCTGAGGTGAGCACACCTTGAAGTATATCTGCTTGTAATACAGGTGGCTCTGCCTCCCAGGCATGGCGTACAATACGATGGGAGAGTCCGACCTGCAAGCTGGAAGTGACTCAGCCATAACCAGATGATCTCGAAGTGGAGTCGACCACTGTTTCCTTTTACTCCAAAATCTCCAGAGCAGAAGTGGCCTGGGCACCGCAAGGACAGCAACAACAACAAATTGCACTCATACAGAGCGCCTTTCAGTCGGGAGGATAACCCAAGTTACTGGCCAATGAGGGGTTTGCATCCAGGATGTGGGTTGTGATCAGAGAGGGGTAGAGGGAAAAGATGTGTGGAGGAGGGCAGAGGACCGAAGACATGTTCGGAACGGAAGGTCTTGAGACGAACCTTGAAGTAGGCAAAGAAGGGGTCAAGGCAATGGGGGCTGGGATGGAGTTCCAGAGGGTGGGGGAGAAAGATGCCTACAACCTCAGCAATAAACTGACCCCATATATCATCAAAAGGCCCAATTGTAATTATGATCTCTTACCATTAACCACTTGGAGCTTCTGACTTGCAGCGAAATTCTTTCCTCTGCTGAACACCACTCCCCCAGCCAGAGTTCAGGCCTGTACCCTATCTAGAACTGATTCTCAGCCCGTTTGGAGTGTGGAAAGAGAGAGACACACATACACAAACCCTTCTAATGTCCCATGTGTGGAACTTATTGCACAGTTTTAATTTGGCAATTGCTCCAGATGGAATTATGATTTTGACAATTGCCCCGAGGTCCACTTTAAGCATGCTTCATTTCCGCCCACAAAACCAGGAACTTACACATTAGTGTGAGCCGATGGAAATGCAAAAAGGCGGTAAGGCAGATGCCAGCCTAATGATTTCACTGGCTGTTTCAGCTTTAATTATAATGAGGAAAAGCACAGTCACAGCACAACAGGGAGAACATTAAACATTGAGTGTTGGACAGCACATGCAGTTTGTAATCCAGCTCTGTACAGTGTGTGTGTGTGGTGGATTTAAACCATCTTCATGGTAAATCCCGAGAAGCACTTTGAGACGTCTTGACAACATCATAAGGGACTATATCAAATCAAGTATTATTATTACAACAACTTGCATTTATGTAGTGCCTCTCACACACAACAGCATCAGAGCGGCTTGATAGTGGCAGAGCACAACACTGAGGCGGGGGGGGGGGGGGGGTGACGGGTGACCGTAGGCACAGTCGAATAGGAAGATTTTTAGGCACAACCTGAAGATGAGGGAGGAAGAGACAAGGCGGAAAAAGTGTTTGAGAGTTGTCCAGGTGTAGTGACTGAAAGCGCGGCCACCAATGGTGGAACGGAGAGAATGAGGGATATCCGGAAGCCAGGAGCCAGTCGAGTGGAGGCAGAGTGTTGTGGAATAAACTGGTTGAAGAGGTAGGGAGGTGCCATGAGTGAAACGATTTGAAAACGGTGTGAGGATCCTGAAATCTATCAATTCTGGCAGGGGGACCAGTGGCCTGATCACAACTGGTGTGGGTGAAGGGATACTGAGTTTAATATAGGTATATGTGGCCAGCAACACTTTAGATTAGCTAGATTTTGTGCATGGTGGAGCTGGGGAAAACGGGCCATGTGACTAATCGAATTGGGAGGTAATTATATATAATTACCATTATTATTGTAATTATTATTATTGCTTTAATTATTCTATTAGATCCTGGCAGATCTGTACCTCAACTCCATTTACTCACCTTTTACCTGTAGCCCTCAACACCCAACAAATATCTATCGACTTCAGACGCGAAAATTGCAAATTTGTGCTTTGCCAAAAGCCACGTGCAAATGTTGGGGACACTTACATGTAAACTGGGGTGATAGGTCAGGACCCCATTGTCGCACAGTGTCACGTACTTCTTCTTCCACTCTTTGTTCAGAGACTTGCCACCTCTCTTCAGTAACATGCCCTGAGGGAAAGCACAGAGATGCGGAGGTGAGGTAAATGGCTGTGGGTCTTGCAGCACAGAACAAGTTCGGGTGAAAGTCAGCCTGGCTCTGATGGTAGCACTCTCACCTACAAGAATATGGGTTCGAGCCCCATGTTGGGGCCTGGAGTTCACAACATCTAAGCTCTCAATGCAGTGCAGCCCTGCGGGAAGGAACGCTATATTGTTAAACCGAGTTTCCGTCTGCCTGTTCAGGTGGATTTTAAAGATCCCATCTCGGTCTGATCAACAAGCTACCAGACAAAAATCAGCCAGTTCTCAGGAAGTTTTTCCCAAATAAAATTGGCCATTCACTTCACGGCAGTTTGTGGGAAGTTCCTTTGTGCAAATTCGCTGTTGCGTTCAGCTACAAAATGCAGCCATTGTACTTGTATTCAACATTGTACTCAAATGCAACAATTACTATTATTATGATTAACACAGAATACTGAGTGCAACTTTGAGACCATCTCCAGACGTCAAAGGTGCTGTGTCGAATGCAAAGATTTTTACTACTGCAGTGCGTGAGATCTTTCACATCCACCTGAAAGGGTAGACAGGAGCTGTCCATCTCATCTTAAGAAAATCAACTCTGATCTCCAATACTGCTCTCCTCCCCACCTCCAAACTGTACTGAAGCTGAGACTGGAGAGAGCTTGCGGAAATGAATCCCAATGGAAGGAAAGAAAGGAAATAAAAGACATTTACACGGTGCCTTTCATGCCAGGAGGACGTCTCAAAGAGCTTTAAAAGAGGCAGACGGAAAGCAGAGGTAAAGAAAGAACTTGCCAGGTTCTTTTACAAAGTGCACACGTAAGAGTTAGTATGGTCTTCATGCAGGATATGCAGTATGTGTGTGTGGGGAGGGGGGTGGTGGGGAGAAACAAACACACTGCAACAGATGTGAAAACTTCAGATGTTCCGACTATTTTCCTAGCAATTTTTCCTGAATAATTTGCCGAGCTGTTTCGAGCTGTGGAATTTCCTGCTGCTCACTGCGCTGTTAGAGGAATCTAGGTGGCACATCCAGAGAGGTGCCACCTGGGAGTATAGGCTAACTAACCCATCAATTAAATCTTGCTTGTTTTGTTCACGTTAGAAGAACTTCTCAAAGTGCTTCACAAGATATACTGTGACTGTGTATTTTGGGGGCAAATGTGGCAGCCAATTTGCACATAGAATTTACATAAGATCATAAGAACAAGGAACAGTAGGCCATTTGGCTCCTCGAGCCTGCCCCGCCATTCAATAAGATTATGCCTTATCTTCTAATCTAACCCCATTTTCCCGCCTACTGCCCTTAATCCTTCTATCCATAAGAAATCTATCAATCTCAGATGGAGATTTACTGGAAAAGTGAATTGACTGTATATGTTATGGATGAAACAGGGCAGCCAATTGTGCACAGCAGTGTCTCATAAACAGCCATGGATTGTGTGACCTTTTGTTAAAGGATTATTACCTCTGGTAAGTGATTCACTAATTTAATAAAAAACGTGTTCCTACTTATTGCTAGGTAAAGAGAGATGTATGGAGTAAGGAAACTTGCCCCCAAGGTTTCGCCCCGCCCGGGAATGAACTCCTTCCATGTCTTCCCCTCCAAAAAACTTCAAAACTGTGTGTCACTAATGTGGTTCTGGCCTGTGGCTGACCTGGGCTAACCTAGAGTGGGCTGCCATCTATCTGTTCTGGTGACTGACTCAGTCCCCCTCAAGACAGGCAGATGAGATCGCTATCAGATGGCTGGGGGCCCCTGGCTGGACACATCTTCTGATGGAGATGAAGGGCCAGCCACAGCAGACAAGATCTAGGTGCTGAGCCTTTGAAATCCACCTGCAGCTCGCTGATAAGAATCGCCTTGTGCTTTTGCAAAGGCAGCTTCGTATTATCACTGGACTCTCCACCCTGGTCCTGAGTAGCCCAGTGCTTTGGGCTCAATCACACAGACTTATTGTAATACAGCAAACCTCTTTGTGCTCATGTTGAAATGTTTGCTGAACGCAACACATCCATCATCCAGCGGCCCGTTGACTTTCTCGTCCCCACTTTCTGTGCCCGTCTGAAGAACTTGTTTATAATAATGATAATAATAAACCTTACATTTGGTCCCTTTCACGTCAGGAAGACATCTTAAAGCGTTTCATGGGTATACTATGAAGAATGGTGACTGTGTATTTTGTGGGCGAAACGCAGCAGCAAGTCGCTCACAGCAATGTCCCACAAACAGCTATGAAATTAATGATTATTTTTACGTGGCAGATTGTTGGCCAGGACACGGAGAGAGAAACTTTCTGTTCTGATGGTGGCATGGGATCTTTAACATAACCTTGAAGTGCATGTGGATGGGGCCTCGATTGATCGGCTCATCTGAAGGACAGCATCTTCGACAATGCAGCACTTGCCACTGAAGCATCAGCCTAGACTGTGTGCTCAAAGTCCTGTTGTGGGAGGTTGAACTTACAATCTGAACTCAAGGAAAAATATATGAGTGGGGATCAGGGGGAGTGGGGGTGGGGTTCCATAGATCGAGTACATATCGGGGTGTTTGGGTTATACATTTCCTGTCCAGATTTCTGCTGAGTTTAAGTTCATTTATGTTCATTTGATCTCCCCATTAATGTGAGAGGACAGCAAGCCTCTAAGAAGCGTCCAGGTCACTTGGCAGGTTGCAAGGTCTTTGAACCCAAGAGGGGGAAGTGGATGGGGGCCTGAACTGTAAGCCTACGCCAGTTAAATAATTCACACAACGCTTGATATTAAATCCTTGTGTATGTAATAAATGTAAGCGATATCTGAAATCTATCATTCGGCGCCTCGCTGTACCCACGAGCCATGATAAAACACTGCTCATAAATTTATATTAAAACTCTAGTCAATAGCAATTATTTACCAACAAAGATTTATTGATTGTGTTTGCCACCGGAGACTTCTGCTAACTGAGCCAATCAGTCAGCGACGCTGAAGGATTCTGCGCCAAAGGGCAGTAACTCACACTATCAGGTTAAGTCCCTATAATCATTACTGCAACAGTGCAAACAGCTAATGACGGGTCGAGTGAAACGCTCCCCTGAGACCATCATTTGTACATGAGGTGGTGTTAACACCGGGAGGGGAGTGGTATTCTTGTACCGGAGACAACGAGTTGTATCCAGCAATTAAATTGCCATCACATCTCCCCAGCTTCAATTGCACTGTAAAATATACTTTGGCGTTGATGGAATAGCGCACTGCTAGGAGGGAACAAACAAAGCACTGACTGACACCATCCAAGGGGTTTCGGACTTCGTCCCAACAGGAGCAATGTGTAACTTGGTTTAGGCGCCCCAAGACGTATGTGGTGATACAAAGGTTGGCAATGCTCGTGCCTCATTGTCAGAAAGCTGCAGGATTGAGCTCCATATCCAGTCTGATACTCCACCACATTTCCGGGGGAAGAGAGAGAGCACCGGATTGTCTGGTGTCGTCGTTTGGGTGACTTTTGGTTCATACAAATCATAACCTTTTGCATTTTGAGACAGAGCCTTATCACATTGCCAAGACCACCAAAGCGCTTCACGGGAAATTTACTGCGTATTTGTGGGTGCAAGCAGCAGACAATTTGGCACGGCAAAGTCCCACAAGTAGTCGCAAAGTGAGTGATCGATTCTAAGTAGAGAGTTGTTGGCCAGGACACCGGGAGAAATTCCTTTCTTTTTTCCAATTATGTCATAGGGCCTTTAACATCCATCTGACCAGGCAGAATGGACCTTGGTTTTATGTCTCAGACAATCCAGGGCAACCCCAACCAACAATGCAGCAACATCTACAGCACTGCATTGGTGTGTCGGCCTAGACCGTGGTTCAAGATTCCAACTCAGTCACAGCACAATAAAGTCAAATTCTGTGAAACTTTGAAACGTCTCATGACATATTTTGTGGGTGAAATGCAACAGGCAATTGCACACAGCAGTGTTCCACAAGCAGTTGTGAATTGAGTGACCAATTTTTTTTGAAGGGGTTATTACCCATGGAAAGCGATCTGCCAATCTATTAAACAACGGGGTTCCTAATTACTGCAAGGTAAACAGAGGTGTGTGGAGTAAAGAAACTCGCCTAAAGTTTTGCCTTGCCCGGGAATTGAAGCCGGATCCTCTTGTTTGCAAGGTAAGTGTGTTAACCACTATACAATGGGATTCTTATTATTATTACTGTAGCCTCATACTACCGCAGCCTCATACTACCTCAGCACTGAGCACACTCCTGACTCGCACTGTATCTCATCATTGTGCTGGATCCACACTGACTGGTGAAAAGCAGGCAGTATGCTCAGAGGGTAATTAATTGGTTAAAATCACTCGCCTTGCCATCGTTAAGCAGCGGTGTTAAGACCGTGATGAAGAGCAGAGTAACAGGAGGCCTGTGAGCGAGTGTCTCCTGGCTATGTATGCCCTGGTCTTGATTGACACCTTTCAGTCCAGATAACAATGGTCACCGTGTCTAATAGGCTGGAGAACATCACCACCTCATCTCCGCCAAACTGTAAGTGTCATATTGGGAGACAGTGAGGAATACAAATGTAATGTACCCTCAGTTCAGCTAATGGGATTTGACACAGGCTTTAAGTTTAATGAAGAAAGTTGCCAGTAGCAACATAAACTGTCACCGCTTGCAAACTGCAATTAATAAAGTCTCAGACAACATTACTGCAGCGTTCGAGCCGGTAAAAGGCACTCCTAGTTCAAGCTGTGCTAAATTGGCTGACCAATTTTTCTTAAGTATCTGCACCATTTACAGAGCAATTTATTAATTTTAGTCTGCCACTGGCGCTGGAAAGGATGTAATTTTGCACCAGAGGTGCATCGCGGATGTGACTGAGTTAATGATAGTGGTATTTATGTCTGGTAATGAACGGTTTGTCACCAGGCTTTTCAGATTGCGTGAAAAATACAGCTCTGGCTTCAACATCACCTCAGCATAACTCACTCCCTCACACACACTTACTTCCTTACACACACCTCACAATCACTGCCTCACACTCACTGCCTCACAATCTCAGCCTCACACACACAGTGCCTCACACACCCTCAAGCATACATACTTATACACACACACACATTCATTCACATACACAGACCCTCACTCAAACACGCATACTCACACACACACAGACACTCACTCTCTCTCTCACACACACACTCAGTCATACAGGACGAGGCAGCTCGCTGTACGTTGTGTGGGTGCAGGACTGATACACATAGGATAGAGGCGAACAGTGTGATACAAAACAGCTGGGTGATCCTGTGGAGAATAAATACCGTCAGATATTGGTTGGACAGACTAGCCTTTTACATTTAGGCATGGACCCTGGGATAACCAGTCAATTGGGATACACAGTCACTACAGTTTACATTATATCCTGGGAGACATCGTCCTGACATGAGAGAGCTTCAGGGACATAATTATTCAACATTTTTGACCCAGAGGCAACAGCTCACAAATGAGCCAAGCTGATCCCCTGCAAGGGTGCAGCGTCAAGACCACTCCCTGCGCTCACTGCGGAGTCCTGTAGCTCAGTGGTTAGAGCACTTGCCTCGCAAGCGAGAGACCTGGCTTTGATTCCCTTCAGGGCAAATCTTGGGCACACATTCCTTACTCCACACTCCTGATAATAATCCCTCAAGAAAAAAACAATAATAAATTGGTCACTCAATCCACGACTTTTTATGGGACATGGTGTGCAAAATTAGCCGCTGCATTTCGCCCATAAATTTAGTCATTTCACGTTATAGTATATTCTGTGAAGCGCTCTGAGATGTCCAGAAAACATGAAAAAACGGTATATCAAACGTAAAAATTAATACTATATTACTTACTGGCCTGCATCCTGCCCCAGGCCCACCACTCTGCACCCCCCCCACCCCGGAAGTTGGTCCCTGAGAATCTCTCCACTTTGCCCTACAGAGCTCACTTGGACACCAATTTCTTTGACGGTACTTTTTGCCAACCTTCCCCCCCCCACCCCACCGGCTCAGGCTGTCAGCCTCTGAGTGAAGCATTTTAAGACACACTCCTGATGCCCACGTAATTGTAAACTATTTATGGTGAACTTTTCCGAGGGTGTAGGCTGTAGCTAGCCACCGTGGAGGGAGATTTAGTCTGGATTTCACTTTCACTGCAACTGACCTGGCCTTGAGCCAGTCAGTGTGTCAGCCTGGCTCAGTGCTTGCAGTCTCACTTCTGAATCAGACGGTTGCGAGTTCAAGGACCACATCAGGACTTAAGAATCCAATAATAATAATAAAAATAAAAATAATCCTTGGCACTGTTCGAAAAGGGAAAGGAGTTTCTCTCCTCTGGTGTCCTGGCCACAAATCCCCCAAATGAAATCAGTTATTTACTCCTTGGCTGTTTGTGAGACATTACTGGCTGCCGAACTTCCCTCCCCCCCCCACAACAAAACAACACAATTGCACTTATAAAGCGTCTTTCACATCGGGAGGAGGTCCCAAAGCGCTGAACAGTTAGGTCGGGACCCGAGTGGGGGGGAGGGGGGGGGGATATACAATCAATCCACTTTACAGTAAATCCTGTGGAGTCCTGTAGCTCAGTGGTTAGAGCACAAGCGAGTGTTTTTTCACTTCACATACCTAATAATAATCTGTCCAGAAAAAACAATAATAAATTGCTGTGCGCAACAGGCTGTCGCATTTCGCCCACAAATATACAGTCAATGTACTTTACAGTATATTCTGTGAAGCACTTTTGAGTCGTCTAGAAGCCGTGAAAAGCGCTATATCAAATGCAAGGATTATTATTATGTCTTGTGAAACAATTTGAGACGTCTCAATGATGTTATAAGATACTATATCAAATGCAAGGATTTAAAGATTGAATCAGTGTTTTACCTGCGCAGTGATCAGTAATAAAGGGGAGAGAATCTGCCCCTGAGCAGCCAAGTGAAATGCTCCATAGAGATCCAATCAAACTGGAAGAAGACCGTATTTCCAGACCACAGGAACATCCGCAAACACAACCAGGATGGAACAAGAGGATCTTTTAAAATCTCCTTTCGGACTCTCTCTGACCCAAAGTGAGGTGCCGTCTCAGTTCGCTTGGACTATTAGAGGCTTGTCTTCTTCGGGGTCTGTAGATAGCACCGAGCTAGAATTGTTAAAGACACGAGTATGGCGTTTGTATATAGAATGATAACTGGGAGTGATAACAAGGCACTGATCCTGTCAAACAATAAAGATGTTCAACAGTGAGAGAGGAACACAAGAGAGCTTTACACCAGCACTTTATTAACAGAGCTGATGCTGTATTTGCTTTGCTAAATGGTCCCATTGCTAATACGGATGCTTGGGGCTGAGTCACTGTCAATCTGAGTAAACATCTGCCGCAATCTGTAACTCTAAGTTTAAGAAGGGATTTGCATTTTGCTGCACCTGCTCACGGAGAAATGAAAGTCTGAGAGTGCTTCACATGGGGGAAATACTGTCAGAGTGTAGTGACTGGTGTTTGTAAGAAGGAAAAAGCAGCCAATTTGCAGTGGCAAAAATTGCCATGAGGCAATCAGTCAACTGTTTAGTTCTGTCTCGGACCGGGCAGGGCAGGGTCAATATTTACTGTCACATAAAACCCCTGGAATCCTGTAGCAGTGATTAGCACGTCCTGCGTAAGCGAGAAAAACAAACTTCTATTCCAGGGCTATTCCTGACTCCACACTCCTCTGTTCACCTTGCAGTAAATATCACCTGGTTATTAGTTGCTTGGTTGATCACTTTCTGGGGATAATAACTTTTTAAAAAATTGGTCACACAGTCAATCCAGTTTCCAGTATTCTATACAACAATAATTAGCAGCAACCAGGTTGCTAGGTGAACACAGTGGTGTAAGGAAACTTGCCTAAGATTTCTTTCCACTCGGGAATAAGACCTGGAGACTATAATCTGGAACAAAACCAATTTTCACTTAGAAAAATACAGAATAATGAAGGACAGCCATTTATTTGTTCAAGGTAAATCATGTCTAACAAACCTGATAAGAGTTTTTTGATGAAGTAACGGAGAGGGTGGATGACGGTAGTGCAGTTGATACAGTTTATATGGATTTTCAAAAAGCTTCTGATAAAGTACCACATAAGAGACTTGAAAACAAAATAGAAGCTCATGGTATTAAAGGGACAGTGGCAGCATTGATCCAGAAGTGCCTGGGAGGCAGAAAGCAGAGATTGGTGGTGAATGGTTGTTTTTCTGACTGGAGGAAAGTTGCAGTGGTGTCCCCCTGGGGTCAGTATTGGGACTACTGCTCTTTTTGATGACCTGGATGGGGTAATGGTAGTACAATTACAAAGCTAGCAAGAGTAGTAAATAATAAATTGAAATGATTCAATCCAAGACTGTTTGTGGGACATCTCTGTGCACAATTGGCCGCTGCGTTTCGCCCACATATATACAGTCAATTCATTTTACAGTATATTCTGTGAAGCGCTTTGAGACGTCGAGAAGAAGCGAAAAGCGCTACATCAAATGCAAGGATTACTATTATAATTATTTCCACTGGCAGGAAGGGGGGTTGGTAAGCCAGGGGGATCGATTTAAAATATTTGTTAAATAATCAGAGGGGAGGAGACATTTTTCACACAGTGAGTTGTTTGGATCTGGACTGCATTGCTTGAAAGAGTGGTGGAAGAAAATTTGATAACAACATTTAAGAGAAAAGTAGATAATTATTTGGGGAGGACACATTTGCAGGAATATGGGGAGAGCGGGGGGAGTGGAATTGATACAGATAACTTTTTTCAAAGAGCCGGCACAGATACGATTGGCCGAATGGCCTCCTTCTGTGCTGCCCCACCCTCTGGAACTCCATCCCACAGTCCCCCTCTCACACCCCATCCCTTGCCTCCTTCAATACCCACCTCAAGGCCCTTCACTTCAACCGTGCTTTTGATCAACCTTCTTCCCTGGCTGCCCTAATTCTATGGTACTATGATATTCTGTGAAGCAGTTTGAACTGTCTTAACAACGTGTTAAGGTGCTATATGAAATGAAAGGATGATTATTATTATTAGGGGCTGATGTTGTCTATTTCTGAGTGGCGTTGTGGCTGTTTGTCAGTGCCAATCGCAGGCTGTTCACACATTCCGGTGCACAATTGGCTGCCTAGTTTTGCCCACAAAATACAGTGTCAATCCGCTTGATAGTATATTCTGTGAAATGCTTTGAAATGTCTCAATACCATTTGGCGCTATATCAAATGCAAGGAGTATTATTATATTATTGCCAGTAAAGGCAACAGGAGCAGGAAACGTGGCTGCTTTCCCCCTCCCTGGCCTTGGGAACAACGATAGCAATTTAGCCTCCTCGTGTAAACTCAGACAAGACCAGCTAAGACCAGGATTCGAACCAACCAACTTCTGATCCGTGAACAGCTCTATCCAGTACCCTTGGAATCAAATCTCAACACTTTTATTCAATGTCCAGCCCTCAATCAACTGCTTTTAATCCACCAGTTTCCAATTGAGTGGTGCTGCCTCACTTTACCTCTGGGGTGGTGAACAATCCAGCCAGGGTTTGTAACCTCGTGGCCTCGGCCTAATCCAGTCACTACATTAAAATGCAGCATCGCGCAGAATTTTGAAACATTCTTCAGTGACATTCTTCTCAATCTGTGAGCTGGTTTCCCCCTCGTTCTTTCAAGAGCTCCAGCTTCCCAGGCTGTCAGGAATTGTCCAAAATTCTGCGGGAGGGGAGGCTGCATCTTAAGACCGTGAATTTAGGACAAAGACCAAAGAAATTCAGGTTTCTGAACCTGTATCTAGGCAGAGACGTTGTGCTGGAAGCAATAATTTCATAGTTAATATAATAATCCTGGCATTTGTTATGGATTATAATGTCATCACGTCTCAGAGCACCTCATAGGATATATGTAAAGTGTAGTGACTGTGTATTTTATGGGCAAAATGGGCAACCTGTTGCCCTGAGCAATGTCCCACAAACAGCCATGGAGTGAGTGACCAATTTTATGCGGGAGATTGTTGGCCAGGAACCTGGGAGGATCCCCTTTCTCTTGAAACAGCTCATTGGGATCTTTAACATCCACCGGAGCTGGCAGGATGTTGGAAGAGGTGCAATGTAAGAAGTTTGCATGTAAGATTATACCCACCAGGGGTGGTGTCTTTAGATCTTGGAATTTAAGAAAGTAAAGTATCTAAAAAGGAGAAACATGGAAGGGTAAGTGAGGGGAGGAGGAAGTCTGGAGAATTGGACTAAACAGAGTTTGTCTAGAGATGCCAGACAGAATGGGCTGAACAGCGTTCTGTATTGTGTGTCAGTCTGTCTCAGTTGCTCCACTGGGTCTAGCCTTCTCTATGTCCCCCAAATCCTCCGCCCCATCCTTGGCAGCCATGCCTTCAGCCACTATGCCCGAGGCTCTGGAATTCCCTTCCTCACTATCTTCACCTCAGCCCCTTTCTTCTCAGCTTCAGGTCCCAGCTAAAGTCCTTTTTCTTCGACCGCACCTTTGGTCACCTTTCTGCCCCTACCCCTGGCTCAGTCCCGGAAGCTGCTATTGTGAAGTGCTCTGAGACGCCGTCCGGCGTGGAGGGCGCTATATAAATCAAAGTTGTTGCTGTTGTAGTCTAGGCTGACACTTCAGTGCACTGCTGGAGGGGTATTGTCAGAATGACTGTCCTTCGAACGAGAGGCCACCTAATGAGAGGTTTGCCAGCTTTGGGGATGTTAAAGATCCCAGGACACTACTCAAAAACAGCAAGGTGGTTCTGCTGGTGTCCTAGCCAACAATTCTACAAATAAAAGTAATTGTTTGCTTCATGGTTGTTTGTGGAACATTGGTGTGTGTAAATTGATCTGCCTACAAAATACCCAGTCACTCCACATCTCAATATATCCGTTCAAGCACTTCGAAAACTATTGCACTATCCATCCTCTCGACATGAAACAAATGCAAATGCACTGTATCAAATGCAAGGTTGATAATTATTCCCAGGATTATATGCGGAAACAAAGACCCTGAAATACGAGTTGGGGAATCTTCAGGGGAGAAGGAAGGGGAGAGAGATTGTTGGCGAGAGAGAAAATAAACCTTTCTGATTCCCGGGAACAAATATCACAGAACATCAAATGGAAATAATTGCTGAGTATCATTGTGGTGAGGTTATAAACAGTCCGTCACCAGACAGGAAGGCTAGGGCAAAACAGTCCCCCTATCAGCAACTGGGATCTTCTGTAAATATTGTCGGGGAGTTTCACAGAGGGACGGCTTCAAAGAGGTTGAGGAAATCTTTGAAACTGGAGAACCTTCTCCAACTTTGATGTTCCGTTCAACCATGAAAGTTCCTCTGTTTCAGATAGTTTTACACCTTTGCAACACAGTCCTGTACAGTGTGCAACAAAGAGCACCAGGCCATATACAGAGGAGGAAGGTGAGGAAGGGAGGCAGGCGAAGTGGGAATAGGAAAGCTGAGAAAGAGAGCATGAGAGAGAAGTTGGGGGAAGAGGGAAAGAAAGAGAAATGAGAGAGACTGGGAAAGGGGGAGACAGAGAGGAAAAGTGAATGAGGGGGAAGAGAAAAAGAGAGGGACACAAAGAGAGGAACTTATACTGGCAGCCAACGTGTCTGAAAATCAACAACATCACACACAACATCCACTCCACCACTGAGAAACCAAGGCCCAACCGTGAGTGGCAGCACTGATCTGAAAGGCTGCGCATTGGCGACATGTAGGCCATGCCCGTTGTCTTGCCCGGAGCTACACATACATTCCTCCCTCATCCAAATTCATCCCAAAATATACACTTTACTTGGCTTCTCATCTCACTGTTATTGAGATCTTGCTGGCAAACATTTGACTAACAGACAACATTCACAATACTTTAAAGTAACGCTGTCAAGTGGTTTGTAGTAACTTGGTGTCATCTCTCCTAAATTCTGTCTCTCCTGCTCCCAGATTAGATAGAGTGAAGCTCTCGAGTAAAACAATGTGTGTCCACACTCTCAGGTCAGCTACTACAGCACAGGTTAGAGATTGAATAAAGCTCCCTCGACACATTCAGTTACGCTAGTGTAAAGCGCGTATTTCTCAGGCCAGTTTTTCTCAGGCCTCTGGGAGACACTGCCCTGTAACACAGACTGATTAGCTCCGTGTGGAACTGCAGACCTCCAGTCCTCTCAGTGAGGGGGAGCCCCAGACAACAGCCACATTTTTGTTGAATATTTTAAAGTTATGAAACTTTTTAAAGACCTTTGTTGCTTGGACGGTCAGATCAGTGAACGCTGCTGGGAATTGAGGGAATTAAAGTATCAAAGCTAAACAGATAAGACTCTCTGAAAATCAGGGATTTCTATATAGATCTGGACCAAACACACAGAGGTTTTTCTGTGTGTGGAACTGTCCTCTCTGTCTTTAATTTCAGACGAGCAATTCTTTGTCTGTATCTGTCCGCAGCCAGTCAGTGTCGAGGTGAGAGTGACGGACAGACGGTGACATATGGCCCTATCGATGGGCTGATCGGCACTGAAGCTTAATGTCCCCCTCCTACAGCTAATTCATCATCTCAGCCTCAGACAGCGCATGTGATTGTAACACTTGCTTGCAACAAGGGAAGAGTGACCACAAGACACCGCAGAGCGAGGTCAGGCCTTAAGAAGAGCAGCGATAAGTGCAACCTGTCAGCATGGGGACAAAGGAGGACAGGCCCCAGGGAGAGGAGAAAGGAGAAGGAGTGAAATCGCTGGGCCCGCTTTATCTGATGAAGATTATGGGTAATTAATTATAAACTCAATTACCCAAACCTGACTGCAGTGATCTCTATTCATTAAGAGATAAACATTTAAGCAGCGTGTACTTTTTCCGCAAACAATTTAACAATGCACTCCCTTTGCAGGCTACTTAACTCCTTCAAGGTCTGTATGCTGTGAATGGACAGATTCACACACCAAGCGCAGATGAACAATCGGAGTGATCACACTATTATGGGCGACGAATGAGTGTGGAGGGGTAGGGGGGTGGTGTGTCAAGATGGTAATGATATTAATAATAATCCTTCCATATGGTATAGCTTTAGCACCTTATTATGTTGGAAGGACATCTGAAAGTGCTTCAAAGGATTTACTGTAAAGTGGAGTGACTTTGTATTTGTAGGCAAATGCGTTAGCACAATTGCATGCAGCCATGGAATGAGTGACCAATATTATTTGTTCATTTGAACAGTAAGATGGATCTCTGCTTGATGCCTTATCTGAAGGACGGAACATCTGACAATGCATTGGAGTGTCATCTTAAACTGTATGTTCAAGTCCTGTCAAGTCCATGTTCAAGTGGGATTTGAACCTGCAACCTCCTGACTCAGAGGTGAGAGGGCGACCACTGAGCCAGGCTGACACACACTGAGCCAGGCCGACAGAAATGTAGTGTCTCCTTCAATAGGTGGCTCAGTTTGGCGCATCAGCCTTTCAACTTGCAACTCTGTCTGACACCAGATCTGAACGGGTGGAACAAAACTCTCTTCTGCTTCAATCGGTCCAAAGTAAAATAGGGTTTGCACCCGAGCTACGGACTGAAGTCATGAGGGTGGAATTTAGGGAGGTGGGGATGGAAAGTTGATTGACCGGAGACCTGATTTAAGAGGAAGAGATTGAGATAGAGCTAGAAAAGGCAAGGGGGTGGGGGAGGCAAGGCAAGGCTCTAGGATGGGGTTCCAGAGGGTGGTGGCAGAAAAACTGAAGGCCTGACCGCCGATGGTGGAATGGCAGGCGGGGACATGGAGCAGGCCAGTGCCTGCTGAACAGAGGGAGCGAATAGGCAAATAGGTTAGTGATGTTTTAGTAGGAAGCAGAGATAGGGAAAAGCAAGACTGTGGGGTGCTTTCAAAGGATGAACGAAGATCTTCAACCCAATCCTTTGGGGGATGGGGAGCCAGTAAAACCAAGCAAGGATGGGGCTGACCGGTTCACAGAGTTTAGTGCAGGAGAGGCCAGAACCCAACCAGCCAGCTCTGTGAGCTTCATAATCAGCCCATCTCCTTGCACTTTGTAACGTGTTCAAAATATTGCCATACATTACTCCTCCATAATGGTTCCTCTGTGTAATGTTAAAGAAAACTGAGTAAAGTAAAAAAAATCCCAAATGAGGCAGATTTTGCCTCCTTTAAATTTAAAGCACGACAGAAGTTTTAAGTACACATTAGCACCATTAAGACAGTAGTTAATTTAATTAAATTCTACCCTGGTGAATGAAGCAGACTTCATGACATCTTTCATTACAAGGGCATGAAATTACAGCCTGCCAGCTGCCAATGGGAGAGTGAATGAAATAAATTGCTGGGTAAATAACAGACATGTCTCAATATTAGGCAGACAATTTAACGCTGATTACACCAATACTACTAACCCCACACATCCACAACAATAACCTGCCTCTCTCTCAGCCACTGGTAAATTCTCCTGTATATTTTCCACAATTTAATTCCCACCCCTCCCCCACACCACCACCACAAATTCCCTTGAAGTGATTTGACTAATTTTTTCTCACTGATGCTCGAGGGCAGTTCTTTATTAATGCCGGATACATTTCCCCTATCTGTATTCTTACACTGAAGTCCCCTGTGCAGCACAGGGCATCGCTGCTATGTGTAGATGGGTGCAATGCAATGTGAACTGTACTCAAGTGATACCACAAACAAGCAGGAGATTGACATAAAAAAAACAATCCAGGTAGATATACATACACTCAGATATATGCTCACACAGATTGATACAGATACAAACAACTCAGATGTCCTCACACAGATAGACACATATACACACTCAGATGTAAATTTACACACACTCAGATACAGAAAAGTGCTATATCAAATACAAGAAGTATTATTATTCGACTGTGCCTACGGTCACTACTATCTCCCCTGGCTTGAAGAGGTGGTCCGCCACTGTCAAGATCTCTGGGACGCTATCTTGCGTGAGGGCGTCTATGTAAATGCAAGTTGTTATTGTATATTAGATAATAATAATGCTTGCGTTTGTTACAGCGCCTTTCATGTTCTCTAGACATCTCAAAGCGCTTCACAGAATATAGTGTAAAGTGAATTGACTATACATATGTGGGCTAAACGCAGCAGCCAGTTAATAACTATAGATATAGCTACTGGCTGCCAGATTTCACCCACAAAACTACACAGTCACTCCACTTTACAGTATATCCTGTGAAGTGCTTTGAGATGTATCAGCAACGACAACTTGCTCTTAAATAGTGCCCTCCACTCCAGGCAGTGCCTTAGAGCACTTAACAGTGGAGGAGCCTGATTCTGAGGTGAGGGAGCGGTAAGTGTCAGCAAGGTCAAAGAGGAAGGTTTTCGGGCTGGACTTGAAAAGAGGAAAAGATGGGTCAAGAAGGGGAGATTGAAGGAGAGTATTCCAGAGTTTTAGTATCAACAATGTGATAAGGCACTAGATCAAATGGAAGGAATATTATTATTAGATACATATACACACACTCTAATGTAGGCTCGCTAGCAACCACTCACAGATACACACTTTCACATGCACAGAAAGACAAGCTCACGTATGTAGGCACACACATGCATACACACATACATAAACAAATTCACTTAAGATACACAGTGACACAGATACAGGAAGGAACACTTATACACAGATACCCACTCACACAGCGTAGATGCACACAGGGGAAGACATTTCTGAAATTCTGATGTCCATTTGCGAGGAAGCTGTGTAGGGAAAGCCAATGATGTGAAAACTACAGCACGGCTTCCACTCTGCCTGCCCAGTGAGCAACCCCTTACCTTAGGTTTTCCTTAACTTCAGCCTCTCTGCTCCCACACTATGGAACTCCATCCCACAATCCCTTTGCCTCACTTCCTCCCTTTCCTCCTTCAAGGCCGGTCTTAAGACCTTCCTCTTCGACCATGCCTTCTGCTCCCCTCCTAACTCTCCCCCCTCTCCTACTCTCCTTCCCCTTCCCCCTACTCCAGACCCCCCCACCCACCCCCGCTCGGGTCCCGACCCAATTGTTCAGCGCCTTGGGATGTCCTTCCGACGTGAAAGGTGCTCTATAAATGCAATTTTCTTTACATTTGTTGTATTGGCTTGGATAAGTCTCACTGGCAGCCAAATGGGCTGGTTAGCCAGGAGCGGTCAGTGGACTGGCCAGGCATATCTGCTCGAGGATACCTGAGCCCCTGGAGACTCCCAGGATGAGGTGAACACTCAACCAGGGCAACGATCGTTCCTCTGTTCCTGACCTGATCTGGAGGCTTGTTCCCCCCGCTTCCCATGATTTTTTAATCACTCCGAGTGCACCGGCTTCATTTAAATTAATTTGCCACATCTCGGAATGGAGCGGGCCAGTCAGCTGGCTGACAAACGCTCGCGCTAGAGACTCCCAATTAGCTGGTAATTAGCCACACAAGCCAGCTGCTGGTACATTAAAACGTCATACTCAGCCTGTATACAAACCCTCATAAACTTCCCCGCTACCACTCGCAGCATCTATGTTAAGTGTGTTCTAGGTACACTGCGTGATACACACTGCTATAGGTATACTACGTTTGCAACTATCTGAGTACGTGTAAATCTATACCTGAGTGTGTATATTGCTGTAGCAAAGTGCTCCGAGACGCTGCCCCATGGAAAGGGCGCTATATAAATGCAAGTTGTTGTTGGTGTAGATACACCATATTTAGTACAAAAGGAATGTCCCACAAACAATCATGAAGTTAGTGAACAATTTTATCTGTGAGGCTGTTTGCTAGGATACCGGAGGAGAGAAACTCCATTATTTTTGAATAGTGCCTTGGGATCTTTGACTTCCACCTAAACAGGCAGGTGAGAGTTTTAACATCTCACCCGAAGGACGGCACCTCCAACGAAGCAACTCTCCCCCAGCACTGCACTGAGGTGTCAGCCTCAAAACTCAACTCAAAATCCCAAAGTGGGGTTTGGACTCGCAAGCTTCTCACTAGGAGGCGAGAATGATGGCGACCAAGGCAGGATGGCACATGCATACCTGCACAGCCCTCACTTCTGGTGTCAGCATGGAGTTTATGTAATTAGCTGCAAAGGAATATTTTGACTGCTGTGGGAGTACTGAGTGCCCGCATATAGAGCAGCAGTGGGGAAGGCAGCGAAGAACCAGGTAGCCTGAGGGGGGACTGAAAATCAATTAACGGTTCAGTCAAGGTCCAATGTTATCACTGCTTGTTTGCAGGAGACTGTCTGTAGCTTTCACATGCACAGTAATAAGCATCTTCTTAACCGTCCCGTGAAAGGCCCAGTTTTTATTAATAACAGCAGCAATCATTCAGAGTGTAAAAGCTGAAGGGAAGGGGTTGAATGGAAAGAATGTGACTTGGGCTGGCTGCCAGCAGAGGTTTGCTTTGAGAGAGGCTCCTCTCATCTGGCAAAACAAGGTCCTACTATAAAAAGTATAGCCCGCAACTCTGGTGAAAACACACACAATAATAAACACCTAATAGAGCTGGAATATGAAACGCAGATCGCCCGCACCTTGCAGCTGCTGAAAAGACTCCAACACAGTCTTTTCCAATACAGTCTGCGCCCAAACTCCAATACAGAGCCTCTCCGTCTTTCACATCAGCTTCTTAATAGTCCCTGTGGAGGGAGGTTGTTTAAACATACCTTTCCACTTGTTTCATTTCCTCACTTCCCTACTGCTGGCAGTTGCGGAAATGGGGAATGAGGAAGATCCCACCCCACCGACAAGAGAACTACAAGCCAGGAATATCCTGGGAATTGTCAAGAGATTCCCAATGTTTTGTTTGTGATGAGATACCAAGACACTAATAACCTCTCGCTGCAGACTGTGTGCCCAGTATTAGTGAAATCACGGTTGCCTCGTAGCTTGGATTGTGATTAGAACGGGCGACTGTGTCCGTACAGGACAGGCGATCATGTATACGTAACAGGCGACCAATTGTGTGCGTACATAGCAGGCAATCGCGTAGGGAAGGAGAAAGAGAGAAAGATTCACTTAACAGGAGTTATATAAAGAGTCTGTCATTGGGACTGATCACTGCATGTGCCGACAGCCACAGCTTCAGTTCAGTCAATTTCCATTTTCCGATCAGCTGCTGGCTTTAAGTGGGAGTTGACTTGTTTATAAATCAATACTTCCTGCATTTCTGCCCTCTGGCTCCTAATTATTTATCAGCCTGCTCTATCCTCATTAAAAGGCAGTTGCTGCACTTCTCTCTGGGCAGATCAGTAACACAATGTAGAACATCGCTGCCGCTGGTGAATGGGCTAAGAGACAATCTTCTCTGGGGAACTCTGTACAGTATGTGTGTGGCCAGTTACAAACTGAGGGGCTAGAGACCTGTGTCCACTATCAGTGTAGCTGGTTACACACCATGGGACTATAATAACTTTATATTGTGTCCTGCGGTATTGCACAGGGAACTATAATGCAGGGCGAGATAGTGAATAGAGAGCATATTAACTTGTCAAGAGAACTGGTAAAAGGGAATAAAATCTGAACAGATGTCAGGCTGGCTTAATCGGTGACCCTCCCACAACCTGAGTCTTGAGGTTGTGGGTTCAAGTCCCATTATGACACTTCAGTCCAGTGCTTGGAGGCTCTTTCATTGTCAGTGGCACCGTTTTCAGGTGAGATATTAAACCAAGGTCCCAGCTGCCTGTTCAGGTGGACATTAAAGATCCCACGGCACTATTCAAAAAGAGAAAGGTTTTTTTTTCCCCCCTCCTGGTCTTGGCCACCAATCCCCCAGGTATAACTAACTCCATGGCTGTTTGTGGGACATGGTTGTGTGCAAATTGGCTGCCGCATTCATCAACAAAACACACAACCACAACACTACACTTCACGGTAATGTCCTGTGAAGCCCTATAAGACAATGACATTAGGACACTCATCGAATACGGGGATTAGTACTATTGCTAATGCATATATCTTATCACGTCTTCAAGACGTCTCAAAGTAGTTCACAGAATATACTGTAAAGTGAATTGACTGTATAATTAATTGTATTAATTGTCCTCCCAACGTAAAAGGCTCTATACAAATATAGTTTCTTGTTGTTATTGTTGCATATTTGGTAAAACCACAGGGGGATATGGGGGAGAATGACCTAAATTACTGGGGGTTGGAGGGGGGGGGTGGGGAGTGGGATGCAGTGGCAGACATGAGCCAAGTGACCTCCTTCTGTGTGGACCACTACCATCTTTCTGTGTGCACTGTGTGCTATGCTGCAATGTGTGCTAGGCTCTGCACTGTGATGTGAGAAGTGAGGACATTTGTGCCTGTGAGGGACCCTTGGCCTTCGGCTGCGTGTGGAGTGGCCACAGTGGCTGACACTCTGACAGCCCGGCCCCCTCACGTGCAACCCAGCTGCGATCCCATCAACACACTCCCATCTGCCATCAGCAATTTCCATGTCACCTTCTTTGAGCTCATTTGTACTTCATTAACTGCCATTGACTTAACAAGATATATGCAAATGACACCGCAGGAGCACGCCAGCTCCCACTCCAATCAAGCCATCATGTACAAAAAATTAAAACTGGCCCAAACAAAGAGACAGTATTTATACCCGCCACCCACCCCCCACCTCACATCCCTATCCCTTTCTCTCTTGAACGTTTTACCATTTAAAAGGTTTGCGTACGACAGTGTTAAGTGAAATTTACACTGCAAATTAATCAGTGGCGGGGGCTAATTTATGTGGATGCAAAGCTCGCGGTCACAGGTAATAAGTAAATGAATCAATCTGCCGTTCGCTACCGCACGCATGGATAATGAGCTGGCGAACTGTTCAGCAAGCTCCATACATCAGCTCCTCAGCCACAGAGAGGAGACTCCATGTTACCTACTCACAAACCTGCAAATCACACGTGGCACATTCACCTCCAAGGCACACACAGAGTTGGGGTGTGGAGGAGAAATTTAGGCAGCTCCCATCACCTCCAACACACAGCTAACCTCACCCCCACCACATAGATAAGTTCCGCCCTACCACACGATTATCCTCACCCACTCCACATGGCACCCACCACCCCCCCCACATGCCAGCTGTCACTCATCCCCTGGAATCTGTTAATCTATATACTGTCCCACTCACCCATCCACCCTCTGGTTAGACTCAGAGAAGCTGTAACTCGCTATGCATCCTTTATGCCATCAAACAGTCACTACACGGGGACAGATATTGACGCAAAGTGCTCAGAGACAATCTGGCGAGACAAAGCACTATAAAAATGTAAGTGCTTGTTATTCACTACTTACAAACTGTTAAAACAGGCCTTCTAACCAGGCACCAGGCAATTAAACCAGGCAATTAAGCAACAGGCTACTGGACTGACACTCGGCTTTCTCTTGTGTCAGCCTGGTGCAGTGGTAGCATTCTCGCCTCCATAAGAAATGTTGCGGGGTCATATCGCAGGTCAGGACTTGAATTTACATAGTCTAAATCGACATTGCAACGCAGTACTGGGGGAGTGCTGTATTGTTGGAAACGCCATCCTTCCGATGAGACGATAAACTGAGGTTCCATTTGCCTGTTCAGGTGAAAGTTAAAGATCCGCAGGCACCATCCGAAAAGAGAAGGGAGTTTCTCTCTCGGTGTCCTGGCTACCTGCCAGGTAGAGTGGGTGAAAAAAAAATCTAATGCTGTTTGTATTTTGAAATCTTACCGGTTTTAGGGAGTTGCCGGCTTTTGGAAAATCGTATTGTCGAGGTTTTACTGGATTACATCCCCTTAATCATCGTATCTAATGTTTGTGTTCGCAGACTGATAGACAGCATGGAGAGTTACAATGCGTGGTTACAATATCTGAGACATAGCCAAGATTTCAACTATGAATACAGCCCGGCAGCATCCAGTGAAGAGCACCAGAACGAGCAACACACAGGCATCCCCGAGGCTTCCTGAGATACACAGAGTTTCATGGTTAACCTGAGGAAACACTGCCAACAACCCTCCTCCCCCCACCCCCCGGGCACATCTATTCACATCAGAGGCAGCATTTTCCGTACAGACCCAGTGTCACATGGTCTAAGATCACAATCAAGTTTGGGTTTAAAAAGGGGAATTTAAAAAGGCAGAGGATCGGGCTGTGTGTGAATGGTGCGTCAGCGGATAAAGGCAGTGATATCTGCAGGCACGCTCCCAGCTGTCAAACAATCCCCCCGTGTATTAAAGAAAGGCAGTTCATTTGCACTTATTTGAGGCAGCCCCGGGAAGAGGCTTCATTAAGAGATTTGCAAACAAGGGCAAACGGGTGACACGTGGGCTTATCATTAGCGGGTGGCTAATTGCCTCCGCGTCGCGAGTGGGGGATGAGACTTGTGTTCACAGGGTCTTCTGCACAGGGCAAATTAGGGGACACGTCAAAACGACGCCGCAAGATCACAGGAGCTCCCGCGCTGGCCGGTCTCCCACTCACTCTCGCTTGCTAATCACAGGCCGGGCTTTGAAGGAGGCGAGGCTGGAAGCTCTCCATATGCAGATGGACCTGCGAAGCTGCAAGCTCATTAAAGGCCCTCTCCTTTCAGCCACCTTCCTCTTGGGCCTCGCTCTGCTCGGCCTCGCCGGCAGCTTTCCCCTAATGATGCCATTTTGCCGCGCCGAGGCCAAAGCTAATTGAAGTCAAGTGTGCGGCGGCTCCTGTGTTAATAAAACGGAGGAGCACTAAACAGGAAAAGGTCTATCGGAGCGTTAGGAGGCCAGTAAAAAATCTCGTCTCCAATTAAAGCGAGCAGCGGGGGGAGCAGGCGATGCAGCACCTCACCTGTTTAATTGGTATTGCCCGACCACTTCCAATGCTGTCTGCTCGTGAATCCAAGTTCTTCTTATCCTTCTCCGTCTCGTTGCCTTTCCGAGACTGCAAGACAGAAGGTGCCAACTGTAACACAGTCACCGGTCACAGAGAAAAGCACCGTCCGTACTTTTGACAGTCGGCCCCATCAACACAACACTACTGTGTCACTGTCAGCCTGATGGAAGGTGTGTGTGTGGGGGGGGGGGGGGGGGAGGGGTTGTTAAAGATCTCAATGGCACTATTCGAAAAGAGAAAGGAATTTTTGTCTCCCGGTGTCCTGGCCAACAATCCATCCCCAAGTATAATTGGTCATTCACTCCATGGTTGTTTTGGGGATATTTCTGTGTGCAAACCACGCCACATTTTGCCCACCAAATAGACAATCATTCTACTAAAGCGCTGTATCAAATGCAAGGATTACTATTATCGCTGTCGAGTGGAGACTGCTTTAGTAGGTAAGCACAGCACCTATTTGCTTATGTGATTTCCCACAAATAGCTTTTTCATCCAGGATCTCTTCCCCTTCCCAATAAACTTGGTCATTCACTGAACTGCTGTTTGCGGAAAGTTGCCACACACAAATTGACTGCCGCTTTCGCCTATGAATAGTCACTCCACTTTACAATATATTCTGTGAAGCGCTTTGAAACATCCTCCCAGGTGAATAACAACAACAATAAGTTACATTTGTAGATCGCCTTTCATGTCAGCACACGTCCCAAAGCGCTGGATAGTCAAGGATTTGCAACCGAGCTGGGATCAGGAGGGGTGGAGGGCAGGGAGGGTGGTGGTAGGAGGGTCTTCAGATGGGCCTTGAAGGCAAGGGAAATATGATTAAGTGTCTAGTGGCCAAGTAGACACCAGGAGAAACCCTTTTCTCTTTTCCACAACATCTTTAACACCCACCCAAACACAGTTTAATCTGTTCTTAGGCCCCAACGCACACACATACAGTGTATTATATTGGAGTGTCATCCTGAACGTTGAGCGCAAAGTGGGGCCTGAAGCCAGAGGAGTTGTGTGCTTTCAACTGAGTACGTTAAGCTATGTTTATACATTAAAACAGGGAATGTTTGACTCTGAAAGCCTAAGTTGCAAACACTAAACAATTTTGTCTATGCCAAGTAGTGTAACATGAGGCCCAGGTCTGTGGATGGCTTAGAGAGATACAAAATGGTCAACATTTGCACAACTGGTGAGTTATTGCTTTACCCTGTGTGGTTGGGCTCACGCGCAGCAGGAACTCTACTGCAGGAGTTCAGTTCTGTGGGAGCTGGACTGCTCCCAACACCACTTTACCAGCTGATCAAAGATGAGCCAACTGGCCAGCTAGCAAGCTGAGGAGCAAATGTCCACTTCTCCTTTGGTCCCGGAGCTGTGAAGCAGTTTGTCCTCTCCCTGCCTCATCTCATAATTTCTGGTCCATCCTGCTCTCCATCTACCTCAGCGCTCAGCTCTTTAGAAGAACTGAGATTGTTGATTTATTTCCTTTGGGTAGTAGTGCTGGTGATGATCTTGGGATACTGCTATCACCTGTGGCGTCCCCCAGGCTCTGGCCTGCTCCAGATCCCCCGACTCATCTGCCCCACCATTGGCGGGTGAGCCTTTAACCTGCCCTCAACTCCATCCCGCAGTCCCTGCACCTTGCCCCCTCCCAGGCCTCCTTCAAGTCCTACCTCTTCGATGGTCCTGTCAGCAACTCCTAATCCCCCCCTTCCCTCCCCCCATTTTTCCCAAGCTCAGATTTGACACTGTGACTGTCCAGAGCCTTGGGATGTCCTCCTGATTTGAAAGGCGCTATACAAGTGTAATTTGTTTGTTGTTGTTGCTGCAGTACCTCTTTATGGCCATTAGAGGGAAGGCTGACACCTAAGTAGCTCACTAAGAGCCTCTAGTGGTAGAAAGAGGACACTGCAAGACAAACATGAATATTCTCAACCTACTGACCTGGATCCCTGGTAAACCATCTTTCCTGTAAACAACAACAACATTAATTTATATAGAGCCTTTCACATCAGGAGGACGTCCCAGGGCACTGGATAATCAGTATTTTGGACCCGGGCTGGGAGTCAGGATCGGGGAGGGTGGTCTATGGCACGGTTGAAGAGGAGGCTATTGAAGGAAGTACTTTACTAATAATTACAGTACACTAAAAGCCCGTTTTATCTGGCACTCTCAGGACCTGGCCAATGCCAGTTAAAGCGTGTGCCGGATATTCGGCCAAAAACATACAAATAAAAGTTTTAAAATAATGCATTTTTCCAGATAAATTCTGGTTAATCGAATGCGGACCTTTTTTTTGCGGTGCCGGTTAAACGGAAGTTACGGTTGATCGAGTCACGGATAAACGGGCTTTTACTGTAGTATTAAATCAGGCCTTCTATAATTCGTATTCATTAACTTTTTTGCTCACGCAAGGCATTTTTTTTTAGGAGGCACAACTCAGGTAGCAAGCCCATGTGGGGCCCATATGGGCATGGATAAACCCAAATTGGCCCATGTGGGGCCCATATGGGCTTGCTACCTGGGAATCTTTATTGCGTAGATCTCGCTAAGTTCTCACATGAAACCCTGTGTTTCTAGCTGTTGATGATCCGCTGTGTAGAGAAATATTTCCCAGTGTCCATCTGAAACTTTCAGTTTTCACCCGACTGTGGCCTCTTGTTCCCCGTATCTCAAAATATTGTACTTTCTCAATGTCATTTGCTGCCTTTGCATCTCTACAAGGCCTCCTCACAGACGTCTCCTCTCAAGACCAAAAAGCGTTAGCGTTGGGAGGTCTACCACTGAGGGCCAGACGCTGGATTTGAGAAACGCAGATATTTATATTTCATCCCGATTGGCCAGTTCCATTGCCAGAGGAGCCTGAGCCTTTTTCCTGATTGGCTCATGGCCTGCGTGTCATCTGTATTTGCTTGCCAGACAGTGAAGTTGGAAAAGCTTTTTGGGCCGGATAAAATCATGCCTCGGGCAAGATCTGGCCCCTGGCCCCCAGTCCGCCAGTTGGACTACCCTGCCCTAGAGAATCACCTAGTTCTCCACAGCTCATCCTCTGCACAGGCACTGCCAGTGCCAATGGAGGCAGATGCAAAGTGTGAGGGAAGCCAGGGGGAGGATTTATTCTGTGCCTTTTGTCCTGCTGCCTTAAAGCTAGTTGAAGGTTTCTGTTTGCAGTATATGCAAGTTGTTATATCCAGAGAAGTGACAGAGAGAGAGAGAGAGAGAGAGAGAGGACCACAATGTTCCCTGTGCTTAAACCTGGTGCTGGGAAGAGGCGATACTCACAGCGAATATATTGGATCGGCGTTTGGATTGTTTCCGGACCGGTGTGGGGGTGTTGGCTGTCTGCGGGATGTCGATCCGCAGCTCCTTCTGGCTTGTGCTGGGGGTTGAAGGGACAGAGGAGGAGTAGTCACTTAAACTCCCTCCACCATTACTGGTCTGTGGACAGAATGAGAGAGAGAAAAATAATAATAATACTTGCATTTGATATAGTGCCTGATTACGTCTTCGAGACGTCTCAAAGGTGTTTCACAGGATATATTGCAAAGTGAATTGACTGTATATTTTGTGGGTGAAATGCGGCAGCCAATTCCACATGACAGTGTCCTGGATTTTTTTTAAAGAGATTACTACCCCTGTAAAAACGATCTGGCAATCGACAAACAACCGGGTTCCTATTTACTACGAGGTGAACCTGCACAATGTTGTGCCCAACCCAGGAATTGAACCTAGGGCCTTCATTTGCAAGGCAAGTGCTCTAACCACTAAGCTACAGGACTCCACAATTTGGGGTGACAGCTGCCTTCATGAGCATGTCCTACCCAGGGTTTACACACCGAGCATTGAGGAGTGAGTGCCCTCTGTGCCCACAACGCATTGTGACAGATGCAGATTGTAAGGGAAGCCTGTGTGGCCAAAACCGTACAGTTCTGAGTGTAACCAGTGCATCGCTTCCCCTCTTTCCAGTTCCCTAACAGCATCATCTTTAATATACACCTGAAGTTGCAAATGGGGCCTCGGTTTAATGTCTCATCCAAAGAACGGCACCTCCGACCATGAGGCGCTATCTTCCCCACCCCACAACCTGCTCTGGAGCATCAGACTGGATGGTGGTGAGACCATTGTGGGGAAGTGAGGGCTTAAACCCACAATTTTCTGATCTTCAACCAAGAGGTGAAAGAACTTGCAACAGAGAACCAGGCCGATAGCTGGTGGGTGATTTGAGTTTATCGTCAAAGAGGCAGCGCACTGGAAGACCGAGACTGGTGTCACTGCGAGTCTGACCTGTAACCCAACACTGCGAATGGATGAATGCCCATTGCAAAGATGCTCCTTCTCATTTCTGAATTATAGTAGAAGAGAAAAGCAGGGAGCCCCTCGACCCGACCCCACCCTCCTAGACCCTGCGTACCTGACTGATGTGAACAGCTGTGACGGGCGCAGAGCACACCGAGGAGTGACTGGGCGAGTTGGGCAGTGACTTGCAGGGGCCGATAGAGAGCTGCTGCTTTCTCCGAGTGGCGACAATCTTCTGGGCGACTGTTGACAACAAGAAAATATACATGGGACCCATTGAAACAATTCCGAGACAAGGTAATGGTTTGAGAATTGCCTCAAGTTTTAGAAGGCCAAAGAGTGCACATTGTACTACTGCTATTACTAATAATAATCCTTGCATTTGATACAGTGTCATATCACGTCATTGAGAGGTCTCAAAATACTTCATAGGATATACTATAAAGTGCAGTGACTGTGTATTTTATGTGAAATACGACAGCTGTTATACACAAACAACTATGGAGTGAGCGACTAATTTTATCTAGAGGATTGCTGGCCAGGACACAGTGAGAGAGAAACTCCTATCTCTTTTCAAATAGTGCCATAGGATCTTTAACATCCACCTGAACAGACGGTTGGGTCCTCGGTTTAACGTCTCATCAGAAGGACAGCATCTCTGACAATGATGAATGTTGAAAATTATGATGGGTTCTAATGAGATAAACAGTGAGAAGCTATTTCCATTGGTTGGTGAATCAGTAAACTGGAATGCAACAGTTTAAGACTAAGCGTGGTTGAAGAGAAAGATCTTCAGAAGTAACCTGAGGATATGAAAAGAGTGAGGCGAAGGGGTTGAGGGAGGGAGTTCTAAAGTTTTCGGGTGTAGTTGCTGAAAGCACAGCCGGCGATGGAGGATTCAGGGAACAAAGAGGAGGCCGGACCCAGTACAGTGGAGGCAGCAATCGGGTTCCTGCTTACTGCTAGGTAAACAGAGGTGTGTGGAGTAAGGATGCTTGCCTAAGGTTTTGCCCTGTCTGGGAATCCAACCCGGATCCTATTACTTGAGCGATGAGAATGCTTACCATGACACTATAGGCCTTCCCAAATTAGAGAAAGGCAAAAGTTATAAGTGGTGGGACAAGATGGAAGCTTGTACATGCACGATGGGCCTAGTGGCCTCCTTCTGTGCTGAAAAGTTGCACAATATTAATCATTTTTTTTGGTAAGTTTTGCCTCCTCTACAAGCGAAAAAAGTCTCTGATGTATCTGCCGCTGCTGATATCAATTCTCCCCAAATATAGAGACACCAGCTTCCTGAGGGGCAACGGAGGTGCAATTAGCCCAATTGACAAGGCACAGAGATTCAAGTGGGAATCAGGGAAGAGACTCTCACTGAGTCTCCCAGTGGCTTTGCTCGTGTCAACTCTGAAGCACATTTATATAGTTCAAGGATACTGAAGCTCCCAAACGCCTTCCTTAAGAAGCACAGAAATTAGAGCCACCGAAATTCACAGCACAGAAGGAGGTAATTTGGACCATTCTGCTATCTTCCCCTCAAACCCTTATACATTCCTCTGTAAACCCAGCTTTAAAACAAACAATTCTAAACAAATATTCTTTGGGGGCTTGGAGATGATAATAATCCTTATGTATGATACAGCGGCTTATCACATCGTGAAACATTCGAAAGCTTTTCACAGGAAATACTATAAAGTGCAGTCATTGTATTTAGTAGGCGAAACGCAGCAGCCAACTGCACATAGAACAGTGTCCCACAAGCAGTCATGGAGTGAGTGATCAAATTTATTTGTGCGAATGTCAGCCAGAACATTGGAGGGATAAATTTGCTTCTCTTTTTGAATATTATTGGGAGTTCTTTAACATCCAACTGAACAGATGTCACTTGGCTGGCTAAAATAGAGCCCCAAACCCCATCCACATACTGAACGGTAACTTGAAAGGTTCAATTTTGCCCAGTTAGAAGGCTGGAGTTTGGTTCCAAAACAACGCTGCAATGATCAATTAGCCTGAGCATCAGTCACCCATTGATCAATTGGCACTTCAATCGATGGTAGCTAAAATGTTTTGAAAGACGATTCTGATACCTTGGTTAGTGCAATTGCTATTGATTGCACAGACTTCGCTCTCCGAACACTAACAGAAAACCACTGTAATAGGAGGATCGTTGGTCACCAAGTGCCATCCCCATTTCTTAACCTATTCCCCTACTCTTTCCCCAACAGACATGACCGTAAGGGGAGCGAGCACCAGTACAGACACAATGAAGAGAAAGTATGGGAATCGGATTAGAGAGCTCCAGTGGGGGATCGAGTAGCAGCACAAACACCATGGGGAGAGAGCAGAGGAATGAGGTTAGAGTAGGGAGCTCCAATTTCTAATATTTCTGTAATACAAACAGTGCAGCTTTCAATATTAATACATACCTACAATCTTGCAATTACCATAGATAACTGGACTTGTAAATTTTGGATGATAAAGAGTAAATAACCAGATTGTCTCTACTCATCGGGGATTCAGCGACAAGAGGGCAGAAATTGTGAGTGATCATCAGAAGATAAACAAGAGGATTTCAAGAAAAAATACAAACATGCATACATCCTGCCCCTCCCACCAACCCCCCACCCCTATATATCCACGTATAGACACAGAGACACGCAACCACACACACACACACACAGACATATACACAGATTGGGGAATGATTTACCACTAATGCCTATGGAAATCCACACTAAATTTTAAAAGAGGCCTGTATAAATACTTCATGGAGATAATATTTCAGGGAAAAGAGCTGAAGAATGGGATTAGAGAGCGCCAGATGGGGAGCGAGCACCACCAGTGACACTAAGTAACAAATGGCCTCCCCTGTACTATATTCATTCACTCGTGTGTTATGGAGAAATATGTTCTTGGCAGCAGATTTGAGGAATTTCACCTGTTTTTAATTGGGGGCAAAAGTGATTTCCCTCATTATGCCATTTCTCACTCATACTCTCATTATCTTCAGTGAGGGCAACATAGAATCATAGAATCATAGAATCATAGAATTTTACGGCACAAAAGGAGGCCATTCGGCCCATCTAGTCTGTGCCGGCTCTTTGAAAAGAGCGATTCAATCCCATTGCCCTGCCCGCTCCCCATAGCCTAATAGACCCGTTCTTCCTAAATAAAGATCTAATTCCCTTTTAAAAGTTGTTATCGAATCAGCCTCCACCACCTTTTCAGGCAATGCATTCCAGATTCGAACAACTCGCTGAGTGAAAAAATTTCTCCTCAGCTCCCCTCTACTGCGCCTTGAAACTATTTTAAATCTGTGACCACGAGTCACAGATTCACCCACGAGTGGAAATAGTTTTTCTCTATTTGCCCTGTCGAAACCCCTCATGATCTTATAAACCTCTATTAGGTCTCCCCTCAATCTTCTCTGCTCCAGAGAGAATAACCCTAGCCTATCTAGCCTCTCCTCATAGCTGAAGTCCCTCAATCCTGGCACCATCCTAGTAAATCTTCGTTGTACCCTTTCCAATGCCTTCACATCCTTTCTGTAGTGTGGTGACCAGAATTGAACACAGTATTCCAGCTGAGGCCTCACCAAAGTCCTATAGAGGTTAGTCAGCACTTCCTGACTTTTGTACTCTATACCCCTATTTATAAAGCCTAGTATCCCATATGCCTTCTTAACAGCCTTGTCTACCTGTCCTGCCACCTTCAACGAGTCACTAACACAAATCCCCAGGTCTCTCTGTTCCTTCACACCATTTAAAATTGTACTATCTAGCCTATATTGCCTCCCTTCATTTCTTCTCCCAAAATGCATCACCTCACACTTCTCTGCATTAAACTTCATCTGCCATGTGTCTGCCCACTTTACCAATTTGTCTATATCCTCTTGCAGATGGCTACTATCCTCCTCACTGTTTACTATTCTCCCTAACTTAGTGTCATCTGCAAACTTGGAAACTGTACTCCGTACACCCAAGTCCAGATCATTGATGTAGATTACAAACAGCAATGGTCCCAAAACCGATCCCTGTGGCACACCACTGCTCACTTCCCTCCAATCTGAAAAACAGCCGCTCACTACAACTCTCTGCTTTCTGTCTCGCAGCCAGTTGTGGATCCACGCTGCCACTGTCCCTTTTACGCCATGGGCCTTTAATTTCTTAATAAGTCTCTCATGTGGCACTTTGTCAAATGCCTTTTGAAAGTCCATGTAAACTACATCAACTGCGCTACCATTATCCACCCATTCCGTTACCTCATCAAAAAATTCTATCAGATTTGTAAGGCAAGATTTGCCTTTAACAAATCCATGTTGACTGTCCTTTATTAGCCTATATCTTTCTAAGTGAAGATCTACCTTGTCCCTGATTATGGACTCTAGAATTTTGCCCACTACCGACGTTAGACTGACTGGTCTGTAGTTGCCAGGCTTGTCCTTCTGCCCCTTTTTATACAAGGGAGTAACATTAGCTATCCTCCAGTCCTCTGGCACGACCCCTGTGTCCAAGGAAGATTGAAAGATCGTGGCCAGAGTCCCTGCTATTTGCTCCCGTGCCTCACTTAGTAACCTAGGGTGCATCCCATCCGGACCAGGTGACTTATCCACCTTGAGCGACGTCAACCTTTTTAGCACTTCCTCTCTGGTTATAATTATTCTATCCATTTCTCCTACCCTCTCCTCTAATACCATGGCATTGGCTGTATCATTTTCTTTTGTGAAGACAGAGGCGAAGTACTCATTCAGTACATCAGCCATACCCTCTGCCTCCACAATGAGATTTCCTCCTAGGTCCCTAATTGGCCCCACCCTCTCCTTGACCAACCTTTTACTCTTAATATGTTGGTAAAAAACCTTAGGGTTCCCCTTAATCTTACTCGCTAATTGTTTTTCATGCAGTCTCTTTGCCCCTCTAACTTCCTTTTTTAGTTCTATCCTACACTTCCTATATTCTGCTTGGTTCCCTTCTGAATTTTGAGCCTGACACGTATCATAAGCCTCTTTTTTTTGTTTGATTTTGGCCCCGATTTCCTTAGTCATCCAGGGAGGTTTGGATGCCTTACATTTCACCTTTGTGGGAATGCTTTTGACCTGTGCCTGAACTATCTCCTCTTTGAACGCTGCCCACTGCTCGTTAGTTGTCTTACCTGCCAATTTTTCTTTCCAATCCACCTTGGCTAGGTCCCACCTCAACTCATTGAAATTAGCCCTTTTCCAGTTGAGTGTCCTCACCTGTGATCGTTCCTTATCCCTTTCCATAATTATTCTGAATCTAACGATATTGTGGTCACTATTCCCTAGATGCTCACCTACAGAAACCTGTTGAACTTGCCCTACCTCATTTCCCAAAACTAGATCCAGCAATGCTTCTTTCCTCGTTGGACTGGAAACATACTGATCAAGAAAGTTGTCCTGCACACACTTCAGGAATTCTTCTCCCTCCTTGCCCTTTACTCTACTATTCTGCCAGTCTATGTTGGGATAGTTGAAGTCACCCATTATCACTACTCTATTAGCTCTGCATTTCTCCGTGATACGCTTGCAGATCTGCTTGTCTATCTCCTCCCCACTATTTGGTGGTCTATAGTATACCCCTAACAGTGTAACTGCACCTTTTTTATTCCTCAATTCTAACCAGATAGATTCGGTTTTTAGTCCTTCTTCCACCTCGTTCCTTTCTAAGGCAGTCACTGAGTCCTTAACTAAAATTGCCACCCCGCCCCCTTTTCTCCCTTCTCTATCCCTCCTGAATACATTATAACCAGGAATGTTCAACTCCCATTCCTGCCCATGCTGGAGCCAAGTCTCTGTTACTGCTATAACATCATATCGCCTCGCAGCAACCTGAGCCTGCAGCTCACCAATTTTATTTCTCAAACTTCGTGCATTTACATACATGCACTCTAAGGCACAAATTACTTCCTCTGCATTTTTCTCCCGTCTTCCCTTTTCCCCTGTCCTCCTTATTACCCCTCCTGTATTTGAACTACTGATCAGTTTCCCACCCTCACCCCCCGGGATTAGTTTAAAGCCCCCCCCACAAAACTCGACAACCTCCCTGCAAGGAGATTGGTTCCAGCCCTGTTCAGGTGTAACCCATCCATTTTGTACAGGTTCCACCTACCCCAGAATTGGTCCCAATGGTCTAGGAACCAGAAACCCTCCTTCCTACACCACTTCTCCAGCCATGCATTGATGTGCCTTATTCTAGCATTCTGGAACTGGCTTGCTCGAGGCACTGGAAGCAACCCAGAGATCACCACTCTCGAAGTTCCACTTTTCAGTTTACTCCCTAGTCTCTGGTACTCTCCCTGGAGCATCTCAGGCCATTCACATTATAGGCCTCCTTCAAGGCCGGTCTCAAGACCTTCCTCTTCAACCGCGTCTTCGGCTGCCCCACTAACTCTTCCCCCTCTCCCACCCCTTCCCCCTACCCTCCCCCCGCTCGTGTCCCGACCTACACTGTTCAGTGCTTTAGGACATCCTCCCGATGTGCAATTTTGTTGTTGTTGTTGATAGTAACTACTGCTGTCTCATCGTCTCTTAAGCTGATTTTTTCTGAACCTCCAGTGCAGTGCTGGGGTAGTGCTGCATTGTCTGCGGTGCCAGGACATAGGATCACGCAGGAATCCCGCAGCACTGCATCTCGCAATTGATATTTGGGTGCAATCAGACAGCGAGAGAAAGGAACTCCCTTCCCTTTTCAAATAGTGCCATGAGATCTTTAACACCCACCTGAACAGGCAGACAGGGCCTGGCTTTAATGTCTCATCTAAGGGGCCTGCTGGTACATCTGACAATGCAGCACCCACCCCCCCACAGCACTGCACTGGAGAGTCAGCCTGGACTGAGGTACCCCCCTCAGCCCCCCTGGGGCTTGAATCCACAGCCTTGTGCCTCAAAAGGGGAGAGTGTTGCCCCCTAACCTAGGCTCACATATCATCGTGGTAAAGCGCTTTATCAAGCATCAAGGTCTTTTTGTTCTTCTATCACATGTACCTCGATCAAATGTCTTGTTTTAAGGAAGGCAAAGTCATTCTCCTCTGTCTCTAATACTGGGGGATTAATGTAGAGATGTCAGCCTGGCTAAGATTGGAGCACTCTCGTTTCCTAAGGTAGAAGGCTGTGGGGTTTAACGTCCATGTGGAGACTTTGAGTTCACAGTGTAGTGCTGGGGGGAGTGCTGCATTGTCGGAGGTGCTGTCCTTCGGTAGAGATGTTAATGAGAGGTCCCCTCTACGTGTTCAGGTGGATGTTAAAGATCCCACGCTGCTATTTGAAAAATACAGAAGGAAGGGTTTCCCTGTGTCCAGGCCGACAATCCCGTAAAAAAGATAAATTGTTCATTCGCTCCATAGCTGTGGAGTATTCCTGTGTGTAAATTGGCTGCAGTGTTCACCTGCAAATACAGTCACCACACTTTACAGTATATCCTGCGGAGTGCTTTGAGACAATGTGATAAGATGTGACACCAATTGCAAGAATTAGTATTAATTAACACTCGAGATTTTTCGCATCCTCACTCTCGCCTTCCCTCTCTCCTCCTCTGCCCCTCTCTGCTCTTTTCTAATCCTCCTCCCTTCCCATCCTTTCACTCTCCCCACTTCTCCTCTCTCCCCATCCTGTCCTCCCCCGAGGCTGCCATCCAGATCCAGTGAAGAGTTCATTTTCCGCCCATTAAGACCAATTTCCATCTCCTAATAAAAACATGTCAGGAAAAGGATTGGTCGAGATGCTGATCACAAGACAAGTCAGTCAATTTGTTGTAAAAACACAGTAGAACCAATTTATCTCTGTATTAATTTGAAATGTTGCTTTTTTATTGTGTGACTGATTCAATCTCGTTAATGAAAGGCTAAAGAAGCCTCATTGGCTCACTCTCATTACCCCTCAACTCTGTCACCCCTCAAACCTGTCATCCTTAATACTGGGGATTAATGTAGAGACTAACTAAAAGGGACGTAAAAGAAATAAAACTTTAATTATCAATCCCCCCACTCCCATTACCCTCACCCACTTCATCTCAATCCTGTTAGCCTCACCCCCGTCTCCCTCATACTCTCACCCCCCACTCCTGTAACCTTCAGCCTCATCCCCTCACTCGCGTCACCATCTCATCACCTCACACCCTCACTCACTTCACCTTCATCCCTTCAATTATGTCACCATCACCCTCTCACTCCAGTCAAACTCACCCCCATCGCCCTCACATCCTCACTACCGTCACCCTCACTCCTGCCATGCATGTTACCCTTTCACTCCTGGTCCCCCTCAGGCTCACCCCTCACTCCACCTCAGCCTCACCCCCTCACTCCCAGTCCCCTCAGCCTCAACCCTTCACTCTGAAGTATGATGATGGGTTTCCATACATGTCAGACACCTGGCTGACCAGAAAACAAATGGCGTGCACACGCGTGTGGACTCTGGTACTGAGCTCAGCAGGTTTCCCAGCTGTGACTAACACACGGTCAGCAATGAGAGTGTGAAGGCAGCAGGGAGCAGCAGCGAACAGCAGTGAAATCCACGCGTTGGTGCGTTAACCACACGCAGTTCTCCTCGGGGGGGGGGGGGGGGGGGGGGAGTCCAGCGGAGCTTTGCGAAGCATGCAGTTGACAGGAAGCGTTACACTAATATTTTTCACTTGCATCAATAAGCCCCGGTGTGATGGGTAATTAAAAGGCCATGATTAATTGTTAACATACAGATGTAGAATCGGAAGAGACAATGTCAGCTGGAATAAGCTGCCTCTCCTGTCAGGCCCATTATTGGTGCCCAGGAAGTTTCACCGATGCCACAGAGATCATAGCAAATTAGTGCACAAATGCAAAGCTGTCCCAATTGTGTTCAGTCCCAGCACTGTGTACACTGCAGCACTTCAGTGTAGAGCATATTACGAGCAGGGGACATATGCTTTAACCCCTTTGCAGCCAAGTGTTCAAACATAGCTAGTCAACATCTGAGTGGTAAGTAACGGGAAGAGTCCAGGCTGCTTGTTTTCAGAATGTCATCTCTAGCTTAACCTCTAAACAATGGACAGGACAGGAACAGCTAAACCTCAGGCCTCGGCTCTTTACAGCAATATTAACACATTGAAAAGTTCTGCACATAATGTCTCGACTATAGCGACCGTGAGTTTCGCAAAACCTTTTATTTTGCATTTAGTTCAGCCCCTTCCATATCAGGACGATGCCTCAATGCGCCTCAGGATTTATTATGAAGAGCAGTGACTATATTTTGTGGATGAGTTCGGCAGTCAATTTGCACACAAGAAAGTCCTAGGAAAAGCCATGGAGTGAGTTTTTAATTTCATCTGTTTTTAATTTAATTTTCGGCAGGTCAATGGGAGAGAGAAACTTCTTTAGATTTATAGATTGGGTGTCATCCATGTGGAAATTTACCCATGTCTGCGGATGATGTCACCAAGAGGGAGCATGTAGAGGATGAAGAGGAGAGGACAGAACCCTGAGGAATGCTGCACAAGACGATGTGGGGGCTTGAAGAAAGGGCACAAAGTGGAGACGGTGTGAAAGATAGGACCTGAACCAGTCAAGATCCTTGAAGGTTGAGGTGGGAGGAGAGGTGGTGGAGGAGGATTGAATGGTCCACGGTGTCAAAGGTGGAGGATGGGTCGAGGAGGATGAGGAGGCAGAGGCAGCCCTGGTCACAAATGGTCAGGATATCATTTGTTAGACCAGAGCAGTTTGTGTGCTGTAGGCAGCACGGTAGACGATTGGAGGGGCTTGTGGAGGGACTGGGATGAGAGGAAACAGTGAACCTGGGCGGTTCCCTCCTCACTGTGGGAATTCAGAGGAAAGAATCTGCGAGGTGTGGCGGGCGGAGGAGCCGGTTGTGGTGGAGCACCAGCCTAGACTTAACGATCAAGAACCCACAAGCTGCTCACTCCTCAGTGACTTTGCAGACATTCATTTTCAGGGAGGTCGGAGGAAAGAGCAACTGGGATTGAAGATTCCACTCTCCTGGCAGGACGCGGGCAAATTTGCGTCTGCAATCTCCAGTTCTGTGTTGGAAGAGGACACACTCTGCTCCCAGCAGTCACTGTGCTCCCAGCAACCAGGGGAGCTCATTGCAGACAGCAGGATGTTCAACTGTACCATGTTACCCCAACATTGTACACAGTGACGCACATCCTTCACTCAGCCGACTCAGGCGTCTCCAGATACTTCCTGCATCTTCGCACTCCACGTTGAGCTCTGCCGCTGTTAATGTGCTTTCCCACATGAAGGGTGTTATTATAAATTCTAGTTCGCGAGGACAGCGACTGTGTCCCTGTCAGTGTGCCTGAGGTTCCTCTTTTAGCCAGAGGTCAACCCGACCTGACTGCTCAGTGCCGTGGGACGTCCTCCTGATGTGAAGGATGCTCTATAAATGTAATTTTGTTGTTGTTGTCAACAGAAGCACGAGCAGCCCAGCTCCAACCTCATTCCTCTTCCAGCTCTTGGAGCAACTCCATGGACCAGTCAGGCTCTTCTCAGTCACTTCTCCTCCTCCCACTGGATTACGGAATATCTGACTTGAGCCCTTTCCTTTCTGAGGACAAGGTTTTTCCTATGGCTCAGCCTCTTCTACAATCTCCGACCATCTGACTATCCCACTTCACTCCTTACCTTACAAAGATCCTAGCGTTTCTAACACTTTACTCCCCCGTTAATTGCATCCTTCTGGGCTTTGCGTAATGCCGCACTTTGCAGAGTGATCTGAGGGACAGCTTCCTAAACAGTTGTCTATAATGTCTAATCCTTGTGTTTTATTGCCAGCTTCTAAATTACACACAACGACATCCTCAAACATACACACACACACACTCACTCACACAAATGCACGCAATCACAAACATACTCAATTATGCACTCAAATAATACACACAAAAATATACACGATACATACACACATACACACACAGACTCACAGAATGAGGTGAGCCTAACTCCCCATCCCTCATTACACGAGAAGGACTTGATCGCCCGCGTGTCAGTTGCCAGCCCCGATAATGGTTCTGAGCTTTTGAGTGGGGATTATTGGAGTTCTCCGGGCTGGGGGCTGCAGGCTGTGACCCAACCATGTGAAGATGTGGGAAGACAGTTCAGAGGCAGCTCACTGTGGTTTGATGCTCTGCGAGTTGACAGTTTGGAATTGCAGCCCATCCCACAGGGGATCGCTCACAAAGTGGTTAGGAGATGGCCAGGAGGAAAGTGAGTGAGTGTGTGTGTGTGATTACAAATAAGTATCAGCAGTTAAAGAGGACTGGGGATGATTCTGCTAATTTACCGTGAACAGCTTTGAAACCAACCGAGGGGGACCTGAGAACCTGGCAGCCAGTGCCCAGAGCACTCTCTCTCTCTCTCCCCCCCGGTGTTCTAGCCAATCTCCCATTAGTCATTCACTCCAATGCTGTTTGTGAGAAATTGCTGTGGGCAAATTAGCGATCCCGTTCACTTGGAAAATACACAGTCACTACACTTTATGGAATTACGACAGGTACTTAAAAAGGAAGAATTTGCAAGGCTTGGGGTGGGGGGGGGGGGGGGTGGGGGTAAGATCGGGGCAGTGGGCACAGTTGGGAGCTCTTTCAAAAGGTCAGCACAGGCTCGATGAATGGAATGGCCTCCTTCTTTGCTGTAAAATTCTACGATTCCACAACAACAAATGCAAGGATTTTTTGGGGGGTTAAAAAACAGAACACTTCACAAGGTTAAAGGCCACTGAATACATCGAGCAAAATCACCAAACCTCTGAAATAAAACAAAAGCCATTGAATGCAGTGAATGGATCAACCCTCACAGTCCACAGTCACAGTCCACAGATGTTTTTGGTGCCAGCCACTGACAGGAGTGTTTAAGTGCTGTCGTGTGGCGCCCTCTGCCGTTTCATACAGAAATGTCTGTGCGGGTTAATCACCAAAGATCAGGTTAATTTGGTTCTCAGGAGTGTTGCCATCTCCCGAGATTTGAGGAAAAAAATAGTCACAGAATCGAAGGGCAGCTTGTTGCTGTCTTCGGATACGACATAACACACAGAGGGACCTTAATGTACAGCTTGAATAAATTCAAACATTCTCTCCTCCAAGTCAGACGGTTGCGGGTTCAAGCCCTATGTCAAGACTTGGGAGTCACTTGGTCTAAGCTGACACTCCAATGCAGTGCTGGGGGAGTATGGTGTTGTCGGAGCTGCAGTCCATCAGATCAGGTGTTAAATCGAGGTTTCACCAGCCTGTTCAGGTCAATAAAGATGGATCACATGGTTCCATTATTCAAAAAGAAAAGGAAGTTTCTCTCTCCTGGTGTCTTGACCAACAGATAGAATTGGTCAAAAAAAATTGGTAAAATACTGCAGATGCTGGAAACAAAAACAGAAACGGCTGGGAGCCACAAGCAGGTCAGGCAGCATCTATAGAGAAAGGAAAAGTGAGTCGACGTTTCGGGTCCACGACCCTTTGTCAGAAGGGTCATTTTATGCCCCGGTTCAGGTGGAATTGGTCACTCGCTCCGTGGCTGTTTACGGGACATTGCTGCCATTCAGCTAATAATCTATAGTCACTCCACATTAAAGTGCTGTGAAGCGTTTGGAGACATCCAATGATGTGATAAAGCGTTATATCAGTTGTGGCCAACCTTGATATTCAATTTTTAAAAATTACAAAACACACACACGACCAATCGATCACTGACTTACCTAGGCTTGGGCAAATGTTCGGAGGAGGGGGGTGGTGGGGTGGAGGTATTTCTTAATGTCGCTGTGAGCCAGGGCGGTCGCCACTGCTCTATGTCAAATATAAGGATTATAGAGAATAAACCTGCCCCTGTGCTTCCCCACCTCCCCCTCGGCCCCCGGATAGAAGTTATAGAGTTCAACACAAGGAGCTTGTCTTTACCATCCTGGAAGACACGTTCCACGTTCAGGCCATACGTGGCACACGTCTCGTAGTAAGTGCATCGCTTTAGATCGTTGGAGAGCTTGCGTGCTCGACAGTCATCGATGACCCGGGGGTTCGCTGCACTGATGGCATCTGTGGAGAGAGAACAGGACATAGGTGTTATACACGCAGTCCTGTTGCTCGTAGTTAGTGCATTTCATTCACAAGTGAGTGGATCCAGGTTTGGTTCCTGGGCAGGGCAAAACTGTGAGCAAGTTTCCTTACTGCACACTCCTGTTTTCCTAGCAGTAAGTAGGAACCTTATTAGCCTTACTAATAGACGCGAGCAGCGAGAGCTGGGCCCATGGTTGAAGGCTCGGAAAACGATAACGGGTCAGGAAAAGAAATCTGGATAGAGAAGCCGGGAGCAGATTTAATGCCGCTGGGCGAGAGGTAACCAGGAGCAGTGGTGGCTGGAAAACCAAGCTGTTCTGGCGCGAGATTAGTAAGGGCGCAGGGTCAGTTGACAGTTGAGCAGTGGCAGCAATGCCCCCCTAACCGCTGCCTCAAGTCTTCGCATACGCATCTTGCCCCTGACTCAAGCTGAACTTCCTCAAAAATGCTCCTGTCCCTGCACCTCTCCCTCTCTGTCGTCTTACCTCAAGACCTGACTCAAAATCCTCCTTTTTGACTGTGCTTTTAGCTACCCTCCTACACCCTCTGCCCTCCCTCATCCCAACCCTGTCCCCCACCCTCAGGTCCTGATCCCTGACTGTTCAGCGCCTTGGGACATCCTACTGACGTGAAAAACTCTATCAAATGCAAGGATTATTATTATATTTAAGGGCTCCGAGACACCGTCCGGGGTGGAGGGCACTATATGAATCAAAGTTGTTGTATCTACACATTAAACTACAGACAGTCAAACATATGAGATTAAGGCCCGTCTCAAGACTTTCCTCTTTGATCACCCTCCCACCCTCTTGATTCTGACCCTCAGCTCAGCTGCAAACCCTTATTCAGTGCGTCTGCCGTGAACGACATGATATAAACAGAATTTCATTGTTGTTGTTGGGGATGACAATGTGTACACACATAACCGCTTGTGTGAACACCAACTCATCCAGTACACACACTGATACACACAAAGTATTTTGTTTCGCCCACAAAATACCGAAAATTCAATTTATAGTACTTTCTATGAAGCGTTTTAAGACATCTCAAAGACACGATGAAGCTCTATATCAAATACAAGGATCATTATTATACATGGACTCACTCATGTGCAACACAATTGATACATACTAATACATACATACAAACTAATGCATACCCATATAACATATAACATATAACAAAGATATACATGAGATTTTTAAAGCAAAGTTGCACTTATTTCATCCCAATAAGAGCAGTACCAGTATCTGCCAGGAGAGGGTAGTGTTCACCAGTACTCACACACACTCCTAATATATCAACACACCTTGATAAACACACACACACTTTCTCCAATATACATACACACTGTGATACACACAAACTCTAATATATACACTCTTTAATATTCACATGCACGCTCTTCAATACACACACATACACACTCTCATCTACACACACATACATTCTCTCCGATAGACACACACTGATACAGACATACATATACGCTCATACCCACAGACATACACTCTGATACACTCTATGATGCACACACTCTAATAAACACATGCATTATTATACACACACACTGTCCAATACACACACATTGTATTACAGTCTCTGATACATACCACACACTCTCTAAAATACATACATATAAACATACACAATCTTTGATACACAGGCACACACACACACACACATACACTCTCTGATACAAACACCCACACAATGTGTGTTGTTATTTGTGTCCTCCCTCCCTGACTCTGCATCTCCGCCTTGTTTGCCGGCTCCCCACCGTGTTGGAGCCTGACATGATAAACTGACAGGCAAATAGATGGCTAGCATTACACCATACTTTCAGATTCCCGTTTGAATTCTTACTGCCTGAGCAGTGTTGGAGAGCTGTGCCCACAACAACAACAACAAAATTGACAAAATTTGTATACTGCCATCCACGTGGGGACGATGTCCCAAGGCCCTGTGCAGATAGTATTTTGGACCTGAGTTGGGGGTAGGGAATGGAGAGGGTGGAGTAGAAGTGTGTGTGTGGGGGGGGGGGGGGGGGGGAAAGGAGGTTGATCAATAGCACTGTTGAAGAGGCCTTGAGGTGTCTCTTGAAGAAGGCAAGGATGGGACGAGGCAGAGCGACTGTGGGGAGGAGTTCCAAAGGGTGGGGGCAGAGTGGCTGAAAGCTCACCTACCGATAGTAGGGCGGGAGATGGGGTGGGGGGGGGGGGGGGGGGGGGGGGGGGCGTAATATGGCCTACTGTGGGAGAGGACACGGGCTGCTGAGTTCTGGGATGATCTAGCTTTTGGAGGGAGGTGTCGGGGAGACCGACAAGCAAGGAGTTTGCCTAAACAAGCATGGGTGTTATAATAATAATAATCCTCGCATTTGATACAGCGCTTTTCACATCTTATTGACGTCTCAAAGCACTTCACAGAATATACTGTAAAATGAATTGTCTGTATATTTATGGGCAAAATGCGGCAGCCTATTGCGCAAGGCAATGTCCCACAAACAGCCGTGGATTGAAATGAGCAATTTTATTACTGTGGTTTTTTTTGGAGGGATTATTATTAGGCTTGTGGAGTAAGGAAACTTGCCCAAGTTTCACCCTGATCTGCCTGTATTCGAACACAGGTCTCACACTTGTAAGACAACAACAACAACAACAACAAATTACATTTATAGAGAGCCTTTCACGTCGGGAGGACGTCCCAAGGCGCTGAAAGACGAGTGCTCTAACCACTGAGCTAAAGGAACTCCATAAATGATTGCACTTGTGAGGGTTTTGGCGGCCTATATTGTGAGAGTGACAGAGCTGGGCAAAGGTCTGGAGGAAGTCATCGCACGAATTTGGGGTCAAACAAGATGCCAAGGTTGCCGACTGGCTCAGTGAGACGGAGTGTGCATCCATGGATGGTGATGCTGTTAGCACCTGACGTGTGGAGGCGCAGACGGGAGCCAATCAACAACAATAACAACAACTACTTCAATTTATATATTCCGGACGGCGTCTCAGAGCGCTTAAAATCAGGAGGGCTTTGGTCTTGCTGACATTTGTAAGAATTGTAACCATTACATTTGCATAGCACCTTTCACATCAGGAGGATGTCCCAACGCCCTGGGGGTGAACAGTCAGGAATCGCTCTTACCCTGCGTCCCAACCAGCACCATGGGGATCTCGGCCGTGCTTCGATAGTTGGCCATCCTGGTGTAATAGTAATACACAGTGTTGAAGGTGATTTCATCCTCCAGGCTGAAGACAAAGATCACAGCGTCCACCCACATCGCAAACTGCAAGGAGATGGGACAGCGAGTCAGAAGCTGACAAAGAGCAAAAGAGCAGATCAACCGAAGCTCCATGGCAACACTTTATTGTGACCCACTTCACTGCACGACTCGTGCACACGCGGGCGCACGCGCACACACACAAACATACACACAAATACACATACACAAACAGGAATAGGGGCAGGGCAGGGGCTGGAGGTCAGGGGTAATAATCCTTGCATCTGATTTAATGCCTTATCACATAATTGAAACGTCTCTCAAAGTGCTTCTGAAGATATATTGTGTAAAGTGTATTTTAGGGGCAAATTGTGGCAAAACCACTTGTGCACAGCAGTGTTCCACAAACCGCCACGGATTGAATGACCAAATTATTTGGGGAGGAAATGTTACTCCTGGAAAGCGATCCACCGATCGACTAATAACTGGGTTCCTACTTCTATTATTGAAAAGAAGTCACCGAGTTAAAAGTAAAGGGGAAATGTACACCGCAATACCCACCTGTGCCTCTGGAGGGCCCCCTTCGTCTCTAATCAGCAGCAGGTAGCTCTGTCCATCCACCACAATCTCCTTCTTAAAACGCCCACCTGTCACACAAGCAGGTTATTGTGAAAGGCACACACACACACACACATACTCACTCACACACACACACATAAATTGACAGGAAACAGGACAAACCAACGACACAAGTCAGAGACATACACAGCTGCAGAAACACAATGAATGCAAACATACACACAAACACAGACACGCACACAAATGGGCACACATGTGCATAGACACACACGCAGACACGCATACACCCACAGACATTCACACCCACGTAGACAGCCACAGTCACACATCCACACACAGACAGATATATATAGCTACAGAAATGAGGTAGATGAAAGTTAGAGAGACGAGACAGACTGCAATGTGAAGGCTGGTTGTCATACACTGAAATGCACGAACTAAACATGCCAGACTCGCACAGAAAAAAACACTGGTCCAGGGAACAGTGATAAGCCAGCCAGTGCCATGTGGGCTGGGGGTATGTCATACTTTGGGAAGAGCTGTGGGGGTCTCAGTGAGCTGATCCCAGCAGATTCCTATCTGAACACTAAGGAGGGCTCGAGACTGAAATTGTATTACTTCTGACTCCTATATCACCTACCCCCACCACCCCCCCACCACACAAACTCAATAGAATCAAAGGCTTACAGCACAGAAATGTGGCTGTTCAGTCCAATCAAGTCTGTACTGGTGCTCTCTACTACTGGAGTTCCTGACTCTGATTCCCATTCTCCAGCCGTTTCTCCAAATGCACTAACATTTTTGCTCAAGTGTTTATACATTTCCTTTTAAATACTGTTGCCAACCCGGCTTCCACAGTAACTCTCCAGCAGTTCTCTGTGTTAACAAACAATTAAATTCTGCCTTCAAATCAGACCGTACATTCTCTCACTCTGCGCCACTCGCTCTCACTGTCTGTCTTTCATCAATTCCTCTGACTCTCTCTGCATCCGGCTCGAGCATTCGAGCTCCAGCTTCACGTCTCCACCCTCTGGAACTCCATCTCGCAGTCCCTCCGCCTCGCCCCATTTCGCACCTCCTTCAAGACCCACCTCAAGGCCCTCCTTTGTGCTTTCGATTCACGTCCACCACCCCCTACCCAATCCTTATACCCAGCTCAGGTCCAGAACCTTTATTTGTTGTTGCATTTTGGTCTGCCTCACATATGTTCCAATATGGTTCAATTCCAGCACCACTGCCGTCCTAACAGACTGCATGTCGGACATCAAGTCCTGGATGAGAGGTAGCTTTCTACAGTTGAATGTCAACAAGACCGAGGCCCTCTTGATTGGCTTGCACCAGCACCTCTGCACCTCAGGCACTGGCAGCATCAACCCTCACAGATGCACCCTCCACCTCACCAAGCCAGTCAGGAACCCAGGTGTCTTGTTCGATCCTCAACTGTCTTTCCCCCCCACATCCAAGCTATGACTCGCTCTGCCTTTTCTCACCTCTTCAATATTGCCCGACTCTGCCTCTACCTCACCCCTCAGACTGCTGTAACTCTCATGCATGTCTTCATCACAGCTAGGTTTGACTATGCCAATACCCTGCTTGTCGGCCTTCCCAATTCCTCCTTCCATAGGCGGCAGATCATCCAGAACTCTGCAGCCCATGTCCTCTCCTGCACTAGGCTCCGCAAACCTACCACACCCCATCCTCGCCTGACTCCATCAGGTTCCATCACTCAGAGGATTCAAGATCCTGTTCCTCATTTTTAAAGCCCCCATTGGCCTTGCCTCCATCCCACCCCCACCTCTGCGATCTCCTAACCCCCCTATCAACCTGTCTGCTCCCTCCACTCAGCGAGGTCCGGCCTGCTCCATGTCCCTGGAAACATCCGGCCCACCATTGGCGGAGGAGCCTTCAGCCACTCTGCCCCCAACCTTTGGAATTCCATCCCGCAATCCGTCCGCCTCGCCCCCCACTCCCTGGCCTCCTTTAAATCCCGCCTCAAGACCCTCCTCTTCGACCGAGCCATCGGTCACTGCCCTTCCCTCCACTCTCTCTGATCCCGACCCCAGCTCGGGTCTGAAACGCTGATGTCCTCCCGATGTGGAAGTGACTACACAAATGTAATTTCGTTGTTGTTGTTCATTCACTGATTGTACAAAACTCTCTGGCAGATGGCCGTCAGCACTGCTGTGAGGCATGCGTCACTCCACATACCTGTTAATGCAAAGGGTAAGTGCTGAGAGCCACCATACTAGTTACACAGCATGCTGAGGGAACCAGCTGGGGAACAATTATTGATCATGAAATAGGTTTTGACTCATTCATGTAAACAATTCCGTTCCAAAAATGCCTCACCTCCTCTTATCAAACATGTGATTGCAAAACAAAGTCTATTTCAATATTCTGCTATTTTTTGCCTTGCATCTCAACATGCTTTAGATATAAAGTGTGTGCTTCAACCAGTGCTCATCATTCAGGCATCAGAATTTGCTTTAAAATCAACCCAGATTGCGGCAAACTAGCTGAGCTTCAGATGAAGCAGTCTCGTTGATCCATTTGATCTAATTCTCCCGGAATACAACAACATAGGAACAGGCCATTCAGCTCATTGAGCCTGTTCCCCCCATTCTATTAATTCATGGATGATCTCTCCCTCAACTCCAATTACCCACTTAACAGAATATAAGCTCCGTTTATGCAACCTGTCCTCATAATTTATCCCTTTAAGCCCTGGTATCATTCTGGTAAATTGCCACTGCATCTATATACGCCAATATATATTTTCTGATACACCAACTTGCATTTATCTTCACGCACAATATCTACTCTCCCAGGCTCCCTTACTGAATACTTCCTGATGTCTCTCACTCCCTCTTTTCCACTACCCTCCAGAGCTGTGCTTAATAAACACAGAATTATTTTCAATTACAGACACACGTCAGCTACCCTATTGAAACCTTTTGTAGCTTTGTGTTCCTCTTATCCAGTTTGTTCCACATTTACTGCAGGATGTATGTCTCTTACTCTCCATTGTTCTTCCTATTGTGAAGCTGCAACCGTTTTCTTGTTCTGGAAAAACTGAACTCAATCCAAATATTCCCATTGGGGGCGCTGGGCTCAAGGTAACGTCACCGTGTGGGGAACGGAAACTTTAGTTAGTGAGGCTCACATTCTCGTGTGATCAATAAACATACAAACTAAACTCTCCCTCAATCTCAATCCCTCAATATGTCAGTCACACTTGTACTTCGGGCCATTCTTCAACCCGGGTCCATCCACCATGCAACCCACCACAGTCCCCCTGACCAACTCCCTCTCTGACCAGTCTCAAGTATCTCTCTACCATTGAATATAACAATTGACCATGTTTGACCCATTGTACACAGTGTTGTTGTGTGCTTCTCGCATTAAGCCATCTACCCTATTCCCTTTCCCTTCTTATCAACTCTCTCACAGAACAATGAGGACACGAGGTACAAGAGCTCTGGACTTCCTCTTAACATCAACAAGACAAATGGGATCGATGGCCTTTGAAGATGGATCTTTATAGACAGTAATATGGGAGGGTGATGACTAAAGTGAGATGCCTAATGGACATACAAGACTCAACACTACAAGGATGGCACACTGAACAATCAGACTCTACTGTGCTGTGTAGTGTGGTGCTGGGCCACGTCCTCCATGAAGATAAGATTTGCTGAGGTCACGATTACACAGTAAAATTACCTGCATCCATGTCTGCAAAGAATGGAACAGCCCATTGTGAGTTACAGCACTAAGAGAGAGGTCCACACCACCACATATTGCTTCCGCTGCTGGCTAGTATATGCCCCCAGGCCAAACCCCACTAACAATAGGAGGGATGGGGTGATTTGCTCTTGCAATTGGGTAGGAATAGAATAACCCTCGCATTTCCTTTACAGAATAATGCACAGTGAACCCAATTTACAATATATTTGGTGAAGTGCTTTGAGACATGATAAAGCACTATATAAACTGCAAATATAATAATTATTAATATTGAGACATCTCAAAGTGCTTCACAGCATACACTGTAAAGTGCAGTGACTGTGTATTTCGTGGGTGAAACATAACAGCTAGTTTTGCGCACAACGGTGCGCCACAAAGCAAAGGAGTAAAGTAACCATTTGGGGTAATGATGGCCAGGATAGTAGAGAGAAACTCCCTTGTCGTGTTGAATCACATCAAAATAAGTCCCCCTGGGCCCTCTGAGTGCACGAGCTGCTATGTGTGGCTGTGGCTTCACCTGAACATAATCACAACTGGCCATCCATTCATTTGGCCAACAAGAGTAGCAAACAAGCATTTTTTTGTTCGGGTGTGGGGGGCGGGATGGCCAGGAGGCATAAACCAACACAGCATCTGTTCAAAACAGACACCAGCCACCGATACCAGCTTCCTGCGGGACTGCAGAGCTCAAATTAAGGAAGTCCGGTGATTAAAATTTCCAAATCCACACAACAGGCTGACGTCAGTACAGGGCTCTCTGTTAATCATCTCTTTTACCAAGGGTTATGTTGGAATTTAACAGTGACTGAAGAATAAACAACTCTCTCTCTGAAGACTGAGGTGAACCGAGTTTTGTTAGGTAGGGTACCAACAAATATAGCGGGCAAATGGAGTTAAGATACCGATTATCCATGATCCAATAGAATGGCAGAACAGGCTTGAGGGGCTGAATGGCCTACTCCTGTTCCTATGTAGGGGTTGAATCTGTTGCTGAGTGTGAGTGTCGACCCCTGACTGTTCAGTGCCTTGGGACATCCTGCCGACATGAAATGTGCTCTATAAATGTAATTTTGTTGATGTTGCTGATGTGACGAATGCATGGGTGCAGAATATAGTTTGGGACATGATGTGTGCATGGTGACTGCTAGGATGGTAGAAGGTGAACTGGATGGACCTTGGTCTTTCCTCATCCATCAATTCCCATGTTCTTATGATTGACTGTATATTTTGTGAGTGAAACTGTTCCATGGTTTCTCTTGACCGAGATTGTTTTAATAGAAGGATCGATGAGTCCAATCCGAAAAACATCCTGAAGTGGGGTATCAGAGAAAAATGAGGCCTGCGGAGATTGAATGGGGAGAGCTCAGGCAGAAAGCCTATGTCTGTTTGGCAGAGCTCATACTGGATAGGAGAAGCAGAGCAGCAGCCACTGTACATTTAAAGAAGCATTTAAGGTTCAGAATGAAGGAAAACAAGAACAGTAGATTTGTTCAGTGTCTACACAGCAATGAGTACGAAGGAGGAAATATTATACAGCGGAACACAATATTTGTTGCGTCTTACAGATGGACATGATAAATGGGAGCATTTTCATGAAAAAAATATTGATCACAAAATTCAGCGATGTCATTTAAAAGTTGGTTGAGAAGGTGATGTGAGAATCCTCAGTGTCTGATGGTTGACGATTCTCCCAGTGGCCACGCTTTCAGCACCACACACCAGGGACCTGACCACTGGGGGCAATTCCCAGGTTAGGGTCAGTTTGGGCAGAGAGCACTTACAACAGCACAGGAGTAGGGGGAGATGGGAGGATTCTTATACTTAATCAGTTAATTAATAATCAAAATTGATAGTAATTTCCCTGAATTTTGGGGGGGGTTCTGTGGGATTTGTTTTGCCTCCCCTCTGCAGAGATTGAATGACTGGGGCCGGGAGATACATTTGGGAGATAGGGACTCCCTGAGAAATGGACTTGTTAATAACGATATTAATCCTTGCATTTCATTTAGCGCCTTTGCGCCACTAGCATATTTTTGCTGACTTCTTCCTATCCATGTATCTACATAGATAAGGCCAGATATGGTGATTAGATTAGACCGGGATGCCTTGTGGGTTCCTTGGGTTCCCTTTAAATCAAAGCATTGTTTCATATGCCAGCCTTGTGGCAGCGCCCACATACAGGACCGTAACAACCACATGAGCAGAAAGTGATGGCTCTTTTCTTACCTTCAGGTGACTCCTCCTGGACATAGGTCCCCGTTAGGTAGCGGTGAACCAGGGCTGATTTCCCACTCGCTAAGTTGCCCACGATGCCCTGAGAAACAAAGCAACAGATCTTGGTAAGAGGCCAGGCAGCAGTGACGGCTGTTTACACAGTGACTATATTAAGAGTTTCAGAAACGTATACACCTGGGTATCCAAAACACTGTACATCCTCCATGAGCTTAACACCAACCAATCAACTAGCAACTTTCATTTCAGCCCAACCCCTCCACCAGTTCTGACGAAGGGTCATAGACCCAAAACGTTGACTCACTTTCCTTTCTCCATGGATGCTGCCTGACCTGCTGAGCTTTCCCAGCCACTTCTGTTTTTGTTTCAGATTTGTAGTATTTTGTGTTTTGTTTTCCTCTGATCTGATTGACAGGTTTTGGGGTTGAAGCAAAATGAAACTTGCCAGTTGATTGATCCATGTCAGCATTATCATTGGACCCAAGTCAGAAAACAAAGAACTTTGACTGACAAATCTTAGTTTGGAAATAAACTGTGCACACAGTACACACAATGTGACTATTTTTGTGCAAAGGCAGATTTTTTTTGCATAATACAGTATTCGCACAATTTTGCGTCAATGTAATTAATCTCAGTTACAGAACCATCACCATGCTCTGAACGGCACACAGAGCTCAGAACCTAATTCACGCTTGTTCCTTCTATTTATAATATTAATCCTCAGTGATAGTCTCTTTCACATTGGGAGGGCAGGATTTAATACTAATCCTTGCATTTGATATAGCGCTTTTCATGTCTTCTATACGTCTCCAAGCGCTTCACAGAATATACTGTAAAGTGAAGTGACTGAATATATGTGGGTGAAACGTGGCAGCCAATTTCGCACAATCCACAGTCATGGATTGAAATCACCTATTTATTATAGTGTTTTTTTAGGGATTATTATCAGGCATATGGAGTAAGAAACTTGCCCAAGGTTTCACCCAGCCTTGAATCTATCCCAGGTCTCTCGTTTGTAGGCGAATGCTCTAACCACTGAACTACAGGACCTCAGAATGTAGTGACTGTATTTTGTAGGTAAATGCACCATCGATTTGTGCACAGCAACATCCCACAAACAGCCTTAAGAACATAAGAAATGCTAGACGAAAATAGACCAAGGACCTTCAAGTTCACCTTTCACCTTTCTGGCAGTCGGATGCACATATATCCCAAATAACCTATGTACAGTACTATATCCCATGTAATGTTATTTCTTAAAAGAAAATTATCTAATCTGTATTTGAAATAATTAAAACTTCCTGCTTCATCTGTTTCCCTAGGGAGCTTGTTTCACAGGTCTACTGTTCGCTCACTGATTCACTCAGTGGTTGCATGGATTTGTTCTGAGATTAAGCCCCTTCATTCACAGGCCATGTATTCTAGACAAGTTCTCTTTTCCAGAGTGAACATGCCCAATTTACTTAGTCGCTCCTCATAGTCCAGTCCTTCCATTCCCTCAATCATTTTGGTTGCCCTCCTCTGCACCATCTCGATTTCTCCAATATCCTTTTTGTATTGCAGCAACTAGAACTCCAGCCGTAGAATGAATGATCAGTTATAGCGGGAGGATTGTTGGGCAGGATACCCAAGTATCTGTCGGAGTATCTGCTGAGATGGTGTTAAATGTACCCCTAGAGTATTTAAATGCAAGTTCGATCAGGAGCATCACACCAATATTCAAGTACTGTACACTTAAATCAAGAGGAAGTGGATGTTTGCCCAGTCAATCTGGCTGTTAAAGAGATACATCGCACACAGTGAGAGGGTGGGAGGAAAACTGGGATCACAGGTTTAAAGGCGTTGAATTTAATTGAGATGGTCTTCAGCAGAGTTGCTGGTACTGGGATTGCAAAATCACGCAACTAATAAACCAATTTACACCCCATGGAATAACGGGACAGGTTAAGGAAATTAACTGCAGATCCAATCATACAGCAGGCGGGTCACAGCCGGAAGCCCATGCTTGGCTGACCACATCTGAACACTGCTGACAGTAAATGCAGAACAATGCATCCTCACAGCATAACTATCTTACTGCTGGGAGGAGTAGTCCATGAACGAGTGGGCATCAATTTAAAAGCAGCACCAAAAGGCTTTTTATTTTGATCAGCCTGGTGTCTGGCACATGTAGAAATCATATCACCGTGTTTGAGAGCATGCAAACCAAACTGAGAATTCCATGTATACATAGAAATTCCAGAGATGTATATTTCAATGGAATGCATACTCTCTCCCCGGAAGGACGCATTCTGCTTACCTAATTCCAGAAAGTATTAAGCATAGCTTGCCAACAGCCAAGGCTTGGGGAGCCCAGATTATGGGATGGGATAACTCCTGGAGTCCAACCAGCTAAAACCACATTGCTTGCCATTGAGAGGATTGTCCGGCAAGCTTGTCCAACTATGACCACACTACTTGTTAGGGATGTGGCTTGCAGAGTTAACAGGAGCAGAGTGAGAAGAGTTCTTGCTCCCAGTGACTAGTCTGCCCTCCCAGGTGCTGCTGATGAGCCCAGGCCGGCTGTGCAGTGTCATCAGCAGGGTTCTGGAATACTGTACTGCGGACCTGCCTGTCAGGAGACCACCACAGAGGGTTAGCTTGATTCCGACATTCCATGTCTAAATGGTGAGCTCATTCAGTGAGCTGACATACACGATGGCCCGAATGCCTCCTTCTGTGCTGTTAAATGTGATGATTCCATGTATGACTGGAAAACACATGCGAGTGATTTGCTCGCAGCACTCGCATCTCCAAGTCCTGATAATTACAAACCACTTTGGTTTTACAACCTTATCTGATGCCTGAGGTATTTGCCTTGCAAGAGAACAACCCCCCCCCCCCCCCCACCCTCCCCCTTCTTCCTCATTTAGTGTGAGCGTGAGTTGGCAGAAGACCATGACTCCCATCACTGGGTGAGTGAGTGAGGGTTACCGCTTTCAACGTGGGTGGGCTGGGCAGAAGGATGCTGCTTGTCTAGCCCAACTCATCGTCGGGTGGGTGGGGTGAATGAGTGAGTGAGTGAGTGAGTGAGTGAGTGAGTGAGTGAGTGAGTGAGGGAGGGAGGGAGGGAGGGAGGGAGGGAGGGAGGGAGGGAGGGAGGGAGGGAGGGAGGGAGGGAGGGAGGGATCATCATCACAAACAGAACTCACATCAAAATCATTAAACCGGAACTCACTTTCACTCAGCACCATCCAACCTCCTGTGTAAACAGTCAATCTGACAGATGGTTTACATCCTTGGCATAAACTGGCCTGAAAACGCTTTCCTCAAATCACTTCCGTAAAATGACTTTCCCTTGTGCACTTCATATGGGTCAGGTCACCTACACCTCCCCCCACTATTCTCTCAACGACAAGCCTGTAAAGGAGCTCTCAATTTGGTATGTCAAAGATTCCAACTGCACAAGCAAAACCTACAGCAACAATAACAACTTGCATTTGTTTAGCACCCTTCACACAGGGTAGCATCTCAAGACCGCTTGACAAGAGTTGAACGAGGTGCTGATGCTGAACAAGGACTGGTGTGATGGGGGCTGCCCAGTGTGTGCACAGCATTGGAGCTCAAGCAACAATGCTATCACCGGCACCTCCCCCACCCCCACCCCAACTTTATCAGTTCTCCAACAGAACACAACAAGGCAAACTGAACTGGGTCATGGTATACAACTGAAACATCTGATTTATTTTAGATGAAATGCAAGCTCAAGAGCAACCAAACATTTAATGTAAAACATCTAATCTAAACCTCATACTTGTGTTCAAATACCTTTACTCTACGGCACATCCCTACTTCTCTGACCTCCTCACTCCCCCAAACATCACCCGTCATCTCCACTCGACTAGCACCAGTCTCCTGAAGAGTGAATCTGCACCACACAGCCAATATTATGCATGTAAATAGACAGCAGATCGCATCCTAACCCTTCAAAGCTTGCCCGTGTGCCACTGCAAACCATGATTAGAAATTATTAATTGCAATCCTGCGATATTGAGCTGCCATGATCTGATAAAGTATCAAAATAGTGAATGGCTTCCCTCCTGGACGTGTTGCTAGTTCAATCCCTCACAGTCCAGGCTGGCCAATCGAGAAGCGTTGCATTGTCGGATGTGCCGTCCTTCAAATAAAATACTAAACTAGGGTCCCGTCTGTGCCTGCTCAGGTGGATGTAACAACAACAGCTTGCATCTATATAGCACCCTGCATTATATAGGTCCAGCACGCTTGTTAATGACTTTGTGGCATTATTGGAAAAGAGAAGGGAGTTTGATTTCAATACATAATAATAATAATCCTTGTGCCTATAACATTTTAAAGGGAATCAATGTCAATTGTGATGAATGCGGAATTATCAGCATAAACATAAAGGTGTGATTGCTCACCAGATGTCACTGTGCCACTCCATCTGCTACAATTTATTGCAAACACAACACACGCATGTATGCAATGACACACACACATTCTTAAACACACACAGAAGCATCCCTACATACAAACAAGCCTGCAACACACACATCACCCATATAAACACACACACACGCACTTGCAGACCCATGCACCCCTACACACACAAGCACCCCTACACACTCAGACACCCCTACATACACACACTCACACTCAACTACATAAACATGTGCATTCATGCAACTAACTATACATACACAACTACACACACAAGTACATGCATGCACATGCAACTAAACACACAAAACTACACTAACACACACACACATGCAACTGTACACACAGATGCAACTGCATATACAGAGCACACTATCCTCTTGCCAATCTCTGCTCTCCACATCCTCCGCAGCCCTCGATGTCTCTGACAGGCACTTGTGGTGATGTGGACATGGACCAGGATTAATCCAAGCCCCATTGACCTTGTACTTTCAGTGAGTGGCCAGGCTCTCTCCATTGTACTCCCTTTATCAGGCCCCACTTGCAGCGTGCCGCATTGCTGACTGACTGAAATGTCACCAAATATGCACATGCTCACGTAATAAGCGTTCTCTCCCAACTCACATCACTGGAAAATACCAGTGTGGGAGAAAGCATAGAGTTGTGGAGCGCAGCTCAGAGACTGAAGGCTGAGCAATGGTGGACGAGGGGTTGAGAAATAAGCAGCAGAGCAGTGGGGAGAGTCGAGGGAGGGGAGACATGGTGAGCATCAGAGTGCTGAACCATCTGCTGTGTGAGTTTCACTTTGCCTGATTTAAACAGGACAGTTCAGTGTACCATTAGTGCATCAGTCTGGCTCACACACGCCAGCTGATGCTCCAGTGCAGAGGTGCTGCACTTCAGATGAGATGTCAAATCAAGGCTCTGTCTGCCTATGCTCGTGGACATTAAAATCCAGTGGCACTATTCAAAAAAGAAGGGAGTTTCGCTCGCCTGGTGTCTCGGTGAACAATCCCCCCAAATAAAAATTAGTCAGGAAATTGGCTGCCACATTCGCCCTCAAAACACAGTCACTGCAGTTTACAGTACTGTATATCCTTTGAAGCGCATTGGGACATTCTTCTGCAATGAAAGGTACTGTACTAAATGCAATTATTACAGTAGTTTACTTTCAAACACGCACTAAACTTAACTCACTGAAACACTTTACAGTATAATGTTCCTATATAAGGGACAATTTCAGTGCCAGAATTATTATTATTGGTCAGAAGCTGCGTGAAAGCCAGCAATCGACAGCGCACATGCCCAGTCTGAATCATTACTGGCAAATGAGGCATCTCATTCTCTGTGCTCCTTCACTCCAAAAGTTCCAGCAGGGAGGACTCAAACTAAAGGTCAGTAAGAACTCAACACAGCCTACTCCAGGTCATCCCCACTTCAGAGTGAAGGGACATTTACTCAGCCTCAACAGCATAATCCTGGCCAACATTCCATCAGATAAAATTAGTCATTCACTTCATGGTTGTTTATGGATGTTGCTGAGCACAAGTTGGGTGCTGCTTTCTCTATACCTGATAATAATAATAATAATCCTTTGATATAGCAACTTATCACATCTCAAAGCGCTTCACAGATATTCTGTAAAATGAATTGACTGTACATTTTGTGGGCTCACTTAACGTCATACTTTGGTTCTTGAAATGTGCGACTTTAAGCGAAACAACTTGAAGTGAACACAATTTTCCCATAAGAATTAATGTATAAACTGGAGTTAGGTTCTTTTGGACATTTTTCGTAAAATTTTTCTAAAAAAAAACATTATACTCGCTCTCTAACTACCTTCCCGGCTCACTCACTCACTCCCTGACTGCCTGCCCGGCTCACTCACTCGCTGCCGGCTGATTGGTCTCACTTGCTGCTGGTCTCACTCGCTGCCAGCTGGCTGGTCTCTCTCACTTGCTGCCGGCCTGGCTGGTATCACTCGCTGCCAACCTGCCTCGCAATCATATTATTAATATTATAAATAGTGGATCTGTTCAGTATCCCAACGTGTGGCAGTCAGCTTGTTGCTGATGGTAGTATGGAGTGCCGTGAATCCACATTGCAGTCAGAGAATGCTCCCGGTTGTCCCCGCAATGGAGGAGGTTCCATCAGGTTGGCCTGAGACTCACCTGGGTAATTGTGAGATCTGCCAATTGCCCGTTCTATGACACATTACGTATATCAGCCGAGCTCAGCTGGTCCCACAAATCCTCCAGATAAAATTGGTCACTTGATTCATGGCTGTTTGTGAAACATTGCTGTGCGCAAAAGGCTACCTCATTGGCCAAAAACAACAACAATAATAACAACAGTGGCGGAACACAATGCCGAGCCAGTTTAATTGTATACAACAAACTCACAGGTGACTATCTGAGGAACACTGCAGACTGAGAGGAATCAAGGGGCAACGTGCGGCTGCGGATGCTGTGGCTTTCTTATGCAACATGAATTTAAGTTCCACAAGGAAGGAAGAAGGGTGTCAGCTGGGAGCGATCACTAGCACCATCCTAGGGCCCACGTCACAGCCAGTTGTGGAACAGCAGCCAGCTTGTTACGGTCCAGGAATTTGGCAGCAAAAGTCTGAGCCCACTGCTGCCGGCTATTCACTGATCTGGAGGAAAGGTTGAGCGTGCCAGTCTGGCTTGTTTATCGAGGTAAATTGCACTTGAAATTTCAGCAGATCCAATTCTCAAATGCTACTGTAAATGAATGTATCAGGTAACAATCCTATAGTCTCAACAATTCACTCTAATCAAATGAAAACCATAAGACAATCAGGACTGGGTCTCATATCAAGGCAGGCGAGGAATTCCTGAAAGTGTTACCACACTTAATAGTGCTAACTAGCCCTCTGTGAAATTAAACAGTTACAAAGGACTGAGAGAAATATGCTCACACACATATCTCTCACTCTCTCTTTCTCTCTCATACGTATTCACATTCTTGAACACTCACACTCTCTAATACACTCACTCTTATAATAATAATCCTTGCATTTGATATATATAGCAGCCTTATCACAGCTTCAAGACGTCTCAAAGCGCTTCACAGAATATACTGTAAAGTGGTATGACTGTGTTTTGTGGGCGAAACGCGCACATAAATACATACATAAACACTCTCTAATAACACACACCCATTCTAATATAATGTTGCTGTATTGAGAAACACGACTGTTCACATATAGGGGAGGAAGAGGCAGAGAGTGGCACCTGTACAATTTCACATCACGAGGCCTCCAGGTGTGAGTGAGTGAGAGAATCCGAGAAAAGCTCACTTCGGAGTTATGTCAGGGCAGACAGACCCAATGTTTCTCTGGTGTTTATTGTACAAACACTAATTTGATTTATTTTGGAATCAGTGGGGTTTAAAATTGGGATTATCAGGTAAAGCCTCATTATAGGATTCTTATTGAGGTCCAGACTCACAGCGAGAGGTGTGATTGCGCATTCCCTGCTCTGCTCACTGTGATTTACAGGGATTTGGCACTCACCACTTTGAGTTCTGGTACCGAGCGACTGAGAGTCCACTCCTGACTGTTCACAAACGCATCTGCAAAAGACAAGAAGGATTCACCGTCAATCAACTCGCAGAAGCAAACAGGTATAGTTTATAAACAGAGACGAGCAGTTCAGGGCACAGCAAAGCTGCGTTCAGAGAGATTATATACCTCAGTAGAGTAAAACCATCACCTCACACACACACACAAAATAATAATAATAATCCTTGCATTTGATATAGCGCTTTTCACATCTTATCGATGTCTCAAAGCGCTTCACAGAATATACTGTAAAGTGAATCGACTGTATATTTGTGGGCGAAATGCAGCAACCAATTGCACACCGCAGTGCCCCACAAACAGTCAAGGATTGAAATGACCAATTTTTATCATTGTGGGTTTTGGGGGGGATGGATGCCGGGACACACACACACAGATACCAGACAATAACAACAACAACATTACATTTATGGAGCGCCTTTCACGTCGGGAGGATGTCCCAAGGCGCTGAACAGTCAGGGGTCAGGACTCAAGCATGGGGGAGGGGTAGGGTAGTAGGGAGCGGAGAAAGAGAGTTGGGAGGGCGGCAGAAGGCACGATCAAACAGGAGGGTCTTGAGACGGGCCTAGAAGGAGGCAAGGAAGGAAGCACTGTGGGATGGAGTTCCAGAGTGTGGTAAGTTGTCCCTCGTCCAGGACTCAATGTCAGGCACATACACAGACAGATACCAGACATGTAAACACACACACACACAATTCTAGACATGTGAACACATAAACACACAGATGTCAGACACAGGCACACAGTGCAAAGCCACCCAGAGCGTGCATAATGCACAATATCAATATCACCTCAATTGCCGGGACAGTTTTATTATAAAACCCAGCAAGTGGCTCAGAAAGGCTATCAATGTATTTTCCAGTTTGCAATTTGCTCAGCAACGTCCCACCAATGGCCATGTTGTGAACTGTGTCTGGAGGATTGTTGGCCAGGATACTGGGAGACACTCCCCTCTCTTTTCAAATCATGCCACTGAATCTTTAACGTCCACAAGAACAGACAAGACAGGACCTCACTTTAAATGCCTCAACTGAAGGACGACACCTCTGACAACCCAGCGCTCACAGCAAGTCATGGATCGAAGTAGTAACCGAAACAGGTTACAAATACAACATTCTTATGGAAGCTATTTATAATTGGAGGTGAAGTGCTGCCACTAAGGACCCTTCATGACAAAGTGATTGGAGACATCTAGGGAAAGAGTGCAGCTCTCTCCAGTCAGTGTCTGCCCTGTTCTGTGTGTCTTGGCTGATCCAATAACTGAGAGCTTGCCTTCACTTTGGACTTGAGACAGATGTTGAGAATGCAGGCTCAGAGGGAATGGCTTCTGACCGGCCAAAGACTGGATTCTCCACCTGGGAAGAAAGCCGCAAGCTTTCTCAATTAATGTCACACTTCAGCAGCAAACTGCATGAGTGACACATTCACGCAGCACCTATTTAGCATAGCCAGCACAGGACCCGAGCAGGGTGAAACCTTAGGCAGGTTTCCTCACCCTGCATGCTTCAGTATACAAGGCAAGTATGTAGGTAACCAGTTGTTAGTTGATTGGTGGAACGTTTCTGGGGCAATAATCCCTCCCAAAAAAATGTGGTCATTCAATCCACGACTGTTTAAGGGACACTCCTGTACACAACGTACACCACATGTGCGCACATACCCACATCACACTTACGCACACACAAACAAATTGTGAATGCCAGGGCAGGTTTCAGATCTCTTGGGGCCATATTCACTTCTGCGGACGTAAAGTGGACGACCAGTCACTTTTACCTGGAGTTACATTGCAATCCAGAGCTCTGCAAATCTTAGCAGTCTTCACAAAAAACACTTAGGGAGCTTGGCTGTTGTATAAGGTGTGGCATGAAGCGATAGGATAGGCATTTGTGGAGGTTTGATGCAGACATAGCGCGAATAGTACTGCAAGATAGGAGAAACATAGCTGTTTATTCCCTTCTGATAGCTAACTCTGCCTTAAACTTGACGTTCACACACCTGAGTCTGTGTCCTCTTTATGGGCGTGTAGGAGCATAGGAACAAGAGTAGGCCATTCAGCCCCTCGAGCCTGTTCTGCCATTCTATCAGACCATGGCTGATCTATACCTTAACTTCATTTACTTGCCTTTTCTCCCTATCCTTTGATACTTTAACCTAACAAATACCTATCGATTTCAATCTTGATTGGCTCCAGCATCCACGGTATTTGGGGGGAGAGAGTTCCTGATTTCCACTCTCCTCTGTGTGAAACGTGCTTCCTGATTTTATTCCTAAATGGCCTAGCTCTAATATTAAGTTCATGGCCCCTTGTTTGGGATTCCCCCAGCAGAGGAAATAGTTTCTCTGTATCTACCCTATCAAATCCCTTTATCATTTTAAACACCCCGAGATCACCTCTGAAAACGTTTGTGGCTTTACGTGCTCAATGCTCTCCAACATCTTATGTAACTAACTCTCTGAGGACTCCGCAAGACATCTATATAAAGGGTAGAAAGATTGTTTTGCCCGGCTGATCCAGACATTCACCCCTTAGGGATCAACCTTGTTACTCTTCGTTACACTGCATCTCGGTCCTCAGCTGGGGCCACAGGAGATGCTGTGGACTGAATCCCAATTCCCTGTTTGTTCCCCATATCCTCTCATCCCCTTTCACCATAAGTTTTTATCTCATTCCCTTTTATAATCTGAATCAAGACATTCCCTCTCCAACAGCCCCGCCCCGTAAACCATTCCCACTCCAACCTCCTTCTGTAAACCATTCGACCTTCCAATTTCACCCCCCACTCCCACCGTAAACCATTCCCACTCCAGCACATCATTGCACGCTGTGTTTTCTGCTGTACTATTCTCATGTGTTCATGCTGACCGAGTTCTCTTCCATTATTCTCCTTTCAGGACTTTCATAATGTAAAATTTGCAACCACTGGGCATGGCTCCAGCTCGCATCTTTCACAACAATCTTCCCTCTAATTTTATCAGTTGAAATCCCCAGGCTGTGCGTGGGGCTGGCTCAAGCACAAGAGATTTAAAAATACTAAAACAGCTGTTTCGTGGTGAGCATAATACAAATGGTGCAAAGTAGCTTGCCCAGCAGAAAGCCCAGAGTAGAATGGTTACTGGCACATGGTTGTATAAGAGCACTCAGCAAGCCATGCAGGGCTATTACTGGTTACTACAACCAGTTGGTGTGAGAACACAAATCTGGCCCAATAAATAGCAGCATGGGCAAAACCTTAGGCAAGGTTCCTTACTCCAAACTTCTATGTTTATCTTGCAGTGAGTAAGAACATGGTTGTTTGTCAATTAGTGGATAGCTTTGTTCTGGTAATCCCTCCAAAAAAGAAAAAAAAGGCTACCCAATCCACAACTGTTTGTGCAACATTGCCGTATACAATTAGCTGCCATGTTTCGCCCACAAAATACAGACAATCCACTTTACAGTACATTCTGTAAAACACTTTGAGTCGTCTCATCAACGTGATAAGGCACTAGATCAAATGGAAGGATTATTATTATTATTTAAGGGGTGACCTGATATAGATCTTCAAAATTCTATGGTTTTATTCTAAGAGTAAAATACAATACAAATTTACATTTATATACTGTACTGCCTTTCACGCAAGGAGGTCGACCCAAGATTGAGTAAGATGGGGAGAAATTATTTCCTTGGATCCACAGTGCCATGAATTTAAGATGAAGGAATTTTTTTTAAACACTGAGAACTGTTAAGATACCAAACGCCGTGCTGGAAGCACTGGCCAAGGCAGGAATTATATTAATTTTCACGAGGGAACAAGATCGATATCTAAAATGGAGTAATCTGCAGGAATATGGGGGAAAATCAGGTATAGAATCCTATAATTGTACAGCACAGGAGGCCATTATCAAACTTGAGTTCTGAAGAAGGGTCATGGACCTGAAATGTTGGCTCATTTTCCTTTCTCTATGGATGCTGCCTGACATGCTATGTGTTCCCAGTGACTTCCATATTTATACCGCAAATAAAATCATTCATTCCATGGCTGTTTGTGAGATATTGCCGTGTGTAATTGGCTGTCACATTTGTCTACATGTATACACTGTCACTACAGTGCCGTAAATTTGCATGTTTTTCCCATAAAATACACAGTCAATCCACTTTACAGTAAAGCCTGCGAAGCACTTTGAGACATCCCAATGCCGTGATAAGGCGCAAGATCAAATGCAAGGATTATTATTAATATAATTAGGATTCTTCTTAGAAACTGTAGGAGAACAGCTTAAAATAAATGGCCACATGCTGTGTAAACCCGGTGGCTGTGCCGTGCAGCGCCAGCAAGAGATATAATACTGTGTAATATAGTGTGAATTCAAAATATTGGCTTGAAAAGCAGGCATATGCAATACTGCCCCTGGTTCCATTGTAGCCCTTCTGCTGGGAAAGATAAAAGCCATGCTGGTGCTTTTACATAACGAAGATTCAATTGTGATTTAAGCAGAGGGTTTGGGAGGTGCCTTGGAATTCTGCCTCTAGTTAGAATTAATGTCCAAGGCACCATATAACTCATGTTAACATAAGGACCCACACATGCAATACATAGGCAAAGGGTTCTCTCTCTCTCAAGACGCTCAAAGGCTCATTAAATGATGATAACAACAGTAAAACTTTGATAATCTGGTAACATTTCTGCTGCTCTCCTAACTCTCTCCCTCCCCTCCTAACTCTTTCCCTTCCCTCCTAACTCTCTCCCACCCCTCCCCAATACCCTGCCCCTCCCACTTGCTCAGATCCCAACCTGACTGTTCAGTGCCTTAGAATCATAGAATCATAGAATTTTACGGCACAAAAGGAGGCCATTCGGCCCATCTAGTCTGTGCCGGCTCTTTGAAAAGAGCGATTCAATCCCACTGCCCTGCCCGCTCCCCATAGCCTAATAGACCCGTTAATAGGACGTCCCAATAGCCTTGGGACGTCCTCCCGATGTGAAAGGCGCTCTAGAAACCTAATTATGTTGTTGTTGTTGTTGTTTGGACACCAGCAGGGAAGGGAAGAGGTGCTAATTGTGAGTCGCTTGACTTCACCCTAATAATCTGTTTTCTTTCAAGTGACCTTCACCAGTCTGGGTGCCATAGCAACTGAATGTGTGATCAATTCTCTCTCTTTCTCTCCCCCTTCACCACAGGGACTCTTGAGCCTGAGCCTCACAAACCTATTAAGGGAGACTGGATGGAAAGACTTGTTCATGAGAACAACTAGACCAGGTAAATGCATCTTGTGGAGGTTTTCTCGCAGACCTGACATTTACCTCACCATTTGTGTGCAAATTGGCTGCTACAAATACAATCCCTACATTTTATTACAATTCACTGTGACATTTTGATGTTATAAGTACGATATCAAATGCAAGTGTTATTTTATTGTTTTATTATTTTTAATAATACTATTCCTTGTGTTTGGCACAGTGCCCTTCACTGTGCGAGGACGTTTCAAAGAGCTTCCCAAGATATATTATGGGTATAAGTGTAGTGACTGTGTATTTTGTGGTGAACACGCCAGCCCATTTGCACAAAGCAATGATCCACTAACAGCCATGAGTGGATGAACCATTTTATTTGGGGGGATTGTTAGCCAGGACACCAGGCTGGGGGGGGAAGAGAAAAACCTTCGCTTTTCTGTGAGAGCGCGGTATTGTCAGAGGTGTCATCCTTTGGATGAGAGGTTAAACCGAGGACCTGCCTGTCTATTCAGGAGAACATTAAAGATCCCATTGCACAATATGAAAGCGGAAGATAGTTTCTCTCGGCACCTGGTAAAGAATCACTCAAATTGTAGGGGGCAACTTCACAACCTGGGAACAAAGGAAGCAAAGGCAACAGAATTGCAGAAATCAGAGTAGAGCCTTTGTATGTTTCACATCTGTTCAATTACAACTAAAACTCTAATCCTTCAATGTGGAGTGGAAACATTGGTAAACACCTGGAGCTCGCTCGTATTAATTTCAACATTAATGCTTCCTCAACAACATTTATGCTCAGCATCTGTTCCTCAGGCTGAGCAGAGCTCAACACCAAAACTCAACAGCAGCCACATGCCAACCACTACACTACATCACTCTACAGGGTACCATCCTAGAGCCCTTTAATCCCCCTGATAGGTTGTCATTTATTTCACGGCTGCTTATGGCAAATTGCATTGCAGTGCACAAGAAGTGCTCCCAAATACACAGTCACTACACGTAGCGGCAATTTCCAGCAAAACACATTTGCAAAACGATGTTATAGGCACTTTATGACATGCAAGAGTTATTATTATTTGTAATAATTTCTAGCTACAGAGCCTCTGGGTCTCTCTGTGTGGTAAGAAGCCAGGCTTGAGCTCACCACCTTTGGATCTGCCCCAAAGGATTCTCTATTTCATGTCCCGTGTCTGGGAGACTGAGATTGCTATAGGAGAGCTGAAATGTTTTCTGTTTGTCTGGATCAAGGTGGTCCAACTAATGGTCCGCGGGCCACATCCGGCCCGGAGGGGATGGTGGGGTAATCCCACCCCCGAACTATTTCCAACTTTACTGTCCGGAGAACAAATGCATGCCCCAAGCCAATCAGGAAACACTCACCATCTGTCTGGCAATGGGACTGGCCAGTCAGGATAACAACAACAACAACAACCAAATTACATTTGTACAGTGCTTTTCACATCGGGCGGACTTTCCAAGGCCCTGGACAGTCAGTGTTTCAGACCTGAGCTGGGATCAGGATCGGGGAGGGTGGAGGGAAGGGAGGGGTAGCATAAAATATTGCTTATGTGTAGCTCACTCCTGCAGTTGAGTGGTTGGAACACTCGTCTCACAAGCGATAGACTTTGGTTCGATTCCCAGCAGGGTGAAAATATTGGGCAACTTTCCTTACTCCACGCCTCTGTTTACCTAAGGCAGTAAGTAAAAACCCGGTTGTTAGTCAACTAGTGGATCGCTTTACCAGGGGTAATAGTTCCCTCCCCCACAAAAAAATAGAAAATTGGTCACTCAATCCATGTGGGACTCTGCTGCGGTCAATTGGCTGCTACATTTCATCCACAAAATACATGGTCACTCCTCCGCTTTACATTATATTCTTTGAAAAGCTTTGAGGCGTCTTGAAGATATGATAAGACACTAAATCAAATGTAAGGATTATTATTATGTGGCCTGTGGATGTTTGTCAAATTCAGCATCTGGCAGCCAAAAGATTCGATCACCCTGGTATAGGTAAACTGCAAAGACTTCTCCGGTCACCGACAGTGTGCGATGGATAAAAGACTAACTACTCCATTCTCTTCACGCCCTCCACCACCTCATTGCTCGCTGATTTTCATATAGAATGGAAGCCAAGGTCACTGACGACTGACTGTTAGACAAGGTGGCTCATGGAACATCAGCCATCACCACCATGATTCGTGGCACCCTCCCTCTCACCACCCCTGTGTCGTTAATGATTGGAGCAGATAGCATTGGGCTTAGCTTCAATGGCCTCATATGTGGTGTCTGGGTTCACATGTAAAGAATGATAACTTGGCACAGAAAGTATTCAAGCCTAATCACCAAGGAATCAAATGTGTCCAAAACAAGTGGCTTTTGTGAGAGATAGAGAGAGAGAGAGAGAAAATGTTTAGAATTACGTGAGAGATAAATCAAAGCCATAAGAGTAACAGAAGACAAAAAGAGAAAAAAAGGAAAAGAGGAACAAAGACAGGAAGTGAAAAAGAATGAGAGAAATGCAGAGAGCACGAGAGAAAGACACTTCCTCCCAAATTCCATGATTTCATTGTTTGGCATCTCTCCCTGGCAGAGATGTGGACAAATTGCAAACCGTGTTTTTCGGTGCTTTACACACTGACTGCACAGCCCATACACTGACAACATCGCCTGTACAACGAATAAACCTGCCGTACACTAACTACACAGCCTGTACACCACACAGACTGCAAATAAACAACAACAGATACTTGATGCAGTGAATTGAACGGTTCAGGGTTGTGAAATGGGATAGCTAGTTGCAAACTTCCGTTGAGTTCACTGGAGCAAATCATCCTGTCCTCACAACTGGGTACTTGTGCAGAGAACTTCTGCTGCTGGCTGTCTCTGCTGGCTGGCGAAGTGCTTTGAGACGCCATCCGGCGTGGAGGGCACTATATAAATCAAAGTTGTTGTTATTGTCTCTAACCAGCCTTGTAAAGGGCAACTCCTCTCATTTTCTTTTCCTCCCCTTCCTCTCTACTCCATACGTGCAAGCACTCCCCTCATACCCACACAGACATACACAAATGGACACACATGCACATACATACACATACACACACACACACGAACACACAAATGCATACACACACACACCATCCATTCTGCCTTGTTCCAGGAGAGGCCTGAGTAGTGGTTGGCACCCACTGCTGATGTGTGAGGAATGGCGGGGGTTGGAGCAATTCCGAGTCATTCCAGAGAAATGCTGTAACTGTCAACAGTACAGGCACAACAGGGAGGGAGACAGACACCCCTTCCTTCTCAAACTATGTTGAATGTTTGTATCCTAAGGTCCACTGTTTTATTGTGGGACCAAAGCTTTCTTCTCAATTCTCTCTCCCTCTCCCCATCTCTCTCTCACTCTCCCCTCTACACACCTCCCTGTCTCTCTAGCTCTCTACCATCCCACCTTTCTCTTTCTCACCAGCTCTCCCTCTTTGTCCCTCTCCTTGTCTCTCTCTCTACCTCTTCCTTTCTCTCTCCTTTCAGGGAGGGGGGAATAGTTTGAGACATAAAGACAGAGGTGTGGAATCAGAGGGCCGCACAAATCCTCAAGCTGTGTGTCTTTTACTAGCTGCAGATTTCCAGGCTTCCAGTCGTAGGTTCTGTACTGAATTGGGCTGTTCCCTATTTATTGTTCTCTATTTAAGTGCAAGTCGTTGTGGATACACAACTGAAATAATCCAAAGCAGGCAAGTTACACTGTGCAGAGCGGGTACCTGCGAGCAAGAAACAGGAGTTGGAAGCCAACTCAAGGCTTTACATTGCTCATACACTCAGCTCACTGCAGCCCTAGTTCACAGGCAGCTGCAATCCCCTAGCGTGGCAAGTGGCTTGGTGTGGAGCAGCACAGAGTGGAGTGACGGGGAGTGATGTGCAGACGAGTGGAGTTGACTGGAGTGAGGTGGTGTGATGTGGCATGAGGTGGAGAAGTGTGGTGTGATCTGGAGTGATGTGAGTGGAGTGAAGTGGACTGGAGTAAAGTGGACTGGAGTAATGTGGAGTGGAGTGATGAGGAGTGGATGATGTGACCTGGAGTGATGTAGAGCTGAACACACCAGTTTCACACTGCTCCATCTCAGCCTGGCAGCTGCCAACAGTGAGCCTGTTCTTCTCTTTCTGAATCATTACAGACAATGAAGTGTTGCATTTGCAGCTGTAAAGTACAGGCTATAAAACCTGTTCAGTTAGAAAGAGCTCCGCACATAATGGACCATCATAAAGTCATTCACAAGTGAGATAAGCTGCTTTATGGCTCACATTAAGTAATAGCTTAATGTCCACAATCAATTAACATGTTAAATCTGTGCATGGAGGTGAAGGGGAACACCAATAATTGACCTGTTGAGAGGAGAGCACATGTCTGTTTGCAAATGCCACGCGTTTCCTTCAAAATAAATCTGCCACTTTATTATGAACAAACAACAGTTGATCTGGTTTGCCAACATTTCTTCCTAATATTTTTTCCCCCACCCACTGATTGCCCTTCCATGGTTGCTCACTCGAACTCACCAAACTAGGTGTCTTGTTCGACCCTCAATTGTCTTTCCTCTCCCACATCCAAGCAATGACTCGCTCTTCCTTTCCCCATCTCCGCAATATTGCCCGACTCCGCCACTACCTCACTCCCAAAGCCGCTGAAACCCTCATCCATGCCTTCATTACATCCCGGCTTGACTATGCAAATGCCCTGCTTGTCGGCCTTCCCAATTCTTTCCTCCACAGGTTGCAGATGATCCAGAACTCTGCAGCCCGTGTCCTCCACTGTTCCAAACTCCGTGACCCCCATCTCGCCTGACTCCATTGGCTCACCGTTACCTAGAGGATCCAATTCAAGATCCTGGTCCTCACATTCAAAGCCCTCCATAACCTCGCCCCACTCTACATGACCTTCTAACCCCTTACCAACCTGCCTGCCCCCTCTGCTCAGCAGGCTCTATGGTGGGTCTTGAAGGATGCAAGGGATGGGGCGAGGCGGAGGACTGTCGGCTGGAGTTCCAGAGGGTGGGAGCAGATTGGTTGAAGGCCCGCTCGCTAACAGTGGGTGGACAAGGCAGGGGAAGTGAAGCATCTAGGCTTTGAAGGTGAGAACCAGTATCTTGAACCACTATCATCTTCTATGTGATGGGAAGCCATTGGAGTCAGGTGAGGGTGGGGGTGATATGTTCACAGAGCCTAATGCAAGACAGCATACAGGCTACAGAGTTCTGGATGATCTGCAGCTTGTGGAGAGAGGAGTTGGGGAGACCGACAAGCAAAGAGTTTGCATAGTGAAGCCTCCTGCTCGTCTCTTATCCCTTCCACCATCGGCGGGTATGCTTTCAGGCACTACCCCCAAAACTTTGTGGAATGCTCTCCCTCAATTCCTTGCCACTCCTTCCCTAATATCAGATCATGCCTGAAGACCTTCCTCTTCGACCAGGCTTATAGTCATCTCCTCCGTTTCCCCAGTTTGCCATCAGACTCCACCACTGTTAAGCACTCCAACTCCAAATGCGTGAAGAGTCCAATGTAATGGAAGTTGCTGTTATTGTCTTACAGATATCCCCCAGAGCAAACAGCTATCACCAACTGATCCGTTTCTTGCTGAATTTGGCCGCGATGTGCTAAGAACACTGTTCTCCTCTTACGAATGTTGCCATGGGACCGAGGAGCAAGGTGGCTCAGTCAGTAGCACTCTCACCTCTGAGTCAAAAGGTTGTGGGTTTTGATTCTGCAGTGTTCCCCAGTACTGCACCAGTGTCAGCACAGATTACAAGCCCAAACAGCCGTGTCTATTACCTCTATTGCTCAGGGATCTGGCAGCTATTACTCGGTGATCCAGCAAACCACACATGCCAATTCCCCCCAAGCTACCGCCAAGCTCTGAGCTGAATACCCTCCACCTCACTGATAAGCAGCTCACAAAGCAATCTGAGTCACACACACACACTGTGGGAGCGAGTGTAAGACAGCTATCTTTTGGCACACACAGCCCGATATTATATAACAGTGAGCTAGGGGACAATAGTGTGGTTAGTAAATTTACAGTTGACAGGAGATGTTAAGCAGCAAACAAGCACTAATGCTCTGCTCTGCTAAATGCAGCGATGTGTAGTGGAGATAACACACAACCATGTGTATTATAAACAGAATAATAATAGTTTCACTACTGACGTCGCGAGAGGTCACCTTTAAATCCGACTACAAAGAAAGTCCCTATAGTATTCCTCCCCAATAGTCTTGTTAGAAAACTATTAATTTAGCTTTCCACAAAAATCTCCAGGAAGCGCATTCTCCAAAGGGACAATGGGTCTCCTTCCCCACCCATCATTGGTGTCTCCCTGACTGAGCAATTAGCATTATAATCTCTTTGCATGGATGGCCAGGTGCGTTTGGATGGATTGATGGACATATGTGCGCGTGCCACCATCTCCTCCTCCTCGCTCTGCCATTTGTTCACCACATCAGCAACTTTGGCTTCAGATTTCCCCTGATCACCATGCAGAAACCGCACAGCTGGGCTGGGCCTGGCAGACTGGCCACCCTGGCCTGTGAGGAGATGATATAGCCACACTGCACACACTCCTCTCAGTACTCCGGATTCAAGATACTGAACAGTCTGAAAAGGGTTTAGAAAGCGGGTTGGCTACAAAGAGATGGATTTTCTGCTAATTTCTTAACTGAGCGTACTGATGGATAAACACTGACTGACTGCAAAATGTCCCGATATTCTGAGGGAATATTCTCCCCTCAATCAAATACAAAACAGATTGGATGTGGGATGCTGCTGGCACAAATCTAGCTGCCTTCACCACACTTCACAGTGACTGTGTGAAGAAGATCACAAGAGAGGTTCCAATGCAGAAAATCCTTCAGGTTATTTGATAATAATAGTTTAAAAAGAAATGGAAGAACAAGGCCTAGATACGAACAAAAGTTACACCTGGATGACTAACTGATATCGGAATCCCGAAAAAGAGACTCTCATAATATCAGCACAAGACCTATCTATTACAACTCGATATTATGAAAAGAAGATCTTAATGAGAAATATTCAGCCAAAAGGCAGAATATGCCAACAAGCACCAGAAACGGTTGACCACATATTGTTGTTGTATCAAGCCCCAGCACAATTGAAGCTTCTAATTCAACAAAATAACTAAGCTAAATATATTCACTGGACAATCTGTAAACATTTAAATGTTGATGTAAAGACCAACTGGTAGAAACACCAACCAACAAAACAATGACAGCACAATAATCTGGGATTCACAAGCACATACAAGGAATGTTTTCAGATCACCTCTCACACTACAACAACATTTATAGAGCACCGTTCAAGTCAGGAGGATGTCCCAAGATGCTGAAAAGTCAGGGGTTGGGACCCGAGCATGGGGGAGGGGCAGGGTAGTGGAGAGATAAGGGAGAGAGGAGGGAGGCAGAAGACACGATTGAAAAGGAGGGTTGTGAAACGGAGGAAAGGAAGGAAGCTAGGCGAAGGGGCTGTGGGATGGAGTTCCAGAGTGTGGGGGCAGAGAGGCTGAAAGCCCGGCCACCGTTAGAGACATGGAGCAGATCTAGCCAGCTGAACAGATAGGGTGGGCAGGTTGATAGGGAGTCAGCAGGTCGGAGAGGTAGGAAAAGGCAAGGCTGGCTGGGCCTGGCAGATTGGGCACCTTGGCCTGTGAGGAGATGATATAGCCACACTGCACACACTCCTCTCAGTATTCTGGATGCATGACACTGAACTGTTCTGAAAAGAGTTCAGAAAGCGAGTTAGCTACAAAGAGATGGGACTGTGATCTGGGTTTTCTGCTAATTTCTTAACTGAGCGTACTGATGACTGTGCCTTGAAAGTGAGGACGAGGATCTTGAATTCGATCCTCTGGGGGATGGGGAGTCAATGGAGACGGGCGAGGGTAGGATAGATGGGGTTGCGGAGCCTAGTGCGGGAGTGGACATGAGGTGCAGAGTTCAGGATGATCTGCAGCTTGTGAATGGAAGAGCCGGGAATGCCGATAAATGAGTCTCCATAGTGAAGCCTTGATGTGACGAATCTCTACAGGCAGAGATGGGTCAATCAACTGTAAATAGACTATATACTCGCATAAAGAATTAAATTGTACATGTTCTATTATTGATTTGCCAAGTAATTACAATTGAACAAGTAAGGAACTGGAGAATATCAGGAAATATATTGATCTGCAAATTGAATGCGGACGTAGGCAACAATGTAAAACAAGTTCCTATAATCATCTGTGGAATTGGGACTCTTACTAAGACAATTCAGAAATCGCCCGACCAAATACCTGATGTACAAACATCAACCGCCTGTAAAATGTAGCTATTTCAGGAAGCTCAAATACATCAAGAAAAGTAACATCTATTTGTATGTAAAGTGGCAATCCATCTGACTGACCCATTACTGAAAGCATTAAGAAGTTATCTCCAGAGAATTATTTAAACTATTATAACATAATAATAATTCTTGCATCTGACGTTCAGAGAATACATTGTAAAGTGTAACGACGGTTTACATGGGATGAAAATCTCATCTTTCCTAATTACCCACAATACCATCCTCCCATTACAGCCTCGTTAGGGCAGCAATGTTTCCCAATCAGTTTGTGGTATTCCCGAAAGCCAAAGCCCTAATGAGTAGGGTTGTCCTAGCTGGACAAGCAGTAGGGGAGTTTGTCAGACGGTGCTGTCAATGGGAAACTATATTGTTTTTGCTGGTTAAGCTCCAACAGAATCCCCGTGCGCATTCTGGGGTCCTGAGGCCTTGGCTCTACCGATTAGGCAAGTAGCTGCATGCGTCCCTCCAGAGAGAGAGAGAGAGAGAGTGTAGACACAGAAAAATGAACATTGGTAGGGCATGTACATTTGTGGAACTCTCAGTCTGGTTTGGATGCTCTTAAACATGGTCATGGGTTTCAGCATTGTGTCAAGACATCCAGCTGACTAACAACAAATCCGTAAACAGCATCCTGGCCTTAGCTATCCTTTGTGTAATTAGTTGCAGCTTGTGTGTAAAAAAAACACATGCTCTCCTTAGTATCTGTTCTTCATCACCCACTGATCCCCGTTGATCTGCTGCCGGGGCGTAGCTTAAAAGTATTGTTCTGGGATTACTTCCTCTGCCACATTAAGCATATTTTTGCATTATTAGTCAATAATATTCATATTTATAATCCTTGCATTTGATACATTGGCTTTTCACGTTGTCGAGACATCTTAAAGCATTTCACGGAATACAGGTATTCCTCGCTTAACGTCATAGTTTGGTTCTTGAAAAGTGCGACATTAAGCGAAATGGCAATAAGCCATCACATTTTTCCCATATAAACTGTATAAACATTATACTACCTCTCTGACTACCTGCCCAGCTCACTCACTCACTCCCACACTGCCTGCCAGGCTCACTCACTCGCTGCCGATCTCACTTGCTGCCGGCCTGGCTCTCTCTCTCGCTGCCTGGCTCACTCCCAGGCCCTAGCGCCATCGTGCCCACTTTCCACCCTCCTGGCGAACGACGTCATAGCGGATGTCGCAATGTTAAATTAATATATCTTCCCCATGTATCAGCAACACAATAACGAAAGAATGTTAACCGAGGCAACGTTAAGCAGGGTTTACCTGTATACAGTAAAGTGAATTGGCTATAAATTTTGTGTACGAAACGCAGCAGACAATTGCACACAGGAAATATCCCACAAATACTTGTGAATAGAGTGATTTAAAGGATTTTAAAGGATTTTTACACACAGGCAGCAATCCGCCAATCGACTATCAACTGGCTTCCTACTTAATGCCTAAGATGTGTATGGAGTAAGGAAACTTGCCCAACATTTCGCCCTCCTGCGCTTTGTGGGGCACTGCTATGTGCACACTGTCTACCCACAAATTCACAGTCACTACACTTTACAGTAATTACTATTTAGCATTTCTAGTGGTACAGACATATTATATAGTATAGCCATTAATTATAAGGCAGTATAAAATTTAGCCATTAATTATAAGGTATTATAAAGTATAGCCATTAATTATATAGTACAGGCATTCTATCAAATGCAAATATTATACTAACATTTTTACAGTCAGGCTGGAGTGAAAGAAGTGGTACATGCCACAGTAACAGGTTATACTGCTGAGTTCTGGTTAGGTCAGTTAGTCAAACAGCTCCTGATTTGAATGGGGGCTGGATTTAAATAGGACTGTTTTTATCAGTGAAGCGCTGGATCAAGGTGAGCCAAGGCTGAAGTTATTTAGCCTGAGGGGAATGACAGTGAATTCCAAGAGACAGAGGAAGGTCGGGTCTTGGGAGGTGTATGTACTCTGAGAGGCCGGCATGGGGTGAGGACTGATTGATTCTGAAAGTAAATCTGTGCCCTCCCCCATCTCCCCCACACCCGACCAGCTCATTCACCTCTAACCATTGCAAGAGGAAGAGGAATGGAGGCCTCTACTTGTAGTGTAAGAGGTGACCTGAAAACAGAGGCTAAAGGGAGAGGCAGGAATGCAGTCACACAGGCACGGACATGGGTATGACAGTCCTCTTGCATAACATGCTACTTACATAACGTGTGTGTTCCCAGAGGTCGCTGGGCAGTCATACTCCCCCCTCCCTTATTGTAGCACACAAACACACTGAACCCAGCTCACATCATGCATCTGTCAATGAACCCAGCATAAAGTTTGGATATGATCATCGCACAAAGGCTCATGCAAGATTCCCTGTTCTCATTCCAGCGAGCCATCATTACACTCTATCATTATAATAATTCCATCATTACATGACCAGAGCCCAGATTGCTTTGTTCATTTCATCCAGACTTCAGTGCAGCAGGGCAGAATTCACAGGGCAAAGCCATCGTGCATAGGAATTGGGGGGGGGGGGTGCGGGGGGAGAGGAAGAAAGAGTGAGAGAAGAGAGCGATAGAGCGAGAAAAGTGAGAGTGTGACAAAATGAGTAAAGGAGAGAATTGGGGGGAGTGTCTTCCATTGGAAAAAAAATCCTTGCATTTGATACAGCGCTTTTCACATCTTCTAGATAGCTCAAAAAAGTTTCACAGTAGCCTATATTCTATATTTTTGTGGGCAAAATGCGACAGCCAATTGCGCACAGCAGTGTCCCACAAACAGTCGTGGATTGAAGTGACCAGTTTTTTTTGAGGGATTATTATCAGGCATGTGGAGTTAGGAAAGTTGCCCAAAGTTTTGCCCTGCCTGGATGAAACAACAACAACAGAAACCCAGGTCTCTCGCTTGGAAGGTGAGTGCTCTAACCACTAAGCGACAGGACTCCATAGTAAGGAAAGGTTTCACCAAATTCCACCAAGAAGCTAGTAGACTGAATGAAGCCTGTGCTTAAAATTTGCACTCAATAATAGTAATTATTTTGTAATATATAGTTTGAAGACTTTCCTCTTCGACCATGCCTTTTGTTCCACCCAGAATTTTTCGACCTCCTCTACGTGTTTCACCCCTCCCCTTACACTCCCCTCCCAGCTCGGGTCACACGCCTCCTGTGCAGCGCCTTGGGACGTCCTCCCGACGTGAAAGGCGCTTTATAAGTGTAATTTGTTGTTGTTGTTGTAATAATCCTTGCATTTCATATAGCGCTTTTCACATCCTATCGTCGTCTCAAAGAGCTTCACAGAATATACTGTAAAGTGATTTGACTGTATATTTGTGGGCGAAACGCGGCAGCCAATTGCACAAAGCGTGTCCCACACTTCAGTGTAAGACAGACCCGGAGTTCATCATGACAATTCTGAGATATTACTTAAGATATCACTGCTCCCGGACTGGCTTGCATTCATTTACAAAGCAAGAATTGAGTGGCGTTTGTGTGCTGATGCTGAATTATAATCCTTGCATTTAATGTAGCGACTCAGCACGCATTGAGACGGCTTAGAGCACTTCACAGGAAATATTGTAAAGTGGATTGACTATGTATTTTGAGGGCAAAATGCGGCAGCCAATTGCACACACCAATGTTCCACAAAAGTTGTCTCACAACTAATTCAAGCCTGGAGATTGTTCTGTCAAACCCACTCCCAGAAATAACAAGGCAGCTCTGAGGTCAGGCGCACGGTGCCACCTGTGTTCCTATGCTTGATTTATTCCAGTTCTGAATGACATTGCTCTTTCTGACCTTTGAAGAGTGTGTTTAAGTCAAACCATACAGAAACATCAAAGCTTCCACACATTTACCACTAGTTAGCTCACCTGTGGGCAACCTAACATTAGAAAAAATTAGACAGAATGCAGCTTCTCCAATGTTTGCCTGCAAATATACAGAAACTGAAGCGCTTTGAGATGTTTTGTCTCAATGAAATATTACATCAAACTGCAAGGATTATTACTATTATTATGAGAGTGATTGCAATCCTCTCAATTAACCACATGTTGGAATGACCTTGTTCCAGTGCTGCAACCAGTGAAAATCTCCCGCCAGTCATAGTTTGGTACCAATTCATATGGATATCGGGCTCTCTACAATGCGAAAAACTCTCTTCATGAGAGATTTGTGCAGATTTGCAACATCAAAGCAAATGAACCTTGAAGGGAGAAGAGAGATTCTCCATTACCTGCTGACAGTTTGCTATTATGTGCAACCAACAACAGTGAGTTAACATGATAGAACTGAAGTGTCTCCATCAGATCTTACTTCAGGTATAAATTGAGACAGTGAATTGTTCACGGCCAAAGCCAAGGCAGTTACTTGCAAATATCCACAAGCTTACGCTTTCCCCAAAGGGTCATTTGGCTGAGATCGGAAGCAAACCCACGTGAATCTTTCCCTTTCCTTGCTTGCGACTATTGAGGCCAATTTTATCACAATCCTCCCTGTAATATTCCTGGTCCTGGCACTGGAAAGTCATGACTGTGTGCGTTGGGCATAATACAACAACAAAATAACAATGAAATTAAATTTTGTATAGCGCCTTTCATGTCAGCGGATGTCCCAAGGTGCTGGACAGAGCCATATCTCGCTCATTCAAACAGCTGGTGAAATCATAACCATAATAATCCTTGTGCTTCGTAGAGCTCCTTTTACAATAGTAATAATATTTCTTACATTTATTATATTGCTTTTCCAATGTGTAGGGGTGGGCTCAGTGTTCCAGAGTGTCAGCCTAGACTGTGCAACTTCCTTGTAATTCTTTGTTCAAAGCTCTGACCTGAAACCCGCTGATTTGAAACCGAGATCGCTACCAACTGAGCCAACCTAACACCAGAAATCTCACTGTCTCTTGTGTTACTGTGAATCTACAATCAGTTCCCGAGCACAAGAACAGCAGAGATCGGGATCATAGTGCAGGATATCCTCAAGCTTTATGTGAGATTTACTCATTACATTTCGAACAAATTTCCTTTCAGTGTTTGGCATGGCAGTGCTCAATGCAATGAGCTAAAGCACATCACGGAGTCCCGCCTGACCAGGCTACAATTTTAAAGTGAAAGTGAAGGCTGGACAATTTCTGCTCAACAGGATTGCGAGGAGTGATTGTAAGGACGCTGGACTCCATTATAATACCAGCAACTTTCAGAGCCTCAGATTGTCAGCAAACCATATTATTAGCTGTGACAATGTCTTTCCATTCAGACGATGGCAGCATAGTGATTAATCCCTAGAAAGGACTGAGAAACCTACTGTCACCACACTAGCATTTTATTGCTGTAATTAAACTCATACTTTCCAGGAGGGAGGGCACAAAGTGGCAGAGTCCCTTCATTATCCAGCTCGTGGGGAGGGGGAGATGATGGAGGCGAGGTTGCCCTTTCAAATGAACGACAGTCATAATTTGCTGTGCCTGATCCCATTTCCCTCCTGTCTTCTCAAGGGCAGGTGATTCTTAAAAATGTTTTGTCAGAAGGTGTCTTGACATGTGGAAAACCATTGCTGTGGTTAGAGTAGCCAGCCCAGACTGAGAATTCCACATGTTTGCCACCAAATGGACATTGTGGACCTCCTGTAGCTCAGTGGTTAGAGCACTCGCCTTACAAGTGTGAAACCCAAGTTTGAATCCAGGCAGATCAGGCCGAAACCTTGGGCAAGTTTCCTTACTTCACAAACCTAATAATAATCCGTCCAAAAAAAAACATAATAATAAAATTGGTCATTTCAATCCGAGACAGTTTGTGGGACTCTGCTGTGCGCAATTGCCTGCCGCATTTTGCCCACAAATATACAGTCAATTCACTTTACAGTATATTCTGTGAAGTGCTTTAAGATGTCCATAAGATGTGAAAAGTGCTATATCAAATGCAAGGATCATATTATTATTATTTTGCTGTTTTTCTGGAATAGAATGTACACTCTCCCTGCCAGTGACTGGTCTTCCCCTTCCCAGTTGGGCCAGAGAGCCAGGCTGGCTGGGCTGTCAGCAGCAGTCAGTGCCCTGAGTATTGTGGACCCACTGGGTATAGGAAACGGACAAACATAGAGAGTCGACTCAATTCTGACATTCCATTGGAATGGTAATGTTGTTCTATCCAGCAATCTTGGGAGTAAAGAGATTCTGTGGGGGAAATTAACCCCACAGAAATAGATGAGTGATAATAATAATAATCCTTGAATTTGAGATCGTGTTTTTCATGTCTTCCAGACGTCTCAGAGCGCTTCACAGGATATACTGTAAAGTGAATTGACTGTATATTTGTGGCAGAATCTGGCAGCCAATTGAGCAGATCTGTGTCCCACAAACAGTCATGGATTGAAGTGACCAGTTCATTATTGTTTTTTTTCTAGGGATTATTATAAAGTGTGAGGAGCAAAAAAACTTGCGTAATGTTTTGCCTTGCCGGGAATTGAACCAAGGTCTCTCGCTTGCGAATGCTCTAACCACTCAACTACAGGACTACACAAGCTACAAGACTCCATAATAATCCTTGCATTTGGTATGGCGCTTTTCACATTGGGAGAATAATAAGAAGAGGAATCCTTGCATTTTGATATAGCACTTTTTACGTCTTCTAGACATCTCAAAGGGCTTCACAGAATATACTGTAAAGTGAATTGACACTGTTGACAAAATGCCATGGTTCGCCCACAAAATATACAGTCAATTTTCTTTACAGTATATTCTGTGAAGCGCTTTGAGATATGAAGACATGAAAAGAGCTATATCAAATGCAAGGATTATTATTATTATATTAAGGAAAGCGGCAAGGTTTATTTCCTCAAAAATTCAACAAGCCGAGAAAATGCTGAAATAATTTTCAACATGAATGGTACAGAACAGAAGGTGATCACCAAGTACCAGCAGAATGCAACAGAAATAGCATTAAACAAAGCAAAGCTACTTCCAATTCAAACGATTTACATTTAATCTGAAGAGGCATAAAGAAAACCTAAGAGACGGGGTTTATAGTCTTCTGGTTGCACTAACCACCACGGCTGCTCTTTCATATCCCCATGGGCTTTAATAATGGACCTCCATTCCTCGTGTCTGAGCCCAGTAGGTTCAGCCAGGTCTGTTTATTATTAATAGTATGGTGATAACTGCAGTGCTGTTTACTCTGCACAGTCAGAACTCCCAGGAGTTAAAATACCAGGACAATTAGTGTGGGTGGAGAGGAGGGCTCCAGGCATTCTCCAGACTCCTGCAGTGAACCGAGACCCAGTTCTTTTCTTCTTCCAACAAAAAAGCTTTATTTTCCACCAATTGATGCAGGTTTTATCTTTTAAACTCATCAAATAAACAAACAAACAGATCTGACCAAACAGCAGAGTTTGGGGAAGCATGAGACTACTCTGATGGATGAACAGGGCAACAAGATGCCTGGACAGGGAGCACTCACTGTGAGAGCAAGAGATTGAGGTGAGGTGAGGTGGGGTGAGGTGGTGGGGGCTGGGGGTTAAACATCAAACAAATTAATCTGCAATATTTTACACTAATGCCCAATACAAATGCTGATCAATATGTAGAGACTTGGAATCACAAAGTTTAATTTGACACTCCAATGCAGTGTTGCGGGGTGTTGCATTGTCAGAGATATCGTCCTTTGAAAGAGACATTAAACAAGGTAGTCTGCCTGTTCAGGCGGATGTTAAAAATCCTGTGCATGATTGGAAAAGAGAAGAATGTCTCTTCCCGATATCCTGTCCAACAATCCCCCTAAATAAAATTAGTCACTTACTCATGGCTGCCACAGTTCTTTCACAACTACATAGTCAATCCACGTTAAGAGTATATCCACTTTGAGATGTCTAAACAAAGTGATGAGGCTATACATTAAATGCAAGGATTATTATTATTAATAATAATGGTGTAGTGTAAATGGCGCGAATCTGCGAATTTGTGCAGTGAACAAAAGCAACAAGACTGGTAGGAAGACAAAGCCATTCAGTCAGGGGATTGTGCCTCGTTGTCGCCTGACAAATGACAAATGAGAAAAGAGAAGGGAGTTTCTCCCAGAGTAAAGATTATTCCTGGCATTCCTCACTAATCCACCCAGGATAACATATACTTTGCTGCCAAATCTAGTGATGAGCAAACAGTTAACTTCTGAGAAATTAGTTAGTACAGTATACCATTGAATGCCACAACACGATCTGAGGAAGTCAGTGAAGAGACGAGGTGGTATGTAACCATGGGAGGATGTTAAACGTCCACATGGAGGACTGTGGAAGAGGAACAGAAAACCTCTTTTGATTGCTGATATTGCAGACTGCAGGTCAAAGCACAGCTCGATTCACGAGATTCCCCAATGGCTCTACAGAAACATGCAACACCTGGTCCAAGGCTGAGCCATATAGACAGGCGGTAGATGCTTCACTCACTGCTCTGTGTTGATCCGAAGGGGAAAGCGATGGGATTGCTGTAACTGGCCTCAGTACCCTGGAGGCCCTCAGTGGAAAAAACACATCACAGAGGCTTTCATGGCAAGGTACGTGGTTTCAGCTGGTTACACTCCAGCAGTTACCCTGACGCACACTCTGGAACCCCAGGTCTTGGCTCTTGATCAACCTACATCTAATATTCTATTGGATTTTTCATTGCAGCAGAGAAGGTTGAAGGGGGAACCTGATAGAGGTGAACTAAATTATCAGGGGTTTTGACCATGTAAAGAGAGATATTATTTCCATTTCATTTGTAGACATAGTTTTAAGATACCAAAGAGAACTGCGAAGGATTTTTTGATGCAGAGAATTGTTGGTATGTGGGGCACCCTGCTGAGTAGGGTGGTGGAGATGGAGTCTGTTGTTGCTTTCAAGAGAGAAGTAGACATATAAAACAGAGGGACTTGTAGGAGATGGGGATAAGGCTGGCAGTGGGATTAAATTAATCTCCTGCTCTGTGAGCCAGCGTGGACTCATTGGGCCGATTCGCCTCATTCTGTGCTAATGATTTCTATGTTTCCAGGTAAGCATAATATGTCCTTCTAGACAGAGAGAGAGCATTGCCTTCCAAACAAGGGGAAATTATCCATGTATAGGTGATACATATGGATCGCTCAGTCTACTTTGGATATTCTTAAATACAGTGATGGATTTCCTTGGGTGTCAAGACACCCGGCTGTCTGGCTGACCCCAAAACAACTTTCTGATCATGACCCACTGACTTACCGCAAAGAGTGATTATTTGTGTATTTGTGTGTTTATGTGCGGGATGGGTGGAGGGGGAGGGAAGGTGGGGGTATCACACAGACAAGAATGGACTCAAGTCACTGGTCTTCTGGGGAGAAAATTAAATCACTTTTAAACCACAGTGTTTTTATTCTGAGGGACACCTGCCTCAGGAAATAACACGATGTAAATGGCCGGTTTTCCCGACTTCCCAATTTCCCACTTCCTGACTCAAGAATTGAATCTCCCGTTGTGGAAACACATTCGCCGCAGATGCTTTCTGGAAGATATTCTTTTATGGCAGTGGAGGCGCAAACTCCAGGGACGCCCCTTGTTTAGTTCCATTTTGAGATCCTGGAACCACAGGGTAAATACTGCAATTAAAGAGAATTTCACCCATGACAAAATGTCAATTAAGGGGAACACAGGAAAAGAGAAGGGAGTTTCTCTCTGGCCATCAATCCCCTAGATGGGGAAAACATTTCTAACTTCATGGCTGTTAATGGTGGGGAATTGCCGAACCCAAAACTGTTGCCATGTTCACCTACAAAATACCCAAGCCCTAGTCTGCTTTTAGACATTATGACGTGATAAGGCACTACATCACATTCCAGAATTATCCAGAGTGTAAAACAGCCGAATACTCCAGCTTGGAGTAGACCTGGACTTTTGTAATGTGCAGTGACGACTATTTTATTGAAAAATGCAGCAGCAAATTCTGTACAATGTACAGAGGGACAGGCCGGGAGAGCCCACAGTGTCAGCTGAATCGTAATAATACTCCTTTTGTTTGATGCAGTGCTGTTCATGTAACGAGGACATCTCAAAGCGCTTCACTGGATTTGGTAATCAACCATTATTCTTTCAATGGAGCGACTTTAAGGTTCTCACCACCACCTATAAACCTCTTCACGCCCTCGACTTGCCTATCTCTCTGGTCTCCTCTGACCCTACTCCTCTTCTCACGCACTCTGCTCTGCTAACTCCGGCTTGTTGCACATCCCCCCATCCCCCAATCCCTACATACCACCATCAGTGAGCAAAAGTTCTGTTTCTACGTTCCTGATCTCTACAATTCCCTCCATCTGTGCCTGCCTTAAAATCTACTTCTTTGACCAATTTGAGTACCTCAAAGCCCCACAAAAAGCATATGGAGCACAAGAAGGCATAAATTTAGCATTTTTCACATTAAACTCTGAAACAACATGTCTGCATTCACCTGTGATCCAGTAGAATCTAGTCATCTTTATTTTGTTACCTTAACTTTCTTTCCTATTGAAAGAAAAATTGCTGCCTGGTTGATCCATGCAAAGATACTGAGCTCAACCTCAACAGGTATTTCTTCAAAGAAAGCTGCTTTTTTTTTGTAGGTGGAAAATTCTAGAAGGACTGGATAACATCAAAACAGCCATTCACTACATGGCTGTTTGTGGGACTTTGCTGTGTGCAAATTGTCTACTTTGTTCACCTGCAAAATACACAGTCACTCTACTACAAATAAAATAATCCTTATATTCATGCCCTAGTACCTACTGACGTCTCCAACCTTCTCACATCCCATCGCTCAATCTACCCTGAACTGTTGGAACTCCCTACCTCAATTCCATTCCATCTTTGCCTATACTGTACTCAGATCACACTTTCTCTTTCTTCCTGGCTTGGCGTTAAACTAAGCCAATGATCAGCGCTTCGTCATGCTATCCCGCGAGAAGGGTGCTGTATGAATTCAAGCTGTATGAATGAATGTTTCATTCACTTGGAAGAATGTCTCAAAGTGTTTTTCAGGATTCACTGTAAACTGTAGTTACTGTGCAATTTGCGTGAGAATCCTGAAGGGTGACTGACAGTCTATTCATATCCACTGCTTTGTCTTTTATTTTAAGCAGCACCATTCCCAGCATTTGCTCTTCATTTGTACAACTTTAAAGACATCTTTAATCTCCACAGCACCAGAACCTTAATGTCAAGTGAGTGACAAACACTTCTTTCTATCCCTCCTTGATTTCCAGCATCTTATGATCCTTCACTCGCACCCGATCCTTCCACTTCTGTCCCATTATCTCCCTTCTGAAACAAACATTTTTTATTCCGCTATTTTATTCCCTCCATACCCACCTCTTCACTTCCACCCCACTGCAATTAAACTCTATTTTGAAAATAATCCTTGCATTTGGTATAGCGTCTCATCACATCTTCAAAACAACCCAAAGGACTTCACAGAATATATGATGAAACGGAGCAAAAACTGAAGTCACTGAGAACATTCAGCAGGTCAGGCAGCATTCCTGTTATTCCTTAAAAGCCTCTCCCTCACAACATGCCCCAGTTCTGACGAAGCGTCGTGGACCTGAAACGTTGACTCACTTTCTTTTCTCCGTAGATACTGCCTGATCTGCTGAGTGCTCCCAATGACTTTTGTTTTAATTTTCCAGCAGCATTTTGTTCATATTATAAAGTGGATTGACTATATACTGCAAGCAAAACTTGGCAGCCAATTGCTCACAGTAGCGTCCCACAAAAAGTCATGGATTTTTTTTTGAAGGAATTATTATTCGCGGAAAGTGACATGCCAATCAACTAACAACCAGGTTCCTACTCAGAGCTGGGTAATCAGAGGTGTCAAGGAGTAAGGAAACCTACATAAGGTTTCATCCGCCTGGGATTCGAACCTGGGTCCTCTTGCTTGCAAGGCAAATGAGCTAACCACTGAGCTATGGGACTCCATTTATATATAAAACGCATGTCAAAGCTTTCAACTACTCTCCAGCAGTCCTGTCCTATAATACAAATGACCTGATTTATGGCAATCAGGGCAATACTAGAAAGCTCTGAGATAATCTCCAAGCGTACGCTTGCCTGCTTCCACTGGCATCGCCTGTCACTCAATACACAAGGCATCATTTCTGTACAGTATACAGAGGGACAAGCCTGCAGAGCCCAGTGTCATCTTAATCATAATAATGCTCCTTGTGTTTGATACATTTTCATATCAGGAGGACGTCTCAAAGTGCTTCACAGGATTTATTAAGCGACTATTATTCTGACAGGACCATAGCATAGTGGTTAGCGCACTCACCTGGCATGCAAGCGAATTCTTGGTTTGATCCCTGGTGGGACAAAACCATTGTCAAGTTTCCTTACTCCACAAGACTCTTGTTTGTCGAGAAGTAAGTAGGAACCCGGTTGTTTGTCGATTGGCAATCGTATTCCGGGGGTAATTATTCCTTTTAAAAAAAAAATGTGGTCATTCCATCCCCGACTGTTTGTGGGACACTGCTGTGTGCATTTGTGGCTGCCATGTTTCGTTCACAATAAATATAGTCATTTTACAATATATTCTGTGAAGCTCTTTGTAAAGCCCAATCTCAATGATGTGATGAGGTGCTATATCAAATGCAAGGATTATTATTATTATATCAACAGGGTGGGTGGAAGAGGGCACAGATTGTAACGCCCTCACTGACAACTGAGCCGAGATCAGTTAACCCAGTACAGAGTTGGCCTGTGCAACTGAGCTGCTCACTGGATGAGATCGCTGAAACAGTTGGTGAGCTACACAGATGGATTTTAATGCAAGTGCAATTTAAATGGGCATCAGAGGAACAATACAATTTTCTGCTGCAAAATCCCCACATTATAAACTGCAGTGTTCTGCGGCATGATCGCCACTTCACTCAACACGGGAAAAACATGAAAAGGGCAGAAATGTGGTAAACAAATACAGTTTTAAAACCCTAGTGAAGGCCTTATTAAAGGCAAGTTGTTATAATAAATAATACTCCTTGCGTTTGATATAGCGCCTGTCTCAAACAATATGTCGTAAAGTGGATTGATTGGGTATTTTGTAGGCAAAATGCGGCAACCAATTGCATATAGCAAAGTCCCACAAACAGTGACACCATTCTTTTTGTGGGATTATTACCCCAGGAAAGCAATCCGTCAAACAACTAACATCCATATTTCTACTTACTGCTGGTAAACAGGTGTGTGGAGTAAGGAAACTTGACTAAGCTTTTGTCACGCCCGGGAATCAAACACAGGTCATTTCGCTTGTGATTCCGCAAATTGCTGTTGTTGTTAATTCCTGCCGATATACAAGGTGCTGCCTTTCAATCCTGAAACCGATCATTGCTCCTGATTGGCCAGTTCTCCAGCACATGCTTCAAATTCCAGGTCTCGTGGCTGACAAAAAATGTGATGTCAAAAGGCAAGGCTGGCGTCCTCATACAGGCCACGAGCCACCACCCTGCCCGCGGCTGCCAAAGGAGAAAGCAGCAAAGAAAGGCTTTCCCAATGAGGAAAGAGAGGACTGTGCGGAGGTGCAAAGCTGTCAGCCTCGGATTAAAATGGCAGATTGTGAGGCAAATAAAGTGCATGTAGACAAAGATAAACGCTGAAGCTGGCAGTGAAACAGTTGTGTCATGTGACACATAGTGCAAACCATATGATGCCCAGATTCTCTCTCGCTTGTGTTCCATACCCACAAGGCTTCAAGAGTACAAATTCTGCACAATGTTAAAATACACCACCGATATTGACTGCTCTCAGTCACCTTTCAAATTCCTCCCACTTCTCACTCAGAGCCCGCCACTCCCATTGTTAAGCGCTTTGCAACATTCTTTTATCTAACTGCGTGTTATTGTCGGGTGCACAATTAGAGATCGCGGTCCCTTTTCAAAGAAAACAAAATTCCCCATTGCATGTCTTTCTTTCCCCGATTCCCTCATAATATCGCGTCATGTTTCCCCCTCCTCCTCCCTCTCTCTCTCTCTCCCCCTCCACCAGATCGGGAGAGCAGCGGTTTAGCCATGGACTTGCCAATGGTTAAACCATCCTGAGCTGTGCTCAAGCAATTTATCTGTGCTCTCCAATAAAGAGCGAGTTGAAGCTTGGAAACGCCATCCCTGTGGGAAAAGCCTCAATGCAAATATCTGCTGTCCCTGTTGTTCTTTCAGTGATCACGTGGCAAGAGTGCATCACACAAATTCTCTCCACACCCTCCTCAGCAACTAACAGGTTAACCTAGCCACCCTTCCTTCCCCGTCTACACTCTGCCTTTCTGTGTGAGGGTCACCAAGTGACCCAACGCTGCCTCTTCTGACCTCCTCTACTAAATCCCTGTTACAGAGACCTGGGTGTCTCCCATTGAAGAAACAGTGGACAGCAAAGAAAAACACAAGCGCAATGACCAAAATGAGAAAGCTCCCCTCGACTGAAAAACCAACAAACTCAAAATGGCGCTAACTAATTCCGTCCTTTAAATATTGATGCCGGAGATACAGTAATTAAATCGCACTCCAGTCTGTCCCCTTATCGTTTGTCCTTCAGATGTCAAGAACAACCGATTCCGCTTTCAACACTTGACAAGGGATTTGCTCCAAGTCACCAGAGACAAGAGGCAAGGATTTGATTCTTGCCACACTGGTAGCCCGTGCTTACCCTCGCCATCTGGCACGCCTGTGGATATTTGTGCAGCCTTTAATCCCTATACAGATCATGACCTTAATTCTAAATCTTAATCATCCATGGCTAAAGATCTCAACATAGCAGGCAGCGATGCCACTTTTGACTTGTGGTCAAATTACAAGATTCTCCACAAATCAAAGAGCATACCAAATGCATGGCAGTGTCTAAGCTTGCATCAGCTTCCCATTCACTTAAAGGATTGGTACTATTTATATGGTAATCGCTCATCATAACTGGCTGTGGTTGATGCCCTACTTCAAACATGTATATTTCATGAATAATTAGTGTAATAATCAAGGTTTCTGAGGACTGAACTTCAACCTGGTCACCTGTTTGTCTTAAACTTTTAAGATGATGTACAGCTCTTATATCCAGTCTTAATTTACAAGCCGGTTGCTTTTTAAGAAATACAGCTTCCAAATTCAGACTTTAAAAATCTTCCACCATTGTACCATCATAAAACATGCAAGCCTTAAATGTCTCACCGCTAAAGGCAATCCTTTGATCATTCCCATTCCAATGACTGCAAGGTTCAAAATCACCTTTTTGGTGAAAAGCTACACACAAATACTGTACTCATCTCACTTTCCATTGCACTTCTTATTCTAATCCATCTACCAAAAATTCAGTTTACAATATATTTTGTAAAGTGCTTTGAGACGTCTCAACAATGTGATCAAGCGGTTTATCAAATTGAAGGAGTATTATTATTGAAGCCAAAGTTATGAGGAGAGAGTGTAAAGTTTAAGCCAGGGACTGGGGGATCTAATGGAGAGAATTTTGGAGGAACTTCTTCACACAAAGGGTAGTAAAATTTTGGAACTCTCTGCCTGTGTTAGTGATTGAATCAGATTGTGTAGCATTTAAGAGGAAGCTAAATGTACACAAGGAAGAAGGGAGAAGGCTATGGGATAGAGTAAGCACTGGGTAGAGAGTCATGCAGAGTATTAACACTGGCATAAACTAGTTGGGCCAAAAGACCTGTTTCCAAGTTGTATATCTTGGTAAATTTGTGGACAGGGGACAACTTGTAGAATATCATTCCTTTTCTTCCAAATTTCAATGGGAGTTCAGGAAAAGAGAATTAGATCTTTATTTAGGGAGAACAGGTCTGTTAGGTTATGGGGAGAGAGTGGGGCAGTGGGATTGAGTTGCTCTTTTCAAAGAGCCAGCGCAGACTAGATGGGCCGAATGGCCTCCTTTTATGCCGTAAAATTCTATGATACTATGATAACCTATGTGACGGGGAAGAGTGTACCAGTGATGGGGTGCCTCAGCAATGAGGTCAGGCTCTAACCTAGTACAGTATTTTTTAATGGGATCACACAAACAGAGACTCCAAATCATAACTGGAGATACGTCACACAAGAATTCCAATAAATTCCTAACTGAAAGATTTCTTATTAAAGAATCCTGTTAAAAACACTGTAAATTAGACCCAACTCATCTTTCCTGCTACTCTCACCCACCAACTCCCAGCTCATGGTGTGTGCAATTGCAAACAATGCTACCTTGAGGGCACACTCTGGGACCCCTGCGTTTTGTCTCTCGCCAATCTAATAACAATCTGGAATGAGGTGAGCTGGTGCATCCTATTGCGCACTCCACTCCGGACAGGAAACACTGCACACTCCACTCCAGAAAAGACGGAAATTCATGCATACTTATAACTCTCAGCAGTTTAGTTTAAAAGCTCTTCAGCACGATGATGGGCTTCTAAATTTGGAGGAGCAAAAAACTCTAACCTGCACTGCAGGCAAGACAAGACAGGAGGTCTGAGCTGACACAGAGCACCCCCCCCACCCTCAGGCAGTGCCTGTGATAGTCCCGCATGAGCAGGGACCACGGTGGGTGATTGGTTGCCTTGCTTTCCACAGATGGAACAGTTCAGTAATAATAATCATTGCTTTGATATAATGTCTTATCACCGAATCAAGTGTCTTGAAGTGCTTCACAGGATATAGAGTAAAGTGGATTGACTGTGTATCTTATGGATGAAATGGTTACAGGAAAGGGAAGAGAGACCAAGGGAAAGCAAAACCAACAATTGGTTTAGTGTGAGGTTCACAGACAATCCTGGAAGATATTATGGGGCTGGAGAAATATAGGGTGTGAAGGCTACCTGAGGCTCCGTGGATTAAGTATGTGGTTAAATGGGTGGGTTAAAAATTGTTAATTTGACATATCCTCTTGCTTGCTCTCCCCACACGCTGACTCACAGACATGGGATGGTAGAGTGTGCAATGGCAATATTGATGCACATTTCCAGTTCTCTGCCTAGGTTTTACCGAGTAAACAATATTGGTTGATTGTCTCCATCACAGGTGCTTCACACACCAAAACCTTCTGTAGGTGTCGGCTTTGTGTGAGAACCTCAGCAGGTTGGTCCTTTCCAGCAAAACTGCAGCTTCATGTCACAGTTAGTAACCGTAGCCCGGTACGCTCTTTTCACCCTGTGAGGATGGGTTTTGTTCAGGTCTCATCAGGTGCACGATCACGCGGATCGCACTCCCGATGTCTCACAGAACCAATTCTCACTTTTGCCTTTACACGTACAGAACCATCCAGCCCCATTTAGAGGTTACATTCTCTAACCTCAGCTCAGCATTTCAACACTGTGTCACAGCCTCCTAATCAACTCCACTTAAACCCTGTAATCTAAAGCATTGCATGTACTGTATTTATTTATTTTCATCCATATTAATGGTTTGGCCAGTCCCAGTAAAGGACTCATTAGTCTTCTGCTTTGTAACTTACCTTGTGCTCTCAGCCCATTGATCTATTAAAGGCTTCCTTTGTTACATTAAACCCTTCCCAGGCAAGTCAGCTTTCAGGAGCAGACACCTGGTATGTCAAATTAACACAGGTTGTTACACTGGGACAGAGAGAAATCAGGAAACACCCTACCGTTCTGTGAGGTGCTCTCGTCGATGCTTTCGCTGCTGGATTGCTCTAGCGGGGGTGCACCCCTCTTCTGACTCCCGCCACTTCCCTTGGATTTGGAGCCACTATCCCGGTACCACTTCCCATGCGGGCTTGTCACGGGGGTGGAGGTCCCGTCGCGTTTGGAGAAAATGCCGCTGAAAAAACGGAAAAGTTTGTGTTCTTGGGAGGAGGACCTGCTGCCTCCAGCCAGGTACCCGGCCTTGGCCAACTCCAGGTTCTCTGACAGCTTGTGAAGGTCACTGTTGTCCAGGGTCCGGTTCTTGCCTTTGCCCCTCTCCCAGCGCCCCAGCTCAGGTTTGTTCAGCACCTCTCCTATGTCCAGTGTGTTCCTCTTCTCACAGGGCTCCCCGCTGGGCGGCTGCGGTTTGTGCAGCTTCAGTTCACTACCGCTTCCCACCCCGGGGAGGCAGGTGGAACTTCCGTGGTGTTTCTCCTTGGTCAGGGCTTTCAGCTTTACCAGCTCCCCGTTCCAGTGCCTGAAACTGAAACTCCTCCTCAGCAAGCTCGGATGCCTCTTGTCTGTCGCCAGAGGTGTCACAGGAGCCGGTTTGGGAGCCACGGAGCTACTGGATGTGGAATCTGATGCCAGTCCTGGGACACGCGACTTGGACAACCTGTGCTCTGATCTCGGAGACGGCCCTCTGGGAATCTCCTCACCTCCTTCAGGGCTCTTCAATAAATCAGTTGAGCTCTCTTTAATGAATCCCTCCAGCCTCCCCCAATCCGCTCTACCATCTGCTGTGGGTGATCCTGCAGAGAAAGACAGGGTGTGTGCCCCGAGCTCCCTCGCGCATCTTCCCTTGGGCACAACCCCCTGGTCTGTGCCACCACTACCGACAGCCACCACCAGCTCTGTGCACTCACCCCCAGAGCCCACACAAGTCCAGTTTTTCTTGTTCTTCAGCTCCACATTGACGGCGGCCAGCATACTGCTGGGTCTGCCCGGGACCCCATCCCTGCGCCTGGTGGATGCCACGGCCAGGTCCCTGGCTGTACTGCACTCCCTCTCCCCGGCTTTCAAGCCCAGGTCCTGTTGTCTCCTGGCAATCTGCAGCCGGCCGAGCTCCAGGTGACCGGTGCTGAAGGTGCGGAAGTTCCTGAGACTGCCCTGAGGCTCAAACTCATCCTCGGCTTCTCTAGCCTCAGCCGTCACAAGCTCAGGGGCTCGCACCGGCGAGGGCTTGAGGGCTTCGGGTCGGGGGAGAGTGGCTTCGGCAGCGCTGGCCTCCCTCTTGACCAGAGTGAGGGAGATCCGATAGACAGTCTTCCTCTGCGGGGTGCCCCTCTTCATCATCTGGGGGTAAGGCTCGTTGTCCAGCAGGTACATGACTTCCAGCCCACTCTCTCCGACCCACTCCAACTGCACAAAACATTCAGAGAGCACCAGCCCACCCAGCTTCACCGCACACTGCACTGCTTGTCCACTGAATGCAAGCCGCAAGGAGCTTTTCTCCCTCTCTTTCTCTCTCTCTCTCCGAATGAAAGGCAAACTGAAATGATTCCAAATGAAACGGCGCCTCAGGTGTACAATGAATGAGAGCAACTGTCTCTCTGGCTGCCTCGCATGGCTCTGTGTGAATTGTAATCCGATTATTATTCTTATTATTGTCTCTTTTCTCTCTCCGCTCTGTGAAATGCAAAGGTTTTTTTGTTGAACGCTACATCCCCGGTGTAGATAATGAATTGGTATGTCCTGGTGGGTCAATTCTCGCTGCTTTCTTGGGGAGAGCAATTGCTCAGGAGCCGGGTGAGCATCCTTCCAGCGAGGCGCAGGCGGGCGGATAGACAGAGAGAGAGAAGCCTCAGTGTGTGAGATGGCACCAACACCCGAGGGAGGGGAGGGGAGAGCTGGAGACTGAGACAGCTCCAAAGTGTGGTCTGGATCAAACCCGGAAGGGATTCCTGCAGCTGCTCATACTTCAGCTATCGGCAATGGCATTGCTACATGAGTACTTTACAATCCATGCATTCGATTATAAGACATGAAGCGCCTTTCATGACATGTGGTCGTCTCAAAGCGCTTTGCAGAGTGTACAATAGCAACCTGGTTCGCCTCGGTCACCTCAGTGATCCAGCCATTTCCCAATTGCAGGAACATTTTCACAATCTGTTTCATTGTCTATGTTAACAGATAGGTTCTCTGCTTCAGTAAACTGGGCACCTCACTATTCAGGACAACAGTCATTGATTGCGGCCACTACAAGAGTTCTCTGCTTCAAACACAATACAAACACCCCCACACACACCTCCGCTACTAAACCATACTGTACACAGTGGACTAATCAAAAACAGGGAGGGCAAAAGTCATAAACAGTTAACTTATCTATGGCATTGGCAGAATACAAGTTGTTTGCATTCTCAAAAGGTAGGCTGTAAAGGACAGCTTTGGTTTTATATGTGACAATGCCTTTATTTTAATGAGGTTGCAAAGTATCGTTGTTGCATGTTCATCACCCTTACCCATTAATGCCCTGAACATTACCTCAGTGTCCTGAATCACCTGACTTGTTTCAGGTCACTTTTGCCCAATCACTTGAGTGACTGGATTAATGAGGTTCTATTGTACTGTGAAGTTTAGTGACTGTGTAGGCAAAACATGGCGGTCAATTTACATAATGGAAATATCACCCAAATAGCTGTTTGTAGGACATTTGCTCTGTTCAAATTGGTTGTTGCGTTTTGTCTTCCAATTTAATTAGGATGATTGTTGGCCAGGACATCAGGAGAAACTCCCTTCTCTTTTGAAATCATGGCATGGGATATTTAATGTTCACCTGAACAGGTAGATGGGACCTCCGTTGATTGTCTCATCCAAAGGACAGCACCTCCAATAATGCAGCGCTCCTTCTGTACTGGAATGTCAGCCTAGACTGTGACCTCAAAGTGTGAGTTCTAAGTCCTGACACAGGACTTGAAGCCTCAACCTTCGGAGTCAGAGTACTACCAACTGAGTCAGGCTGACACCAAATTCATAATAATCATTACTTTTGCTATCATCACGTCACAAAGTCTCAAAAGTCCTTCACAGGGATCGGCTGCCAAATGCAGTGACATTTTGAGTCAAAAGTGGCAGCCAGTTTGTGCACAACAATGGGCCCATATCAAGTAGCCACGTTTGCTTAGGTGCAGGAACCCTCAAGTCTGGGATTGAATTCATAGCATGACATCAGTTTGAGCACACAACCTGAAAACTGATTGAAGCTGTCCAAGGCTGCCTTAGGCTTCAATGATGAAGGCTCCACAGTGGAGTGTGGAGGTGCAGTCACACAAAATGTGAGACATCATGTAAATTTTGTTCCCCCTGCCTGTTTGCTTGCCTGCAGGTTATAGAAACATAGAAACAGGAATGGACCAATCAACCCCTCGAGTCTGTTCCCTCCACCTTCTCCTCTCTCCCCCTTTTCAAACCCCGCCTGAAAACCTTCCTCTTCGACCATGCTTACGGCCATCTCCCCCTTCAGCTCAGAGTCAATCTGAGATGCTACCCAGCGACGAGGGCACTATATAAGTGCAAGTTGTTGTTGTTGTATTTGGGGGATTGTTGGCCAGGACATTGGCAGAAATACTTATGTGACTGTTATTATTAATAATATTGGCATTTGATACACTGAGCAAGAACTGGATTGCCTCTATTGAGACATTCCCCAGATCACATTGTTGACAGTCACTCAGCGACTAAACTCACATTGCTGTGTGCAAATTACTACCGCATTCATGTAAAATACAGTCACTACACTTTACATTACATCCTGTGAAGCACTTTTGGATATCCTCCTGATTGTGAAAAGCACGCTACCAGATTTGTTTCTATTTCTACTTCCAAAATATTCATCCATCTCCTTCTCCATCGCTCAAACGATTTCTCAAATATACCTTACAGAATGCCAAAATCACTTTTATTCTCTATCAAAAAAAGTCATTCTGGCCTCAGTCCCAATCCACACTTGTTAAATTAACCCTATCATTACATTATACATGTAATGTATAATGCCAAACAAACTTCAAAACAAGAACAATCCAACAATTGACAATTGGGGCTAATGCTACAATCTTGATAATTTTGCAGTGTACTACTGATGCAGTCACAATTTCCCAGAACAATAAATGTTTCATCTAAATACGGTAAACTCATGATAAATCCGGGAGGTGAGTGTGCCCAACCGGGTCGGATTATCAGCGTTTTACTGTATGAGGTCAACAGTGCGGCTACACTCGACCATTTTCCAATTGCAGAAGTTTTCCTCAATAAACAGAATGCTGCTCCTGCACTGGGGATAAATATGAAGCGTCTCCATGAATCCCAACTGCAAAGGGCCTCACTTGTCTTCTGACTCCAATCTTGTGGGCAATACATTTCCAAAGAAACACCAAACCGTGGGAAACATTGTTCTAGTAGCCCCGTCAGGCACTGTGCTGCTATGTTGGGCAGAAGCTGCAAATTCAGCTGCGATGTTGTCTTGGATCTAAACTGATACCAAGGAGAGACAAGTGCAGTTTGATGCACTGAAGTCGTTGGGAGGATAGAAATTCCTCCAATCTGCACAGAGTTAGCTGATCGGTGAAGCCTTGCTTCAATGACCCTGAGAGCTTTTGGCTTAGGAAGGGGAGAAAGAGTCACTGATGCTGCTTTCACTGTCGTGGTTCCCACCCAGTATTCCCCTCGATGAAAAGAATCCAGACATCACTCAATACAATAATAATCATTATTTCCCTCTACATGGGATTCCCTTTACAATCGAACTGCTGACATTCAATGTCCATGCACATCTTTCACAAGTAAATCCTGTGATGTGCTTTGAGACATCATTACGTTACATCCAATGCAAGGACTATGATCAGAATCACAAACCTGTTTTAAGAAGAAAACAAGTTGAGGTCTCTGATTGTGGTCTGTGTTAGAAATTCAAGATGTGCAGCCAGAGCACAACTGTGAACAAAAAGCTCTGAACCATAAAAGCTTTGTTTAACCAGGTCCCAGTAATTAGGTTACTCAAAGTCTTTGCACTGAGGTTTGACTGGGTCATAGAAGACCCCAGGTATAGTGTTTATCTGTGCAGTCATAGGAGTGGTCCTTTCTTACAAGGTATGGTCAATATAACAACAACAAAATTACATTTGTACAGCGCCTTTCAGATATAAATGATTCAAAAGCACAGCTCCAAACATGGCTGCAGTCAATAATACTCCACACGCCTAATAATAATCCCTCCAAAAAAACCACAATAATAAAATTGGTCATTTCAATCTACGACTGTTTGTGGGACACTGCTGTGCTAAATTGGCTACTGCATTTTGCCCACAAATACACAGTCAATTCACTTTACAGTATATTCTGTGAAGCGCTTTGAGACGTCTAGAAGACGTGAAAAGCACCATATCAAATGCAAGGATTAAGCTTAATCTTACATTTTGTTGTCGAATCCACCTGCAAAATACACAGTCCTTCCCGGTGTTGTGGCTAATAATAGTAAATAAAATTGGTGACTCACTTTATGACTCTTTGTATATCACTATTGTGCTCAAGTTGGTTGCTGTGTTTGTTTATAAACATACAGTGACTATACTTTACAGTAAATCCGATGAAGCGCTGTGAAACACCCTCCAAACACAATAAGGTGCTGCACCAAATGCAAGGATTATCAAGTAAAGATATTTATCAGCCAAAGTTATTACAGTAAAGAAGGTAAACTGAGAGAACAAAATGGTGTTAGCTTAATGTTCCAGTGCTGATCTGCATACTTGGTTGTGGTGATTACATGGACGGAAACCACAGAAATCAGTACATAAGCCACACATTCCCTTGTCCAATGCATAGTTGGAATTCCGATCGGCATTCCGATGACATCAGCCTCAACTGGGATTGCTCCATTCTAGTCCCTCATTGCCAAAGTGGCTGGATGAAATGCCGACTGGATTTCAGCCATTCACCAGCCATCCATATGAGGTTTCTCTTTTTACTCCCTGTGAACTGGTTGGTGCTTTTTCTTTCCGTTTCCCTTCCTCACCATATGTTACACAGAGATGAACCCTGCTGGCATTGTAAGAAGCTGGCAGGTTGCAAGGAAGGCACTTTGGCAAGTGTTGCTGCTTTGACTGAACTCAATGTAAGGAGCCAGATCAGCTCTTTCCGCACGTGGCCTCCAAACAAGAAACATGGTGCTGCCATGCAACTGAATAATGCAACTGCATCCAGGAACTCTTAAAACACAACAATGCATACACCTTCTCTCTCCTCTCTTTCCCTCCATTATCCTCATCCTCATCCTCATTCTTCTCCCACATCTCCACACTCCTCCCACCACCTCCACCACCCCACCACCAACCTGACTCACCTACAAGTCAGAAGGTTGTGGGTTGAAGCCCCATGTTGGGACTTGGAACTCAGTCTTGGCTGATGCTCTACTGTTGGAAGTGCCGACCATCAGACGAGAAGGTAAACACATGTCAAGTCTATCTGTTCATGTCCGTACAGGACAAAACTGTAAGCCAAAGCCCTGACAAGTCCATACAAGAAAATGACTGGGAGCCCTGAAACACAAAAGTCATGAGCAGAGCTGGAACATTAACACTCAAAATCAGAAAGGTTATACAAATAATAATAATCCTTGCATTTGTTACAGCACCTAAACACGTCTTCTAGACATCTGAAAGTGCTTCACAGAATATACTGTAAAGTGAATTCATTGTATATTTCGTGGTTGACAGAGCAGCCAATTGCACACATCAGTTTTAGAGTTCCTGGGTACAGGGGCATTATTCAGTTTCGGCAGCACCATGTTTCTTGTTCGGAGGCTACGTGCGGTAATAATAATAAAAAATAATTCTTGTATTTGGTATAGCGCTTTTCACGTCGTCTAGATGTCTCAAAGCGCTTCCCAGAATATACAATAAAGTGAATTGACTGTATATTTGTGGGTGAAACACGGCAGCCAATTGCGCACAGCAGTATCCCACAAACAGTCGTGGATTGAAATGACCAATTTTATTATTGTGTTTTTTTTGGAGAGATTATTATTAGCCGTGTGGAGTAAGGAAATTTGCCAAGGTTTCGCCCTTATCTGCCTGGATTCGAACTCGGGTCTCACACTTGTAAGGCGAGTGCTTTAACCACTGACCTATACGACTCCACATCAAAGTTAATAACCGGGTTCCCACTTACTGCTGAGTAACCAGAGGCATGTGGTGCAGGAAACTTGCCCAACGTTTTGAAATCCAAGTATTTTCGCTTGCGAGGCAAGCGCTCTAATCACTAAACTACAGGATTTCACAAGACAATTAAAGAGGGGTGGGGGGGTGGGAAGATGACCTAGTTCACAGTTGAAGAGGAAGGTCTTGAGTCAGATTTTGAAGGAAGCAAGGGAGGGTGAGAGGCTGAGGATGGAGTTCCAGTTCCAGACTGAGGGTGGTCAGAAAGCCTGATGGTTGGTAAAGGTTAGTAAGTCGCAGATATAGGGAGGAGTAGGACCGAGGAGGGCTTTGAAGATGAGGATAAGGATCTTGAACTGGATCCTCTGGGGGATGGAAGCCACGAGAGGATTGCAGCAAGAGAGGATTGAGATGATCAGTCATGTGTGGGCGAGGACAAGAGCTGCAGAGTTCTGAATTATCTGCAGCTTTTGGAGGGAAGCATTTTCTCCCGTTTTTTCTGGAGATTTTGCAGCGTACCACTGATATTGGTTGTAGACATTTACATCTCAGGGTTTCATTTCCCGAATTGTCTTATATTTGCCTGTACAACACAGTCACTCCACATTTTATCCTGGAAGTGAGTTGACATGCCTCAACGGTGTGATAAAGCACTAAATCAAATGCAGTGATTATTTTTTTTAAAAGGCCACCGAGCAAGCATAGAGAACACAGGAGGATGAGAGGAGACCTGACAGAAGTCTTTCAGAATGATCAGGGAGTTAGGTGAGTCAGTAACAGGTTTAAGGCACAGATTTAAGGTTTTTATCAAACAGTAAAGCGAGAGTTTAGGAGAATGTTGTTCTTCTCAGAGGGCTTTTAGAATGGCCAATATAGAAGGGTAATTGAGGCAGCATTTGAAATATTTGAAAGCAGAAACATAAAAGTATCTAAAGAAGAGTCAGGAAAATGTGAGTAAATAGAGAACTCTTCTTCAAAGGGCCAGCACAGGTAGGATAATAATAATAATAATCCTTGCATTTTACATAGCATCTTGTAACATCATCAAGATGCCTCACTCCAGCAATGGAGTCAGTGACCAATTTTTATTTGGAGAAATTGTTGGCCAGGACACCAGGTAAAACTTCCTTCTCTTTTCAAATCGTGCCATGGGATCTTTTACGTTCACCTAAACAGGCAGATGGGACCTCGGTTGTAATGTCTCATCCTAAGGACGACACATCAGACAATGCAAGACACCCCCAGCAATGCATTCGAGTGTCAGTATAGTCTATGTGCTTTCAAGTGCCATCGTGGGGCTTGATCCACAACCTTCTGACTCAGAGGCAGCAGTGCTACCAACCGTGCCAGCCTACCACACAATAGGCCCAATTGTCTCCTTTCCTTGCTGTAATTTTCTCTGCTTCTAAATCATAAGCAGGACAGCCAGGGCATTAATTGGAGCTACAATTGATCTCAGTGCCCCTGGTTACAGAGTAGAACATCAGCCATGGATACATCAGTCACAATGATCGTGATAATAATAGTCCTTGCATTTGGCATTGGGTTTTTCACTGCAGGAAGACGTCTCAAAGCGCTGCACAGAAAATTGAAGTGCAGTGACTGTGTGTTTTTAGCAGTATGATCCCTGAACAATGGAACTGCCTCCATACATTTGCTGTGCTTATTGCCTCTGACTGTGAAACTGGAATACAACAACAACAACAAAATTGCATTTATAAATTGCCCTTCACGTCCCAATACAGCAAGGAGTCAACACCTCAGGATAGGAGGGAAGGGAAAAACAGCAAACCAGCTGAGAAATCTGAAGTCGAGGTGAAACAGCTACAATTAATCTAGTTTTCTTTTAGGAAATAAAATTATGGCATATACTGTAGAACAAAAGTAGTTCGGGACATATGTGCCTGCGACCGCTAGGAAGATGGAAGGCGAACTAGATGGGCCTTGATCTTTTTTGGTTCAGCATTTCTTATGTTCTTATGATTATGGAGAGGAAGGAAAGTTGGCGAGTAAACTGACTCTTCTTGCTCTGAGACTTGGTTTACCCAAGAGCCCGGTTTGCTGCTCACAGTAATCTAAAAGTCACACCACTTTTTATTGCGGCAGCATCAGTAAAATGTGCAAGGCGATATTTCACACCTCAGTCTGGTTGCAATTGCGTGTGTGAACTATGCACCAGATGAATTGGGATTCTAAATGCTGCAGGAAAAGAAAATTGCATTCTTTATATCCTGCAACAAGTCTCCAAATTCCCTGTGATTTTAGAATGTTTTTGATCAGAGACATCTGATAATAAACAGTGATGAGATTCCTTCCATTTGATACAGAACCCATAACAACAAAACATCCTAAAGAGCTTTGCAGATGATTGTTGTCGAGTGTACATACTATGGTTTTGTAGCCCAATTTACACAAAGAGACACAAATTGTTGGACGGCAAAGCTTTCAATAGCTGACAGAAAAGCACTGCTGCACTCATGCTTTGCAAACCTCGTACAGTTCAGGCTGAAATCCACTTCTTGTTTTGCTGCTTGTCTTACTCTCCCTGGGAGAGGAGACCCAGGCCAATGACTGGAAGATACCATCTTTCAACTATTAAAGGGAGTTTATGAAGCTTTTGCTTAACTTTACACCTAAACTGGATCCCCGCAATTCCTCAATCAGCATTTCAAAATTGCAACCAGATGAATGTACAGATTCTGTAGCTACAAGTAGCACGTATACTATGAAAAGTAAACTCACATTCATTTACATCAGAAAGCACTGTATAAGTCAAGGGAGTGAGTAAATGCTCTGGACTCTTACAAGCCTTCAATGGTCACTGTTTACTCTTGGCTTGCTGCAGGTACACACAGTTGACCAGCTTCCTGCTGGTGATTTACTCCAAACAGGGTTCCACACACACAGGCTGGAGTCACAACCCAATTCGTCCACCATCCAGCTCACAATTCTCTGGAATAAATCTTCATTTCTAAGATCCCAAATAATCCCACATACCAGATACCATTCACCGCTGGCTAATCACCTAAAAGTTTGCTTCTATCAGGTTGGGTTCGGGCACATCTTTGCGTACATACACTATATAGCTTTGATACAAGTCAAGCGACTGCCAAAATGTTGGAAGGCGAATTAGATGGACCTTCGTCTTCTTTTGCCTTGTAAATTCTTATGTTCTTGTATTTGATACAGTGTCCCTCATCAAGATGTCTCAAAGCATTTCACTGGATTTACTATTAAGCATAGTGACTGTGTATTTTGTAGGTGAACTTGGCAGTCAATTTGCACACAGCAATGCCCTGCCAATAGCCATCGCGAGTGATTGTTGGCCAGGATGCCAGGAGAAACGCCTTTCCCTTTTGAAGCATTGCCGTGGGATTTAAAATCTGTCGTGATTTCAACGACTATTTGCAGCACATCCTCCAGCACTACCTCAGTGTCAGGATGATTTTCCACACACCCTCTTTGTCTTCACAGCTATGCAGCTGAGCAAGTTGATTCTGATTTTAAGAATCTTTCATAATTCTGCAAGTATTTTACATTTTAAAACAGATTACGACTATAGAGTTTGTGGTCTTTTATTTTTATAGCCTGGCTCTGTGGTTGTACTCTCATCACATGGTCAGAAGGCGAGGGATTCAAGCCCCATTTCAGGACTTGGAATCATATAGTCTAAGCTAACACTCCAATTAAGGAATGGATGGAGGGAAGGGGTTTGCATTGTTGTTGGTGCTGACTTTGGATGAGACATTACACCCAGGTCCAGTCCGCCTGCTCAGGTGAATGTATCAAATATAAGGGAGAGCATGTAGATATTGAAAAGTAGGGGGCCAAGGAGAGAGCCCTGGAGGACGTTACAGGTGACAGTGCAGGGGCTGCAACAGAGGAGAAGCCATTGATGTTGACGGTGAGAAGGGTAAGATTCGAACCAAGTGAGGGCAGGTCCATGAAGAATGAGCTGGGAAGAGAGGCGGTGTAGGAGGATGGAATGGTCAATAGAGTCGAAGGCAGCAGAGAAGTCAAGGAGGACAAGGTGGAGAGAGCCCTGATCACAGATGTTTAAACTGTCGTTAGAGACCAGGGCTGTCTCCGTGCTATGGGCAGCACAGAAACCGGATTGTTTAAGCACTCCAAGACACAACCAATACAGCTATAGGTGGCTACAGATATGCAAGTTGTTGTAATTGATATCTGAAGCACAAGAACAGGCAGAATTCAAATGAATATTATGCAGGGAACAAGATGGATCTCTCATATAAATAGAAAGCTCCCTCCTCCAAACCTCTCTTTAACAATGGGGAATGTTAGCTACTCAGCACCAGGACTTTAACAGCACCATGTCTCTGCACAGTAGCTAACCATCGGTTACCAAGGTTACAGACAAAATAAGTCGACTGTGAGGGTGAAGTGATTGTGAAGTAGTTGGGATTAATTAAATGTTCTTTTAAATTAATGGGCGGAGAAGAGAAAGAGACCAGAAAAAAACACTTCAGTGATGTTCAACTCCAAAAACAAACACTTCAGGAGCTGGGTTCTGGTCATAGGCTCAGTGGTTAAAGCCATTGAACATGTTCTCCAAACTAACGCGAGATAAGATACTTCCTATAGAGGGAAGCAGATTGATTCTTACATCTGCTCTTTGCTTTCCTATACGATGGGTTATAAAACAAGACATCCAGGGCAACATCAGCGGCTGGATTGTCCAAAAGGAACTTTGAGAATAATACAAAAATAATGCTTGCTCCTTTGATATAGCGCCTTACCACATTGTTGAAATATCTCCAAGCGCTTCACAGAATATATTGTAAAGTAAATGAACTGCATATTTTATGGGCAAAATTTATTTGTGGGAGAAGTGTACACAAAGGAAAAATACCCTACCCAACAACCACAATTTAATGCTGCTCCTTTATCAATGACTCAGTCAAATTTGATACATGTTGACAGAACATCCAAAAGTGCTTCACGAGGTATAATGTGGGCAAAAGCAGTAGCCAGGTTGCCCACAGAAATTGTCCCATAAAAAATCATGAAGTGGAATTGTCCCTCTCGTTAATATGACCTTATCATGCTTCTCTCTGCTCAAAGCTGTTCTCTGCAAATGGACCAATTCTTTCAATATCACAAAACAACCACACAAAGAGGAAACACCCACTTTTGGTGCTCTTCAGTCGAGTCGAGCGTTCAGTCCGCACCAGAACTAAGTGCCAGTTTTGGTCTCAATGTCAAGGCAGGTAGCACAATCCAAGCTTCCCTTTCCACAGGCAGCGAATCAATCTCATCCCAGGCAAGATATAGCCAAGATCAGTGGTCTCCACCAGCCTGGAATCCAGAGACACTTTGTCATTGGAATGCTACATTCGTTTCACACAGTTATGAAAGAAGTGCCCGAGACAGGAAAAAATTGGTGGAATGTAGAAAGAATGATGGGTATCACGGAAATATTCATCTTTCAAATGCCACTGGACCTGCTGTGCATTTGCAGTGTCAGAGTCCATGTAGCTGTGTTTAACAACTCTCGCTCTTCTGGAAAAATGCCTCCAGTGGTTCATCAAAACAATACTTTATATAAACTTATCTACGTTCCTTTTGAACAATCTAAGCGTACCTCACCAGTCAGCCACTGCCTTACGTAAACTGAACTGTAATGCTTCCCTGGACTGCTTCTCAATGACTAAATTAGGCTACAGTCGCACTTCAAAAGCTTCCAACTCTTAAAGAGGGAATGTTGCTCTGATGAGGTTGAGACAGGGAAAGATGTCGAGGACATGGAGAGTACTGTCTGGCAAGCTTCCTACTGCTTGTCCAGCCTGGACGGACTAGTTAGGGCTTTGGCTTGCACGGTTACCAGGATGTGAGAGGGAAGAATCCCTGTCAACTCATTGCAGTCCACATGGAGGGAACCTCGTTCACCCAGTGTCTATACTGTCGGCAGATCACCCAGCAAAGCACACAGCTTAAGAGAAGCAGCTGATTCTGTGTCGATAAACTCCCTCATGAGAATATACCAAAGGCTGGTACCCACCCATTGGTAATCCGTCTTAAAATAGTTGCAAAAGATTCTTAAAATTAGTCGCAATTTCAAAGATCATTTGCACTCCTCCAGCACTGCTTTAGTGTCAGAATGAGATGTCATTTGATTTTCAGAAGGTCCCAATTCGACCCACTTACTTGAGTGCTTATGCCGGACGGGGAGGGCGTTTGGCATTGGAGGGAACCAGGATTCTAAGTTGAATCAAGGGATAAATGTTGAGCAGATTGTAACCTTTTACACAACATGCCTGATCTCAGTCTGCTGTTCATAAATACACAACATTCTTCTCATTGAAATTGTAAGGTAGTCTTTGAAGCTAGAAACTTCTCCATGTGTTGAACAGTCAACACAGCCACCCGCAGAGAACCCTTAAAGATAATAATAATCCTTGCATTTGATAGCAGCTTATCATGACTTCGGGTTGTCTCGAAATGAACGTATATTTTGTGGACGAAACAAAACCCAAATTACACTTATATAGCGCCTTTCAAATCGGCAGGACGTCCCAAGGTGCTGGACAGTCAGTGTTTCGGACCCAAGCTGGGGTCAGGATTGAGGAGGGTGGGGGGAAGGGAAAAGGGAGCTGACTGATGGCAAGAGATGTGTCTTGAGGCAGGACTTGACGGAGGCGAGGGAGAGGGTGAAGCGAAGGGATTGCGGGATGGAATTCGAAAGGTTGAGGGCAGAGTGGCTGAAGGCTCACACGCTGATGATGGGGCGGGTGGGGCAGGGGACGTGGAGCAGGCCGGAGCGTGCTGAAAAAGCAGCTATGATTGCTCCTCTTTCTCCTCCTCTTATAGTTCCTTTTCTTTACAGTTAATCCTGAAAAACACTTTCAGACATCCTCCTTACATGAAGGAACTGTATAAAGTAATGATTCTTGCTATCACCATAAAGGTTGGTCAGTGCCCAAGGAACTGCACAACAGCACAAGCCAGTGTTTCAGGGGAGGTGGGGAAACACAGAAAAAAAGGATAACTGATCAGTTATATAAGTGAACATTTACTAGGAAGAGCCTTCCACTGGTAACAACAGTTTCTAATTAGCCAAACCACAGTCAGACTGGTTGAAAATGTTCATGGCTTCCAGTGGGTAATGTGATCCAAAGAAACTTGTGGGTTGAGGAACTTGAGGGAAGATGTCAAGAATCAGGGGGCGATTCAGAGATGCATTGATTGTCAGCATACCCCAAAAATAACCTTTGGACGCTGAATAAAAACTACAGCCATTTTACACAGCATTAACTGTTTCGCCCATAAAATATAATATAATAATAAAAATAATCATCCTCAAATTTGATATAGGGCTTTTCACGTCTTCTAAACGTCTCAAAATGCTTTACAGAATATACTGTAAAGTGAATTGATTGTATATTTGTAGGCGAAATGCGGCACTCAATTGCGCACAGCAGTGTCCCACAAACAGTCATGGATTGAAATGACTAATTTTATTATTGTGGTTTTTTTTTTAGGCATGTGGAGTAAGGAAACTTGTCCAAGATTTCGCCCTGACCTGCCTGGATTCGAAACTTACAGAATATTCTGCGATGTGCTTTTGAGACATCTCGAAGACCTGAAAAGGCGCTATATTAAATGCAAATAAGTATTATTATTAACTGAGCCCCCAATTTAAATTCATACCTAAAACAAAGTGAGTTTCAAAAAGCACAGGCACTCACCAGTGCCATAAATATACACTCTCTCTCTCTCCCTCTGGATTGGTCCAATATTATATATTATATATAATGTGATGTATAAACAAGATAAAAAGATCAGAAGTTGCTGGGAAAATTCAGCAGGTCAGGCAGCATCCATGGAGTAGGAAAGGCAGTCAACGTTTCGGGTCCAAGCCTCAACCTCTCATTCCAAATCTTCAGGTCACACCTGAAGAACTTTTTCTTTGACCGTGTTTAAGGTCACCTTCCCTCTCACCCGGTCTTGGGATCTGCCATTGATAAGCGCTCTGAGACGCCACCCGGCATGAAGTTCACTATCTAAATGCAAGTTCTTGTTGTTTGCCAACAGAACAAGCTCACACTCCATGGCGGATTTTCCAACAACAAATTTGTAAAGTGTCTTTCATGTCAGGAGGATGTCCCATGGTGCTGAGCCAGATGGGTCCGCAATACTCCATACCCAGCACAACTAGCCTGGCTCAGCAGCAGGACTTGGAAGGGCACAGCAGTCACTGGGGCCAGGGACTGTTCTCATCCCAAACAGATAGTGTGATCCTACCTGGACAACCAGTGGTTTCCAGGCAGTGGCAAGTTATGAGGTTTAACTCTAGCTGGTTAGACTCAAGCAGAACCTCAATGCACACTCTAGGCTCCCCGAGCATTCGCTCTTGCCAACTTGCGCCTAATACTTTCCGGAATTAGGTAAGCAAGATGCGTCCCTCCTGGGAGACAGTGCACATTACATTCTAACAAAGCTGTCTGAAATTTCTATGAATAGGTGGGACACATGGAACTCTCAGTTTGGTTTGGATACTCTTAAGCATGTGATGGGTTTCCGCACGTGATATCCAGCTCACCAACATTTTTTCTATTAATATATCAATTATATTACTACATTATTTATTAATATATACACACTATTGAGAGAGAAAGAGAAATACACCATGTACACACACACAGAAACAAAACAGTCACCTAGTGAGTTCATTTCAAGTTAGTGTCGGGAACAGAAAAGACCAGTCAGGTAAGTGTTGAAATCTTTTCCTGTGTGTATTGATTTAAGTATAGACAGCCTGGCAGCTTGCCCACTTCCACCAAATCTTCCCCTCTCCCCACCACCCTCACTAAAGTGTGCCGCGGCATGAATGGAGGTGGCTTCTGTGAATTGACAGCTGGTGCATTTGAATGCTCTGACCTGGATTCAAGGCATAATCAGGCGTTAGATTAACCTAAAACTGAAACTGTTACAGGCTTTCCAAATCACCTTGGCCTCTCTAAGAATTTTTTTTAATACATTAATAATATTCCTTGCATTTGATATAGCGGCTGATCATGCCTCCGAGATGTCGCAAAGCACTTCACAGAATATACTGTAAAGTGAATTGTGTGGGCGTATATTTTATTGCACATGATAAGAATCTATTTTACTTGGAGGAATGGGTATGGGTTGAGGGGTAAGAAGAAAGAGGGAGAGAATGAAATAAAGATTTGTGGCAAAACATTCACTTTTAACTATGGCCTTAAACTTGTGTTGAGATTGAGTATCTTCAGCAAAAATACTATTTGGCTGATTTGTAGCTGGAGGCGATAAAGGCACCAGCCTCCAGCACTTGTGATATTAAAGCTATAAAAAATCTAATTGTTTTAGAGTGAGGAACTGGTTAAAAACAGATTCACATCTCACAAGTTGACCTAAAGGAAGTGAGTTTTCTATAATTGGAAATGAAGTTCCATTCTTGGCTTTTGTTGCTTACAGCGAGTAGTTAAGCAGTAACAGCTGTCCAGGAAATACCATAATACTTAACACAGCAACTGGATGGTGGGAAAAAGATTTTTGTCCAATGTTTTACCCACTTTGTGTAGCAAAAACCATTAACCCCAAACACTTAAGAGTACAGTACTAGTGTTCTTGAAAAGCACTTTCCCATTCTGAAATGCCTGTTTGTGGGGCATTAATAATAATAATCCTTGCATTTGATATAGAACTTTATTACGCCATTGAGACAGCTCAAAGCGCTTTAAAGAATATACTGTAAAGTGGATTTACCCCAGGAAATTACTGTGTGCAAATTGGATGCCGTGTTCTTGTACATAATACACTTTATGCTTGTCTTAACGAGGTGAGCATAATATCAAATGCTGGGTTTTATCGTGTCAATACACTTTACAGCATATTCTCTGAAGGGTTTTGAGACATCTGCCCGACATGAAATGCGTAATATTGAAAGGTAATGATTATTCTTATTATTTTATTATCATAAAAAAATTAGAGTCTTCACCTCCCAAAATGCAGTGTTCAACTTCAATAAAGCCAGAGAGCAAATCAGGGAGTTTTATTCAGAAATTAGATACAAACCAGAGGCTAAGGTTTTGACAGCAGGGATCTAAGCAAAATGGAACATGCCTCTATTGAATGGTCAGTGATTTGGGAAATGTTCTAAATGATAACCTCTTAACAGAAGAGTCTGTGTTTTTGCAATACCTCTAAGACCGTTAACGTGTCAAGGTACTTTACGGGACTGAATATCACTGATAACTTGTTTTTGTCATCCAACACAGCAGTCATTTTGCACACAGCAAAAGCTCACAGACACCCAATTCATCAGGAGGATTCCTGGCCTGCACACAGAGAGAAACTCTCTTTTCATTTCTGAGTAGTGTCACTGGATCTTTAAGGTGCAGCTAAACAGGCCTGCAGGACCGTGGCCTAACACCTCATCTGAAGCACAGAACTTGCACTTCTGGAGCGCTGCCCAGGATGTCAGACGAGACTGGGAGCTCAAGTCCTGAGGCAAGGCTTGATCCCAAAGCCTTCTGTTTCAGAAGCAAACGTGCTACTGAATAAGCCAGACAAAGTCTCTCAAAGACAGAATGCCAACAGTGTACTGCCAAACTAGACTGAACAGAAAAATCACATTTTGTTGCAAGAGTTAAGAAGCAACATTGACAGCAACAAATGTTCACGTGCATTTTTATAGTACCTTTCCCATAACAGTCACTACATTTCACAGTAAAATCCTGTGAGGTTTCACAGTAAAATCCTGTGAAATGTCTTGAAGGCATGATCAGGTGCCATGTCAAGTCCACGGATTATTCTCTTATTTAAATATCATAGCTTTAAACTTGACAAGACGTGCATAGGTGTATTTTCTACGGATGGAACGGGAATTTCTCACCTCCGAACCTCAACAAACCTATTTAATTCAGTTACATGTTTATTCTGGATAACCAGGAATCAACACAGCAACTCCACAGGCTACCCATCCAATGCCAACTCCTTCCTGTTCATTAAGCCAATAGGAAAATAGGTGCAATGTCTTCAACCTGAGTCATCTTGTAGGCAGACGCTCTTTGGAAGAGTTAATTGCAGGGAGGGAGAGCTGCCAACTTGACTTCTCTCCACCTGGCTCTTTCCCCGGTCTCCTATGTGCCCAGAAAAGATCCAAGTAGAAGTGAAGACAGAATCTCCTCCTTCACCTCGTTGCTTCCAATTGTGGCCCTGGCTGTGATCAGCTAACTAAACAGAGACCAAGATTCCAGCCTGTGCCCTTCAGTGCCACTTTTACCCACTAGAACTCTCTATGACTAAAAGTACACGTAAGGATCATTCGTCAACACAAGGAGTGGAGCATTGATGTGGGAAGGCAGTGGGTTGTGAAAGCAAGTTGGAAAGGTAGGGAGATGCCAGGCCAGGAAGGGGTTTGAAAATGAGTTTCAGTATCTTGAAATCGATCTGTCTAGCAATAGGGAGCCAGTGAAGCCTGGCTAGAACTGGTGTGATGCAGGTAGGGGGTTAGTGCTTGCAAGGATGTGGACGGCAGAGTTTTGGATCAGCTAGATCCTGAGCATGGTGAAGCTGGGGAGACTGGCGAAGAGGGCATTTGAAAAGTGGTTGGGGGGGTGATGAATACATAGATGAGTGTTTCAACTGTGTCTCGGGTAAGGTATGGCCAGCGTTGGGCAATGTGGTGGTGGTGGTAGATAAAGGTGATCCTGGTAACCAACCCGATTTGGGCAAGGATAGCTATGGGACGAACCTGAGGCCTAGGTTGCACATCAGTTCAGTGAGTATAAGGGATAGACCAGGAAAGTGTGAGGAGGTCAGTGCCACAGGACAGAAGATGCTGGCGGGAGCCACGGAGTATGGCTTGCGTCTTGGCAGCATTTAGTTATAAGAATTTTCGGTTATCCAGCCCCTGAGATTGCAGAGAAAGAGGACATGTTTCTGACCTTGTTTCTGTGCTGCTATGGGCAGATTAGAAACCAGACTGGAGGGACTTGAGAAGGGAGTGGAGCAATATGGTTAGTGACAACACAAACAGAGCTTTGACATGAAAGGTAGGTTGGAAATGGGTCGGTAGTTTGTGAGGTTGGAGGGGTCATGGGTGTTTTTGTTGAGTAGAGGAGTGATGACAGCGGTTTTAAGGCAGAGAGGAACAGAACCTGAGGAGAGCCACTGGCTGACTGCGCCAGCCATCAACAAGGATAAGAGGTGGAGTTAGGTAACCAGCAAATTGGTGGGGAGAGTGTTTAGGCTGCAGGTGGTGGAACATGGTGGTTGAGAGGGAGGTGGGAGTAATCAGGTCAGAGTATGGGATGGTGGGGGTGAGGGGGAGAGTAGTAGGGGCCTGGTGGAAGGAGGGGATGGTCTGAGGAGCGGAAGGGAACATAGTGAGGAGAATTGCAGCCAACCATATTTTCAATCTTTGACACAAAGAAGTCTAAGACCTCTTCGCACTTGGCAATTGAAGTGAGGGTGGAGGCAGCTCGGATAAGGTGATGGATAGTGGAGAATAACAACAACAACAACTTCGATTTATATAGCGTCCTCCACGCCGGATGGCGTCTCAGAGCGCTTAAACATCCAAGAAGTGAATGGCCAGTCTAATCTGAGGGAATATTGGAGAACAAAATGAGAAACCCTTTTCGATCTGTGCCACGCGATCTTAAATATCCACCTAGTCAGGTAGATGCATCCTCAGTTTAATATCACATCTATTGAGCCAGGCCACATTAAGTAATATACTGAGCGATTCTAGGCACAAAGCTCTAATACATATCCGATTACATCATGCCAGTGTAACTGGCATGATGTAACTGGCATGTATTTCCAGACTAAATTGGGATGAATTGTAGAATGATTTAGCATTTCCTCCTGCTTTGCGCTGACCTGAATCACTCCTCGACGATGGTGTGTTCAGCTTCCAGTTTACTCCAGTCACCGTTTTATCGAACATCTTTGTGTCTTGGAAGATTTTAATGTTTTTTCAATTAAGATTTGCAAAGGAGATCACTGTAAGGTGTTGACTATTGCTCATTCATGGTTGTTTGTGAGATTTCGATGTGCAGATATATTGGCTGAAAAATAGTCTCTACGCTTTATATTATATTCTGTGAAGTTTGTTTTAGACATGATAGATCCTACATAAAATGCAAGGATTATTATTATTTATTGTTGGTTTCACCATCAGTGTGTTCAAAATGATAAGCAGGAAGGAGAAAATCTAGCACTCCACTTTAAAGTCTTTACAGTGTTCACCCGAATCGCTTATCCAAGAATGAACATGCCGGGAATGGGGGTGGGGGGTGGCGGGGTGGAGAGTATTGTGCGGAGAAAGACATTTTCACTTCAATTGGAATGCAAATTCAAATTGCTTTTTCTTTCCCCACGATGAAACACATGCAGGCTCCACAGCAGCAGCCCAAGAAAGGAAAATACATCGAAACACAATTGAAACTGGAAGACGAAACATGAGATATTTACAACTGTGCAGCTAGTTATAATGAGAGCTCACAAGTAGATCCTGTTGGGTTGGCAGGAGAACTCTAGAATGCAACAAATGTGATCAAAAGGGATAGGATTTTCGACTCAAAGCCAGATAATGAGGTCAACACTGTGGTCGAGGAAAGGCGTTCCAGAGGTCATCGGTGTAGCAACTGAACCTCCCGGCATGAAAGGCGCTGTAAAAATACGTTGTTGTTGTTGGAGATTACGTGCACTCCAGTTGTGTTTCTGAGCGCCCTACATACAGACTCGGCACTGATGGCGATGGGAAAATTGATCAAAACTGGAAGGAAAGAAACTTGATGCTAAGTGTGGGTGAATTCTGCAGATCGGGCCCCAGATTAGCTTTCTGCAGTTTCCTGCCATTGGGTTAGCCTGGCGATGGCTATCTTTGAAACAGACATTCATCCCCTCTGGCCAGCACAGAGTTCACTCTCCAATTAGGTTGATCAGTTTTGAATGGGCAGCATATTCTTCTTGAGTTGTAATGTAAAGATCTATTATAATAATAATCCTTACATTTGATATAGCACTTTTCACGTCTTCTAGATGTCTCAAAGCGTTTCACAGAATATACTGTAAAGTGAATTGACTGTATATTTGTAGGCGAAACGCGGCAGCCAATCACACACAGCAGTGTCCCACAAACAGTGGTGGATTGAAATTACCAATTTTATTGTTGCATTATTTTTGGAGGGATTATTATTACGCGTGTGGAGTCAGGAAACTTGCCCAAGGTTTCTCCCTGATCTACCTGAATTCAAACACAGAGTCTCATGATTGTAAGGCAAGTACTCTAACCACTGAGCTACAGGACTCCAGGAAAATTATAGAATTGTCAAGAGCTCGTCAGCTGTAACCTGGTTAGAAATCCCTCATTTGGAACATTATATTTGAGAACATGATAATAATAATAATAATAATTCTTGCATTTGATATAGCGCTGTTCACGTCATCTAGACGTCTCAAAGCCCTTCACAGAATATAAAGTTAATTGATATCTGCACTGATTGGCTACAGTACCATATAGATATGGAAACAATAGATAAGGAGTCACCAAGTAAAATTTGGCTGACATGCTAACCAGAAGCTGCTATAGTAAAACCCAGGCACTTTTCTCAATGCAGGGATTGAACATTGATTCGGAGACTAGGATTCTACCAACTGGGCCAGACTGGTACGGAGGACACTTACTCAAGGAGCGAGTTTTGAGAAATAATGAATCCTCTTAAAGTTGGGCGCTAACAACCAATTGGCTGAATTTGAAGCTTGCTTTAAATCTCTTGCAGAGGACTATGGTTTTGGAGGTATGTGTGTTTGGAGAGGGGTGTGGCATTCTTCTCACTAGATCTGCTGTTTTTTTCTTTAATTATAGCTTTTATTTTAAATCATCTAGAGTAAAAGAAAAGTCAGCCTTGGCTTCACTCAATGTTTCTCGATCCTTGCAACGATTAATTAATACTGAACTAGTGAGGGCTGCCCAGTGCAAGAACAATGACTGGGACCTTCTACTGCACAACTCCGATGTTACCAAAAGCTTCTCAATGTGAATATCTTGGGTTTGTTTAACTTAAAGGTGCTTGTTTGTAGGACACTGCTGTGCGCAATTTGGCTGCCACATTTCGGCCAAAAATATACAGTCAATTTTCCTACTCTTCTTCGACCTGCCCCGACCCCTCCCCCACTGCTCTTGTCCCTACCCAACTGTACAGCACCTTGGGACGTCCTCTCGATGTGAAAGGCGCTATATAAATGTAAGGATTGATTGATTGATTCAGTTAATGGCAATTTTCAGGTAAGGAAGGTTGTTGAGTGGAAGCTCCATATTTTGGTCTTGAGCTCACACTCCAGTGCCATGCTGGTGAGAGCTGCATTGCCGGAGGTGCTGCCTTTGAGATGAGATGTTAGACTGAGGATCTGTCTATCTTTTCACCGACATCAACGATCCCACACCAAGGCACTGTTTCCAAAGAGTTTCCCTCTGTGTCCTGGCTAACAATCCTTCAGAAAAATTGTCCATTCAGTTTGTGGTTGTTTGCAGGATCCTGCTGCAGTGAAACAGTCACTATGTTTGACAGTAATCTGGCGAAAAGCTTCAAGACATTGAGATGTGATTGGAGTTACACCAGTTGGATATGGAACACAGTCAATCTTTCATTTCTGTGCTTGTATCCCCTTTCTCTTCATCTCCTCCGTCACACAAACACACACACACACACACTCTACTCTCTCTGTTTGGATCCCCACAGCTGCCTCCTACCATCTTGCTTCTCCCTTCAATCGGAAGGAACAGACTGAATGCAGACATCCACACACCCGTCAGCACATCAATGCTGATCTCGGCAGCCACATCAAGGTGCATTGCAGGAGTTTGCACCGCCAAGTGTCTTTTGGTGCGACTGTGAACTGGAGGTGGGGGTGGTGGGGAAACAGGAGAATCACCTCTAAAACGTTCTTATCAGATTTATAACTGATGACTATCAAATCTTTAGTTCTCTCATCATAAACACAGCTTTAGCGATATTGTTAAATATTAACACGGTGAATCTCAGCACACAAGAGCTCTGCGGAGAAGGTTTTTAATTTATAAAGGGGACACAATTCTCACCGCACCAATTAGCTTCAGTTCCGTTCAGCACACAGCCAGCCTATTAACAGTGTTCAATTCGTCACCCGCTGACACAGCGTGACATGTAGTGGTAATGTTCCCCGCCTCACACATTATCCACCCACCACACTCATCGCAAGCTTCCCCACACCACCCCCCTGCAGACTGCAGGCTGTCAAGACAATAGGACACCTCTTTGCAAGACTGGGCTGCTGTACACTGGCCTTAACCTTTGGTGGACCAAAGCGCTGTTCGTGCTCTAGGACTGAGTAAAGATTAAAAACTCATCTGCAATTTTGAATGCAATTCCTATTCTGTGCCATTAAGCAAAAGGGCATTTGCTGAACCTTCAACAGCTCTCAGTGTTAGGACCAAGTAAAGGTCTCAGCCTGGCTTAATTGGTAACACTTTCACCTCTGAGTCAAAAAGTTGAAAATTCAAGCCCCACATTGGAACTTTGGGCTCACAGACTAATCAATGCATGGAGGGTGCTCTACAAATGCAAGTTGTTGGTGTTGTATTAGGCACAGATTATACTAATACAATAATCCTTACATTTAAATAGCGCTTTCCACGTTTTATCGACGTCTCAAAGCGCTTCACAGAATACAACAATGTCCCAAGGTAGGGACCAGAGCAGGGGGGAAAGAGATTGGGGTAGGGAGAAGAAAAGATGGAAGAAAGGGGGAAAAGAGGTGGGGACCAGAGCACGGTTGAGGGGTCATGGTTGGGGGAAGCAAAATAGGAAAATTGACTGTATATTTGTGGGAGAAACGCGGCAGCCAAATTGCGCACAACAATGTCCCACAAACAGTCATGGAAGTGGGGTTTGGGGAAAAAGGGGGAAAAGAGAGTAAGGGGAGATCCCGGGGTAGGGGGAAGGAGAGCACAAAAAACAACTGTATATTTATGGGCGATTGGTGAGAGCCAAGTCTTGTGGGCCTCGGAATGTGAGCCTTGGGGTACGAGAGGTGAATAACACAGCTTGCCACTGAGAATACAATCAGGATAGGGGTGGGGCGGGGGGGTAGGAGGGAAATGCAGAGAAGAAGAATGTTGCATGTAAAGTTATTTTGAATTTCTCCCACTCTCTTCCAAAATCCATTAATACTGCTTCTGTGCATCTGTATCAATGTAATTGCAAGCCTGAGATGAGCAGTAATGAAAGGCTCCAGTCCCAATCTGTTCCAAGTTACCAAAGGATGACCGGGCCCTAGGATCACATAAAGAACCAGGGGGAGTGAGATGGGGGAGTCTGTGTTCAGAAAGCAGAATAAGCAATCTATGCAGGTCCTGACATCCCAAGCAAAGAGCTGCACTCAGACTGCTTTCAAATATTTCTTCCAAGGTAAGAGGCGTCATTATTGTGTGAAGGGTGTTTTGTAAGGAGGTGGGGAAGGGGCAACAACAACAACAACAACTACAAAATTACATTTGTATAGTAGCTTTCGCATCAGGAAGACGTCCCAAGGCGCTGAACAGTCAGTGTTTCAGACCCGAGCTGGAGTCGGCAGGAAAGAGAGAGAGAGAAAAAAATTCACTTTGAAAATGCTGCCATTTCTCCTTCGACAGTAATACTCCCCTACTGAAAGGCATGCTTTGTGGAATTATTTACTGAAGTAGAACACATTCCTCAGGCTGGAATGCCTTCACAATCCCTTGAGCTCTGATGTTTTCACAGGAATAATATATACACGACAAACAAAACGTATCAGCACTACAAAGTACCTTGCGCCATTCTACCAGCACTGAGTTTAACTGTGCAATACCTATCCGCACAGAGAAATACATTCCCATTAAAATATTATTTATTCCCTCCGACTCCCAGTTCATACCTCCCTTTTATACATTCTCTCCCAACTACACTTCACCCAAACACATCATTTAATTCACATCTCCTCTGACCTGGTTACGATTCTTCCCTTTCTCTCACTCTATGTCTTTCCTTTATCTGTCTGATGCCTGGCACGTTCATGTGCCAAGAAAGAACAAGTGGCTGCTCATCGCTACCTGAAGTCGCATGTTCAGGCTCAGTGGATACCGTCACTGCTTGCTGTAGTACTGAGCAACAGGAAGATCCTAGTCTTTGTCCTCGCGTTTGTGTCAAGTTAACTTCTCTCGGGAGTACGGAAGCTGAGGTATTAGAATTGGTTTAGCACGAAAGGGGAGGGGAATGGCCCAGGGGCAGAGTTCAGAGGGACGTGGGCAAGGGGGACAGGAGGGATTATTTCAGAAACTGCTGGATGTCGCAATGGGATGATGGTAGGGTGGTAATTCTGGAAAGATTAAATCAAACATTCCTCTTCATCTGGCCCTCTCTTAATATTCTTTCTGTTCGCCTTATAATATCATCGGAGCATCTCAAAGTGCTTCACGGGATATAGTCTATAATCTGCTGGTGACAAAAGTCCTTCATTTCTCAAGATGGATCATTTTCACGGAAATAAGATTTGACTGATTTCCAATGGTCAACAGCTGATTTTAAAAACAAGTTATTCTGTCACTTGTCTGACTTTCTACAATATTCAAAGAGCACAAGGCTACATGGGCATAAAGCAAATCACTCCATGCTGCAAGTCAATTTATCAGCAGTGCTTTCTGTCTGTTCTTTCAATTCAGCTCCGACCCAAGGGAAATGCTTATTTTCCATTCCGCAATGCTTCATTTTTTCTTCAACAAATAAAGACTAGCTGGCGACATTTTGCTTGGTTTCTGGAAAGCACTTCAAAAAACAAATTCCATCTCCATAATTTCATTGAGCCATGGCAACAGGAAATGGCACAAGTCAAAACCTGGCTCTGGCCAGCCTCAAAGGGGCTTACTCTCCTACATACAGGAAAGTCTTGCTGCTGTTGCCCAACAAGGAAGGAGAACGCAAAACTCTGAGATGTCACAGAGCAGGGAAAAGATCCAGGTTTGAGCTATCACAGAGCAGTGAGACTCAGATCTTCGTTGCCCCCTACCCTTTTTTAGTGGATTGCTAAGGACGTGCTTGGTAAGAGACGCGCATGCTCTCCTGACAAGACTGCAGTAATGGCCAGAATCATTCACACTCCCCACCTTTGGCTCCGTTCTACTCCCAACATCGGTTCCTGCTGCTGCCCTCGGAGGGACATTTACTAGAGAGGGAGGGAGTGTGTTGGAATGTTGGAAATGGTCTCGGGCCACTAGCTGCCCACACTGGATGCGGCCTGTGTACCTTTCTCAAATAGGAAATTGTGGCCCATGGCAGCTCGAAACGTTGGACCACCCTGATTCAATAAATGAGAGCACATTCACTTAATCCCTGATTTAACGAATTAAACTCGGCTTGTTCACCAGTGACTCATTTTGGCTTGAAGTAAAGCTGCATTGTGCTAAAACTACAAAACTCCCTTCTCCATTATAGACCCTAATTCCCAATTATTGATCTGTTCAAGGGATTCAACTGCCACAATATCAGGTATGTGAGGCCTACATTCAGGAATGTATGCAGACTAATATTTGCAAAACATAGGCATTTACCATGGATGGATTGAAATTATACAGAATTATTCTTACGCCATGATAACCGGATATTTGGCCCAACTAGTTCATGCCAGGGTTTATACTCCACCAGCCTCCAACCCTTCTCCCATAACTACCCTATCTACCCTATTCCCTTTTCCTTCATAACCTGGTTTTAGTCGATTGACAGAATGCTTTTCTGGGGTAATAATTCCTTTTAATAAAATTGGTCACTCAATCCACAACTGTATGTGGGACGTTGCTGTACGCAATTGACTGTCGCATCCGGCTCACCAAATGTAATCAATTCACTTTACAGTGTATTCTGTGAAGCACTTTGAGACGTCTTAAAGACATGATAAGGAGCTACATCAAATGCAAGGATGATTATTCTTATACACAAAATGCACTTTATAGTACAGTATATCCTGTGAAGTGCTCTGAGACGCTAAGCGCATTAAGGGCACCATATAAATATAAACTGTAGTTGCCTTGACAACATAATAAGGTGCTGTATCAAATGCAAGGATTACAACATGAACAATTTTCATTGATATTGCACCCCTCACATAGGATAGTCGGAAAGCTAGTGAGGTGCCATTATTATGAATTATTATTGTTTTGATGCAATCCCTCACATAGCTGTGCAAAGATGCACAAGATTTTTTTTGGGTTATCAAAGGAACACTGTTCCAACCTTTATTAAAGAGCTCACTGGCTTAGAGAAATCTTCAGTCATACTGGTGTAATCTTTGGTATAAATTAACAACTGAAGCAATGATCAATTAAAAGTTGGCATTCTGCATGGCTATGGATTTTTTTTTTTTTAATTCAGCCCGTGAGCGAGTGAGCATCAGAGAGTGAGCAACTGAAAGAGCCAACAATTGTGACAGAGAAAGAGTGAGAGACAGAGAACGCATGAGTGACAGTGTATGAGAGAATGAGTAACAGTCAGCGAACGAGCAACAAGGAATGAATGACACAGAGTGAGTGATGAGCAAGTATGTAAAAATTGAAATGACACGTTTGAAAAGGATAACTTTCAGTTCATTCGCTCGCAAACATATGTGTTGAGTTGCGGAAAGCAACTCTCACTGTTGACCAAGATGCAAACTGACTGCTGAATGGCCTAGAGGTGACAAACGCGTGTGTAAGGGTTTCAGCAGCCTGAGGGGTGAGGCAGTGACGGAGACAAGCGATGTTATGGAGGTGGTGGTGGTGGAAGGTAGTGCTGGTCATGGCACAGATATGGGAGAGAAAGGACAGCTCAGGGTCAAACAAGACACTGACTGGCTTGGTTAGGTGGAGTGTGCATCCGTGGATGCTGATGCTGTCGGTGCATGAGGCGTGTAGGAGCTGGCGTGAGCTAATCAGGAGGGCCTCGATTTTGCTGATATTCGTGGTAGAAAGTCTTCTCTCATCCAGGACTTGATGTCTGACATGCAGTCTGTCAGGACACCAATAGTCCTGGAATGGAGGATGGAGACAGAGAGGTAGAGTTAGGTGTCATCTGCATACATATGGAAATTTGCCCCATGTCTGTGATGCACCAGGGGGAAGCATATAGAGGTTGAAGAGGAGGGGAACGAGGACAGAGCCCTGTGGAACACTGAACACCGGGGCTGGCAGAGAAACCATTGACAGAGACAAAGTGGAGATGGTGTGAGAATAGGACAGAACCTTGAATGTTGAGGTGAGAGGAGATGCGGTGGATGAGAATTGAGTGGTCCACGATGTCCAAGGCGGCAGAGAGGTCCAGGAGGATGAGGAGGCAGAGGGAGCCTTGATCACTAATGAACAATATGTCAAAGGTATGAGGAGCGTAGAAACCTGATTAAAGTGGCTCACGGAGGGAGGCAGTGAAGAGGGAAGAGTGAAGCTGGGAAGCAACAACTATTTCAAGGACCTTGGAAAGAAAAGGTAGGTTGGGCTGTTAATTGGAGAGCAGGGATGCATCCAGAGAATGTTTCTTGAGGATAGGGTTATTGCGGCTGTTTTGAGGAGGGTGGGAATGGTACCAGACTGCCACTTACATATAGAAATATTGTGTCTGGAATGAAAAACTACTCTCTAGCTGGAGGGATGCATGCACCTCACTTCCCTGATTCCGGAGAGTTTCAGTTTAAGGCTTCATGATGGCAAGAGAGTGTTAGGCTAATGCTGGAGGTTAACCAGTAGGTGCTCAGCGCATGAGGCTAGAGTGCAATTGTATTGAAGATGATGTTCAATGACTACAGATAATCCTTTACAAAGGGGTCCTTTGCACTGATTAAGCTTTGTGGTGTATATGTTGCTAAGCAAAATGGTTGAAATTGTTTCCTTCTGTCGGCAATTTCTGGAGTTCCCTATGTCTATGCCTACGCCTCAACTTCTCTTTATCTATCTTGTGAAGTCCTGATCACTCACCTCACAAACAAGAGGACCTAGGTTTGATTCCCAGGCAGGGCAAAAGGTTGGGCAAGTTTTCTTACTCCACACACCTGTGTTCACTGAACACTAAGTAGGAACCCTGTGTTAGTCGATTGGCAGATCGCTTTTCTGGGGGATAATAATCCGTTAAAAAAAAGTTGGTCACTCAATCGATGACTGCTTGTGGGACATGCTGTGCTCAATTGACTGCTGTGTTTCACCCACAAAATATAAAGTCAATTTCATTTATACAGTAATACAGTAAAAGCCTGTTTATACGGCACCCGCGGGATCTGGCCATTGCAGGTTAAAGCGCCTGCCGGATTTTTTTTAATTAAAAAAAATTTAAGTTCTTTTAATACACACCACACTAAATAATAACAGAATATTGTATTGGTATTTATTGTTAAAACTACTCTCTTGCACTTCTCACCTTTACTGATTGAGGTTTACAGTGCAGCGATTCTTTTTGCAATGGAGGATGCCAAGCGGGTGAAAAAAACGGCTTTACTAGCGGCAAGCCAAAATACTGTATCTATGCGACAATGTGGGTTATCAGCTTGTCGCCAGTAAGGCTTTAAAGTCGCGCTCCTTTTTTTCACCTGCTTCGCGTCCTCCATTTTAAAAAGAATTGCTAGACTCTAAACCTCAACTGCAGCATCATGGCTTCAAGCGCAGCATCTACCAGTAAAGATGAGAAGCGCAAGAGAGTAGTTTTAACAATAGGTACCAATGCAATATTCTGTTATTATCTGTTATTATTTATGCATTTACAAATGCTCCACCACTTTTGTTCTGGATAAGTTCCGGTTTATCGAATGGGGACTTTTTTTTGGCGTGCCAGTTATACGGAAGTGCCGGTTCATCGAGTCACGGATAAACAGGCTTCTACTGTATATTCTAAGATGCCTCGAAGACATGATAAGGCGCTATATCAAATACAAGGATAATTATTATTGAAATCCACCTGAAATGTAACTGTTTGAGTAAGCCTATGGTCACCAGTCCCTCCCCCTTGCTCAATATCCAACCTGTATTGCGTTCTGAAATGGTATAGAAATGCAAGTGGTTGTTATTGTTGCAGGAAACAGGTAGAGGCTGTTCAGCCAATCAATCCTGTTCCACCAGATCATTGGATCAAGACAGAACTTTCAATTCTTTCCCCTGCCTTTCCCTCATACCCTTAAACACCCTGCCCTCCCAAATTTCAATATATCCCCCTTTTTAATCATCCTACTTAAAGTACAATTCCTTTCCTCACAGAGGAAGGCAATGATAGAATAGGTCACACGTCTGTGACATCAAGGCTGGTTCTGGACTTGATGTCATCAACATGAGTGCAAAGATCTCTATTTTCCATCAGTGCCTCAGGCCCACGGGGTGATGAATTCCCTACAATTTATTTGAAACAATAACCTGGCAACACAGCAGCTCCTCGGTCATTAATCTAATACATCTTCAGGTTCAGTCAATATATCTTCAGGTTACAAGTCAGAAAATCGATAAGGCCCCTTTGTCCTATGTCATTCAGTGCTGTACTTTTATCTTCGAAATGGAGCCATAGCATTCTAATAGTTTAAAAACTATGTGTGTGTGTATGCGCAGAATGAGTGACAAGCTTTCAATGAACTGAAGACAATAACCCAACTTCAGTTAACATAAACCGGCGACCTTTGATCTTGTGGTTTATACTGGCATCTGGGCCCCTGGATTAAATTACTGTTTGTAACTTACCACCTCCAGGTAATCGCAATGGTTACCATCCATTAATCAGATTCAGATTGGATGCTATCTTCAAGGATGTTTTGTTTATAGGAGTTTTCAGGCACTGCATTTAGATCAAGACACCATCGATGCTCTAATAAAGACATGGCTGAGTGCTCCAAGACCCCATCCTGCATATAAATTCAGGTTGTTGTAGGCCAGAGGATTTAAGAACTTGAGGAAAGCTAAATGTTAGTGTGTTCTTTTAAAGGGGATCATTAAGTTGTGATGCGCAGATTGGATCATCATCATCGGTGAAACAGTCCAACTTCACAATATACATCTATATCCCACCACCTCTAATTGTCTATGACTCCCTGAGGAATAGTGATGGTTACTGAACCCCCTGTAACATAATTTTCACTAGAATGTAATTTCTGAGCGACTCCCACAGGGCAGGTTATAAAGAAGAATTACAGTTCATTTTTCACAGCACGAACGCTCTCGACTCCCAACATTAACAGAGGCTCATAAATCGTGACAGCATCACACCGACAGTGGACCCGAGATTTTTTTGGTCCATTCATTCTCTTCCCACAATCCATTCATTTCTGCATTTATCAGGATTTTTCGTCACCCCTGTTCCTTTATTATTTCTCTTCCATCGTCTTCTTTTAATTAACCTCCCCCATTACAAGCAGCTCCACCAACAGGCTCAACGCTGCTTGTTTCCTAGCGACACAAACCCACGGCTCAGGGCCGTTTTATTAACAGTTTTCAATAGTGAGGCACGTGGGCATTCTGTATTATACTCGCAACTCGAAGGAATTCCACGTGCTAAGGTCTTTATTCAGAAAATAGCATTCACGTCAAAAAGCAAACAGGAGCTTGACCTGTTAATTGCTGCTGATGGTGGCCCAGGTAACCTCAGCAAACAAGAAAGGCAGCTTAGACTAACCCAGCTCACAGGAAAAACAACACTGAAAATCACCACCTCTGTATCCGTGAGCTGCTCTGCCCACCCACCTGCTAATATCAGTCATCACTTTACACTGTGTACATTTAAAAGCTATAAGTACAATTTGTGCCCTTTAAGTGTGGATTTTATGCTGAGTTTAAACACAGCCGATGATGCAATCACACTCAAAAGCTTTTCATTTTTGCTCACCCTCTGACTCATGACAAGTCTAACCAGTAACCTTTGGAGTCCGATTGCTTGGTGGTGAGTGCGTTCACCTCGCAAGCAAAGGGACCCAGGTTTAATTCCCGCCAGGGGCGAACCCATAGGCAAGTGGACCTGATTCGTGCTTGCAAGGAGAGCAAGCTACCCACTACACCATGGTTATAAAACACTATCAATCCAGAAAAACACAAAGGTACTTGACACAGTAAGAGCAGGTGAATAATATACTGGGAGAATCAAGAGTTTTCATAATATTCATTGCATTTGATGCAGTGTCGCATGACATGGTCGAGATGTCTCAAAGTTCTTCACAGGATTTTACTAGTCTATGTGAACATGTGTAAAATGTTACCAACCACTGCGAACCTGAAAAACATAGAACTATTTCATACCGTAACAGGAAGAGAAAATAAAGATAACAGCCTTATTATTTACATTAGCTCAACTAGATTTTTAAAGCCCTAAAAGCTTTTAGAAGCAACTTAGAAGCTGTGAGCTCCACTGAAGAACAAACGGGTTGTGTCTCACAAGTCTTATTGCTCACGGATGCTATTACAACCTTCCTCCATCAACAGGTAGAACCTGAAAGACAAATTGGCTTTAGTGTCACCGAATATTGGGTACACCTGTCAGCACACTGCATCACAGACACAATACAGTCCTGAAATGAAGTGACCCATGAAAAATCCACAGCAGCCCAGGAGCTGGTGCTTTCAGGAATCCTGTGTAATTCTACACTGACTGAGCAAAGCGGCATGACTTGCGGTTTAAACACACACTGTTAATTGCTTGTGAGGTCATGCCCAGTAAAGGCTCAGAGCAAAAAGAGACCAATACAACACACACTTAACCCCACAATCCAATCCCACAGCCTGGGTAATTTGTAATGTAAAACAGCTACAGCAAAGCTAGAAAACTTGACTCGGAATCCAATCCGACCACTTTCCTACCACGTGTCCTAAGGAAATCCAGGAGGAGCTGTTTTTACAGTTCTAAAAAGACAGATCTCTGTCAATCGGTTAATTGCAACCAGAATATTCCAAACACCCAGCAATGAAGTTACGATAAACTACATCTATCCTATCAAATCAGAAGTATTAGTAAAAAATAAACATAATAAGTTTTGCTTAGATATTGCACCTTTCACGTTGGGCGAACATCGGGATTATCGACATGCATTAGGATTGGATTGTGAGAATCTAGTAGTGACTATGTATTTTGGACTCATACACGATAGTTGATTTGCGCCTTCGGCAATGTTGCACAAGCTTCCATGAATTGAATGATCAGTTTGGGTGGGTTGGGGGCCGGGAATTGTTGGTCAGTGTAACAATCTGCAAGCAAAGGTCCCTGGCCAATAACCCCAAATATCGAACCACGAAGACTGTGGAATGAACACGGGAATGTAACTCAGCCAAAGTAAACACAACACACAATACATCTACATGCTACAATCTGCCTTATCGTCTGGGGTAAGGGAGGGAAGAATCAGAGTGGTTGTTGCTAATTCCTCTCCCTGCAAAAAATGCAAAGCTTTGGGGACAGGTTTAAACCTGGACTGTGCTGCCTGCCTCCATGAACAGTCCCACATGGGTGAGCTACCGGAGAGCCCAGTTGGAGTACAGAAAATTAGGAAGAGACAGGGGAAGGTTGAGCAAAACAAAAACCAAAGCTTTGTGAAGTGACCTGAAGACATGTGTGTGTTTCTCTGTAAGTATTTTGAGTGTGCAATGCAACAAAGAGTGTGTCAAGCAGTCAAGCACCGTGTCGCATCATCTTTGATTCTCTTTGCAACATGTTTACATGCAATATCAGGAAATTGATTGTCTCTTACCCCCCCACCCCCCCCACCACCAACTCCATACACACACACACACACTACTGAGGCAAAGAATTACACCACAAGAGATCACTGCCCTGGCTGCCAAGCCCAGGCTGTGCCAAGTTAGCAAACCTCAGGCAGGGCATTTGACCCGATGCTGGAATTGGTCTCAGTGCTTTCTGAACATAAGTTGCTGGGAACACTCAGCAGGTCAGGTAGCATCTACGACACTTCTGTTTTGTTTCAGATTTCCAGCATCTGCAGTATTTTGCGTTTAAGACTGAAAATGGTCTTGGTGATGGAGCTGAACAAAATGATACATGGACAAGTGTTAGTCTATGATAGTGGTGGCCAACCCATCGTTGTAGGCTAGGCTCAATCAATAATATGTTTCCATGTTTTTTCCTGATTGAATATTTCTTGATTTATGGCATAAATCAAAAGATATTCAATCAAGAACATTTATTTTGTTGGCTGACCATAAAGGTTAGCCACCACTAGTGTATGAGGTCAGCAAGCAGCAACGCTATGAGGACTATAAACTGCTATAATCCTTTGTCATTCAGTCTATTCTTACTCAATTGTAATGGAGAGGATAATTTAAGAGGGACGGTGAAACATTTGCAGCAAACAATGAGGCTCTCCTCCCTCCCTATATGCTGGCACCATGCCACAGAATGTGGCTTTGGTGACTATTGTTAGGGGATTGATCGTAATGGAGGGGCTATAAGCAAACCGAGCAGTTAGGCTAAGCATGGCAGATAAACTTTTAATGCATGTCGATAAAGGAAAAATGAAGTAGGTACAAAATAGATTACTATCCACTTACAATGGTGGAAAACAGGATGTTGGTACAATTATCATGCACTTAAAGCACCCAATCAAAGTGAAGCTGATATCAAACCTGGGTTGCATCTCACCGTGAGCATTTCAATGCTACAAAACTCTCTGAGATGGTTATAAATACGTTGTGTGATACAGTGATAAAAAATTCTCACTGCAGAGAATGTGATCAGAACTGTTGAAAGGCTGCAACAAGGTGAATGTTTAGCAGGCAAGTTAACCAATCAGTTCAGCCTGAACCTCCAACCACACAAAGCACCACCGAGATCAATCCTAAACGTTTAGATATGAAATCCCAGGTATCAATGTTTAGTGCCACTCATTGTACTCACGTTGGCAACAATTTTTAGAGGAACAAACACTGTGTAAACTGTGTCCAAGGGGGAAGCTTTCATATTGTCCTCTCCTGCCCCAATTAGCTACGTGATAAATATCAAAGGCAGCAGAGATTAGGATATTGAAGACCTTTCTCTTTGACTGTGCCTTCGCCCATCTTCCCACTCCCACTCTCCTCAGCCCGAACTCTGTCTAATATCACTATTTAATGCAGTGATGATCAAATATAATGAATGTGAATGGATGAGCCCATTTGTTGGTTGTGAGGCAGAATCCATATTGACCTTCAGAGGGAACTGTGCTGGCCACCAGATGTGGTTTGGTGCTTGTAGTTACACATTCTGTGGTCACAGCTTGAGAAGCCTCAATTGAAACCACAAATGATAAGGCTCTGGTTTCCTTCTATTCCAAAATATAGAATCGCAGAATGTTAACAACGCAGAACGCGGCCATTTGGCTGGCTCATCGTGTCTGTTCTGCCTCTCACTGCTCCACTACCCGCTCGAGAGTGGAATACCCTGCGTGAAGGGTGCTCTATGAATTTAAATTGTTGTTGTAAACACTCCTTGCATTTGATACAGCCCCCTTTTACATCATCAACACGTCTCAAAATGATTCACAGATTGTAATGTAAAGGGGGTAGGGGGATTGTTGGCCAGGAATCCAGGAGAAACCTGTCTCTCCTTTTGAGTAGTGTCACAGGATCTTCACATACATTTTTAGAGGGCATCAAACAAAATCAATCTAAAGGTAATAAATTTTAAATGGGGATTTAGGAGAATCTTTTTCATGCACAAGGTAGTTAGGATATGCAATGCTCTGCCGGGAGCGGATTCTTCAACAGGGAACTACACAAATACCTTAAAAAGAGTTACCTTAAAAAGAGTCAGCTATAGGGATATGGGGAAACAACAGGTAGATGGGCTGAAAGGATTCCTCAAGGGAGCTGGCATGGACATGTTGGGCGAATGACCTTCTTCTGTGCTGAAAATTTCTATGGTTCTAATGCAAATGCTAATACAGGATAAAGACTACAGTCAAAGACTGAAAAATAGTGGATGAATAAAGAGCTAGCAAAGATTGCTCTTCTATAAAGATACAATCCACAGAGGAGTCGATCACCTCCACGAGGGACACATAATCATGTGGGTCGCTGGAATCTCATCCAAGGAATGAAACCATGGTATGGAATGAATGATGTAGAATGCAACATTGAATCGTTATCATCCTGCAATGTAACTTATGATGCGTCCTGTGGTTAGGCTCAATATTTGATTGAATCTCATGGACAATGCCAATGTCTATTGCTGTGTCAATCACAAATTTCCCTGGGGAACACCAGTCAACAAGGCCTCTGCTCTCTGGATGTTCTGTTTTAATACGCTGCGAGATAGGATGGTTGAGGTGTGATAAGATGCACAAGAACATTCTTTGGATAGTAGTGAAACATGCAGTGTTGATAATAATAACCCTTGCATTTGATATGGAGCCTAAGCATATCATTGAGACGTCTCAAACTGCTTCACAGAATATATTCTAAAGTGAATTGATTGTATTTTTATGGTCAAAACGCAGCAGCCAAGTAGTGTCCACACAGTAGTGTCCTACAAACACTTGTGGATTGAATTAATATAATTTTTTAAAATTTATGGAGAGTAATCGGCCAATCGACTAACAATTGAGAACCTACTGACTCCTAGGTAAACAGAGGCATGTTTAATAAGGAAACTTGCCAGAGTTTCACCCTATCCAGAAATTGAACCTGGGTCTTCTTGCCTTCCAAGACGAGTGCTCTAACCAATACAGTACAGGACCTCACCGTCATGTCCACGCTCACATTGGTTTCACAGGCTCAGACTGAGTGGGCTTCAGTGGTACTGTTTTATTCCTATCAGAGTAGTTGCTCATCATGTAATGAATGAGAAACTACAGAGACGAGGGACAGTGTGCTCCAATAGTAATCCTGCTCAGTTCTAAAACCTTATATCTTCGACTATACGTTCAGCAAACTATCTCTGACCCAAGTCCCTGCTTGCTTGGTGTTTCACATTGCTGTAAAGTAGGTCAAGATATTTTTTTAGCGAAAGGTACTGTAGGCATGTTGACATTTCAAAGATATCAAATGCAAGGATTATTATCATTATTATAACAGAAGTGGATGTTGTTGAAATACTGTGGCCTGATTCAAATCATCCTAAAATTGATAAGTCAGGGCCTCATTCTCTCCTGATTACCACCTGCCTATGCTGGACTCTGTTGAGAACTGGATGAACTGTAATGCCCTTGGGTAATAACCAATAGATTTTCATAAAGTATCCATAAGCATTGAACCAACGCAATGTAGTGAGGAGAGAAAACATTGGCACAGGAGAGAGAAAAAATACTCCCACGTGAAATCTGACCAATTCCAGAGACAGAGAACAGGAAGCTTCACTTCTCACATCTTACAACAGGCTCACACGCCATTGCAGTGTACTGTCGATGTGCCCTTCACCAGCATAATATTGCTCTGTTCTGTAGCAGAGAACATTGAAATGGTCTTGTACCTACAGGTTAAATTACTGTTGCTGTTTGCATAATAGAGACAACCTAACTTTCACTCTCTTTACAATGTAAAAATCTACGTCCCATTTCAGGAGTGGGGATTTTCTATTTATCTTCTATTCATTAAGATAAGCACTGTCACCCTTCTGTTCAAAGCAACAATACATTTGATGCTAAATCAACATTGTTCCAGTGTGTGAATGTTATCAGACCACCTCGCTGTTGACTATTAAGCCCTTTTCAGTTCTTACATTTTCTACATGTTCATAATTAATCTCATAAACGCACTCACACACACACACACACACAGACGCAACAGCATCTACGGATGCACAAACACAGGCTCATACAACACAAACAGGCAGGCACACAGAGGCACAAGTGCACACGCGCACAGACAGACACACAGATAACCATGCATACACAAACTGCAGACAGACATGTAGACAATCCAGACTCAAATACCCTCTTGCATCCCTATGAGCACACGGGTACATGTCCACAGAGACACATACACCCTTGCATATGCAGACAGGTATGCAGATGCACACACACACACAGATACACAAGCAGACACATGCGCACATGCATGCAAGTGCACAAGTATGCTCAGAACACACACATTACACCAAGGATCAACAAGAGATCAACCAGCCTCAGACATAACTACAATATTTCAAGTCTCCTTTCAGTTCTAAATCCACTCCTGACTCCAGACACTCTCATTGAGATAACGCTATGCTATGCCTTTCTCACAGAAAGGGATACTGAGAAGACCTGAATGGCTGAATTCCGAGAGTGTCTTGGGTCAAGACGCAAAGAGCAGTGCCAGGATTCAATTTTTAAGATTCAGTGTTCTTCACATCAATTTAGCGATTCAAAGCTATTGATACTCACAACTGTTTCTGAAACGCAATAAACATGCTGGTTCATTTTCAGCTGCGGGGGTGTGATTTAATTCATATTATCTATCACCTTTCCAGCTGAGGATAGTGAAATTCCAGCTAATTTGCACTTCTTCATTAGCAGATAACCCCGCATGGCTTGGGCTGTGGTTGCCATGGTGGCAGGATCTCGGCACCTCCATCATCAATTATTTTTCTTAATTATTCCAAATGAGGCAATGGATACGCATTCCTTCCTAACATTTGTCTGCATAATGCATTAATACAGCCACAATGAAACAGGCTTCTTAAATGTAGACAACAAGCACCTTGGAAACGAGAGAGAGAGTATGGGAGAGGCAGGTACAAAACCTCACATTGACACACACGTGGAAGTACTCTTGATTAACAAGAGTTAAGGACACCACATTAATGGGAATTCTTATTCCAGCACCACTAATGCCTGTCACCAGGAACACTGCCAGGCCCACGCAATACAGAGTACATACACCTACGTACAGTATTAGCATAAGGTATCTTTTGCACAGTGACAGGAGGCAGTAGAATTGAAATGACAGCATTTTCATAATTACCAGCGCTTTCGATGCACTGTTTCCTGGTATGCTGCCTACGCAGTCCTTAGTCCTTCTCTGTGTAGGCAGATAAAACCAGCTCCAAAATTCAGAGCTTGAAGTGCTTTGAAATCTGTCTCAGCCACATACTTCACAGGCTCTCTTTTCAGAGGTTTTATAGCTGAGGATTTCACCTCCCTCAAGAGCTCTTCAGAGCAAACTACATGAAGTTTGCTACATGAACCACTGCCTGGCCGGTCACCATCACATTGCCAGGCTAGGCACTATCACAATGTCAGGCTGAGGATTTGTTATAAAGCCAAGACAGCCAACCTGTTAACTCTGTCACTAGAGTTAAGAGCTCTAGTGATCACTGACCACCTGGGTGGGAAAGTTATACCAGCAAGTCAGCAACAGAGAATTTACATCTTGGTGCAGTTGGCTTTGGTTGGCTTTTCTAAGGAATTTTAATCTTCACACTTCCATCATTAACTCTAATTCACCTCAGGAGATGCAACTTTTCTTCCGTCACCTGTAACAACTGATCTGACTCTAAATCCAATTAAATGAAAAGCCAGAGCTGAAAAAGCAATGGTTTTACAATATATATTGCCTCTTGAGGTAGAGTTATAATTGTGACCATTTCTGCTCTTCTGGCTAACAGCAGTTTGGATCAATATTATGTACACAAACCACCCGGTTCCTACAATTCCATTAAAGGAAATAATCACAACCGTACACTTTAAATGGGATTTTAATGCAGTGAAAGTTTAATTATAATAGAGCTCTGCCCCTTCAGTGCAGCCAAAATCGTGTTTTAAACATCTATTTCTCATCTGCCACCATTGTTTTCTATTTGTGCCATGTTTACACTGCTCAGAGCCAAGCAATGCTGATCACATAATGGACTTCCTATTCCTCGTCCCTTTGTTGCTGTTTAAAACCAAAAGGCTCAATTCTGTAGCTCTGGTATATGCAGTCCACACCAGGGATACCATATAGAGCATGTTTCTATTATTAAAGTGTTGGACACACCGTTTACCTCCATACTCCTCCAGTTTGATAGAGATTATAGAACATCAAAACTCCAGAAGCCCTTCACAGGTATTTGCTAGCAAGCGCACTGAATTCACATGTGTCGGCAAATCAAAGGCAAATCTTTAGTCAGGCTTTAAAAGTGATAAAGAGAGAAAAAGACCCAGATGGAGTTGCACAGAACGGGGGAAGATGGGCTGAAAGCTTGGCCTCTGATGATGGAACAGATCGGGCGGGGAACATGAAGCAGGCAAGTGTTCTTTGAGTGGACAGAGCGCTGTGTTTGTTAGTTGCAGAGGTAGCAACGGGGGGAGGTTGTTTTAATGGAAACAGTCATCATCCGTGAGCAGGGCAGATAGCTGTGGAAGCCCACCCCAGCACCAGTCACCAATAGCAGGAAAGAAGGAAGCAATGTGACCGAGTATTTGCATAGCATCTTATTGCGTTAAAACTTCTCAAAGTGCTTCATGGTAATTACTGTCAAGTGTGCCAATTGTTTTGGTTGCCCGCAGCCATCAGTGGCAGCAAGGTTCCACAAACAGCTGGGAGGCGAATGAGCAATTAATCACAGGCCTAAATTACACCTAGCCTCAGTGGGGAAGAACAATTTGTGTTTTAAAAAGACAAATCGAGACAACGCGAGAAAAATGTGGAAAATTACATTCAATCTCAATTTTTGAGCAGCCGTTTCTTTAAAACTGCAATTTGTTAACCAGCTTCCAAATGAAGACATGTTAACAATTTTAAGCAATAGTAAATTTATGTACAGTATACGCCTGGAGCAGTGGTAGCATAATGACCCCACGTCAAGACTTGGAATCACTAAGATGACACGCCAATAGAGGTTGCACTGGGAGTTGTTGCATTGTCAGAGGTGCAGTCCTTTGGTTGAGACTTTAACACCCACCTGAACAGGAAGACAGGATCTCGGTTTAAAGATCCCGTGGCACTATTAGAAAAGAGAAGGGAGCTTCACTCCCTCACTATCCTGGCTAACTATCTCCAAATAAAATTGGTCACTCACCATGGATGCTTATGGGGAACTGCTGTGTGTAACTGGCTGCTACATTTTTTCCACAAAATACACAGTCACTCCACTTTACAGTATACCCTATGAAGCACTTTGAACTATCCCTGTATGTGAAAGGCTCTATCAATGTAGGGTGTATTCTGGCTAATTTTCTGTTACCTGCACCAACTGTTAATAATAATATTAACCCTTGTATTTGATATAGGTGTTCTATGTCTTCTACAACAACAGCAACCACAACACAATTACACTTGTATAGTGCCTTTCACGTCAGGAGGACATCCCAAGGCGCTGGACAATCACTGAGTCAGGCCCGAGCTGGGGGGGAGGGGGGGGGGGGAAAGAGGGGCATTAGGAGTTGTCGATGGGACTAAGGACACCAGGGAGGGGGCGAGGATGGAGTGCGAGATGGAGTTCCAGAGGTTGGGGGCAGAGTGGCTAAAAGCTCGCCCGCCAAAGATGCGGCGGATGGGTCAGGGGACGTGGAGGAGGCCAGAGCTGAACGGAAGGGGTGGGTATGTTGGTAAGGGGTTAGAATGTCACGGATGTAGGGTGTGGCAAGGTTGTGGAGAACTTTAAATGTGAGGACCAAGATCTTGAATTAGATCCTCTGAATGATGGGAAGCCAATGGATTCAGGTGAGATGGGGGTCATGGAGTTTGGAACGGTAGAGGACATGGGCCGCAGAGTTCTGGATCATCTGCAAACTTTGGAGGGAGGAATTGGGAAGGCCAACAAGTAGGGCATTTGCATAGTCAAGCCGGGATGTAATGAAGGTATGAATGAGGGTTTGAGCAGCTTTGGGGGTGAGGTAGTGGCGGAGTCGGGCAATATTGCGGAGATGAGGAAAGGCAAAGTGAGTAATTGCTTGGATGTGGGGGAGAAAAAACAGTTGAGATGTATCAAAGCGCTTGACAGAATATACCATAAAGTGAATTAACTGTATATTTGTGGGTGAAACAGGGTAGTCATTGGCGCACAGTACTGTCCTTCAAACAGTTGTGGATTAAGTGACCAATTTTATTATTGATTTTTATCTTCAGGGACTATTATTAGACGTGTGTAATAATGAAACTTGCGCAAGATTTTGCTCTGCCGGTAAGAACCCAGGTCTCTTGTTTGCAAGGTGAATGCTCTAACCACTGAGTTACCATGCTCTGCATATACTATACATGCTCTTGAACCTGTGTGCTTGTGTCCAGTTGTCCTGGTGGGATAGTGGTGGGATCTAACACTAAGCAGACCAGTTGCGCCCCCACAGAGTTTTGATAAGAGAAAGCACAGAGTTAAAACATGAATAAATAATGAGCTCATCTGCACAGCTGAGGCTGACAGAAGATTCACATGGTTGAAGGCACAGCAGGTGTTAAAGGCTCTGCAAACAGCAGACTTTCGGAAATAGCCACTGATTCCGTAACAACCATATGCCAATTTGCAATAAATTAAAAGAATTGAAATGTTATGTTTAATGGAGTGTCAGAGGAGGAAAGGCACAGAGCACATTCGAGGTGAGCAAAATACCGTACAGTTTTCCAACAGCTAGTTTGTAAAATCTACTATATGAGCCTCTGCTCTGCTGTAAACCTAATTATTTCGGATTAAACTGCAAATTTTAGAATATGATATAAAGTTCTCTCGCTGGCCAGTGTAAAACAGAAATAAAAATCAAGGTTAAGTGGGCAAAGTGCCTCACAAAATTCTTCACTGAAACAATTTGAGGTCTGAACTAGTGCAGTGGGAGCAATGGATCAAAAGAGAGATTAATTGGAACTTTCCTGCAGGGAATGTGGGTGTTCCAATACTGGCACCAATGTCCCTTGAAACCTGCCTTTAAATGTGCCTGAGACTGTCTGGGCCCAGTCACATCTCTCCCCTCCCTACCCCCACACTCCTGTCACCAAGACAACGCTGTTTCCTCAGCACCCAGCTGCTCATAGCGGCTCAACAATAAATTGCATTTATACAGCACAGCGCATTTCAGCGTTGGGTGACATCCTAAGGAGCTGGAGAGTGGAATTTTAACCAGAGCTGGGGGTTAGAATCGAGAGGGTTGAGGGTGGTAAGATGACCAAAGGAACGGTCGAAGAGGAAGAAGGGCTTGAGATGGGCTCAGATTGGGAGTTTGTCGGTCTTTAGGAGTGGCAATACATCTCTTGACATATCCTGTGAAGTAGACGGCTTTTGGTATTTCACCAACCACAAATTAGCACATTGAATTGGGTTTGAGGTCAATGTGTAAATCATCCAGTGGACTGCGAGAAATCTGCTGAAAATTCAAACAGAATTAAAATCATCTCCAGCTCACTCTTTCCTCTTTCTGATTATCCGACCATCCACACTCTTTCTCACTCACTAACCATCCACTCTGTTTTCTTTCAACTCATCTGACCATCCATTCACTTTCCTCTTTAACCATCTGACCATCCAATCCCTTTCCTTTCAGAGTACCCCAGTCAAGGCTTCTCCCAAATACAGATCAGGATTTAGAATCAAGCCATTAGAACTGGGCCACGTAATAACAATGAATTATCTTATTAGGGGGATGGAAGAGGTGGGAAATCATAATGCGTTTGTACACAGTAACAAGAAAGGGGAAACATAGTACAATACTCAGACAAAGCTTTCACGGCATAATATCAGAGGAAAACAGAGTAATTGATTGGTGATCAACGAAGATTTTCTGAAGATTCCTTGGCATTAATGAAAGCAAAAACTGTACAGCGGAAGTACAAACAGGCCTCTTCAGACAATTCACTGAGTGTTAAGAGCGGGAAGATTCACTGATAAACATGGTTAATTTAATAGGCTACATGCAGAAAATAATCCGCCAAATCAGAAAATCTACACAATAAACTCCTGATAACTCAAAAACGCAAAATACTGCAGATGCTGGATATCTGAAACTTTTGAGAAGGGTTGTGGACCCGAAATGTTGACTCTCTTTTCTTTTCTCCATAGATGCTGCCTGACCTGCTGAGTGTTCCCAGCGATTTCTGTTTTTCTTCCTGATAACTCAACGCTTGCTTCACTCATCACTATCACTTATGAGTCATCATGCTGTCAGTATCCTGGTCGCATTTACTTAGGTATTTATCCATATGCCTAATTCACCACTCCGGAAAACTCGTCAATTAATCTTTTACCCTTGGATGATGAGTCCTCAGGAGTTCATTGCATATTTCACGCTGATCACGTATTAAATATAGCAAGACCATTGTTTTTTAATCCAATTTACTGAACACAGCATCACCTTCCATTCATTCTCAGCAATACTGTAAGCTAGACAGTCATATCACTGGGATTTCATGGAGTTATGGCTGAGCAGATTTTAAAAGCCTCGTGGCGCAGATTAAACACAACGCTCCTTTCATTTTAATTGACCACACCAAACCACCTTTACCTTTATCACTTAAAAAAGTTCCCAATTTCCCAGTGAGAAACTACTCCCAAATGTTTAATTCCAACCCCCCTCCCCCCAACTTCTGCGGCCTTGACTACGGAAACTCCCTCCTTGTCAGTCTTCCCAACTCTTTCATTCACGAGCTGCAGACCATCCAAAACTCTGCAGCTCATGTCCTGTCCCGCGCCAGGCTCCGCGACCCCATCACCCCCACCCTCACCCGGCTCCATTAACTCCCCAACTGCCAGAAGATAGAATTCAAGATCTTCGTACTCGCTATCAAGGCCATCCATGCTCCTAACACTCCGACCTGCTGATTCCCTAGCGCGCTCTGGTCTGCTCCATTTCTCCCGCCCAACCCGCACTAACATCTGTGGATGGGCTTTCAGCTTCTCTGCCCCCACATTCTGGAACTCGATCCCACAGTCCCTCCGCCTCGCTTCCTCCCTTGCCTCCTTCAAGGCCAGTCTTAAGACGCTCCTTTTCAACCGTGCCTTCAGCTGCCCTCTCACATCTCTGCCTCCCCTCCCCATGACCCTGCCCCTTCCCCATGCTCGGCTCCCGACCCTTGACTCTTCAGCGTCTTGGGACGTCCTCCCATCATGAAAGGTGCTCAAAAAATTTAATTTTGTTTTGTTGTTGTAAACACCAGCTTGCTTTACGTCCCCCGACCCCATCTGCCCCACCATTGCCATTTGTCCCCCGCTCTCTGCTGTTCTATTCCTGGAGTCCCTCCAACTCCTTCCCTTCCCCCTACTCCACTCTTTCAAATCATGTCTAAACCTAACTCTTTGACCACACTTCCAGTCAACTTTTCCCCTCCCCATCTCACCTCTTTCAGCTCCCACCCCCAGTTCAGGTACCCAGACAACGGTCATCAATAACAACACAATGCCTTCTTTAAGTGAATCTTTTGTCACAAGCTGAGGTGGAAAGTATTTTGGTGATTGACTAACCGCCTGTCACTCAGAATTAGTGAAAAGCGAAGCCCATTTCATGAATTATCGGCAAAATAAACTAGGAGGGTTATTGCCCCCGAGATCTAATTACAAGAGCGAGAAACCACAGCTGACATGAATAATTCAGCGGCATCCACGAGGTTGTGATTATGCGCATACATTACAAACGCAAAGTGCAACTGGGCCCACTCTTACCGCCGCTGCATTATACTGTACTTAACACACACGGTAATGACACGGAGCAAACACTGAAAGGGTGCGCCCAAAGGGGAAGAAAAGAAGTGATGAAGTAGGCCAGGTTAACAAATTTTCACTGCAGTAAGGGAATGCAAAGCCAAGCATTTAATACAGCCGCCAGACCAGTCGGTATGACTGCCCTGAGCAGCCATTAGATTACACGCAGAAGCCCCTTCTGGATTTCAGTGATTTTCACAGCCGTTGTTAGGTGCCACCTAAACACTCCAGGCCACAGCAATGCAGCATGGAAGGGATTTATAGATTTATTTTCTCTCTCAGCAGTTTCTTTTGTCTTCCAACCCTCCGCTGAAAGCCTTTCAACTCCTTGCATTGAGTTCCACAGTCAACCTCCTCCATTAGCTCATCCAACTCACAGTCTGTAGCAGTGATTAAAGCATTCGCTTCACAAATGAGAGGACTTTGTTTGTTAGCAGGCAGGGTGAAATCTTAGGTAAGTTTCCTTACTCCAAATACCTCGGTTTATCTACTTATAAATTAGTCGATTCTTGGATCACTTTTCCAGGAGTAATAATCCCTTCAAAAAATGTTTAAAAAATAATAAAAATTTGGTCACACAATTCACAACTGTTTTTGAGACATTGCTGTGGGCAATAGGCTGCCGTGTTTCACCCCAAAAATACAGTCATTACACTTTACAATGCATTCTGTGAAGCGCTTTGAGACATCTCAAAGATGCGATGAGGCGCTTTATCAAATGCAAGGATTATTATTATTATAGAGGGTCCTTTATGTATAGTCATATCTCAGAGCCTTTTGCAGGGAAGGTTCTAGACAAAAAGTAATATTAATAATACACTATAGCAGTTGACTAACTGGGATCTGAAGGATGAAAGGGAAGCCCTCATAATAGCTGCACAAGATCAAGCCATTACTACCTGTTATTGTGAAAATAAGATTTTGAAGAAAAACATTGATACCGAATATTCTATCAAGCATCAGAAGCTACTAGTAGACCATATATTGCTGTCAAGTCCCATCAGAGTACCTGAATTGATAAAGGTCAACTGGTATAAACATCAACCAGCAAAAGTGACATCAAAAAGTATTATCACAATAATCTGGGATTCACAAGTGCAGACAGATAGAACAGTAATCTATAATAAACCAGACATGATTTCAAAAACTAGGTTGTTCAAGCAGCATCATTGTTGTAGCCATTCAAAACAACTACAATGCATGAAATAAGGAACTGGAGAGGATCAGGAAGTATGATGATCTGCAAATTGAATGCGGACGCATATGGCAGTACAAGACAAACGTAATTCCCTTAAACATTGGTGCAACTGGGACTGTTAAATGAAAGCTTAACAAGATACCTGGTGAACAAAATATACACCTCCTGCAGATAGAATTTATTTGGGGAAGTTCAAATATATGTACTAAGAAAAGTGACACCCCTTAAAGTGTTATTGGCCTGGCTGACCCATTACTGAAAAACACTTCGAAATTACATCTATGAAGTGGTCTAAACTGCAATAACATAGTAATAACAATATTATCCAATTAATGATAAAAAAAAACAATCTTAAAGCAGAGGCTTTTATTGTGCATCATTGCATATAATCGTCTTCAATTCCCTATGAGAAGATTGTAATGACTAAAGAACTGAGAGTCTGACGTTATAAAATCAGTGTTGCGTTAACTGCAGCTCCCCCGCTATCAGTTGCACCTGAGCAACAAGGAAGCTTCCAAGCAGCATCTCTATTGAGTGCTTATTTGATCCTATACTGCACTTACAATGAAATGTAGGTCAATTTACCCCCCAATAATTCCATCAATTTTCCCAGTGAATTACTTCTGTCTGAATCCATCAAAATCTCCACATATGGCTGCATATCTCTCCTATTACAACGGAGCCCCATTAAACTACCACCGCAGAAAGAATCTGGGTCCACACTCAATTACTTAAAATACAGCAGGAATCTCACAACTGTGAGTTCATGAATATTCAGAGACCAGATAGCAGGCTTACACTTTCACTAACAAAATCTCAGGCTGAAGAATTTGCCTGCTTTTCACAGTAGGAATTCACATAGTCATAGCGGTCAAGTGTAGCGACTGCTTACTACAGACAAAGTATAAACTCTATTTCCTTTGGTTGCACACACACACTTTCCACTCAATGCATAGTTGAATGTGTCATGTGTGATCATCGGGCTAGGTCAATGGTGCCAGAGGGTATCTATCTGTTCAGCCACTATGTCAGATGCTTCTGGAAGAGAGAAAATTGGCCAACAAAAGAAAGAGAATAAATAAGCACAGTGGAGGATTCGGGGTGCAAAAGTGCATACAAGCCACAGCAATGCAGGACAGGGGAGGGCAGAGAGGGACAGGTGAGAGCAGGGAACGGGAGAGCAAGGCACACCGGGGCTGGCTAGGTCATGGCAGTGGAGGACAATGCAGGAGAGGGCAGGGCAGGTAATGCTAGAACAGAGCAGGGCATGGCAAAGCAGGGAAGGGCAGGGCAGGGTATTTATGGCAGGGCAGAACAAAGGAGAGTAGGGCAGGGCAGAGGAGGGCAGGGCAGAGCTGTGCAGAGTAGAGGTCAGTAGGGTTGACACAGTCCATGTTTTCATGGGACGAAAGTAGCCATGGAGTCAGCTTTGCCGCTGAATTCTAACCTCTGGCTATGTGAAGAGGACGGAATCACCACATCATTATGTAAAGCCAACTGCCCTTTTGAAACAGGAGCAGCAAGTACAGCACCTAATGTACACAAATTTCCATGCACACATTAGGTGCTGTCCCTCCCTCCGCTCTCCCATCTAGGAAATTCACTCTGCGTCAGGCAGATCTCAATTGATCCATCTCCAGGGGTTTAAACTCTGCAGCTGCCACCATTCAGCTCAGCCAATCACAGTCATTTGCCGTCCTCGTATTAACTCTCTTTCGAGCATCAAATGCTATTTAAATTTCACAGCATGGCATTGGATGAGATTCCCCAGCTCCCAACTCTTGGTTGACTCATATTTGTGCAGACAAAAATTAAGCACCACTTTCTAACAAATCTTTCTTTACCTAATATTTATTGTTACACAGTTTGCACTCTCACTATTCATGTTTTTGGTCAACTGGGTGCTTGAACCTCATCACCGCGCTTAAGAGTATGCAAACCAGACTGAGAATTCCACATACGTAAAGCAATAGGAAATTTCCATGTGTCTGGAATGGAAGGTGTTTCCTGAAGGGATGTGAAATGCGAGTCATCTTACAACTTGCAGACACTGACAAAACATTATATTTGCCCCGCCCCAGGAATCAAACCCAGTCCTATCACTTGTGAGGCGAGCTCACTAATCGGAAATAGTGAGAAAAGCAAAGTAGGAGAAGCTAAAGAGGAAATAGACCGATATGGAAGAGGGGGAGTGGGCCACTTCACCTTAAAACTAAAAATACAATCTTCCTGTGGCAAAATCTAGTTTTCTGCAATTACAAAACATCAAATCAAGAGGTAAACAGCTGCTGCTCATGCGCCACTGATTCCCTGGTGGAATCATCACTCAATGGGAAGAGATGTGTGTCCAAGCTTTGGCAATTCTCCCACGCATTTCATCCTGAGCTGTATTGCCCACCAGGAAACTCGCCCTTGTTGGAGAGGAACTGACCAGCTAGTGATTTTCCTCCTTGAGGAGGTCAATAATTAGGGTCTCCATAGAGCTCAACTGGATGGAAGATGACATGTTTGGCAATACATGTCAGAATCAAACTAACCCTCAGGGGTGGGTTCGGTAGGCCGGTTCCTGAGTCAGGCGTGTCCGCAGTATTTTAGGGAACTATTAATGAAAGCCGTGCCAAATCTGACAGAAGGGTCACTTGGGACAGGAATTCTTCCCATTTAACTCCTATTAACTCTGCAGCTACTCCAGCACACACTCTGGGCTCCCCAAACCTTGGCTATTGCCAATCTTCACCAAATACCCTTCGGAATTAGGTAAGCTAGGTTCTTCCCTCCAATAAATACATATGGAATTTCCATGTATATAATGAGATGCTTAGAATTTTGAATTTGGATACTCTTAATTATGGTGATGAGTTTCCACATGTGTCAGACACCCGGATGACCAAAAGAAAATCAATGTTAGAAATGACTGTCCAGGGAAATTCAATCTAATTTTGGCCATGTTTACACAGTGCACATCAATGCTCGGGGCATATATTGATTGCGCAGGTCAGTTTCCAGCTCAGCCAGGTCTGGCCATGCTCTCCGAAACTAGCCTTAAAAATTCCTTGTGAGACTGTATGACTTTGTGTACTCTTGCTAACTCAGAAAAATAGATTTTTTTTTAGTTTGTGACAACTTTTTAAAAAAAAACGAAGACAAGACTCACTACAGAAATGTGTCTGGGTCTTCATCCACTGTCAGGAACTCAGTTCAATGGGAAGTCCAACTGTGATGCATTAGAATGTAGCCCAATAATAATACACAGGATCAAATCCTTTGTAATGACATTTAAGTGATGCCTCTGGTATTACCGAACAAATTCTCTGCTGCCAAATGGAATTAAAAATAAAACACTTTTGTAATTGCAGGCTTAGATTTAACAAATCGCATCAGATCCAGTCCAAAGAATGCTTATGTGTTGATACTATTGCAGCATGGCACTATTCTATTCCACATCAGGGTGGGAGTTTATAAGTGCTCTTCCTGCCCTGATCATTTCTAGATCACCAGCAAGGAGCAGGGGGGGGAGGAGGTGGGAATATTATTCAAAATTCAAATCTGTTTTCCGGGTTATCAGGCCATCACCAATGACACTCCATGACAACGAAGTCCACCCACAAGATAGTCAAAGCTGAGGTGCCTCACATTAAATGATAGCTAATTGCTTTCAGTCCCTACGAACATTCTATTGAAATCAGCTATGCAATGATCCACCTCATCTCCAGATAACACTAGAAACTTGTGTCATAGGTTTAAACAAGCAACTGGACACCAGATCCACAAGTATCAATAACCAATTAGTTTTGGATGGAGCAGCATTTGATGCAACATGCTCACAAAGCCTAAGCTGACACTGTAATGGAATGCTGGTGGTGTGCTGCATTGTTGGAGGCGCCATTCTTCAAATGAGACATGAAATTGTGCCCGTTCCAATGGATGTTTAAAATCACACGGTACTATCCAAGAGATGGGAATTTTTCCCCAGTGTCCTGGCCGACAATCCCCAAATCAATTCATTCATTTCATTGGGCGATGTTGCTGTGTACAGATTGGCTGTCGTGTCCACCTACAATCCTACAATTTGGTCACTCAACCTATGAATGTTTGCAGGATACTACTGTACGCAATTGGCTGCCGTGTTTTGCCCACAAAATATACAGTCAATTCACTTTACAGTATATTCTGTGAAGCACTTTGAGATGTCTAAAAGAAGTGATAAGGCGCTATATCAAATGCAAGGATTATTTATTATTATTTTTATCGATAGCCGCCTCATCCAATCACTGAAATTAGATAACCAGGGTGCATCCCTCCACAGAGAAGTTATGATAATTTACATGTATAGGATAGTTTTATAGTTTTAAACATGGTGATGGGGTTTCCACATGTGTCTCAGATACCTGACTGACCAAAAGCAAATCCTGGTAGCATCTGTGTAGGTAACTTTCTTCTACTTTGACAACCAAAAACATACATAGTACAGTAAAAGCCCGTTTATCCAGCACCCTTGGGACCTAGCGAATGCCAGTTAAAGCACGTGCCGGATATTTGGCCGGTAACGAAAAAAAAAATTAAAAAAATTAATTCAATGCATTTTTCTAGATAAATTCCGGTTAATCGAATGCTGACTTTTTTTTGCGATGCCGGTTATACGGAAGTTACGGTTGATCGGGTGCCGGATAAACGGGCTTTTACTGTACTCCAAATGTATTCTAACTAAGATTAACATGATTTCTCTACTTTTAAACTATCTTCCTCAGCATTCAGTCACAGCACTATTCAGAAAAATTGCACTTTGTATATAGTGGAGTTCCACTGCAACACTTTACAAACTCAATGGTGCCACCTCCTGGAATCCGTGGTCAAAAAGTAAAATGACAATATTAGACAAAGAGAAAATGATGCTTAATGTACACCATAAATGCAGTCGCCGATAACATCAGAATGACCAACTTTCAATCACTCAATCCTGGATCCAAACTTCCTTAATCCATAGCAATTGTTCCGTTCTTGGCATCAGCAGAGGTCCATGAAGCCAGCGTATCTGTCATAGATTTCATCAGCAATCACGCATCCATTCTGCCACCAATCATGTATCTCGTCTTTAAGGTGTCCATTATAAAGTCTATACAGGTAAACCTCTATTCAGGACAGGGTTGCATTCCTGAAAAACTGTATTTAGATCGAAACACCCTAAATCGAATCACGATTTCCCATGTGGTCCCATTATATAACCAGAGATCTTTTCAAAACATTTCGGACCTTAAACCTACTCAATAACACACAAAACCACACAACATAACACACAAAACCACACAAATTAATACACATAGGCAAGAAGGGGTACCTGGGGTAACTGTACAGTATTGTACTTTAATACTGGCAAACTTTAATATAGTACACTACTGGCAAACTTTAATACTGGCACTTGCAGCTTCCCCACTCATCTCGATGTTGTGGAGCCCAAAAGTCTTTTAAACCTTTGAAACCACCCTCTGTTGGCACTGAAAGATGGTGCTATTGAGCCTTCTCCTTCCTGATCATTTAACTCCCTAAACAATGATTTTGCCTTCTCTTGGATAACCAGGGTGTTGAGTGGTATACTATGCTGGTTCTGATCCTCAATCCAGACACTCAGCATTCTTTCTATGTTTTCCATCACATCACTCCTATGTTTTGCTAATCTGCTTGCACCTGTAGCTGTAACATACCTTGAACTTGCCAGTATGTTGTCCTTATTCTGTTTTATAGTAGCCACCGTAGATCTAGCTAGCCCTAAAGCCCCCTCGACATCCGTACCTTTTTCACCAGACTCGATGCGCTTTATCACCTCCAATTTAGTATTTAAACTGCTAACTTTGCGGGGTTTCTGGCCACTAGCAGTATTACTTCACTTACTCTTTTCCCCATCATGGTATAATCACAGTAGAGGCTATAAATCGCTCAAAGTTGCTCGGGAATGTTCGGAAATTACTGTAGTACTGACGTGGCGTGGTGTCGCTTCAAAATCAGCTGGCTTTTAAACAATGACGTAGCGACATGCTATTGGACAGTTCAAATGCTTTGATATCAAGTGCAAGCGTGATTTGCCCGCAAATACACTATAGACTGTGCCTATGGACAAAAAGGACACATAAAATGCGACCGTGATATTCAAAATATGTACTGCACATGCGTAAAAAAAAATTTGTTCGTTAAAACAAATCCTTGTATCCTATATCAATCAACAGGTGTTAAATAATTATGGTCCTTCATTCAAAACATCCTAAATAGAAGCATCCTAAATAGAGGCTTACCTGTACCTTGAATCTCTGGAACAGCCTGCCTTGACCCCTCTGCCTCACCCCCTCTATGCCTGTTTTCAAATCGCACCTGAAAACTTTGCTCATCCCTGTGCCGAGTCACCTCCCCTTTCACCCCAGCTCAGTGTCAAACTATGTCATAGTTAAACATGCCAATATGCTACCCTGCCTGAAGGACACTATATAACTGAAAGTTGTTTATGTTAGGAAGGATGGGGCGGTGAGTGGTTGTGGGGTGGGGGACACAGATAAGTAGGGGGCGATCTAAAGATTAAGTGTATAGTGACCAAAGACTTTGCCACTGATAGCGGCACGGAGAATGCTGAGGACACATCAACTGCTCTGTTCACTTACCTTGGACTTGTTACATGTTCACTCTTTTCTGTTCCAATGGAACCATAGGATCATTGACAAATGGGATGCTGATTTAACATTTTATGCAAAGAACAACACTTCCAACAAAGCATCGCTCCCGCAGCACTGTACTGAGTGTCATAGACTGGGGGCTGAACCCACAACCTGACTCAGACATCTCGACCAGTATGTCAAAAACAAGGACGGACAGACGCACACACGCACGCACACAAAGTGGCCCTGAAGGGAACAGCAGCTCACTTTCATATAGCCATTTTGCAATAAAAAATAATATCTTCATTGGATTCAAAATGAAGACAAAATTTGAGTTTTCCAATATTGTGAGCTATCTTGAACTTTGAGGTAAAATAGGCTTACAAGCCAAGAAGAGGTAGAATTTCGTTCTTCATCCATACCGGAATCAAAGTATGAAACAAGCAAAAGACAATTGAGACTAGATTCAACAGTGAAAGGAAAGCAGAGAGAGAGGATTGACACAGATAAAATACAATGCCAACTGGTTTGCTCATCACTGAACAAGGGCAAGCCAGGAACTGTCATCAAACTGCGTTTTGCAACTAAAAACAAACATACACAGTACGAGGAAAGGGGTTAATTAAATTAAACTGAAGTAATACACTGAATCGTAATGAATGAAGCCCAGCTGATGTAAATGGCACAAATGTAATTTTGTTGTTGTTGTGCCCATTTGCAGTGTTTCACCCAAATATCTTTCTCTCATCACCAAACTCCCCTTATAATTCCATTAACTTGATCCAAATAAAAAGATATTGTGCACATCTGTGTCAAGCTGAACCCTGTTTTACATCTAGCACTGTTGCCCACTGTTGTACATTCCACTTACAAAACAACTGTGATGATTGCAATGAGGATAAATCAAAGTTTAAGCGAATGGGGCAGTATCCATTTACTGCTTTGTTGAGCTGGCAGATGGTAAGAAGATAAAACCATGGAAGAAAATCCTTCCAATAAATTTTGGATTCGTTTATGGAATGCTATCTGCTGTCAAATGAAACCAGTCGTTGTACAGAATACATAACACCTTGTTAAATCTGGATATCTGAACAGGGTTAAAACCCTTCACAACTCAGTTCCATGACAGTCAACACATCCACCACCATCTCCCACTTCTTCCATTATACATAAAACGAAGAAAAGCTACCTGAGAGAGTGTGTGAATGAGCAGACAAGAGAAGTCAAGCAATAGAGACAGAGAACACAATAGAGAGAGAGAGAAAGAGAATGCAATCAGTAGAGAACACATGGGAGAAAAATACAGAAAACAATAGAGAACACAAGAGATGGAGAACACAAAAGAGATGGCAAACGCAATAAATATAAGAGAGATACAGAACTCAATAAAGATATGGAAAGCAAAAAAGAGAGATATAGAGAACGCAATGCAACAACAAATTACAGTGCTTCACAAATACCACAAATTACATTTGTAGAGCACCTTTCACTACAGAGACAGAGATAGATTTAGAGAGAAAGATTACCATGGAGTATGAGCCTTAACAACAATAACTTGCACATATATAGTGGGTATGGAGTTTGGTCCGGGTAAGTATGCAGGTAGCAGAATTCTGAATGAGCTGGATCTTTTGAATAATGGAGCTGGGGAGACCGGTGAGGAGTGCACTGGAGTAATCCAAGTGTGAGGTGACAAACACATGCACGAGGGTTCCGGCTGCATTTTGGGCAGGGTATGGTTGGAGGCGGGCAATGTGGCGGAGGTAGAAGAAGGCGGTCCTGGTCAGGGACCGGATGCGGGGGGGGTAAGGATAACTGGGGACTGATCCAGACGCCTAGTTTACACACTGGTTCGGTGAGTGTGAAGGAGATCACAGAGAGGTGAGGAGTTTCGTTCTGCAGGAGAGAAGACGTTGACAGGAGCCCAGGAATATGGCTTCATGAAAAGTGCACAAAGAATGTTAACCCTTTGCTCTCACACGCTAACTGTCTGTGCATCCATTGATCTTACTTCAGATTTCCAGGCTCGGAGAAAGATTGAGAGCTTATTAAAACCTTAATTCTGAGTTATAACACAACACATGAGCTCAAGGAAACGCTCAGCTTCATTCAAAAAGGATGAAAGGCTCTCTTTTGAAAATGTCTATAGTGAATACAGCATTTGAATGATCCTCAATCATTACAATCCTTTTAACATAAGAAGGGCATCTGTCTCAAATTGCTTCACAGTAAATACTGTGAGATTGCGTGACTGCCTTATACATACAAAGAATTTAGTTATGAACTACTGTATCTGGTATTTTAATCAGGCTGTGATTACTTTTTTACAATTCCATTAGGTCACATTATAAATCTATATCAGATAAGAGCTTATCTTTGTCGGGGGTAGGAAGAGAATCGCATTACACAATGCCACAAATGCCAGAAGGGGGCAGCATCCCACAGCTCAGCAGCAACGAACCACACTCAACACGAGCTGCAGTTTTCAGCAGTCTTCACAAGACTGAATAAAAGACAGGCCTTGCACAAGTTCCACATGAATGCAGCCTGGGGACAATCAAGCGCAAAGCGGTAACATTTACTGAGCTGCTACAGTTTCACTTGACAAGTTAACTAAAGGCCTGTCTGTCACTGCTCAACAAGCCTCCTTAAGGTATTAGAGTTGCGCAGCCTGAAAATCTGGACATGGCCTACACTGTACAAGCAACTGTTTCAGGTTTCCAGTCACTTTATCCAATGCCACCATCCACCAAACTTACTAAACTGGTCATTCACTTCACAGTTGTTCGTGGGAGAAGCCTGTGCCTAATATAGGCTTCTGTGTTCAACTACAAAATAGTCATTATACTTTACTGGAAGATCCTGTGAAGGAATTCCCCTCTCCATCCTCCTCTTCAGGTGTCAACCAGCAGTGCCAAGCGCTCTGAGATATTTTCCCGACAGTGTGTCAGCCTGGAGCAGCGGTAGCACTCTCGACTCTGAGTCAGAAGTCGTGGATTCAAATCACACATTGGGACGTACATTCACATAGACTAAGCTGACACTCCAATGCAGTGCTGGGCGGGGTGTTGTCGGAGGTGCCGTTTTTCGGATGAGAAGTTAAACCGAGGTGCTTTCGACCTATTCAGGTGAATGTTGAAGACTCCATGACACATTGGAAAAGAGGAACGAGTTTCTCCTGGTGTTCCAATCTCTTAAAACGAATGTGGTCATTCAATCCACAACTGTTTATTTCATCCACAAAATATAAGGTCAATTCACTTTATAGTGTATTCTGTGAAGTGCTTTGAGACACCTCGCAAATGCAATAAGGCACTATATCAATTGCAAGGATTATTATATTATAAATAATATTGGTCACTCACTTCATGGCTGTTTGCGGAACTGTGTGCAATTGGCTGCTGCATTTCGCTCACAAAATACAGTCAATCCACTTTACAGCATATTCTATGGAGAGTCTCATCAATGTGATAAAATGCTATATCAAATGCAAATATTAATATAAACATAAATTGGATTCTATTCTATTGAAGCTTTCAGATGTCCTCCCGATGTGAAAGGTGTTATATTACAGGTAAACCTCGCTTAATGTTACCTTGGTTAACGTTCTTTCGTTAAATTTCATTAAATTCTTTCCTTCAATTCAAGAGAGAGAGACGGGTAGGCTGGGAGTGAGCCAGGCCAGCAGCGAGAGAGTGAGGCAGGTTGGCAGCGAGTGAGACCAGCCAGCCGGCAGCGAGTGAGACCTGTAGCGAGTGAATGAGCTGGGCAGGCAGTCAAGGAGCGAGTGAGTGAGCCGGACAAGTGAGTATAATATTTTTTTAAGAAAATTTTGACAAAAAATGTCCAAAAGAACCTAACTCCAGTTTGTACATTAATTCGTATGGGAAAAATGTGTTCGCTTAATGTCATCTCGCTTAAAGTCGCACTTCTCAAGAACCAAACTACAACGTTAAGCGAGGAATACCTGGAAATGCAAGAATTCTTATTATATGAACTGGACAACATTTGTATAGCGCCCTTTATGCGGGTTAGGGTCTCAAAGCTTTAAATTCCGCACCGGGGATGCTCTCATAAGCACAACAACAGTGATGGGTCAGGGCAGCTGCTGAATACAGCAACTCTCTGAAGAAGATCAGCTTCAGCCCATTGTGTGGCGTTGCTCTGACCCAGGTCTCAATCCCCCCTTTTTATTAATCCCATTTTCCATCTTGCAACAGTACCTAAAAACACTTGTGGCATTGACACGAAGGGCGGAACAACCTCCAATAAATAGCTAATGCAGCTGAAAATGTTTTTCTCGCTAATGCAGTGCTCAAAATAGGTTTATATATAAAAACTTGTTTACCTACACACATTATATATATTTTAAATGCACGATATATATATATATACAGTATTCTCATACATTATTATACACTCATATAGAAGCTTTATGCTGCCCAGACGCAGCCTGTTAGTGGTTGCTCCTTTGTTGATGACAGACACACCCTTGTCACTGGACAACAGGATGTGCCTATTACAGTGAGTGGATTCTAGTCTAAACCACATGCCATTTACAGGATGTGCCTGATTCACATCGCAGACGATGAGTAATGCCATGTTGTGACTTGGAGTTTGGCTGTGTTTAGGTGCAACCGAAAGACAAACACATCCTGTCAATTCCATCTGCGAGTCCGCATAACCTCGCATTAAATAGAAAGAGAATGAATACACAATGGTCCACAATGAGTGGCACTTCATTCAGATGCCATTGTTCCTTCAAAAGGACTCTAGGTGCACGGAGCACTGATACTGGAAAACATAAATGAATAAAATGGTTTTCATTCTTCAAGACATGTGTTCTGCAATGAAATCCTCTTGTTTTGTCGTGCAGGAACATATTCTTGATGACTCCTCAGACAAGTTAAGAATAGGAGACCATTCATCCCATCTAATTTATCCTGCCAGTTTATTAGACAATGGTGTATCATGTAATCCTGTTTCACTAACTAGTAACCACACTGTTGAATACCCTGATTTCCGAGTCTTAATCTCCCTTGTAAATATCCCTTGCCTATATGGGACAGCAAGATCCAGGCAATCGAATGATCACCCTTGAGGAACAATTTGGGAACACATGTGATGTACATCATCCTGTAACGTGTTCTCTAAATGGATGTTGGTGCTGTGTTTCACTCCCACAGAAGATAATTGGGGAGAGCTGATGGCCCTAATCCAGCACATCACTAAATACCTCGGGCACTTCGTGCAAATTCAGAGATGAGTAATTTGAGTGTGTGTGCTGTGTGCACATATGCTACCTGTATGACATATGGAGAACATCTCCCCTTCCTCTCTCTCTCTCTCTCTTCTTAAGAATTGAGAACACAGCACAAGACAGGTAATCTTCTGGTGTGAACACAGATCAAAACATTTCAAAACGGGACAGGTTGAGCAGTTTCTGAGAGGCTTTAGAAAATGTCCCTGAAAAATCAATTTGGGCTGCCTGGCATTGCTGTCTGCAGGAATCGAAATTAATGTCATTATTGAAGACAGTCAAAACAAAACAGATGAAAATCTCACAGTACCCAGTACCTGGACTAGCAGCCAACACTGGTTCCTTCTAACCTAACATTGGGGTCAATCTAGCAGTTCATTAAGGTTATCACATTGTGTCTGTTGCCTGTCCACCTTGTCGCCAACCCTATTCTCGATGACAAAGCTAGTAGACTTGGGCTCACAGATCACAGCACTGACCAAGTCGGATATCCAGCTGCTCTTAACCTTCTGTTCACTGAAAAGCCAGAATCCCACAAACTGTCAATCAATGATCTCCAGGTCAAATGATTTGCGGACATCATCAGTTACCGAGTGGTGTCATGGAGTGCTTCTTCTCCACATTCAGGCAAGTATAATGTAAGAAATATCCAATGACCCCAAATGCAGACCATGCTTGTCTATTCACAACCTATTTCACATTGTATGTGGCTTCAGAGCAGAATTCTAAAACTGTGAAGGATGAATGCTTTGCTCCTCACTAGTGGAGCAACAGTAACAAAACCCCATGTGAAGGAACTGGACGGACCCCACAACCCCTACAGATGAATCTATGTTAACACTAGAAATTACCTGCCTGTGGGTCTTCATTCATAGAAAAAGCAAGCGGGAGAGTGGAGGGGGTGCCGTTTGCATTCACACACACTGAAGTACAGTAAAAGCCGTTTATCCGACACCCTCGGGACCTGGCCAATAACGGTTAAAGTGCGTGCCAGATATTCGTCCGAAAACACAATCAATCAATCAATAAATCAATAAATAAATAATAATACGTTGTGCCGGATAAATTCCGGTTAATTGAATGGGGACCTTTTTTTTTGCAGTGACGGTTATACGGAAGTTATCAGGTCTCGGATAAACGGCTTTTACTGTATATAGGTGTGGACCATGTGCACACTACAGGTACCACACACAGACACACACAGGCACACACATTTTTTATCCTGATCAATTTCTTAAATTTGAAGCCTTCCACAAATGTTTTCCCCCATCTGCACAAACATTTAATACATCAGGTACCTTGAGATTTCCTGATTCCCAGGTCTCAGATTAATATCACTGCGTTCAGTAGCCTGATGATCAGCGTCTTTTTAAAAACCAAACTGTTTTAACCATCATCGTGAGAGCTCAAAAAGCAGCAAGTTTTCTGAATGTTTGTGTATAACAGCAAGAAACTGACTACGAATGCTGGATCCGGGCAGATAAAATGTTTATGGGATATTACTTTGTGTAAATTGGCTGCCATATTCGCTCACAAAAATACAGACGATCCATTTCACAGCAAATCCTGAGAAATTCTTTGGGATGTCCTCCTCACATAAAAGATGCTATAGAAATATAAGTTGGGGTTGTATCTCACAACCAGAGGTGGGGAGGGGACTGAACAATACAATCAATCTAAGAGATTAAAAAAAGGAAAAGGTTAATAAGACAATATGAAGACTTGGCAGATTCCCTTTCAGAGAAAAAGAGAAAAACAGCAAGACCACAGGAGCAGAATGAAGAGGTGGAATTAATAACCTAATGCTTGGAATTACTTTTTAAAAGTACAGTATAATGAATCGAAAAGGCTCTGGTAGCCATAGAAAGGTCAGGCTAGGACATGGACTCCTGGAACAATGGAAAATCAGATTTGGAATAAACCGCCCAGGGATCCAAATATTTTATCCCTGAAATTTAGGGGAAAAATGCATTGAGCTATGGAACAAGTGGTTGGAGTGTTAAATATCAAAGGTTCCCCCTAAGGGATAAGCCTGGAAATATATCTGAGGAAATGATAGAATGTGTTATTTCACATCAGTCTGGACAAGGGGAGGACTGTGGACATACTCCAAGCCCAGTCCCTTTTACACGGGGAAAGAAATGAGTGGAGGTCAGCAAGAGGGGATAGAGGAAGAAATCCGATGCACTGTCAAAAAGGTATCTGGAGCAGATGGGACACATCACAGAATGCTCGAGGAAATGAACAACGAAACAGGAGAGCCTATGCTTAATGGGTTTGGATGCTCCGCAAACAAAAGCCCTGGACTCAACGCTTGCAAGCAGAAATGCAATCCACGCACTTAAATCCAGTGAAGCCGTAATAGGAATTCCAGAGAAGGTGAACCCAATTCTGGCAGCATGCAAAAAGCACTGGAGCACTTTGTGCAATACCATCAATCATAAGACTGAGTAGAGAAATCAGAGAAGACATCCAGCACGTGTTCAGTAGCTGGGAGACATGCATCATGAATCCTAAGGAATTCTTTGAGGTGGTAAATAAATTAACAGATGAGACAGTCTCCAGCCCAGGCATGTCTGCTCGAATTCTCGGTGTGCACTCAGCGAAGTTCCAGGTCTTGGGCTTCCACAAAAATAACAACAAAACTATATTTGTATGGTGCCTTTCACATCAAAAGGACATCCCAATGTGCTGGACAGTCATTTTTTCGCACCCATGCTGGGGTTGGGATCGGGGAGGGTGGAAGAAAAGGGGGTAACCGATCACATGGTCAAAGAGAAGTATCTTGAGGCAGGACTTAAAAGGAGACAAAAGGGTGAGATGGAGGGATTGCAGGATGAAATTCCAAAGATTGGGGGCAGAGTGGCTAAAGGCTCACCCGCCAGTGGTGGAGCAGGTGGATCAGGGGATGTGGAGCTTACCACAGCCCACTGAGCGGAGGGAATAAGACAGGTTAGCAGGGGGTTAGGAGGTCATAGAAATAGTGGAGGTTGCAAGGCCATGGAGGGCTTTGAAGATGAGGACCAGAATCTTGAATTGAATCCTCTGTGTGAAGGGAAGCCAGAGGAGTCGGGTGAAGATGGGGGTGATAGGTTTGTGGAGCCTCGTGTGGGAAAGGACACGGGCTGCAGAGTTCTGGATGATCTGCGGCCTATGCAGGGAGGAATTGGGAATGCTGACAAGCAGGGCAATGGCATAATCGAGCCTGGATGTATGAAGGCATGAATGAGAGTTTCAGCTGCCTGATAGGTGAGATAGTAGCAGAGTCCAGCAATGTTGCGGAGGTGAGGGAAGGCAGGTGTGTCATGGCATGGATGTGACATGACATGATGTTCATCTTAGACTGAACTCACAAGTGGATTATGAAAGCATAACCACAACTGAGGCCACAGTTCCACTGACCAAGCCCAGCCTTCACCGAGAACCCCTATGACTGCACCAAGCATGTTATTCACCATCTCTAAATGAAGCAGTGTGTTTGGGACATAAAACTCAGCAACAATAAGCAGATGCACTAATTCTTGGGCTTATATTTTTCCTGCTAATGAATTGCGCCAGCTGCTATTAAAATAAAGCATTACACCAGCAAGGTCAGACGGGACAGATTCCTGTTTAGCCACAGAAACGCGAGGGCAAAATCCTGTCACAAAGATACGTGGGAACAATCCTTGGCTCCATTTATGAATATAAATAAGGACATTTGGTTTAGCGTTTTAAAATGGAAGGAATCACTGCCTAAAGCTTTCTGCTCTCCCTGATTTAACAAGTAATCAGAACAAGTACACAATGTAATCTAGGTATTTCATTATAGTACTAACACCAAAAGGATTTGAAATGGAGATTACTGTAGCCACCGTACTTTGCCTCTATTTAGTTGCATGTACGGTATTAAAAAAAATGTGAAGCTATTAAGGTTTAAAGGCTGTCTAAATATAAAACAATGAAATTCTGACTCCACACACATGGTTCTCATTTGCATCCTTCACAAACATTCTCCCCCAACTTTACACTTCCCTTTGAATAATATTTTTGTTGCAAATCCACGTAATGAGGTGCCAGGCATCAACAAGCACTGAGCGAGGACAGTGCTGAATCACAACTCCCCGCTGAGTTCCCAATGCAGAGGATCAGGGCTTATTTACACTGCATTTTTCTTATGAGAAGAGAAAGGAGGGAGAAAGCTTCAGAAGGTAAGGCTGCTCTGTTACAATGGCAGAGGAATAGCTCTGATACACTGACAAAAATCTCAGCCAGTTAACACCGCTAAAAACGGTGATCAATAAGACACCAGAACACTTGCTTCCTGTTGTGCCTGTGACGTGGATGTGACTGAATGTGGTTGCTTCAAGCCACCAACTTTCTTTCGTTCATCACAACCCTGTCCCCCTACCCCCATGCTCGGGTCCTGACCCAACTGTTCAATGCCTCAGGACGTCCTCCCGACATGAAAGGCACTCTACAAATCTGATTTTGCTGTTGTAGTTAGGCACAGCAACTAAATAGCTGGCAGCAAACACAGAGTCTGTACTGGCAGAGCTTCTCACACCAGGAGATCCGCTTGGGGGATTAAATATTGAACAGAAGTCCTGTCTATAATAATAATGATTATCATTATAATAATCCTTGCATTTGACGTCTTCCAGATTCAAAGCGCTTCACAGAATAAACTAAAGTGAAGTAACTGTATAATTGTGGACATTACGCAACAGCCAAACAGTATCCCACAAACAGTTGTGGATTGAGTGACCAAATTACTATTGTTTTTTTTCTTGCGGATTATTATCAGGCGCACGTGTGGAGTAAGGAAAATTGCCCAAGGTTTCGCCCTGACCTGAGCTGCTGGGAATCGAACCCAGGTCTCCCGCTTGTGAGGTGAGCGCTCTAACCACTGAGCTACAGGGACTCCAAGAATGAATATGTCGGCCATTTGTTTTCCACGCTCATAGTTTCTCTTTGTTCATTAAAAAAAAACAAGAAAAGAAGCTTCTGAGTGTGGAATTTGATCCGAATTCCCCCTTAAAATTGAGGGTAAAACTGAACATGTTCTGGTGGACATTAAAGCTCCCATGGCACAACTCAAAAATAAAAGGGAGTTTCTCCAAATAAAATTGGTTACTCACTTCATGCATGTTTGCCTAGAAATACACAGTTAGAAATTCCTTTGGATGTCCTCCCAAATGTGAAAAACGCCGTACCAAATATAAGTTTGGTGTGGAGGGCGCTGTATAAATTCAAGTTGTTGTTAAGTATTATTATTATTTTGATATTTGATTCAAGTGCTGAAACAGTTGATTTTCCCCAGAGCATGAGATGAATGGTATTTTTACTGATGTGCACGGTTCCAGCCAGAAAATCCATACACCCACCCCAAACATATCCACACGAGAAGCAGCAGATTATTTGGAAACAAATGGTTAACAAATTCATTCCAGCAGAAATATCTATGTCATTTGTAATCTTGAGTCAGATCTCGATTCATTCATCAGGGAAAAACATTTAGTCTTAAAAGTTGACCTTAAAGCAGCCACAACAACGACCTGCCTGTTTCAGACCATCCAAACTCAAACCAAACCGTGGGACGGCAGACTGATGACTTGACTATGTGGGAAGATCACACCGCGGCAATGGAATTCAGTTTAATGGAGAGAAGGCCGCTGAAGGGGGACACGCAGATTTCACTGTCAAGGTCAAATCTGTCTCGCTCACATTGCAAGGGTTGTGAGCTAGCAACCACAAAAACAAAAATAAAATGTAAACCCTTTCTTGGTTAAGTGATCACTCAGTCGTAATCTCAGCCGTGCACCATACAGTAAAGTGCTATAATGCATTATCTCCTGCTATCAGAACCGTTTCACAGATTGTCCCTGATCAGCAACACTGACCCTGTGCTGAAATCTCCATTCCAAAGTCCCTACAACTCCCTCCCCGCTTTCAGAGTCCACTTGGCCAAGTTATTTGACTGCCCTTTAGGTCATTTTCCCCACCCCCGGCTTGGTGCTAGCCAACTGTGTAAAGCACTTTGAGATAGTTGTCCTGCATTGTGAAATGCACTGTATAAATATAAATTGTATTGTATTGCCACAAACTTGTCCTGTGCCCATCCTGTGGCTTCTTCCAATCCACACCACATCCTGTGGCCTCTGCCCACAAGCCATTTTGCAGCCAGATGTCAGTAAGTTCTTGCTTCAGTGCAGTTTGGAGCAAGTCATGATTTCCCCTGGACCCCCTGTTCTCTACCAGACCCACCCAGTCAGCCCCGGCAGAGTATGTGACACCAGGAAGTCTGTGTGTGTGTGTATGTGTGTATGTATGTGGGGGTGGGGGGGCGGTGCGGGCGGGCAGGCGGGGATGGGGGAGAGAAGACAAGAGACAGTGACCACAAATAACAATTAAAGTCCCAGTGATGAAAATCAATCACTGAGGAATGATGCTTGCTTCAGCTTTAAAAGGAAATACGATTCGGCACAAACGGATTTGCTAAACTAAACCAAACCAGAGAATTTGCACTGTGCTGATGGGCTGCACAGTGAGACGACCAGTGAGAGAACCTTGCCAAGGTTGGAGTCCAGTTTAAGGAATGGCGCATTTGGTTATTGGCAAAGCAGGTTGTTTGGTATTTTAACTATATGACATCACCAGATGATGAGGAAGATACAGTTGATCTCATCCAGAGCAGCCATCATTGGTTGCTGGTTCAACCAACAACTTGAATTAATATAGAGACAGTGGCTAGGAAATGTCCCAGCTGCTACAGGCGCGGGGAATCCATTTCAAAATCCAGCGCCTGAATAACGGCCGAATCTCACTACCGGGCATCATTTCTGGCCGCCATTTTGAAACCCATCCAGGCCGGTTAAGTATAGCTAAACGTCACTTCCTGGCACCAGTTTCAAACCGCCAGAACAGGTAAGTACATGTAATCATCCTTCTGCTACCTTGTCCTCCTTTCTCTCCCGATGCCTGCCACCTAAGCGATGACCACCATGCCCCCTCTCCCTCTCCGCTATCTGTCTGAACTTTGGGAGATTTGCCAGACATTGGAAAAAATATGTATTTTGAAATCATGCCAATTTTAGGGAGTTTCTGGCTTTTGATATGTCGGATTATCAAGGTTTTACTATATTATAGTAATCGTTTCAATTGATACAGTACATTTCATGCTCCATGCACTTCACAGGCAGTGACTGGAACTTTGTAGGCAACATCGCACCCGGTGTCCTGCACATAACCATATACTCAGTCAGATTCATTGCCTTAATTGCAATGTCCACGTTTAGAGTTTATAATAATAATAATAATCCTTGCATTTGATATAGCACCTTATCACGACTTCTAGACATCTCAAAGCACTTCACAGAATATACTGTAAAGTGAATTGACTGTATATTTTGTGGGCGAAACGCGGCAGCCAATTGCGCACAGCAGTGTTCCATAAGCAGTCGTGGTTTGAAATTACCAATTTATTATTGTTTTTCTTGAGGAATTATTATTAGGCATGTGGAGTAAGGGAACTTGGTTTCGTCCTGCCTGGAATTTCACCCAAGTCTCTCACTTGTAAGGTGAGTACTCTAACCACTGAGCTACAGGACTCCACGTTTCTGGTTTGCAAAACTTCCATTGAATGACAAATCACTGAGAGGGGAAAGAAAACCCATAAAGGGGCCAATGAGCAAAACTGCATTCTCCACCAAATCTTTCCTGCAGCATATTCACAAAACTGGAGGTTTTCAATTAAACGGTTAAAAAAAAATTCAGTTTGCAAATATCATAAATTAGTCTCCCTTTACCCTCACCCCATTCCCCACCTCAATCTGGTCCCCGCACTGATGGTCATTTACAAGGGTGACTTTTATCTTTTGGGTATGCTGAAACTCCAGGTGAAATCCTCAAACATTTGCATACATTCAAGGCCTTATTAGCCAGGTGGCCAACCTGTAAATTTTCATCCATCTCTCCCAATATTCCAGTTAACCAGTCTCAGGGGAGCATGTGCACAGTTGCACAACCCCTCTCAAGAGAACAGAGAGGAGAGTGCAGCCCAGCAATGAGGAATAGCATTAACAGCAGGCTCATTCCTCAAGCACAACAGTGTGGAGACTGTCTAATGACCTGAGCAGTTATAGATGCCACTGTCTGAGGCTCATTAACTCGGGTCTCTCGTCCTCTGAGGCCTTCACACTCTGTTTTACAAACAAAAACACTGCAAATGAGAAACCCGGAATGCTGAAAAGCCAGAAATCCAGCTGTGAAATGTTTCAGTGACAACTGTGTACACAATGCCTTTCTAGTAACGAAGCATCTTGAAGCATTGTTTACAGGTAAGATTAATCAGAAAATCATTCTGCAGAGGGTTTGATTTCTATTCTTCGTTTTGAAACCAAGAACGCGGGTGAGAGTGCTGGATGTTGAGTTCCTGTACCAACCCATTGTATCAAATACAACTTTTATTATAAGGGTGGTTTTCCAAAAATCTAATTTGCTCCTAGTGATCCACCAATAAAACCTCTGCGTATTGAAAATTAGAGAGAATAATGTGGCAGACACATGTGTATGTGTTCAAACCCATGTGCGCATGTCTTATTAGTGGAAGCAAAGCTTTTCTTTTGATTCTGGTAAGTTAGAGAATGTAAGAGAGCAAGTGTCCCAAGAATAAATGCAGTTTGCTGATACATAATACGTCACTTCTCGGGAGCTCAAACAACCAGCTCAAATGCCTGTCTGCTCTCACAGACCTATGATTTCCATTAAAATCAACCATATCCATGTTTCAAACAACAAAGGATTCTTGTGGGCAACGGAGAGTTCAGGCTCTGTACTTTCACAAGCATTTGTCTTCACTCAACTTCCACTTTTGCCTTGAACTAATTAATTGGTCTCTGTGGTTGATGGGTACCTACGTTGTACTGGTTAACCACAGTCAGATGGCAAAATATGGAACCGAAACAAACAAAAGTGTTCATCCTGAAACTGCAAGGAGGTGCCCAGATTGTCAACAAAAAAATGTGTGGTTATCTATTAAGCTTATTACACATTGCATGTGTAATGCAGAGTTCTGTATATATTTAATCAGAGAGAGAAAGTCAACCTAGAACAATACTTCAAAGGCAGTAGGTTCAGACTTGTGAAGGGCAGAGTCAGCACAGACATTTCTTTACATGGCAGGGAACTTGCAGGAAGGACCTTTGATTTATCTAAGGACAGGTTTGAGGCTGTAATGAGAACAACAACAACAAAATAAAGCACTATCAAAAACGAAAGGCTTTTGGTGGTATTTGGAATTGGGGGAGAGAGTTCCAAAGTTTCGGAGCATATGGTAGAATGGAGGGAACAAAGGACAAACAGGAGGCCAGAGCCAGCCGAGCAGAGACAGTGGATGGTGGAGTAGGGGCAAGCAGATTAGATAGCGGGGAGGTGCCAGGGTATGAAGAGATTTGAAAACCAGTAAGAGGATCTTGCAATTGATCCATTTGGTAATTGGAAGCCAGTGGAATCTGGCAAGGACTGGTGTGATGGGAGAACAGAGGTTTGTGTGTGTTACAACAACAACAAAATTACATTTATAGAGCGCCTTTCACATCGGGAGGACGTCACAAAGTGCTGAACAGACAGGTCGGGACCCAAGCAAAGGAGAGGGACAGGATAGGGGGGAAGGGAGGGAGAAAGTTGGGAGGGGAGGGAGAGAGGTGGGAGGGCAGCAAGGCACGATCGAAGAGGAGGGTTTTGAGACCGGCCTTGAAGGAGGCGGGGGAGGGAGCGAGGCGAAGAGACTGTGGGATGGAGTTCCAGAGTGTGGGGGCGGAAAGGCTGAAAGCCTGTCCGCTGATGGTAGGCCGGGTCGGGAGGAGGACATGGAGCAGACCGGAGCCTGCTGAATGGAGGGGGCGGGGAGGTTCATAGGAGACAGCAGGTCGGAGAGGTAGGTGTGGCCTTGACGGTGAGGACGAGGATCTTGAATTCGATTCTCTGGGGGATGGGGAGCCAATGGAGCCGGGCGAGGGTGTGAGCGCGGAGCATGGTGCGAGTGAGGACACGAACTGCAGAGATCTGGATGATCTGCAGTTTGTGAAGGGAAGAAACAGGAAGGCCAACGAGGAGGGAGTTTCCATAGTCGAGCCTTGATGTGACGAATGTGTGGACAAGGATTTTGGCAGCCTGAGGTGTGAGGCAGTGGCGGAGTCTGGTGATGTTGCTAAGTTACTGTTAGTATCTGGTTGGCAGAGTTTCGGATTCACTGAATTTTTGTGTATGGTAGATTTGGAGAGACAAGCGAGGAGAGCATTGGAATAGTCCATGCAGGAAGTGACAAAGGCGAGGACGAGGGTTTCGGATCCATTGGTTGTGAGATACAGATGGAAACCACCAATGTGTCAGAAATGAAAAAATGCTGTTCAAGTCAGGGAACAGATGTGGGGTAGAAAGGAAAGCTGTGGATCAAAAAGCCCCCTTAGCTCATGTCACACACTGGATCGGTGAGTCTGAGGGAGAACCCGAGAGGTTGAGGAGTTCAGACCTGTAGGAGAGAAGATGGGAGGAAAAAACATTTCCATGATGTATTTTTGGTGGTTTGTTAAATAGGTCGCAAACCATGCAAATGTAGAGAGGGAAAATGTCATTTGTTACTTTGATGAGCACTGTCTCTGTGCTGTGGGCAGGGTTAAAATGAGACTGGAAGGGTTTGAGTCGGGAGTGTGAGCAAAGTTGATTTGCAACAACACGTGCAGACGGGAGTCTCGGATGGTATGTTGCCTCTCTGGTGCCTGATCGGGGGTAGGCTTTTTAAATGAGTGTTGACAGCAGTGGGACCTAGTGTAAAACCAGTTTGTTACAAACTTTAAGATCAAAGTTCTGGACATTTTTTAAATTCAGTCTTCGTATGCAAACTAAATTAATAAACTACTTACAAATTGGGTTCAGTTTTCCACAAGCTGCCTATTTTAAATTGTTTGACAAACTGGTCCCATAGGGGCAATGAGACAGAGCCTCTGGATGAAGGGCAATGAGACTGAGCCTGAGAAGAGGAAAGTCTGTTAGTCAGCATAGGAAGGTGTGCAGAAGCTGGCTGGGGTGGGGGTTCGAAGTAGCTGGTGGTGGGCTTCAACTGGGTGATGGTGGGACAGTGATAGGAAGGAGAGATGGGGGTAAAGGAGTGTGGGGTAGGGTCGTTGTAGAAGCCATGGTGGGATTAGAAGGTGATGGAAGGAGGCATGGGGGGAGATAAGGAGGCAGCCAGGTGGATGTTATCTGTCTTAGAGATAAAGAAGTCCAGGACCTCTTTGTACTCGGCATCAGTAGTGAGGATTGAGCATGTTTGAGAAGTGGCATGGAGCAGGTGGTGGGTAGTGGAGAACAAGATTTGGGCATTGTTTTGGCCTCGAGAATGACCTGAAATAAAACACAATTTGGTCTTGTAGAGGGAGCAGTGTGGTGTTGCTTGAGCCACAGTTGGCAGTAAACCATAATTACTGGTTTTGTGCCATCTGTGCTCGAGCAACCGAGTTTGAGATTTGAGGAAACGGAAATGACTTTTGTACCAGGGGAGTGGGTAGGCTTGGAAATTGACTTCGTTTTCAGGGGGACAATGCAATTGATTGAGAGGTGACTGTTTAGCAGCTTGACCAGTAGGAAGGAGCAATGACATAGAATTTTAGAATTTTACGGCACAAAAGGAGGCCATTCGGCTCTTAAAAGTGAGCCAGAAGATTTTGAACTCTTTCCTCTGGGGGTGGAGAGCCAGTGAAGCCAGGTGAGAGTGGGGCTGCTAGGGTCAGAGCTTGGTGCAGGAGAGGACAAGTTCTGGATGATCTGCAGCTTGTAGAGGGAAGAGTTAGGAAGGCCAACAAGCAGGAAGTTGACCTAGTCGAGTCCAGATATAACAGATGAATGGATGAAGGTCTTGGAGGGTCTGAGGAGAGAGACAATGGCAGAGCCAGCGATGTTGCAGATATAGGGGAAGGCAGAGAGAGTCATTGTACTGATGTGGGGTAGAAAGGACAGTTGAGGGTGAAACAAGACACCAATCGTCCAGACTGGCTAAGTGAAATGGAGTGTGCATCCATGGATAGTGATGCTGCCAGTGCCTGAGGTGTGGAGCCAATCAGGAGGGCTTCAGTCGTATTGACATTCAGCTGTAGAAAGTTAGCTCTCATCCAGTAATTGATGTCTAACAGACATTCTGTCAGGACAGCAGTAGCCTCAGCTCCATTGGTAATAATAATCATTCTCACATTTGATAATCCTCGTATTTAATATAGCGCTTTTCACATCTTATCGACGTCTCAAAGCGCTTCACAGAATATACTGTAAAGTGAATTGACTGTATATTTGTGGGCAAAATGCGGCAGCTAATTGTGCACAGCAGTTTCCCACAAATAGTCGTGAATTGAAATGACCAATTTTATTATTGTGGGTTTTTTTGTTGGACGGATTATTATTTAGGAGGTAGGAGACCCTGAAGAGAAACACAGTGCAATGGACAGTGAGAAAGACTCACAGAATCGTACTTTCTAGCAGCAAGTGTGCCTGCCTCTTCTGTGCTAATATCTAAATTAATAATTAATTTCATCTCCTTTTTACATAAATTAAATTCACGTAAACTTAGAAATGAGTTCTCACAAGCTCCAACTTCCCAAAGAGAAAGCATCCGGCTTCCTAAGTAATCACCCTGAGACAGGAACTAATCCCTTCAATTGCAGTGTAATTCCTGTTCAGTCAGCATTAAAGACTAAGTCATCAGTTTTGGTTCTTCCTGGTGATGGCAGCATTAACTGGCAAACGGAAAGGAATTCTGAAGCTCGAAATTCCACTTAGTGTAAAACCATTTTGTTACAAACTTTAAGATCAGGCAAAGTAGTGGGGTGAACATTTTTTAATTCAGTCTTCATTTGCAAGCCAAATTAAAAAACTACTATACTGTACTTCTAAATTGTGGTTCAGTTTTGCACAAGTTTCCTATCTTAAATTGTTTGACAAATTGGTCCCACGGGCCTGGTGGAATTTCAGGCTCTGATCTTGTTCTGAGTCTGTAACATCACTTCAATCATCCCTTAAAATCAGATTTTTTTAAAATCAGAGGATCTCTGTTCAGGCCTGTTCCTGACCTTGTTCTGATCCCCCATCTTCCCCTCCCTTCTGTTAAGAATTACAGCAGCACTGTTGCCTTCAGACTGAGAGGGTTGAGAGGGTTGATGACCACAAACTCACAAGTTGTTGTGATTAAGTAAATCAACCAACAGGGGATAGATCAATATTGGAGTAAACTTCCCAGTGGCGCAGAGTTTCTGCGCCCTTGGGACAAACCTCCTGAACCTTCCCTTGAAGCATCAATCCAAAAATTGTCTGGAAAAACATGAGAGGGGACATCGATGGCCCAACATGGAAACCCAGCAGCAATAATCTGCAAACACAAGAGCTGTGATTCGGTTTAAGAGCGACGGGTGGATGAATTCATCCTTTATACGGGAATGTTTGGCAATTCCTGGTCTCTGCCAACTCTGAGCTAATTAAAAGAAAGGTCAAGGCCTCTGAACCCATTCCCCCTCTTTTGCAATATGAGTGTTTCCAACAGCACTATTCACATGCCAGCCTAACAGAATACAAAAGCATCTATCAGCCTTCATTCCTGCAGTCATGTGCCTTTTGTACCAGTCTGAATGACTGATTAAACTCCGGGAATAGTAAACCTACACACTGAAAAGAAAATCGCCCACTGAAACTGAATGCAAGTTTTGTGCACTGGCAGCCAGCTGCTAACAAACGCTAGCTCATCTTTAGACACAGAATATGAAGAATTTGATTCTCTCTCTCCCCCTCTCCCCTCAATCCCATCCCCACAGCTTTCACCACCCTTCTGAAGGAAAACCAAGCACAACCACACATCAAAGTTACAAAACAAAGCATATGCAATTTCAACTGGAAATAGCTGTCAGTGTGAACGCATTAAACACACATCCCCAGCAGCACTAGGCTATTTTGTGCCAGTTTTTCATTTCAGGGGACACCAGCCATGTGATTCCCAAAAAAACTCAAAGGTTAACCATTAACCAACTCCAAGGTTGCCAGTTATATTAGAGGTTTCCAAAATTGCTGTGTAAAGTATTCTTCCCATCAGCTTGGGAGGCCCAGTAAGATTCAAACTCCAATGCTGGGAAACATGAAAAGTAAATTGAAGTTCAGAGTTCTGTTACCTGACACCATACCAAAGTTGAGGCGTCCCTGTAACAACTCACATCAACTGGATAAGAGCGACCACTGGTTACCCGAATGGGAGTAACAGAGTCTGTGTGGCAAGTGTGGAAATGGCAGTTTAACAGACAAATTACATTTAAAAAATCCTGGCATTATTTGACAATGCCTAGAATATCATTGCAAAGCACTTCATAGGGAATGTTTGTCAAGTACAATGACTGATTTGTGGGCAAACACTGGAGCCATTTGCAACAGGTAACCCTTATTCTTTTGAGGTCCTCCTACCTTCCCCTGGACCATGACCCCACATTTCAACACCAAGCCATCATCATTGGAACAGTCAATAACCTCATCCCCTCCAGCAAGCTTCTTCCCACAGCCTCCAACCCCATAGTCACCCAGCCCTGAACTGCCTGCCTGTACCTCCTTCCCAAAATCCATAAACAGGATTGTCCTGGGAGACCTATTGTCTCAGCCTGTTCCTGCCCCACCAAACTGATCTCCCAATACCTGGACTCCATTCTTGTTCAAACCCTACTGACCTATACCCGTGACTCTTCCGACACCCACCGCACCGCCACTTCAACAACTTTCGGTTCCTTGGTCCTGAACACCTCCTATTCATAATGGATGTTCAGTCTCTGTACACCTCCATAGCTGCCAACCTTTTTTTAACAAAAAAAGTACTCCTGAAAGCTAAAAACAGTATTTTGTAGTAAATAAAAAGTATTTTCCCCAGAACCTACCAGTACTTAATGAAAACATTACAGCGCGAAAAGATGCCAAATAAAATGGGACTTCAAAATCCCCTGTGTGGCAAAAATTGCATTAAGAGGGAGGTCCCTACTGTGTTTCCGTATATGAATTTTTTTTTCCTAGTAATGCCTTGCCCCTAGCCTAGCGCCCAGCACTAACATTTACAGTGTATCAGTGACGGCAGAAGATAGGTAGCACTGCTATTGAAGACACGGAGAGAGAGTTAAAGAGAGAGAGACTGTGAGTGAGATTGTGACAGCCAGAGACTCAAACAGAGAAAGAGAGAGACACAGAAAGAGAGAGATACAGAGAGAGACAGAGAGAGAAAGAGAGAGAGCGCGACCGAGACAGACAGAAAGAGACATGGAAAGAGAGACGGAGACACACAGAGAGAGAGAGAGAGAGAGAGAGGGAGACGGAGAGACAGACAGAGCATGGAATTTCCAAAATTCGGATTTTCCAAAAAACGTATTTTAACAAGAAAAATCGTACTGCCGTATTTACTGCAATTTATCGTACTAAATACGGCAAACACGTACTGGTTGGCAGCTCTGCACCTCCATCCCTCCGTTCTGCCCACAATTACAACCCTGACCTACCATTTGAACTCTCCTTGCCACTCAGTCTGGTCTATAAGGTCAAAAAACAGCACCTTATCCATCTGCTAGTGACCTTACAGCCCTCTGGCCATAATATTGATTTCAATAATTTCAGGCCATAACAGCTCACCTTCCCCCTCTTCTGCAACCATCTGATCTGCCTGATCTTTTGCAATTTCACCTACTTTGTTTTAACGTTATTAACACTCTTCTCTCCAGTTTTGTTGCAATTCCCTCTTTTGTTTCGCAACATTAACACCTCTTTAACCCATCATCTCCTGCGCTCTACGTGCCATTTTTTCCTTTGTCTTCCATGCCCTGCCTCTCCCTCCCAACATGCCCCAGTTCTGACAAAAGGTCGTGGATCCGAAACGTTGACTCACTTTTCCTTTCTCCATAGATGACCTGTTGAGTGTTCCCAGCGACTTCTGTTGGAGTTTCTTTTGAGGTCTCGTCTGGCTGCAAAAACTTCTCAAACGGTAAGGTTAACGAAGGATACAGCTGTGACAATGCAGGGCTGCCCCAGTACTGTATTGGAATGGCAGCCTAGACTGAGTTTGAGACCCAATGTAGAACTTTAACGTACAACCATCTCAGCCAGATACAAGTCAAGCTGTAAAGTTATTACTGAAGCCGATGATATGTCCAATTGCAACTCTCGACGGCACGAGTCAAGAGTCAAAAGCTGAGCAGAACACCACACATGCTGCTCATCAGCTGAACAACTAACTACTCAACAAGAACGTAAAACAGGGTTTAATCTAAACAAGCTGTGTTTTCAGCTTTGTGTAAATGCCAATCTGGGAAAATCGGCAACAGAAGCAGCTTAAGATGAGTGCAGGAATAAGAGCAAAATTACAGAAATTTATAAATGATCGAATTCTGAATTTTGCTCTTTCAGGCCAACAGTTAGAACATTGCTTCACTATTTCCCTTCACACTGTGGGGGCTTGAATCCACAACCTTCTCACTTAAGAGGCAAGAGTGTTACCAACTGGCCTAGGTATCTAATTTCCAGCAATTTAGTTTAGATTTCCAACAATTGTTTCATTTCTCACAAGATAATTCACTCAATTATCACAGTACGTTGAACCACGGTGCACACAAATTTGTTTTTTTACCAGGGTCTAGTTGAGGTAACCCTGTGATGTGTTGATATGGTTATTATTTTCACAGAACCACTGCTTCTAAACATCTGCAATAACAACAAATTGGTCATTTCAATCCACGACTATTTGTGGGACACTGCTGTGCACAATTGCTTGCTGCGTTTTGCCCACAAATGTACACTCAATTCACTTTCCAGTATATTCTGTGAAACGCTTTGAGACATCTAGAAGACGTGAAAAGTGCTATATCAAATGCAAAGATTATTATTAATTTGATTGCCACAGATATCCATAAACTTAGTAAGAAAATACAGAAAACAGAAAGTCCTTGTGCTTCATGCACACACACACACACACAGCAACCCAGCCCACTGGAGAGTTGAACTGAGGGTGATGTGGAGTATAATAGCAACAGGAAGCTCTAACCACCTGCTTCCCACAGCGGCAGCCTTTTGTCTGAATAATAAAACATTAACCACGGGTCAAACAGCAAAACTGAGCAAATCCTTTAGGTGAAGGAAAGATGGCCAATATAAAAATAACATGATAGGTGACGTTTAGGAACACTCCACACAATGGATGTGACCTCAGCCGTTTGTCATAATGGAAGACCACGGATCTTTGCTGGTAGTATTCTCCACATGAACTAAACAGCAGTCATCACACTACAAATTATTATGTGTTTCAGACTGGTTCAGTTGAAGCACTTGCAACTGTGAGACAAAAGGTTGTGGGTTCAAGTGCCAAGACGGGATTTTAAATTGTCGGTGAGGCTGAAACTAAAATGCAGTGCTGGTGGTGTGTCGTTATTGGAGGAGCCGCCTTTCAAATATGATGTTAACCGAGATTCAATCTGCCTGTTCAAAGTGCACATTAAGCATATTTGAAGAGAGAAGGGAATTTTGCGCTCTTGGTTCCTGACCAACAATCATGCAGTCAAACAGTCCATTCTCTTCTCAATGCTGCTTTGAGGGACAAAATAATAATATAATCATCCTTGCATTTGATAAAGCACTTTATCACGTCTTCGAGACGTCTCAAACCGCCACATTCACTTACATGATACAGACATCAGACTTCACAGTAAATCATGTAAAGTGCTTTGAGACATCTTTCCAATTACAGTGTGCATATGAATAGAATTTGAAACAGCAAGTGTGCAGAGTACCCACATTTTCAGAAATCAAGGCTGATCTGAGGCTCTCACTACTTCCTGGATATTAGTCTGTCCTCTGCAATTCTTAATTTTGTGAATTTCCAACTGCATCCAGGGTTAGCTAGTGATGGGGTATTGAAGTCAAGATACTTTTGCTGAGGGAAGAATTAATATTAATTCTTGCATTTGATTTAGCGCCTTTAACATCTGGAGGACGGCTCAAAGTGCTTCACAGGATTTACTGTAAAGTGAAGGCAGGCAATTTGCACTCAGCTAAGTCACACAAACAGTCTTGGAGTGACCAATTTTATCTGAGGTCTGTTGCCCAGGACATTGGGAGAAATTCCATTCTCTTTGAAAATAGCACCACAAGATCTTTAATTTCTACTTGGACAGGCAGACAGGACCTCAGTTTGACATCTCATCACAACAATTAGGTAATGTCGTGCAGTGTTAAGAGTGATAGTGTAGACTGTATTTTAGAAGGTTAGAACCACTATAGAATTACGGTGGTCAATGTATCAACTCATAGTAAAGGATCAGAGTAAAGCAGAAGCATTCATTTAGAAGTTAACTTCTCTCAATAAACAGCTTCGCCAAGTGTGATGTGCAATCCCTGGGGAAAAAAGATTTTAAAATAATACTGTCAAATAATTTGAAACGTGGGAAATGACACACAATTATATGAATATGTGGAGTGCTGGATAAAGCGAGAATAAAGTGCTCAAAAGTCATGAGGTTTATTTCGTTTGGAATCCACACATGAAACTGCCCTGGCCCAGACAACTCCAGCAACAACAAACAATAACCAGAAAATTACATTAATAGAGTGCCTTTCACATCGGGAGGATGTCTCAAGGCACTGAACAATCAGGTCGCGACCTGAGCAACGGAGATGGGCAGGGCAGGAGGGAGGGGCGGGAGAGAGTTAGGAGGGGAGGGATGGAGCAGGCCGGAGAGGTAGGTGGGGGCAAGGCCGTGAATGGCCTTGAAGGTGAGGACAAGGATCTTGACATCGATCCTCTGGGGGATGGGGAGCCAATGGAGCCGGGCAAGGGTGGGAGTGATGTGATCTCGGAGCTTGGTGCAGGTGAGGACATGAGCTGCAGAGTTCTGGATGAATCTGCAGCTTATGAAGGGAAGAACCAGGAAGGCCAACGAGGAGAGAGTTTCCATAGTCGAGCCTTGATGTGACGAATGCATGGACAAGGGTTTCGGCAGCCTGAGGGGTGAGGCAGTGGCGGAGTCTGGCGATGTTCCAAAGATGGTGGAAGGCAGTACTGGTCATGGTGCGGATATGGGGGAAGAAGGACAGTTCAGAGTGGAACAAGACGCCCAGGTTCCTGACTGGCTTATGGAGGTGGAGAGTGCAGCTGTAACTACCCACTGTTTTTAGGCAAAATATGTTACTGCTGGTATTTCAACTCAATGAAAAAAATATAGATTTTTGTTGCATACCAAGGCAATTAACTGCACTTCACTAAGAGGAGCTGCAGAGGATCAGAGTGAGGACAAGAATGTTAATGCAGAAATCAAAGTCTGCACACTGTCTCTTATTCCAAATCACTCTTTCTGTGGATCACAAGGCTCTGGTTGGTTTCCTCTGTCAGCCTTTTGTCTTCTAAAAAAGGCATTACCTCGTAATTAGGCTACCCAGAAGTCCAACTGTTACTCCACTGAATCACCTCCTGTCATTTCATCCAGGCTTATTTTAAGCCTGGATGAAATTACTCTGAAATGTCATGAAACTTTCTCTGAAAGGAATTTTTTTAAAGATTAAAAATTGATCATTCATTCAGTCAATGATCGTGGGACATTGCCGCATGCAATTGGCACAAAAATACACTCAATCCACTTTACAATATATCCTGTGAAGCTCTTTTGAGATATCTCAACGTGATAAGGCGCTGCATCAAATGCAGGATTATTATTATTATAAAAGGATTATTATATTATTATCATTTAAGAGGTGCACATAAGGTAGAGGGGAATAGTGGGATGAAGGCTCATCTAGAGTATAAACACCTGCACAGACTAGTTGGGCCAAATGACCCTTTCCGTGCTTCCTTACTCTATGTAAGGAATACAAAAGCATGTTATCAAATGTAGTTGGGTAACTTGGTAAAATGAGAAAAAGCAACAGATGTAGTAATTGAGAACTGTCGCTATTGTATCCACTCAATGAGAAGCTTCCTCTCTGCATAGTTATTTTTCACATCAACATAATTAGCTGGTTGCCAGTAATTTTTGCGAGAATAATATAACAGGTTTTTTTAATAAAAAGCTTGATAACAGATCAGCTTGCTGCAATAGTTATTTTGAACCCCCTGGCTGTGGGATTAGGAGCTGCTTTGCCACGTGAATCACCAGCAAGGAATAACTCTGAGAAACAATCTCAGCTCAAGAAAGGACTTTAAAGAGTCTTTCAATTCCGCGTATCTCTTCTGGGTAATTGCACTATAATTAAAACCAGATGTCTTAAATTAATTTCAACATCAGCATCGCGAGCTACCCAATGCGCGCAATTCACTGCTAAATCAGAACAAAATAAAAATAAATAATCCTTATATTTGATACAGCAGCTTCATCCAAAGGGCCATATCTCCAATAATGCTGCAGCACACCAGAGGTATCAGGCTCGACTTACCCCACAGAATTCTGACTCAGAGGTGAAAGTACTACCAACTGAGCCAGGCTAAAAGTACAATCCCTCAGTAAAATAGGTCATTCACTGCAATCGTTCAGAGATGCGACCCCCATGTGAAAGGCACTATATAAATGCAAGTTGTTGCTGTCATTCATGGCATATTGTGCGATTATGCGCAATTGGTTGCCACGTTCACCTACAAGGACACAGTGTATCCTGTGACACATGCCTTACGAGCGGGAAATCCTGAGTTCGGTTCTAGGCAGGGTGAAACCTCGGGTAAATTTCCTTAATCCACAAGCTTGATAATAATCTCTCAAAAAAAACCAATAATAAACTGGTCAATTCATTCAATCCAAGACTGTCTGTGGGACATTGCTGTGCGCAATTGGCTGCCACGCTTTACCCACAAAATATATAGTCAATTCACTTTACAGTACACTCTGTGAAACACTTTGAGACATCCAGAAGATATAAAAAGGATTACAAGCCTGGACATGATGAAGGCATGAAAGAGAGTTTCAGCAGCCTGAGGAGTGAGGTAGTGGCGGAGTTGGGCAATGTTGCGGAGATGAGGGAAGGCAGTTGAGGACATGGTTTGGATGTGGGGAAGGAAAGACAGTTGAGGACAGGTTATACTGTAAAGTGGCTTGAGTATGTATTTGTGGCAGTCAGACTGCACACAACAAATTAAAGAACTATTACTGTTGGCCAGGACACCAGGAGAACTCCCTTTACTTTTTGAAATGTGCCATGGGAATAGGCAGATGAGGCCTTGGTTTAATGTCTTATCCAAGGGAAGGCACCTCCGACCCACACCCACAGCACTGTAATTGAGAATTAGCCTAGTTGATGGTAAGTTCAAAGTCCCAACTAAGCGTTTCCAAGTCCCAATGTGGGTCTTGAATCCACAGGTTTCTGACTCAGAGGCAAGTGTACTACCAACTGAGCCAGGCTGACACCAGTGGAAAGCTTCAGCACCTGAGAGTCCTAAACAATTACTATTTTTATACTTCACAGTCATGATCAGAACCAGCTAAGGCAGCGACTGTAAAATCCTCACAAAAGGCAGTGTCAATCCTTCCCCCAAATCCAACCTCAAATGTTTTGTTTTTCATGCTAAATACGGAGCTTCGCACAACATCCTGGCCAACAATCCTCCAGATAAAATTAGTGATTCAGTTGTTTGTTCAACACAGTTGCGCACAAATTGGTTGATACGTTTGCCTTTACACATACAGTAATTGAGACTTTCCAACAACATGATAATGTGACACCAATTTTATTGTGCCTTGCACGTCAGATGGATGTCTCAAAGTGCTTTAAAGTGTTGGATGGGCGCTACATCAAATGTGATTATTATAAAATTATTAAGCATTATAATCTTTATGGTTGTTAAGTAACAGCTTCACAATGAAGTAACAGCTGTTAAATATAGCTGCTTCCTGATGAAAATAAGGGCTGTGTTTGAAGGAAACATGACAGCTAATTTGCACTCAGTAGGGTCATAACATCTTTGAGACATCTCAAAGCGCTTTCCAGAATATACTGTAAAGTGATTTGATTATATATCTCATGGGCGAAATGCGGCAGCCAATTGCGTACAGCAGTGTCCCAAAAACAATCGATTGAAGTGACCAATTTATTGTTTTTTTTTAAAGTATTATTCCAGGAAAAGCAATCTGCCAATCGACTAACAACCAGGTTCTTACTTACTGCTAGGTAAACAGAAGCGTGTGGAGTAAGGAAATTTGCCAAACATTTCACCCTGCTGGGATTTTAAACCAGGTCTCTCATTTGCGAGGCGAATACTCCAAACACTGAGCTTCTGCAGGATTCTACAGGAATGAACAAATAGTCCAGCTGAAACCACTTCCTCAGTCAGTTCTGCAGTTGTGATCTTGCAGAAGCCTCGCCCTTCTATTCAAACCCGAACTGAGGAACCATGTGTGGCACACAAGATTTGCAAAACCACTCACTGTGCATCAACAACAACTTGCATTTAAATAGCACCCCTCACACGGGTATCGTCTCAGAGCTCATCGCTGTCTTAAGCAGTTCATCATCAAACCATGAGTCTCTGCAATAAATTGTGAGTTTGAAAGCCCGCGTCTGTTCTATGATGTTCAACGATAAACAAACCGTTTGTTCAGGCAAGGTCGGAATGACGATTAACATGAACACCACAAGCATTGGATTTTTATTTTTGGCTCCTCCTTCTCCTGAAGCTCTGCCACTGCCTGCAGCAGTCTCATGAAATATGTAATGCACTGCAGCGATCTACAATCTCCGCATGGTGTCTGCTGCCCGTCAGAGCTGGTCAGTAAAATCACATTACTGCACAGCGTCTTCCTCTTCAAAGCATAAATACCCCTCTTCCACGGTATAATTCTCCCTCAGCAATAACTTGATTTGACCAAGATCACCTCAACAGCGTGTTGATGTGCAAGAACTGGATGTCAATCTGATAATTCCACCCCGAATGCATTATTCAGTCATTTATATTTCCAAGAAATTATTTTTTATCAGACACACACCACACCCAAACATAGACACACACGTTAAAACTAAACACAGACACACACTATTCCCAAACACACACATTGCACCCAAACAGACACACACACTACACCCAAACACAGACACATATTCAAACATAGACTACACCAGACACTCAGGAGAATGGAAAATACAGTAAACAAATGATGAGCCATTCATTCGAAAAAGTGAATTTCTACTTAGCAGGGGCAACGGAGGACTGTTGAGCAAAATGCCGGCAAGTCAAAACCAGGCCTTCAGAGATGATTCACACAGCAGTTTGTGCACTGCTAATATTTCAGTCTGTGAGCTGAAAGCCAGGAAGAAAGCTAGCTCTTTTAGAGAGCAATCCTTGCTTACTTGCCCTTTCCTCATATCCCTGCAGTTTACTCCTTATTGTATTTACAACTTCTCTGAAATGTTCTTTCAGAAAATGATCAGCATATCTATTGGCAAGTCATCTCAAGGAGCTTCATTTCACCATAACTTTTGCAAAGTATAGCGACAATGTTTTTGCCAGGCAAAATGCAGCAGCCATATTGGGCAAAGCAGTGACCCACAAACAGCCATGAATGAAGGAGCCACAAATCTGGAGGACTTTGGCCAGAACACCAAGAGAAACTTTGTTCTCTTTTCTAATGTGACTCAAGATTTTTAAAGTCCACCTAAAGAACAGACGATGGGACTTGGTTTTAACATCTCAACCTAAGGTCAAGACTTTGAACAATGCAGGGTCCCAACTTGAAAGGCACGATACAAATGTGATTTTGTTGTAATTTTTGTTGTAATTCCATATTAGCTTAGAAGAGTATGAGCTCCCAGTCAAGCCAAGCTCACACGCAGGTATGAGATGCGGCTCACATCTCATTTCCTGGGATGGCCATCACATCCAACTCATCCTCCCCCCCAAACATCAGCAAAGTGCCTTTCCCAGCCTTGCCAATGAGCGAAGCTGGCTGATCTGTCATTAGCTGTGCCCTTAAGCCCTGTGGACCAGTCTGGCTCAGGAAATGGATCACCAAGACTGCTGCAAAGGGCTGACTTCATTGTCAGTATGTATGTAAATGTAGGAATTTAGACAGATACACTACAAAGAATTGCATGGCACAGAAACAGGCTATTTAGCCCAACTAGTCCGTGATGGTGTTTTAAGTCCACCTCTCCGGTTACTCTCTCCTATAATGTTCCACTATTCTCTTCTACAACTGTTTGTGGGCACAATTGGCTGCCACAAAATAAGGGAGCAACTGGTTTGTTTCATGCTAGATGTGGTGGTGATGAGATAGGAGAGGGAGACAAGTTCGAAAATATGGAGGGAGGGATGGATAGTGGTTGGTGTGTGGGGGCTAGAAAGTGAGGAAGTGGTGGTTTGGAGGGAGCTGAATGGATCCCCTCGGTTTGGGGCTTGAAGAAATCCAGCATCTCCTCACAGTCACAGCTTGAGGAGTGAATGGGCGAGTCATGGAAGGGTAGTCAGAAGTGCTGGTTGATGGTGGAGAATAGGAGCCTGGGGTTGTCGTCGCCAAAATTATCTTGCATTAGAAGGATGATTTGGCAGAGGTGAGCGTCGAGTAGTACAGTACCGCAAGTGGGGGAATCGCAACAAAACGGGCAGACTAGAGAGAAAAGGTGTTTCTGGGACACGGATGAAGTGGGTCACAGAAAAGGGGGAGGGGGGTGGTGAGCTGTTATGGTTTGAAATTATTGTAATCAATGCTAAGGCCAGAGGGCTGTAAGATCCGTAGCAAATAGATGAGGTGCTGTTCCTCAAGCTTGTGCTGTAGTTCATTAGACCAGAGTAAGAGACAATGGATGGAGAAGTCAGAGTGTGGGTGGAAGGGAGTTGAAGTGGCAAGAAACCGAAAGTTCAGGGTTGTGCTTGCGAACAGAACGGAGGTGGTCAGCAGATTGGGGTCACCCAACCTGTGTTTGGTCTCCCCACTTCATGAGCAGCAAATGCATTGGCGGTATTACACGTAAATTGCAGTCTCACTTGAGTCACAGAGGAACAATCCCTTCGGAATGCTGACAGGGTATCGGAGGGAAAGATATGTTTGGTACAAAAACAGAAATCGCTGAGAACACTCAGCAGGTCAGGCAGCATCCATGGAGAAAGGAAAGTGAGTCAATGTTTTGTGTCCCCGACCCTTCATCAGAATATGTTTGGTACTCGCTGAAGGTGCCAAAAATATTTGGTGAATATTGTGGCTGGTGGGGTAGAAGTTGAGTACTAGGGGGACCCTATCACAGTTCTGGGAAGAGGGGGTGTGGGAAAGGTGTGGGAAATAGGTGCAGAGGTGTGGGAAATAGGGCGGACACGGTCAAGGATAGGGTGGTTGACTGTGTCGCACACAGCAGACAGATCCAGGAGAACTAGGAGATTGAGATAGAGAGGATGTCCATCTGGTCACTGATAGAGAGGATGTTGTTTGTAACCAGTGGAAACAGCTACTGAAGTGATACAAGAGAAACAATGCCAATCAAACTCCAAATTATTAAACGTTCTTTAATATGCATAGACAATTCTCTAGATGTAAATATTAAAGTACAGTAGTTGGCTTTGATTCTGGAGGTTAAAAATAGCTGTGACACGCCTCTCCAGAACACAGACAAGACAGGCTGCCATGTCAAAGTTTCCTCTTACCTTATTCAACTTACAGCAAGTTAACCAGGGAACCAATCACTCGCTCACAGGCAAAAGATTAGGTACTGATGGTCTCATGCGAAGGAACCTCTTAGCTTGACCCTCAGTCTCTGCTTTATTAGAGATGCACCAGCCTACACTGTGTCTAATGGGTTTAAATGTCATGCCATGGTTAGCTCTCAGAATTGCTTGGTATGCTATCCCTGCTGGAATGAATGTATTTGAGGCTATTTCAGGATCTGATTTATGCCATTGAAAATAATTTAAGAACTCGCATTTTTATAGCACCTTATCACAGTGAAACATCTCTCAGCACTTCACTAGTCATTTACTGTCAAGTGCAGGGTCTGTATATGTAGCTGTTTTGCACCAGGAAAGTCCCACGAACAGCTTTGACATGAATGACCAATTAATCTGGAGGGTCGTAGACCATGAAATTTTATTTTGAAAATTGTGCCATGTGATCTTTAACATCCAACCGAACAGACAGATAGGACTTTGGTTTAATGTCTCACTCAAAGGACGGCACTTCTGACATCGCAACACTCTCCCAATACTTGATTGGAACGTCAGCTGAGACAAGACAATCAAAATGCTTTGATCAAGTTCCTCATTGGTGAATAAAAGGTTAAGATGTATGGTAGAATGGGTTATAAAGCAAAAACAGTAGGTGGCTTACAAATAAAGAATGGAAAGAGATGAAAGGAGTGAAGTTGTCCTGTATTGTAGTGGTTAGAGCATTCCCTTTTTCGCGAGAGGAGCCAGGTTCATTTCACAGGTATGGCAAAACCTCAGTTAAGTTTTCTCACTCCACATGCCTGTTTACCAAGCAGTAAATTGGAACTGGTCGATTGAAGCATCGCTTTCCCGTGGTAATATTCCTTTCCAAATTATTTTAAATTTGGTCATTCAATCCGTGACTGTTTGTGGGACACTGACACATTTTGCTCATAAAATACAGTCAGTCCACTTTACATTTCTGTGAAGCGCTTTGAGAATCTAAACCACATCATAAGGAGCTGTTTCAAATGCAAGGATTATTATTATACATAGGAACTTTTCAGGGGCAAAAGGTTGTGAAGGGGAATCTCAGTGGGAGAAAAACAGAGCCTTCCTTCGTTCTATGTTATGATTGTGAATATACATCACCTGTTGGCAGAACAGTATCAAATATCAAGACAAAGGAATGAGGTTGCACGATTTATACAGTTGGCAAACTAAGGGATTGGAAAATTACCCAAATGGTATTTTGCAGGGTTCTTTTTTTAAAAAAAGGATAAAGCTTCATCCCTAAAACCTTAAATAATTCTCTCAAAGCAACCATAAGGTGAATAAATGAGTAGACGCTCAGTTATTGGCAGCAGATACTTGCTTATGTTTCAGAACAAAGAGCCCAGGGTTAACATGCACACTCAGAACAGCTATGAACCATCAGTCACCTCAGTAGCATCCAGCGCCAACTAACTTTGTGTTTGTGTTTTTCCAGAGACAGATGGAGATGGAATGAGTTACAAGGCAGGCACACAATCGAGGGGCTGAAAAACATGAGAACTCAGTTCAGAGAGTTTATGTAATGAAACGAAACCAGAGAGCACGACCCATAACTCACCCCAAGTCATTTTCCAGTCGAGGGAGTGAATTGTTCCACAAGTGTTTCCTGGGGCTGAGAGTGTGACCTTTGATATTGCAGCAGCAAAAATCTAGTGCTTGAGAAAGGACAACAACTTGCATTTATATAGCCCCCTACACATGGCCTGACACCTATTCAGTGGGGGTGGGGGCAGAATGGGGGTGGGAATGGGTGCGTGTGTTTGTGAATGTGAGCACAGTTGAAAAGGAAAATCTTCAGGCGCGATCTGAAAATGGGGGAAGGAGGGGGGCAAGGTGGTGGGATTGAGTTCAACAAAGGGCAACTAAATTAACGAATGGGATTGGGGATATGACTTTAGCAGAGAGATTAAAACCTGGGAATGTTTACAAAGGAGAAGAGACTATTATTGACAGATTCCAGATAATAGACAAGATAAAGATCAAGGTCAATAGATGCACGACAGGTTGTGGTCTCAAACTTGAGTGATGAAAATGAAAACAATTTAGTTTACATTTAACAATTTTAGGAACAAGAAGATAGCACAGGTCATTGAAAGATGGATAAACCAGCTATTCACCTATAAATACAGTCAGTACACCCTTTCAAGATTATTTAAGATGATCTGTCAATGACAAGGGAATCAAACCCAGGTTTCTTGCTTGCATGGTGAGTGCTCTAATTACTGAGCTACAGGATTCCATGATGTGGATCTTTGACATTGCTTTGGGGAGGGAGAGGTAGTGGCGAATCTAAATGTTGAAATTCAGCATAAGGGCAGACAGCAGGACATATTTCTTACACCAAGGATGTTCAACAACTAGAATCAGGGTTTCAGAGGCCAGGAATGGATTACTCTAAGAAACCACTCATTGTGAATCACAGGAAGGGAGGATATTCGGAAAGCATGAGATCAGCAGTGCCTTCTTCATCCACATCTGTCTTTATCTGTTGGGAGGTAAAGCAACCCAAATGAAAAGTTGACATTCAGCCAGTCTTGGAACTCCCTTGCCACGTGGTTGAGAATTGAACTGCAGAATGCCTGCCTGCTCAGTGTGACTAAAGAATTCAACAACATGGCACAACTTTCATTACAGAAATCTTTGAAAGCATAACCTAATTGTAACTTATAAAGGGTCACAGATGTTGAGGATCACAGCTTGTTTCAAATGATTATGTTTAGATATGAATATCAGAAATGTTGTGTGCAATGTTTTGCAACATCAGCACTTTAAGTTGGTTAATACTGTCTGCAAGGTTCTTTTTAATCCACAGCCTGTTTAGCATTCAAATTTTCACCCTGTTTAACATCCCTAACCCTTAAACCGGGTGAAAATTAAGAAGTAAACTCGTTCCCATGTTTTCCCACTTTACTAAATAACCCCTCTACCTCTGCTCCCATCTGAGAACTACAATAACTTTACAACATTTATTCAATGTTATTGAAATTTTGGTTACAAATGTGCCTTCAGGTGATAACTCTTTCATTGCTCTGAAAAGGTTCCTATTTTGGTGCATAATAATTACTGTGGTTTCCCTGAAGTGGCTGGCAGCCTGCCAAAGATCAGTGTTCACAGGAATTCAGTGACCAGATTAGGAAATTAGTGTCCTGGCTTGTCAAGCAGTGGGAAAGCTTGCCGGACAACAAGATCAATGGCAAGCTATAATAATAAACCTTGTATTTGATATAGCACGATTCACATCTTCTAGCCGTCTCAAAGCACTTCACAGAATAATATTGTAAAGTGAATTGATTGTATATATGTGGGCGAAACACGGCAGCCAATAGCGCACAATAGTGTCCCACAAACAGTTGTGGATTGAAATGACCAATTACTTTTTTTTTAGGGTTATTATTAGGAGTGTGGAGCAAGGAAACTTACCCAAGATTTCCCCCTGCCTAGAATTGAACCCGGGTCTCCCTCGTGTAAGGCGAGTGCTCAGGCACCTGGCTAACCCAAAAGAAAGTGAAACTCAATGGCTTCCCTCCACACCCCCGTCCTCAGCTCAGGTCTAAGCAGTAATTGTACAGCGCCTTGGGACATCCTCCTGACGTGAAAGGCGTTATACAATTGTAATTTTGTTGTTGTTGTTAAACATGAGTCAACAACCAGGAAGTGATAGTTGTGAGTCTGGTAGTAAAAAAACAGGAAAACTATTACCCTAAAAATAAAATTAGATTTTTTAACCCGCTTTTATGTCTCGAGTGTTATGTTATTTCAATTTATATTTTTAATATATTTTATATTTAACATGTATTTCAACTTATAATGTTTTTTACCATGTATTTCAACTTATAATGGGACGACCTCCCGACGTGAAAGGCGCTTTATAAGTTTAAGTTGTTGTGGTTTTGAAGAAAAGTTTGACGAAAAATGTCCAAAAGAACCTAACTCCTGTTTATACATTAATTCTTGTGGGAAAAATGTGTTCACTTATTGTCGTTTTGCTTAAAGTCGCATGACGTTAAGTGAGGTCTAATTGCATTTTATCATGATTCAGGAAAGGGGAGAGAGATTGGCAAGCATTCTGTAGGCCTCTTCTGTCTTGAGAGGAGATATTCAGAGGGATCTTATAGAAGTGTATAAGTGTGTAAAATGCTAAGTGGGACGAGAAACTACAGTATAATGTTTTCAGAAACACCGAGTCAGCAGGACAAAATGACTTTCAGGACAGTCACAATGAAGCATTTCTGTACAGAGAGAACAACCAACAGCTGGTACAGGTTACCAAGGAGGTGATTGAGGCCAAGATGCTGGAATTTATTCGAAAAACAGCCTGGTGTTGTAATGGAAAAATGGTAGGTGGAAGGATGAGATCAAATGGGCCTTTGTCAGCCAAATGGCCCATGATTTGCCGCATTTCACAGCAAAGGAATGGCAACCAGGTCCGTCTGGTCTGATCTTCATCTTCTGCCCACACAATTCCACCAAGGTTCAGTAGGGACGAGGAGCTGGAATCCGGGCTGATTTCCCACCTGCTTAATCTAGGCGCATTGAGACTAACAAGAGTTCTCTGAGGTTAGGAATAATTGGAGATCAACCTGTTCATTTTCTACAGTCTGCTTGAATAAGTCACTGAGCCAACCAGTAGCATAAGCCTAATCATAAAAGAGGCATCAATAAAAACACAAGGGTTCAAAATAAGCTTTTTTAAAAAAACGTTTCACTGTTTTAAAGAGACATTTGGGAACCAGTGAGCCCAATGAAGATAGAGAGTTCACCACTCACTGATTTCACCATTAAAATTCATACAAACACTGACTCTGTTTTACTACCGTTATGTCCTTCATAAAATGTTGAAGGGGTATAATTCTTGTGGTTATTGCTGCACTTCCCCTGACTCACACAGCCAACTGAAACCATGAAACACACATATTACACTGCCAAACGTAAGAACTCACAACCACCATGAAAGTGCAGTGTGGACAGGAGGCATCTCTGGGGAGCCCTTACAGAGGGGTACAAGATTTCAAATGGGATTGATAAAGCAAACCCTCTTATCACATTGAAGAAAAACACTGCATGCGACTCCAAACTGCTCCTGGGCAAGATTAAAGCAGTCAGAGAGTGCAAAAAAAACAGGCTGGCTCAGCACATCAGAGCATGTGCATGAAGCTGTGCTATACGCATGCAATAACTTCCTGTTATTTAAGAGCTGTGAGGTAGGGCAATCTGCCCACTCCCAGCATTTATTAAGGGCCATACATGGGCAGCCCTTCAATTGTCTGGTCTTCCTTGTTTTTTTGATTAAGTGCTGATGCCTCCCGGATGGAGTTGTACATTGATGAGCAGATGGATTACATTCTGCACACATCTTATGGGACAGCTGCATCTGCCATCTGAGTCACTGAAGATAAGGGACTTGAAAAGTTAATGTAATTAAACAAAACCGAATAGCAGGAGAAAACAACAGTGAGGACAAGATCAACAAATTTAACTCCAATTTGCAATCCTCTTTGCTGCTAAAATAAAGTCCAATCAGAAAATGATCTGAAGAGCCTGCAGTCTCGAATAACAATCAGTCATTTGACACAACACCTTTCACACCGGGAGACGTCTCAATGCGCTTCACGGGATTCACTGTAAAGTGTAACTGTATTTTGTAGGTGAATGTAGAATGTTCAAAACTAACATTGGCGCTAACAAGTCGGAATAGAACAGGACTTTTGCCAACCATATAAGAAATGAATCAAATTCAATTGATACGTATCAAGTGGAAGGGAATTCACCTAGTAAATGCTTTCTTCCGTTTAATATACTTTGAACAAGTACACACCTCATCACATGATTACACCTCACCCAGATTACAATAGGAAACTGAGCCAAGCATAAATTGTGCAGGAACCACTTCGTTGTTTAAAGAGGGCTGAATGTCGTTATCCATAGAAATGGGTTCCTTGAAGCTTCCTTCCCATGAAAGCGCTATACAAATGTAATTTTGTTGTTGTTTATTTTTGTGAAATGTCTTTTTAACCATTTAGGTTTCAAAACATACACCACTTACATGTGAGTTTACATTCAAATAACTTATTCTTCTACTTTTATTCTAACATAATAAAAAATAATAATCCTTGCATTTGGTACAATGTCTTCTAGACCAGCAGTTCTCAACCAGGGGTACATGTACCCCAGGGGGTACAAACTTATTTCCAGGGGTACAGGTAGCAGTACATTGATTTATTTAGCTCTCTTATTTAGTGTTTTATAGCCTTCTAAATTGTATATTTAATTGTTATTCCCCTTGATTTGTATGTGCTAGTTATTTTGTTATATAACAAAAGCTTGGTTGTAAAATGCAAGTGGAATGAGGGGGGTGGTGTGTGTGTATATGTGGTTCAGTAGAGGTACATGATAATGTTGAAAATTAACAAGGGAAGGTTGAGAACCACTGTTCTAGACAGTTCAAAGTGCTTCACAGAATATACTGTAAAAGTGAATTGATTGTAATATTTGTGAGTGAAATGCGGCAGCCAATTGCGCACAGCAGTATCTCACAAACAGCTGTGGATTGAAGTGACCAATTTATTATTGGTTATTTTTCCTGAAGGGTGATTATTAGGCATGTGGAGGAAACCTGCCGAAGGTTTCACCCTGCCGAGAATCAAACCAAGGTCTCTCACTTGAGAAGCGAGTGCTCTGTAAGAAAGTGGAAAGAAATCTATGTAGAAACAAAACAATTTTTAATTCAACTTGCTGTTATAATAAGATAGGATGAGCTGCTCACATCGATGCTCCTAGCACACTATCATCTTGAGGAGTTAAACACCAAGGTTGCTCTTTTGCAACATTCGGAGGCAGACAGGCATATGTCATTCATTACTCGAAGGGTCACTGAAGCAGACCATCGCTGTAAAGGAAAGATTTAAACAAAGATGGAGGAATGAATCAGTGAGCCTCAGGGTACAGACTAGTATTTTGTAAACGGTGCTTTCACACAGTGCATGTCCCGGAAGTAGACATGGAGTGTAACAACAGTGGGTAAATGGGACTCGGGGCAAAGGTCACACAACAACCAGTCAGTCTTAGCCTTTAACTCTTCAATGTGCTGTAGAGCACGCAGCACTCTCGAGTGCGGGAAAGAGCAGGAGAAACTGGTACATTTGCGCACAGCAGTGTCCCACCAACAGTCATGGATTGAAGTGACCAATATTATTAATGTTTTTTATTGAGGGATTATTATCAGGCATGTGGAATAAGGAAGCTTGACCAATATTTCGTCCTGCCGGAATCGAACCTGGGTTTCTCGTTTGTGAGGCGAGTGCTCTAATCACTGAGGTACAGAACACCATCAAGATGCATTATTCTTTCATGTTTCATTTAAATCAATATAGTTTTAAAAATGTAGGTTGGCAATAAAATGTACCCCTCAATAGTTCCAATCAACCCACGGCAATTTTTTCCCGCAAAATTTGTCAAATATCCCTGTAATTTGGGGCAAATATTTCCGCAATTGTCTATTGGCCCTGCTCATTACCATAGTAGCATGTTTATGTTTCCTTTTTGAACCGTTTTGTGTGCCACTGTCCCTCTGTTTTGTCCTGGTTAACCATTGATATCCAGAACATTATGAGCAACTTGGAGAAACTCCTCTTTTCTCCCTGGGAATTTGCTTGTAAATCTCTGGCCTTGAGCTTGTTGCCTTTTTCCCTGACCACTGCCATATCAGGAACCCTCTCTTTGTCAATAACTGTTACCCCAAATCCATGCCTCAACAACCCCAACTCCCTGCTTATCGGTCATCCTTCCCAACACCATGTTGAGGGTGAGTGTTTGCAGGGTGGGATGGGGCAGTAGAGATATTAGAGGGGGGAACGGTGTATGTAGTGGAGCTGTAGTGGGTGTATAAAGCGGGGGTGTATCTGAGGTGTGTATATGTGGCGGAGGGTGCAGCAGAGGGTGCATAGCAGAGGGCTTAGCGGAGGAGGGGTGTAGAGTTCAGACATGTGTGTAGTAGAGGGGATGCGTGTGTGTGGTAAAGGGGCGCTGTGTGTAGTTGAGGGGGTTTATGTTTAGGTGGTGGGAGGGGGGTTTAGGTGGAAACAAATAAGATCTTCCTACCTGGCGAGAGGATGGGCAGCTCTGGATTCAAACAGATATCCATCAACAAAAAATTCACACATACTAAGACAGCACCAAGTGAAGAGAAAGGTGAGCTGGGGGGAGTGGAAGAGAACTGGATTTTATTAAATTATTATACCTGAAAGCTAAGGTCACTGAACTTCAAAAAGGTTTGAACTTAGAAGTGTGTACACTATATGTGGGGGGGAGGTGCGCAGATTTATTTCATATGAACAAAATATCACTGAATCACCCCAGCCGCAACATCAGCAAACGCAAGTCATTAGCACCACTGCCCTCTGACACAATTTCATACAAAACAACACAGAATGAAAAGTTGCAGAGGGAATGGCATGTCTTCAGCAACCACTTGCACAGAACAGCTGACTTCAGATCATCTGTGCGTTTTCTGAGGGAGCTGCCTGAGCCAAGCAGCTCTTCACAGCTTGCCCAGTCACAACAGCTGCTCCTCCTAATGGATGTATTCAATGCATCAAATTAACGCCACACACTCCCAGAGCCAAGCTGCTGGGAGACTTGTGAAGCTCGGAACGTAATCCTTTTCCTGGAGCATTTGGTGCCCTCCTGGCACCTGCAACACTGAAAATCCCATCCTGTGACCAATTGATTCATTCCAGGAGAAACATCAAGACTGGTTTACGATATCCGTATCCAACAGCATTTGCCAACTCTCTATCTTTCTCTCTCTCCCCCTACCCTACTCCACCAATTAAAATACTTACACTAGATTCCAACTGGCACTAATGATTTTTATTCCTACTTCGGTGAGTTTCAATCACAAAAGCATTCGTACACCCCCACACACCCCTCTCCCACTGCTTTCCCTATTTCCCACAGCTGGGAGAACAGATGAAAATCTCCCTCTCCTGCCAGTGTCAAACATGGAGGAAGGAACAAACAGGCAACTTCACCACATTGAGATGTGATTAAGCACTTCACAGGGAATCACTGTCAAATGTGGCAGGATGTGTTATTAAACACACAAGTTATTTGAACGTAGCAAGGTCCGACAAACAGCCGTGAGATGAACTCGTGATTTAATTGGAGGATTACTGACTTTCAAATCATATAATAATAATAGTAGTCACAGTGTCAACAGTGAATTTTAGTGGTCTTTAATGCCCATCTGAACAGATAAACAGGGTTAATGTCTGATCCAAAAGACAACACCTCCAACAATGCAGAGCTCCCCCTACCACTACGCTTGAATGTCAGCCCTCACTTGAACCTTCTGACCTAGAAGCTAGAGTTCCAACAACCGAGTCAGACTGACACTCAGTTATGGGATTGACCCAGCTGCTGGTCACTCAACTCCTCCTCCGCTCTCCACCGCTGGCTGATTCAGTCAACCAGTCTCTCTCCTCAGCCTCTGCTCCACTACCCTTGAAAACCGCTGTGATAATAATAATAATAATCATTACATTTATATAGCGCTTTCCACGTCTTCTCGACGTCTCAAAGCGCTTCACAGAATACAACATCCTTCCTCAAAAAAGCCACCCTCGATCCCTCTAATCTCTCCCACTACTATCCCATTTCCAACCTACCCTTCCTTTCCAAAGTCCTGGAATGAATTGTTGCAGGTCAACTTTGGTCACATCTCTCCCTCCTGCAGTCTGGAGTTCGCCCTGTTTCTTTTAGATTATTTTTCTTATCTATATGACATGCTCCCTCTGCACAATGTCATCTGCAGACACAGGGTAAACTTCTACATGTATGCATGAGGATAACATACCTCCCTACATTTCTGACCTCCTCACTCCCCAAAATACCATTCAGAGCCTCTACTCAACTGGCACCAGACTCCTAATCATCCCTCGCACCCTCCACTCCACCAAGGTTTTCATTATATACCATGTTTCACATCGAGAGGAAGACTCTTCACAAAATTTACTTAGCAAAGATGCTAAGTCTGGTGTTACTAAGTATAGTGACTGTGCAAAGCAGCTGTCAATTTGTGCACCATGTCAATGTCCTACAACAGCCATCCATTGAGCAGTTTTATCGGGGGGAGAGATGGTGTCTGGAACAAATCTCAATCTCGTGTTATTCCAACTTTGCTCAAATCTCCGCAATGAGTGTTCGCTCTGCATCTGGTGAGCATAGTAATCGTCTGAACGGCTCCAGCATCAAGTATTTTAAACAAAATCAGAGATATAGAATTTGTCCAGGTCACGTTCTACAGTCCAGTATTGCATTCAATCCCACAAAGCAGACATGGCACAATATTCCCTAATCCGTCAAAAAAAGCAGAACATATTTCCAAAGCAGTTTGATCCCTCAACCTCCACATATAACTGCAACAAAGGTATCTCCAGGGTGCCGAGAAAACTTTACTCCTAACAACAACTGCACTACCTCAGATACCATTACCTTCATCACAGAGTGTTCCAAGATTAATTTGTTTATTGTTATTATGACAGATATGCAGGGTTGATTCCAATAAAAAATACCCTGAGAAACACAACACCTCGTGTTAAACACACACAATGCCGTTATTTATGTGAGCAATATCTGCTAGAAATCTGCATTACACACAAGCACTGGAAAGCTTCCTCAGAGCAGAGTACAACACATCCCGAGTGTCAGCAGCAGGAGGCTATTCAGCCCACCAAGCCTGTTCCAGCAACACAATCTCACAGCCTCCATCCACACTATGTTGAGAAATCTCTGATCTCACTGCTCAGTTCTAACATTAACATTGCGTCCCCTTGTTTTGGATTCCTGTCCCGGGATCAGCCTGGAGAGTGGTTGCGACTCCAGTCAGACAAACTGTGTCGCTTGGTTGTGCGGTGAGCAGCAGAGGACATGCACTAAAGTGCATCTTAGAAGACGACAGTGCGATCAGAATGACAATATTTCAAAAGGTTTGCAGCTGTGTCCCAAGCTGACTGAGTGCTGTGTAAAAATACTCCTCGAACACTTCAATTACCCAGCAAAGTTCAAATCTAGTGCAATTTAAGAAACCTTAGAATCCCAAAACACAACACTAGGAAGCCTTAGAAATAGGGCATTTTAGCAAGCGAACGCCAGTCTGAAATACTGTCAGCTACTTGCAATTTATTAGGAGCAGCCAATTTTCCTTAACAAGCCTCCAGACAATAGTAGGCAGTGCCATTGTACTTCACATCAAGTACATCAGTGTTATCACATTAACTGCCCAGGGCTGTGTTAACTTGAACATTGATCATTTGCCATTTGTGAAAAATATACTCCCACGGCAGTATTCAAAAAGAGGAGTTTCTCCCAGTCTCCAAGCCAAGAATCCCACAGCTAAAATTGGTCATTCACTTCATGACTGTTTATAGGTAGCACTCTCACCTCCGAGTCAGAGGTTGTAGGTTCAAGCCCCATGTCAAGACTTGGAACTCACAAAGCCTAAGCTGACACTGTAATGGAATGCTGGTGGTGTGCTGCATTGTTGGAGGCGCCATTCTTCAAATGAGACATGAAATTGTGCCCGTTCCAATGGATGTTTAAAATCACACGGTACTAGCCAAGAAGAGATGGGAAGTTTTCCCCAGTGTACTGGCCGACAATCCCCAAATACTGCTGTGTACAGATTGGCTGTCGTGTCCACCTACAATCCTACAATTTGGTCACTCAACCTATGAATGTTTCAGGTAACCAAAGTTAGGTGAGAAGATCAGCCATGATCTTATTGATTGGCAGAGCAGGCTCAAAGGGCCGAATGGCCTACTCCTGCTCCTAATTCTTATGTTCTTATGTTTGCAAGATAATGCTGTATGCAATTGGCTGCTGCATTTTGCCTACAAAATATAGTCAATTCATTTTACAGTATATTCTGTGAAGCACTTTGAGATGTCTAGAAAAAATGATAAGGCGCTATATCAAATGTAAGGATTATTTATTATTATCATTATAAAGGGAACGTACTCTCCTGGTTCAAGTCCTACCTCACAAACCGCCAGCACTACATTGCTGCAATTGTCTTTTTTCTCACTTCTGCCCAGTCACCTGCGAGTTACCCCAAGGATCAATTTTTTGCCCCCTTCTCTTCCTCATCTATATTCTCCTTCTCGGTGAAGTCAACCACAGACACAGGGTTAACTTCCACATGTATGCAGATGACATCTAACTCAACTTTCCACTCCAGTTGCGACCCTCAGTCCCCATACTCTTTGGCTCCTGTTGACGTCTTATGTTCCATGGGTCCGACCTCAACAGGTCCGACCTATTCCTAAAACTCTCCGAACCCATGCACAACTTATGCGTCAGGTTTGAGGCTTCCTTTCCTACATCCAATTCCTCACCAACAGCGCTTTATTCCATCTCTGCCACATTGCCCTCTTCGTCAATACCTCTCTACTCACTGCAGTACCCGCTGCTTCCGCTCTACTGGGTCTGGCCTCCTTCTCCCCCAAATGATCAGCTCCACCATCGGAAGCAGTGCTTTCAGCCACTACGCCCCAAAGTTCATTCAACCCCTTCACCTCACCCCTCCTTTCCCATCTTCAGGTTGCTTTGAGACGTCGTTAAGATGTGAAAAACGCTGTATCAAATGCAAGGATTATTATATTGCGCCTGAAGACCTTTCTCTTCGACAGTGCTTACAGCCATCTTCCTCCTCCCACTGGCTTGGCCTCGGGCTCATTCATGGAGGGCAGTGTGCACCAATGAGCTGCACACAGGAGCTTTGTGTAGTTTGGTCTTTGGAATGCTTTGGAGGCCTCATTCTCCCTCACATATTCACATATCCATAGCCAAACATTCCAGAGACCCAGTGGTGGCTAATGTCAGGACAATGTTTGGAAAACATTCTCACCCACTGAATAATTTGCCCATTGTAAAATATAAAAACTTGTGCATATATAAAATATAAAAGTTATGCAAATTGGACTTTAAGCTAACAGCCATCTCAGTGCAGCATCCCAGTGTACCTCCTGGTGGACAGGTCCACTAAATCTTAAGAGAACAGCAGAGGCATAGAGCCTAACGTATCCCTTTCAATGTCCTGTTACAGTCACATCCAGCCTCCAATGAAAGCCTATTGTGTGATTCTGGTAGTGACAGATAGCAGGTATAGCTTTCAATTGCTTCTAAGTTTCTTTCTATCATGTTGCCTCGGGTTTAACTGGGGTCTAACATGCAGGATTTCTTGAAGAATCTAATTAGAAATGATATGCGGGAACCCAACTCTATAGATGGTGTCAGAGAGGGGTTCTCACGGGTCAGTGTTATACGCCCACAGTCTCATATTACACATCATGGAGAATGTGCCTCTGTCACACACTTAAAACCTTACACTGCAGCTCCAGAGTTCCACACTGAAACATGCTGAGAAAGAGGCTGTGCCATGGATCAAGCTTCTGCTTTCCATATTATAATAATCTTTGTGTTATGTTGTAAAGACATCTTATTGTGCTTCATGAGTCTTTACTTAAACAAGCAACAAAATTACACTTGTATAGCGCCTTTCACATCAGGAGGACATCCCAAGGTGCTGGACAGTCAATGTTTCAGACCGGGGAGGGAGTGGGGGGGATTTGGGGTGACTGATGGGACCGTCAAAGATGAGTGTCTTGAGGTGGGACTTGAAGGAGGCCAGGGAGGGGGCGAGGCAAATGGAGTTTCAGATGAGTTTTCAGCGGGCTGGTTGGTAGGGGGTTAGGAGGTCGCACATATAGGGTGGGGCGAGGCTGTGGAAGGCTTTGAATGTCATCATAAAGTGTAGTAACAGTGTATTTGCAGGTGAACGCAGTAGCTAATTTGTGCACAGCAATGACCCACAAACAAACGTGAAGTGAATAATAAATTTTTATTCCCAGTGTGTATCTGTGGCAAGCATATGTGAACAGCCACTACACAATCCATCGCTGTACAACAGCTAAATAACTAACGGACCCACACTGTTAAGTCCCTGCTGATCCAGACTACTTCACTCACAGTTTCCCCTGAATTAGGTATAATTACTTCATCAGCGGATCTGACTCAGCAGTTTTACACTGGAGACCCAGCTCAGCATTGAGTCTCCGGAGATCCACAGCCAGGAGAGAGTCATTTCACAATACAACTGTCATCAAAGACAAAAGTGGTTACCGCAAAGCTGTATCAAATTGTTCTCCACCACTCACATGGAACGATTTGCTTATACATTTAGGAAGGAAAATCTATTTCTTCTATTTAAAAATAATTTAAATGGTTATGGCGATTTCTGGAGTTTTGCCAGCCTCTTGTCTACCCACCATCCACCCCCATCATAAATGCCAGTAACTGAGTGGGTGTGTACGTGTGTGCATGCATGCGTGCGAGCACTCGCAAAAAGCTCACACGTTTCACCCACTAAATATACAATCAATTCACTTCAAAGTATATTCTGTGAAGCGCTTTGAAGTGTCTCAACAACGTGATAAGGCCTTATACCAAATGCAAGGATTATTAGGTAAAGCTCAACAAAGAATTATGATATTAATCCTTGCATTTGATGTTCCATCTTTCACATCATAAGGACATGGCAAATTGTTACGTGCAGTGATTGGATTTTTGTAGGAAAACACAACAGTCAATTTTGCTGACAGTTAAGTTCACAAGAAATCAGGTAGTGAAGAACCCATCTGGGGGATTGTTGCCAGGACACGGGGAGAAACCCTTTTCTTTTTTCCAATAGTGGAATCTTTGATGTTCACCTGAATGGGCAGATGAGGCCATTTAATGTCTCGTGAAGGACAGCATCTTCAACAACACACACCCAAGCTCTGCCCTCGAGTGCCAGCTTAATACAATCACAATCTGCGCTCTTTATTTAGCTTCTTGGTAAACATGCATAACCCTAATCAGAGAGAGAATGTAAGCTTGTTGGGTCAGTGTGTGTTTTGGCTGTGTTGCACAATTAGATAGCATTAACATACATCTGTCAACAACTGATAAACAAATCTTTGGAGACCCAAGACCAAGTAAAATACTGTCCTGCTCTTGGGAGACATTGGATTGTGTCAGAATGTGAAAGTGTTTTGCTGGTAACTCAGTGTGTGCTGAATGAAAATGAATATGACTGGTGCCAGCAGACTCAAGTGAGAAGCAAGGGGGATTTATTATCGCCCTTTGATAATAGTTGAGCAGCTTTCACATCAAGAGGACATCTCAAAATTGTCACCAGGACACTGGACAATCAGTCAGTCGCCAGGACACTTGTTGGAGAGTTTGCAGGGCTATTGGGAGTGAGAATAATTTGGACAGCTCTTAAAAGAGCCGGCACATACACAACGGGCTGAATGCCCTTCTGTGCTGTATAATTCTGTTTCTATGATACTGGGTAGTCAGTCAGTCAGTCAGTCACCAGGACACTGGGCAGTCAGGCAGTCAGTCAGTCGGTTTCTTTCTATTGCTGCACTAGTATGCCAACTCACTTAAATCGGAAGACTTCATATTTCATGTCATCACAATTGTCCATTGTGTTTAAAGCTCTGTCTATAAAAATTATATTGTGTGGAAAATGAATTAAACATGGCAAAAACCTGCTGTTCACTGCCATGCATGAATAATTGACTTCACACACTCTATTATTCAATACCATCCCTCCATTAAATTACAGTGCTTTCCAGAGCCCAACACTGGAATGGGTTACTTTGTTTCCACTGCACACAGATAACACAAGAAAACTAAAGGGGAAGATTGGAGCCGTCTTCATTGTATTTGTTTTATCACGTTCAGCTCTGAATGCTTCACACTTTTGGCACTTTGACGTGTACTGACTGAGGCTTGTTGCACATTCCCTGGACTCTACATCAGTGGCCCAATCTTCAGTTCCTACACCCCTAATCTCTGGAACACTCTCCCTCAGCCACTCCGTCTCTCCATCCGTCCCCCCACCCACCCTCCATTCGTATTCAAATCTCGCCTCAAGTCCTACCCCTTCAAACGCAATTATGGTCACATAATCTCCCCTCCTCAAGCATCAAGCCTCATTCCTGTAAAGCTCACCGACACCTTACCCAACATGATGGGCACTATATAAATGCAAATTGTTGTATTGTAAATTGGCTGCCACTTTTGCATACAAACAAACAGTTATTATACCTGAAACAATTCTCCTACGTGAAGTCAAACATAATGACTATTTTAAGATTTGAATCTGTAATCATTTCTGCTGCCATAAACAATGCGCAGTTTTATTTTGGTTCCTTGCAGCAGAAGCATAGAAATTAAAGCTAATATTTTTTTAAATACGTTGATTTATTTCCATTGGAATACCAGGGAACTTTGAACTTGCCACAGCTCGTCATCAGTCAGAGAATTGCTGTGAATAAGTTACTTATCTGTGAGCAAGGTCATTCTCAAGTGCATAAGTACAGAAGTGCTTGTCTGGGGCAACCAACCAGCATCTTTTGAGAAAATGTGGTGTATTTGTCATAACACTACTAATGTTTGTAAATATGTTTTAAAAAATTGGATTGCCTTGTTTTTTCAGCGTTCACTCAACCTTTTACAAACAAGTAAATTTCAAAATTGCCGCCACCAAAAACTACAAGCAAAATGCTTGCAGCGCTTCAACGTCGGATTTGAGCACTTCACTCCCAATTTTTCTTTTCAGACACACTGAATTGTTTAGACAAGTCAGCCTATTTATTCTCCTCTCTTTGAAAGCATTTTACCACTGATAGGCACAGCTCAAATCATTTTAACAAACGGCTTCAAAGTGCGCTCGCTTTGCAGCGAGCGAGAGGACCTGGGTTCGATTCCCGATCAGACCAAAATCTTAGGCAAGTTTCTTTACTCCAAACCTCTCTCCTCCCAAGCATGCTCCGCCCCACCCCCTCTCTTTCCCCAACACAGGTCCTCTCTTTTTCCTCAGCACAGCCTCTCGCTCTTCCCACAGCCTCTCGCTCTCCCCAAGCACACCCCAAACCTAGCACAGTCGCCCTCTCTCTCCCGCCATTGCGGCCGCTCTCTCCCGCCAGCACGTTCTCTCTCTCTCTCCCCCCAGCGCGGCCCCTCTCTATCTCCACCCAGTACAGCTGCTCTCTCTTTAATAATAATAATCCTTGTATTTGATGTAGTACTTTTCGTGTCTTCTGGACTTTTCAAAGCTTGTCACAGGATATACTGTAAAGTGAATTAACTCTATATTTTGTGGTAGAAACACGGCAATCAATGGCGCACAGCAGTGTCCCACAAACAGTTGTAGATTGAGTGACCAAAATTTATGAATTTTTTGAAGGATTATTATCCCTGGAAAAGGAATCCACCAATTGACTAACAATCAGGTTCCTACTTACAGCTGGGTAACCAGAAGCGTGTGGAGTAAGGAAACTTGTCTAGCATTTCGCCTCCTGGGAATCAAACCCAGCTCTCTCACTCGTGAGGCGAATGCTCTAACCAATGGGCTACAGGATTCCAACCTAAAGCCCACTCATCCTCTCTCTGCCTATGCCAGTCCAGTCTAGTCCAGCAGCTTCCAAATTCTCCCTCCCTCTCTTGACTGCACCTATAACAGCCACATGATCTGAACATCTCAAGTTCCTTGGCGACGCTTTTCAGCCGTGCTAATGTGCTCAACCACTAGCTTTGGTTCTGAGACAGCAGCAAAGGTAACTCAATTCTCATCTTTCAACAGCTCGCCACACGGGAAACAAACATAGAGTTTGCTTCACTACCATGAACAAACATCTCAGATAAATTACACGAGCAGCACTCTCACTTATTTTGGCTTAATTTAGATCTCATTTTTCCCTATCATAGGATCAGAGCCTTTTCACCTGCTTCAGTCATTCCACTACTTATAATTAGCAACATAGATACAGCTCGCTCCTGATGGGAATGCAACATCATCAGACACCCACCACCTCCACCCCCAACAGCTGGAGCATTAGCCTGGACAGTAAGCTCAGTACTGACGTGGGACTCCAAACTACAACCTGCAGCAATATAACTGAGCCAATATATGGAGAGAGAGAGAAAGAAAGAGCGAGAGAGAATGCATTGGAAACTGAATTGAAAAAAATCGCAAACTATCACTTTGTTTACTTTTCTCCTGGTTTCTCAATGCAACACTGTAAATAGTCTTTTGCAGGGAGGGGAAGTAACAGTTTAGATTCCCTGTTCACCAGTCTCAGAGCTTGGGGAGTTGGTTTAGCTAAGATTACCTCACTCGACTGAGGCTTCAAACTAAGTGGGAACGACAAGATCAGCAACACAATCAAAGGCTTGGCACGAGACACCATCTGGTACATACCTACTTTGGAGGAGAAGTTTACCAGAGTGTAATTAGGTTCTCAGTCACCTGTGGCACACTGAGTGACTGACATGTTGAAGCTGAGAGAGGCACACCACAATTGCACATGCATTATGGTAATTGCAGTAATGTAGATAAACAGAGCATAGGTTACCACTACAATGAAGCAGCTGAAACTTGGCTTTAAGCTAAGACAATTTGTGGGATCAGGCCACAGGCACTTCACAATATCATGACTAACGTACAACAGTCATAGTGATACTATTGAAATGCATTTATTATTAGGATAATTGGTGAGATGGAATGTACACGACCTTGCTCTAGTCAGCTGGACTGCATCTCTGACAATGCCAGTTCCAGCAGACAGTTTTGTTTCATTCCCTTCTCCTTTTCAATGCAATTTCTCTGCAGTGTGGTTGAGGTCAGCAAGGACACTTGACTTATTTATTGTGGGGCAGTGGGGCAGTGGTTGTTCTGGAGGGATAAGATTGAATTGGCAAAAGGCCTTCTTTAGGTAGGCCACTTGTAAACTCTGTGTTAAGTGTGCATGTATGTAGGGAATGGAAAAGACAGAACAGCAATGCTCCTCACTAAAATAGTACTGAAATGGTCAAATTCACCGCCAACCAGCTATAAAAAGCAGCAGATGCTGTGAAGCAAATAACTTGAGTTATTTGCACTTGACTTGATTTTGAAATGGGTCTGCTTGCACCAGCAGCCCAGTCTGTAAACTGAAAGCAAACATCAGCCGACTAGGTCCCTGCAGCATACAAAATACAGAATACAGATGACACAGCTCACTCATGCTTGCTCACTCAGGCCTGCATCACCAAGGAGAACGACAAGTGGCAAGAAGCAGCCCTGAGCTAAAGTATTAAGCTTCCTGATGGACATGAGTCATACAAAACCAAGGAACCCGATAATATCATGCTCAGAAGAGACACAAAACCTTAAAACAAGAACTTGGATGTTTCAAAAATTGCTGTGACTCTTAAAGAGCAATGGGATCAGGAGAACAGCAGTGCCCTCCACATCTTGCCGTCTTCAAGCAAACATAATGTGAACACCATCAACTGAAGACAAGGAGTGAGCAAGTAACTCATTGTTTAAAAGCAAAGCATCTCGCTGCTTCCCTGCTCTATTGTTGACTCTCAATTCATAAAATAAACCTTAACTCATCGTCAGATCTGACGAATGGTCGTGGACCCGAAACGTTGACTCACTTTTTCTTTCTCCATAGATGCTGCCTGACCTGCTGAGTGTTTTCTGTTTTGTTTGTTTTGTGAATTCTGTTTTATTTCATTAAATCTAACCATTGCCATAAGTGATTTTTTTTTAAAATCTCATTTCGGCCTCAGTCTATCTTTCTGTGCGACCAGATACACGTCAAGTTTCCTCCCTTCCTCTTGTCATAGCACACGTACGTAGACCATAGACCACATGTTCACAAAGCAGGTGGTTAAGCAGCAAACATAGCAGCGCACTCCGTGGCTTCCTGCGGTATACTGGTTAGTGCGCTTGCCTCGCATACGAGAGGACCCAGGTTTGATTCCTTACCAACCTGCCAGCCCACTCTGTTCAGCGGGCTCCGTTTAGTGGGACAAAACCTTAGATAAGAGGCAGAGTCTCAGAGTGCAGTAACAAGGACCCATTGTTAGTCGATTGCTTTTCAGAGGCAATAATCTCTACACAAAATATGTTCATTCAATCTACAACAGTTTGTGGGACACTGCTGTGCGCAATTGGCTGCTACATTTCACCCACAAAATATACAGTCAATCCACTTTACAATATATATTATGAAGCGCTTTGAGAAGTCTCAACAACATGATAGGACTCTATTTCAATATCAAGGATTATTATTATAAATCCTCAACTATTTAGCCCAGCAAGGAATGCAAAAGGCCAGTATTGCCCACTTCCCCAGCTGCCACAAATTCAGATTAGGTAACAAAAGTTAACAATAATGTGGAGCCACCTTCACCTGTCTGGTGACATACCATACAGAGCAATCGCCCACTAAGTCAGCACAGGCCGGCTAGCGCTTTGGCCTAAGCTTTGAAGATAGGGACTGTGTCATCCTATAATTCTTGCATTTGGTACAGCTCTTTCCACGTCTTCTTGACGTCTCAAAGCCCTTCACAGAATGTACTGCAAAGTGAATTGACTGTACATGTGTGGGCAATTACACACAGCACAGCACAAATCTGGCCAACTTCTCTCAATTATCTTGTACCCCTTTTGTGGTTGCCTAATGCAATGGGCAGAAGCCCACACAACAAGTCGTGCTCATACCTAATTAGCGCAGGGGTTTACTGTTCTTCTGTGTCGCGCAGACTTGCTGCAGTTCTGGCGGCAGCAGCTTTTATGGACCTGACTGACACTAACAAAAGGGAGGAGTCAACCGGCACCAGTGCAGATTTATTCTGGGTCATTGCTATTTTGGAACCAATCTGGCTAATTAATTCCACAAATCAGAGAAAAACATTGGCCTCTTAAGCAAAGAAAAAGCTTCAGCCTTTGTGGGATCCTTTGCTTGTACTATAAGGACTAATATACCACACCTCCTTCACAATGTTCAATGAAACAAAATTAAGTAGCATTTATCGCGCTCAACAGAACTATTTAGTGTTTCTTTCATCATAACCTCTTCCAAAGGTTATGGCCAATTTTAAACCGCCTGATCATTCCAACTATTTCCAATTAAGCCCCTCAACCATATCCAGCGCTTGAAGACCCTTCACATTGCAACTTTGAGCTCATTGACTAGGCTGACAGAGGTGCAGATCAGACTTTAAACTGAGAACCTGTAGCCTGTCTACAACAACAACAACAAAATTGCACTTAGATAGTGCCTTTCACGTCAGGAGGATATCCCAAAGCACTGAACAGTCTGGTCGGAACTTGAGCGGGGGGGGGAGGGTCGAAGTAGGGGGAAGGAGAGTGGGAGAGGGGGAAGAGATAGTGGGGCCTGCGAAGGCGCGGTCTAGGTGGACTTTCACATCCCATGATGGTGCAGAGCAACACGATGAGCAAGTGAAGCAAGCCACTGACACACTAGCACCTTTTAAAATGGACATTGAGGAAGCAACTTAATAAACCAGTGTTGAGTCTTATTATTATTATTCTTTCCTGTCTGTGTGTGTGTGCCTTCACTATATGACCATTATTATAATTAAGGGAAGCCTAGATTTTTCTCTATTGTGGTAAGTGGGTTGGGTTTGAAAACAGCACGGTACACACACCAAAGCTATTTCTAGAGGCAGCTTACAGGAAATCCGTCCTAAATCACAGCACAGGCTGAGACCAAAATTCGGGAATTTGGAAGCCTTTGTATAAAAAAGCTTTGGCAGAAAAAGGCAAGTATCAAGGCAGCATTGGATAACTTCCGCTCCTCCAAAGTGCCAGGCAGCAACAATCCTTGACTCCACTTTGATATCATAAGAAGGAAAAAAAACACATTTAAAGCCATGAAGAAAAATAGCACAGAATTAAGTCGGGTTCCATACCAGAAGGCATGCCAGGATTCAAAAAAAAAATCAGAATGATAAAGGAAAGCTTTAAATTGACCATGGCAAGAGATGTGACGATTAATAACATAGTTTTTTTAGTTACATTAAAAGTAAAACAAGCAATGGAATAGGGTCACTGAAGGTGGGTTCAGGTGAGAACCTGACAAATAATGCTGCACAGGCTGTAATCAGTGGAGGTACATTACAATATTTTTTGATGGGTCACCTTCAGCAATACAGCCATTTCACAGCAATATTAATAATCCTTGCAATTGATATAGTGCTTTTTAAGTCTTCTAGACATATCAAATGCTTCACCGAATATACTGTAAATTGAATTGACTGTACATTTGTGTGCAGTATAACAACTACAGCTGAGACATGGGGCATTGAATCAACATACAATACATAATGTGTAAAAACAAAACTTTCACATATGGAGGACATTCCAAGATGTTGAAGAGTAAAATATTAGGACTCGGATGGAGGGGGAGTGTGGGGGGAGGGTTCCATATTCTTACCACCCTCTGTGAAAACAGGTTCTTCCTAAAGTCCCACTTAGATCTACCACCATCTGCTTGCCCCTATTTAGCTCCATATACGGTCATTACTATTTTTCCTTGATCAAATATAAATGAAAGAAAATCTTAAAACTGGAGGAAAACTGGAGATTTGGTTTTACCTTTCTCACAATCTGACTCCCTGTACTAAGAACCCTACATGCTGGTGTAGTGGGCAATTTAATGTTGCTGGGAAGCAGACGAATCACACTGTCCCAATTTCTGCCTCCTCACGCTAAAATCCGTCAACTGCACATGCACGAGGCTGGGTGAAAGCAGCAGCTAAAATTGACTTCACCCCCCACCCTAGCCCCAAATCATGCAATACAGTCACAAGTCCCAACAAACATTCAACCTCATCTATCTCAAGCATAAATAACGGACAGCAAGAGACACTTTCATAGGAATCTACAGATCGCTCACCATCTCTGCCAATGCTGCCTGGAGTGAGACAGCTGCCACAGAATCACACGACTTCAATTTACACAACCCGCTTCATATAGGGCAGTGTTGGCCAACCTTTAAGCTCGGCCAACAAAATAATTGTTCATGATTGAATATTTCTTGATTCATGGCATAAATCAGGCAATAATCTGGCAAAAAATAAAAGCCTATTACCAATCGATCACGGACTTACATAGATCTGTACGGTTGCCGCTTCTTTACAACCTCAGACCATGGGTTGGTCACTAATATAGGGCAACATTACAGAGTGTTTTAGAGGGACGGAAATGATCACCATGCAAGTCAGGTAGAGGTTATACGCATCTTACTACACTCAGGAACCAGAGAAGGCCACAAGCCCATGGGGGGGGGGGGGGGGGGGGGAGGGGGGGGGGGGGGTGGCCTGCATTGTTGGAAGTGCAACTCCCCTATTTCTCCTCCTTCCCAATCAATTTTTCACCTATGATTTTCTGGCCAATACTTTAGAAACTCTTATCACTCTCTGTGAGAATAAACGTTATCCTCAACTCGGTCCTAACCTGTTTTTCACTCATTTCACAGAATATTCATACATATTATGAATGGCCTGCCAACACTCACTCACTGAAGAATGTCAGTGCGGTCAATATTAAAATATTTGATCAGGAAATCGAGGTCAGTCCTTTTCATAGTGAAACAAGCCACCAATAATCAAATTAGTCTGGCTCAGTTGGCAGCAGTCTCACCTCAACCAGAAGGTTGTGGGTTCAACCCCCACATCAAGATTTTTTAAACATTATCAGAGGTGCAGTCCCTTGGATGAGACATTACATATAATATTCAGATGAATATGAAAGAACATGCACATGGCACTATTTGAAAAGCAAATTAAGCTTTTTCCAGTGCCCTGGGCAACAATACCCCTGATCAAATCGGTAATTCACTTCACAGCTAAATTCCATTCACGGCTATTTGTGGTACTTTGCTGTGCAGATTTGCTGTTGAATTCACCTACCTATGTAGACACAGTCACAAAAATTTATTTACAGGAATTGCTTTGAGAAGTCTTCACAACGTGGCAAGGCACTTTAACAAAAATAAGGTTTATTGTTTTTGCAATTTTTATCATTCTTAATAAGCCACCAATAACTCACTACCTTTGTTCATATAATGAGACTTGGAATGAAAGTGAGCCAAAGGCACCAGGTCGAGACACCTCCTCCATGAAAGAAAGCAAAAAGAAAATAGACAGTCATTTTTCTGTATATGTGCCGGATTTTAAATGAAAATGATGGCACAGAAAGCTTTCAAATGACATTTGAAACACTCTGCCTTGTCTATAACTATGTATAAAAAAAATTTCCTCAAGTTAAACATTTTCTGAACTTGCACTTGCAGCAACCAAACACTGCAGGAACTGAAGACTTGCCTCGGTGAAACTCACGGTATTTGCTCTCCAGACAGGAATGCAGGGCTTTTCAGCCCTTCATATCGGAAGTGCAGGGAATGTGATCACAGTTCAACTGCAGCAGCACGTTCCTCGATCGCTCAATATGCTCCCACACAATGAAGATTTATCTTCACAAAGTATGTTAGGGAAAAACCCCACACGGAGTTTATAAACTGAGGTCAGATACATTCTATGCAAGGTATAAGCCAGGCTTTCACAACCTGACATTAGATAACAGCAGGAAACCAAACACAAACTGTGGCAATCAGTAAACTGTACTCTCTCTAGAAACAAAAGCACTTTTATATTTTGGAAACTGGTGCTGTGTGCACCATGGCAACTATCACAACTGCTCAATAGGAGATACCTGAAAAATGGAAAGAAAGCACCACAAATGTGTAGGCACAGCTGGATGGTGCCTCTGAGAAGACGCAGATTGACCCTCATATAGCAAGCTTCTGCACACAATTCAGATAAAAAGACACCCATTTCTGTAATCTCTGGACTGCACACAGATTCAATCTTTAAAAGAATTATACACTCTGGCATCATAAAATCATATAGCACCGAAGGAGGTCATTTGGCTCATCATGTCTGTGCCAGCTCTTTAAAAGGAGCTGTCAAAATCAATTCCACTCGCTCCCCTGCTCTCTCCCCAAAAGTCCTTCTCCTCACCTCCCTTGTTATTCCCAAAATGCATCACTTTGCATTTATTCACATTAAACTTCATCTGCTTCTATTTTCCGTACAAGTCTCTTAATGTGTACATGTAAATATAAATGTAAAGAATTATATTGAAGACATCATGCACCAGCTATGAGGTGCCTTAATACATTACTTTTTTGCTTCAAACTGTACAATTAATTTCAACTTTCTCCTGTTCCATCCTCCTCTCACAGGCATTCCCACAGTGAGCTCTGAGATATTACAATGGACCCCAGTGCCTTCTGCAATGTTGCAGAGTAGACTGGGTGGTTCAACATTTGTGTCACTGCTTTCACCACTGGTTTTGATTCTGAATGAATGGTCTCCTTTCTTTGTAAAAGGTCCTGGACAACATGCATTTTGTGCAGTTTGTGGAGGGCACAGATTGATCTGTGGCACAAAATTCAGCACAAACTGTTAATGAATTCATCAGCTCATTTTGAAAAGGGAATCAAAATGTCACAATACTGATGAAATGAGCACTTTGAGCTCACTGTTGGGACAGAAAACCTTTTTTTTAATTATAAAAATTACACCACAAGGAGGTAATCCGGCCCATTAGTTAAATCTCATATCAAAAGCATATCAAAAGTATGCTCAATTTCAGTTTAAGCAATTTCTTTCTTGACCAGAACATCTGAGGATCAAACCTGGTCAGTGTTGAGTAAACTAATCTTCACCAGTCAACAGCAAAGCAAATGCTGACTCCTTCATCATTTGTTTCACCCACAAATATACAGTCAATTCACTTTTCAGAATATTCTGTGAATCGCTGTGAGATGTACAGAAGACATGAAAAGCACTAAACCAAATGCAAGGATTATTATTATTATCATCCCTAACCAGGAATCAGGGGATTAGCAAAGAATAAATCCAGCCAAGATTTTGCTTGTGATCAATAGACAACAACTATTTCTGGCAGCAGTGGACAGAGTCAAGCTAATCTGTGATGGATCCTCATTGTGAAGTAACCCACTGATGTGGTCATACCACACATGACGAAAACACGTGAGTGATGGATCAGAGAGCCTTCCTGCCTCCAGAACTGTTGTGCTACAGGAGCAGCTATCTTTAGAAGAAGAACCATCACTGGGAAAATAACAAAAAAATGGAATTCAACAACATATTCAAATATGAAAATGCAGTAATAAGTAAGGGATTGACAGAACTATTTCATGATGACCCCACTCTGTCATTCAGGAATTATCAATTCCTGCTCAACAGTGAAGTATCAATCCACTGTGGCCCCATTATTAAACTCAGCCCATTTACTTAACAAAATGAGCAAAAGCTTGAAAGTCATTCAGTCGCTTTCATTTTTCAGACTGTACATAGGAGATAAGCAACTCCGTTGAATCATTTTTATAATTCTTCATACAGGAAATAATAAAATAGTGGAGATTTTTGCCGATCTCTGCAACAATATGCACTTCAGATGAACGCACCTTATCAAACCAGACGATCAGTTGGCTCCCACAGTGAATCTGAAAGAGTTCTACATGCAACGACTAATGTTATTTGTCGATTGGGATGTGGGTAAGTGTGGGGCTGATGGGTTTGAGAAAAGGAAGCAGTCGAGAACTTTTTCAAGGAAGGATGTACAGTAATTAAATTGTGGTCTGTGGACAAAGCAGAGGGATTTTTGAAAGTTGATGCAGAACAAAATAATTGATATTTGCATGTGTGGCTCATGCCACCCAGATTGTTGTCTTCATGGGGGGGAGAGCATCACAGTAGGGAGGGGGGAGGGGGAGAGAGCGTCAGAGGTGGGTAAGAGTGCCAAAGGGTTGGGGAGAGTGTCATGGGGGGGGTGGGGTGCGCATTATCAGGTTGGTGGAGAGGAGAGCATCACTGGGGGCTGGGAGAAGAGCATTCACAGTTGTGGGGGTGGCGGAAGAGACAGAGATTTATTGCCTTGCAAGGTGCCCTTGTCAAATGTTTCATCAGATATGCAATCTCAAGGAGGAGACAAGACAGAAGCATCATGGTAGAGAGTTCCGGAGCTTCAAGACGTAGTGGCAAGGCTCCTACCAGTATTAGAGCGGAGGGGATGAACAAGATGTAGAAGGCCAGAGCCAGCTGAGTGAAGGGGATACAAGCAGGGCAGGGAAGTGGTGGTGTGTGGAATGTTTTATGTGAGAATCTTGAAATTGATCTGCTCTGCAATAGGGGACTTCAAGAAAGGAGGCAGGGAAGAGATAAAAGTGGAAGAAAAGTGACAAAGAATTATTTCTGAACACACATTCAGTGCAGCCAGTGGCATGAGCCCGAACAATGTGGTCAGGAAAACTAAATAATAATGGTATAGAGCAATTCAAGTTGGAGGAATTCTTGCACTTGGTTAAGATTTATTTATTATAGGAAATACTGAACTTTGGCTCAATAAGAAATTACGTAACTAGGGACTGACGTGAATAATCGAGTGTGCAAACAAGTGTACACAAAGCCAGGATGAAATTTTTGTGCATGTGCCAAATATAATATATATAGTGAATTTACAGCTGTGGATTTCAAGGTTTTACACAAGCTTAGCTTTTGGATTGCAAAATGGGATTTACTCCAAGTCGAGCAAAGGATTGAATCTCCGGAGAGAGAGAGGGAGCCCGAGGGGGTAGAGAGGAGGGTCCAGGGGGAATTCCGGGTATGGGGGGGATAGCCCGGTTGGGGGGGAGAGAGCCCACTGTGGGGGTGGGAAGGAGAGAGCCCGGTGAGTGGAGGGGGGAGGAGAGAGCCTGGTGGGGGGGTGGGAAAGAGAGAGCCCCGTGAGGGGGGGTGGGGGAGAGGAGAGAGCCCGGTGGTGAGGGTAGAGATTGCTCGGTGGGGGAGTAGAGAGCGCAGTGGGAGAGGGGATGGTGGGGCAGAGCCTAGTTGAGTGGGGAAGAGAGCATGGTTGTTAGGGGGGAAACGGAGCCCATTGAGGAGGGGTGGGGGGGGGAGGGAGAGCCTGATTTGGTGGGTGGAGCAGAGCCCGGTGGTTGGGTGGGAGGGGGAGCAGGGAGCGGGGGGGGGAGGGGATTTGCAAGAGGCATTTTCCATACAAGAGAAAATTGACAGAATAATCGAAATACGTACTCAAAAGGGGAGGAGGTTATACTCATCAGACACACTCAGCCATGCTTAAATTGTAGTCTGTATCCATTAATGTGTATAAAATATAGGGAAGATGTATGTTACACACATTCCGAATACAGCTGTTGGTGAATGTGTCCAATAAAATGTTTTATTACAGAACATCTGTTCAACAAGTATAGGCAATTGAAAATGCTGTATTGCAACAGACCTCAACACTTTACACCTGGAAGCAGCTCTGTTCAAATCAGTTTTGAGACGAATCACATATTTGAAGAATCCCCTGTTGCATGATACAACAGAAATCAATGATAAAGTAGCTCCTATCGGCATCTCTCAAAATCAACAACAACTTGCATTTATAAAGTGCCCCTCACCCTGGGTAGCGTCTCAGAACACGTGACACGGTGGAGCCTGACACCGAACCAGGGTGGGAGGAGATGACCATACCACGGTGAGGGGGAAGGTCTTGAGGCACAACCTGAAGATGGGCAAGGCAGAGGGATTAAGTTTCAAGGCGCAGTGGTTGAAAGAATATGAATGACTGAAGTCCCCAGTGATTTCTGTTTTTGGTTCAGATTTCCAGAAATTTCAGCTTTTTGCAATTGTCAATGACAAAACATCTTCCTATTCTGTACCTGAGTTATGTTTGCCCACAGGGCAGGTTGAGGGATCTTTATAATCTGAACCAGGGAGAATGTCTCACAAAATACTACAGATGCTAGGAATCTGAAACAAAAACAGAAGTTGCTGGGGAAACTCAGCAGGTCAGGCAGCATCCATGGAGAAAGGAAAATGAGTCAACGTTTCGGGTCTACAACCCTTCGTCAGAACTGACGTCTCACTCCTTGTTGGCATAAACAACTCACAATTTGATCAGCTCCACGTCAGGACTTGGGAGTACATAACAACAACTTGCACTGATATAGCACCCTAACAGTGGCAGAGCCTGTCTCTAAGCCAGGGGGTAAGTATGGTCGAAGAGCTGGGTTTTCAGGCAGAGCAAGGCAGAGGGATTGAGAGAGAGTGTTCTAGAATTTCAAAGAGTAGTGGCTGAAAGTGTGACCTCCGATGGTGGGGCGGAGGGTGCGAGGGACAAGCCAGTCAAGCTGAGGTGCCAGGTGGTGGATTGGAGGATGAGGAGGTCGGAGAAGTTGGGAGGTGTTGGAGAGTGAAAGGATTTGAACATAATGTGAGGATCCTGAAGCCAATCCATTCGGTGATAGGGGATCTAGTGGAGTCTGGCCAGAGTTTATGAGATGTGGGTACGGAGTTTCATCCGGGTAATATGCAGGTGGCAGAGTTCTGAATGAGCTAGATCTTTGGAGCTGGGGAGATAAGCAAGGAGTACATTTGAGTAATCCAAGCAGGAGGTGACAATCGCATGCACAAGGGTTTTGCCTGCATTTGGGAATAAAGTATGGGAAGGAGGTGGGCAATGTAGTGGAGGTCAGGGACCAGATGCGAGGATGGAGGGCCAGCTGTGGGGGGGGGGGGGGGGGGGGGGGGGGGGCGGTTTAACCGGATGTCTAGATTGTGCACTGGTTCAGTAAGTCTGAGAGAAAAGCCCAGGTAGGTTGAGGAGTTTTGATCTGCAGGAGTGAAAATGTTGATGGGAGCCAAGGAGGATGCATGGCTTCCATTTTATCCATATTTAGCTACAGGAAGATTACACTTGTCCAGGCCCTGATGTCTCCCAGACAAGCTGATGGAACATCGGGATACTGGTACTGGAGGAGACAATGTAGATTTGTGTGTCATCCACATGTATGTGGAAGTTTACCCCATGTCTGCGGATGACATCACCCAGAGGGAGCATACAGACAAGGAAAAGAAGTGGGCAAAGGATGGAGGCCTGGGGTATCCCGCAGGCGACCAGTCGGTGATGGGAGGAGAAACCATTTGTCGAAATGAAATGGAAGCGGATGGTTAAGTAGGACTTGAACTACGGGCGTGCGGTCCAACTAAGATGGATGAGGGAGGAGAGGCAGTGGAGGAGGATGGCATAGTTGACTGTCTCGAACGCAGCAGAGACAACCAGGAGGATAATAACAATAATCTGTGCGTTTGATATGGCGCTGTTCACATCTAGACGTCTCAAAGTGCTTCAGAGAATGTATTTTTATGTGGGCGAAATGCATGAAATGGATGCAGTGGCAGCTGGAGCCCTGGTCAGAGCCCTGGTCATAAGGTTGGTATGGTTTGAGATCACAGAGTATGCACTATCTGCACATAGCAAGCATGTTCATTTTCAAAGGCCAGACCACAGCTACTATTATACCTTGCTAAACTTCTCTGCACTCACACAGAATCGTCTGAGCCTGAAGTAATAAAAAATTGGTTATTACTTCCCGGGTGACTAAGCATTTGGCGATTCGGAATGTGACAGAAAATGTAATCTGAAGAATCCAGTAAAAGAAATTATGATTCACAGCATATCTAAAACAGGGCTAGATAGCAGCCCAACTATTCAGCACTGCAGATTACACATCACCTTGTCTGCACTACATCATCAAATTTAATTCATAAAATCTAGGTGCATTAGGGCAAGCAGAAAAAATGTGCGCCTGGTTTGAAGAAATTAATTCATCCAATTAGTCTTTGCAAACGTAATCTCCTGCTGCACAAGATAGCTGCTGACATTAAGAGTCAGTCAGATCCATTTGGATGCTCAGGGCATGTCCAAACACAGTTGAAGCAAACATAGACGAAGTCTGTCGAATATCACAAGCCTCTTCACTCCTGCAACTAGGACGGATCTGTACAGGTGATTTCTAGTAACTTGTTTTTCAAGAAAGCCTTGTAGTAGCAGAAGAGCTACTTCAAGAATACTCCACAATAATTTATTTTGCTAACAGGAAAGAGAATTTGGATATGAGCTGCCAGATTAGCGAACAGAATTAATAGTTAAGATGGTCGATAAAGATATTGGGACAAAATATTGCACACAGAGAAGATGCATTGATGCAGATGGAGGATCCCTTACAAGGGGAGAGCATAGGAACCAATTCTATGCATTACCACTGATTTCTCGAACAACTCTGCACCGAACTTTATCCAACATCAAAATTACATTTGTATAGCACCTTTCACATCGGGAAGCAAGGATTATTAAAAATGTAAGAATGATGAACAACAATGGAATATTAAAGGCACCTTTAAGGGTCAGTCTTTGATTGCACAGAATCGATTCAATCAATTCATTGTTTCAAATATATTAGATTGACAAATGTTAAAACTGGGATGTATGAAAAACAAAAACTTTCTCAACAGAAATATCCTAAATAATAAGTTTGAAAATCAACGCCACACTAAGTTGGAACACCGTTTGCTGTGTTCCATTCATTCAGAAGGTGAATTAAATGTCTACCTGTTGCTGCTTTAGATCTAGGATTTGAACTGTCCCTGAATGATTAATGATAATCATAATAATCATCCTTGCAGTTGATATAGCACTTTTCACATCTTCTAGATATCTCAAAGAGCTTCACAGAATATACTGTAAAGTGAATTGATTGCATATTTGTGGGCGAAACATGGCAGCACAGCATTGTCCCACAAACAGTTGTGGATTGAAATGACCAATTTATTATAGCTTTTTTTTTGGACAGTTTTTCTTTCGGAGCTAAAGCAAAGCGCAGGCCACTGTTTATCAGTACTGTGTTCATTTGTATCTGAAGGTCTTTAGCATTCAGATAAGGTTGCAGGTTCTCACCATGAGGTGAACGGCCTCTGGTTACATAGGCGCTATGAATAGCTGTTAATACATCTGCAAAATCCTACAGCTACTCTGGTATCAGACAATTTCTCCGCTCCTCTCCGCAACTCCACTACTCTTTGGTTCACCTATCTCCTCTTTCGAGCAGTGGCCAGATTTGTTGAAATCTCCGGAAGCATGAAACAGAATTGAAAATAGCCAAATTGTGGCCTCTCCTTACAATCCTGCTCTAATCCAATATTCATCTATATTTCACTGCAATGTAAAATACTTGTGTATTTTATTACGGAATTCCTCTGAACTACAGCAGATAAAATCGGTGTCAGTTCTTTTGTACCTCACTCTTGCATTCGCGGCAGAACGCGTTTAATTTCATCAATAGAAATCTACCAATTAGTTAAGCTTCAAGATAATATAATAATCATCCTTGCATTTGATATAGCGCTTTTCATGTCTTCCAGACATCTCAAAAGCTTCACAGAATAAACTGTAAAGTGAATTGACTATATTTGTGAGCGAAATGCGGCAGCCAATTGCGCACAGCAGTGTCCCACAAACAGTTGTGGATTGAAATGACCAATTTTCTTTAAAAAATTTGGAAGGATTATTATAAAATGGGGAATCTGTGTGCGTCATTGATAAATTGGTGGCTGTGATTTCTTCATAAGGTAAACCTCTCACCAAAGCTAGGCTGTTGGAAGTGTGTATATATATATATATATAGAAAAATAAGGGGGGAAGCTAGAACGAGACAAAACTGATTTCCAGTGCCTGATTACAGAGACTTTATCAGAGGTCCAGCCTGGGACCTAACCTATACTAGGTTAAAAAGAAACCCAAGGGATATTTTTTCACTTTAGATTACATCTATGCAAAAGTGTGTTGGGACACAGAAAACCAATGTAAATGCAATTATTTGCACACTATGTGCAGGTCAAACAACAGCTGTTAGATAACGCATAGTAACAGCCTCTCCAGGGAAATTAGAAGCCATGAACAGAAAAAACTCTTCATGGAAACGGCAGGTGAAGAGACATTCACTGTTCACAAAAATAACAGGTACAAGTTCATATAAGAGGTTGATCATTATGACTGAACACACATCTCCAGTACTGCAGGAACCTTCTACAAGTGTCTTTCTTCCGATGTGAAACTCAGTATATAAATGTAATTTGTTGTTATTGCTGAGCTTTGAAAATACATAGCTGTAGTTACAAAGAGCTTTGAGATGTCTCGAGGAAGGAAGGATTTTTATTATTACAACAAACAACAACAATATTATATTTGTAAAGCGCCTTTCACATTGGGAGGAGTCCCAAGGCATCGAACAGTCAGTGTTTCAGATTCAAGTTGCAGGTCGGGATTGGGGAGTGTGGAGGGCGGGAGTGGAAAAAGGGCGATCAAAAGCACAGTCAAAGAGGGTCTTGAGATAGGACTTCACGGAGGCAAGGGAGGAGGTGAGCCGGAGGTTCCTGAAGGTGGGGTTCCTGAAGAATGGCTCAAAGACCCACCCGGGAATGGTGGGCAGATGAGGCGGGGACATGAGGGAGCCTGGAGCCCGCTGAGCAGAGGTTATGGCAGGAAGGTAGGGGGTGAGGAGGTCGTAAAGATAGGGGTTAGCGAGGCCATTGAGGACTTTGAAGGTGAGGACCAGGATCTTGAACTGTATCAAGCACAGAAATAGCTAGGAACACTCAGTGGGTTAGGCAGCATCTAAAGAGAAAGGAAAGTGAGTCAACGTTTTAGGTCAATGACCCTTCATCAGAACTGGCAAGTTCTAATGAAGGGTTGTGAATCTGAAACGTGGACTCACATTCCTTTCCCCGTAGATTCAAATTAACAACAACAACTAAATTACACTTGTATAGCGCCTTTCATGTCATTTAAGTGTAAAACTCCAACACAAAACATATTCTGAACATTTGCACTTCTTTCTATCCATTAACAGTAAGTATCCTACCTCTCTAATATTCTTCCTGTCAGGGGTGACCCAATGGCGGATCAGATACCAGGGCTCCTACACAAGTTGGCAACTCAAAAATTTGCTGATCGTCCTCAAAAGTAAAAATGTGATCTTACTTCCAGGAGCTGTTCTGAAGCTAATACACCGGTGGTCATTAAAAAGCTTGCAAATCTA